>OV702295.1:258728361-260017289 GCA_916181665.1 Avena sativa
AAGACAGGTCGATAGCTGCCAGGTCCAAGCGGTACTACCGGTTGTCGGAACCGGTACTACCGGTCAGCGGTACTACCGCCCCCTTCTACCGCTCGCTACTGACGGCTCCAACGGATGCTCCAAGACCACAAGCGGTACTATCGGTGCTAGAGCGGTACTACCGGTGATGACCGGTACTACCGGTCCTAAGTCCGGTACTACCGGTCATGTGTGCCTACGCGCACCTGTTGGGCCACAGCCCATGTATTCCCCTTACTTACCTATTCGCCTAGTTTATCCCCAAACTACCCTTGTTTAGTGGCTGGCCTATAAATAGAGCCCCCACCCCTCATGTATCCCTTAGGCATAGATAATAGACTAAAGACAACCCCCATTGTGGAATCTCTAGTTTTGCCTCATCCCCTTTACCAAGGGGACCGACTATCGTCACCAACCTCGATTGGACTTTGCATCACGCATCCATCGTTGAACAAGGCCTTGGAGTTCGACGTCTCGTCTCCAAGTTGTCAAGACCCTCCCTAAGGTGTTCTTCCCTCTCCGATGTGGATTTGAGGGAGCACGTTGACCGATCTTTCCTTGCGAGGATTCTATCGGACCGGTGGCCACCGTTCGGGAGCAATCGGCCTTGTATCGTGTGAGTTTTTGCGTGTGTTCATCGTGTTCTTCGCGAGGTGTGTGTTCGCTTTCGCTACCCTCTCTCTTTCCCCTCGCTTTCCCATCAATTTGACCACGATATCCGTGAAGATCGGGCACCCAAGAGGTTAACCCCTTCCATCATCTGGTATCAGCAGCTTTTGGTTGCCACGGATTTCTCATCGATTTGGTCTTTTCCCCATAAATTCGAAATTTCCACCAAAAATAGCCCCAATTTGTGTTTTGGATCGATCTGTGATTTGAGTGTGTTTTGGGAGGTTTTGATCCGTGGATTCTTGCTAAACTTGTTGATCTACCTTCCTTTGCGTTCCCATGGCCTAATTCCTTGATTTCCCCCTTTGATTTGGTGTTTTTCTTGAAGATTTTCCGCCCAAATCGCCCCAAAATCGCGAAAACGCGTCAAAACTGGGATTTTCTGGACCAACCGGTACTACCGGGCCCAAAATCCGGTACTACCGCTCTCAACCGGTACTACCTCTCAGGCAACCGGTACTACCCCCCAGTACAGAAAAAAAAACAGCAGGTTCCCAGATTTCAGCCGCTCACCGTTTTGAGCATAACTTTTGCATTCGAACTCAGATTTTGGTGTTCTTTAGCTCGTTTCGAAGAGGAGAAGGAGCTCTACATCATCATCCACGTTGTTCATGCTATCTACTCCATCAAAATTCCGTGAGCAAGGTGGAATCCAACAATAAAGGGTGAAGATCGTCGACGAAAGGTATAAACATTCCGCGACTTCTCCCCACTTGCATTCCTTTGTGAACCCCACTATCTTTGCGAGCAACAAACACCTATTGAGACTAGTTCCTCTTATGATTGCTTGGGCTATGCACATTTGATACCTTGTAGATTCCGAGCAAACGTTGTGAGCGCTATCTCATATAGTTATCTTGTATAGTTGTTGGCACAAGGAAGAGGCAAGTGAAAAGAAAAAGAAATAAAAAAAATAGAAAAAAGGAAAAGAGAAAAAGAAACAAATATACATGTGCCTCATAGAATAGGAAGCGCAAGATCGATGAACATCATATAGGTGGTACTTATTGTGCATATCTTGTAGCCCACCAATTTTGTGCAATCGAACTAGCGTCTCTCCTTGTACTTGTGTGACATGAGCTTATAGTCTTCGCTAGGTAATCATTTGGTTCTTAGCTTACTTTCTCCGTCGCACAAGTCCCATTTATCCCACCGTGTGTGTTTCCTTGTACATATTTCCTATCTTGTGGATTAACTTGTTTGCTTTGTGATCATTGTGGTTCTTTACTTGCCATTACAACATCTTGATTTCGGATTGGTTCTTGACATGCCATTTTCCATACCTATCCACCATAGGCCTTGTGTGTGTTTTTTTTTGTTGGTAGTTGGTTTTGGTGTTCCGCGTGAACTTCACTTTGCTTGGTTTATTGCTCTCAAGTGTGGCCACTTGTACGATACGATCTTCCAAGGTAAAGTAAGGTTTGACGTTGTATCCCTAACTCCCACTACCACTTCTATATACACCGCTTGGTCTTGTGCATCATGTCTAGGGACTCCGGAACCGAGGATGATATCTATGAAGAATCCATGATGAGCCACCATGACTACGACTCCACAAGTATAGAGGACATGACGGAGCACAACACCGACAATGGCTCCGCATGCTTTGAGGACCCGGAGCACTACACCTACGACGACTCCACATGCATGGAAGACATGGAGCTCTACGTCGACAATGGCTCCTCATGCATGGAGACTATGGAGCACTACACCGACAATGGCTCCACATGCTTGGGTGATTTGGAGTACTACACCAACAATTACTCCCCAAGCATGGATGACTTCGAGTGCGACATCGACGACGCCTCGCCAAGCATGGAGGACACGGAGAACTTCATCGAGTTTGATGGCTCCTCCACGAGCCATGAAGAATTCCTCCACCGCGTGGAGATGGAAGCCTACTACGCCAAGCAAGAGGAGGCGCATCATCAAGATTCCATGACCTTCAAGGCCAAGCGTGCCACACCAAAGGGCACCACCTACTTCGATGATCCACCTCCAAGGCAACAAGTGCCACCACCTAGATGGCGTCAAGTGCCACCATCTCCAAGGCACCAAGCTCCATCACCTCCAAGGCGTCAAGCTCCACCATCTCCAAGGCGCCAAGCTACATCACCTCCAAGGCGCCAAGCTCCAACTCCTATCCAAACAAGAGTGGAGTCCAAACATCATATGCATCAAGAGGCGCTAAGACACAAGACTATTCATCGACAAACATCCTCTCATGAGCATCGCCACCATAAAGAGGATACAAGACATCGTCAAAGGCATCTTCGCCACCAAGACGAAGAATTCGTGATGAGCACCAACCATAATGCTCAATCAAGCTCAAGAAGGCACCACAAGCACAAGAAGAGTGCCAAGGCAAATGATCACCGTCGCGAGCGTCATGTGGATGACCAAGTGCTTCACCAACATCAACCATCGGCAAGGCATGCCAATGACCTCCGTCGACACCGTCACAAGGCACCTTCAACTACTAGTGCCACCACCAAAATGGCACCAAGAGCAAGCCTTCGTCCACGCCATCAAGCTTCGATGCCTACGCTTGACTTCCACGACCTCGCCAACGAGGAAAATGTAGACCTCTACTTTGCCAAGTTGGATAGCATGAGCCTACCTCCACCACTACTATGAGATGGCCACAAGACGGTCGAGCATGGGATTTTCCCTTCGACCATGGAGGGGAGTGATGATGCCCATCTTATGGCATCCAACTTTGACGCATGGAGTTGAGGAAACCGCGCCTACCCCCATATGCTTGAGTGATGATGTGGTACCAATCCCATGTGAGTATGAGAGCCACTTAGCCCACTTGAGTGCGAACAAGAGTGAGATGAGTGACTCCACCTTATGTGAGATTGAGTGCTTCCACTTGGAGGGCATGAGTGATACTCCTAGTGAGTTGAGAGTGGTAGTTGATAGGTCAAGTGAGACCATTTCAATTTCTAACAACTTACCCTCTACCTCTAGTGTGTTCTCTTGTGTTGTGCTAGGTTCCATGGAGGAAGACGCCCGAAGCCATGAAGCAATGATGCCTCAATTGGAGAAGATGTACATGAGGCATGAAGATGATGTTATGCCATGGCTACATCAAGAAAACGAAGTCGTCCACAAGGAGACCACTACTTCCACAACACCCACTTCATATGAGAGGTATGAACAAGGTAACAATAAGGGTGTTGATGATGCCATGATCCCACTAGTGGACATGATGAATTGTGAGGATATGCATACTATGGATGATACTTGTGACATTACATATGCTTCATCCACTTTCCCATGTGATGATTTGCCTTTGCATAATATTGATCATGTGGAATTGTTTGATTGCGATATCATTGCCATAAACATGCCATGCTATGCATCTTGTGTGTATCCTCCAATTGCTTTGGACTTGCCTTGTCATGCTAGTCATTCAATTTCTCCCGTTGCTTGCGATAAGATGAATGCTTGCTATTTCACTTGTTTTGCTTGCAACAATATTGATCTTATGCGTTATAATGAGATGGCCCCCATAGCTTTCTCAATTTTTGGAGATTTTGATGATGGCCATGATAAGCATGTTCCCCACTTGCATACTCACCATGCATCTATTTCATACTTGAATGACATTAATGGTGATGTGCACAAGAAGAGATACGTCATGATGGATGATGTGTATCTCTACCATGCACACACGTTCTTCCTTTTGTGCTTGATGTGTGTAGGTACCCGCATTATCATGTCAACCTCGGTTGAGCACGAGTTGACAAAAATAGCTCTTGAGAGCATCCCACAAGTGAGTTCAAGATCGAACCCAGCTCTGATACCTTTTGCATGCTTTGCATCTTTCATCTTGACAAATTGTTCTTTCCTATGGTTTGCTTGCAAGCATGTTAATGGTATTATCTCCCCTTGTGACATTCATGTTTCTTCGCTTCTAGATAATGATGCTTTGTGTGTTGCAACACAAATGTTGAACAATTTACCTTTCCGATGTTTTGTGTGCAACCACAATTCCATTAAGAACATGTATTGTCATAAGAGCTTCCAAGAATCTCGTCTAGTTGTTGCAACAAAAATAAGGACCACTTGCTCTTTCATTTGGTTTGTTTGCAAACACGTTACTTTGGCTTCCGCTTGGGATACTCATATTCCCATGATATTTGCTATCGATGATTTGTGTGTGACATCCAACATGTCGAACAATTTCTCTTTCCAATGGTTGGTTGGCACACATAATGATATTGTTTTGGATATTCTTCCTTTTGTGTTTTTGCCAAATTCTCCTAACTTTGCATCAAATATGTTGATCAAATTTCTATTCGATTGCTTTGAGTGCCCCACTACTATGTTATATGGAGTTTTTGAGTTTCCACATTTGGATGATGTTCAAACGATTTCCATGCACATTGTCCTTGCATATGCATCCCGTTTGCTATACTTGAGTTGTGCTAATCGTGTTGTGAACAAGAATGGACATGCCACAAATGACATGCTCCTCTATCACACACAAACATATGTTGCTTGGTCTTTGTTGTGTGAAGGTACAAGTGCATACACGTCAACCTCTATGGACTATATGTTGACAAGAAGAACCGAAGAGAGTTACCTACGGCTACCCTTCATCGAGCTATATATACAAGCTAAGGTGAATTCCTTCTACTTGAGGACTCATGATATAATGTTCATGAATTGGCTACGCTTTGAGTGTTGCTTCGCTTTTGTCGTGAGCTTTGTAGGCCCCAACGGATGCTCCAAGACCGCAAGCGGTACTACCGGTGCTAGAGCGGTACTACCGGTGATGACCGGTACTACCGGTCCTAAGTCCGGTACTACCGGTCATGTGTGCCTACGCGCACCTGTTGGGCCACAGCCCATGTATTCCCCTTACTTACCTATTCGCCTAGTTTATCCCCAAACTACCCTTGTTTAGTGGCTGGCCTATAAATAGAGCCCCCACCCCTCATGTATCCCTTAGGCATAGATGATAGACTAAAGACAACCCCCATTGTGGAATCTCTAGTTTTGCCTCATCCCCTTTACCAAGGGGACCGACTATCGTCACCAACCTCGATTGGACTTTGCATCACGCATCCATCGTTGAACAAGGCCTTGGAGTTCGACGTCTCGTCTCCAAGTTGTCAAGACCCTCCCCAAGGTGTTCTTCCCTCTCCGATGTGGATTTGAGGGAGCACGTTGACCGATCTTTCCTTGCGAGGATTCTATCGGACCGGTGGCCACCGTTCGGGAGCAATCGGCCTTGTATCGTGTGAGTTTTTGCGTGTGTTCATCGTGTTCTTCGCGAGGTGTGTATTCGCTTCCGCTACCCTCTCCCTTTCCCCTCGCTTTCCCATCGATTTGACCACGAGATCCGTGAAGATCGGGCACCCAAGAGGTTAACCCCTCCATCAGCCGCCCTCGCCGCTTGCGTGTGTGATTGCCAGCAACCCGCCAGACAACCTCGTTCACCGCCGCGGGAACCATGGACGCTGTGCGCCATTAAAATTGCCATCGGACCCGCTCAGAGCGCCGCGACATTCCGACCGTTCTGCACCGCCCCACGCCTCGCCATCAAGTCGTTGAGCTTTGCTAGGAGGCAACGCACCGCCCCTATCGTCGGCCATGCCATTAGCACCCTGTGCCGACGACCACAACGAGCCTAGCACGCGCTCGTCGGTCCCCTTCAGGCACTATAAAAGGAGGCCACCCCCCGTTCGATTTGAGCACACAATCTCACTCCCCACCTCTCACTGATCACACCCACTCACCCCCGGATCAAGGCGAGCACCAGGTGGCCGGAATTTCACCGGAGTCCGCCGTTGCAGAGGAGGAGAGGCACCGTCGATTGGAGCTGCCCCAAGAGGAGCTGCCGGTACCAGGAGGATCGCTGTCGTCGACTTCGTCGTTTGTCCCCATCGCTGACCATCGCCGGAGCCCCGGTGAGCCCCCAATGACCCCCACTGGCCGCGCTAGGGTTCGACCTCGCCGCGTCCTGTTCAGGCGTGGACGATGAACCACAGTCGTAGGATTAGAGTTAGATCACACGGTCTACATTCACCCATACCGCTTCGCCACTCTATGCCTCACCGACGAGTGGGGTCGTTCACTTAACCAACCCGCGTGCGCTGTGCGTAGTGGGCTTACCCAGGTAACCTCCCTCGCGACCCAGCAATTTGAACTTCTGTTTATTCATTTAGTTTCAAACTCAGTTCTGTTCCTAGATTCAAAAAATCAACCCAGCTTGATTCACTTAACCAAAATGCATGAAACTAATTTTGTTAGAAAGGTACTGGAATGCTTAATCCAAGCCCGTTGGATTCAAACCATTTAGATTTGTTAGATCACCCATGGTAAAAATAACTAGGAAGAAGGTTTTCTGCATTCAAACATTTTTCAAAATTCAACCATGAAAGCTTTTGAGTTGATTCCAACTCTCAAAAATCACATTTAACCATACCTTTAAGAATATATAAAAATATCTAGGTTTACTTATAGAAATAATAATCAAGTAATAAAAGAATGCTTCATAGGCCATTATAGTCATTTTAGTTAATTAAAAATAAAAAGGTTAAACCTTATTAAATTGTGACACCACTTTAAATCATATTCCCATGTACTGAAATGTGTGGTGATGACATGTGTCAACATGATCCAATGTTTGAGTTGGAGAATATTAAATCTTAAGTAGTTTTTCAATGAGTAGAAATTACTTTTCTAAAATGAAATAAATAAGACAAGTGCTTTAATCTTTGTGATAATAGTGATGATGCTAGAACATCCGGTGTGAACCTGTGTGTGCTAAATAGAGTAGTTAAGAATTGTGTGGTGATTATGTACCTCGTATTTATTTATAGACGATAGTACCGACCAAGGATACGAGGAGGAAAAAGGATACTACGAGGAAGAAGCCGAGGAAAACTTCAACCACTGCTCTACACAAGGTAAGCCAATACTTGCAAGCTCCTAATTAAGCAAGCTAACCCTTGCAACTATGAAAGTTAGATAACCTATGGAATGCATTAAGAATGCTTGGTTAGACACATTTGATGATACCCAATCCTAGTTTTACTTGCAAGCTTAGTACTTTATTTCTTTATCAAAGCTTTCTCTTAGAGTTTACTTAGTGACGTATAGATTCTAGAGATATATTGAAGGTAGCATAAAGAGCATAAAACTTGGCCTAAGTTCGATAATCTTGATGTCATCCTGAGGCATGATATTGAACTTAGATCATTCACACCTGATTACCACCCCTCATTAGTGTTTACCCCCACTTGTAAATGCTAGTGCTAAGCATAAAACTTGATCAACTTTAGATGGGATTACTTGGTGGAAATGGTTATGAAAACCTTATAATTATGAGTCATTCTACTGAAATGTTTTGACATGTGTTCTTGAACACCAGATGACTTTGATGATGAAAATGTTAAGGCATGAACCTTAGCCCTTTATAAAACTGATGGTTGTCTGGATGCGATACCATTCCAATTTTACCGTACAACCACGATACCCGAAAATTGGGTAGGGCTTGACTGGAAATTTATATACCTTAGTAAGGGTTCCCTTGCGGCCAAGGTGTGAGCTGAGGCTACCTTGTGAAGATTGTCCACCTGTGCAGTTCCCAAGATGGCAGTTGGTCATGGTTGGGAGGCCAAACTCACAGGAGAGGTGCCTATACTAGGGCGTATAATTGAAAGGTTAGGATTGATTATCCGCATATTGAGTATGGTGAATTCAGGATTTGTTCCTGGCGGATGTATCGAATATTGTGGTGAAAGTGTACAATCTCTACAGAGTGTCAAACTATTCGAATAGCCGCATCCGCGGTTATGGATAGTTGGAGTGGCCATACTGTTTCGTTGTCAGATGTTTTCAAAAGGACTTGTGAAATGATTTATGACTTTGACTTAACCACAACAGAGTTGTGATATGAAATTCAAGTTCCCACTTAGGATTATAAAAACTTTCAACTAGCTTTCTTTGCTTCTGAACTCAGTAGAGGTAAATCTGGGTTTTTGTAAAACAACCCTAGAGCTTAGTAGATCCTACTCAAAAACCACTTCACTTGTTAGTATTAGTTTGCGAGTACTTAAAGAGTACTCATGGCTTTGTCCCTGGCTATTCCCATGGCCAGACTATGAAGCGGAGTATCAGGAAGATGGACAGCAGGAAGGTTACGACAACTAGGATCATCTCCCATCATCAACATTGCCTGTGACCATGAAGATGGAGATTTACCTATGCTATCGTTATTATTACGTTATTTCGCTGCTTGAATTGTATTAAGACTGGATCATGAGATCCTTATTTGTGTAAGACCTTAAATATGGTTTGTAATGGATGATGTACTATGATATCCAATCTGTTATGTCTCGCAAAAATGGTAATCCTGGGATTGCGATGTATGACATAACAGGCATCTGGGATTAAAAATTTGGGTGTTGACATCACGCGTACGGCGAAATGACTTGCGTTCCCTTGCAAGGATGGTGAGGGTCTGGTCCTTCTTGACTGCAATGGCATAATTGTGGTTGGCGTAGGCGCGGGCGTTGTCCAACTTCTTTTGCTTGTCATACAGCATGAAGTCGAGATAATCCACTTGATGATTCAGCTCCGGATGGCCTGGTACCTCCAATGGCTGTCCCATAGCATAATGCCTTGCGTAATACTCAAAGCTAGTGCCCTTGATTTGGTTGATGCTTTTCCCACACAGACGGGCGAGAGCTTCCTGCATAGCCCTGGCGAGTCCGTCTAGCCAATTGTTCTCCCTCAAACTAAATTGGATCCCCTCTGAGGTGGGTGCCTCCATGTTGCCTCTAAGATTGGCAACAACCAGCATCTGTAATTCTCCTCCTTGCTGATCGTTGAGCTGTGCTCCAAAGAACTCGGGATGCGGGCTCTCAAGAAGTTCCGAGAGTTGGTCTAAATCGCGCTCAAAGATGACCTGTCCTCCATTGCCCAACCTTGCTATAATTCACGTCCATCTACAAGAATGTAAGATGAGTTAGTTAGTAGAGTGATCAAGTGTGTCAAATTTTATGTAAGATTTGCAAGAATTTTTGAGGAACGTGAATTTTCATGATAGAATCTAAATGATAAGAATGATAATATGTTTTCATAAATACTCACTTCCTTTGTTTTGAAACTAACTTTTTGATTCAAGCTTCCATTCTAACTAGGGTCTCCTAAGATCAGGATGGCTCTGATACCAACTTGTTAATACCCGGATTTTTAATCCCAAATGCCTGTTATGCCATACATCGCAATCCCAGGATTACCATTTTTGCGAGACATAACAGATTGGTACCATAGTTTATCATCCATTACAAACCATAATAAAGATCTTACAAATAAAGGATCTCATGATCCAGTCTTAATACAATCAACACAGCGGAATAATAATAATAGTAGTGTGGTCGAAGCTCCATCTTCAGGGTCACAGGCAATGCTGATGATGGGAGATGATCCTAGTTGTCATAGACTTCATGCTGTCCATCCTCCTGGTAGTCCTCATAGTCCGGCCATAGGAATAGCCAGGGACAAAGCCATGAATACTCTTTAAGTACTCGCAAACTATCACTAACAAGTAAAGTGGTTCAAGTAGGAATCCTAAGCTCTAAGTTTATTTGAAAAAATCCAGGTTTATCTTAACTGAGTTTAGAAGTAAAGAACTAACTTAATGTTTTACAACACTTATGTGGGAACTTAGTTTTCATGTTCACAACCCTGTTGTGGTCAAGTCAAGTCATGATTCATTTCACAAGTCATTTTGAAAACATCTGACGACGGAACAGTATGGCCACTCCAACTATCGATAACCGCGGGCGCGGCTATTCGAATAGTTTGACACTCTGCAGAGGTGGTACACTTTCACCACAACATTTGATACATACGTTAGGAGCAATCCCGAATCACCATACTTAGTATGCGGATAATCAATCCTAACCTTTCAATTACACACCCTAGTATAGGCACCTCCCCTATGAGTTTGGCCTCCCAACCATGACCATATGTCATCTTGGGAACTGCACAGGTGGACAATCATAACGAGGTAGCCTCAACTCAAACCTCTTCCGCAAGGGAACCCATACTAGGATATATAAACTTCCAGTCAAGCCCTACCAAATTTGGGTATTGTGGTTGTACGGTAAAATTGGAATGGTATCGCATCCGAACCCAACCATCAGTCTTATAAAGGGCTAAGGCTCATGCCTCAACATTTTCATCACCAAATCATCTGGTGTTCATAACACTTGTCAAAACCTTCCATTAGAATGACTCATCATTCTATGGTTTTTATAATCATTTTCACCAAGTATTCCCATCTAAAGTGATCAAGTTTATGCTTAGCACTAGACACTAAATTGGGGGTAATCACTAATGAGGGGTGCTAATCAAGTGTGACTTATCCAAATCTAAATCTCATGCCTTAGTATGACATCTAGTTCTAACTAACTTAGGCCAAGTTTTATGCTCTTTATGCTACCTATAATATCTTTCCAAAATTCACAAGTCACTAAGTAAAAGCTCTAAAGAAGTTTTGATAAAGAAATAAAATAATAAGCTTGCAAGTAAAACGGGATTTGGTATAAAAAAGGGGTATAACCAAATAAGCCTAAGGCCTCTAGTTTGCATAGTTATCATGCAAGTGTTATCTTGCAAGTTAACTTCTAGTGTGCGGCTTGCAAGTATTAGCTTGCTAAGATGGCTTGCCTTGATTGGTGCAGTGATTGAAGTTCTCTTCCTCTTCTTCGTAGTAGCCTCCTTCCTCTTCGTATCCTTGGTTGGTACTAGTATCTATAAATAAATACGAGGTACACAAACACCAAACAATACTTAACTACTCTATTTAGCACACAAAGGTTCACACTAGATGATATGGCATCATCACAATCATCACAAGGATTAAAGGCCTAGTCTTATTTATTTCATTTTTAAAAAGTAATTTCTACTTATTGAAAAACTACTTAAGATTTAATATTCTCCAATTAAAATATGGGATCATGTTGACACATGTCATCACCACATATTTTAATATTTGGGAATGTGATTTAAAGTGGTGTCACAATTTAAGAGGGTTTAACATTATTATTTTAATTAATTAAAGTGGCTAGAAATGCCTATGGAGCATTCTTTTAATACTTGTCCATTATTACTGCAAGTAAACCTAGATCTTTTTACATATTCTGAAAGATCTTGTCAAATGTGATTTTTGAGAGTTAGAATCAACTCAAAAGCATTTATGGTTGATTTTTGAAAAATGTTTAAATGCAGAAAAGTCTCTGCCTTGTTATTTTTACTATAGGTGATCTATAATTTCAAATGGTTTGAATCCAATGGGCTTAGATTAACAATTTCAATACCTTTCTAACAAAATTGGTTTCATGCTATTTGGTTCAGTAAAACTCTCTGAATAGATTTTTGAATCTACTGACAGAACTAGAGTTTGAAATAAATGAAAAATCTAGATTTAAATCTATTGGACTGCGCGGTAGAGATAAATGGGCCAGCCCACTGCGCACAACCCGTGCAGGCTGACTTAAGTGATGGCCCCACGCGTCAGGGACTCTAGCTACGCGAAGCGGTAAGTGGCAATCTGGAACGTGCGATTATAATCTAATTTAATGGACGAGGCTCCTCGTCAACGACGAACAGCTCCGGCGAGGTCTAAACCCTAACGCGGCGGTGGGGGTCATGTGATGCTCACCATGGATCCAGCTAGGGTCGGTGTTGGGGACGACCGACGTTGTCGACGACGGCGGTTCGAATGGTGGTCACGGCGGCTCCTGGGGCGGCTCCAATCAACGGCTCCCTTCTCCTTCTGTAGCGGCGGGCTCCGATGAAATTCCAGCGATGCGGAGCTCGCCTTGCTCCGGGGAGAGGTGTGGGAGGTTCAATGAGAGGTGGGGGTGGAATGGTGTGGCGAATTGAGGCTGGGGAGGCCTCCTTTTATAACCGAGCGAGAGAGGCAGTGCAGCATGGGCAGAGCTCGTCGGGGTCAACGGTACAATGAGCTATTGGCATGGCGATGGGCATAGGCCGGTGCGCGGTCTCCTGGCGATGCTCAAGGACTTAATGGCGCGGCAAGGAGCAGTCGAGAACGGTCGGGAACGGTCGACGCTCTGTGCGGCACCGACGGTGGTTTTGACGACGCACGGGTGCTACGGGTCGCGCAGCGGCGAACGGGGGTGTCTGGGGGTAGCTGGTGTCGCGGTGATTGCAGGCACGGGCGGCGAAGGCGAGGCGCGGTGTGTAGGTACGTGTCGGGCGTGGCGCTCTCCTTGAAACCCTTAGGGAGCATCAGTTGTATGCCAAGTTTAGCAAATGTGAGTTCTGGTTAAAGGAAGTAGGATTCCTCGGACATATTGTGTCGGCCGGAGGAATTGCTGTCGACCCTGCCAAGGTCAAGGATGTTGAATAATGGCAAGCCACAACTAGTCAAACCCAAGTTCGCGCATTTCTCGGATTAGCGGGATATTACCACAAGTTCGTAGAAGGATTCTCGAGCATCGCAAGACCCATGACCCAATTTTTGAAGAAAGATAAGAAGTTTGAATGGACGGACAAATGTGAAGCGAGTTTTCAAGAGCTCGAGAAGAGATTGATTTCAGCCCTAATTTTGATCATGCCGGATATCACGAAGCTCTTTGATGTGTTCTGTGACGCATCCAAGATTGGTATCGGATGTGTGCTAATGCAAGAAGGCAAAGTCATATCCTATCTATCCCGACAACTGAAGCAACATGAGCAAAATTACCCTACCCATGATCTTGAACTAGCATCCGTAGTTTTAGCCTTGAAAACATGGCGGCATTACCTCATGGGTAACCGCTGTGAGATTTATAGAGTCTGAAGTATATTTTCACCCAGAAGGAGCTAAATATGAGGCAAAGGAGATGAATAGAGCTAATCAAGGACTATGACCTTGACATTCACTATCACCCTGGCAAGGCCAATGTGGTAGCGGATGCTCTTAGCAGATTGCTGTGTCGATTGAACACCATGATTCTGAAGGAGCTGCCAAGTTTGCACAAGGAGTTGAAAGATTTCAGAATGGAACAATTAAGTGAAGGCTTTTTGGCTAGCATAGAGCTTCATCCCACTTTGATCAGTCAGATCAAGGAGGCGCAGAAAGGAAATGCTAGTATCGATGGAATCAAACATCGTATTGGTACAGGGAAGGTACTCGGATTCACCGAAGATGAAGAAGGAGTTTTGTGGTATAAAGGACGTATCTGTGTACTAGCAGATTCAGAATTGAAGCAAGCTATTTTAAAAGAAGCCCATGATACTCTTTATTCTATCCACCTAGGAGGAACCAAGATGTATCAGGATTTGAAGGAGCAATTTTGGTGGCATAAGATGAAGAGAGAAATCAGAAGCTACATAGCCAAATGTGATATCTGTTAGAGAGTCAAGGCGGGACATCAGAGACCCGCAAGACTATTGCAACTATTGCAGATTCTGGAATGGAAATGGGATTCTGTAGGAATGGATTTTATCATCGGTTTGCCTACATCTAGTAGGGGAAATGATTCTATCTGGGTCATAGTGGATAGACTGTCCAAAGTCGCTCATTTCTTACCTGTCAAGACCACTTATCAGAGTTCAAAGCTAGCAGAGTTGTATATTGCTAGGATAGTCAGTTTGCATGGAGTCCCCAAAAACATAGTGTCGGATCGAGGAACCCAGTTTACCTCGAGATTTTGGAAGAAAGTCCAAGAAGGATTAGGAACAAGACTGGATTTCAGAACATCTTATCACCCACGGACTGATGGACAAACGGAGCGAGTAAACCTGATACTCGAAGATATGTTGAGAGACTGTGTGTTGGAATATGGATCAAAATGTGAAGATTGTCTGCCTTTCGCAGAATTTTCATATAACAACAGTTACCAAGCCAGTTTACAAATGGCCCCATTTGAATTCATGTATGGAAGAAAGTGTCGTACCCCTTTGAATTGGTCGGAAGTAGGAGAGAGTCAGATCTTCGGACCCGACATCCTACGAGAAGCCGAAGAGAAAGTTCACAAAATTCGTGAGCACCTTAAGACCGCCCAATCCAGACAGAAGAGTTATGCCGACAAGAGACGTCGAGACCTACACTTCAATATCGAAGATTTTGTGTATCTGAAAGTATCACCCTTCAAAGGAATGCAACGTTTCCAACTCAAAAGAAAGTTAGCCCCCAGATATATCAGACCCTTCAAGATTTTGAATCGTTGAGGAGAAGTATCATATCAACTGGAACTGCCGGAGGAGATGTCATCCGTGCATAATGTGTTTCATATCTCGTCACTTCGCAAATGCCTAGAACTCCAGGAGAAGACCGAATTTTGCAAGAATATTGATCATAGAACCATAGAGATCAACGAGGACCTAACATATCCTGAAGTACCCATTCGTATTTTGGAAGAATCCTTCATAACCACCAGAACCCGGAGTATCAAGTTTTTCAAGATCCAGTGGAGTAACCATACTGAAGAACAAGCTACATGGGAACGGGAAGATTACATTAGGACTGAGTTTCCAGATCTCTTTAAATCCTAGTTTTCTTTTTCTCAAATCTCGGGACGAGATTTTTTTTAAGGGCAGAAGGTTTGTAACATCCCAAAAATTTTAATCAAGATTATCAAGTTCCAATCACCCAAGTTTAGGATTAACAAAAACTTTTGTTAATTTAAATCAATATGAATGCATGTGTGTATATGATGAATGCATGAATGCTTGCAATGCCATGTTTAATTGTTATGAATGGCAAGGATTGGTTTAAAGATAAAAACAACATCATCTAAATCATTTCCAAGAAGAATCAAATGAAGAGAAAATCAAATATAAAAGATATAAGCAAATGGTCATTTTGACCAAAGTTAACCACTAGACCACTTTGAGTGTTTCTAGTCCAAGATTTCTAACAAAAATAAATCCAATTCTTTTCACCCTTTGCTAGACCAAGTAAAAGTGAACCCAAGCCCACTTTGTAAACACACAGAAACAATTTATAAATCTATTCAAATAACAATTAAAAATTGAATCAAGTGTAGGTACTAAGATCACCATTTCTCAAAAACCACTCAAACCAGTTTACCTTGCCAAACCCAAGCAACCAGATACTACCAAGCATGTGACCAGAGCACCCACAAAAATTCATTCAAAATTTTCAAACTTGATTTTTTTTGGACAATTTATCAAACACATGGTAGACACAAATCAACTCTGCCTAACTACACTGTTTTGAGCAGTGAGCATTCAAACCTTTGTCCCAAATTCTCAACCCTTGTCTCCCCAGTGACAACCACTGCATTGATCAACCTATCACCCCTACCCTTGCACCAGTGCAGCGCCACCCGAACTCACCCTTGCCAGCCGATCTTGGCCACCATGCAGGAGCGGCCGCCGCGCCCGGCCAGGATGTCCAGGAGGCAGGCGACCGTCCACCTCCACCCCCTGTCCAGCCCTCGCAAGCAGCCAGGCCCTGGACCACCGAGTAATCATCGCGCCCTTTGTCTCTACGCCATGCCGAGACCACGCCAGAGAGCCGCGCCCGACACGTACGTACACGCTGTGCCTCGCCTTCGCTGCCCGTGCCTGCAATCACCGTGACACCAGCTACCCCCAGACACCCCCGTTCGCCGCCGCGCGACCCATAGCACCCGTGCGTTGTCAAAACCACCGTTGGTGCTGCGCAGAGCGTCGACCGTTCCTGACCGTTCTTGACCGCCCCTTGCCGTGCCATTAAGTCCTTGAGCATCGCCAGGAGACTGTGCACCGTCCTACGCCCATCGCCATGCCAATAGCTCGTTGTACCATCGACCCCGGCGAGCTCTGCCCACGCTGCACTGTCTCTCGCTCGGCTATAAAAGGAGGCCTCCCCAGCCTCAATTTTCCACACCATTCCACTCCCCACCTCTCACTGAACTTCCCACACCTCTCCCCTGAGAAAGGCGAGCTCCTTATCGCCGGAATTTCACCGGAGCCCGCCGCTGCAGAAGGAGAAGAGAGCCATTGATTGGAGCCGCCCTAGGAGCCGCTGTGCCCACCATTCGAACCGCCGTTGTTGACAACGTCGTTCGCCCCCAATGTCGACCCTAGCTGGAGCCCTGGTGAGCCTCACATGACCCCCACCACCGCGTTAGGGTTTAGACCTCGCCGGAGCTGTTCGTCGTTGACGATGAGCCTCGGCCGTTAGATTAGATTATAATCGCACGGTCTAGATTGCCACTTACCGCTTCGCGTAGCTAGAGTCGCTGATGCGTGGGGCCATCACTTAAGTCAGCCTGCGTGCGCGCTGTGCGCAATGGGCCGACCCATTTAATTCTCCCGCGGAGTCCAGTAGATTTAAATCTAGATTTTTCATTTATTTCAAACTCTAGTTCTGTTAGTAGATTCAAAAATCAATTCAGAGAGTTTTACTGAATCAAATTGCATGAAACCAATTTTGTTAGAAAGGTATTGAAATTGTTAATCCAAGCCCGTTGGATTCAACCCATTTAAAATTATAGATCACCTATAGTAAAAATAACAAGGCAGAGACTTTCTGCATTCAAACATTTTTCAAAAATCAACCATAAATGCTTTCTCAAAATCACATTTGACAAGATCTTTCTAATTATGTAAAAAGATCTAGGTTTACTTGCAGTAATAATGGACAGGTATTAAAAGAATGCCCCATAGGCATTTCTAGCCACTTTAATTAATTAAAATAATAATGTTAAACCCTCTTAAATTGTGACACCACTCTAAATCACATTCCCAAGTATTAAAATATGTGATGATGACATGTGTCAATATGATCCCATATTTTAATTGGAAAATATTAAATCTTAAGTAGTTTTTCAATGAGTAGAAATTACTTTTCTAAAATGAAATAAATAAGACTAGACCTTTAATCCTTGTGATAATTGTGATGATACTAGATCATCTAATGTGAACCTTTGTGAGCTAAATAGAATAGTTAAGTATTGTTTGATGATTGTGTACCTCGTATTTATTTATAGACACTAGTACCGACCAAGAATACGAAGAGGAAGGAGGCTACTACGAAGAAGAAGAGGAAGAGAACTTCAATCACTTCACCAATCAAGGCAAGCCATCTTAGCAAGCTGATACTTGCAAGCCCCACATTACAAGTTAACTTGCAAGCTAACACTTGCATGATAACTATGCAAACTAGAGGCCTTAGGCTTATTTGGTTATATCCCTTTTTTATACCAAATCCCAGTTTTACTTGCAAGCTTATTATTTTATTTATTTATCAAAACTTCCTTATTGCTTTTACTTAGTGACTTATGAATTTTGGAAAGATATTATAGGTAGCATAAAGAGCATAAAACTTGGCCTAAGTTAGTTAGAACTAGATGTCATACTAAGGCATAAGATCTAGATTTGGATAAGTCACACTTGATTAGCACCCCTCATTAGTGATTACCCCCAATTTAGTGGCTAGTGCTAAGCATAAAACTTAATCACTTTAGATGGGAATACTTGGTGAAAATGATTATGAAAACCTTAGAATAATGAGTCATTCTAATGAAAGGTTTTGACATGTGTTATGAACACCAGATGATTTGGTGATGAAACTGTTGAGGTATGAGACTTAGCCCTTTATAAAACTGATGGTTAGGTTCGGATGCGATACCATTTCAATTTTAACGTACAACCACAATACCCGAATTTGGGTAGGGCTTGACTAGAAGTTTATATATCCTAGTATGGGTTCTCTTGCGGAAGAGGTTTGAGCTGAGGCTACCTCGTTATAATTGTCCACCTATGCAGTTCCCAAGATGACAGATAGTCATGGTTGGGAGGCCAAATTCATAAGGGAGGTGCCTATACTAGGGTGTGTAATTGAAAGGTTAGGATTGATTATCCGCATATTGAGTATGGTGATTCAGGATTGCTCCTGACAGATGTATCGAATGTTGTGGTGAAAGTGTACCACCTCTATAGAGTGTAAAACTATTCGAATAGCCGCGTCCGCAGTGATGGACAGTTGGAGTGGCCATACTATTCTGTCGTCAGATGTTTTCAAAATAACTTGTGAAATGAATCATGACTTGACTTGACCACAACAGGGTTGTGAACATAAAAACTAAGTTCTCACTTAAGTGTTGTAAAACATTAAGTTAGTTTTCTTTACTTCTGAACTTAGTTAAGATAAACCTGGCTTTTTACAAATAAACCTAGAGCTTAGGATTCCTACTTGAACCACTTTACTTGTTAGTAATAGTTTGCGAGTACTTATAGAGTACTCATGGCTTTATCACTGGCTATTCCTATGGCCAGACTATGAGTAGGACTACCAGGATGATGGACAGCAGGAAGTCTATGACAACTAGGATCATATCCCATCGTCAGCATTACCTATGACCCTGAAGATGGAGCTTCGACCATGCTACTATTATTATTCTGATGCGTTGATTGTATTAAGACTGGATCATGAGATCCTTTATTTGTAAGGTCTTTATTATGGTTTGTAATGGATGATGAACTATAGTACCAATCTGTTATGTCTCGCAAAAATGGTAATCCTGGGATTGCGATGTATGGCGTAACAGGCATGTGGGATTAAAAATCCGGGTGTTGACACGCTCCACCTGGTCCATATAGGCGTTGCCATGGAGGGGTACCCGCGCCATGAACTGGAGCATCAATAGGGCGCTACTAGGAGCCGCTCGGGGTTGTGACAAGGTAGGCTTGTCCGCTCGTCGGGGTCAAGCGCGGTGGCCATGGAGGGTGCCTTGACGAGGTTCAAGCTCAGCCAGAACGCCTCCATGGGGTGGCGATGGAGAGGCTCCTTACCCCCCAGCTTGTATCAAGGGTATTCAGCTAAATATCCAAAAGTTTTGCCAAAACTTTTAAATTAGATGGTAGTGTCTTATATTTTAATCTGCTTGTATAGAAAATTGATTGATATTCTATCACAAGTATGCATAGGAGTAGTTGGTTAGGTCAAATACTTATAAGCCAATTGATCACAAGTTCAAGTGTTATCCCTCCACTATTTTCACTATTTTTTGTTGTTTTTCCTTCAATTTTTTACTATGAAAACCCATTGTGAAATTCCTAAGCCCGCCACTGGCTAGAATGCATCGACGGCATGACGGTGGAGGGGATCCTAGGCCTGAACTCCACGTCCGACGGAAGACGTGGCAGAAGGCGTCGAGGTCGAACGCTAGCATTTAGGGCATGGAGGTGGTCGCGCTCGTCGAGGTGGGCGACGCTTGGTACAACTCATCCAGAGGAGAGGATAAGATGAGACAGAGTAGAGGAAGATGGACACGTCATGTTCGATGCCTATAGGAGCCGGAAGCTAGACTTGTACAGGATTAAAGTGCAAAACGAAGCAGCACGAATCTAGACCTATTGTACACTGTCTGATAAGCCGGAGATGCCCAAGGGAGGGAGAGATAGAATCATGGTGTATGAAAAGGTGTAGATCAGATCGGCTGGTGTAACACCCCAGTTCTAGTTAATCTTATATTAGGGTTTGTTTTGTGCATCATGAGCATCATATCTTAAATTGTGCATTAAAGAATTAAATCAAATCCTAAAACCCTAGCTTTTCCCTCTCTTTCTATTTGCAAATACATTCAAATGATTTGGAATATTTTGAAACTACCAAAAAAGTGGAGCCCAAATGGACTAAAAAGGGCCCTGCAATATTTGATATATTTTGTAAAACCTTTTGGTATTTTTGAAACACTCTAAAACAGATTTGAAATGATAATGCAAAATAGAAATGAAAAACAGAATAAGAAAAAGGTTTGTTTGCTAAAAAATAGAGTTAGCAGCCAGCCAGGCCGGCCCGTCTCTTCTCCTTCTCTCCCTATCGCTCACTCGCGCTAGCCGCGGCTCAGTCCAGCCCACCATCGGCCCGTTTGCAGCCCAACCGCGGCCCATACCGGTTCACTCCTCTGTCGTCTTGTTCTTCCTCGCGATGGAGAGAACCTGCTCGCTGTCGACCGCAGCAGCGCTCATCGGCGCCAAGATGCGTGCTACCGATCGCCGCCGCCCCCGGACGACTACATGTACTTGACGCCGATGCTCAGGAACCCTAGCCGTGTGCAGTTTCTCCTCTCCCTCTCTCAAACTCGTCCCCGCAAAGAGCCCCGAACCCTAACCTTCATACCTCATCGACGCCACGCCATTCTCGGTCACCCCGAGGTCCATAGAGCACTATACTGTGACCGCCTCGACCTCCTCTATCATTTGCCCCTAAAATTGCAAGCCAAGAGGCTCCCAGGCGCCCGAATCGGTATCTCCCGCCCGAACTCCGGTCGCCGCCGTCACCGTTGACTCCGGCCTCCCCCACCTTCATCGACGACATATTCATGCTCAGGGTAGGTATCTGCTCCTTGTGGACCCTCTCCCTTGCCCCATCTCGCTCTGGTTCTTCCCTCCCACAACCACCTGCTGTCGCCGTTGTCCTTCGTCGCCGCCGTCGCTCCGACGACCTCCTGCAGGCGGCGCCGCCAGATTCTAGTCCCCCTCGACGAGCCGCGTCGAACGAGCCCAGTCTCGCTTCCTCGCGTGCCCGCAATCGGCCAGGGCATCGCCCACCCGAGGATCCCCATTGCTGATGTCATGCCGACATCAGCATGAGGCAATATATCCTCTTTTCTTTTTATTAAAATGTTTTCTGAAATCTTTTCTAGAAAATAAATAACCCCTGTGGGCCACACCTGTCAGGTTTTTAATATTTTTCATAAATGTTTTTAGAAATGAATAAAACTATGACATGTGGGCCCAAGCTGGAAATAATTTAAATAATCCAAAAATGTTTTATAATTTCCTAAAATGATTTAAAATGGATTAAAATTGGGAAAAAGCATAACTAATTCATTTTAAATCAGAAAAATACAAATAATATACCAAAATATTCAGAAAAATGAGCTTTATCTAGTTACACTATAATCATTCATTGTTAAGCAACTTACATGACAAGTTTAATTAGAAGAACATAGTAACCCCTCTCATATACATTCGGAGTTTCCCCGAGTTAGGGTTTTCACCCCTCGGAACCCCGATTAAACTGTCGAGCATGTTTTAGGGTTTCAATTCAATACAATTTAACTTGTCATATCATCATACTTGATTGAGCATTGCATTGATGCCATGTGTTGATTGTTTCCCCTCTCTTTCCGGTGTTCGGTTCTTCGCGGTAGAATACGATATCGAGATCGAGATCGAAGCCCAAGGTCAACACCGTCGAAGATCGAAGATCAACGAACAATACTTGATCAGCTATGACCAAGTCAAGTACCAGATGTCCGAAGCCCTGCTTTCTGGTTATCAACAGGCAAAGGCAAGCATAGCCCCACCATGATATAATCCTATGATTTCGAAAGCATTTCAATTATTGTCATGATGCATAACATTCTACTGTGGTCTTTTATCGATAGATAGAGTATCCTATCTATTGCATACTCCCTTTGAGCTTATATTACCTAATCCACTACTCCTAGCATAACTAGGTTTGGCTTGTGTGCACTGCTAGAGCTTATATCTGTGTCCGGCTTAGCCATGCATAGCTGTTGAGTCTGGTCCATCCATATGATGTATCAGATGTAGAGAATCTAGTATGACAGGAGAACGTGATGAGATGAGATCAGTGATATGAGATTAAACATGCTAAGGCTTGTATGGGAGGCCACGGTGGGATGTGGTTTTCCTAGTCCCATGCTCGCCACCCTTAGGACCCTAGGTTCTTACCTCTTGAACCAAGACGAGCGTACAACCACACGGGGTAAATGGGGACCCCATGATTGATTAACTTGCCTAGTAGATTCCATGAGTCATATAGTTCGGGCGTTCCATTCGACATATGCATAGAAAACCTTTTTGAAAGATTTGCCGGGTGTAGGTGCATTCATAACAGGTAGGTAAGCGTGGCCGGGGTTGCTTGGGGTAGATGGCGCCCCTGGTAAACCAACCTCGCCTCACATCTTTAAGTACCGGCTTCGGTATTTGACCCGTTACGGCGGAACCATACTTATTGCATGACTCATGGTCTCGGCGAAAGCAAGGTAAAGGTCATGTCCAACCACACCCTCTGTTAGCACACCAAGGAAGTGTGTCAAGTGGCATTAAGAGTCAGTTGGTACGTGTGGGTAAAGTTGTACACCCCTGCAGGGTAATAATATTTCGAAAAGCCGTGTCCACGGTTATGGAAGACTTGGGAATAGATGGGAGATCATAGAGAACATGAACCTAATCGTAAAACTTGGCAACTAATGTTTGTTAAGGATGCTTCCTCATGGGTACGAGGGGGTGATCCTAGTTCATATGATGATGATTCGGTGGATATCAAGATGATCATCAATACTTTGGAGATGTCGCTCTCTTATCCCCTTTTAAAATACTCTGAATAGACGAGCTTCTTCTCTCTCTTGTTTTATAAACAAAAGATGGCTTTATGCAAAACAACTCCACCGTCCATAAGTCTTGCGGAGTACACCCTGTACTCACCCTTGCTTTGTTGATACTTTTGGCAGAGTAAGTGTTCCCTAAAGATCAGTTTGGTACTACATCGACATCGACGAGTAGCTTGGGGTTCCCGGCCGGCAGACTGGAATCTATGGGCTGGGACATCATCGTTATGCTTCAGGCCTCTTAGGCCATTTGTTAAGTTTGCTATACTTAATAGCATAATTTGCCTTCCGTTGTTTGATGTTTGTGGTTAGTGACCTCTGCTTGTAATAATTTGGTTCTCTGCTTAGTTATGAGCTTGCTGTAATAAATTTTGTGTCGTAGGGTCACTTTTGTGTTACCGATTCTTCACTAGATATTCTCGAGCTCAAGGTTAAGCTTATGTCAGACGGAGGTCTAGGATTTCTTTAGCCTTGATCCCGGGGGTGTCACAGTTCTTGGTATCAGAGCAGTACCGACCATAGGAAAAACCTTGCTATTGGTCGATGTTGAGTCTAGTGTTTGTGAAAACTACTTCAAAGCTAAAAAGTATTTGTGAACACTCTAGTATGCTTCTTTTACTCCTTACCCAGTTTTGTTCTAACTCTGGGTCATCTTATCTAGTGTTGATTTTGGAAAAGTTTTGATATCTCTTCTAGTTTTTCAAAGCTTAGGTGCCTTCTTGGCATGTCATTTCTCAACCAGTTGACCTAGTGTTAAGTTCTCTAGAGTTGTGTGTGTTGTGAATTCCTTGCTCCCCTTTGCTCTTGTTCACATGAGATATTCCTTTCCATCATGATCTCTCTATCTTTTGGAACCACAATATTATATTGTTGGATCCACAGTGTTCTGCTCTAGGCTTCGAGGTTTCCTTTCGCCTCGCGTGCCACCTTTTATTGGTTGGGTATTTCGGAAGTTGTTTCTTCTTTTGGAAGCTACCGCGTGATTACTAACTTGCAGTGTATGCAATGTCACTCAAGTAGTAGTTACTTCCTTCTTTGGGTTTTAACCCTTGGACTTGAACCAAAGATCCCCGATTGTGCTGGATTCCGGTGCTGTGAATCTTGTACATGACGCTGATCTTTAACCCAAGGTCCTTCCTTTGACCCCTGTTGTTAATGTTCATACATCACCTCAGGATGGCTGGTATTGCAATTCTAGCCTTCAAGCTTGTGGTCTTTGTCGCGATTGAATTGTGAAAATTAAGGACTTCCCCTACCACTAGCTATGGCAGATGTTCTTAAATGGAACCAAATAGATCACGACAATAGTACTCCTCGAGAGTCTCGCATCTATACTCATGACTCTGCCACACCTTACCCTTCTCTGCATTGGTTTTTGGAAGATTGTTGACTTATGCATCCACATCTCGGGATTCTATCCTGAGCATGTTCCTTTCCCCTTATTGTTTTCCGACCTTTGTCTACCAGTTGGTAGCCAAGTAGTAAATGTGTGTTGGTGTCTTCCAATGCAAGATACTCTTGTGGTCCGTCATGACAAACCATTTCGGTATGTCTAGGAGAAACAAACTCCAGTACCTCGTCATATCTAGGACCATGTCAAAGTGTTGTAATCCGCAGATCAAGAGGCATTGATAGTCTCCCATTTGTTCTATCTTAAAGTGTCACACCCTTTTATACTAAGAGGTCGTGCTGAGTTTCATGACCCCGTACTGAAGTGATACTCTTACACATCGTTACCCAACCATACTCGAGCTTTCGCGCTCGTGAGTGATGCGTGTGCGTAATAATGTGGACATCTAAGATTCTTAACAGTTATAATTGTTTTCAACTCTAAGGAAATTTGAGTCACTCTTAGTGTGATTAGTTAACCCTATCACTAAGCAAAGGAATGATTGTGCTACCAAGTCCGTTATCCAGGTGCACTCTCTTCAGTCAAAGAGTTAGGCTTATGCCAAAACTCTGAGACTATGTATTCTTGCCTTACAAAGCAAGTTTCCTCTCGAACTAAGTGACATATCGGTGGTTCGTGATATTCTAGATGTCTACTAGAAGTACCTCCATGTTGCCACATGACCGTGTTGTCAAGCTCTTGAGCAAGCAAGTTCTCTGAACTGCACCTTTCTCCAAGGATCCGTACAGAATACCCTTGAACTAGTTGGTTGAGCTTAAACAACAACTTGGAGAGTTGTAAGATAAAAGTGCTATCTGACTCAGTTCTTTCTAAAAGGGATGTCTAGTTTTGTCCGTGCCAAAGAAAGATAGTATCTCCTTCATGGATATGTTATATCCCCCATCTTTGATTTGATTTGGATTATTGTCAAATCAAACTCAGTTCCAAGGACTATCTTGATGATGTTGCTACTTGTGATGTTTCACTTGAGTACATCTTCATGTCTTTTGGTCTGACCAATATGTTTGCCTCATTCAAGCAACATATGAGTCCATCTTCTTGGAGTGTTTTGGTAAGTTTGTTGTTGATCCGATCAATGAAATTCTTATCTTCTCCATGCTAGACAGGATTCATATGGAACATTTGGCATTAATGTTGGAAAATTTCAAGAACCATCTTCGAGTCATCTTGAAGTATGTGTTCTGGATGTTAGAAGAAACCTTCTCTAGTTCACGTGCAACTGCTGAAAGATGTCGCCGTGGACTCAAGAAGAGTTATCTCCGTTCCTTAAGGATACATGTGTGTCTTATTGTTAGGACTTTATATGTATGCAGTTATCTCTCGATAAGTTGCTAAATACATGGGTCTAGCAATCTAGCTCGTCTTTTGGAGCTTGACATTGTAGTCCATATCTTGAGAATCTAGTAACTTTACCTACTTTCTATTCGGACATGCTGAGTCTGAAATATCATACTACCTAACCAAATCTGAATCTCAAGCAGATATGATGGTTGGTTCTCCTCAAGGTTTTGACATAGGTCTTTTTGAAAATCTGGTAAGATTGATGTAATGGTTGACACACTTAGCCGGAAAGATCTCTTGTCATATTCTCTTGATTCAGCAGTAACAACCACTCTTCATAAGGCTTCCTATATGTTTTATTATAAGAGTTGTGCTTATGGTTCCTTTGTATCCGAATTCCGGCCTTTACTTGATGTCTCGTGTCTCGAACATCAAGGAGAACATTTAAAGTAGTGTTGCTAAATGTCTCTCAGTCGATCCTCCAGACCCTTTTATGTTGACAAACATTTTATCGTGTCAAATAATTGAAGTCTGAGAATGAAGTTTCTTTCTTCTCGTGTCATCAGGAATCTTCTTAATTATTCATCTTAGTGGTGTAAAGTGATATCATGATCTTGGCAAAGATTTTGATAAATCTGGATGAATAAAGAGTTTCCTTCGTTATCTTAACCATGTCTTAAGAGTGGCTATGATTTTTGTAATCTGTAGTTCCTCTTGATTACATGTTTCTTTGTGACTCTTATGACTCCTCTCCACTAAAACACCTTTCTTTCTAGGCCTCCTGTTGGATGAAAGAGTGAACCTTCTATGTCAAAAGTAGTTCAACAGCTTGGTTTTGTTGATCCATATCTCTGCAACCTGAGATCTCTACTTAAGCCATTTAGTAGAGGTTCATATCGAAGACTGTGGTCATGTTATTTCAGTTGGAACCTTCCTTTTCATAAGCTTAAACCCTTCTAAAAACTCCATGGTCTCAATCTTTATGAAGACCATCTATCTAACAATTTTAAACCTTCTCCTCTTGTTTCCACCGTTACCTTGACGTGTTTCATGTCTGTCATCTCAGAGTTGTTTTTGAACACTCCATCCATGAGCTGACCATGAAATACTCTGTGTGTTGTTTAGTGTGTTTTCCTCTTGTCTTTAGAGTGGCCTTGTTTCTTCCTCTCTCCGTCTCTTTTCCTACCTTTGGAATCTCGGGTTGAGATTCTCGTAAGGGGGATAGAGCTGTAACACCCCTGTTCTAGTTAATCTTATATTAGGGTTTGTTTTGTGCATCATGAGCATCATATCTTAAATTGTGCATTAAAGAATTAAATCAAATCCTAAAACCCTAGCTTTTCCCTCTCTTTCTATTTGCAAATCCATTCAAATGATTTGGAATATTTTGAAACTACTAAAAAAGTGGAGCCCAAATGGACTAAAAAGGGGCCTACAATATTTGATATATTTTGTAAAACCTTTTGGTATTTTTGAAACATTCTAAAACAAATTTGAAATGAAAATGCAAAACAGAAATGAAAAACAGAATAAGAAAAAGGTTTGTTTGCTAAAAAAAATAGAGTTAGCAGCCAGCCAGGCCGACCCGTCTCTTCTCCTTCTCTCCCTCTCGCTCACTCGCGCTAGCCGCGGCTCAGTCCAGCCCACCGTCGGCCCGTTTGCAGCCCAACCGCGGCCCATACCGGTTCACTCCTCTATCGTCTTCTTCTTCCTCGCGATGGAGAGAACCTGCTCGCTGTCGACCGCAGCAGCGCTCGCCGGCGCCAAGATGCGTGCTACCGACCGCCGCCGCCCCGGATGACTACATGTACTCGACGTCGATGCTCAGGAACCCTAGACATGTGCAGTTTCTCCTCTCCCTCTCTCAAACTCGTCCTCGCAAAGAGCCCCGAACCCTAACCTTCATACCTCACCGGCGCCACGCCATTCCCGGGCGCCCCGAGGTCCATAGAGCACTATACTGTGACCGCCTCGACCTCCTCTATCGTTTGTCCCAAAAATCGCAAGCCGGGAGGCTCCTAGGCGCCCCAATCGGTATCTCCCGCCCGAACTCCGGTCGCCGCCGTCACCGTTGATTCCGGCCTCCCCCACCTTCACCGACGCCATATTCATGCTCAGGATGAGTATCTGCTCCTTGTGGACCCTCTCCCTTGCCACCTCTCGCTCTGGTTCTCCCCCCCCCACAACCACCTGGCGCCGCCGCCGTTGTCCTTCGTCGCTGTCATCGCTCCGACGACCTCCTACATGTGCCGCCGCCAAATTCTAGTCCTCCCCCGACGAGCCGCGTCGAACGAGCCCAGTCTCGCTTCCTCGTGTGCCCGCAATCGGCCAGGGCATCGCCCACCCAAGGATCCCCATTGCTGATGTCATGCTGACATCAGCATGAGGCAATATATCCTCTTTTCTTTTTATTAAAATGTTTTCTGAAATCTTTTCTAGAAAATAAATAACCCCTGTGGGCCACACCTGTCAGGTTTTTAATATTTTTCATACATGTTTTAGAAATGAATAAAACTATGACATGTGGGCCCAAGCTGGAAATAATTTAAATAATCCAAAAATGTTTTATAATTTCCTAAAATGATTTAAAATGGATTAAAATTGGGAAAAATCATAACTAATTCATTTTAAATGAGAAAAATACAAATAATATACCAAAATGTTTAGAAAAATGAGCTCTATCTAATTACACTATAATCATGCATTGTTAAGCAACTTACATGACAAGTTTAATTAGAAGAACATAGTAACCCCTCTCATATACATCCGGAGTTTCCCCGAGTTAGGGTTTTCACCCCTCGGAACCCCGATTAAACCGTCGAGCATGTTTTAGGGTTTCAATTCAATACAATTTAACTTGTCATATCATCATACTTGATTGAGCATTGCATTGATGCCATGTGTTGATTGTTTCCCCTCTCTTCCTAGTGTTCGGTTCTTCGCGGTAGAATACGATATCGAGATCGAGATCAAAGCCCGAGGTCAACACCGTCGAAGATCGAAGATCGACGAACAATACTTGATCAGCTATGACCAAGTCAAGTACCAGATGTCCGAAGCCCTGTTTTCTAGTTATCAATAGGCAAAGGCAAGCATAGGCCCACCATGATATAATCATATGATTTCAAAAGCATTTCAATTCTTGCCATGATGCATACGATTCTACTGTGGTCTTTTATCGATAGATCGAGTATCATATCTATTGCATACTCCCTTTGAGTTTATATTACCTAATCCACTACTCCTAGCATAACTAGGTTTGGCTTGTGTGCACCGCTAGAGCTTATATCTGTGTCCTGCTTAGCCATGCATAGCTGTTGAGTCTGGTCCATCCATATGATCAGATGCAGAGAATCTACTATGACAGGAGAACGTGATGAGATGAGATCAGTGATATGAGATTAAACATACTAAGGCTTGTATGGGAGGCCACGGTGGGATGTGGTTTTTCTAGTCCCATGCTCGCCACCCTTAGGACCCTAGGTTCTTACCTCTTGAACCAAGACGAGCGTACAACCACACGGGGTAAATGGGGACCCCATGATTGACTAACTTGCCTAGTACATTCCATGAGTCACATAGTTCGGGCGTTCCATTCGACATATGCATAGAAAACCTTTTTGAAAGATTTGCCGGGTGCAGGTGCATTCATAACAGGTAGGTAAGCGTGGCCGGGGTTGCTTGGGGTAGATGGCGTCCCTGGTAAACCAACCTCACCCCACAGTTATGGACGACTTGGGATCAGATGGGAGATCATAGAGAACATGAACCTAATCGTAAAACTTGGCAACTAATGTTTGTTAAGGATGCTTCCTCATGGGTACGAGGGGGTGATCCTAGTTCATATGATGATGATTCGGTGGATATCAAGATGATGATCAATACTTTGGAGATGTCGCTCTCTTATCCCCTTTTAAAATACTCTAAATAGACGAGCTTCTTCTCTCTCTTGTTTTATAAACAAAAGATGGCTTTATGCGAAACAACTCCACCAGCCATAAGTCTTGCGGAGTACACCCTCACCTCACATCTTTAAGTACCGGCTTCGGGATTTGTTGATACTTTTGGCAGAGTAAGTGTTCCCTGAAGATCAGTTTGGTACTACATCGACATCGACGAGTAGCTTGGGGTTCTCGGCCGGCAGCCTGGAATCTATGGGCTGGGACGTCATCGTTATGCTTCAGGCCTCTTAGGCCATTTGTTAAGTTTGCTATACTTAATAGCATAATTTGCCTTCCATTGTTTGATGTTTGTGGTCAGTGACCTCTGCTTGTAATAATTTGGTTCTCTGCTCAATTATGAGCTTGCTGTGATAAATTTTGTGTCATAGGGTCACTGTTGTGTTACCGATTCTTCACTGGATATTCTCGAGCTCAAGGTTAAGATTATGTCAGACGGAGGTCTGGGATTTGTTTAGCCCTGATCCCGGGGGTGTCACAGCTGGTGACACCGGCCGAAATTTGGATAAAATTTTCATCGGATTGGGAAACATTTTGTCCGGCCCCACGAACTACCAGCTGCCTCCCAAGACCCGTCCCCCATCGGCGAGAATTTTTGAAAGATGTTCTTCCCGTCAGCAAAAACATGCCTAAATACAACAGTTCCACGACACAAAAATAGCCAACAGTTCGGTGACACAATTCGACGATCAAACTACATAGAAGGCGATCACGGTAGGATCCTGCGCTGTGGCAGATGGCAGCTCGTCGACGGTGGAGGTAGAACTCGGCGATGTAGTAGAAGACATCATAGGCATAGAGCTCGGCGAGGCTGCAGAAGAGGTCGTTGGGGTAGAGCTTGGCACCAATATTGGCGTTGGTGTTGCGATAGCCGTCGCCGATAGCCCGTTTAGAATCGTGTTACGCTCCTCTATGTACCACACCTTGACCTCGTCGTCCATCAGCACCGTGTTCACCCCCATCAAGAATGCCAGATCAGTGGTCCTCTTCTTCATCGTGACATTGGTCTTTAGCAGGTCGATCTTGATGCCCTGGTTCTGCAGCAGCACTCGTCAAACTTCTCGTCCATCTGTATGGCGTGGGTTTTCGTGTTAGCCATGCACTTCTCAATCGAAACTTGGATCTTTTCGTCAAGTGATCCCATGGCTTTGATCAGCTTGACCTTCTTCTAGTCGCACTTCGGCTGACCCTCGGCGGCTGGTGGCGCCGAAGCGTCCGGGTTATAGATGACGTCATTTTATTTGGCGAGTGATGGGCGCACATCCCTCCACTTATTGCACGTCGCAATCCTCATGTAGACGTGGAGGAACTTGAAGTTGAGGCCATTGTTGTCGTCGCTAAAGAGACTGAACACGCGGAGCATCTGCGAACGGAATGGCGAAGTTTGGTCATGATCTGGGCGGGAACACCTTAACAGAGAGGCGAAGAGTTGCCTTACCTTGCGCTCGATGTCGGCGCCGCTCTCCGGGTGACGAGGGGTAACCTCGACAATGTCCATTGTTATGGACTTAGGGTTTCATGGAAAAGAAAGCGTTAGTGATTTCATTGGCTGATCAGACAAACAAGGGAGTCGATGTCGTCTGATTATTGTGGAGAATATGCTTACAAAGTCACTGATTCTCTAGTCATAGTCTAACTCACTACGTATTGCAGATTGCTAGGAAAACTAAAAAGGTGTCCTCTGTGTCAACTCCTCCCGGCCTTTATATGAGAGGCTGGGTCTTAAAGCCATATGTGGATAGGTTACAAGTTGTGATTACAATACTAGAACTATGTCGGTTCGTACTTTTATCTTGAACGCCAAGTTAGTCTTTTTTCCGTCGGATGCTTCATGGACTCCTTATTCTGTATGGGCCTTATGGGCCATATCTGCAATGCGCCTAGTGTAACGAATCAGGGGAACCCGATAAGCCATACCCATATCACCGGGCGAGATTCTATGTCCTCTTCTACCCCAGGCCATTTGCTACAAGCTTGTTGGATGGGGCCCCAATGGGTGGTCACGGCCGTGTAGTTGTGATCCATGTGAATCACATTGAAGTAAGGATCGAAAAGTTTGAATCTTGATCCTCTTCCAATAGGTATCAGATTTTTGATTTGCCCAGTGATCGGGTCGATAGACACGGTCTTCCAAGATTCAGCGAGTCACTAGTCCTCCCTCATTGTCCACTTGATGCGGGCCTCGCCCGATGTCGCCAACAGTTCCTTCCTCTTCTTTTTCTTCTTCCCCTTCCCCTTGCAACTCGCCGAACCCTCCTCCTCCAAATCGTCTTCGGATTCTTCTTCCTATGGGTCTCCCTCGCCTTCCTCTTCGTCTTGGTCATCATCAAACTCTTGTGTGTCCAGGCCAAGCTCGGCGGAGGTATGGGCTTCCTCTTGAGTGAAGTATCCTGGAGCTAAAGCAGCGGTCGAGAAGCGGGACGCGATCATGGTATGCATCATAGAGTTGCCCAACATTCCGTCGAATGAACTGCCGACATGGGTGGTGGCGACGCCGAACTGGTGCATCGAGGAAGAACCACGGGGGACGAAAGAGGGCGAAGCACCGGCGACATCCCGGGAAAGACGGTGTTGGGGATGAAGCCGCCAGTTGGTCGTCGTCGAACTCCGGCGAAGGAGTGAACCTCGTGCACGGCATGGCTTGGGTGTTGCTCTCCTGAAATAGTGCACGCGAGGACGACGAGAAGGCCGCCGGGGAGACACTCAACTGGCTGGCCCACACAACACCGGGGAAGTGTTGGACACCATAGTGTGGCAGGAACATGGACGCCATCGTTGCCTCATGCGCCTGGGATTCCTCCTCCGCCCGGGCTAGGGCTTCCTGCTTCGCCTTGAACTTCTTCTCCCTCTCTCGACGGTCGTCTGTGTCGTCCTTTCTGAACTCTACATCCTTTAACCACTCAGCGTTGGTCATGCCCGGGGGCTTTTTTCGACTTCCTCTGCTTTGGCGACGGCTCTTGGGCGAGCCTTGGACCATTGAATTTCTTCGGCAGCATGGTGGAGCAGATCTGGGGGATGGCGGGAGCTCGAGGGTGTGGTGGGGGAATATGCGGGGAGGGGAAGGAGGGAAAACAAAAAGAAAGAGAGGTAAATCGGCTTCCGTTCAGCCCAGGCTCACTCGCCTTTTCACTTCATCCGACGCCCCCAGACAAACACGGACGCGCTGTGCATTTTGTGTCATATTCGGATGAAAATGAGGAGCTAGGGGCGTGGGTAGGCTGTTTTCCCCATCCGGATGGAAAAATGGCCTCTAGGGGCACGAGTAAAGATGCTCTAAATAGGCTTCAGGACTTGATGATTAGTGTTGTGTCACTCATGTGTTTGTAACTGCATGTATGGTCATTTGCATGTAAATGCAATGGCAACGGCGGAGAACAAGGTTGGAATATAAGGGTGTGTTTGGTAGCCCGAGTGGCTTATCTCACCTCACACAAGCTGAGTCCAGCTATGTCCACTTCATACATGTGTGTTTTATTTTATGTGTTTGGTAGGTTGTATGAGTTGAGGTTGTGTTTGTTGTCCTGTATCACATGAGCTATGCCAGATATTACTAAACAGCAATCAGGTCCCTGGCTGAAAATATAAAAAGCAATCGGGTCCCTGCCAGCTGGATGTGCTCAGCTAAGATCGTCGGCGCCGCTGCCGGCGAGAGGAGCGCCGCCGCCAGGCTCTAGCGCCGCCAGGACACCGAACTCCTCCTGCCCTGCCGCCAGGAGATCGGGCTCTGACTCGATGCGCCACCAGTAGCAAGCGTCCCCGCGCGCCGTCATGCCTATGCAGCATAGACAAGGCAGAGAGAGGATCCCCTAGCTCGACGGGGATGGTGGAGCTCGACGGGAAGGATGGTGGCGTTCGATGGGGACAGGGGCGGTGGCGTTCGCTGGGGACAGGGGCGCTGGCGTTCGATGGGGACGAGGGCGGGAGCGCTCGATGGGGGAGGATGCGTTGCTAAGGGCGGGGGTGAATGCGGGTGCGGGGCCTCGACCCCTGTCGGGCTGGAGCCGCCACGTCACACGCGCAGGATGGACTCAGCACTGCCGATTCGAGCTTCGCAACCGGACAAGGCTGAGGGATTTTCGCATGAGGTGGGCACTGCTCGGTGGAAACGACCCGATCTAACAATCAAGAAAAGGTGGGACAAAATGGGAATTTCTGGGTGCGTCCGATCTACCAAACACGCCTTAAGTAGCTGGCAAGGTCACATGTGGTGCAAGATATCCACATTGGGCCTCATATGTGCAACTGAACAGCAGTACTTGCATCAGCCCAGCCTAAGACGAACAAGAGGTGTTAGGCTACTTTTATTTGGGGAAGGTGAGGTTGGGCTTCTTTCTGTGTAGCCTTCACTTCTTCTGCAGGCTGTTTGAGCAGGGTTTTTCGCCTTCGAGCTCTCCCGCTGACATTTCAAAGAACTACAGCCTCCGGTCCAAAATATAAGACTTTCTAGCAAGGCAAATTAAACTGCTCGAAAGGTTTACATTTTGAAACGGAGATAGTAATAAGTAGATACTGCTCCTGTACAGATTAATGGGAGACAAGGACAAGCAGAAGCGAGTTAACGGACGTGCATTAGATCCGACTGCCTTGTTGCACGGGAAATCATCCCACCATAATAAGCGCTAGTTCTATCAGCAGCACTTCGAAAATAGAAGAGGAGACCACAGCACGACTGCACAAGATCTTGTACCAATTCTAGCTTTGCAAAGAAAAGCCATGTGAGCCGTTCATGATAACACTGACGGACAACCAAAAGGCCGTGTTCTCCGTCCAGCAACGAGCCGGCATGGGCACCCAGCTGAACAAATACGGATGCCATGCCTGACATTGTACTGTACCTCCCCCACGGCAGGATGGATTTCAGGTGTTACAATACATTTGCTTTCTCAGAGAATAAACAAATATGTTCTACAATTTCTTTTTTTTTTACAGGATTCCGCCTTTATTAAAATTCAACAGCATTCGGGATACAAAGGCCTTCTCGCGGAGACACTAACCACACTTGTGATACTTGTGATGATGTGCTCACTCATATAGGCAGCTCCTCCTTGTTCCAAGATCTGGGTACATGAACTAATCAAGAGCTTAATGGTCATATTGTCTCCAATCATGGAGTAGGGGTTCCACGTGTACCTTGTGGCAAAGTTATGGTCAAACCAGAGAAGGTGCAATATGACAATATTAATCAGTGCATTCACTGGTTTAGGCGTACAAGGTTAGAGCTGGCAGGCAACTTTGATGTAGTGTTGAACTGTAAGAGTTTATGGCCTCCAGATTTGCGTGTGGGTGTCAGCCACAAGAAGCCTACATGCAGACCCCGGCCGTGGCCGTTGTTTGCGTGCAATCAGCCGGAGTGCATATGAACTTTACCAGGCTAACACGACCAAGGCCATATGTGATGCTACCAACCGAATCTTTTGATATACTGAAATGTCTTTATACCAAGGGTCGGCACTTATTTGATCTATGGTGGAGTCCGGCCAGACACTTGGAACATTGGTATATTCATGATATTGTTCTTGGTAAAATAACAGTCAGCGTTCTAGGTCAGTATCAAACATATGATGGCTGGAGTTTCCAGACGCCAAAGCTTAATTCAGTTTACCCTCAAGCCATCAACTCTGCTAGTGATTATTCTGCAAGCTATATCCTTATTTCATGTGGAGCACTTCTTAGCTATGAGGTTAAGTTGTGATTTGGATCCTGGAGGTTCAAGGTACGCATGTTGGGTACTGAATAGCAAAAATTATGTTGGAACCATCATGATTTCTTTCATGAATCTGTTGTTTGACTTAAATATCATCGTTTATTCACTTGGCCCAGTGGCGGACCCAGAATTTAGGTATGACCAGGGCTAATTAGGTTGTGCAAAAACCATGTAAATGTTTTACGTTCTCATCCTCTCCCAATAACATAATATATAGCCAAAAGCAAACTACAAAATGCATAAATGATGTAAAATATATGCTCAATTATTAAAGGGTCAATGTGAAAATCTCGAAAAAGTAAGACTATTTTTAGTATCTAAATGATGAAGATTTGCTCTGATCCTAGCATAAGAATTCCCAATCATAGTAAAACACTCCTAAGTTTTATTATGGATTCTTGTGAATATGTCTCGCTTAATATAGCATAGTGATTCATCAATCACCATTATTCTCAAATATGTCCTGATAATATTTATTATCAAAAGTGCAAAATAATTATTTGGATCAAGACCGATGGAAAACAAAATTGATGAATGTGCCTTCTATCACTTTGTCCCCTTTGTCTTCTATGTAATCACATTGTGTAAGATAAGTAAATTAATCCACAATCAGCTAGACCTAATTGTAGCAGTTTTAGGACTGAAATCGGCTCCTCCCTTGTCCCTTCTATGGAGATCAGGCTCTGTATGAGAAACAAAAAAATTACCTAACAGAGCAAGCAAGAAGCCGGATAGACTGAGGCGATGCGCTGATGAATGAACACAATCATTCAGCGCTCGTGCAGCGTTGCGTGGGCAGCGACAGGCGAGAGCGCTTCGCGGCGGCTCTGCAGGTTGGGATCTCGAACAACGCTGTGGCGGCGGCGTTATCAAGTAGACAGGTCGCGGTTGTTCAAGGGCTCCAGGCGGCGATTGGGAACGAACACTCTTTTTATTTTAGCAACAGAATATGAACGGATAAGCGAGCTGCTGGTTCCAGCGCTAGTTCTTTTTTCTTCTGAGAGAAAGAACGTGCGCTAGTGATGTCTTGCTCGCTGTTTTGGTGGGCTTGTACGATTAGCCCTGGTCAGGCTGGCCCAACGACACGGGCTGGGTGCTGGAGGTCCAAAATTTCTGAGAAATTAACAAGAGGAGTATCTGTACTGCATGGGCCACGACCCGGGCTGTAGCCTGGGCTGCCCGGGGCCCAGGTCCGCCCCTGACTTGGCCCAACAATCAGTTTACTTGCATCTACCGTACCTTCAAGTGTTGGATGCACTAGGAAAGTGCATCATTGTTCTCATGTACTCCTCCGTTTCAAAATATAAGATGTTTTAGGTTTGTGAAGAAAATGTATCTAGACTTGTTTTAGTGTGTAGATTCACACCAAACTTGAGTGAACCTACATACTAAAACAAGTCTAGATACATTTGCTTCGCAAAGCTAAAACATCTTATATTTTGAAACAGAGGGAGTATGTGTCAACCTCCTCTATATACATTAAGATTCATTTGGCTAGCCAGCTTATGTATAGGCAATGGGATCCTGGTGCTTGTTGTTCACTGCAAGTTGTTGCGAGAAACCTACAGTACATGTTGGTGCCGACTGGAAACGCTGATATGTTGCTCGACTCTACAAGATTACAGTTATCAGACGTGGAGATGGAAAGTTTCAGCGTCCAAGCAGGTCACTCCTTCCGTGTCAACAGCTGAAAAGGTCACTAAAGTTTGGCCTGGCGGAAGTTTCAGAGGATGCTACTAACAGACCTGTGGTCAGTTTGTCTCGATCCTTTGTAAGCTCCGGGCTCTTCATATCGTCAACTTCTTCACTGGAGGTAAAGGCAGAATGGGGCATAATAATTATCAGAAGTGATTCACAAGATTATGGCTATGAATTTTACTTCAGTCAGTATTCCAAACTGCACTATGCAAAATCTGAATTCCTGATGTGGCCAAACAAGTGTCTGCTGATGCCATGGGATCCGAGTGATGTGCAAAGCAAAGCCCCAGGTGCAAGACCAGTTCAATTTATAGGAGTTGTTGATCTGCAGATACCATGGAATCCCGGAATTGTCACAATCCATAATGCATTTGTGCTCTATGTCAAGGCCGAACTACAAGTTGGAGCTAGAAGGTGCGGGGGCTACGCGCCATTGCTTGAGGGCAAGCAATGTTTTTTGCGGGTGGTATTGTCAATGCCCGGTACCTTGGGAGATGTGGGTTGGGATGTCATGGGCCATAGGCTGGTGGTCATGCGCTGGCGGTATCGGTTTATGGCAACAAAAGGGGAAGCCACAACAGGAGAGGGCATCAAACTAGTCTGAGGAAAGGAATAGAACAAACCCTGCTCGTAACTCTCTCTCTGATGTTCTCTCTCTTTTCCTGATTCAGGCGATCGATCAAGCCTCATGCCGGCAATCATACCAGCAAGGGGGCGAGGTGTGACTCTTAACATCCTGAACCGGCATCTATTATGTTCAAAACTCCAACTCAAACCCAACACCAAAACTGCAGCAGCGGCATTGTGTGGTACACGGGTTTACAAACACTGTATTTCTAGAGGCAATAGGAGGGTATTTATTAGTTAGCACTTGGCAGGGAGAGACCGGAATTCACAAGGATACACTATCACCAAGAGAGATGCATTGAGATTTGAGAAATGATAGATTATAGATATTGCATTGGTACAATATGGTGGGATAAGCTACACAAACGGCCCAACATATCTGTTTGATACCATCCAGTTTATGGGCGGTCGCTACAAAAATTAGCAGTGACGCACCTCAGAAAGGATCAGGTGAGAGATCTGCCAGCCCATTCACGGTTTCTCTTTTTTAACTTCGCTTGCATCTTATTGAACTTCTGTTTTCCTTTCTCCAGAAGAGGATCAACCACTACATAATCATTTGGATCATCCTTCCTAGTCATACCATCCTGTGAACACAAAATCATTTCAGACATCTAATTCCCTTTGGTGTATGTCTGCGCGAGAAAAGAAAGCGGGGAGAACGCCAGCCTACCTTTGAAGATTCAGGTGCGAAAGTGAGACGATTGGCGTGCCACTCTTTGTAGCCCTCACCATCTTCTGCCTTTGTTTCCATATTAGCAGGCTTATTACTAAGAAAGGAAGCCTTGAACTTCTGTAACTTTGCTAAAGTCTGACAAAAGACGATGTTTAAGAAACAGTTAGGCACTCATCTTGAAATACAAAAATTGGCAGGGAGAAGAGATGCCAGCTGAATATGTATATGCGTGATCCATCTTGTAATGGGACAGAGGGACATGGTCATGAGAAAGCAGAAAAATAATACCTCCTCTTCACGGCCTTGGAGAGTGCGTTTTCTCTGTTTCTTCAAATGTTTCTCTTGTTCAGCTGGATTTAGCAGTTGCAAATTAACATCTCCTCTGGACATCCTTTCAGTATTGGCTTCAGAGCCAATACCTTTTTTCTTCAAGGATAGTTTCCATGATTTAGATAACTGGTGATCATCATCTTCATTATCATCATCATCACTCCTGTGGACATTATCTACACATCTTTACTATTAATTTCAAAGATGCGAGTGCCTGGTGTCACACTTCAAGATATTACTGAAAATGCCACTGCTTAACAAACACACTAACGTCCTGACCAACTAATTAGCTAACAAACCTTTTCATCTCAACAAACAAAACAACTACATCCGTGGATCCCGTTCAAAAAAAAACTACATCCGTGAATGAAGTGGTTGCAACTGACGCTATTTTCCTTCCCATATCAACGAGCAATTTCTTATCCTGATCTCCGCGGTCGCCTCCGCCATCTCCGCCTCTGTTTTTGTCCGACCTCTTGAGCCGCCAGCGCCATCTCCACCTCCTCCGCCATGGCCTCTGGCTTCCTCTCGGCGATCCCCTCCCTAAAATCTCGCCTCGCTCGTCGTCGACATGGACCATGGGCCAGGGGCATCATGAAGGCTATCGCCTGCCTCCACGCCCTCGATGCCGCCCGCATCTCCATTGTCCTCCGCCTCCAGGAGGCCTGTCCCATCCCGTTTGGGCGCATATGACACTCGACCTTCACCCTGGTCGTGGACATCGAGAACAGTCCTGGTGGGATCACGGAGGCCCTTGCCTGCATCCACACCCTCGACGTCGCCCGTATCTCCGCCGTCCTCCATCCTCCCAGACGTGCGGACTGCGAATGCACAGCTTGTTGCCTTCCAAGTGCTGGAGCTGCCGCATCCAAAGGCCTTCGGTTCTCCAATCTCGCCCATGGCTCCCTTGCATAGCATGTTGTCCAGGTCAGGTCGCCGGCCGCTGCAGTAGTAGTCGTGGATTGCAACGGGTCCTTTCTTGCCCGTGCGATTGATTCACTGTGGATTGATTGCAAAGTTTTTTCATGTGAAAGTTGTCTGATGGAATTTCTCCATATAAGATTTGATACTACAGTATATACAGCTGTAAACCAAGGTATGATTCAAGGTAACATGCTATCCTGTGCTTATATATTGAAATTAATGGGATTACCAGTTCTGCATTCTACCTTGCATATATTTTTCCAAATAAAATACTCATGCTAATGACAAGTATTACTTGTGCAAGATGCTTAAGAGCTGAGAAAGATTTTTTTCGGTGCACTTTCTCATGTACCAAGAAAATGAAACAGAAGGCAATATCTCTGTCATTGTACGACAACATATAAGGAGCATAAAGGAGTAGAGATACTATTAGTTAATCAGTCTGAGTGCTTATATCATATTTGAATGATTTTAAATTATATCGGTTATCAAAATACAATTCAAACATGTTGAATCTATGGTTTTTTGGAATATCTTGTGACTGTTTTTTATACATATGATTTTTTGCATGTAATTGATATATGTTTTGTGAGAAAGAAATCAGAGACCGTAGCAACGCACGGGCATTCAACTAGTTGTTAATAACTAGAAAAAACTGTTGGATTAGATTATCTACACAGTTCTCTCTAAAAGTGCAAAGTGTTTCAGACATGCAAACACACACACAACTGTTCTTCCAGCACCTGCAGGATATAGATATGATAAGTCTAGATTACCATGTGTTATGCTCTATACATGGTACCCCTGCTACCAGGAAGAATTGGGATTGCAAAATGTGTAGAACCAAACTATTTATTAAAATGGCAAGGTAATGATAATTCAAGGTGTCATTTTTTTATTTCAATGAGATTATGCTACAAGATTACAAAGACTCGCATAATTCATTGTCATTCAGAATGGTCATATTATGTCCCTGGGCAACTTGGTGTGAATTATCAAATATGAATACTACAGGCTTCCAGAAAATATTATGTCCCTGAGTAACAACACTTATGAACTAAAGAGATCAGGACCAAAAGGAATACGAATACTACAGGTTGTTCACAAGAACAGATGCTCCGGTCATTCAAGACATCATAACGATAACTTACATGTTTGAACTAAACAGCAATTTTATTGTTACTAATAAATACTCCCTCTGTTCCACAATATAAGCCTTTTTAGCAAACTGTTTTAGCTTTCTAAAAAGGCTTATATTATGGAACGGAGGTAGTATATGCAAAAGAAAACCACGGCCCATAGGGAATAAGGAACATATAGATAAGGTAGATAGAATCACAGAACCTGTGAGCTGGTAATTCTTTATCCTTCTGATGAGATTTATCTATACCAAAGAGGGAGGAATAAATTGCTCAGTTTTCCAACTTATGTGTAGTAATCAGGTGACATCAGTCCAAAAAAATGCAAGTTGCTGCAGGAAATTACATATTCCTGCCTCTCACTAAGCCTGGTATGGTACACTACATGGCTGAACAGAAGTGTTCCAGATATGGTCTTAATGGAAACTGGAACAGTAAGTTACCTTTCTTCGAATTTTCACTATGGCGTATATCCCCAAGCTCCCTACGTTTATTTAGAATTCGTGAACGCATCCTGTTGTCAAAATCCTCCTCGTTGTCGCCATCTGGAGAATCATCATTTTCTGAATCATCCTCTGGCTCTCTGGAGTCAGCTTTCTTTGAGATTAAAGCCTCCCTGACAGATAGAACAGTTTCATTTTTCTTCTCCTCCTCCTTGGACTGGATGGATGGTTGCAACAAACACAATGGTGTCAAAATTTCACAAGGTCTAAAACTATTTGATATTAAACAAGCCCTGACCAGAGTCAAAGATAAAACTGATGTCCTAAACCAACTCAAGACGAAAAAAATGTATTTGAGTTACAAGCAGTCAGCAACATGAATATTTAATTGGCAGGGTATTCAGTAAAAGACAAACCACGTGGAAGTTCAGTTCAACAAAGCATTCAGTAAAACGTGCTCCTTGGGTTGTTAGTATTTTAGATAGAGGATGCTACAAAAAATCAAGAAAATGATTCCATTTTGTGACGGGCCTTCTATTAAATGTTAGTTGTGAACTAGCGTGTAAGAATAATCTACACAGCTACGACTCAAGAGGTAAAGTAGAAAAGATGGCAACACCAATTCCTGATTTCAGATGGTAATGGTATGGACACTAAGAGCATCTCCACCCGCGTTCCCAAGACAGCGTTCCCAGGGCGTTTTTTAATCCAGACGGTGATATTTCGCCCAGTCGCGTTCCCAGGACGCCGAATAGCGCCGGATTTGGCCCAACTTTCATCCGGCGTTCCTAGGCCGAACCCGGGGCGCTAGAAACCGCCTAGGAACGCCAGGCGAAGCAAAAACGGGGTGGGCCAACCCTGTCGGCGAGACAACCCCATTTCCCACTACCACTATCCTCTCCCACATCGGAGAGCTTTCCCCAGCTGCCCATGTCGCCATGTCTTCGCCGGCGAAGCTCCACCACGCCAAGCTAAAGCCACGCCGTAGATAGGTCCGCCGCCGTCGCCGCATCCTTTCCCCTCGGCCTAGGCCTCCTTTCGACGTCCCTCCTTCGCCACAGGCTTCGCTCCGAGCTCCCGCCACCTTGCCCGCCAAGTGTTCGGCGTCTTGCCCGTTCGGCCATGGACTCCGACGACGAGGAGATGTTCACCCTGTTGCTGGAGGAAGAGACCACCGCAGCCGCCGAAGATGCAGAGCACATGCAGATCCTTGCCTCTCTGGCTCGACTGTACACGCAGACTGCAGCGCCGAAGCGTGGAGGCTTGGCAAAGGGTCGCCGGAAGGGCAAAGCAAGGCAGCGGATGGAGGGCTACTGCATGTTGTACGCCAACTACTTCGCTGACGAGCCGCTGCACGAAGAGGCCATGTTTCGGCGCCGTTTCAGGATGAGCCGGAAGCTCTTCCTCGAGATCATGCATGCCATCCGGGTGTACGACCCCTATTTCGTGTGCAAGGACTGCACCGACATGGTTGGGTTTTCCTCACTATAGAAGTGCACAGTGGCGATGAGGTTGCCCGCATGGCCGAGTCCATCGCCATCGATTGCTTGTACAGGTTCTACAGGGCAGTGATTGCAGTGTTTGGGCCACAGTACTTGAGAACACCCACTGCTAAAGACACTGCTCGGATCCTCGCAATCAATGAAAGAAGAGGATTTCCTGGGATGCTTGGAAGCATCGACTGCATGTATTGGCACTGGAAGAACTGTCCATTTGCATGGCATGGAATGTACAAAGGCCACAAAGGAGGTTGCACTGTGATACTCGAGGCAGTTGCTACACATGATCTTTGGATCCGGTACTCCTTTGGCATGGCAGGATCGAACAACGACATCAACGTCCTGCAGTCCTCAAATGTTTTTGCCGAGCTTGTTGAGGGTCATGCTCCCCATGTGGACTTTGAGATCAACTGGCACCACTACAACAAGGGATACTATCTTGCGGATGGCATCTATCCAAGATGGCCAACATTCGTGAAGACTATCTCAAACCCGATGCTCCCCAAGCATGCTTAGTTTGCCAAGGAACAAAAGGCTTGCAGGAAGGACATGGAGCGGGCATTTGGTGTGCTCCAACAGAGGTTTGCAGTTGTCCGGTTCCATGCTATGACCTGGTCAAAACATCAGATGTGGGAAGTGATGAACTGTTGTGTGACCTTGCACAACATGATCATTGAGGATGAGAGGAAGGACCCAGTGAATTTGATCGAGCAGAACGAGCCATACTACAGACAGGGACCTCTTACAGAGCCTGATCACCAGGTGCCACCAACCTGGGCTGCCTTCATCGCCATGCGTCGGGAGATCCGAGACCCGGTAGTGCATCAACAGCTGCAGGATGATCTAGTTGAGCACATATGGATACGCAGGGGTAACATGTAGATGTCGAGCATGAACTGGCCGAACTATTCAGTCTATACCGAACTATGTTTAATTTCATTGTGAACGATGTTTAAATTCATGTTGAACTATGTTAAACATTGCTCTGTATTCATATTATGCCGAACTACACCGAAATCTGGTCGAATTTGGGTGGAAACTGGTCGTCTTTGCTTCGCCTAGGAACTCGACCTGGGAACGCGAGTGGGAAACTGGGCGTTCCCAGGCCAAAAGTTACATCCGTCAGGCACTAAATAGCGCCGGATTTCGGCCTGGGAACGCCCAGCGAGTGGAGGTGCTCTAACTACCAGTTAGATAAGGTATCTACCTAATTTTGTTAGTGTGATATGTTTGCTAGCAAATTATTGGTTACAGATATCCTCGACTAGAAGTGACACATAAGTTAATACTTACCAGTTGTTCAACCTGTGGTTCCACTTTAAGAAACCGGGGATCATCCAACACATCATGGATACTTTTTATTTTGTCCTTCACAAAAGAAGCTGCCTCATTCTCCTCCTCTTCTACCTCATCTCCAAACGAGAGCACATTAAGTTGCCTATAAAATGAACGGACATGTCAAAACAAATCCGACATCATTACCCAAAGACAATAGGTTCAAGCATGCAGAGTACATACTTAACAGCTTTCTTCTTTGGTTTACCCTCAGCGTCAGCCTTGGCAACGGGCCGAATCTTCTTAAGTTGCCTTGGGACTATATCATCAAATGGGTTCCAGAGTACCTATAGAAGTCGAAACACACATGAAAAGTCAACAGTAAGTTAGGCTTCACAAGCAACAATAAAGCGAGATACAAATGAAGGGACAATAAAACAAATAGAAGAATTTGTATCATCACAAAAGTACCAAAAGAAACCGGAAGATCATAGAAACACGAGGGGGGAAGCTACCTCGACAGAAAGAATTTTCTGTGGGTACACAGGTCGATCATCCTTATCGGTCTCGATATCAGCCAAGGCCAGAAGGTTGAAGACAGAATCCCCGGTGACCTGAACGCAAACAACTCCGCACAGTCAATTGTAATCACCTCCAGTGAAACAAATGTGCTACACAGAAACAAGCACAATGGAAAACTCAAGCTAAAGACAAGGTACCTTCCCGAAAATAGTATTCTTCTTATCAAGCCAATCGCAGCGGTCAAGGGTTATAAAGAACTGGCTTCCGTTCGAATGGGGCGTGCCAGCATTTGCGCACGCCAATAAACCCCTGTGGTTAAACCTCAGGCGTGAGTGGAACTCGTCAGAAAACGGGGCCCCGTAGATGCTCTCACCACCTGTAAATTGAAATCAGACAATCGCCAGGTTCAATTCAGAGCACCACAAATCAGCAATCGCACTTATGGCTCAAATAGATAGTTAATCAGGCACAAATTTTCTAAATTTTGAGTCACTAATAGGTAACTTGAACTAACATCCACGATTCAGTTTGGTATAAAGACCGACAGTATAATCTGGACTAAGAAACTCTAGATAAGTCTGGTTAGGGTTTAGGATCTCACCTGTACCGGAGCCGGTGGGGTCACCGCCCTGGATGAGGAAGGACTTGATGACGCGGTGCAAGAGGGTGCCGTCGTAGTAGCCCTCCAGGCATAGCTGTACGAAGTTGCGCGTGGCCTTGGGAGCCTCCTTCGCCCACAGCTCAATGTCGATTGGGCCGGCCGTTGTCTGCACCACAACCTTCCCCTTCGTCGGCGGCTCTAGCACGTACACGGACGACATCTTGCCGGCCTCCTCTTCGTCGCCGGCCGCCTCCTCAACTCTCGCGCTCCGGCAGGTCGGCCTGTCCCGGTGATTATGGTCCGGGTGGTCCGGTTCATACGGTCCTGTTTGAGCTCGATTCCACAGCCGCCTCACCAGATCTCCAATTCCAAAAGAAAGGAGTCGGTCTTTTTTCACAGTCAATACCACGATCTATTTATAATACTGTAGCATATATTACATGGTAAATGTCTTTAACGATTATAAAATAATAAAGTCTAAAAAAAATTAGTAAAACACCGAGGTCTTCAAACTCTTTTTTCTTTCAAGACATCGTCTTGATTTTTTCTGAAAGCAGCCAAGAACTGACAGATACCAAACCACAACTTGTAAATACCAACGAGGGTTCTTCCATAATTTTAATTTGAGACGCAGTGTCAAGGCTGCACGCGCACAATCATTAGAGTAATCAATCAACATCGGCAAGAGTACTAACACCAGTATTCTAGTCAAAAGTAACCGAACTGCCTGGTCGACGTCGCTGACTACCAATCACCATTGTCGAAGACGTAGCAGCCGGGAAAAATATTGGAAGGGTAATCCTCGCGACAACGATGAAAAAAAATCCAAAATCAACTTGGCCAAGTAGGATCTGAAAGACCGTACCTATAGAACTATAATCTTACAACACTGGCATTAATGTCGGATGTCGTCGGATTGTCGACAAGTACGCCATAAGGGGTCCTAGTGGCGTTGGAAGGATGGGGTGTGAGACGTCGGATGTTTTAGGAGCGGTGAGCACAAGTTACCTAGGTTCAGATCCGACTGCGGCGATCGGATCCTACTCCTGCTAGCAACCCAGTAATATATCGGCGTAAGCCGGATGTTACAATAGATTATAAGAGAGGTTCGTTTGTGCGAGTTGATTGTGGTGTACAATTGATTGGTTGCCCTAAAGGCTCTCATAGGGCCGGTTTATATAGTCACTAGGGCCTAGGGTTACAGGAAGAGACCTATCCGGTTACGTTACAGAGTCGGTAACTATGTACAGTTTGGACTACAAGTAATATTACAGGCCTAAGTCTGTAACTTTTCTGGGCCTTGTCATAGTCGGAACTGGCTCCTCCTCTTTGTCTGACTGGGTCGTCCGTGAAGCAAAGCTCTAACCTGTTGGTGGGCCACCCTGGTTAGCGAGTCCTGTGGGTATACCTGAAAAGTATATCCCCAATAGTAGCCCCCGGAAGTCTCCAAGATCCAAAGTCAGATAAATCGTCTAGCTTGATGGTTTCTTCGTCTTGAGAATCCTGAAGGGTTCCCGAAAACTTTGTTCATTGATGTAGGATTCCGAGTCAATCGAGTCGGATATATGTTGCTCTGACCTTAGTCTTTTCCCTGCTTGATTTGAAACGTAAGCCGGATTTTTCAGCGGCGTGCGGACTGACAACTTTTCAGACCAGGTCCTGTCACTGACAGGATTTCCATCAACACGACCGTTTGTGGGTCTGTTCCTTACGGAACAGAATGTCGTTTCAATGCCTGCGCGAAAATTGAGGTGGCGGAAGAGTCGCGAGGAAGCTAACTCCCCCTCTCATATACGTGTGGCGCTAATCGCACGTGTCATCGCACGAATCTTGACATAGAGGTAAATAAGAGGGGAGAAAACCCTTTCTCTCAGATTCACCTTTCCATCGATTCCTTCATTGCTTCCTCGTACTCCTCGAGCGCTCCGCACCAGTTCCCATCTACGCACCGCGAGAAAAATCTCCCCTTCCCCCACCAGCCTTCTTTCTCCAGGATCCATGGCTTCGGCCTCGTCCTCAGGAGCGTCAGCGGCGGAAGATAAGAAGATGCGGGGTCTTTGGATCCCCAGTGCCATGGACAATGTGGAGCTCCAAGTCATGGAGGACGAAGGTTTCCTCGTCGCCGGTGTGTGGCGGAGCGCCTCAGGGCACGCCGTTCCTGCCCCGCTCGACGGCGAGAGGGTGCTGTTCGGCACTCACGTCGACCGCGGCCTCAGCTTGCCACCGTCGGACTTCCTCGTCGAGGTCCTCAATCACTACGGTGTGCAACTCCATAACCTTCCTCCCAACTCCCTGCTTGAGCTCAGTACTCACGCAACTTTGTGCGAGGGGTTTCCCGGTATTAGGCCAAGTCTCACTCTTTTCCGGTACTACTATGGTACTCGGAAGAATTCCATCAGTGTCGGTGTGCCTTATGTCACCGACACTCTTAGCTTAGTCCTTAGGAGGAATAGGATCTATCCTAGGATTAACGCTAGTGAGTCCGTTAAACGCTGGGCCGGAACTTTCTTCTATCATAAGGATATTCCGGCTCCTAGAAAGGCGGAAGGTCTTCCGGCGTTTGTCAACAGTGTTGCTCCCCAACAGAGTTCATGGGACGCGGAGGCACCGGAGCTGTCAGATACCTTGATCCTCGCCAAGAGGCGGATTGAGTATTTGATGAAGCATGAGGGCCTCCATGGATCCGACTTGATCCACTGCTGGCTGGAGCGCCGGATTCAGCCTCTCCAGCACCATGGAGATCGCCTCATGCACGAGATCACGAGCGACAAGAAGGACAAGATGCGGGTCAGTTCCAGCCGGCTTGCGCCGAAGGACTACATGACCCTCATGCAATATTTGATCAAGGAAAGAGTGGAACGGAAAGTTCCGGAAGTTTCCATAAAGATGTATACGACCAACCGTCCCCTGACTCCTGTAAATATTTCGACTCTGCTTTTGCGTTTCTTCGTTCTTTTCTGTTCTTTCTCCGACTCTATTTTCATCAATGCTTTTCGACTGTGTCAGCTCGAGAAACTCTCCGAGTCTGAGCTAGATCCACTAGAGGGCTATGCTTCAGACGATCCGGAGGCGACGGAGGATGATGAGGTGCAAGAAGTTGCCACCCCCGCCTCCAAGAAGCACAAGGCGAAATAAGTTGTTGTTGCTGCTGGTAGCCAAGTGCTGCCAATAGTTAAAAAGTAAGCACCCTATCTTTTATTTTTAGTACTCCTGTACCTTTGTTTCTTTCCAGAGCACACCTGATATATAGGATTTTCGTGTTCTAGAGCTAAATCAATTTTGAAGAGCAAGACCAAGCCAGACAGCAAGCCGGGCAAGCAGATGCGCCAGCAAAAGCTTGTTATCTCCCCCGTTGTGCCGCCATCGACTCCATCCACTACTCCATCAGCATAGGAAGCTTCTGCATCTCCTGATGCTGGTAAAACCTCGAAAGACCTGGTCACCTTTGATGACCAGGCAACTTACAAGGGTGAACCTGGTAGTATCCATAGGACGATGGATAAAACTTTCGGCTCCGCTGTCTCTGGCCTGAAGAGGAAAGAGAAGGATGAGATCCTCAGACTGGCTCAGTCCAGTCTTGAGAAGCAAACCTTGACTCCAGAGGCAGCGATCCAAGAGGAGGAGGACGTCAAGCTGGTCAGCCTCCTGGACCAAATTTTGGTCTGGGATGCTAAAGTCGCATCTGGCAAACTTCCAGTGACGGATGTTCCTTCCCTCACTCTTACCAAGAAGGTGTTTCATAGCACCAAACTCGGATTTGAAAAGATGCACCTGGAACACATTGTAAGTTTCCGGGTCTTATTTACATTTATTATCATATCCTCTAGCCCCCAAGCATAAAGTCAGATAAACATCGTTGGATCCGAGTTGATGCTTTTAGGTTGCAAAAGAACGATGTAGTGTAGCCCCAAGGCTCGTGCTGTAATTTTACTTAGTTAAATTTGCAGCCCGAGTCTTAGTAGCCGTCTGACAGTATTCCGTCTCTATACTTACAGAAAATTGCATCTTCCAACCAGGAATTGCTCAAGAACATTAGCAATAAGCACAAAGAAATCAAGGCTTTGCGCTTTGAGAATTCAAAGTTGAAGGTTGAGAAAGATGAAGCGGAAGGTAAACTTTTCTGACTTCTTCTTTGTCTGTTATCTTTTGTGTCATAGTCAAACTTGTTTTGTCCGACTGATATTTTGTCTTTGTAGAACTGTTATGCCAATCCAGCAAGATGGTGGAGCAAGCCGAAAACTTCAAGGTCTTGCAGGCAGAGAATGCTAAACTCCGGGAAAATCTTGAGAAGCTAACTTTGGAATCAGAGAAATCCGTAGCCGTTGTCCTGGAGTCAAGCAACCACGAGACCGTGAGGCTCGAGAAGCTCATAGCCCTCCGAGATAAAGAACTGGATGATCTCAAGAAGGACTTCGATATTCAGAGGGATCTTGTCCGGGCCACAGCCAGTGAACTGAACAGTCTCCGCAAGGAGCATGCGCAATGGAATCACTCTGTGCTAAGTAAGATTTCTAAATCTTTTCTTTTGTTGTTGATTTTTTAGACTTTCTTTTCAGCCGAATTTTTACTTTTGGTTCTTTCCCAGCCCCCATGAATCTTTATGACTCTCTTACCTCTGAACCTCGCCTCGAGCGCATTAAGCTCGTCGGAGATGTCTTGTATGACTTTCGCCAAACCCTAGAAGAGGCTGGTGGAGCCGTCAAGCTTTCCGACTTGCACACAATGTCAGTGCACGAGGTGAGGGACAAGGTCAAGGAGATTCCGAAGCTTATCGAAGACTGGAAGATCTCCTACACTCAGACTACTGCCCAGACAGCTCTGACCATGGTGATGAGCCACCACAACGAGATGGAAATCTGCACGTCACCAAGGGCATTGCCGGGAAGGATGATGAGGGTAGCCCTCAAGACATCAAGGCTATCCAAGAGTCTTGTGCAGGTTATGCTTGTCGCGTGGCGGAGATGACCAACTACACGACCCTGTTCTTTGGATCCATCGATGTGCCTCCCTCGCCCCAAGAGCTAGAAACCAACATCGCAGCTTCCGAGTGTGAGATTGAGGGCGACACTGCTGTTGACTCTAGTGCTCCACCTGCTTCATCACCATCGCCTAATTCTGCAGCATAAACAATTTCTTTGCATTATTCTGAACTCATGGAAATGTAATGATGGATACAATGTTTATTTTGTGCTGGTCTGTAAAAAGTGATGCTTTTACTATCGTAGCACTTTTTCTTATATATTTTTATGCTTGTGATTGAAAAACTTCTGAAGCACTTTGTGTTTTATGCCTATACTTGTCGTTTTATCTGGCTCTCTGCCTCGTCCCTTTCATGGGTCGGCCAACTTTCAGCACGGAAACTTTTCCGAGCAACGGAACGCAATTGCTAAACCAGTTTAAACTCGGAAACAAATCCGGCTTCTAGTACCAACAACTCATTACTCGGAAAATGTCCGTGTCTAAGCAATCAGATAAAAAACCTAAGTATAGACAATAAATTAAATTTTGTACCCTAAGGTAATACTTTTTAGATATTCAAAAATCGTAACCAGAACGAACATGAGCATAAAGTACTTTCAAGCATTCTAGGATTTTTGAAAAAATTACATGCTCTTTTGGAAATAAGATGGCAAAAACGTCTGAAAGATAACAATATGAGGAAACCAACACTTTATTTCACTTTGAACATGTACATGTATGATTAGAAGGAAATATAACTAAGAATAGAAGGGATGTAGCTGTGCAATATTCCATGGACGGTCTATTTCATTTGGGTCTGTGCTTCCACCAGCTCTCTTTCTCTTCCTAGTATCTGGTCTTTCCTTGACTGGTCTCATGTCGGTTAAATAATATGACCCATTATGCAGAACTCTGCTAATCATAAAAGGTCCTTCCCAAATTGGGGAAAGTTTGTGCTTTCTCTTTTGTACAAGTCGGAGAACCAAATCGCCTTTTTTGAAAGAATGGTTTTGTACTCTCTGACTATGATACTTGCGCAACTCCTGCTGATAGGTTGTAGATCTCTGCTCAGCAACGACGCATACTTCTTCGATTATATCGAGATCATCTTGTCGAGAAACTTCTGCATCTTCTTCGATATACGCTTTGACTCGTGGAGCCTAATGAATCAGATCACTTGGAAGAACTGCTTCTGCACCATAGACCAAGAAGAAAGGAGTATAGCCGGTTGACCTGTTAGGAGTTGTATGTAAGCTCCATATCACAGATGGTAATTCTTCCGCCCAATCCCCCGCAGCCTGACAAAGTGGTGCCTTGAGACGAGATCGGATTCCTTGTAGAATAAGGCCATTAGTTCTTTCGACTTGTCCATTGGCTTGTGGATGTGCGACTGATGCAATATCGAATCGGATCCCTTGTTCTTCGCAGAATTCGGCAAGTTCACCCATGGAAAAGTTGCTCCCGTTGTCAGTGATTATACTATGCGGATATCCGATCTGATGATTACGTCTTCGACGAATCTTCTGGCTGTGGCTCCATCGCAACTTGTTATGGGTTTAGCCTCAATCCATTTTGTAAATTTATCCACCATCACTAGTAGGTTAGTAAATCCATATTTTGTCGTGCGAAACATCCCTACCATATCAAGCCCCCAGACCGTGAACGGCCATGTAATAGGGATTGTCGCAACTGTTCAGCTGGAACATGTGCCCGATGAGCGTACTTTTGGCAGTCTTTGCATGTTTTGACCAGTTTATCGGCATCCGTCTTAGCTGTAAGACAAAAGAATATGTGTCGAAAAGCTTTTGCCACTAAGGATCTGGCTGCAGCGTGATGACCATACTCGCCTTCATGGATTTCTCTTAAGATTTCCACTCCTTCCGAAGAAATAAATCTCTGAAACATGCCAGAAACACACTCCATTTATAGAGATCACCATTCATTATAGTGTAGTCTTTTGCTCGTTGGACAATCTGCTGGCTCAAGACTTCATCTTCGGGTAGTTTTCCTTCTATCAGGAAATCCATATAGGTTTTTTTTCAGCTGGGAATTACAGCCAAAACTGCTATTAAAGGTGAGTCGGATTTCGTCGGATAGTCCTCATCAACTTCGACTATGGAGGGGACCCTTAAATGCTCTAGAAAAGCTCCATCTGTTACTTGTTTCCACGCAGATCCTATCCTTGATAGTGCATCTGCTTCCTCATTTTCTACTCGAGGGATGTGTTGAACCTCAAAACCCTCGAACAATTTAGATAATTCATCCACGACAGCTTTGTATGATGCCATGTGCTTGTTTGTGTTGCAGATATCGGATACTTGCTGAGCAACTAAACCCGAATCTCCGTAACACATGAGTCTTGATATGCCAATGTTTTGGCCATGCATATTCCATGTAGCAGTGCTTCATACCCAACAATATTATTGGTTGCCGTGAAGTGTATCTGCAACATATAGAACAACTTATCCCCTTGGAGTGATTTGAGCACCACGCCAGCCCCCGAGCCTCCTCGTGCTTTTGATCCGTCAAAGTGAAGGGTCCAAAATTCTGAGTCTGGAGGGCATGAGTTTTCTGCCGTTTCTGTCCAATCAACAACAAAGTCGGCAAGAATTTGGGATTTGATTGTTGTACGTGGTTTGTACTCAATGTCAAAAGCTGCAAGCTATATTCCCCACTTTGCGACACGTCATGTGGCGTCGCAGTTATTGATTATATCTTGCAGGGGAGCGGTGCTCACCACTATGATCTTGTGCTCTTGAAAATAGTGGCGTAGCTTTCTAGATGCAAAGAACACTCCATAGGCTAGCTTTTGGTGATGTGGATACCGTTGCTTTGATTCTATCAGGACCTCACTCAGATAATAAGTTGGACGCTGCACCTTATGCTCGTGGCCTTCTTCCTCGCTCTCAACTACCGTTACCACACTTATGACCTTGTTGGTCGCTGCAATGTAGAGTAACATAGTTCCTGAGGTTCTGGTGTTGCGAGAACTAGTGGGTTTGAAAGTAGATCTTTCAAACTTTGCAGGACAGTTTCGGCTTCTGGGGTCCTGACAAATTTGTTGGTTTTCTTCAAGAGTTTGTAGAGGGGTGTGGCTCTTTCGTCGAGCCGGCTGACGAACCTACTCACTGCCGCAATGCAACCAGTGAGGCGATGTACGTCCTTTAGGCGAGTCGGCCTGGTAATGTTTAAGATAGCCTTGATTTTGTCCCGGTTCACCTCTATGCCTCGCTTGGAGACGATAAAACCTAACAATATTCCGGCTAGAATTCCAAAGAAACACTTCTTCGGATTTAGGATCATGTTGAATTTTCGTAGACTAGCAAACGTTTCATCCAAGTCGGAAATTAGAGTTTCCTTTTTCTTGGACATAACTGCTATGTCGTCCACATATATATGGACGTTGCGTCCGATTTGGTCGTTGAGACAACGCTGCATAGTACGTTGATATGTTGCTCATGCGTTCTTTAAGCCAAAGGCATAGTTTTGTAGCAGAAGGTTCCAAAAGGAGTGACGGGCCATGGACGCCCAGTAAGCCGAACATCCGAAGATGGCGTGGTAAGCACTTTTGAACGGTACCACCTCAAAAGAGAGTGGCTCGGTCTGGTAGTTGTCTCGGGTTCCGAATGTCACGTCTAGAGTAATCTCACCCAGAGAATCCGCCTGTCTCCCTGGTACAATGCCATGGAAAGTTACACTACTGTAACTCAACTGGCTCTCGTGTAGCTTCATGCGGTCGAGCGTCTCGATGTAGAGGATGTTGATGCTACTCCCACCGTCTATGAGTGTTTTAGAGAACTCATAGCCATCAATAAGAGGATTGACGACCAGAGGGTACTTTCCCTAATGATGTGTTTTCCTCGGGTGATATGAACGATCAAAGGTGATGGTTATCTCTGACCAGTCCAGGAACTGTGGAACAGCCGTAACTGTGGCATTGAGCTCACGAAGAACTGCCTTCTTTTCTTTAGCAGGTTGGGATCCAAGGAAGCAGACGTATGCGACTTTTTTGGTCGAAAAATTCTTCTTTCCATCCGACCTGGGCTCTGCAGCGGCTTCCCCTTCTTCCATGTCGGAATCTTCCTTGGGCTCCTTTCCTTTCTCGGAATTTTTCTTCCCTTTTTGTCGCTTGGCTCCGTAGCCAGCGGATTCGTCTTTATTGATGTCGTCATTGGAATGACACTCGGAATTTTTGTGGGTAGATCCTCCATTTCTATCCAAGTGGTGGACATAGGGATTATTGGCAATGTCGGCCCAGGTATAGGTTCTTCCGGGTTGCTGGTCTCCTCTGCCCTGGATTCGGGAAGTTCCTCGGCCTTTACCCCGGTCGCCTCCGCGCCCTCCTCGTCCTCCGGATCCGAACATTGCGTTCACAGCTGCGTTGTCCGGAGCCGGCTTTTCGTCCGAGGTGTTCTTGCGCTTCTGAGTTTGTTTTGGCTTTTTGTCCGCATTGGGATTGGCCGGAATATTTAGCAGCCCTTCTGAATCATCATCGGCGTCAGCGTATTTGCTTTCCATCTCTATCATTTCTCCTAAATCTGTGACATGGTCACGCTTCATCCTGTGACATAAAAGTCCGATTGGAAGTCCTACAATAAAAGCTTTTATCACAGTTTGCTCGTTTACTCCTTCGCAGGAGTTCTTCGTATCGATCCAGCATCCGAGGTAATCCCGGCAAGTTTCTCCGGGTCTTTATGTACAACGCTGCAAGTCTCCGACTATGCAGGGCCTCCTGTAAGTTCCCTCGAAGTTTGAAAAGAACGCACTTTGCATATCATATCAGTTGTGAATTGAATTGTCTGACAGTTCATTGAGCCAAGATCGAGTCGTCTTCCTCAGCATGAGCGGGAGATATCGGACTGCAACCAAGTTGTTTACTCCTTTGGCGATGCAGCAGGCCTGGAAGAAATCCTGGAGCCAAGTATCTGGTCGTGCTGCTCCGTCGTAGGGCTGAATGTGTTTGGCAATACCAAAGTCAACCGGAAATTTGGTCTGACGTATGCGTGGTCCAAAGCACTTGGGTCCCACGTACACGTCTTCTTCCTCGTACTACCATGCTTCTATGTTTGATTCAATGCGATGGCGAGCGTCATTTGGCGAGAGAGATCTGCGCCGTGGAGGCTCGCGACTTTTGCGCGGTGGAGTCGGATTTCTGCTTCTCCTCTCACCATTGCCGCCTCCACCCCTGCGACTCCCATGGCTGCGTCTGGATCCTTCGTGGTCACTTCTGGGAGGAAATGGTGGCCCTGGTGGATTATTTCCGGCTGGGTTACATGGTGGTGGCGGTGGAGCCTCATTATGCTGACTCCGATGCTTGTTTCTTCGGGCACCGTCCCTACTAGATTCAGGATGATCCGGATCATCTATTCATCCGGCGTAGCCAGCCGGACGGCTCGGTGGTGGCATCCTTAGCCGATCTTGTTCCTCTCGCTGGCGGCGTGTTTCCCGGTCTTCTCTATAGCGGTTGTTTTGCCGACGATGGTCCTGATGAGGAACCATTGCCCTGATGGCATCTTCGGCCGCAGCCGGAATAACTCTTGCCCAGTCACGCGCCGGCCAGCGAGAGTGGCCGTTTGAGCCAGTTCTTGAATTCTCTTCTTGTTCTCCACGGGGACGATAGCGTTGAGTCGTATCCCTGCAGAGTCTTACGTCAGTGCTTTGGTCAGCGCCAATGTGGCAAAACTCGGATTTTGAGGCCATCTTGCCACTAAATGGCGCGACCATTTTATGTTGCTTTAATCCTTTGTCCAGCAACATGACGCACTACTGGACCTGCTGCAGAGACGAATTGTTGGCAAGGATGGCTCGAGCTGCGGCAGCATTTTCCAACGGCGTGCTGTAGACTCGGATCTTCTCTCTATCTTTTTCGTCCAATAGATCTTTGTGGATATCCGGATTCTTGTTGGCAAGAAACGGACCTCCCCTTGTCTTGTTTGGATGTCGCTTGAAATCTGACTGATATCTGGCAGGATCACTGTCTAACTGCTGCCTCATCTCGACGATGCGCGGCCTCTTCGAGTAGAAACAAGCGGTGCTTTTCTAGGTCCTCAGCCCTTTTTTCCAGCGCCTCCGGTGTAAAATCTGAAGCCATTGGGATTGGAATTGTGAGAGCATCTCCATAAATTTCATGTGCACCCTTGGTGACAACGTGTCCATCCACAGGAGGGTCTATCAGGGTGGTATTAATCAGATCTCCGTCCTAATTCTCCATCTCGATCTCTTCATCAACTTTTCTTCGTTGGTTTCATCGACGTCTGGCTCTGCCGGTGTCGGATTCTTGTTCTTCTTCTTCTTCTTCTTTGACCGCCCAGTAGCCTTAACGTGCGTACCAGTGGCAAAGACGGTTTTTGGTCCGGTACTGGGGGATAAACTTTCGTCGGTACTTTCCGTCATGGTTGGCTTGTGGACCTCGGAGGAATCTCCGGTGTCCATGTCATCCTGCGAGGTGTAGCTTTCATCCATGCTATCATATGGACTAGGAGGATTTTCCGGCTCACCTTGAGTTTGCTTGGAGATGCGCTCTTGTTCATACTCCTCCATCTCTTTGTCGAAGTCTCGAAGTTCCTGTGACGTGATTGACTTCGCTAGTGAGCCGGGTAAGTCGGCGTTTTCTTCAATTCTGTCTAGGACCGAGTCGCTACCAGCTCTAGCATCGACATAGTTGGATCTAGTGCTTATGGGGTACACGAAATAGTGCTTCTTCTTGTTCATGTTCATGTTCATGTTCTTGAAGTAGTGGGACAACTGGGTTTTCGCCTCCTCCATCTCAAAGTTCTCCGTGATGTCGGCGATTGCTTTGTAATCGATGTAGGGGCGCTTCATCAACTCCTTTATCATGTTCTTCAAGGGTAGTTTTTGTGCTATGACATCCGGTATAGCGGAGTCGTAGCGAATATATTCTTCATCCATGTATCCAATCTCATCAGGGAAATCGGATCCGGAATTTTCTTCCACCTCTTCTTCCACTACAGGAGTGGGCTAGGTGGGTTCGATTCTCTCCGGGACCTTGAACTCTTCCGCCTCCGCGGACAAAGTAAATCCGGATTTTTCTTCCGCCATGGTCATCACCTCAAGGGTGGGTTGGGCGGGTTCAGCGAAACCGAGATAGATATCGATCTCGCCGATGGACTTGATCGTGTAGGTCGTCACGGGTTTCAAAGCCGGAATCCAAGTCTCGTCGAGAAGGACGAGGGGGACATCACTAGCATAGACCACGCGACCCATGGCGATTGTTTTGCTGATTCCTGGACGCGCAAATTCTGCCTGGAACAATGCTCCAAAGGTCACCTGCCCCACGGTGGGCGCCAACTGTCGTCGGATTGTCGACAAGTACACCATAGGGGGTCCTAGTGGCGCTGGAAGGATGGGGTGTGAGACGTCAGATGTTCCAGGAGCGGTGAGCACAAGTTTACCTAGGTTCAGATCCGACTGCGGTGATCAGATCCTACTCCTGTTAGCAACCCAGTAATATATCAGCGTAAGCCGGATGTTACAATAGATTATAAGAGAGGTTCGCATGTGCGAGTTGATTCTGGTGTACGATTGATTGGTTGCCCTAAAGGCTCCCATAGGGCCGGTTTATACAGTCACCGGGGCCTAGGGTTATAGGGAGAGACCTATCCGGTTACGTTACAGAGTCGTTAACTATGTACAGCTTGGACTACAAGTAATACTATAGGCCTAATTCGGTAACTCTTCTAGGCCTTGTTGTAGCCGGAACTGGATCCTCCTCTTTCTTTGACTGGGCCTCCCGTGAAGCAAAGCTCTAACCCGTTGGTGGGCCACCCTGGTCAGCGAGTCCTATGGGTATACCCGTAAAGTATATCCCCAACATCGGAAAGAAGATCTCGTTGTCGAACTAAAGGCCGAAGATCACTTATTGTAGACGATATCATCTTCATTGACGTAGAGATAAAAAAAGATGACTACTAAAACTCCAATCCAATCTCTCAAAACACTAATTTTACTGAAAACTCCACCCATAGAACATGTTCCGCACCCCTCCTTACGCCGGTGAGGCCGGCCGAAGGAGGGGGAACCGATCTATGGAGGAGGTGGAAGAGAGGCGACGGCTAGGTCAGGAGGAGGCGGCGGCTAAGAGGTTACGTGCTCATAGTAGAAAGGAGTCGGTCTTGGTTACATGCGAGGAAAACATAGTTTGGTGTATCTGTTTCCTTAACATGGATATGTACTTTTGTTCTATGCTCAACACCTTCAAAAAATACTGAGGCGTCTCTTGCACGAGTGAGGCGGCGACGAAAAACTTCCCCCAATCTCCACCTGCCAGGGTGCAGAGAACTTCCCCTGATCTCTACCGAACAGGGTGTTGGGCCCCTCTCCCTCCGCTTGCCGCACCAGCGACATGATGGAGGGAAATCTTGTCCTTCCATTTTAGCCTAGCACTTAGGGTTAGGATCTGTCTGCTATGGTGCGCCGTTAGGGTGATGGAAGCAGCATTCGTGCAAAAAAAATCTGTCTCAACTCTACTCCCACACTGACGGCGCCTCGGAGTTGATGGCAGTGTGTGTTGGCCGGTACTTCAGATCGACATCTTGGTCTTCTCGTCGTTCTTCAGATCTGGCGAGATCGGTTTCTCAGTGTGTCGCTAGAGTTCGTTGTTATCTGCGAAGGTGATGGCAACTGGGGCGAGGTGGTTCTTTTGGAGCAAGGATGTTGGTCAGGAGGTGGTGGATCTACTGCTCTGCTCCTACTTCGTCTGATAAGGGCTAAGCCCGGGGTTGGCCCAATCTCTCACGGATTCGAGGGGGATTCAAGGGAGGAAGCGAAGAACATGATGAACAATACAAACTCACACCACACCGGATACAATCTGGTTTACTCTCTTTGGCCCAAACCACCAAACCAATAGAATCACAAGGGAGGACCAGAGGTAGAAACCTTTGAGAGAGATTGGCTAAATCTTGATAGAATCACACATAAGGAGAGAATATCTCCAAGTAGAATCCCAACATGGGAGAGACCTAGATGCTACTAGAATCCATACATGGGAGAGATTAAGTGTCTAGGAGAGATCTTGTACATCTCAAACTAGGGGACGCCTTGGTATCCACTTGGGATATTCTCCATATGGGGAGGGAAGGAGCACATACATCTATCTCATGGCATATCTTTCCTAACTAGGATTCTGTAACATCCCAAATGTTTCGAAACCACCACCTTCCATTTTTGTGCATTATATTTATTCAAGCATCATAGATATTTGCCATGCCATGCATCATGTCACCTTTGCTTGCATTTTATTTTTGTTTCATGCATGCTTGTCACCTTTTTGGATCTTGACACCTTTCTATATTTTATGTCCATCACCTTCCTCTTATTATTGTCATCTTGTTTGCTTTTATCAACTCAATCTTGTGATCTTTCTTTCTTCTTTCTATCTCTCTCTTGTTCATGTTGCTCTTTTAGGAACAATATATTTGTTTGGTTCTTTCTATTTTACTATACCCTTTTTCAAGTAATCTTCGTAATTAAACTCTAGTAGCACCACAAGTTTCTCTATCTTGTTATTTGAACTTTGTCCCTCTGATATCTCGGTCCCAAAGAATAAGGCGCCCTCGTTTGCGTGATTTTTTCTTTGACCAAGATTTACTCTAAATATATGAAAAATATTGGTACAAAATTAGCATCATTTGAAAGTGTGTTTCAATACGAATCCAAAGATACTAATTTTACACAATATAATCAAATTTTAGTTGCTCTATTTACTCGGTCAAACTTTGCATTGGAATGTGCGTGCGCCTTATTCCTTAAAACAGAGGGAGTATTTAAATACAAATGGTTGTTGGTTCCTTTTAATTTGATGTATGGATCTATCTATCATCATGTGATCATCTCCCTCCATGTTCTTTCTCTATATTCTTGTTGCTATCTTCTTTTTGTTCCTTTTTGATCTACTCTATTTATACCTCTACCCCACCTCACTTTGCCCTTATGGACTATCTTTATCTTCTTTGATCTTGCCATATGCTTCTATCTCTCTTATTCTACCTCTATTTTTATTCTAAATTTTAATCCTCTCTACCTTCTTGACTTACCCTATTTCTATCACGCCCCGAGACCTGGAGAATGACAGTCGCCAAGCGCCTATACACTGGAGGCGTATACACACGTAAGGCTAAAAGGAGGCTAAAGCCGACACAATGAACATCGAGAAGCTCAAAACAATTTTATTACATATATCTTTTATATTTACAAAGGAAAGAAAACTAGTTTATCTAATTCGCTTCCCGTACACCGATCCGAAGATGGCTTCCCCGCACACACTAACTTAGCAACGACTACATCCAAAAAATATTAAGGAGCAAAAGTGAGTACATTGAGTACTCAACAAACTAATCATACACACAGTCATATAAATTGTAGAACAAATGCTTTTTAGAAACATGTGAATAAATTTTCAAATTAAAAAGGTATGGTGCCACACATAAAAGTAAGCATTTCCAAACCTGGGAGTCACAGGGTGAAAATTCACACTTTTACACACTATAAAGGGGTACTTCGACGTCGACAGCCTCAACTAGCATCACACATGTGCTAGAAGAGCAGAGCTCTTTGACTCACTAAAACCCGGACACCTGAATTTACTAATGACGGTCGCTCCTACGGATCTATCACTGCCACGTTCCGTTTTAGGGTCATCCCTAAGGGGAAACTCAACCCGTCACATACCTGAATTGTGACCGGTACAATATGATTACCTTCATAGCACCAAGTTTTATTTTTATAAAACTTTTATATCACGACGATCTATAATTTCATATCCATGCTAATTGTGTGGTTCGTATGGTGGCTCTAATGGATCCATCACCATATACCCGACACGTGACATCGTCTCATAGACACACAAATACTACAACTCTCATATCAAATAATATTTCATGAATTTAACAACAAAATATACTTTACAAAATATACAAGAGTTGTATAAAAAGCTTGCTGGAATAACAATCATCTGTCATGGTAATCATAATCCAAACCAATATATGTCCATGTCAATAATATTATCCATATCGATAATTCATGCAATAAGAATAAAACCAACTCCCAAAAATAGATGCAACAAAACCTCCCCTCACCACTATATAATCCAATAGAGAAATCTACTGACTATGTCTTGGCTCTCATCTACAACTACAACAAAACCTTACTAAGTATATGTTAGGGTATGACCCTTAGGATGGCTGATATTTCACGATTTCATGGGGACTCGCGGTGGACTGAGGGGAGAGGGAAAGAGGAGGAACCCGATGAACACGAACCACGAAGAACACCACGAACGCATGCAAAACACAAACGCAAATGAAACGCAGTTGGATCGCACCGGTGGCTACCGGTCCAATACAATCCTTGGGGTTTGGTATTGGGCAAGTTGAAATTGACGAGATCTTGATAACTTCGCAAGGGCAAACCCAATGCAAAGATCTTTTACAGCCGAACGCTATTAAGCTAGATCCGAGAGGTTTGTGATACTGGGTGCCCCTTGTGGAGGAACATGAGACTAACTAGGAGATAGATCCTCAAGAGGGAGTCTTCTTCTAGCCTAATATCAAGTCTAAGTCAAAGGGATGATCCCAAGGGGCTATATATAGTGCTAGGGCGAAAATATAGGTAAAGGGGATATTTCAGGGCATCAAACCCAGATCGATGCGCAGACAGTGAATTCCGACAGTAAGTTTGGCACTGCCGGAATTCACGCCGGAATTTTCTGGAGGTCGCTGGTTTCATTCCGACGTACGCGGAAATGGTGTCCTGGTGTCGTTTTCGGCGATCGTCGGAAATGGTGGAGCTTTGCCTGATCTGGTGCCAGAACGGGAGTGGTTTCCGGCGGGCCTTTCGGTTAGCCGAATCTGGCACCGGAACATCTGGCAGTTTCCGACATGATTTCTGGTTCGCTGGAACTGTCGTCGGTTTGAGCCAAAGCCTTTTCTTGGGAGTATTTGGTTCCTTCTCTTGGTGCATATACCAGAATGACTCATAAGATGATCAGTGGATGACATTAAGAATATTCTTATGATCTTTAGAAGAACTAAGAATATGTTATTTATGTAGAGGTGACAAATAGATAGATAGTTCATTGTAAAGTGTTCCATTGATGCTAGTTTCGTCACAAGATACAAATTAAGTTTATCTCAATTTAAACTATGGGTGGCACAATGTAATGGAAAGGAAGTTCTATAATAGATTTGGATGAGTTCCAAAGTTGAGACATTGTGACCGATACTACAACAAAAGGCTAAGTATATAACTGTTATTATAGCAACAAAAGAGGGCATTTGTGTCAACTAGTTTGTTATAAAAGTAGGTGTGGTTCACAGTGGGCTAGTACTATGAAGATATATTATAAGACAATTGTATCAGCGTGTTTTAACCCCAAGGAATTTAAGGTCTCACCAAAGGCACAAATTTATACAATGCCATCTCATTGAAGAATGAGTGATGCGTAGAGACGCTAAGACATGAAAATACACACGGATTTGGAAGTGTCATATCCGAAGATTATGTTTACCACTAGCAATCGTGTATATACAACACTAGAAAGTCATAGGTGTTGAATACACAAGTTTTTCTAATCTAGACTATTGACTCTAGTGCAAGTGGGAGACTGTTGGAGATATGCCCAAGAGGCTATAATAAAGTGGTTATTATTATATCTTTATGTTTATGATAAATGTTTACATCCCATTCTATAATTGTATTAACGAGAAACATTTATACTTGTGTGTTTTGTAAACATAAAAGAGTCCCTAGTAAGCCTCTTGTTAAACTAGCTTGTTGGTTAATAGATGATCATGGTTTCCTAATGTCGTTGGATTATCGACAAGTACGACATAGGGGGTCCTAACGGCGTTGAGAAGATGGGGTGTGAGACGTCGGATGTTCCGGGAATGGTGAGCACAAGTTTACCCAGGTTTAGATCTGACTGCGGTGATCGGATCCTACTCATGCTAGCAACCCAGTAATATATCAGCAAGAGCCGGATGTTAGAGCGGATTACAAGAGAGGTTCGCCTGTGCGAGTAGGTTATGGTTGATCTATGATCTGGTGCCCTAAAGGCTCCCATAGGGCTGGTTTATATAGTCACTGAGACCTAGGGTTACAGGAGAGACCTATCCGGCTATGTTATAGAGTCTGTAACTAGATACAACTTGGACTACAAGTAACACTACATGCCTAAGTTGATAACTCTTATGGGCCTTGTCATAGCCGGAAGCGTCTCTCCCTCTTTCCCTGACTGGGCCGCCCGTGAATCAAAGCTCTAACCCATTGGTGGGCCACCCTGGTCAGTGAGTCTTGTGGGTATACCCGGAAAGTATATCCCCAACACCTAATCATGGACATTAGATGTTATTAATAACAATATCATATCATTAGGAGAATTATGTGATGGACACACTCCTATAGTTAGCGTAGCATAAGATCAAGTCATTTAGAGTTTGTTTGCTACAAGCTTTCAAATACATAGTAACCTAATCCTTCGACCATGAGATCATGTTAATCACCATCAACGGATGGATGCTTTGATGACATCAAGCATCACTTCATAACTGGGTGGTTATAAAGGTGGCATTAGGTATTCTGAAAGTATGTGTTGAAGCACATGGATCAAGAGTGGGATTTGTCCATCCATATGACGGATAGATTTACAAATCACACAAGTATTAATGTTTCCGGTAAATACAATTATAGCATGAATGTAAACATTTATCATAAACACAAAGATATAATAATAACTACTTTTATTATTGCCTCTAGGGCATATCTCCAACAGTCTCCCACTTGAACTAGAGTCAACTAATCTAGATTACATGGTAATATACCGAACACCCATGGCAGTTTGGTGCTGGTCATGTTTTGCCCTCGGGAGAGGTTTAGTCAATGGATCCGCCACATTCAGATTTGTGTGTGCTTTGCAAATCTTCATGTCACCATCTTGTACATGCTCTCGAATAGCATGAAAACGTAGCTTGATATGCTTCATCTTCTTGTGTGACCTTGGTTCTTGCGCATTGGCTATGGCACCCATGTTATCACAGTAGATAGACATTCGGTCCAGCGCACTGGGAACCACACCGAGATCTGTAATGAACTCATTCATCCATAACGCCTCTTGTGAAGCCTCTGAAGCAGTTATGCATTCCGATTCAGTTGAAGATCTCGCCACAATGCTTTGCTTTGCACTCCTCCAGCTCACTGCTGCACCATTTAAAGTAAATACGTATCCAGATTGAGATTTAGAATCATCCGGATCGGTGTTCTAACTAGCATCGGTGTAACCATTAACACCGAGCTGTTCATCACCTCCATAAGAAAGAACCATATCCTTAGTTCTTCTCAAGTACTTAAGGATGTTTTTGACCGCTGTCCAATGATCCGCTCCTGGATCACTTTGATATCTGCTAGTCAAACTAAAAACATATGGAATGTCGGGTCTAGTACATAGCATGGCATATATGATAGATCCTATGGCTGAGGCATAGGGAGTATTACTCATCCTTTCTCTATCTTCTGCCATAGTGGGACTTTGAGTTTTACTCAAGGTCGTATTGGGCAACATGGGCAAGAACCCTTTCTTGTTATCTTCCAAATATGTACTCTGTGACAATGATATTAGGCGTCTCGATCTATCTCTATAAATCTTTATGCCTAATATGTAAGCTGCTTCGCCAATATCTTTCATTGAAAAACTATTATTCAAATAATCCTTGACACTATTAAGAAGGTCTACATCATTCCCAATCAACAATATGTCATCTACATATAGTATTAAGAATGCTACAGAGCTCCCACTCACTTTCTTGTAAATACAAGCTTCTCCATAAGTTTGTATAAAACCAAAACTTTTGATTACCTTATCAAAACGTTGATTCCAACTTCGGGATGCTTGCTTCAATCCATAAATGGGCCGTTGAAGTTTGCATACCTTGTTAGCATATTTAGGATTGAGAAAACCTTTGGGTTGTACCATATACAACTCTTCATCAATGTCTCCATTGAGGAACGTCGTTTTGACATCCATCTGCCATATCTCATAATCATAATATGCAACGATTGCTAACAAAATCCTCACAGACTTTATCTTTGCTACCGGTGATAAAGTCTCATCGTAGTCAACACCTTGAATTTGTCAAAACCCTTTTGCGACAAGTCGAGCTTTATAGACAGTTACATTACCATCAACATCTGTTTTCTTCTTGAAAATCCATTTGTTATCGATAGCCTTTTGGCCATCCGGTAAGTCTACCAAAGTCCATACTTGGTTTTCATACATGGATCCAGTCTCAGATTTCATGGCTTCTTGCCATTTATTGGAATTTGGGCTCATCATCGCTTCTTCATATATCGCAGGATTGTCGGTGTTGTCCACCAACATGACACTCATAACGGGATCATACCAATCATGAGTGGTACGAATTCTCGTCGACCTGCGAGGTTTCGTAGTAACTTCGACCAATTTTTAATGATCGTCATCATTAGCTTCCTCTCTTATTGGTGTAGGCGCCACTGGAACTTCTTCCGGTGCCGTGCTACTCTGAAATCCGAGAGAAGGTTCGACAACCTCGTCGAGTTCTACTTTCCTTCCAATCACTTCTTTCGAGAGAAACTCCTTCTCTAGAAAGGATCCATTCTGGGAAACAAAGATTTTGCCCTCGGATCTATGATAGAAGGTATACCCAATAGTTTCCTTCGGGTATACTATGAAGATGCATTTTTCTGCTTTGGGTTCAAGCTTGTCGGGCTATAACTTATTTACATAAGCTTCGCAACCCCAAACTATAAGGAACGACAATTTAGGTTTCTTCGCGAACCATAATTCATACAGTGTCGTTTCAATGGATTTAGATGGTGTCGTATTTAAAGTGAATGCGGTTGTTTCTAATGCATAACCCCAAAACGATAAAGGTAAATCTGCAAGTGACATCATAGAACGAACCATATCTAAGAGAGTTCGATTACGATGTTCGGACACACCATTACGTTGTGGTGTTCCTGGCGGTGTCAATTGTGAAAGTATTCTGCATTTCTTCAAATGTTCGTCGAACTTGTAACTTAGATATTCACCTCCACGATCAGATCGTAGAAATTTAATTTTCTTGTTACGTTGATTCTCTACTTCACTTTGAAATTCCTTAAACTTCTCAAAAGTTTCGGACTTATGTTTCATGAAATAGATATACCCAGATCTACTCAAGTCATCCGTGAAAGTAAGAACATAACTATAACCACCACGCGATGCCACACTCATCGGGCCACACACATCAGTATGTATGATTTCCAATAAGTCCGTAGCTCTCTCCATCATACCAGAAAATGGAGTCTTAGTCATTTTACCCATCAGACATGCTTCGCATCTTTCAAGTGATTCAAAATCAAGTGATTCAAGAAGTCCATCGGAATGGAGTTTCTTCATACGCTTGACTCCAATGTGACCAAGACGAGAGTGCCACATGTGTATAGAATTATCGCTCAATTTCAAACGTTTAGCTTCAATATTATTAACAAGTGTATTACTACAATCGAGATTCAATAAGAATAGACCATCTAATAAAGGTGCATGTGCATAAAACATATTACTCATATAAATCGAACAACCATTATTCTCGGACTTAAACAAGTATCCTTCTCGCAATAAACATGATCCGGATATAATGTTCATGCTCAACGCAGGCACCAAATAAAAAGTATAAAACTAATCCTGATGGTAGATGAAGAGGTAGTGTGCCGACCGAGATCACATCAACCTTTGATCCATTTCCAACGCGCATCGTCACCTCGTTATTCGCTAGTTTCCGTCTATTCTGCAGCACCTATTTCGAGTTACATATATGAGAAACCGAACCAGTATCAAATACCCAGGCACTACTACGACTACTAGTAAGATACACATCAATAATATGTATATCGGATATACCTTTCTTCTTAATGTTGTCGTTCTTTAGATCCGCCAAATACTTGGGGCAATTCCACTTCCAGTGACCCTCTCCCTTGTAGTAAAAACACTCAGTATCAAGCTTAGGCCCAGCCTTCGTCTTCTTCGCCAGCGTGGTAGCTTTCTTACTACACTTCTTGAAGTTTCCCTTTTTCTTATACTTGGCTTGCTTCTTGAAATTAGTGGTCTTATTGACCATCAACACTTGGTGCTCTTTCTTGATCTCCACTTCCCCAGACTTCAACATAGAGAAGAGTTTTGGCAATTTCTTATCCCAGACTTCAGCACTGCATGTTGTAGTTTGTCACAAAGTTCTTTTAACTTGGTGGTAGTGGTTGAAGGACACAATGAATCTCCAACGCATTAGGAATTATTATGCCCAAGCGCTAGAGCTTATTAGCGTGCCCAGACATCTTAAGCACATGCTCACAAACAGAGCTGCCCTCTTCCATCTTGCAGTTAAAGAACTTTTCAGAAGCTTCATAACTCTCAACTATCGCATGATCCTCAAATATCATTTCGAGTTCACGGACAATATCATGTGGGTCAAAGTTCCCAAACCTCTTTTGAAGCTCCGATTCCAAACCATACAAGATAACCCACTGAACCATGGAGTACTGATTCTTCCGAGCACGAAAAACATTTTTCTCATCATCGGTAGCATCATCTGCAGGTGGGTCACCCAGCAGTGCATCCAACACATAGGTCAACTAACCAACATTAAGGACAATCCTCAAATTGCGGAACCAATCCGCAAAGTTGCTTCCATTGTTTTTCAACTTTTCTTTCTCTAGGAACGTATTAAAATTGATGGTAGGGGCCGCCATTGATCTACAACATATTTGCAATAGTTTAGATTAATATGACAAATTGAGTTCTAATTAATAGTTAAATTAATCTAGGTGAACTCCCACTCAAAACAATATCCCTCACATTGTTTTAGTGATCGCACGAACCAAATCCACTACATCATGTCCGATCATCACGAGATATAATGTATTTTCAAAGGCGAACAGTCAACATGTTCATCATATCTACTATATGACTCATGCTTTAACTTTCAGTGATCCGTGTTCCGAGACCATATCTATACATGCTAGGCTCGTTAAGATGTAACCTTTGTTTCCGCATGAGAAAAATTGCTTGCTCCCATTGTATACACTCATAGAATCTAACACACCCGATCATCACGTGGTGCTTCAAAACAACGAGTCTTGGCAACGGTGCCTACTAAGGACGAACACTTTATAACTTGATATTTTGTGAGAGGGATCATCTTATAATGCTACCATCACAATCTAAGCAATACAAGATGCATAAAAAGGATTAACATCACATGCAATTCCAAATATGTGATATGATAGGGCCTTTCTTCTTGTGCTTCGGATCTCCATCTTCAAGCACGAACATGATCTCCATCATCATCGGCGTGGCGTCAAGGTCAATGGCACCGCTCCATGGTTGCCGTCCACCAGCATCAACTATTACAACTACTTTGAATAATAGACACACATGTCTTAATGAAATTAAAAGACAACCATAAGGCTCTTGTCGGTTGCTGACTTACAATAAGGATCTTTGCATACATCATATATAATAACAATCATGGCCATATCACATCACAGCACACCCCTGCAAAACAAAGTTAGATGCCTCTAATCTTCTTTGTATATTTTACGTGGTTTGGGGCTTTCAATAATTACCGTTATAACTTATGAACAAGAACCACAACCTTGATGCTTGAACTATCAAGTGTCCGTTGTAAATTGAATATTTACTATGATGGGAGAGACAGACACCCGCAAAGCCACTTATGCAATACAAGTTGCATGTTGAGCGTGGATCAAGTCTCATGAACGATGTCATGTAAGGTTAGCCCGGGCCGCTTCATTGTAACACCCTCGCCTGATAAGGCTGAGTTCATGTGTATAGTGCCAATCCCTAGATCGGTTTACTGGCATACACAATACAGATGAATACCAAAGAATTTAACAGTGCATCATAAATAACGAATTGATCCAGAATTTGCAATTATTACAATATTGCTTAGGATGCATGCTAGCTCAAATAGTTCAATAGAAAACGGAAGCATAAATATATAGTAGACTCCATCTTCAATTGCCCACAAGCGAACAAATATTGAGTGGAGTATCGCAACCTAGTCGATCACTCATAATCGGAATAACAACCTGCAACATGAAACGTAGCAGCCCCAAGGGTCAATACTTGGAATGTATGGCAAGTAGAGCTATTAAAGGAGACAATAGAACTAGCATCTACATGCTTATTTGGCAAGTGGAGCTGTGGCTAGCTTGCATTTTCAAATACCTTTGTCCTACTTTCATAAACAGTTTTGTCTTTCTTTGAAAATATCCCAATTAAGTTAACCCATCAACATTAAAGCAATTAAGAAATTGGAATGAGCGAGAAACATGTCATGAACTCAATATCAAGCAACTCAGATGTCCATAACCAGGGACACGGCTAATCGATTAGATTATACATCCTGCAGGGGTTAGTACACTTTACCCATGTGACTTGGCCAGCCCAGCTCGTACCACCACTCTCATATTGGGTGATGATAGGGAGAAGTCCATGAAGGGACCGTTCGGGAAGTAGTTCCCCAAACCCGACACACACCGTACCAATCTACCAAAATTCTACATCTCTAGCTACCCGGGTTCGAGTTGCCACAACCTACTAAGTCTAACCAATCGCCCCTTTCATTATTGGCACATGGTTGTACACGTAAGCTACCAAATAAAGAAGCCAATCATTTTCTCTTGATACCTGGGTGCCTTTCCGCAATGATACCACCAAAAAATATCAATCTCATCACACCCAGGAGATTCATTGATTAAGTTGTTTTTAGTTTTCGCAAACCAACACATTTAGAAACAACTTTCAGTAATGTAACCCAGCCCTCGTTTATCATAGCATGGCTAAGCACATCTACCAACGGTGGCTCATCTACAAGAGATCCCTACCACATAATAGGACATAGCATAGCGATAATACTTTCCTACACATGCATCTACAATATACACGACAATGCATTGAAAATAGTAGGACAATATCATGAACAAAGTAGCATCTACTTGCTTTGATTGTTGGTGAAGTCATTCAAGCACTTGTTGCAATTACACACGTTGCACTCCTCGTAATCTATCGATCAAACAATTGCATACAACATAAATAACCATACAATCACAAACAAATGCACAAATACATGCATGCCAATTTAATAAGTGATAATGGTTGTATTTAGTTCTCTAAACATTACTGAAGTATATGATGGATGCAAGAGACCAATTAATGCAATGGAGTACTTGTTATTAATAATTACTTGCCAATATAGGGGTTTTTAATATTTCTGTTGTAACGCATGTTCTAATTGTCGAATTAAATTTGGATATGAAGTGTACTGGATAAAGGGCATTAATATGAACCAGTAGGCGTTGGATTCACCCTAATCGGAGTTATAGATCTTTTCTTATGATTTAAATAGTGTCTAATGGATTTTAAATCATTTAAAAACTTTCTGTTGTCTAAAAATTAAACTAAAACCAGATCTATAATATTCACGGGATTGTGATTCCAGGGACATATTGTTTTAATTTTCTGAGCAGTACTCGAATTACTATTATTTAATACTCTAAATAAGCCATTAATCCATTTATTTAATTGCTGCAAAACCTTACAGTATTTGCCTGAATCATTTGCATATTGATGATCTACTTAGAACTAGCTTTACATCGGTATATTATTTATAATTTTTGGACCAGGTATAAATTTACTATGAATTTATTAACCTCTAAAGGACCATTAAAACTAATTAAATTATTAAAGTAAACATCTACTGTAAAAGTTAGATCCAACTTGATATTAATACTCTACTCAGTTTTCTGAATCCAAGGGTATATTATTTGTAATTTTTAGACTAGTGGATTATTTATTATGGATTTTATAAGTTTAACCATTTTTCTGCAATTTTTCTATTTCTCTGAAAACAGAGGGAATATTCCCCTGGAATATTCCGCGTGAGGTGGCAGCGTGTGGTTCGCTGGTACCCCTTCATCGCAGAACTAACGTGAGCTGTTGGATCTATGTCGATCGGGCGGTCCTGATTGACCGGGGCAAGCTCACCGTCGCTGGTGGTGGGGCGACAGGAACCGCGGTTTGAGATTGACCTGCGAGGTTCGACGGCGGTGGAAATCAGCGAACTCCAGGGCGGAGGCTAGGGTTTGGAAAAAGGAAAAAAATCACGCAGAGGCGATGCGGGAGATTAAATAGGAAGGGTGGAATGGAGAAGGGGCGCGATCTACGCGGATTCGAGCCAAATTGATTGGGATTTCATTTAGGGGATGAACTCGTGTTCATATGGGACTCTAGATGGAGAAAGGGGATGATGCACGGGACCCACGCGTCAGTGGCAGCGAGAGTGTAGGCGGGATGCGCGGCTGCTGCTGGCTGCGATTGCTGGGCCGACCTGTTGCTTGCTTCAGTGCACGCTGCTCGCGGGCAGTAGGTAGGAGGGTAGGGCAGGTGGGCTGGGCCGAGGTGGCTCGCCGGGTAGGTTAGTTTTTTTGTTCTTTTTCTTATTCTATTTTTATTTGCATATCTTCTTCATACTAGCTCCAAATGAATTCAATTCTGTTTCTAAAATTTTCTAAAAACTAGGGGTTCAATATAATATCCTTTTTGGCAATAGTTTGCCTATTTCAAAATATTAATTTTATATTTCCATGTATTTATTTTTGTAGGAGCACTTCGGTAATTCCATTTAGGGTTTGAATGTAGTGTTTTGCATTTGAAATTTTTCATGAATGCAATGCAATGCTTATGAATGACATGCAAATGCATTTTTTTCTAGTCCCAATTTCTAAAACCTTGGGATGTGACATTCATCCCATCATACCGCAAGATGCAAAGTACACAAGAAGCAATTGATAATCAAAGCACCACCGTCCATAATGACCATTGTGTTATACTCGTGCAACAGATCTACATATAGACATGGCCCAGATACCACTGTAGGGGTTCGTAGCATGGAAAACTAAAATTTTCTACCACATGAACACACACAAGCCAAGATCTATCTACTAGATTGTAGCAACGAGTCGATAGAGTAATAACCCTCGAAGATTCCATAGCGGTTAACGAGAGAAAATTCTCGTGGGTGATGTAGTCATTCACTTACCGATCTCAAGATCGCGTAGACGATCCTTCCAGTGCCGCATTCCGGCAGCGCTCCCATAGTCGATCACACGTTCGGTACTCGATGAAGACAGTCCTCTCCCTTTTTCCAGCAGGCAGCATAGGTTATAGTTCTCTCCTCGCGATTCTGACAGCATGACGGCATGGTTTCGGAAGTAGAGGGGAGATCCCGCAGGGCTTCGCCTTAAGCCGGAGCGGGTAGGATGGAGTACCGAGGTTCCCCGGCGTATAGGGTTTAGAGGCGAGAGAGGAGGAGGTGGGCTGGTGGCGGCTAGGGCGACGGCGGTGGCGGTGCAGCGGCGGTGCGGAGGCGGGGTTGGGGTTGTGGTCTTGGGGCAGCCCTCTCCCCTCTATTTATGATAGGGAGGGGCATCTAGGGGAGGGGGGGGTCGAATCCTCCCCCAACTCCCTCTCCTCCTTGGCGCGTGGTGGAGGGAGAGGATATTTCCTCTCCTCCCTCCAGCAGGATACATTGTCCAAGTTTGACTTTTCAAACTTGCCTTTTGACTTTCAATTTTGGAGTTTGATTTATTTCTTTTAAACGCCCAACCAAGTGACCTAGGACATGATGCAATCATTCTACTTAGTCATTACATATTCATGTGCCCTTCCCCTTCCAGTTGGATGAACCTTCTAGACCCTTCTAGATCATTCCGGTGAAAACACCGGAATCATTCCCGAACTCTTGAATAGGACTTTCCTTATATGAATCTTATTCTCCGGACCATTACGGATCTCCTCGTGATATCCCGGATCCCATCCAATACTACGAACAACATTTGATCTTCTTACTCACATTCCATATCTACTAAACAACATCGAATCCTTAAGTGTGTCTCCCTACGGTTCGTGAATTATGCAGACATGACCGAGACTCTTCTCCGATCAATAACCAATAGAGGAATCTTGAAATTCATATGGCTCCCACATATTTCTATTATTACTTTGCGATCAAATGAACCATTTACATATGATACCAATTTCCCTTTGTCTCGCGATATTTTACTTATCCAAGGTTTGATCGTCGGTATCTCTGCATACCTAGTTCAACCTCGTTACCGATAAGTATTCTTTACTCATTCCTATGATATGTGATCCCTTGTGATCCAGCCACATGCTTGCAAGCTAATTGTATGACATTCCACCGAGAGGGCCCAGAGCATATCTATCTATCAAATGGATGGACAAATCCTACTCTTGATCCATGTGCCTCAACACATACTTTCCGAACACTCAATACCACATTTATAACCACCCAGTTACAAAGTGGTGTTTGATGTCATCAAAGCATCCTTCCGATTATGGTGATTAACATGATCTCATGGTAGAAGGAATTAGGTTACTATGTATCTGAAAGCTTATAGCAATTGAACTATTGAAATGACTTGATATTTATGCTACGCTTATCTATAGGAGTATGTCCATCACACCATTCTTCTAATGATATGATCTTGTTGTTAATAACATCTCAATGTTCATGATCAAGAAACCATGATCATCTATCAACCAACAAGCTAGTATTATAAAGAGGCTATACTAGGGACTCTAACAAGTTTACAAATCACGCACGTATTAATTTTTCCGGTTAATACAATTATATCATGAATGTACACATTTATCATAAATACAAAGATATAATAATACTAATTTATTATTGCCTCTAGGGCATATCTCCAACAATGTCATGCAGGACAACACAATTCATCAACTGCAATGGCCTAAGTAACCAGCAAGAGAATATGTGATGACGTTCATCGAAAACAAAAAAAGTGTTGTGTTTCTTGTTGATATCAAAGATTACCTTCAAGATTTGTTTCAATAATTTTTATTATGATCAGGTATTATGAGAACAAAAGGTTATTCAAATAATTGCCGTATTGTAACACCCCGTCCACTGGGCCCGGGGGGTGTCACTCCTGATAGCTTAATAGGATATCTAGACTGACCCCATAGACCAACACTAGTCTTTTCTGCGCACTTTGTCCTCACTCATGCGCACCCGGTTACCCACTTCCCCCATCCTAGAATTGCTCTAGGCCAAGCACGCTTAACCTTAGAGTTCTTTTCGAATGAGCTTCCGGAAAAGAAGTTGCAACTTGTTGGTATGAGTATCCTATCAATCCTATTAAACCATGTGCTCGATCTCACATACACCCACCCTTTAGAAGATCGATGCCCTCATCGATCAAGCACACCCCAGGTACGTTCCCTCTTGGCACGCGTATGTGTGTACAGTGCCGGCACATGTGCCATGCCGTGTCCACTCCGGGCCACATGCGCCATGATCCACATGTCCCGCCACTGACCCGCATACACCCGCACACGTATGTGCATCTAGTGCCGTCACATGTGCCATGCCGTGTCCACTCTGGGCCACACGCGCCATGCTCCACATGTCCCGCCACTGACCAGCACACACCCGTTTTAACCGCGAGGATCGGCTCTGATACCACTTTGTAACACCCCGTCCACTGGGCCCGGGGGGTGTCACTCCTGATAGCTTAATAGGATATCTAGACTGACCCCACAGACCAACACAGTCTTTTCTGCGCACTTTGTCCTCACTCATGCGCACCCAGTTACCCACTTCCTGATCGGTCACCCATCCTAGAATTGCTCTAGGCCAAGCACGCTTAACCTTAGAGTTCTTTTCGAATGAGCTTCCGGAAAAGAAGTTGCAACTTGTTGGTATGAGTATCCTATCAATCCTATTAAACCATGTGCTTGATCTCACATATGGTATCAGAGCCGACCCTCGCGGTTAAACGGGCGTGTGCGGGTCAGTGGCGGACATGTGGCGCAGGGCGCGTGTGGCCCGGAGTGGACACGACATGGCAATGTGCCGGCACTGGACGCACAGACGTGTGCCAAGAGGGGACGTTCCTGGCTTGTGGTTGATCGACGAGGACGTCGATCTTCTAAGGGTGGGTGTATGTGAGACCCTGGCGCATGGCTCAATAGGATTGGTAGGAAACCCATACCAACAAGTTGCAACTTCTTTTCCGGAAGCTCATTCAAAAAGAACTCTAAGGTTAAGCGTGCTTGGCCTAGAGCAATTCTAGGATGGGTGACCGACCGGGAAGTGGGTACCGGGTGCGCATGAGTGAGACAAAGTGCGCAGAAAAGACTAGTGTTGGTCTGTGGGGCTAGTCTAGAGATCCTATTGAGTTGCCAGAAGTGACAACCGTCGGCCCGAAGTGACCAGGGGTGTTACAAATTGGTATCAGAGCCGACCCTCGCGGTTAAACCGTCAGTCTAGATATCCTATTAAGCTATCAGGAGTGACACCCCCCGGGCCTAGTGGACGGGGTGTTACACGTATTCCATATAAGATGGATGATTTACAAATCTGGTTGGAGAAATCACATGCATAAAACTAAATACTAAAAATGTCGTAAGACAAATGATTGAAAGATTACTTATGAAGTGACATTGTCGTATAAATTATATTGGAAAGAAAACATGAAGAAAATTCACACTGATGGAATTTTGGAGTCTTTTGATTTTGATCAAACGACGCTCGTGAGACTTTCCTGGAGATAATTAAAACTTTGTTCAAAGGCCAAATAAGAACGAACGACTAACTTCTTGGAATTTGTACATATTGATGTATCCAGTCCATTATGTATAGTCATGAGTGATGGATTTCAACTTCATATGCTTTCTCCAAAAATTTGAATGAATATATGTGTATATTTACTTAATGAGGAAGAAGTATGGAACATTTGAAAATGTTCAAAGACTTTTAAGATGAAGTGGAAAATCATTGTAACAAGAAAATAAAGAGTTTATGATTGGATCATAAAGGAAGATATTTGAGTTACAAGTTTAGCAAAACACATAATATTTGAGAAATCATTCCATAGATTTGCATTTCCCGAAACACCATAAGAGTATGGAGTGTTTGAGATATGTAATAAAACCTTGTTTGACATGGTGAGCTCAAAGGTGTCAGTTATAAAACTGCCATTGTATTTTAAATATTAAAGCTTTAGTGACTACCTCTTTTACAATGAAAAGAGTTCCATCGTGATCCGTTGAAATGACACCATATAAGTTATGGTCTGGGATAAAACCCAAATTGTCCTTTCTTAAATTTTGGTATGCTAGGCATAAGTAAAATGTTTACACCCAAAGTCGATGAGCATGTCTTTGTATGTTATTTCGAATAACCATTGGGTATTCGTCCATAACACCAAATACAAAAGTGTTCGTCGCTTAGAACATCAAGTTACTTGAGAAGAAACTTTTTAGTGAAAAGTTAAGTGGGAGGACAATAGAACTTTGATAAGGTTATTGAACCTTAGCTATATGTGTTGAGTTGCGTAGCGCCGGAAAATGTCCTGGAGGCGGAAACAATGCCCATGGCTCACGTGACTCAAAGGTTGTGGTCACAGAGGTCTAAGTTCCTTTTGAACCAAGTAGGTCGGGTAAACAATCAAATACTAGGATTTGAGAGTAAATCATTGTTTTTTGACCATGATGAACTGACTGTATGCAAAGAAGCGATGATGGGCCCTGACTCTGTCAAATGGCTTGAAGCCATAAAATATGTGATAGTTCCATACACGATAAATCAAGCTTTAAACTTGGAAGACCCTCTGGAAAGGTGTAAGACCTTACAGTCATATTTGGATCTATAAAGAAATAGACTTGGATGTTTCACATCTATGAAATAGTCAACATGTCGGAAAGAGTTTACGACAAATGTTCAAGGAGTTGACTATGAAAAGATTTAATCTTTCATAACGATATTTAGTCTGGACGGATTAATGTAGCAACCACTACATATATTGGTATATGATAGTCGAACAAACAAAACAAAGTTCTTCTAATAGAATGGTTACCTATGACGTGTACATGACACGATCCAAAGGGTTTTGTTAATTCAAAGGATGCTAAAATCACATGCAAACTTCAATGGTAGAAGTAAGCATCGCGGAGTTGGAATCTTCACCATGATGAAACTATTAAAAGGTTTAATTTCATCGGAGATGATGAAGATGCTTGAATTTGCAAGAAATTAAGTGGGAGCGGTAAGTCATATTTCTAATGCATTATGTGAAAGACATATTGTTGATTAGAAATGATGTATCTTTTATTGACACAGGTTAAGAATTTCATCTTGATGAAAGACTTAGGCAAAACCCAAATATTTGGCATCAATGTCTATATGGATAGATTGAGATGCCAATATGGTTGTGCCGAGAGTACATAGATGAGATATTGAAATAGTTCAATATAGAAACTATAAGAAAGGTTCTTGTCGCACAGGAAGGATTGAATCAAGATTCAAGTGTATTGACACTTGGTGAGTGAAATCACAAGAATATTTTGATTAATGATACAGTGATATGTACACATCTAGATAGGTCCTATGCTCTAAATGTTATGAGAATATACTAGAATGACTCATAATATGATCATTGGACGATAGTAAGGATATACTTATGATATTTAGAAGAACGAAGAATATGTTATTTATGTAGAGGTGACAAATAGATAGATAGTTCATTGTAAAGTGTTACATTGATACTAGTTTTGTCACAAGATACAAATTAAGTTTATCTCAATTTAAACTATGGGTGTCATAATGTAATGGAAAGAAAGTTCCATAAAGGATTTGGATGAGTTCCAAAGTTAAGACATTATGACATATACTACAACAAAAGGATAAGTATATAACTGTTATTGTAGCATCAAAAGAGGACATTTGTGTCAAGTAGTTTGTTATCAAACTAGGTGTGGTTCACAGCAGGATAGTACTATGAAGATATATTGTACGATAATTGTCTCAACATGTTTTAACCCCAAGGAACTAAAGGTCTCACAAAAGGCACAAATTTATATAATGCCATCTCACTAAAGAATGAGTCATGCATAGAAATGCAAAGACATGCAAATACACATGGACCTGGAAGTGTTAGATCCAAAGATTAGGTTTACCACTAGAAATCATGTATATACAACACTAGAAAGCCATAGGTGCCGAATACACAAGTTTTTCTAATCTAGATTATTGACTGTGGTGCAAGCGGGAGACTGTTGGAGATATGCCCAAAAGGCAATAATAAAGTGGTTATTATTATATCTTTGTGTTTATGATAAATGTTTACATCCCATGCTATAATTGTATTAACCGGAAACATTAATACTTGTGTGTTTTGTAAACATAAAAGAGTCCCTAGTAAGCCTCTTGTTGAACTAGCTTGTTGATTAATAGATGATTATGGTTTCCTAATCATGGACATTAGATGTTATTAATAACAAGATCATATCATTAGGAGAATGATGTGATGGACACAATCCTATAGTTACCGTAGCATAAGATCAAGTCATTTAGAGTTCGTTTGCTACAAGCTTTCAAATACATAGTAACCTTGTTGGGGATATGCTAAATGGGTATCACCATTGCATGTCTCTAATCCAGATAACCCGGGTGGCCCATAGTCGGTAGCAAGGCCTATGGCCTGCTGGGCGGCCTAGTAGATGGATCCAAAGGGAGGCCCATGCCAGATGAAGGAAGGCTATAGAGGAGTCACCGACGTACCAGGAGACTTGGAGTGCAAGACACGTTAGACTAGTTGTGTACCGTGTAGGACTCTATAACCTGTCCGTCTAGGACTTTTCCTGTAACCCTAGGATCTGGCGACTATATAAGCCGGACCTAGAGGAGACTTTAGGGATAACTCAACTAATATCGCCCACAGCGAACCAATCCCTGTAACTCGGTGTATTGCCATTATAGTGATTTATATCAGGAGTAGGATTCCGCCACCATCGTGGGATCTAAACCTGGGTAAGCTGTGTTACCTCGTACCCGACAACCTTCCTCCTTACCCCATGTATCTCAACACGCACTGTGAGGATCCCTCCATGGCATACTCGTCGGCAATACCACGATAGTTGGCGCCCACCATGGGGCAAGAGGCACTCCAGGCTCTATAACGGGCGAGGTTAAAGCTCTTCGCGGGAATCGCTGAAACCGTAGCCATCGGCCGTGTTCTCTTCTCCAGCAACATTCCAATCATCCCTCCCAATGAGTTCTGGATCCCGGCAAAGACGATCCCCACCCGCTGCTTGATTGTCCCAATCAGGGACATCCGCCTCTTCATCGACAAAACCGAATCGGGCACTAGTTCCCTAGAAGTCGAAGGATCGTTAAGGCCCGCACGGACCGCCTACGGGCAGGACATGTTCGCGGAAGGATCGAAGTCAGATCTCTCTTTGGACTTTTCTGGCTTAGATCAGAAAAATTCAAGGCCCACCCAAAATGCCTCTGTGCAGGATATAATGGTGGACGATCGCTGCAAAACCGCTAGCTTCGCTCGTGTGTCTGGAAAGCAGAGATCACAGTTCGTCGGCGTGGTGAATATCTTTGATCTGGCGCGTTACATTCAGAGAGAGGGTGAAAACCCCCATGATTACCTAGCCAAGTGGCTCCGTATACGGGCCGATCTGGAACATTACCCCAATGATGATGCTCTTTATCACTTTGTGGAAGGGCTGGACCGCGGTAGACTTCTTCGGCATACGCTAAGGAGGCAACTGGCCTCAGGACGCCTAACTTTCGAGGGCATGGTTGACACCGTCAATAACTACACGGCTGCTGAAGCAGAAGCTCAGGCAGTGCTCGCAGCCATACCCGGTACCCCGCCTCATCATCCACCGCCGCCACCGCCTCCAGTCAATGTCCCTACGGCCTCAGCTTCTTCTTCCGTCATCGAGGAAGCCCCCACACCCCCCGACTCCGTTTTGGACGCACTCTATGCCGACATTAGCGTGGACTCAGAGGAGATGGATATCAACCCGGAGGAACTCGACTCTGCTATGCAGGAGATGGAGGAGGACATCACATCCCGATAGGTGTTTGTCGCCATTGGAAGTGTAATGGAAGAATACCAACTTGGACAAGCTCCGCCTAAAGTGCTGGAAAAGGGGAAGGGACCACCTGATGCTACCGACAATGATTGCGTAAAGGCCATGCCCCCTCCGCCTAACCGAGTGCAGCAGCCACAGGAACTCAATCGGTCCGAGTAACCTCAACACTGCAAATCCGCCACCTCCGGCATCTACGTATGCGGCCACCCAAATCACTCCAACTAATAGAGTGATGTACGACAATTTGCTTGTTGAGCCCATGACTATGGCTCATATACGAAACGTAGTCCAGCTTGATGAGAAGCGCCAGTAGCTGCTGGAGGAAGCGCAGGCCATCGCGGAGCAAGGCGCAAAGCTAGATCAAGATCTGGCCAAGGCGCAAAAGTCAATCGAGAAAGCTAGAGCAATGGAGGTCGAGTACAAGACTCTGCTCAAGCAGCAGAAGGCTAGGAAAGCTCCGGCTCACGTCATCAATGATCCTGATGTACGACGCAATCTAGGATGGGCTCCCCCGAAGCCACCACAAGCCAAGCTATACATTGGCAGCGAGGGCAGGCAGGTCATGCCCACTCCTATCCTCAATTTAGCCGTTGCCAAGACCCTCCTAGAGCAGGATAGATCACCCGTAGCTGTGGAACAGGTCTACGACCTTGTAGGAAGGCGGTCAAATAGCAGGAAAAGGCCACCTCTCAGAGGCTTGAGTATGACCCAGCATATTGCTAGTCTAGCTGTACTAAGCCGCCAAGGGACATATCTCCTCATGATGTCGAGTCCTAGACGGGTTTATCAGAGCAAAGACGGAGGGATGCACGCAACAGGAAGGACGCTATCCCCATATCCTCCGACCACAGAGGTAAGGCTCATCCTCGTCGCCCATCTCCACTGCCCCGATCTCCCCAACATCGCGAAGACCCAAAGGCTCACCATTGTACGAGCATGCCTCCACCAAGACGCCCTCAGGGTGGCAACGTCATTCGCGACAACGCGGAGCAGCCCCGTCACGATGGAGAGCACAACCAAGGACACAAGAGCAGGTCACGCCACGACCCTCCATGTCCGACAAGCAACCGTGACAGACGCGAGGCGTCGTAGGAGGGTAACAGCAAGAAGGATAACCCATCGCCACCTCCGCCTCCGTCACCACCTTGAATCCACCATGGCGGAGGAGGCCCGTGTCATTCACGCAGCCCATCCCCTGGTGGCAAGAAGAAAATAATAAGCCAAGAGCCATACGATGCACGCTCACGCCTGGACAAGATTCACGAGGCCCGAGAAGGACAATACCTGGGACCACGTTGCTTTGGACCTGTAATACGGACCGCAACTTACCCCAAGGGTTTCCGGATTGACAAGACCATCAAGACCTATGGCGACATCGCCAAACCAGCTACGTGGTTGTAGGATTACGGCAAGGCGGTGGAGATCGTCGGGGGAAACCCCAACATTGTCGTCAAGTACCTCCCACTAATGTTGATAGGCACGACCCGCCAATGGATTGATGACTTGCCGGAAAAGTCCATCTGCAACTGGTTGAACATGCAAGAAGCATTCACAAAAACTTCGAGGGTACGTATAAGCGTCCCTGCACTGTTGGCGATCTACATCGGTGCGTGTAAGAGAAAGACGAGACATCTCGAGCCTACCCCTCCTGCTGGCTAGATACGAAGAATTCCGCGCATGAGTGCATGATCAAACCGCCATGGCCGTCTATATTGATGTATTGGAAAAAGGTACGTTGCTCCGACATAAGTTGAAGCACCTGCAGGACAATCACATGCTCGATCTCAACCAGATGATCCAGTTGGCCAGTGAGTTTGCGGCTGCCGACGACGATGCTCGCGGCTCCTTGCCGGCAATAGCCATTCCAACCCAAGCTAAGAGGAATAACAACACCAAGAAGAAGAGCCCGCTAGAATAAAAGCAAACCTCCGACATGGTCGCAATGACGTTTGCAGGAAGAGGTGATGGCGAACAACGTGGCCGAGGACGGGGGGCTGGTCGTGGGCAGCAGCGATGTAGTGAAACTACACCGGCAGCGCCCCGCATTCCCCAAACGTACGAGGTGTACCGCGATATGCCATGCCTTGTACACCTTGACGCCAACGACAAAGCCACTCACACCAATCGCCATTGCAAGTTCGTCAATGACCTCAAGGAAGACCCGGAGTCCGGCTACAAACAAAGCCGGAAGAACAATCCACGAGGCAAGGGCAAAGGGAAGAAGAAGGAAGAGGAATCCAAGGAATCAAGTGACATGGATGAGGACGTTGACCCAAGCACGCCGACAAGGGCGATGGCAAAGACAAGAACCCCTTCGAGAAGAAGGCCCCCGTCTACCACACTTTCCTTGGCACCCCAACTGTCCGGGCATAGAAAACCTCGCTGAGGATACTGATGGCCACCCTACCCCCAGTTCCCTAGTACCTGCGCTAGTCGAAAGTTTCTATTACTTGGGACAGGAAGGATCACCCAGACCTCATCCCGACGGAGAACCAATACTCCATGGTCATCAACCCTTTGATTGACGACAATGAATTCAGCAAATGCATGGTGGACAGTGGAAGCAGCATCAATGTATTGTACCTAGATACACTGCACAAGATGAACTTGACGGAGACCAACCTAAGGTGGACTAGCACCATGTTCCATGGCGTAGTTCCTGGCCGAGAGGCTCGGTCCTTTGGGTGCATCATGCTTCCTGTCGCTTTTGGCGATGTTAACAATTACCGCCAAGAACGTATGACCTTTGAAGTGGTCCCCTTCAAGAGCGTGTACCATGTCATATTCGGACACGACATCTTCCACGCCTTCATGGACAAGCCATGATTCGTCTACAACAAGCTCAATATACCCGGACCAAACAGTGTCATCATCGTATCCGGAAGATTTACAAAGGCAAGGGACTGCGAGATTGGAGAGGCAACCTATGCAGAAGATGTCCTCTACAGTGAAGAATTCAAGGAGATACAGAGCAAGGTCGATGCCTCGGAGATGCCGACATTGAAGAAACATATTTCTGACTCCGATCCCGTCTTTAGGGCCGCCATCGAGACCAAATCAGTGGAACTTGTGGTAGGCGATGCCTCCAAGGTCACCGCCATTGGGACGAACCTGGACCCCAAATAGGAAAGCACACTCGTTGAGTTCCTCCATGAGAATATGGACATCTTTGCCTGGCAACCTGCCGAAATGAAAGGTGTACCTAGGGAAATTGCCGAGCACAACTTGAATATTGATCCAAAATGCAAACCGGTGAAACAACCTCTATGATGCTCGAGACGAGAAGAGACGCGCCATAGGCAAAGAGATAGCTAGGTTACTTAAGGCTAGTTTTATCCGGGAAGTCCTTCACACCCGATGGGTGTCCAATCCTATACTTGTCCCCAAAAAGGGAACCAAAGAATTAAGAATGTGCGTTGATTACACCGGCTTGAACAAAGCATGTCTGAAAGATCCATTTGCTTTGCCTCGCATTGACCAAGTCATTGACTCGACGGCTAGGTCGAAACTTCTGTGTTTTCCAGATGCATACTCAGGATAGGACCAGATAAAATGAGGAAGTCGGACCAATTGTCCACTTTGTTCACCACACCTTACGACACGTTTTGCTATGTCACAATGCCCTTTGGGATGAAAAACGCTGGTGCTACGTACCAGCGGACTATGCAATGTTGCCTACATGATCAAATTGGTCAGAACGTTCACCCCTATGTGGACGATATAGCGGTGATGTCTAAAAAGTCAAACGACTTAATCTTTGACTTAAAGAAACCTTTGATAATCTCCGGAAATACAACATGATGCTTAACCCAAAGAAGTGCGTCTTCGGGGTTCCAGCCGGCAAATTGTTGGCTTCATCGTTTCCCAGCGTGGAATCGAGGTCAACCCGGAGAAAATCAAAGCGATCCTAAAAATAAACCGTCCGACATGCCTGAAGGACATCCAATGTCTAACAGGCTGCATTGCAATAGTAAGCCGGTTTATCAGCTGACTTGGAGAGAAGGCACTGCTGCTGTACAAGTTGTTGAAGAAGGCAGACAAATTTACATGGATAGACGAAGCAAACGCTGCGCTTAAGAAGCTAAAGGAGATACTCTCCTCTGCTCCAGTGCTCGCAACACCCGAGCCTATGGAGCCTATGTTGATCTATATGGAAGCCACCAACCGGGTAATCAACATCGTCGTCATGGTGGAGCGAAAAGAACCAACGCATGAGTACGGAGTGCAACGACCAGTTTACTATGTAAGCAAGGTCTTGACGGAGTCCAAGCAGCGTTACCCGCACTACCAGAAGCTAGCTTATGGAGTGTTCCTTGCTTCTCAGAAGCTAAGGCACTACTTCCAGGAGCACCCTATCACAGTTGTGAGCAGAGCTCCACTGTCCAACATCATCAATAACAACGATGCTACAAGAAGGGTCATGTAGTGGGGCATTGAACTTGCCACCTTCGAGATCACCTACAAGAGACGCGACGCTATCAAATCACAGGTCTTGGCGGATTTCATTGCATATTGGATGGAGATGCCAGATGCTATCCATGTACCAGAGCCAGAATACTGGGTGATGCACTTTGACGGATCAAAGCTACTCAATGGCTCGGGGGCTGGTGTACTGCTACAGTCACCAACAGGGGAAAAGCTACACTATGTTCTGCAGATCCACTTCGAGGCTACAAATAACATGTCGGAATATGAAGCACTCATTCACATACTTCGTGTACCCTAGGGTATTGGCATCAAGCGCATAGTTTGCTATGGAGATTCCGACTTGGTTGCCCAGCAGGTGGCTAGCACCTGGAACACGCGGAACCCTATGATGGCGGCATATCGAGACGAAGTAGACGAGATAGAGAAGTGCTTCGAAGGCTATGAAGTCAAGTATGTCAAGATGGAGGAAAATGAGGCGGCTGATCTACTGTCAAAGCTTGGATCAGGGTGCAAACCAATTCCGCCTGGTGTTTTTCTAGAGCATTTATGGGCACCATCCTTGAAGGGAGCAGACGCCGATAACCAAGATAGAGTTGACTCTTTTGTTCATACAGTAACAAAGGTCCCTCCGGCTTGGACAAAACCGTTCATGGAATATCTCATACACAAAACTTTGCCCATTGACAAAGTCGAAAGTCGGCAAATAATACGTCGAGCAAGGGCTATACCATAATCAATGGACAAATCTATAAAATAAGCACCACTGGTGTATACCTAAAGTGTGTTTCCCAGCAAGAAGATATTGAAATCCTTCGTGAGATCCATCTAGGAGATTGCGGGCATCACGCCGCTCCTCGATCGTTGGTCTCCAAAGCCTTCCGGCAAGGATTCTACTGGCTGACTGCGAAGGAGGACGCCGACAAGCTGAAGGGAACATGCCCTGAGAGGCAATAATAAAATGTTTATCATGTGTATTCCAAGTATATGATAGATGTTTATTTTGCATGCTATAATTGTATTAATACGGAAACGTTAATACATGTGTTTTTAATAAACAAACAGAAAGTTCCTAGTTATGCCTCTCTCATAAACTAGTTCGTTGATTAACAAGATGATCACGGTTTCCTGATCATAGACATTGGATGTTGTTAATAATGAGATCACAACATTAGTGTAATGGTGTGATGAACATTCATCCAAAGTATAGCATTACGATCAAAGTCATTGAGTTTATATTGCTATAAACAAACTACGAAGTAATCCTAAACCTTAGACCATGAGATCATGCCAATCACTAACACCGGAAGAGTTTATTGTTGACATCAAACGTCACTCCATAACTGGGTGATTATAAAGATGGCTTCAAAGCTACTAAAGTGTTATGTTGATAATCATGGATCAAGAGTGGAATTTGTTCATCCCGATGACGGATAGATATGCTCTGGGCCCTCTCGGTGATATCACATTGGTTAGCTTGCAAGCAAGTGATAATTGATCACTAGAATGTTATATCACGGGAACGAGAAAAGAGTGCATGTCAGTAACGAGATCAAACTAGGTATGGAGATACCGATGATCGAATCTCGGACATGTAATATATCGTGAAACAAAGGGATTAAGATACAAGCATAAAAGGTTCCGACGATCACAGGAAAAGTCATCATTGAATGTGTGGGAGTCAGTATGGATCTCCAGGTCCCGCTACTGATTATTGATCGGAGAAGGGTCTCGATCATGTCCGCATGATTCGCGAACCGTAGGGTGACACACTTAAGGGACACTGGCATTCAGTTGGAGCAAATGTTTCATGCCGAAAGAATAAACAAGCGCAGGAATTTATTTCACTAGATACCGAAACAGGTTTTCGGGTGAAATTGCATAAAGTGGTTATGCATGTGAAATGGAATTCTAGCAAGGGGTTATTTGTGAATGTTTGTCATTAAAGTAATTGACAAAATTCTGAATAAAATAAAAGAGTTTTATTTAATGAGAGTTTGCATTAAATTTGGTGGAAATTTAATGGGAATTTGTGTGGACTTTTGAGTGGAGGGAATTTAAAGGACTTTTGTGAGTGGAGTGTCCACCCACATGAATGAAGGAGGGGAGGGGGCAGCCCCATGGCTGGCGGACACCCCCTTGGGTGCCCCCCTCCTCCTATAAAAGGATCCCCCTCCTCACTTGTCTCTCACACCTCCTCGTGAAGGATCTCTCTCCCCCTCTAGAATTTATCCCCCATGGTGTCGGACTAGCGAGATACATGTTCCCGGTGGCTATTCGGCAAGAAAGGGTTGTGCTTCCGCTGCATCGCTGGAGCGAGGAGGCGGAGGTTGCCCGGTGTCTTGTACGTGTGTGCGAGCACGGATGCGCTGCTGCTTTGCGGCGCTAGGACTTCCTCTCGATCTTGAGATCGGCAAGAGATCGTCTACATCAACCACGAGTTGAACTCGTTAAGCTTTGTCGGTCTTCAAGGGTATGTTCTCTACGGATATACATCCGCCCGTTGTTTGTATCTAGTAGATAGATCTTGGTACATAGTTCCCATCGTAGGATTTTTTTTGTTTTCTATGCTGCGAACCCTACAGTGGTATCAGAGCCGGATCTATGCGTAGATACTTTACACGGGTAGTACACATATGAGTATGTGGGCGATGATGATCATGTTGTTGCTCCTTTGTTGTAATTTTGGATATTGGTGGCATAGTAGGATGAAGCGGCCCGGACAAACTTTACATGTCCTCGCAGATGAGACCTGTTCCACGCTTGACATGCAACTAGTTTGCATAAGTGGCTAGTGGGTGTCTGTCTCTCCTACTATAGTCAATATCTATTTTGCAAGCGAGTTGTCAACAATTTGGTTATCCTCGTTGTGGTTCATGTTCGTAGGTAAGAACGGTTCTATCTCGACAGCCCCAAGCCACGTAAAACTTGCAATGGATAAATTAGAGGCGTCTAGTTTAGATTGTTGCTGGGCTAGTGTTATGATATGGTGATGTTGTAAGTAGAAGTATGAGATGATACTCTTACAACATACATAACGTGTAATCTCCATAGACCTTGGACTTACACATATAGGTATGATAGTGATCATACCACGGTGCACATGATAGAGATCATATGCGGGAACCATATCATTTCACTAATAAACATTTGATGTTTGATAGCATCTTATATTGCTTGTTTAGCGTTTTGTTATCATAATAAGATGATCCCTCTTTTATATATCAAGATAAGAATGTGTTCTTCCTTTAGTATGCACCGATTATGTTTTCGTCGCTCCAAGACATCACGTGATGATCGGGTGTTCTTGGATCCACGACCATATTTCGGGTGTAAAACAGTTACACACGCGAATACTAAGGTTCTAACTTGGCGAGCCTAGCATGTACAGACATGGCCTCGGAACACGGACCGAAAGGTTAAGCATGAGTCATATAGTTGATATGATGCCCATTTGATGCTCGCCTTTCAAGCTACACCGACTCACGTGATGATCGGACTTGGTATAGTGGATTTGGTTCATGTAATCACCAAAAAGGCACGAGGGATGTCATTTTTGAGTGGGAGTTCATTCGTAATATGGATTAGTTGAACTCAATCTATCATACACTTAGTCTAAACTTTACAAATTCTGTTATAGATGGCACCACCTACTTTTAATTTCAATGTGTTCATGGAGAAAGAGAAACTTGCAACGAACGGTAGCAACTTTACCGAATGGGCCATGAATTTGAGGATTCTCCTCTCTGCTGCACAAAAGCAATATGTGCTAGAAGCGCCGTTAGGCCCCCCACCTTTTGAGGATGCCCCTGACAAGGAGAAGAATGTTTATCAGACTCGTCAGGAGGACCACAACTTAGTTCATTGCAACATATTGTATGGGCTAGAGCCGGAACTTCGAAAGCATTTTGAAAACGGCAATGCTTTTGATAAAATGGGTGAGTTGAAAATGATTTTCGACACACATGCTGCTGTAGAGAGCTACAACGCTTCAGAAAAGTTCTTTAGCTGCATGATGGAAGAGCATAGCTCCGTTAGTGAGCATGTACTCAAGATGTCGGGTTACGCCGATAAGCTTGTGTCCTTGGGAATATCGATTCCCATTGACTTAGGCATCCATCGTGTTACACATATTCATAATGTTGATGCTAAAAGGATCAAACTAAATGATGATATATCCGCATATATGTGGCACTGCCGTCTAGGTCATTTTGGCGTTAAACGCATGAAGAAGCTCCATTCGGATGGACTCTTGGAATCACTTGATTTTGAATCATTTGATACATGTGAGCCATGCCTTATGGGCAAGATGACTAGAACGCTGTTTTTCGGTTCAATGGAACGGGCGACAGATTTATTGGAAATCATACATTCTGATGTATGCGGTCCAATGAGTGTGTCGGCGCGAGGTGGATATCGTTATTTTGTTACTTTCACGGATGATTTGAGTAGATACAGTTATATCTACTTGATGAAACACAAGTCTGAAACCTTTGAAAAGTTCAAGGAATTTCAGAATGAAGTGGAAAATCATCGTAATAGAAAGATCAAATTTCTACGGTCCGACCGTGGAGGTGAGTATCTAAGTTACGAGTTTAGCACTCACATGAAAGAGTGTGGAATTGTTTCACAACTCACACCTGCCGGAACACCATAGTGAAATGGTGTGCCGGAACGTCGTAATCGTACTTTATTAGATATGGTTCGATCTATGATGTCTCTAACGGACTTGCCATTGTCATTTTGAGGCTATGCACTAGAAACTGCTGCATTCACTTTAAATCGGGCACCATCTAAATCCGTTGAAAAGAAACCGTATGAATTGTGGTTTGGAAACAAACCTAAGATGTCATTTCTTAAAGTTTGGGGATGCGATGTTTATGTGAAGAAACTTCAACCGGATAAACTCGAACCCAAAGCGGAAAAATGCGTCTTCATAGGATACCCTAAGGAAACTATTGGGTATTCCTTCTATCACAGATCCGAGGGCAAGGTTTTTGTTGCCAAGAATGGATCCTTTCTAGAGAAAGAGTTTCTCACGAAAGGTGTGAGTAGTCGGAAGGTAGAACTCGAAGAGGTTATTGAACCTTCTCTTCAAAGTATGGCGAGTAGCACAGCGCCGGAAGTTGTTCCGGAGTTGGCTCCACCTGTTGAAGAGGGAACTAATGATAATGATCATGAAACTCCAAAAGAGAGTACTACCGAACCTCGCAGGTCTAGCAGGACGCGTGCAACTCCCGAGCTGTACGGAAATCCTGTCATGAATTTCATGGTTGATGAAAATGATGACCCTGCGACGTATGAAGAAGCGATGATGAGCCCGGATTCCAACAAATGGTTAGAAGCCATGAAATCCGAGATGGAATCCATGTATGAAAATAAAGTTTGGAACTTGGTGGACTTACCTCACGACCGAAAGGCCATGGAGAACAAATGGATTTTCAAAAGGAAAACTGATGCTGATGGTAATGTGACCGTCTATAAAGCTCGACTTGTCGCAAAGGGGTTTCAACAGATTCAAGGAGTTGACTACGATGAGACATTCTCTCCCGTAGTGATGCTAAAGTCAGTTAGGATTATGTTAGTAATTGCTGCATATTTCGATTATGAGATATGGCAGATGGATGTCAAAACCGCGTTTCTCAATGGTAATATTGAAGAATAGTTGTATATGATACAACCAAAGGGTTTTGTCGATCCTAAGGATGCTAACAAGGTGTGCAAGCTTCAGCGATCCATCTATGGATTGAAGCAAGCATCACGAAGTTGGAATCTCCGCTTTGATGAGGTGATCAAAGAGTTTGGATTTGTCCAAACTTATGGAGAAGCTTGTATTTACAAGAAAGTGAGTAGGAGCAATGTGGCATTTCTGATATTATATGTGGATGACATATTATTGATCGGAAATGATATAGATCTTTTAAACAGTGTTAAAAGTTATCTAAACAGCAAATTTTCAATGAAGGACCTAGGTGAAGCGTCATACATATTAGGCAAAAAGATCTATAGAGATAGATCTAGGCGCCTAATAGGGCTATCACAAAGTACATACCTTGATAAGATTTTAAAAAAGTTTAAAATGGAAGATAGTAAGAAGGGGTTCTTACCTATGACACAAGGCACGACATTGAGTAAGACTCAAAGTCCGGCTTCGGCGGAAGAAAGAGAGATAATGGACAAGGTCCCCTATGCTTCAGCCATAGGCTCTATAATGTACGCCATGCTATGTACAAGACCGGATGTGGCACATGCTATTAGTTTGACTAGTAGGTACCAATCGGATCCAGGTTCAGAACACTGGAAAGCGGTCAAGAATATCCTTAAGTACTTGCGAAGAACTAAGGATATGTTTCTTGTATACGGAGGTGAAGAAGAGCTCGTCGCTAAGTGTTATGTCGACGCTAGCTTTGACACCGATCCGGATGACTCTAAGTCTCAATCAGGATATGTATTTCTCATGAATGGCGGAGCGGTTAGTTGGAGGAGATCCAAACAACCTGTGGTGGCGGGATCAACAACGGAGGCCGAATATGTTGCTGCTTCAGAAGCGGCTCAGGAAGCAGTTTGGATGAAGGACTTCATATCCGAACTAGGTGTGGTTGCAAACGCGTTGGACCCAATGGTGATCTATTGTGACAACAATGGTGCCATTGCCAAGGTCTCACAAGCATTCCAAGCATATTAAGCGCCGGTTTCACTCCATCCGCGAGCTTGTCAAGGATGGAGATATAAAGATTTGTAAAGTACATACGGATCTCAATGTAGCAGATCCGTTGACTAAAACTCTCCCTAGAGCAAAACATGATCTACACCAGAACTCCATGGGTGTTAGATACATCACTACGTAACTAGATTATTGTCTCTAGTGCAAGTGGGAGACTGAAGGAAATATGCCCTGAGAGGCAATATTAAAATGTTTATTATGTGTATTCCAAGTATATGATAGATGTTTATTTTGCATGCTATAATTGTATTAATACGGAAACGTTAATACATGTGTGTTTAATAAACAAACAGAAAGTTCCTAGTTATGCCTCTCTCATAAACTAGTTCGTTGATTAACAAGATGATCACGGTTTCCCGATCATAGACATTGGATGTTGTTAATAACGAGATCACAACATTAGTGTAATGGTGTGATGAACATTCATCTGAAGTATAGCATTACGATAAAAGTCATTGAGTTTATATTGCTATAAACAAACTACGTAATCCTAATCCTTAGACCATGAGATCATGCCAATCACTAACACCGGAAGAGTTTCTTGTTGACATCAAACGTCACTCCGTAACTGGGTGATTATAAAGATGGCTTCAAAGCTACTAAAGTGTTATGTTGAGAATCATGGATCAAGAGTGGAATTTGTTCATCCCGATGACGGATAGATATGCTCTGGGCCCTCTCGGTGATATCACATTGGTTATCTTGCAAGCAAGTGATAATTGATCACTAGAATGTTATATCACGGGAACGAGAAAAGAGTGCATGTCAGTAACGAGATCAAACTAGGTATGGAGATACCGATGATCGAATCTCGGACATGTAATATATCGTGAAACAAAGGGATTAAGATACAAGCATAAAAGGTTCCGACGATCACAGGAGAAGTCATCGTTGAATGTGTGGGAGTCAGTATGGATCTCCAGGTCCCGCTACTGATTATTGATCGGAGAAGGGTGTCGATCATGTCCGCATGATTCGCGAACCATAGGGTGACACACTTAAGGGACACTGGCATCTAGTTGAAGCAAATGTTTCATGCCGAAAGAATAAACAAGCGCAGGAATTTATTTCACTAGATACCGAAACAGGTTTTCGGGTGAAATTGCATAAAGTGGTTATGCATGTGAAATGGAATTCTAGCAAGGGGTTATTTGTGAATTTTTGTCATTAAAGTAATTGACAAAATTCTGAATAAATTAAAGAGTTTTATTTAATGAGAGTTTGCATTAAATTTGGTGGAAATTTAATGGGAATTTGAGTGGACTTTTGAGTGGAGGGAATTTAAAGGACTTTTGTGAGTGGAGTGTCCACCCACATGAATGAAGGAGGGGAGGGGGCAGCCCCATGGCCGGCGGCCATCCCCTTGGGTGCCCCCTCCTCCTATAAAAGGAGCCCCCCTCCTCACTTGTCTCTCACACCTCCTCGTGAAGGATCTCTCTCCCCCTCTAGAATTTATCCCCCATGGTCTCGGACTAGCGAGATACATGTTCCCGGTGGCTATTCGGCAAGAAAGGGTTGTGCTTTCGCTGCATCGCTGGAGCGAGGAGGCGGAGGTTTCCCGGTGTCTTGTACGTGTGTGCGAGCACGGATGCGCTGTTGCTTTGCGGCGCTAGGACTTCCTCTCGATCTTGAGATCGGCAAGAGATCGTCTACATCAACCACGAGTTGAACTCGTTAAGCTTTGTCGGTCTTCAAGGGTATGTTCTCTACGGATATACGTCCGCCCGTTGTTTGTATCTGGTAGATAGATCTTGGTACATAGTTCCCATCGTAGGAATTTTTTTGTTTTCTATGCTGCGAACCCTACACAAGCTGGTTGAGACATGCATGGGATGCCAGTACTATGCCCGGCAACCACATGTACCAGCTCAAGAATTGCGAACAATACCAATAACTTGGCCGTTTGCAGTCTGGGGGCTAGACATGGTTGGACCATTACAGACGACACCTTGTGGGTTTACGCATCTGCTAGTAGCAATCGATAAATAAACCAAATGGATAGAAGCTAAACCCATTATAAAGCTTGATGGGGCAACTTCCCTTAGGTTTGTCCGAGATCTAGTGGTGAGATTTGGTCTCCCACATAGCATTATCACCGGCAATGGTAGCAACTTTTCAATCGGAGAAGTGGAAGCATATTGTTGGGAGAAGGGCATCCGACTTGACTTGGCATCTGAGGCACATCCATAGTCCAATGGCCAAGTTGAGCGAGCCAATGGATTAATTCTGCTGGGAATCAAGCCACGTCTAGAGGCCCCGCTACATAGAGTAGCTGGAGCCTGGGCGGAGGAATTACCATCTATTATGTGGAGTTTACGGACTACACCCAATAGATCCACCGGCTACACCCCTTATTTCATGGTATATGGAGCAGAAGCCATCCTGCCTTCCAACATCCTTCACGATTCACCAAGAGTTACCGCCTACGATGAGGATGACGTTGAAGAATCCATGCGCCTAGATGTGGACCTTCTCGAGGAAGAGCGCGTATTGGCATTCCAAAGAGCCGCCATCTACCAGCAGAAGCTACATAGCTACCATAGTCGCCCCATTCGGCATCATTCGTTTAAAGAGGGGGATCTGGTGCTCCGACTTAAGCAAAATAAGTCACACAAATTATCCCCGCCATGGGAAGGACCGTTCATCATTAGCAAGGCGCTACTCAATGGGTCTTACTATCTCGTTGACAATCGTGAACTAGAGGATATACCAAACGAGGAGCATAAGCGTAAGCGACGTGACCTGGATGATGACTACCCAGAGCTTGATCGGCCATGGAACATAGCACAACTATGTCCTTTTTACACTTAGCATATTTTTTTATCTACTATCTACCTCTTATATGATCAATGAAATAAAGCTCTTTGGTTCACTCATATGCTTAAGTCTTTTACCTCCTTTAGTGTTCATTTTTGGATCGTATAAAACCTTTATGCGCAAGTTTTGCATTTGCACTTGTGAAAATTCCGCCTATGGGCATTAGCTTAAGTTTTCTAGTCTACATGTTCTTTGTCATTTCTATGTGGATTCTAGAGTAGTTTCTTTCGGCACTCGAAGTCGGCGATTTTGTTCTTAGGTTTTTGACGATGCCATTGGGCATCATCGCCTGAGTGCATAGTTCCGACTATGGGTCTTCCGACTCTTGAAAAGTCAACCATAAAAACTAGGGTAATGAATAAGCAAACACTTGCTTAAAAAATATATACATGCTGGAACTAGTACTTAAGTAGCAGGAACCATATAGCTATTGTTTTTCGCCTTAAGGTTAAACCCATAGTTTTTCCGCATACATACACCCAGAGGAAACAAATATTACATAAGTGTTTTTCATTTCCTCAGGCACAGGAGATTTCAAAGTAACATCATCAGCAGCAGGAGAATCCTCTTGATCATCAACGAAGTCGGTAGTCTTGAGGGACTCGGAGGAGTTGGACTGGTCGGCGTCAATAACCTCAAGAGGAACAAACGTGTTTGCGTCCACCAACTTGGCGACCCTGGTGTCATAGCCGACGAGCGATGAACAGATAGCTCCGTGATCAATCTTCTGGCCGTCATCGTCTACGTCGGGCAGATCAGAGGTCACCGTGTCGATGTCGGCATTCTCATAGTGAGCCTTGACCATTGCCAATGACATCCTTGCACCAGCCTGGGTACATGAAGCTTTCCAGCTTACGATCCGCTCGGGGGCTTGGCGTAGGATCTCTGAGTACTTCATGACGGAGTCCACCTCTTTGATGTTGATATTCAAGGGCTTGACAATTTCTTTTGCATGGGTGATGGAGGTGCTGATGAAGTTGCCAGCAAGAACCATGCATTCCTTTAGAGGAGGAGGATTATTGGTTAAACCAATAGGAGCTACATTTCCGGCCAAACGATTGAGTACATGAGTTCAAAATAAGAAAAGCTCAGATTATCTGATTTACAGAAGTACAAGACAGAGATTTCTTACCAAAGATGCTAGCCTCATATTGTTGGAGAGTCTCCGCCATGGAGTCCCGTTCTTGTCGGAGGACCTTGTAAGCATCAAGGTTGTGCGTATTCTGCTCGGCGAAAACTTTGTTCTACTCCTTGAGAATTGCAATTTCCTCCTTCAGGCGGTTGATCTCCGTGTTCGCGGACTCCTGCACAGCCTTCATAGCATCTTCGTGCATCTTCAAAGATTCAACCCTCTCCTGCTTGAGGATTTTGTTCTCGCTATCCAGCAGTTGTATGTGCTTGGATTGCTCGACAATATCCTTCGTCTTGGCAATAGCTTCTGCATGTCAGAGAAAGGACAGAGCACAGTGAGTAGTCAGAGGTTAATGGCGCAAGACCAATATTTGAGTGCAAAATTGAAAATAAAAACAGACTCTTGCTCTTGGTGATTTGATCCTTCAAGAAGGCAGTTTTACCCTTTTCAGCTTCGAGATCAGCTCGCATCTTGTGGAACTTGTCGTTGGCGACACCCCTCCGAGCATTTTCATTCTGCAAAAAGATTAAAGTTACTTAGTCTACTTGGAGAATCTAGACCTTTGATGTGTATTGTGACGCATCCAAGATCGGTCTCAGATGTGTGCTAATGTACGAAGGCAAAGTTATATCTTATCTATCCCGACAACTGAAGCAGCATGAACAGAATTATCCAACCCATGACCTTGAACTAGCAGCCATAGTTCTAGCCCTGAAGACATGGAGGCATTATCTCATGGGAAACCGTTGTGAGATTTATTCGGATCACAAGAGCCTGAAGTATATATTCACTCAGAAGGAGCTGAATATGAGGCAGAGAAGATGGATTGAGCTAATCAAGGACTATGATCTGGACATTCACTATCACCCCGGTAAAGCCAATGTGGTAGCAGATGCCCTTAGCAGATTGCCGTGCCGCTTGAACTCCATGATTTTGAAGGAGCAACCAAGTTTGCACAAAGATATGGAAGATTTCCGAATGGAATTAGTGAGTGAAGGATTTTTGGCTAGTATAGAACTTCAACCCACTTTGATCAGTCATATCAAAGAGGCACAGAAAGGAAATTCTAGTATCGAAGGAATTAAACATCGTATCGGTACAGGCAAAGTACCCGGATTCACCGAAGACGAAGAAGGAGTTCTGTGGTACAAAGGACGCCTTTGTGTACCGGCAAATTTGGAATTGAAAGAAGTGATTTTGAAAGAGGCCCATGATACTCTTTATTCTATCCACCCCGGAGGAGCGAAGATGTATCAGGATTTGAAGGAACAATTTTGGTGGCATAAGATGAAGAGAGAAATCAGAAGCTATATCGCCAAGTCTGATATATGTTAGAGAGTTAAGGCGGGACATCAAAGACCCGCAGGACTATTGCAACCACTACAGATTCCATAATGGAAATGGGATTTAGTTGGAATGGACTTTATCACCGGATTGCCTACTTCTAGTAGGGGAAATGACTCTATCTGGGTCATAGTTGACAGATTGTCCAAAGTAGCCCATTTCTTACCAGTTAAGACCACGTACCAGAGTTCAAAACTAGCAGAGTTGTACATCGCTAGAATCGTCAGTTTGCACGGAGTCCCCAAGAACATCATATCGGATCGAGGAACCCAGTTCACCTTGAGGTTCTGGAAGAAAGTCCAAGAAGGTTTAGGAACCCGACTGGATTTCGGCATAGCGTATCACCCTCAGATCGATGGACAAACGGAGCAAGTAAATCAAATGCTCGAAGATATGTTGAGAGCATGTGTGCTAGAGTATGGATCAAATTGGGAAGACTGTCTGCCTTTCACAGAATTTTCATACAACAACAATTATCAAACTAGTCTGCAAATGGCCCCATTTAAATTCATGTATGGAAGGAAGTGTCGCACCCCTTTGAATTGGTCGGAAGTAGGAGAGAGTCAGATTTTCGGACCCGACATCCTACGAGAAGAAGAATAGAAAGTTCACAAGATTCGTGAGCACCTCAAGACCGCCCAGTCAAGACAAAAGAGTTACACCGACAAGAGACGTCGAGACCTCGCTTTCAATATCAGAGATTTCGTATATATTAAAGTGTCGCCTTTGAAGGGAATGCAGTGTTTCCAGCTCAAAGGAAAGTTATCCCCCAGATATATCGGACCCTTCAAGATTCTGAACGTCGAAGAGAAGTATCATATCAATTGGAACTGCCAAAGGAAATGTCAGCAGTGCACAATGTGTTCCATATATCGTTACTTCGTAAATTCCTTGAAGTTCCGGAGAAGATGGAAGTTTTCAAGAACATTGATCACCAGACCATAGAGATCAACGATGACCTGACGTATCCCGAAGTACCCATACATATTTTGGGAAGAAGCTTTCAGAACCACCAGAACCCGAAGCATCAAGTTTCTCAAGATTCAGTGGAGCAACCACACTGAAGAAGAAGCTACCTGGGAACGAGAAGATCACATCAGGACGGGGTTTCCCGATCTCTTTAAATCCTAGGTAATCTTTCTTCTTCCTTTTTCAAATCTCGGGACGAGATTTTGTTTAAGGGGGGAAGGTTTGTAACATCCCCAAAAATAAAACAATGATCATCAAACTTTAATCACTAAAATTAGGGTTAACAAAAAAACTTTGATTAATTAAAATCATATGAATGCATGTGTGTATGTGATGATTTGATAAATGCATGAATGAACTTGTGTGATTAACCTAAATAGCAAGAAATTGTTTAAATATTAATATAACATCATATAAAACAATTCCATGTAGAAACAAATCAAGAGAAAATAAAAAACAAATCAAATAAAGCAAATGGTCATTTTGCCAATCTTGCTCACTAGGTCACTTTGAGTGTTTCTAGTCCAAGATTTCAAACAGAAACTTTTCCAATTTTTCACCCCTTGCTAGACCAAGTAAAAGTGAAGCAAAGCCCACAGTTCAAACTTGCAGAAACATTTGTCAGTCTCATTCAAATCACAATTCAAAATTGAATCTTTAACATATGTGAAGATCACACATTTTCAAAACCCAACCAAACTAGTGACCCTTGACTAACCCAACTAACCAGATACTCCCTAGCATGTGCCTAGCAAACTCACCAAGTTTGAATCCAAAATTCAAATTTGAAATTCTTTTGGCCATTTCATCAAACACCTTGTTGGCAACAAACAACAAAACATCAAACACTATAGTGTGCAGTAATTTTGGCCAACCTTGTTCCCTCTCTAGCTCTCACTACACTCTCAGTAGATGAACTAGCCAAATTAACAAGCCTTAGCACCACTATGAGCTTGGCATAGCCATTAATGGTAACCATGCCGAGCCCCTTTGCCACCCCCAATGTGGACAACAAGCTAGAGGAAGAACTATCTGCGCCAACCTTGTCTGGCATGCTGCCCGTGCCTCACCGCCCCCTCTAGACCAGCCCTAGCGCAAAGACAGAGACAGGAACCACCGGAAACACCGTGCCCGCGCCGCTGTTGACCATGCCGACGCACACCATCGTGCACGCGCCGTTCCCACTCAACCCGACCACCTCGATCCCTTTCCGCCCGCCAGCAAGAACCCCACCGTCCTAGGAGACCACTAGACATGCTCGTTTCCTCGACCGTACCCCATAGTCGCAGCACGCCGCGAAGTTCGCCGTCGGTACCTCGCAGAGCACCGCACGTTCCAGACCAAACCCCACCGCCCTACGCCTCTCCTTTAAACTAGCAACGATCGCCAGGAGACTGTGCATCGTCCCCTAGCCTCAGCCACGCCGATAGCCGCCTGTACTGTCGCCTCTGACGAGCTCAGCCCATGCCGTGCTGCCCCTCTTGCTCGCCTATAAAAGGAGGCCTCCCTAGCTCGATTCCTCGACACCATCTCACTCCCCACCTCTCACTAATCCTTCCCACTTCTTCCCGGAGCAAGGCAAGCTCTCTCTCGCCAGAATTTGGCCGAAGCCCACCGCTGCTGGAGGAGAAGGGAGCCGTCGATTGGAGCTGCCCCAGGAGGAGCTGCCGGTACTAGGAGAACCGTCGTCGTCGACTTCGTCATTCGCCCCCGTCGCCAACAATCGCTGACCATTGCCGGAGCCCCGGTGAGCCGCCCCAGACCCCCACTGGCCGCATTAGGGTTAGTTCCTCGCCGGAGTAGCTCGTCGTCAACGACGACCCTCAGCCGTTAGATTAGAATTAGATCGTTAGGCTCAGATTCATAGATACCGTTTCATTTAGTTAGTTCCGCTAACTTATGGACCCCATCTGTCAGCAGCCCCCGCGCGCGCTGTGCGTAGTGGGACGGCCCAGTAACTCTCCCGCGCAACCCAGTTAGTTTAAATTTAGATTTTTCATTTAAACTCAAACCCTAGTTCTGTCTGTTGATTCAAAAATCAATTCCGGGAGTTTTGCTAAACCAAATAGCATGAAACCAATTTTGTCAGATAGGTATTGAAATTTTAATCCAATCCCGTTGGATTCAAACCATTTAGACTTGTAGATCAACCATGGTAAAAATAACAAGGCAGAAGCTTTTCTGCATTCAAACATTTTTCAAAATTCAACCATAAGATCTTTTGAGTTGAGTCCAACTCTCAAAAATCACATTTTACTATACCTTTTAGAATATATAAAAATATAGAGGTTTACTTATAGAAATAATGTTCAAGTAATAAAATAATGCCACATAGGCATTTCTAGTCACTTTATTTAAATAAAATAAAAAGGTTAAACCTTATTAAATTGTGACACCACTTTAAATCACATTCCCATGTACTGAAATATGTGGTGATGACATGTGTCAACATGATCCCATGTTTGAGTTGGAAAATATTAAATCTTAAGTAGTTTTTCATTGAGTAGAAATTACTTTTCTCAAAATAAAATAAATGGGACAAGTGTTTTAATCCTTGTAATGTTAGTGATGATGATAGATCACCTAGTGTGAACCTTTGTGTGATGATTAAAAATAGTTAAGTATTGTTTGGGGATTGTGTACCTCGTATTTATTTATAGATGCTAGTACTGACCAAGGATACGAGGAGGAAGGAGGATACTACGAGGAAGAAGCCGAGGAGAACTTCAACCACTAATCTGCACAAGGCAAGCTTATACTAATATCCTAGCAAGCCTATACTTGCAACCTTGCAAGCTAACACTTGCAAGATACCCTACTTATGCAAGCTACTACTTGCTAGTTACTATGCCAACTATATGCCTTAAGCATATGTGATTATACCCACTTGACACACCATCCTACTTTTACTTGCAAGCTTAGTATTTTATTTTCTTTACTAAAAGCTTTCTAGCAAAAGTTTACTTAGTGACTTGTAGATTCTAGAAAGATAATTGAAGGTAGCATAAAGAGCATAAAATTTGGCCTAAGTTAGATAATCTTGATGTCATCCTAAGGCATGAGATTGAACTTAGATCATTCACCCTTGTTACCACCCTCATTAGTGTTTACCCCCACTTATAGATGCTAGTGCTAAGCATAAAACTTGATCAACTTTAGATGGGAATACTTGGTGAAAATGGTTATGAAAACCTTAGAATGATGAGTCATTCTACTGAAATGTTTTGACATGTGTTCTTGAACTCCAGATGATTTTGATGATGAAAATGTTGAGGCATGAGCCTTAGCCCTTTATAAAACTGATGGTTGTCTGGATGCGATACCATTCCAATTTTACCGTACAACCACAATACCCGAAAATTGGGTAGGGCTTGACTGGAAATTTATATACCTTAGTATGGGTTCCCTTGCGGCCAAGGTCTGAGCTGAGGCTACCTTGTGAAGATTGTCCACCTGTGCAGTACCCAAGATGATAGTTGGTCATGGTTGGGAGGCCAAACTCACAGGAGAGGTGCCTATACTAGGGCGTGTAATTGAAAGGTTGGGATTGATTATCCGCATACTGAGTATGGTGAATTCAGGATTATTCCTGATGGATGTATCGAATGTTGTGGTGAAAGTGTACAATCTCTGCAGAGTGTCAACTATTCGAATAGCCGCGTCCACGGTTATGGACAGTTGGAGTGGCCATACTGTTCCCCCGTCAGATGTTTTCAAAATGACCTTTGAAAGGAATTGTGACTTTGACTTGACCACAACAGAGTTGTGATATGAAATTCAAGTTCCCACTGAGGTGATATAAAACATTCAACTAGTTATATTTGCTTTTGAACTTAGTAGAGTAAATCTGGCTTTTTGGGAAAACAACCCTAGAGCTTAGCATCCTACTACAAAAAAACCTCTTTACTTATTAGTATTAGTTTGCGAGTACTTAAAGAGTACTCATGGCTTTGTCCCTGGCTATTCTCGTGGCCGGACTATGAAGAGGAGTATCAGGATGATGGACCGCAGGAATGTTACGACAACTAGGATCATCTCCCATCGTCAGCATTGCCTGTGACCCTCAAGATGGAGCTTCGCCTACGCTGTCGTTACTATTATGTTATTCCGCTGCTTGAGTTGTATTAAGAACTGGATAAGATCCTTATTTTTTTAAGACCTTATGTATGGTTTGTAATGGATGATGTACCGTGATATCCAATTTGTTATGTCTCGCAAAAATGGTAATCCTAGGATTGCGAGGTATGGCATAACAGGCATCTGTGATTAAAAATCCGGGTGTTGACATCGGGACCCCAGTTCCACTTAATATTGTCTAATTGTATCACATCTTTGCCATGTCATACATAATACATGCATCATGCCCGATCTTCTATAGTAGTATTAAATAGTGCATCCAGTGTTTCTTATAGTGCTTTGCTTCTTCACGGATTAGGCCGATGAGTTGATGCGAGTGCCGACCCGATCTTTGTATGAACCTTCGGCATTGTTTTTAGGCTAGCATTCTCCCCCTTTCTACCTATCTTAATTTTATAGTCTTTATTTCCTCCTGTTGATCTATTGCTATCCGGGTTGCGATGTTTTAGTTTTCATGCACCATTCATATTCCTTGCAGCCTCTATAATGCACACCTTCTATTGCCTGTTGATTGATAGACAATCGGCCTTGCGAGTCGTAGTTGCTTGCTCAGGTGTTGCTTCGCGTCGTCGATGTTCCACCGTTGTTGGGTGGTTGGCACATGCTTAATGGTGGAGATGATCATGGCTTTAATTACCATTTAATAACTAAAACTGAAAGTAGGTAAATAATGCAGAGGCACCGGCGGGTAATATAGACAATATTTGATTTTTAACCGCTCACTTGTGTCCCGTAGGACCTCGAGTTCTTGACACCTGTCCGAGATCGAGCGCGCTAACCACATGTGGGGTGTGTGGGCACCCCCATCGATTTAGTACCTGATTTCAAAGCACTGTACTAGGGCCACAAACTAGTTTGGGGCTTTATTACTAACCTGTACTTATGCCATGTTTTACTGCTTTATTTACTATTGCGCGTGGAGCACCTGTACTGTTTAGGAACCCCGTGCCACGTTTTTGCTGTATCGACAAGCTCAGTCACACTTTCGGGTTCCTAGTCATTTACAGCCGTCGCCACACACTCCGGGTCCGTATCGGAGACGGTCGACTTCGTTGTGGTTAGCTTAGTGGGGTGGCCCCCATGTACTTGCTTTGGGTCTAGGAAACGTCGTGTCTAAAACCCCGTCGACATACCGTTGGGTGTATGTTTTGTGATCTTGTACCTACCTGATCTGACAACAAGGGTGTAGGTGTGTGTGGAAACTTTGGTGTACCCCTGCAGGGTTTAATCTTTTCAAAAAGCCGTGTCCGCAATTATGGACGACTTGGATCACAGTTCTCGATCATAGACAACTATAACTAAAGTTTACTGATATAATATGACTTGTATCCCATATGACTAGTAAGTTGGATAACCACCATGGAAAGAATGAATAAAACTTCCAACCGTGTGAGTTTCCTTGGCTTGACTTCCTTGTTTGGTCTCGAGGGGGAAATACCAGGATGAGTATGTTTGGTGGAAGTATCAGGTTGGATCGGAATAGGTATTTCTCATCTCTTTTTGATAGACGATAGTTGCCTCGAGTCTCTATAGGTTGTTTAGTTCATGGTGCGCTACCGCTTGAGTCCACCATACCTATGTAGGCGAGGACCGCCGAATTCTAAGACTCGCCGTGTACTGGCCTTAGTACTGACCGCTCTCTTTTTCCTTTGCCCTTTGTTGGCACCCCTTTTGTTTGAGCAGGTTTTGAGATCGACGTCGTTAGTAGGGTTACCCTTCCGGCTTGGCCTAGGCAGGGTTATGGACGCCGTTGGTTATTCTTCAGGGTCTTAGCCCCATTTGCATCTTGTCCGTAGTCGGATGTTGTATCGTTTTCAAGGTGATTTGGATCTTTGTATTGTATATCTGTATTCTTGACTCATGGAGTCATTGTTGTATATATCTATTTTGTGGGTTCCATCATGGACTATTGTGTAATGATATTACTTTGTTTTCCACCCGCATGCAAGTGCCTGGTGGTCACCTTTGAATCGTTTCTATGCGGGTTTGGCGAGAATCGCTAAAACTTGCATAGGGTCGATCTGAGGGTGTTACAGATGTGTAGATTAGGGGGTGGGTGGCGATTAGATTTTAGCTAGTTAGATGTGGGTGCATAAGCATGCATGGGGGTGTAGCATGTGTATGTGTGGCTCACATGAGTAGTAGTATAGATGTAGGTGTGAGTATGTGTGGGGCATGCACTTGCATGGTGCATAGGAAGGCCATGGTTAGGAAAAACAAAAGGCTACATAGGATATGTGTTTGTGTGAGAGAGATTAGGTTTGAAGATTTGAATTGAATCCAACTCCCTTGATTTGAATGGAAAACAAAACAACACCAAATAAGAACACTAGAAGGAGTAGAAGGGCTATCATTGCATGTAAGTCTAGAAGCTCATATACATGCATAAGGTGACTTTTTTTGTAAAGAAAAAAATGTAGGAAAAATAGAGAGAAGTAGAGGTCATCAAATAAAGCAAAAGAAAACAAAAGGGAACAAGATTGCAAAGGGCACATACATGGCAAGGAATGTTTTGGATCAAACTCAACTTAACCATGTGGGAAAAGAAGAGAATCCATACATATATATATGTGACAAGAGTTAAAATGTCATCAAGGCCATATAGCCACATACATGTATATGGTTCGAATTGAAGATTATATCAAGGAAGGTGATATGGCATGTTAGTAGATGGAATAAAATAAGAGGTATACCCTCAACTCAAATTGGGCATTTACATATAATATAAAAAACCAAATACAATAAATCAAGAGGCAAATACAAGTGATAAAATATATAATGCATATGGTATAATAACCAAATAGAGGGTTTTTTATATGATGCTCAAATGCAAGGTGGCATGGTGACATGATCATGATATAATGATGATGCAATGCAAGAATGTTATGTAGGAAGTAGAAATATATAATAGGCAAGTAGCATTACAATTGTTAGACAATTGGGATTCTACACTTCCACAACAATTCTTCATCCCCATGCTCTTGACACTGCGACACTGAACACCTTTCCCCAAAACCGGTTGCAAGTCGTCACCAAAGGTATAACTTGCTCCACTTTGTTAACCCCATATCTTCCTTTGTGTGTATCCATCCTATGAGAGTAGATCCTTTTGTCTTTGCCAAAGCATTGTGCACTTGTTCTTGGAGAGTGAGTGTGTGTAAGCAAATATAAAAGTTAACATCATAGCATAGAAGGGAGAAAAAGAATCAAAAAAAGAGAGAAAAAGAAAAAGAAAAATAGAAAAAATATACAAAGTCTCCCGTATAAAAGAGAATATCGAGCTTGTAAGCAAAGAGAAAAGGAAAGCGCAACCAAGGAAAGTGCACAAATCTGTTGCTTATTTTCTTTTGCAAACGAGCTACCGTCTCTCTTGTGTTGGCACGTCACTCGAGCGTAGTTTTGATAGGTTTCATTAGCTCATTTTCCATAGTCGCGTCAACCCCGTCATCTCCACGAGTGTGTTTTTGTGTCTATTGTAGATCATACCGTTTTGCTATTGATTTTTGGTTCTTATCCATGTTTAATAACTCCTTTGATTGTTTTCATTTGGTTTCCACTTTTCTAACCTACCACCATAGTACTTTTGAGAGTCTTATTTGCTTTTAGTGTGAGGTTGTTTTTTACATATGCTTTATTCGTCATTGGTCTTGCAAGTGTGGCTACTTGTCAAATCCATTTGCAATGGTGAGGTAACAGGCTAACCCCTCCACATTTATAAATTCCATATACCATCCTTGCTCTGGTGAATCCTGGATAGGAAAGGCGAGACAAGTTACGACCCGACACAAGATGGCGAAGGACCATACATGACATGAGCAATCCACTTCATCATTCGTGAAGAGTTTTAGAGCTATTGCGATGCCCTCGAGACGCGTCAAGATGAATAATTTGGCGAAACTACCAATGAGTTTAGGAGGATGGATGCTCACTTCGACGGCCTTGAGAGCTACATGAACGCAATGCATCACAACTTCACACACTAAAATAAATCTCTCCAATGCTCCATGGCCGAGACCGCACGCAGCAGAAGGCCATGTTCTCGTGCATCAAGATCTTCAAGGCACCACTTTAGTGGTTCAAGCTCATCATTCCATCGATCGCCTCGACACCATGATCATAATCCTCGGGCTCCTAGACGCAATGAGCGCACTGTGGACACTAATGAGAACTCTTCACAACATGTGCCAACTCCAAGATGCGCTGCTATGTCAAGCTACGATGGTGATTCTTTGTTGCGACCTCCATCAAGGCGTGACGACCATCATCATCAAAGGGCACTCATCATCCACGAGGATGTGCAACTACAAGCTTCACCTCCATGTCACGAGCACCCATAAGACCTTCACCCGACAACAAGCGATGATTCCAACTTGTACGAACAAGCTTGACATCGACGAGAAGCACTTGAAGATCCACCATGATGCCATCGTCACCATGACCGTCATCAACGACACCATGAGCATCACCGTGCAAATGACGAGAAACCTCAACCTCTTCAACAACCTAGGCATGCGCCTCAAGCTCCACAACAACACCGCGATGCTCACCATCGATGTCATCATCATGAGGACCAAGTTACTCCTCCACCAAATGTGTCACATCCACCACCACAACAACAAGCTCCTCAACCGCGTCAAGATAACCCGCAAGATCCTCAACCACCAAATGAGGCGCCCCCACCACCACAACAACAAGTTCCTCCACTGTGCCAAGAAAATCCCTAAGGTCCCCGTCCTCAATCGTGGCAACTCCGGAACAACCACCAAGAACGTCACCATGATAACTCGGATCATGATGATCACCACCACCACCATAATTGCAATCGTCACCGACGACAAGATTAAGAAACATTCGGCAAGCTCAAGTTCACCATGCCAAAATTCACCGGTTCCAATGATCCCAAAGAATATATCTCAGAGGAACTCACGATGGATAAGATCTTTTGGATGCACAATTATACCAATGCAAAAATGTTGGCTATGGCGTCACTCGAGTTCGATGATTATGCCAACCTTTGGTGGGAACAAGTCCAAGTTGCTAGAGCATCAAGGGAGGATCCACCCATTACCACTTGGCAAGCAATGAAGGATCACATTCACTCCCGCTTTGTGCATCACATTACACTCGTGATCTCTTCAACAAACTCCAAAAAAGCTTACTCAAGGAACCAAAAGTGTGGAAGAGTACTTCAAGGAAATGGAACTCCAAATGATTTGCGCAAACATAGAATAACGAGAGGAGCAAACCATGGCTCGTTTTCTTATGGACTTGAATCACCCCATAAAGCACATCGCGGAGTTCCAAGCTTATCGCAACATGGTGGATCTTGTGCATATTGCCACCAAGGACGAGAGTCTAGTGCAAGAGGACCTCAAATATAGCAAGCCGAATACCTAATTCACCTACAAATCTTCTAACTCCCGCTCCTACACCAAGTCCCAAAGCGAGCACTCCAAGTAGCTTCAAGCCCCATTCAAGTCAACAATGTCTCAAGGCAAACCGCCTCCAAGTGGAAAGCAACCTTTGGAATCTATCTTCGCGTCCCAAGTAGAATGCTATAAGTGTGGAGGAAAAGGACACAAGAGGTACCAATGCGGCAACACCAAAGTTTTGTTTGTCAATGACAATGGTGACGGCGAATACTTGAGTGAAGAAGAGTTTGAAGAAAGAGTCAAGGAGGCAATGGCTCAATAATAAGTTCCCAAGTATGATCAAGATCTCCTCATGTGTGAGCATGACGCAAGTCCATCGCTTGTCGTCACAAGAGTGCTAACTACACAAGCACAAGAACATGAAGATCAAAGGTGCAACATATTTCAAACGTGTGTCAGCGTCAATTGAAAATCCATCAAAGTTATAATTGATGGAGGGAGTTGTCACAATCTTGCAAGCATGGAACTATGTGAGAAACTCAACCTCCCCCTCCGTCCACACAAGCACTCCTATCATGTGCAATGGTTAAGCGACAATGGATCCGTCAAGATTAAACACACGGTCTCCGTCACATTTGCTATTGGACCATACAAACACATGGTAGAATGTGATGTTGTTCCAATGACGGTGTGCCATATGTTGCTTGGATGCCCTTGGCAATTTGATAAAGGAGCTACCCATGATGGTTGCACGAACATGTATACCTTCAAGTGGCTCGATAAGACATGTGTTTTGCAACCAATGACTCCTAGCCAAATAATTGCGGACAATGCAAAGGCTTTAGCGAGGGTGCAAACCACAAAAAACCTAGTGAGATGAGTGGTGAGTGAGAGAACCACCTCAAAGGAAGTGAGTGCCACAAGCCAAATATGAGAGACAAAAACAAGAGAGTTCTCCTCGCCACCAAAAGTGAGATGAGGGAACTAAGAGATAACCAAACCATTTTGCACTACGTCCAAGTATGCAAGGGCCTCGCAAAAGGAACTAATGACTTGACAAACCTTCATCCATTTTTGTTGTCTATGTTGCAGGAATTCGATAATGTGGTTCCCGAAGAGCTTCCTTATGGACTACCTCCTCTTCGTGGAATCGAGCACCGCATCGATCTTATACCCGGGGCACCCCTACCAAACTGTCTCGTGTACCACATGAACCTAGAGGAGACAAAGGAGATAGAACGACAAATCCATCATCTCATCTCCAAAGGTTTGATCCAGGAAACCCTTAGTCCTAGTGCGGTCCTCGTGATTCTTGTGCCACAAACGGATGATACGTTACGGTTGTGCATGGATTGTCATCCTATAAATTCTATTACCATGCGTTATAGACATCTTTTACCCCGTCTCGATGACATGTTTGATGAATTGAGTGGAGCCACATTTTCTCCAAAATTGATCTTCATAGTGACTACAACCAAATACGTATGGCCGAGGGTGATGAGTGGAAACCTGCCTTCAAGATAAAACTTGGTCTCTATGAGTGGTTGGTCATGCCTTTTGGATTATCTTATGCCCCATACACCTTCATGCGTCTTATGAATCATATTTTGTGTTCTCTTATTGGGAAGAGTGTTATTGTTTATTTTGATGATATCCTTGTATATAGTAAGTTTCTTGATACGCATTGGAAGTACCAACTTTGCTCGACTAGAGGGGGGGGGGGTGAATAGGAGACTACCAATTTTTATCTTGTTATTCAAGTTTAGGATTTGCAAGAAGCAAAGTTCTCTAGATATGCAACTAGATGAGCAATCCTATATGCTAGAGAACATACAATAAGCAATAGAACCGTAAAGGACAAGAGTAAAGGTGCAGAGCAATTAAACCAGAGAGGAGACGCGGATATGTAACTCCCGTAGTTCACTTCAAAGGAAGCTATGTCTATGTTGGAGAGGTGTCGGGGCCACACAAGGTCACCCGAGTGCCACAAAGGCCTCACCTTCTTCTCCGGTGAGCACCACCACAGAGGCGGCCTCACAATCCACTAACTAGTGACCTTGAAGGTGTCAACCGAAACCTTTACAACAAGGTTGAGGGGAAAGGTCCACAAATCAATTGGAGGTCCTCAACGACACCATAGAGCTTCAAAACGCATGCCCTTAGCTCCAAGGATGTCCTACACCATCTAGGGTTCCAAGAATCCAAGAGAAACAAGATCCATAAATGATGGGTGGGGGGATAAAATTTCCTTTCGTGGAAGTGTAAATCTAGGTCACCTCCCCCACTCCTCAAAAGATCAAGAGGTTTGAGTGGCTAGGGAGAGAGATCTAGGAAGATGAAGATCTGGTATTAATGGAGGAGAGAGAAATTGAAGAGATAAGGTTGGAGTAAGAAGAAGGGTGCCTTAAATAGGCCCCCTTCAAAAGGAGCCATTTGACTGTTCGCGACTCCACCGGAACTTCTGGCGGGGGACCAGAATTTCCGCTCAACATTCCCCCAATGGCTCAAAAGATGTCGATGGATGCTCCAAAGTACGGCCAAAAGTTCCGGTCAGACTGAGCAGAACTTCCGATGGTACTTCCGGAGAAAATTCTGGTGCAAGTTCCGTCAAATATGATGTTGCAATACTGAAACATACAGTACGTGACCTAATCTTGGAGCAGAATAAAGAGTGGAAGTTTCTGGGCAATGAACCACCTGACCAAAACTTCCGGCGGTTGGGCGGAAGTACCACTCAAGAACTCAGCGAAAGAAGCTAGGGTAGTTCCGCACAGATTCTGGTCAGGCTTGACCAGGTCTGCTAACCAAAACTACCGGAGCTACTTCCGGTGGAAGTTCTGCCAAATAGCACACTTCTATACAGAAGTATCCAATACGTGGGCGGAACTTCTGCCAGAAGTTGGGCCAGAAATTCTGCTGCACCCAGTCCCGTAGAGAGCCATGAGAGGAACATCCAGCGCTTGGCCGGAACTTCCGGTCAGGACAGAAACAACACAAACAACTCCAAAGATCACTCTCTCGCTGAAAAATAGGATGGATGTGGTGGTGCAAGTATAGTTTGTGCATGAAAAAGTGATTCCCTACAACCTTCCGAGGTGGACCCCCCTCTTGATAGCACAACGACCTAAAGCAATAAATAAAGAGAAAGAAAAAACAAAGGTCGTCGTCTTCATGAGACTCTAAGAGAGACGTCCACAAGCTCCATAGAAATCGAATAACCTGAAACTCAAGCACACAATTAAACCATAAGTGGGATTGTCATCAACAACAAAATACCTAGGGAAAACATAGTCCTTTCAATCTCCCCTTTTTGGTGGCGTAAGATTTGCATATAAGAATAAGTGACCAGATTTTTGTTATGAAAGAGGGGCTCCCCCTAGGTGTGTGCAAGTGTAGAGAGAATGCTCATAGAGTGCAACAAGCACACACATAAAAGGGCTCCCCCTTACCATTACAAAAACAACACAAGTGCAAGAAAAGGGATAAATAGAGACATACCTTTGCACCAACACATATATGGTGAGAGACACTAAATGAGATGGGTTCAAGAATAATTCTCCACCATATACAACCAGCCATAAGAAAACCATAGGAATAACATACCACATAGTAGCACAAAATACACATAGTAGCACAAATTAACGAGGTCAACAAACACACATAAGTAGAGGAAAAGTTCACAAGCATGAAAAGATCAAAAAAACAAGCTCGTGACTAGGCCCATGCAAATCCCGTAGCAACCTAATAGATATCTTTCTCCCCCTTTGGCATCAAGATGCCAAAAAGGGAAGAAGGACCAATCTAAGCGCCCCAACCAAAGACCATAGGAGGAGGAGGCTCGGGGACCTAGGAGGCATCGATCCAAGTGGGCGGCGGGGGACCGGTGACTTCATCCTCAGAATATGACCACCTGCAGTTGTCACAGACCCACTAATCCTTGGGTGCTATGTAGGAGCTAGTCTCAGGGGAGCAAGGAATGTTGAGCTTCGTTAGGATCGCCTTTTTCCTCTGAGCACTGTGCCACCGATCAACATAGCTTGATAGTCGCGGTCTTGCATGAAGCAAAGTGTCTTCTTGACTTTCTTCAGGAGCTTCTGAGCCCAAGAGAGATGCCTCTCTAGCCTATGGGGAGGGGAGCTCTCAGGGTGACCACCAGCACTAGATCTTGCATGCCCTGAAGGACCAGCCCTAGCAACCCAGTCTTCCAAATGGCATCTTCCTTTTCAGCTTGGGACCGAGGCTTCTCATGGTTCATCACACGAAGCTTCTTCTCCTCATGGACAATGATTTAGGTTTGTGGGAAGCGAGAGCCATTTGTTTCCCTCCACTTGGCATTGATAAGAGTCTAAATGTAGGGGGCATAAGGGCAGGAGCGCTTCTCAATCAAAGCAAGCCAAATCTCGTGGAAGAGGTAGTTCATGACATCAAGCTTATCATCTGAATCATGGTGACAGTAAGTATGGTACACGAGGTCAATCTGAAATGCATGAATCTGATCAAAGTTGCTAGCCTTGGGAGCAATGGTGTTCTGGTAGACCTTGCGCATGATATCATAGACCGACTGGAGGTGATTTGTCTAACCACACACACCCCATCCCTCAATGTAGAGAGGCTCCAAAACCTCAGGTTCAGAGGCCTTATGAAAGTGACAGCGCCATCCATTATCCCCCTTTGCCTGGTAAGATGGGATAGCCAAGAAGATCAGTCAACTCAGACCACTTGGTAGTCAGCAGTTGGTTCTTGGTCATCCATTTCATTGTGACATCCACAGGGTCCATATCCATGTGAAGGGTGGTATAGAACTGAGCAATGGCCCACTCATAAAAGTTCTATCGATGCTCCATGATCTTGATCAACCCAAACTTCCTGCACCACTTAAGAGCTTCCCCAAAGTACTCAGACTTGCTCTCCATATGTGCCACATTGATATACTTTTGAGGGGCAACAACAAATTTCTGCTTGGTGGCATAAATCTCTGTAAAGGTTCCCTCTTGCCGGCGAGTATAGAAAAAGGGATCCGTGCAAGAGGATCACGCGGAGCACTGTAAGGATCAATCCTGCGAAATTCTTCATAAGCTTTCTGAGGTCACTCGGATATCTTCTTCTTGTTGACATTAGGCCCAGACGTGGTCTTCTTCTTCTGAGAGGCTAGAGCGGGCCGCTTCCCTTCAGCCAGAGCAGCACGACGAGCAGAAGCAACTTTCTGACGGGTGGTCTGAGTGGAGGGACGCACAACTTCCAGATCGTCTTCATCAATCTCCGGAGGAACTGTAGGAACACGGGAACACTTGCCACCACGGGAACCACCAAGGCCTGAGAAGAAAGCATAGAGTAGGGAGAGAAGGTGGGGTAAGTGCACAAGTTCGAAGGAAGAAACAAAGATATTGAAAAAATACACATAGTGAATCAAATAGTGTGCACCGGAATTTCCGATGAGCGGCCGGAATTTCCGGTGACGAGGTCACCACCGGAAGTTCCGCCCAGGACTCACCGAAAGTTTCGGTGAGGCCATGAGCACGACAGTTCATCATATCTAGAGTGCAAAAGAAAGGATTCACAAGTATGTATTGGTGCAATATACTCTAGCAAGGGTTCCTAGGCCTGCCAAGACCTCCTCAACAAGTTCTATCCGAAGAACATGCCTAGACATGGTGAGCCCTAACTCAAGCAAGGGAATGAGCAAGATCTCCATCAATGGAGGGATTTGAAGGAAAATACCAGGGTCCATGGCAGGAGATCGAGGTGGGAAGGTTCCCACAGAGCAGATCTGGATGGGGTGGCCGAAGATGGAGGGGCCGACGGCGCCTCCGCGGGAAGGTCTGCACCGGTGTCTGCTCCCTATAAAACACGGGTCTTGGGAAGAAAAGGGGAGTGACCCTGTTTTATCCCTACTCCCATACTTTATAGGTCGAAGAGCACCATCGGAAGTTTCGGTCAGGGGCAAGAACTTCTGGTGACTCGGGATTTCCAGGCACATGCGGTAGTAGCTGCATCGGGGATAAGTTCTGGTGAGCTCCTCCCAGACCGGTACAACCGGCGGTTGGCCGGAAATTCTGATGACGCCAGAAAGACCTTCCCAGGTGTGGAATGTGTCAAGGAGGAACTTATGTAGGGAATAGAAGGGGCTAGAGGAAACAAAAATGGCCTGGGATAGAGAGCACAAACTATGAAGAACCAAAAATATGAACAAGACCAAAAAGATAGCACCAAAAAGAGAGAAACGAACAAAGCGAATAAGAGGGAAAACATGCAAGAAACACAACAAGCCGGTGGACGAGGCCGCCTTATATATGAGTAAATCTGGCTTGACACCGCAAAGATATATCTTGGGTTCCTTACCAAAACTCATCATTGAAGCTCAAATGGTCTCCTTGATAGACTATAGAGGATGAATACTTTAATGTGTGCATAATAGGGAGAGTGTTGGTTCATAAGAGGAACTACACTCCCCCTAAGTCCATGCCTACATCCAAACAAAGATATACACTGAGACATGGGTAGGTGTGCAAGTTACTCAAGCCACATTGCTCGAATCTATGATATTTAGCTCATGACTTAACTCCCGGAATCTTGCTTCATCAAGGGGCTTCGTGAAAAGATCCGCGAGATTAGCCTTTGTGGGAATATATTCCAGTGAAATGTCTCCTCTTACAACATGATCCCGAATGAAATGATGACAAATATTAATATGATTGGTACGATTGTGTTGCACAGGGTTATGAGCAATGGAAATATCACTCTCATTATCACAAAGAAGAGGCACCTTGTCAAAAGATAGTCCAAGATCTTTCAATTTTTGCTTCATCCATAGCAATTGAGCACAACAACTTGCTGCAGAAATGTACTCAGCTTCGCTAGTGGACATAGAAACGCAGTTTTGCTTCTTTGAGGACCAAAACACCAAGGACCTCCCAAGAAATTTGTAACAACCCTAGTTTTACTAAATAGATATTAGGGTTTGATTGTGCATTCATGAACATCATTATAAAATGCATTCAAGAGAAATAGATTCAAAACCCTAAACCTTAATCCTCCTCCTTTTACTTGAAACATTCCAAATGGTTTGAAATATTTTGAAAACTGCCAAAAATCTTGGAGCCCAAACAGTTAAAAGGGCCCCTGCAATATTTCAAAATATTTACAAAAGCCTTGGTATTCAGAAATTACACAAAATAACAAATTTGGATTTGAATTTTTCAAAAGATAAAAGGTAAAACATAAATAGAAAAAGAATTTACAAAGAAAAACATCTATCTAACCTAACCTGGGCCGAGCCCATCTCTCTCTCCCTCACTCTTTGTCGCTCGCGTGCAACCAACCCCGGCCCAGCAGCAGCCCAGTGCAGCCCGAGCCGACCCGTACCGCTTCGCCCTCCCTTTTCGTCGTCTTCCTCCTCCTAGGCAAGCTCCTCCCTGTCGCACCGCTGGCCGTCGATCGGCGCCGCCTGCATCCCACCGTCCGCCACCGGGTGGAGAAGGATAAGAGCTGCCCTAACATGTCTGCTTCCCATCCCTATCCTCTCCCCCTCTCAGACGACCTCCCTCTCGCGTTATCCTCCCCTGGGCGAAACCCTAACCGTCACAGGCGCCGTCGTCGTCGACGTTCCCGGCCACCCGTCGTCCTTTTGAGCACACCGACGGGACCGCCGTGCTTCCTTTGTCATCCTCCTGGAAGGAATCGAGCCCGCAGGGCTCTAATCTCCGCAATCGACCACCCGTCCCCAACTCCGGTCGCCACCGCCGTCGCCAATCGCCGCTGTTTTCGGCCACGCCTCGCCTCGCCGACCCTCTACTCGCGCTCGTGGTGAGCCTCTGGTCCTCCTGGACCTCTCTGCTTGCTTCCTCTCGCTCTGTATCCGTCATTCGCCGTTATCCAGTGAGCTCCGTCGCCGCGCGCCGCTGTGTAGCTTGCTCCGGCGACCTCCCTGCAGCGGCGTCGCCCTCTTTAGGTTCGCCCTGCAGTGCTGGTTCGAACCCGCCCTTCAGCGCGTCCCCGCTCGCCCTCTAGCACCGGCAACCGCCGCTGGCGACGCACCCTCCGGCGAGCCAACGTGTCGCTTGCGTGGCTTGCCTACGTGGCATCGGCCCCACCCATCAGCCTCTGAGGCTAGGTCTCACGCCGGTGTAAAAAGTTTGAAACCCCCTGGTGACATCAACAATGCATCATGTTGATGTAGTATCTCTTTTTCTTTTATTTAAATGTTTTGTAAATTGTTTTCTGTAATTGATAAATCACTAACAGGTGGGTCCACCCTGTAAGTGTAATAAGTATTTTCAGAAATGTTTCTGATTAATAAAAATGTTTAAGAAATTCTAAAATGTAAACTATTTTATAATACTCTAAAAATGATTTGTATTAAAAATTGAGAAATTCATAACTAATTCATTTTAAATCAGAAAAATACAAATAATATATCAAAATGTTCAGAAAAATGAATTCTACCTAATTAAATTATAATCATGCATTGATAAGCTACTTCAATTGCAAGTTTAATTAGAAAAACAAAACAACCCCTCTCATAAGCCTCCGGCGTTTCTCCAAATTAGGGTTTGGACCCCTCGGACCCCGATTAAAATGACCAAGCATGTTTAGGGTTATAATTTCAATACAATTCAAGTTGTCATATCATCATCCTTGTTTGAGTATTGCATCGATGCCATGTGTTGATTGTTTCGCCTTCCTTTTCGGTGTTTGGTTCTTCTCCGGTAGAATACGATAACGAGATCAAGTTCGAAGATCAAGGTCAACACCATCGAAGGTCGAGATCAACACCGTCGAAGCTCGAAGACCAATACTTGACCAAATGTAATCAAGTCAAGTACCAGATGTCCGAAACTCTGCTTTTTGGATATCAACTGGCAAAGGCAAGCGAAGCCCCAAACATACATATGAATCCTATGCTTCCAAAGTATTTCATTCTTGCCATGTGCATATGATTCTAAAGTCTTTTATCGATAGATAGTGTAATCCTATCTGATGCATGTTTCCTTTTAGCCTAAATTCCCTGATCCACTGCTCCTAGCATAACTAGGGTTTGAGCTTGTGAAGCGTTGCTAGAGTTGTTACTTCTGTTGTGCTTAGCCATGCTTAGCTGTTACCACTGGTCCATCCAGTTGATGAATCAGAGCTGCGAATGAACCTAGTTTGATAGGATGACGTGGTATGATCAAAGATGGATGATAAACATGCTAAGGCTTGTATGGTAGGCCATGGTGGGTTGTGGTTTTCGCAGTTCCATACTTTCCACCCTTAGGACCCGATGTTCTTGCCTCTTGAACCAAGACGAGCGTACAGCCACACGGGGGCCTGGAAACCCCCTCGACCAACTAACTTGCCTAGTAGATTCCATGAGTCACATAGTTTGGGCTTTCCATTCGACATACGCATCTTGGATGTCCTTGAGTGGAGGTGAAGGAGGTGCATTGATACATGTAGGTAAGCGTGGCCGGGAACAAGAGATGCCCGACATCCATAACCTTGAACCCCGCACACATCATTTGGGACCGGCTTCAGGACTCGACCCATTACGACGGCATCTCCCTAGTGCGTGACTCATGGTCTCGGCGAAAGCAAGGTAAAGGTCGTGGTCAAGCACTCTCTATCGTCCTTCCAAGGAAGAGGGATAATGTACTAGCATTAAGAATCGGTTGGCGCGTGTGGGTAAAGTTGTACACCCCTGCATGGTTATTAATCTTTTCGAAAAGCCGCGTCCGCGGTTATGGACGAACTTGGGAACAGACGTGAAGATCGTAGAGAACTTGAACCTAATCGTAAAACTTGGCAAGTTAAGTAATGTGTGCTTAAGGATGCTTCCTCAGGGATTGAGGGGGTGATCCTAGATAGGTTCAGCTGATGATGATTTGGTGGATATCAAGAGATGATCAAATTTAGAGATACCGCTCTCTTATCCCCTTTTAAAATATTCTGATTAGTCGAAATTATTCTCCCTCTTGTTTTACAAAACAAATATGGCTTTATGCAAAACAACTCCACCAGCCATAAGTCCTGCGGATTACACCCTATACTCACCCTTGCTTCGTTGATACTTTTGCAGCAGAGTAAGTGTTACCATAGAAGATGAGTTCTTCACGGCATCGACATCGACGAGTAGTTTGGAGTTCCCAGTCGGCAGTCTGGGATCTATGGATTGGACGTCATCATTATGCTTTAGGCCTCTTAGGCCATTTGTTAAGTTTGCTATACTTAATAGCATAATTTTCCTTCCATTTTTAGATGTTTGTGGTCAGTGACCTCTGCTTGTAATATTTTGGTTCTTCGCTCAGTTATGGGCTTGCTGTAATAAATTTTGTGTCGTAGGGTCACTGTTGTGTTATCAATTCTTTCTCTGTACGCTTTTGAGATTAGGTTAGGCTTATGTTCAGACAAAGGTCTCGGATTTGTCTAGCCTTAATCCCGGGGGTGTAACAGGTTTTGGTATCAGAGCAGTACCGACTGTAGGAAACCTTTCTATTGGTCGATGTTGGGTCTAGTGATTGTGAAAACTATTTTCGAAAATGAAAATTATGTTCGGAAACTCTGGTATGCTTCTTTTTCTCCTTATCCAGTTTCGCTCTAACTCTGGGTCATCTTACCTTGTGTTGATTTGGAAAAGTTTTGTTATCTCGTCTCTTCCTTCAAAGCTTAGGTGCCTTTCCAGGCATGCTGGTTCTCAACCATTTGGCCTAGTGTTGAGTTCTCTAGAGTCAGTTGTGTGTGTTCCTTGTTTCCCTTTGTTCTGTTTCTTATGAGAGATTTCTTTCTATCATAATCTCTCTATTTATGGGTCCACAACATCATGTTGATGGTTCCACAATGTTCTGTTCTAGGCTTAGAGGTTTCCTTTCGCCTCGTGTGCCTCCTTTTTATTTGTTTGGGTACTTCAGAAGTTGTATCTTCTTTTGGAAGCTACCTCGTGATTACTATCTTGTAGTGTACGCTGTGTCACTCAAGTAGTAGTTATTCCTTTCTTTGGGTTTTAACCCTTGGACTTGAACCTAAGATCCCTGATTGTGCTGGATTCTGGTTTTGTGAATCTTGTACATGAAGCTGACCTTTAACCCAAGATCCATTGTTGACCCCTGTGGTTTATGTTCACACATTACCTCAGTATGGCTAGTACCTTCTAGTATAGCCTTCAAGCTTGTGGATATTGTCGCTATTGAAAGTGACGATAAAGGACTTCCCCTACCACTAGCTATGGAAGATGTTCTTTAATGGAACCAAATAGATCACGACAAGAGTACTCTTCACGAGACTCACAGCTACACTCGTGACTCTGCCATACCTTCCCTATCTATGCATTGGTTTTCGGAAGATCGTTGACTTATGCATCCACATCTTGGGATTCCATCCGAGCATGTTCTTTACCTTGTTGTTTTCTGACCTTTGTCTACCAGTTGGTAGCCAAGTAGTAAATGCATTGGTGTCCTTCGACGCAAGATACTCTTTTGGTCCATCATGACAACCCAGTTCGGGATGTCAGGAGAAACAAACTCCAGTACCTCGTCTTATCCAGGACTGGGTCAAAGTGTTGTAATCCGCAGATTAATAAGCATTGATTAGTTTATGTTCTGTTCTACCTTAGAGTATCACACTCCTTTATATCAAGAAGTCGTGTTGAGTTTCATGAACCTCTTAATGAAGTGATGCTCTTACACATATTACCCACCCTTCCTCTGAGTTTTTGTGCTCAGGAATGTTGTGTGTGCGTAATGATGTGGCCATCTAAGATTCTTAGCAATTCTTATTGCTTTGAACTCCAAGGACATTTGTGTCATTCCTAGCGTGACTAGTTATCTAATCACTAAGCAAAGAATGATTGTGCTACCAAGTCCGCTATTCTTGTGCACCCTTTTTGGTCAAAGAGTTAGGCTTGTGCCGAAGCTTTGAGACTACGTCTTCTTTCCTTATAAAGCAAGTTTCCTCTTGAACTAAGTGACATACCGGTGGTTCGTGATAGTCTGGATGTCTTACTAGAAGTATCGCCATGTTGCCACATGACCATGTTGTTAGGTTCTTGAGTTAGCTGTTTCTTTAAACCGCTCCTTTTTCCAAGGATCCGTACTGGATACCCCTGAACTAGTTGGTTGTAACACCCTCGAATCGACCCTATGCAAGTTTTAGCGCTTCCCGCCAAATCCGCATAGAAACGATTCAAGGATGCCCACCAGGCACTTTCGTGCGGGTGGAAAACGAAGTAATAACATTACACAACAGTCCTCGATGGGACCCACAAAACAGATATATATATACAACAGCGACTCAATGAGTCAAGAATACAGATATAATATACAAAGATCCAAATCACCTTGAAAACGATAGAGCGTCCGACTACGGACAAGATGCAAATGGGGCTAAGAGCCCTGAAGAATAACCAATGGCGTCCATAACCCTGCCCAGGCCAAGCCGGAAGGGTAACCCTGCTAACAACGGCGATCTCAGAACCTGCTTAAACAAAAGGGGTGCCAACAAAGGGCTAAGGAAAAAGAGAGAGCGGTCAGTACTGAGGCCAGTACACGGCGAGACTAGAATTCGGCGGTCCTCGCCTACATAGGTATGGTGGACTGAGCGGCAGCGCGGCATGCACTAAACAACCTATAGAGACTCGAGATAACTGACGGCTATCAGAGAGGGATAAGAAAGACCTATTCGGAACCAACCTGATTCTACCACCAAACAAACCCATCCTGGGATTTCCCCCTCGAGACCAAACGAGGAAGTCAACCGAGGAACTCACACAGTTGGCAGTTTTATTTATTCAGTTATCGTTGCAGCAATTACTAGTCAGGTATAGATAGTCATCCTGATATAATAAGCAGTGGGCAGTTTTAGTTAACCAATCCATTATAGTTGCAACACTTACTAGTCAGATACAATAAGCATGAGATATCCCAAAACCCAGCAGTTGTTGGTACTTTTATTTAGCCATTCCGTTGTAGTTGAGCCGATTACTAGTCACATCGGATACAAGTCAAATTATAATAGTAAACTTTAGTTATAGTTGTCTATGATCGAGAACTGTGCTCCAAGTCGTCCATAACCGCGGACACGGCTTTTCGAAAAGATTTAACCCTGCAGGGGTGCACCAAAGTATCCACACGCACTTCGACCCTTTTTGCCAGATCAATTAACATACACCCATCGGTATGTCGGCGGGGCCTAAGTCATGACGTTTCCCAGACCCAAAGCAAGTACATGGGGGCCACCCCACTAAGTCTACCCGCAACGAAGTCGGCCGGTCTCCGAGACGGACTCAGGGTTTGGGTGGACGGCTGTAAACGACTGGGAACCCGAAAAGATGACTGGGCTTGTCGATACAGCGAAAACGTGTCCCGATCCTAAACAGTACAGGTGCAGTACATCGCACAATTTAAATAAAGCAGTAAAGCATGGCATAAGTACAGAATAGTAAATAAAACCTCAAACTAGTTGTGGCCCCCAGTACAATACTTTGAAATCAGGTACTAATCGATGGGGTGCCCACACATCCCACATGTGGTTAGCGCGCTCGATCTCGGAACAGGTGTCAAGAACTCGGGGTCCTACGGGACACCAGTGAGCGGTCGGAAACCAAATATTGTCTATCACCCACCGGTGCCTCTGCATTACCTACTTCAATTTTAGTTATTAAACAGTAATTAAAGTCTTGATCAACTCCAACATTAAACATGCGGCCATACTCCAACAACTGTGGTACTTGGCGACACACAACAGCACTTGAGCCAGCGACTACGACGCGCAAGTCCAACTATCTACCAAACAACAGGTAATAGGATGTGTCCATGGCAATATAAGGCTGCAAGGAATATCACGGGCACGAAAACTAGAGCATCGCAACACAGATAGCAATAGATCAACAGGAGGGAATAAATACTATAAAAGTAAGATAGGTAGAAAGGGGGAGATGCTCGCCTGAAAGCATTGCCGAAGGTTCATCCGAAGGTCGGGGCGAAGCTCACATCAACTCAACGGCCTTATCCGCGAAGAAGCAAAACACTAGAAGAAACACCGGATACACTATTTATTACTACGGCAGAAGACCGAGCATGATGCATGTATGATGTGTGACATGGCGAAGGTGCGATGCATTTAGGCCATATTAAGCGGAACCGAGGCCCCGGCAATTAATCAATAGGTTCATGTTGTTTAGATACCCGCCATTTAACTGTTGTATTAATAAGGCAAAATATGACACCGGTTCGCTATACAAATTTAAATGGGACCAATATACGACTAGATTTGCCCGCATATGGATCCCATATTTAATTATCAGGTGAATCGGCATAAGGCCCCCAAACCACATGAATATGCAAGCATGAATGATTTAATGCAACAAGGTGATAATGTAATATTATAAAAATAGGGTCTCGGATAAAGGGGTCACACATTAGGGTTCGGTGAACTTGGGCTCCGAGGGGTTCGGGGTCGGTCTCAGGGTCCGGATCTGGGTTCGGTCTCGGCGGGATCGTTCTCGGATAACAGAGTAGATCTTGGCGTCCCGCGAAGAAGTGCTTGTCGTACCGGAATGAAGACCTTGGGGTGCCATCTCGATCATCGGTCAACTCGTTGGAAGTAGAACTTGGCATCCGACTCCCGGGCATCGGTGCGGGAAGGCGGTCTTGTCGTCCCGTGTTGGCGACCTTGGCATCCGGGTTCTCGGCGAACTTGGCGTCCGGGAAGGAGTACTTGTCGCACCGGGGTCTTCGGGTTCAGGTAGAAGAGCTCGTCGTCCAGGGATTCTCTGGGTCCGTGATCTTCGGGTAGCTAGTCTTGGCGTTCCGTGAAGAAGACCTCGTCGCTCCAGGAGAAGATCTTGGGGTTCCGCGTCGAAGGCCCACGGGTACGGGGTCTCGGCGAACTTTGCGTGTCGAGGTGCGGTTTTCGGGGATCGGTCTTCGAATCTCCAGGAACAGGGGTCTTCGGACTCGGGGAGAAAAGCTCGGCGTTCGCATTGAAGATCTTGTCGATAGTTCTGGTACAACTTGTTCTTTGTCGACCTGGTTCGTTCGGAGACTTTGACAGGTACGCTACACCGGAGATCACTAGGGACGGTCTTGGATGGCGACACGCTAAGAAGCAGAACTCGGCGGCGACACGGTCCTCTCTGTCCAACAGCACCACTAGTACCACAGCAACAAACTTCACCAAAACACACAGACACAAAAAAAAATCGTGCCAGAGAGGAAAGGCGGGGTCGCGGGATGGGGCGGGTGACGAGGTCGTCGGCGGCTGCGCACACACGGGCGCACTCGAGAGGCACGGCGGAGACGGGGAAGGGGCGCCGGGCATGAGGCGGTCGTGGCCGGGCTTGGGAGGGACGACGCGGAGGGGCAGACGGGGTCGTGGCGACGGCGGGAGGAGAGGGCGGCGCGGCCGGGTCGAGCCGACGCGGAGGCAGCGGGACCGGGCGCGGAGCGGCGGGGATCGGTGGCGGAGGGGACACCGGCGGTGGTGGATGGAGGGCGGGGGTCGGAGGTCCGGTCGGCGGCGGGGTCGCGGCCCGAGGACGCGGGAGGCCGACGAGCGATGGGGCCCGAGGCGGAGCTCGAAGCAGAGCCCGGCGGCGCGGGAAGGAGCTTGAGGGAGGAACGGTCAAGGAAGGCCGGGGCGGGAGCGGCGGCGGGACGCGGCTCTGGCGGCGGCGCGAGTGGAGGCCTCGGAGGGAGAGGAGGGCGCAGGCGGCAGCCGGTGAGGAAGATGGAGGCGGGGGGAGCGGGGCGAGGCGAGGGAAGCCCGCAGGGCGGCGGCGGGGTGGTTGGTGGAGGGGACGCCGACGCGGGCGAAGAGAGAGGGGCGGGGCAGGGGAGAAGAGAGGAGCGGGCGAGTGCGTGGTCGGGCGGTGGTGGGGCCAGGCGTGGGGCCAGGGGCGTGACCAGGTGGGGTGGGGGAAGGTTCGATGCGGGGGGGGGGGGGGGAGGCGTGCCTGGGGCGGTGGCCACGTGGGGAAGGCAGGTGGGGATGGGGCCAGGCTGGCTAGGGGAGGGTGGTCGGCTGAGGTGGCAGGCTGGGATAGGTTGGGGGGGGGGGGAAAGGAGAGGTGAGGTGTCGACAGGTGATTGGTCGGGGTGATGTGGAGGGGGCTGGGTAGACTAGGACTAGGTAGGAAAATGTATAGATAGCTAGGTTTTTGTACTGGGGGTGGCCGACTGGGTCGGAACGGCCCGGTACGGCTGCCCCTAAAAATAAAATAAATATTTTAATATTTGAAACGGGGCTTTTGAAACCCGTTGGTAGACGAAACAAAATAATCCGGAGACTCGGGTTTTGATTTGAATAAAGACGGGGCATTTAGAAAATAAAAACAGACTTTTCGAAAATAGTTTTATGCAAACAAATGCATGATGATGACGATGCTCAAATGCAATGTGGCATGATGACATGAGCATGCAGTCATGATGATGCAATGCACCAAAACAACGCGATTTTCTAGTAGTGGTTTTTGCGGGGCGCCACAATTCGACACCACTAACAATGGATCTCGCCCTCGAGATCCGCCTCATGGTACCGGAAGGAAGGTCGGCGATCTGCGTCTTCTCGCTTCGTGTAGATCCTCGCGACACCACTAACAAGAGGTCGTTGTCCGCGATCGTCGAGAGAACACTCCGGGAAACAAAGGCGAAGGTAGAGGTATCAACCAATAAAGCCACCTCTAGCTTCGTTAAAAGAGAAGAACGACGCATTCTTATCCACTTCAATGTACAAGAGCAAATAGGTTGAGTAGTCAGCATGGGGGCCAATCCATCACGCACCCAAACTATTACTCTGCACAATCAGTAGAAAAGCGTGCAACCATTCTCGGAATCAGACTGAAGATCTCGACAATCGAGGTTCGGAAACAAAGGAGTGATGCAGGCTCTGCATCGGACCAGGCGTGGATGATGTCGTCGCGTCGGAAAACACCGGAAGGCACGAGAAGGAACAAAGAGAAGTCCTCCGGACGAAGGATTCCTCGGATAGCATGAAGACCAGATGTAGCAACACCGTTACCAAAGGAGGAAGCGAAACCCTGAAGGTACGACGGAACCAACCACGAGAAATCCTGGACTAGAAAAAGGTAAGAGAGCGGATTCAAAACACGCAGAGGTAAGAGGAGAATAGCAGAGGGGTAAGGAGTAAAAGCAGACCTAATCAGATCTATCCAACCGATTTTTGCAAAATAGTTTTTACACTCTACTGCGGCCGTTAGCTAGGTTATCCTACAGGCTGGACTTGTGGGGTATCGCAACTGCTGAGCTCTGATACCACTCTATAACACCCTCGAATCGACCCTATGCAAGTTTTAGCGCTTCCCGCTAAATCCGCATAGAAACGATTCAAGGATGCCTACCAGGCACTTTCGTGCGGGTGGAAAATGAAGTAATAACATTACACAACAGTCCTCGATGGGACCCACAAAACAGATATATATACAACAGCGACTCAATGAGTCAAGAATACAGATATAATATACAAAGATCCAAATCACCTTGAAAACGATAGAGCGTCCGACTACGGACAAGATGCAAATGGGGCTAAGAGCCCTGAAGAATAACCAATAGCGTCCATAACCCTGCCCAGGCCAAGCCGGAAGGGTAACCCTGCTAACGACGGCGATCTCAGAACCTGCTTAAACAAAAGGGGTGCCGACAAAGGGCAAAGGAAAAAGAGAGAGCGGTCAGTACTGAGGCCAGTACACGGCGAGACTAGAATTCGGCGGTCCTCGCCTACATAGGTATGGTGGACTGAGCGGCAGCGCGGCATGCACTAAACAACCTATAGAGACTCGAGATAACTGACGGCTATCAGAGAGGGATAAGAAAGACCTATTCGGAACCAACCTGATTCTACCACCAAACAAACCCATCCTGGGATTTCCCCCTCGAGACCAAACGAGGAAGTCAACCGAGGAACTCACACAGTTGGCAGTTTTATTTATTCAGTTATCGTTGCAGCAATTACTAGTCAGGTATAGATAGTCATCCTGATATAATAAGCAGTGGGCAGTTTTAGTTAACCAATCCATTATAGTTGCAACACTTACTAGTCAGATACAATAAGCATGAGATATCCCAAAACCCAGCAGTTGTTGGTACTTTTATTTAGCCATTCCGTTGTAGTTGAGCCGATTACTAGTCACATCGGATACAAGTCAAATTATAATAGTAAACTTTAGTTATAGTTGTCTATGATCGAGAACTGTGCTCCAAGTCGTCCATAACCGCGAACACGGCTTTTCGAAAAGATTTAACCCTGCAGGGGTGCACCAAAGTATCCACACGCACTTCGACCCTTTTTGCCAGATCAATTAACATACACCCATCGGTATGTCGGCGGGGCCTAAGTCATGACGTTTCCCAGACCCAAAGCAAGTACATGGGGGCCACCCCACTAAGTCTACCCGCAACGAAGTCGGCCGGTCTCCGAGACGGACTCAGGGTTTGGGTGGACGGCTGTAAACGACTGGGAACCCGAAAAGATGACTGGGCTTGTCGATACAGCGAAAACGTGTCCCGATCCTAAACAGTACAGGTGCAGTACATCGCACAATTTAAATAAAGCAGTAAAGCATGTCATAAGTACAGAATAGTAAATAAAACCTCAAACTAGTTGTGGCCCCCAGTACAATACTTTGAAATCAGGTACTAATCGATGGGGTGCCCACACATCCCACATGTGGTTAGCGCGCTCGATCTCGGAACAGGTGTCAAGAACTCGGGGTCCTACGGGACACCAGTGAGCGGTCAGAAACCAAATATTGTCTATCACCCACCGGTGCCTCTGCATTACCTACTTCAATTTTAGTTATTAAACAGTAATTAAAGTCTTGATCAACTCCAACATTAAACATGCGGCCATACTCCAACAACTGTGGTACTTGGCGACACACAACAGCACTTGAGCCAGCGACTACGACGCGCAAGTCCAACTATCTACCAAACAACAGGTAATAGGATGTGTCCATGGCAATATAAGGCTGCAAGGAATATCACGGGCACGAAAACTAGAGCATCGCAACACAGATAGCAATAGATCAACATGAGGGAATAAATACTATAAAAGTAAGATAGGTAGAAAGGGGGAGATGCTCGCCTGAAAGCATTGCCGAAGGTTCATCCGAAGGTCGGGGCGAAGCTCACATCAACTCAACGGTCTTATCCACGAAGAAGCAAAACACTAGAAGAAACACCGGATACACTATTTATTACTACGGCAGAAGACCGAGCATGATGCATGTATGATGTGTGACATGGCGAAGGTGCGATGCATTTAGGCCATATTAAGCGGAACCGAGGCCCCGGCAATTAATCAATAGGTTCATGTTGTTTAGATACCCGCCATTTAAATGTTGTATTAATAAGGCAAAATATGACACCGGTTCGCTATACAAATTTAAATGGGACCAATATACGACTAGATTTGCCCGCATATGGATCCCATATTTAATTATCAGGTGAATCGGCATAAGGCCCCCAAACCACATGAATATGCAAGCATGAATGATTTAATGCAACAAGGTGATAATGTAATATTATAAAAATAGGGTCTCGGATAAAGGGGTCACACATTAGGGTTCGGCGAACTTGGGCTCCGAGGGGTTCGGGGTCGGTCTCAGGGTCCGGATCTGGGTTCGGTCTCGGCGGGATCGTTCTCGGATAACAGAGTAGATCTTGGCGTCCCACGAAGAAGTGCTTGTCGTACCGGAATGAAGACCTTGGGGTGCCATCTCGATCATCGGTCAACTCGTTGGAAGTAGAACTTGGCATCCGACTCCCGGGCATCGGTGCGGGAAGCCGGTCTTGTCGTCTCGTGTTGGCGACCTTGGCATCCGGGTTCTCGGCGAACTTGGCGTCCGGGAAGGAGTACTTGTCGCACCGGGGTCTTCGGGTTCAGGTAGAAGAGCTCGTCGTCCGGGGATTCTCTGGGTCCGTGATCTTCGGGTAGCTAGTCTTGGCGTTCCATGAAGAAGACCTCGTCGCTCCAGGAGAAGATCTTGGGGTTCCGTGTCGAAGGCCCACGGGTACGGGGTCTCGGCGAACTTGGCGTGTCGAGGTGCGGTTTTCGGAGATCGGTCTTCAAATCTCCAGGAACAGGGGTCTTCGGACTCGGGGAGAAAAGCTCGGCGTTCGCATTGAAGATCTTGTCGATAGTTCTGGTACAACTTGTTCTTTGTCGACCTGGTTCGTTCGGAGACTTTGACAGGTACGCTACACCGGAGGTCACTAGGGACGGTCTTGGATGGCGACACGCTAAGAAGCAGAACTCGGCGGCGACACGGTCCTCTCTGTCCAACAGAACCACTAGTACCACAACAACAAACTTCACCAAAACACACAGACACAAAAAAAAATCGTGCCAGAGAGGAAAGGCGGGGTCGCGGGATGGGGCGGGTGACGAGGTCGTCGGCGGCTGCGCACACACGGGCGCGCTCGAGAGGCACGGCGGAGACGGGGAAGGGGCACCGGGCGTGAGGCGGTCGTGGCCGGGCTTGGGAGGGACGACGCGGAGGGGCGGACGGGGTCGTGGCGACGGCGGGAGGAGAGGGCGGCGCGGCCGGGTCGAGCCGACGCGGAGGCAGCGGGACCGGGCGCGGAGCGGCGGGGCTCGTTGGCGGAGGGGACACCGGCGGTGGTGGACGGAGGGCGGGGGTCGGAGGTCCGGTCGGCGGCGGGGTCGCGGCCCGAGGACGCGGGAGGCCGACGAGCGATGGGGCCCGAGGCGGAGCTCTAAGCAGAGCCCGGCGGCGCGGGAAGGAGCGAGAGGGAGGAACGGTCGAGGAAGGCCGGGGCGGGAGCGGCGGCCTCGGAGGGAGAGGAGGGCGCAGGCGGCAGCCGGTGAGGAAGATGGAGGCGGGGGGAGCGGGGCGAGGCGAGGGAAGCCCGCAGGGCGGCGGCGGGGTGGTTGGTGGAGGGGACGCCGACGCGGGCGAAGAGAGAGAGGGGCAGGGCAGGGGAGAAGAGAGGAGCGGGCGAGCGCGTGGTCGGGCGGTGGTGGGGCCAGGCGTGGGGCCAGGGGCGTGACCAGGTGGGGTAGGGGAAGGTTCGATGCGGGGGGGAGGCGTGCCTGGGGCGGTGGCCACGTGGGGAAGGCAGGTGGGGATGGGGCCAGGCTGGCTAGGGGAGGGTGGTCGGCTGAGGTGGCAGGCTGGGATAGGTTGGGGGGGAAAGGTGAGGTGAGGTGTCGACAGGTGATTGGTCGGGGTGATGTGGAGGGGGCTGGGTAGACTAGGACTAGGTAGGAAAAGGTATAGATAGCTAGGTTTTTGTACTGGGGGTGGCCGACTGGGTCGGAACGGCCCGGTACGGCTGCCCCTAAAAATAAAATAAATATTTTAATATTTAAAACGGGGCTTTTGAAACCCGTTGGTAGACGAAACAAAATAATCCGGAGACCCGGGTTTTGATTTGAATAAAGACGGGGCGTTTAGAAAATAAAAACAGACTTTTCGAAAATAGTTTTGTGCAAACAAATGCATGATGATGACGATGCTCAAATGCAATGTGGCATGATGACATGAGCATGCGGTCATGATGATGCAATGCACCAAAACAACGCGATTTTCTAGTAGTGGTTTTTGCGGGGCGCCACATTGGTTGAGCTTAAACAACAACTTGGAGAGTTGTAAGACAAAAGTTCTGTCCAACTCAGTTCATTCTTAAAGGGATGTCTAGTCTTGTTTGTGTTGAAGTAAGATATTTTGTCCTTTGTGGATATGTTATCTTCCCTCCTTTGATTTGAGTTGGGAAATCATCACATCAAACTCAGTTCTAAGGACTATCTTGATGGTGTATCCACTAGTGATGCCTCACCTAAGTGCATCTTCATGTCCTCTGGTCTGACCAATGTCTAAGCCTTGTTCATACAACATATGAGTCCATCTTCCTGGAGTGTCTCAATCAGTTTGTTGTTGAGCCCATCAACGACATCCTTATCTTCTCCACGATATACGAGATTCGTATAGAACATTCGGCATTAACGTTGGCAACTTTTGAGAACCATCTTCATGTTATCTTGAAGAATGTGTTCTGGATGTTAGAAGTAACCTTCTCTGGTTCACGAGCAATTGTCGAAAGATGTCATCATGAATCTGAGTAGAGTTGTCTTTGTTTCCCCGGGAATCATATCCAAGTTAGTCAAGCATGTGCAAAGAATTCTTGATATGGTAGGTTGATACCTTCATATCTCTATAAGATCCTCCAAGCACACCAAGCCACTAACTGACTTGTCATGGAAGATAAGAAGTCCAACAAAACTTGATATCCTCCTAAATGTTTTCCAAAAAGGAATTCAATTGTGTTTCCTTGCAAACAATTCATGCAGATGCAATTATCTTTTGATAACTTGCTATCACATGGGTTCCGCAATCTAGATCATCTTTTGGAGCCTGACATTGAAGTCCATGTCTTGAGAATCTAGTGACTTTACCTCTGTGGTAAATGTTGCACCCTTTCTATTCAGACATGCTGAGTCTGAAGCATTTCCACTTAACCAAATCTGAATCTCAAGCAGATATGATGGTTAGTGTTCCTCAAGGTTTTGACGTAGGTCTCTTTAAACATCTGGCAAGATTGATGTAATGGTTGTCACAATTAGCCGGAAGACCTATTGTCACGTTATCTTGAATCAGCAATAACAACCACTCTTCATGAGGCCTCTTCTATATTTCATTATAGGAGTTATGCTTATGGTTTCCTTTGTAAACGAAGTCCGACCTTCACTTGATGACTGGTTAAAGGCTTGTCAGTAGCCTACTATCGGTGCTTCAGACATCAAGGAGAACATTTAAAGTAGTGTTTCTAAATGTCTCTCGGTCGAATTTTCAGACCCTTTTATGATGACAAGCGTCTTGTTATGCTAAGTACTTGGAGTTTGAGAATGAAGTTTCTTTCTTCTCGTGTCATCAGGAATCTTCTAAACTATTCGTCTTGGTGGTGTAAAGTGATATCAAGATCTTTGCCAAAGATTTTGATAATCCTGGATGAATAAAGAGTTTCCTTCTCGCTTTCTTAAACATATTCGAAGAGCGACTATGATTTTGGTAATCAACAGTTTCTCTTTTTACATATTCCTTGTGACTCTTGTGAGTCCTCTCCACCAAAACACCATTCTGTCTTGGCCTTCTGTTGAATGAAAGAGTGACCCTTTTGTGTCAAAAGTAGTTCAATAACTTGGTTTTGTTGGTATCTATCTCTTTCACCTGTAAAGCTCTACTTAAGCTGTTTAGTAGAGGTTCACCTCTCGAAGTCTGTGTTCTTTATCTATTCTGTTGGAAGTTTCTTCCCTCATAAGTCTACCCTCTTCTGAAGTTCCATGGCCTCAATACTTATGAAGACCAGTTAACCGTCACCTTGAAACCATCTTCTTTTGTTTCCTCCGTTACCTTGGCGTGTTTCATGTCCGTTGGCTTTAGAGATGTTCATGAAACATCTATCCATGAGTTGACCATGAGATACTCAGTTTGTGGTTCCGAGTCATTCCCTCTTTCCTTAGTGTGAGCTGCCACCTTGAAGATTGTGAAGCGCTTCATCCACTCGTCATGGTGGCATGGATTAACCTCTTCGAGAAAATCGTCGAAGTTTAGTGTAACCCTGTTCCTTCTATCTTCCTACCTAGGAATCTCGAGTCGAGATTCTTTTAAGGGGGATAGAATTGTAACAACCCTAGTTTCACTAAATAGATATTAGGGTTTGATTGTGCATTCATGAACATCATTCTAAAATGCATGCAAGAGAAATAGATTCAAAACCCTAAACCTTAATCCTCCCCTTTTTACTTGAAACATTCCAAATGGTTTGAAATATTTTGAAAACTACCAAAAATCTTGGAGCCCAAACAGTTAAAAGGGCCCCTGCAATATTTAAAAATATTTACAAAAGGCTTGGTATTCAGAAATTACACAAAAAAATTTGGATTTGAAATTTTCAAAAGAGAAAAGGTAAAACATAAATAGAAATTTTTTTACAAAGAAAATACATCTATCTAACCTAACCTAGGCCAAGCCTATCTCTCTCCCCTCACTCTCTGCCGCTCGCGTGCAACCAACCCTGGCCCAGCAGCAGCCCAGCGCAGCCCGAGCCGGCCCGTACTGCTTTGCCCTCCCTTTTCGTCATCTTCCTCCTCCCAGGCAAGCTCCTCCCTGTCGCGCCACCGGCCGTCTATCGGCGCTGCCTGCATCCCACCGTCCGCCGCCAAACCTATCCTCTCCCCCTCTCAGAAGGATAAGAGCTGCTCTAGCACGTCTGCTTCCCATCCCTATCCTCTCCCCCTCTCAGACGACCTCCCTCTCGCATTATCCTCCCCTGGCCGAAACCCTAACTGTCGCAGGCGCCGTCGTCGTCGACGTCCCCGGCCACCACTCGTCCTTTTGAGCACACCGACGGGACCGCCGTGCTTCCTTCGTCATCCTCCTGGAAGGAATCGAGCCCGCAGGCCTCTAATCTCCGCAATCGACCACCCGTCCCCAACTCCGGTCGCCATCGCCGTCGCCAATCGCCATCGTTTCCGGCCGCGTCTTGCCTCGCGGATCCTCTACCCACGCTCGTGGTGAGCCTCTAGTACTCCTGGACCTCTCTGCTTGCTTCCTCTCGCTCTATATCTGTCATTCACCGTTATCCAGTGAGCTCCATCGCCGCGCGCCGCCGTGTAGCTTGTTCCGGTAACCTCCCTGCAGCGGCGCCGCCCTCTTTAGGTTCACCCTGCAGTGCTGGTTCGAACCCGCCCTTCAGCATGTCCCCGCTCGCCCTCTAGCACCGGCAACCGCCGCTGGCCGACGTACCCTCCGGCGAGCCAACCTGTCGCTTGCGTGGCTTGCCTGCGTGGCATCGGCCCCACCCATCAGCCTCTGAGGCTAGATCTCACGCCGGTGTAAAAAGTTTGAAACCCCCTGGTGACATCAGCAATGCATCATGCTGATGTAGTATCCCTTTTTCTTTTATTTAAATGTTTTTTAAATTGTTTTCAGTAATTGATAAATCCCTGACAGGTGGGTCCACCCTGTAAGTGTAATAAGTATTTTCAGAAATGTTTCTGATTAATAAAAATGTTTAAGAAATTATAAAATGTAAATTATTTTATAATACTCTAAAAATGTTTTAAATGAATTAAAAATTGAGAAATTCATAACTAATTCATTTTAAATCAGAAAAATAGAAATAATATATCAAGATGTTCAGAAAAATGAATTCTACCTAATTAAATTATAATCATGGATTGATAAGCAACTTCAAATGCAAGTTTAATTAGAATAACAAAACAACCCCTCTCATATGCCTCCGGGGTTTCTCCGAATTAGGGTTTGGACCCCTCGGACCCCGATTAAAATGACCAAGCATGTTTAGGGTTATAATTTCAATACAATTCAACTTTTCATATCATAATCCTTGTTTGAGTATTGCATCGATGCCATGTGTTGATTGTTTCCCCTTGCTTTCCGGTGTTTGGTTCTTCTCCGGTAGAATACGATAATGATATCAAGATCGAAGATCAAGGTCAACACCATCGAAGGTCGAGATCAACACCGTCGAAGCTCGAAGACCAATACTTGACCAAATGTAATCAAGTCAAGTACCAGATGTTCGGAACTCTGCTTTTTGGATATCAACTGGCAAAGGCAAGCGAAGCCCCACACATACATATGAATCCTATGCTTCCAAAGTATTTTATTCTTTCCATGTGCATACGATTATAAAGTCTTTTATCGATAGATAGTGTAATCCTATCTGATGCATGTTTCCTTTTAACCTAAATTCCCTGATCCACTGCTCCTAGCATAACTAGGGTTTGAGCTTGTGAAGCGTTGCTAGAGCTGTTACTTCTGTTGTGCTTAGCCATGCTTAGCTGTTACCACTGGTCCATCCGGTTGATGAATCAGAGCTGCAAATGAACCTAGTTTGATAGGATGACGTGGTATGATCAAAGATGGATGATAAACATGCTAAGGCTTGTATGGGAGGCCACGGTGGTTTGTGGTTTTCGCAGTCCCGTACTTGCCACCCTTAGGACCTGATGTTCTTGCCTCTTGAACCAAGACGAGCGTACATCCACACGGGGGCCTGGAAACCCCCTCGACCAACTAACTTGCCTAGTAGATTCCATGAGTCACATAGTTTGGGCTTTCCATTCGACAAACGCATCTTGGATGTTCTTGAATGGAGGTGAAGGATGAGCATTCATACAGGTAGGTAAGCGTGGCCGGGAACAAGAGATGCCCGACATCCATAACCTTGAACCCCGCACACATCATTTGGGACCGGCTTCAGGACTCGACCCATTACGACGGCATCTCCCTAGTGCGTGACTCATGGTCTCGGCGAAAGCAAGGTAAAGGTCGTGGTCAAGCACTCTCTATCGTCCTTCCAAGGAAGAGGGCTAATGTACTAGCATTAAGAATCGGTTGGCGCGTGTGGGTAAAGTTGTACACCCCTGCATGGTTATTAATCTTTTCGAAAAGCCGCGTCCGCGGTTATGGACGAACTTGGGAACAGACGTGAAGATCGTAGAGAACTTGAACCTAATCGTAAAACTTGGCAAGTTAAGTAATGTGTGCTTAAGGATGCTTCCTCAGGGATTGAGGGGGTGATCCTAGATAGGTTCAACTGATGATGATTTGGTGGATATCAAGAGATGATCAAATTTAGAGATACCGCTCTCTTATCCCCTTTTAAAATATTCTGATTAGTCGAAATTATTCTCCCTCTTGTTTTACAAAACAAATATGGCTTTATGCAAAACAACTCCACCAGCCATAAGTCCTGCGGATTACACCCTATACTCACCCTTGCTTCGTTGATACTTTTGCAGCAGAGTAAGTGTTACCATAGAAGATGAGTTCTTCACGGCATCGACATCGACGAGTAGTTTGGAGTTCCAAGTCGGCAGTCTGGGATCTATGGATTGGACGTCATCATTATGCTTTAGGCCTCTTAGGCCATTTGTTAAGTTTGCTATACTTAATAGCATAATTTTCCTTCCATTTTTAGATGTTTGTGGTCAGTGACCTCTGCTTGTAATATTTTGGTTCTTCGCTCAGTTATGAGCTTGCTGTAATAAATTTTGTGTCGTAGGGTCACTGTTGTGTTATCAATTCTTTCTCTGTACGCTTTCGAGATTAGGTTAGGCTTATGTTCAGACAAAGGTCTCAGATTTGTCTAGCCTTAATCCCCGGGGTGTCACAAAATTGATAAGCACCGAAGGTTGACTTCCTTTCTACCTTGTCTCCTGCCCAATACGAATCTGTGTAACCAACGAGATCAAAGCTAGCTCCCTTGGGGTACCACAACCCAAAGTTTGGGGTATGAACCAAATATTGAAAGATTCTCTTGACCACCACCATGCTACTTTATTTTAGTGCGGCTTGGAATCTTACACATATACCCACACTCAACATAATATCCGTTTGGGATGCACAAAGATAGAGCAAAGAACCAATCATAGAGCGATAAAGCTTTTTATCCACATCCTTACCCTTGGGATATAGATCAAGATTAACCTTTGTGGGCATGGGAGTCTTGGAACCTTTGACTTGATCAAACTTGAAATTCTTGAGCATGTCTTGAATATATTTGGCTTGGTTGATGAAGGTGCCCTTCCTTAGTTGTTTGACTTCAAATCCAAGAAAGAACTCCATCTCACCCATCATAGACATCTCGAAGCGGTCGGTCATGAGTTTGCAAAATCCTCATTATAAGATTTAATAATAGACCTAAAGATAATATCATCAACATAGATTTGGAAAACAAACAAGTGTCCTCCAACTCTCTTAGTAAAAAGAGTGGGATCTATGAGGCCCGCTTCGAAACCACGGTCTAGCAAGAGCTCTCTAAGGCAATCACACCATGCATGTGGGGCTTGTTTAAGCCCACAAAGTGCCTTATCGATCTTGTAGATATGGTTCGGGAAAAGGGGATCGTGAAATCACGGAGGCTGCTTGATGTAAACCAAATCTTTCAAGGAACCATTAAGGAAAGCACTTTTAACATCCATTTGTTGTAGTTTGAAGTTATGATGAGAGGCAAAAGCAAGAAGCATATGAATGGAATCAAGGCGAGCAACGGGGGCATAAGTCTCACCATAGTCAATGCCCTCAACTTGTGAGTATCCTTGGGAAACTAACCTTTCCTTGTTGCGCACGACTATCCCATTGGCATCGCGCTTGTTCTTGAATATCCACTTGGTCCCAATGACTTTTTGACAATCTTTAGGCCGCTCGACCAAGGTCCAAACTTTGTTTCACTTGAAGTTGTGAAGTTCTTCATTCATTGCGTCAAGCCAATCATCATCTTCAAGGGCCTCGAAGACTTTCTGTGGTTCAACATGAGAGATAAAGCATGGTGAGAGCTAAAATAGGCTAATTGCCTCCTAGTAGTAGAACCCCTATTGAAATCTCCATAAACATTATCAAGGATATGACCATCTTTGATGAGCTTGGCGAGGCGATAAGCTTGTTGGCGGGCTTGGGTCTCAAGACTAGATTCATGAGCAACCACTTGGTCATTACCACCATTTGACTATAAGCATGAACACGAGGATCATCTTCATCAATATCACCCTCGGCAGAGTCTTCAACATCATTTGGAGAGGAGGAGGAAGGGCCTTGATCAACAATAGCTTGGCCTTGTTTTTGACTAGCTTGGCCTTAGGAGTTGTCATAAGATGGAGCCCCATCTTGGGGAGGTAGATGTTGTTGATGAAGAGCTTGGGTACCAGGGCTTGATGAGTCATGATAATGAGGAGATTTGGAAGAGCTTGAGGGTTCTTGAGCCAAAATAGTAGGTCCTTGAGGGGAAATATGATCTTGTGAGAGTGAGGGCTCCACTTGAATAGAGCATGGTCCTTCTCCTTCGGCCACAAGAGGTTCCTTAATGGGGTAGAATAATCCAACACCCATTCTTCCTATGTCCTTTGGAGGAATTTCATCACTTGGATCACGAACACCATCTTGCCTTACAAGAGAATCATGGTATTCATCAAAGTTCATGTTGCTCGTCTATTCAACTCTTACATTGGCTTTGTTGTAGATTCTATAAGCATGAGACTGATTTGAGTAGCCAACGAAAATTCCTTCTTGTGCCTTGGATTCAAACTTGGACAAACGAACTTCTTTCTTGAGAATGTAGCACTTGCAACCAAACACTCTAAAGTAGCTAACATTTGGCTTGTTCCTGGTGAGCAGCTCATAAGGGGTCTTGTTCTTTTTCTTGTGAAGGTAGAGCCGGTTGGTTGCATGACAAGCGGTGGAGATGGCCTCGGCCCAAAAGTTGTAAGGAGACTTGAATTCCACTAGCATAGAACGGGCCGCATCCATCAAAGTACGGTTCTTCCTTTTGGCTAGACCATTTTGTTGGGGGGTATAAGGAGTGGAATATTGATGCTTGATACCTTCATCACTAAGGAACTCATCCAAAGTATAGTTTTTGAACTCGGTGCCATTGTCACTTCGGATGGAGTGAATGGTTGTATTGTGTTTCCGTTGAACTTCATGTGCAAAGTTTATGACGGTTTGTTGAGTTTCACTTTTGTACTTGAAGAAAAACACCCAAGTGTATATTGATAAATCATCCACAATAACCAAGAAATACTTCTTTCCTCTAAGACTATCATGAGATGAAGGACCAAAGAGATCCATGTGTAGGAGTTCCAAGCACATCTCCGTGGTGATTTGATTGAGAGCCTTGTGGGGAGTTTCATGCATCTTTTCTTCAATATAAGCCATACACACACGATCTTTGGCAAAAGAAATATTGTTAAGACCAAGGATGTGGCCCTCGAAATGAAGTATTTGCAAAGTCCTCATGTTGACATGGGCTAGGAGGCGATGCCACAACCAACCCTTGTAGGTCGTCGTCGGAGGGAAGGAGGGCTTGAGATCTCCATGTCGGGGCTTCAGCGGCAGCTCCATCGACAAAGTCCGACTATGTTTTTTCTCAGCCATCCAGAGGGATATCTGGGCCATAGAAATACGTCCTCTGCCAGTTCTTGCAGGACTCGTGGCCTAAAATGTCGGGGAACTGCCGGCCAGGCCGGATATTGAAGCTAATGGTTCCGCAATTTCTAAGTTCATCCTTGCTCACTCCAGATTCCCTCTTGACGGTGTATAAATAGATAAACAATTCTAACCTAGGCCTGATTCCTAGGTAACCCTCACAAAGCGATGCGTAGTTTCTAAGCGCGAGGATGCTATTCGGAGATAGGTTTTGAGGTCGAACCCGGTAGTGGCTAAGGACTTCTATGAATAAGTCGGAGATTGGGAGGGAGACGCCGCGCACCAGTTGGGCATTGAGGTATACCTTTTCTCTGGCTAGGGGAGAAGGGACGACCTCGCCGGCCGGCGTCGCCCGCCAGAATAGACCCTCCGTCGTAGGGAGATACCCCTCGGCGAGCATCTCCTTGAGATCATTCTCGGTGATGTCCGAGCTTCGCCATTCCCCCTTGTGGGAATCAGCCTCTTCCTCTAGCAGTTCTAGACCCACTGGAACATGTTCGCCGCCGGTGGTTTCCAGCACCGCGGAGCGCGACACTACCACGCCCTCCAGCGGAACGTGGACGGAGCTCGTCGGCTTAGCCGTGGCCTCGCCTGACGCCGCCATGGATGGAGTAGTGCTGCTGCTAGCCATTGGTGCTGGGGAAGAGTGGCTGTGATATTGGATGGAAAAGTTAGGGTTTTTCCTTTGTGCGCGCGAAGAGCTCGAGGAGGAGTTAGGTAGAGGAAGAAGATGATGCGAGGAAGAATGAGGTGAAAAGATAAAAATCACCACTGTTACAATTTATAGTACTCAGCATCAAGATTCATGCAAGTTGATCGAACGGTTGCTGCAGGGACAACGCGTGCGCGGAAATTTCGCCACGTTCCCACCGTCACCGCCAATGTTTTGTATCCTTCGCGCGGGAAAAATGGCTATGATTGTGTTCTCTACATGTGTGAGTTACGAGGCATCACTGACCTATGGTTTACGTCACTCTACTGGCATAGGCAGGTGAACCATCTCATCTGAAGATTCCGGCATGTACGGATCTAGTCAGGCTACGAGGAGAGTACGATGGAAGAATCACCAGTTCTCCGACTTGCATGTTGAAGATGGAGAGCATTGCAGGGTTCTTGGGAGGAATACAAGATATTGCTTGACTATTTGCCAACATCCATCTAGACGGAGCATTCAATCTGAAGAGGCAAGACGACACAAGATCTAGGAGTTCTCTGGGGGCTATTGTTGGGGATATGCTAAATGAGTATCACCATTGCATGTCTCTACTCCGGATAACCCGGGTGGCCCATAGTCGGTAGTAAGGCCTATGGCCTGCTGGGTGGCCTAGTTAGATGGATCCAGAAGGAAGGCCCATGCTGGATGAAGGAAGGCTACAGAGGAGTCACCGACATACCCGGAGCCTTGGAGTGCAAGACACGTTAGACTAGTCGTGTACCGTGTACGACTCTATAACCTGTCTGGCTAGGACTTTGCCTGTAAACCTAGGATCTGGCGAATATATAAGCCGGACCTAGAGGAGCCTTTAGGGATAACTCAACTCATATCGCGCACAGCGAACCAATCCCTGTAACTCGGCTTTTGCCATTATAGTGATTTATAGCAGGAGTAGGATTCCACCACCATCATGGGATCTGAACCTGGGTAAGCTGTGTTACCTCGTACTATCCAACCTTCCGCCTTACCCCACGTCTCTCAACACGCACTGTGAGGACCCCCCATGGCGTACTTGTCGGCAATACCACGACAAACCTAATCCTTTGACCAGGAGATCATGTTAATCACCATCACCGGATGGATGCTTTGATGACATCAAACACCACTTCATAACTGGGTGGTTATAAAGGTGGCATTAGGTATTCTGAAAGTATGTGCTGAAGCACATGGATCAAGAGTGGAATTTGTCCATCCATATGACAGATAGATATACTCCGGGCCCTCTCGGTGGAATGTCATCCAATTGGCTTGCAAGCATGTGACTGGGTCACAAGGTATGTCATATCACGGAACGAGTAAAGAGTACTTATCGGTAATGAGGTTGAACTAGTATAGAGATACCGACGAGGATAAGTAAAGTATCGCATGACAAAGGGAATTGGTACCGTATGTAAATAGTTCATTCGATCATGAAGTCATTATAGAAATATGTGGGAGCCATTATGGATTTCCAGATCCAACTATTGGTTATTGATCGGAGAGGTGTCTTGATTATTTCTGCATAGTTCACGAACTGTAGGGAGACACACTAAAGGATTTGATGTTGTTTGAGTAGATATGGAATGTGAGTTTGAGACTGAATGTTGTTTGGAGTCTCGGATTGGATCCAGGACATCACGAGGAGATCCGAAATGGTCCGAAGAATAAGATTCATATGAGGAAATTCAATTTACGGGGTTCGGAAATGTTTTCTGTGTTTTGACTAGAAGCTTCTAGAATGTTCTAGAAGGTACACCATCCTGGGAAGGGGCACTTGGAATGCACCATGCCCTAAGGGGCTGGACGCATGAAGCCCTAGGACAACTCGTCCAAGCACAAGGGAGGCAGGATCAAACCCTAGTTTGAAAAGTCAAATCCTAGTTTGAAAATTCAAATCCTTGTTTGGGAAGGAAGGGAAAACTTGAAAGGCAAGTTTACAACTCCTTTTCTTCCTAGCCGAGTTGGGGAACGAGTCTCCCCTTCATAGCCAAGTTTGGGAGCAACTCGTCTAGGGAAAGGGAGCCTTGGCCGTTGCCCCTCTCCCATATAAGGAGGAGTAGGGCACCCCCGTGGCACCTCAAGCCCTGGCGCCTAAAACCTTGCCGCCGCACCCCTCTCTCTCGTCCACCATACTACTCCGGCTTAGGCGAAGCCCAACAGAAATATCTCCTCCTCCACCACCACCATCACCACACTGTCGTGCTGTTGGGATTCCGAGGAGATCTACAACCTACGCTGCCCTGTTGGAACAAGGGAGAGGAAGGTCTTAATCGACTACCGTATGTGTGACCAACTGCGGAAGCGCTGCCGGAACGTGGCACCGGAAGGATCATCTAAGCGATCTTGATCGGCAAGTGATCGACTACATCAACCACGAGAATCCGATCTCGTTAAACGCTTTGGATCTACGAGGGTTAGTTCTCTATAATCTCGTTGCACCGGTCTTGTAGATTAGATCTTGTCTTTGCCATAGATTAGATCTTGTTTTTGTGTGTTCATGTGATTGAAATTCTTTATTTTCCATGCTATGAACCCTACATAAGCCTCCACCGCGAGACTCTTGGAGTAGCAAAATTTGGAGAGACGACTTCGGAATGCAAAGCTTGTTTTGTTTAAGGAGAAAACCGTTGTGAAAGTAGAAGTCATCAAATCCCTTGTGAGGTGAGCACTTAGCAAATAGTGGACCAAAGAACAAGTCAGAAGCATACAATTTTTTGATATCATCAAGACCCCATAACATTCACTTCAAGGCGTGCGAGGAGGGTGGAATTTTTGCGGGAAAGAGCATCCATGACCACATTATCTTTACCCTTCTTGTAGTTGACAATGTAGGGAAATGACTCCATAAATTGGATTGGGGGTTACCTCAGTGGCCTTGGCCATGAGACACTTTTGGTTAGAGGAGATGACGTTCTCGTTGGGGGAGTCGAAGAGGGACAATCATGGAGTAGATGTAGTGGCAATAGCAGCAACTCCCACAATCTCATCACCTTGGACTTCATTGTCATCATCATTCGTGCCCGAGAGGTATTCTTCATGAACCACCATAGCCCATTCCTTGTTGGAAACATTCTTGAAGGCAAAGTTCTTGTTCAAAGGATGATGAGGTCTTGACATGATCTCGCGAATGAGGCGTCCACCATTTTGTTCTCGGTTCTCAAAGGGACATCTTGCCATAAAGTAACTCTTGTCATTGCAATTGTAGAATGATATCACTTTGGGGGCCTTGTTTGTTGAGTTGAATCTTGTGTTGTCCCTTGATCTTGGCTTCATCCCCAGCTTGTTCCAAAAAGCTCTTGAGGAAAGGGCAAGAAGCATACCTGAGGTACTGTTGAGACCACTAACTATCCTCGTCTTCATTATCAACCTCCACCGCCTTGGCCTTCAAGGCAAGATTCACCTTTTGTGACCCAAAAGCACGAGCACAAGCAGATTCTGCATTCTTCTTGGCAATGGTCATGGCAATCACTTCACTTAAGACTTCTTGAGATTTCATGATGTGAAAGTTGGTTATTCCCTTGATGGAGTTGAGCTTTTGTTCTTCAAATGGAAAGAGAGCTTGAACAAACTTCCTCTTCATGAACTTACCATCCACATAGGTAGCTCCAAGGTCCCTCATGGTGCAACAAAGGACCTTGAGCCTCCTATACATGTCTTTGGGTGTCTCATCATCATGCATAGCGTAACCATCACACTCATTGTTGATCTCGTCAAACTTGGAGCTTTGGATGCTAGCCTTTCCCACAAATAGCTTGGTGAGATGATCCCAAGCTTCCTTGGTGGTGGTGAATTGGTGAATCTGAGCAAAGTCCTTGGAGTCAACGCCTTTTGAATCATTCCCAAAGAAGTGGCATTGAGTTACTTGTCCACCACTTCACCTCGAGTCAACTTCTTCGGGTCATATGGAGAGAACTCTTCTTCCATAATCCTCATTAACTCAATAGAAGAGATGGAAATATGAGATTGCATTAGATATTGCCAATTGGAAAAATTTGATGTATCTAGCATGGGTGGTTCTCCTTGAGGAATGATATGTGGCATGGAAATTGGTGGGTCCAGAGTGTACTTCGGAGGTGGGGGAACTGCCGAGTAATCCTTTCCCCTTCTCCCTCTTTGGAAGATGATTCGCCGAGCCCATCGGTGATCTTGCTTTGGGCCTTGGAAGTTGTTTGAGCAACAAAGCCAAGACCCAAGTGAGTGGATACGACCATGGGATTCACCCTGGGGGCGGTCGCCAGAATATTGGGAGGAGGCTCGGTGGAATGAGGTGTAGCAATATGAGTGACAACCATGGGGTTAGGCTTAAGCGACTGCAAGAGAGTCATAATTTCCTCAAACTTGGTCAGCATGGAATTTTCCAATTTCTTGAGGTCTTCCATAGAGGCCAAGTTCTTGGAGTTATCACTACCACCACCCTCATTGTCGGCCATCATCTCTTAGGCGGTAAAGCCCGAAGTAAGAGCCTTGGATCTGATACCAATTGAAAGTACCAACTTTGGTCAACTAGAGGAGGGGGGGGGGGTGAATAGGAGACTACCAATTTTTATCTTATTATTCAAGTTTAGGCTTTGCAAGAAGTAAAGTTCTCTAGATATGCAACTAGACGAGCAATCCTATATGCTGGAGAACATACAACAAGCAATAGAACGGTAAAGGACAAGAGTAAAGGTGTGGAGCGAGTAATCCAGAGAGGAGACACGGAGATGTAATTCCTGTAGTTTACTTCCAAGGAAACTATGTCTATGTTGGAGAGGTGTCGGGGCCACACAAAGTCACCCAAGCGCCACAAAGACCTCACCTTCTTCTCTGGTGAGCACCACCACAAAGGCAGCCTCACAATCCACCAATTGGTGACCTTGAAGGCGCCTACCGAAACCTTTACAACAAGGTTGAGGGGGAAGCTCCACAACTCAATTGGATGCCCTTAACGACACCACAGAGCTTCACAACGCATGCCCTTAGCTCCGAGGATGTCCTACACCGTCTAGGGTTCAAAGAACCCAAGAGAAACATGATCCACAAAGGATGGGTGGGGGAATCAAATTTCCTTTGGTGGAAGTGTAGATCTAGGTCACCTCTCACACTCCTCAAAATATCAAGAGGTTTGAGTGGCTAGGGAGAGAGATCTAGGAAGATGAAGCTCTGATATTAATGGAGGAGAGAGAAATTGAAGAGATAAGGTGGGAGGAAGAAGAAGGGTGCCTTAAATAGGCACCCTTCAAAAGGAGCCGTTTGACTGTTCGTGACTCCACCAGAACTTTTGGTGGGGGACCGGAATTTTCCCTCAGCGTTCCCCCAACGGCTCGAAAGCTATCGATGGATGCTCCAAAGTACGACCGGAAGTTCCGGTCAGACTGAGCTGATCTTCCGATGGAACTTCCGGAGAAAATTCCGGTGCAAGTTTCGTGAAATATGACATTTCAATACTGAAACATACAGTATGTGACTAGAACTTGGAGCGGAAGTTTTTGGGCCGCAAAACACCTAATGGAACTTCCGGCGGCTGGGAGAAAGTAGCGCCCAAGAACTCAGCGGAAGAAGCTAGGGTAGTTCCGATCACAGATTCCGATCAGGCTTGACCAGGTCTACTGACCGGAACTACCGGAGCTACTTCCGGTGCAACCCACTTGGCATGCCTTTTGCTCAAATGAGCTTGACCCATAAGATACTTCAACGACTCATGTTCGGAGTGTATGATGAACTCTTTGGGCCAAACATAATGCTACCAAACTTGCAAAACATGAACCAAAGCAATTTTTTTTGTCATAAGTTGGATAGTTAAGATGTGCTCCATCAAGTTTCTCGCTATAATAGGCTACGAGACGTCCGTTTTGCATAAGGAATCCTCCAATGCCAATACCACTAGCATCACACTCTATCTCAAAAGTTTTTGTGAAATCTGATAACGTGAGAAGAGGTGCTTCAGTGAGTTGCTTTTTAAGCTCATCAAATGATCTTTGGTGTGATTTTCCCCAAAAAAAGTGACATTCTTTTTGGTCAATTCGTTTAAAGGGCAAGCAATGGTAGAGAAGTCCTTCACAAAGCAACGATAAAAGCCAGCAAGCCCATAAAAGCTTCGAAGTTCACCCACATTTTGTGGAATAGGCCAATCTCTTATGTCTTTGACTTTGGAAGTATCAACTTCAATACCATTCGAAGAAACAACAAATCCAAGGAAAACCAATTTATCTTTAGTAAAGGAATAGTTTGGAAGATTTGCATATAGCTTTTCCTTTCGAAGAATTTCCAAAACTTCCTTGACATGAATAACATGCATGAAAGGACTATGTTTTCCCTAGGTATTTTGGTGTTGATTACAATCCCACTTGTGGTTTAATTGTGTGCTTGAGTTTCAGGTTATTTGATTTCTATGGATCTTGTGGACATCTCTCTTGGAGTCTCGTGAAGATGGCGGCCTTTGTTTTTTCCTTTCTCTTTATTAATTGCTTTTGGTCGCCATACTATCAAGATAGGGTCCACCTCGAAAGGCTATGGGGAATCACTTTTTCATGCACAAACTATACTTGCACCGCCACAACCATACAGCGAGAGAGTGATCTTTGGAGTTATTTGCGCTGTTTCTGTCCTGATCGGAAGTTCCAGCCAAGCATCAGAAGTTCCACTCATGGATCTCTACGGGACTGGGTGTGGCAGAATTTCCGTTCCAACTTCCGCCCACGTACTGGATACTTCTGTATAGAAGTGTGCTATTTGGTAGATCTTCCTTCTTGTGTCGCCTGCTCATCGACAATGGAAAGTTCCATAACAACGTCGGGGATCCCCTAAGAAGGAGCTGGATCCACTTCCATGGTAGAAGGTTTAGATGTTACCTTTGCTGGAGAGCTTGTCGGTGCGGTAGTAGGCTGGACACTCGGATTCAGAGAGGCAATGGCGGGAGATGACTGACTAAACATTTCCTTGATGTTTTTAGAAGCCCCCGATGTTTTGGAGGTCTTCTTCCAACTCATACCAGCCTTCTTCCTGAAACATGCAAAAAGTATAAGTACAGGAACACGACGAGCAAGAGACAATGTCGGATGTTAAGAAGCTTACACAACGGTTGGTGATTTGGTCAAAGGGATACCAATCATTCTTCTTTTCTCCGCCTCCAGGGAGGCGGTGGATATCTTGCCCTCCGTCTTCTTTTTCTTGCCTCGTCGGCAGCATCAGAGGTGGAGCTCTTCTGCTTTCGCACCAATGGGACATGGTCGTCGGACATGACGGTGACTTCCTTCATCTTGGGATCATAGACTTGGATAGCCATGCTACCTTCATCTAGACTCTTCAACTATTAAGTGAATCCCAAAGTGTTAGATGCAGTGATTAAGGCAAGAGGGAAGAACTGGAGTATATGTCATACACGGAAAATAAACAAATACCTCTGGGCACATGCCACCCTCGAACATGTCATAGGTGGTGGTGAAGCCACGCTTCCTGTCCTTCACCTTGATGTAACACCCTCGCCTGATAAGGCTAAGTTCATGTGTATAGTGCCAATCCCTGGATCGGTTCACTGGCACACACAGTACAAAATGATACCAAATATAACTGTGCATCATAAATACAACGAATATGATCCAGAATTTACATTATCTATTCAAGTACACAGTGTAAATCGAATACAAGGTAGATCTCCATCCTCCAAATGTGCCACAGGCGAACAATTGTTGAGTGGAGTCTTGCGACCTATGAACGATCACTCAGATACGATATAACCTGCAACAAGAAATGTTGCAGCCACGAATGGTCAATACATTGAATGTATGGCAAGTAGGCTAAAGTGGTTAACAACAGATCTATCAACTACATGCTTATTTGGCCAAGTGGAGTTCAGGCTCATTTGCATAAAGCAACAGTTTTATCCTAACATTTGTAACAAAGTAGTTTTCCAATACGATAAATAGGACACTCTGGTTCACTCCCAGGTGCTCCTACCCAATTATGTTCACCCAACAAGTTTTAAGTAATTAAGAAATAAGGATGAGTGAGAAATATCATAGCATCAGTATCAGGTCGCTCAAGTTGTCCATAACCCGGGACACGGCTAAGCACTTAGTTTATACACCCTGCAGGGGTTATTACACTTTACCCATGTGACTTGGCCAGCCCAGCTCGTACCACCACTCTCATATTGGGTGATGATAGGGAGAAGTCCAAGAAGGAACCGTTCGGGAAGTAGCTCCCCAATCCCGACGCGCAATGGTCCAACCTACACTATCTACATCTCTGGATACGCGGGTTCGAGTTACCACAACATACTGAGTTCAACCAACCGCCCATTCCATTATTGGCACATGGTTGCACACGAAAGCTTCCAAAGAAAGAAACCAATCATTTATCAGTGTCCTGGGCGGCATTCCCACCATAAATACACTCGATGACCCAATCAATGCCATTCCGCCCAGGTGGTTCATTAAAACATATTGGTTTGTCCTTTAGCAAAACATAAGCCTTTCAAAACATATAACTTTTCATGATGTGATTCCCTTCCTCGTCTAAATAGCATAGCTAAGAAATCTACCAATACGATGGCTCATAAACAAGGAATGCTAGGGAATAATATGGGACATAGCATAGCATATACACATCAATTCCTACATATGCAATTCTACAAAACATCTACAATGCATAGGAAAACAATAGGACATTTATGACCAAGATAGCACCACTTGCCTTTGTTGTAGATGTAGTAGATTAGATAATCCTCACAATTCTCATAGATATAATGGTTGCTCTCGTCATAACCACAATACTTGCAATCATAGTAGTTGCAATCACACACGTTGCACTCCTCGCAATCTATCGATCAAACAATTGCATACAACATAAACAATAGCACATAGAGATCAAACAAATGCAACAAATGCATGCATGACAATTTAATAAGTCACAATGGTTGTTACTTTAGTTCTCTACACAATACTGGAGTATATGATGCATGCAAGAGGCCAATTAATGCAATGGAGTACATGTTATTAATAATTACTTGCCAATATAGGGTTTTTAATAGTTCTGTTGTAACAACTATTCTAACTGTAGAATTAAATTTGTTTCTTAGGTTTACTGGATAGAGGACGTTAATACGAACCAGTAGGCGTTGGATTCACCCTAATCAGAATTATAGATCTTTTTGTATGATTTAAATAGTGTTTAATGGGTTTTAAATGATTCATATAGTTTGTATTTTCTAAAAATCAAACTAAAATTATATCTGTAATCTCCACGGAATTGTGATTTCAGGGACATATTATTTGTAATTTTCTGAATAGTATTTATTTTCTTATGAATTTATTACTCTAAATAAGCCATTATACCATTTAAGTCTTCATGGCAAAACCTTATAGTAAAAGGCTGAACTAATTGCATATTGATGACCTACATGGAACCAGCTTTCCATCGGTATATCATTTATATTTTTGTGACAAGCAATTAATTTACTATGAATTTAATGATTTATAAAGCCATTAAAAATAATTAAATCGCTACGGGTTAAATAATCGGCAAAGGCTAGATCCAACCAGATATTATTAAAGTACATTACAGTAGCTTCAATTTGATATATTGTTCATATTTTTCGGAGTTACATATAATATCTTATGAATTTATTAACCTAAAAGACCATTAAAACTAATTAAATTACTGCAGTAACCACGTACAGTAAAATTTGGATCTATTCTGGTAAGATGATTCTACGTAAAATTATCTTCAATTTTGTATATTATACGCAATTTTTGGACGTGGTATGAATTTCTAATGAATTTTACAAGTTAGATCTATAATATGCAATTTTAAATTCGAACGGAATAATCCGCTGACTGGACAGGTTGACTTTGCATGCCGACTGGGACTAGATGTTGACCTTACGTTGACGTGGCGTTGATGAGGAAGATGACCGGGATGACGACATGGCACGCACCGGTTTGATTGGATCTCGACCGTCTGGATAGGATCCGGTGGCTAGAAGAATAGATTGACCCAATTTTGGCTCAGAATAGACAAAAAATAGATATGTGTTAGAGAGACAAATCCGTAGGTCAAATTGAAAAACTCAGAACATGAAAGTTGTGGGGAATCATTATTCCTACCTTCTCACCAAAGGAATTTGGATTTGAAGAAACGAGCGCGAGTACATCTTGGATTTACACCGTAAGATCTGAAATATTGCGATACGAAATTCTCCGGCTGTGGTGGATGAAAATAGGTGAGGTTTGTAGATATTGAAATATTTCGACGATTCCTACAACTTTCGTTTTTTGACCGAAGGCAAACGACGAAGTCTAGATGGGTTAAAAAGCGAAATAAGATTCGGGCATATGTAGATTCGGGATTTTAAGAAGAAAAGCTCGTATAGCTATGGCTCCACGAGTTTATATGGAGGTTTGAGACAGTGTAGAGATAGGTATTGGAGTAGGGAACAAGTAGAAACAAACGGAAGTCGATTCAGAGTTGTAGATAAAAAGTTATAGCAGTTTGAATAGAGATAGGTTTGTCAAAAACTGATTCGCATGGTTTTTAAAGCACCTGGGACACACCGATGGTGATGGTCACGTACTTGCATGCTGCTCGGTCGGCTGGCTCGGTCCGGGTGGGCCGGCCCGTTAGAATTGTTTTTTTCTTTTTCTATTTACTTGTTTTCCTCATATCTTTTGCATACGAACTCCAAATGACATGATTCTTGTTTCTAAATTTTTCTAAAATCGAATAGATCATTATAGGATCAAATTTTTAATATTTTTACTAGTTTGGAAGTAGTGGATTTATAAATCCTTGTATATTCCATTTTATTTATATCTTTATGTGTTTGTATTTATTTCATAACTTTTTCATACTAGCTCCAAATGAGCTCATTTTGTTTCTAAAATTTCGTAGTATTAATTAGATCTATTTAGGCTATAATTATCAATAATTTATACCTTAGCAACAGTGGGTTTTAATAAGTCAATTTAATTACCCTTAGGAACATTTGGGTGAATCAACTATAGGATTTAGATACCAGGATTTGGATTCAGTTTGTAAGAACCTTGCATGGATGTAATGAAATGCTTATGAATGCTTCATGATTTTCATTTTTAAATCTTGCACACCAATTCTACAATCCATAATCAATCCATGCCCTTTTGCCTATATGGCTACTTAGGTCATAACAAAAGAATATAAGATTTTGAATTCAAGGTTGAGAGGATTTTCTATTCAAAAAGTTTCTTCTCTTTGAGAATTTTCAACATAGTCAAACAATCAATCAAACTTATTTATTTATTTCACATTCCAAAATTAGGAGAATATTGGGATGTGACACTTGACTATGTCCTTGAGGCGAAGCTTGACAGAGTCACTCGAAAAGTTATCCTCGGAGATGCGGAGGCTATCCTTCCTATCCTTGGAATATTCGTGCATAAGCTTCGCGTGGTGCTGCAGAGGCTGAATCCGCCCGATGAACCAGCACATGGCTAGGTCCAACCTGGTTAGACCCGTCTCTACGAACCACTCGATCCGCCTTATAGCGTGGGAGGCTTGCCTTATCATAGAGACACAGAGCATGTGGAGTGGTGGTCCACAAAAAGTTCACCACATACAAGTCATGCTCTACATACCCTACGAAGGCCACCATGAGGGTCATGCTCCAGATGAGGACCACGGAATGCTCAATAAAGAAGGAAGAAAGACCCATAACGGCAATAGCACGAACTAAAAGTATATTATAGCCAAGGGTTTTGACAAGCATGACGTCAACCAAGGATACATCAGGGGTTACCACCACCTTGCCAAAACCCAATACCCAAGTACTTGTTTTATCACCGTAGGACACCATAGTGTTTGCAAGATTAGGCCTTATCTTCAACATGATGGACTTGCTCCCGGTCATATGCCTTGTGGCACCGCTATCAAACACCCATTTTGCTCCACCAGAAGCATGGTCCTACAAGAAAATTAAGCTTTGGTTTTAGGTATCCATTTTGCAATGGGTCCCTTTTTGTTAGTGATAAGGGTCTTTGGCACCCAAATAGTCCAATGATAATCATGTGTGTACGAAGTTCCAACATATTTTGCATAAAAATGACCATCATAAGATTTGCATAGAATGTAAGAGTGGTTGTTATTTCCGGCAAAGTTGTCACTTTGCAAGAGAGTAGGACCATGAGAGGCCCTTTGAGCATTTCCCTTGTTATTTCTCCTCTTCTTGTTCTTCTTCTTTGGCTTGGGAGCACACTCAACAACTTGCTTGTTGACTTGCACTTTGGCAAATTGATCCTTCAACACCTTGTTCTCCTCAATGATATTCTCATGCTTGCAACAAAGGTTAGGAGAACGAGACAAGTCTATAGTTTACACAACAGAAGACTTAGAAAGTTCACAAGTTAGTTGAGTTTGAAGTTGCTCATGGGCTTCAAAAAGACTTGAGAATTTTCTCTCCAAGGCTTTATGTTCCTCTGAGTTTCTCAAGATCGTCTCGATTCCTATCATGACCAACACCAAACTCAACTTTCTCCTTTTTAAGCACCTTAACCAAAGCTAGAGCATGATAACGTTCTTTAGTGAGGGATCACATGGAAATGTTATGATCAACTAGCTTAGAGAAATTTTGCTCAATATTGATTATCATATTTTGTTCATCCTCAAGGCTTTGTGTGAGTGAAGCAATTTCATCGGTGGCATCTCTTTCATTTTTACTTAGAAAGTCAAGAAGTTCTTCCTTTTCATCTAAAGCATCCCTAACATGATCAAGTTGACTAAGCAAAGCATCAAAATAATTTTTAGTATCTTCATCTAAGGTAGCAATGAACTCGCATATGTCTACCATCTCTTTCTTTATCTCTAGACCTTCAAGATCAAGAGAGGAAGGTTCACTAGAGATGGGTTTAGGAATGGCCGCTACCAAGCTTGCAAGGAAGCGGAGGAAGTCGCTGCGCGGGGTCGCTGCTGGTAGTCCGGTTGGCGATGGGGCGCAGGCAAGGGCCGGGGAGAGATGGAGGTGTCCTGTGCGGCGGCAGGGCCATAGGACAGCGACCGGAGGTGTGCCGCCCGACTGACAGCGGCCACATCGTTCAGCGAAGAAGCGGCCGGCGGTGCTTGGCGGCAGGTGCGACGCGGCGCTGTGGAGCTTGTGGGGCGACAGCGGCGGGAGAGAGGTTGGTGAGGGATCACGAGCGAGCGAGGGCTTGGGGACGGGAATTGCGGCGTAGGTGAGGGAGCGGGCGATTGCGACGTGAGGGACAGGGTCCACGGGGTGGGCTCACGAGATGGGTTCCACGCAGGCGGGGTGGGCGGTTCCGAGGTGGACCGTGTGGGGGGAAGCGAGGGATCCCGTGCGATGTGGGGATGGAGACATGGATCAATTGGGAGGGGCTCACGTGGGGGAAAGTTGGGAGGAGCGTGTCTCTATGAGCCAGGGGCAGCCAGGGTAGTGCGGCGCAGGGCATGTGTGTTAGATGCAGGCGCGTCGCGCGCGGGCAGGCGTATGCCGCGCGATGCGTGCGTGAGGCAGCTGGTGGCGGGTAGGAGGGTTTGGTCAAAGGTAGATGGGGTGCTAGGGTTAGGGGTAGTAGGTGGCTACCGGTTGGGTCTCGCCGGTGGCGGCCTCCCCAGGATTTTAAAATAGTTTATATTTTTTATTTAGTTTGAAATATTCTTTTGTAAAATAATTTAGACAAATAAAATATTCGAGTGGATAGAGGGTTGACATTTGAAATAGAGAGGGGGCTATTTGTAGAAAAAAAATAGTGTTTTTAGCAAAAATAGTTTTAGGAAATTAGATGCATGATGATGTCATGATGATGCACGCAGATAAAACAACAAGCGATTCTAGTAGTGGATTTACCAGGGGTGCTACAACATCCACCACCCCCATTGTATTGTCTTGCAAGAAGACCAAGACCAGCCCCACCACACCACCTCCCCTCCCCTAGTCCCCCTCTCCTTCCTCTTTGATGATCAAAGTTTGATCAAGAAAGCAAGAGATAGAGAGAAGACCCCATCCACCCGAGATCCCCCTCACTCTCTAGATTTTGAAAGCCACTGACCACCCCATGTGCTGGCCTCCTTATCCCTTATATACCTGCAGAGAACCCCGTCCCAGATCGAGATCCAGACTTGAGAATCCCCTCTCCCTCCTTCCTCCTCCCTGCCATGACCATGGACAAACAAAACCCTAGCCTCGGTCTCACCTGCTAGCCAGAGTAGTCGTGGGAGCTCAAGGCGTGGCTATTCGTGGAAGTTGTGCCGCTGTCCTCCTCCATGCCACCTAGTACCAGGAGCCGCACCAGAGCTTGCCGGGAACCTTGCTGTCTCCACCACGCCCGTGGTCAGCAGAACGACTAGAGCGTCTGCCTCATCGCCGATCCACGCCACCCCTTTCTCCAGCATTGCACACGAGCGCCTCTGGTAAGCCTAGTCACTCCCCATCCATGCATGTTCTCCTGTGTCACCGTGCTTCGCCGTTGTGCTTGCCGCAGACATGCTCAGCGATGCTCCTGGCGTTAGCTCTTAATCTTGATTTTCATTGTATCTGCATTTTAGTTTGCTTTTCGTTCTGCCTATATCTAGTTAGTTGTAGGCAGGTGGAGCTACAAAGAGCATGTAGGAGGCGAGATGCTAGGAGCCATGGGATGTGGCAGATGGCGAGATGCCGATGGTGGCGAGAGGTTGTTGTGCTTGCACGTCGTGGCTGTTAGCTGCATGTACACACTTTGGCCTGGTCTTGTGCTGCCTAGAGAGATTTTATGAGAAGATAAGACAGAGTTAGTTAGCGGGTAGAATGGTGTGCGTGTAGTGTGTGCATGTAGTTAGTGGAGTTAGTGGCCGAGTGTGTCGTGTGCTGCATGACCGTGAGATCTATTTAAGTCACAGTAATCATGTTTATTTTAGAGATTAAGAAGGGAGAAAAGTTAGGGCTGTGAGAAACATCGCAACACCAAAAAGCTCTTGTCTCCATTGCTTCACTATGTGAGTTCAGAGGTAGAAGAAAGACCTGAGTGATTCAACTCTTACATTTTGTATCAGAGCTAGGTTGATCCGTTCTTGTGATGGCCGACGACAAGGGAGATGATGCGGCCAAGGCAGGGGAGCTGGCGAAGAAGATGATGCAGGACCCGCTGACACCACCAAGGGCACAGTTCATCGACAGCGGCAGCGGCGGCGGCGATCTTCACATCGTCTATCGCGTGGTTAGGCAGAGCTCGGTCGTGGCTGCAGCGCCGCCTCTCATGCTGACCCGCACCAACTACTCCGACTGGGCCCTCGTCATGCGAGTGCAATTGCAGGTGAAAGGGCATTTATGCCTTTCATATTGTTTTGATGTTTGTTGACAACACTTGGGTAGGTTTGATGTATTGCTGAATGTTTCAGGAGATATCAGATTCATTTTGGGTAATTTAGACACAAGCGAAAAGGGCTTCACATGAACAAAAAGAGGGCAAGATCAATATCTGGCCGGAGTGTTCGGCTGATGTGCGCTGGAGTGTCCGGCCATGGCATTTCACCAGTTTTCCCTCGCGAGTGTGGACGTTCTGTATGCGGGTTCGAACACTACCTGGACACTGTCCAGAAACTTGGCCAGGCCGGAGTGTCTGGCTGATGCACACCGGAATGTCCGGTTGGACTAGACTGTCCGGCCCATACATGCCAGACTGTCTGGGTTAAGTGGCTCCAACAGCTCTAATTTCGGGGGCCCTATAAAAGGACCCCTTCTTCTACCTTGGGAGCTGCTCGACCAGGTCAAGAATAGCAACATATTTTGAGCCACCAAATCCACAAGATCTCTTCACTCACCCATCCAAAGTCATTGTTCTTTGGAGAATCGAAGGATGATGCCTTGATCTATAGATTCACCAAGAGAGATCTTCATTTCACCCTCATTCACTTGAGGGCTCCTTGCTCTAGTGTTTCTTTGGAAACCCTAGCTTTTGATTTGGTTCGTACAAGCTTGTCTTTGATTGTTTGATAGCTTGCTTGTATTTGGGAGGCTCCAATTAGGTTGTGGATGTGTGCCCCGGGCTTGTTGTAAAGGTGCCGGCTTCCACCCCGAAGGTTGCCGATATAGTGGAAGAGGTGAATCGAACCCTTCGGGGTGAGGTTCATCGGAGAACAAGGGAGGCCTCCCATGGAGTTGGTGGTTTGAAACCATCCCCTCTCCAAACGTAGACGTACTTCCCCTCAAAAGGAAGGAACTACGGGAAACAAATCCTTGTGTCTCCGCGTCCTCCACTTTGGTTACTTCTATCCTTTACCGCACTTTACTTTACTTGTTCTTGCTTAGTGTTGTGATAGTTGGTGCTAGTTTGACATATAGGTAAATTCACGTAGTTGCCTAGTCTAGAGAATTTACCTTTCTTGTCAAACCCTATTTTGAAAAAGAAGAAAATTTGAAGTAGCACCTATTCACCCCCCTCTAGGTACCCATACGATCCTTTCAATTGGTATCAACGCGTCGTCTCTTTATTCGGGCTTTACCGCCTAAGAGTATATGGGTAGCAACTTAGGGGAAGGTGATGGTGAGCCTACCACCTCGGTGACCATGGAGGATCTCAATAACTTGGAAACAAGATTGAGCTCCACCTTGGGCAATGAGATGAAACAATTGCACAAGCTACTTCAGCAAATTGTTAAAGATAAAGGTGACTCATCATCCCCTTCTCCTCAAGAGGTAACTCTATCAATACCAAAGGTGAATGCCTCGGCATCACCCGCGGTTGTGGAAGTAGGGGATAATCCAAACAACACTTAGTCTTCCACAAAAAGGGATGGTGGGAAGGGAGAGCACCACGAGTCTCATGGTTAGTAATCTCCCGACCCTCCAATTCCTCACCCTCATATAAACAATAGAGGTGACCCACCAAAGCTAGATGCATCTACTTTTGCTCAATGGCAATCACTAATGAAATCTCATGTGCACATCTCTTGCATTGAGTTATGGAACATCATTGTAGAAGGACTCCATATTGGGGATCCAACCAACTTGACTAGAAGAGAAGTTGTCAATAGTCAACTCAATGCCACCACCTTACACATGATACAACAAGGATTGGGTACAAAAGATTACCCTCACATTGAGCACCTCAACACCGCCAAGGAATCTTGGGATGCTCTCACGGAGTTGTATGTTGGAATTGAGAGAATGAGAAGGAACCAGTATGATGCACTAAGCAATGAAGCCGAAGGCTTCTATATGAAGGATGGTGAAGATCATGAAGATATGTATCGTAGGCTCAAGTCCACCGCAACCGCCTTTAGGAATGTGGGTGCCTCACATGTGGATGATGCTTGGATAAAAAGGAAATATGTGAGTGCACTCATGCCTTTTGAGCCTACTGACTTGAAGATCCTACAAGGAAGACACAACTATCACCTCATGACCTCTAATGGAGTTATGCAAGAGATGGCCTCTTTAAAGGTTGTCGCCAAGAATGCCAAAGATGCTCGTGCTCGAGCCCTTGGAATGAGCAATGTTGTCAACCTTGCATTAAAGGCCAAAGTTGTGGAACATGTGGCTGAAGATGATAGTGATGAAGGCCTATCCATGAGCCACCCCGATGATGTCAAGATTGCTCATGGTGAATATATGGCCTTCTATGCAAAGAACTTTTGGAAAAACCCCGCCAAGGCCAAGATGGAAATGCAAAGAAGAAGAAACCCGAATGGACGAAGAGATAATGTCACTAAATTGAGAACTTGTTTCAATTGTAGTGACCGCTATCACTTTGTGGTGGGTTGTCCATATGAGAAAAGAGAAGATCATGGGGGCAAACTCATGTTGAAGAAAACTTCCAAAGATCTTTACAAGAAACCCTTCATCAAGAAGAATCCCATCAACAAGAAGTCGGGTGAAATTGTGTTGATCATTGATGAAGAATTCTCCTCGGACAATGAAGATGATGAAGATGATGAAGAGGAAACATCAAGTGGTGTGGCTGCTCTTGCCACTACTTCTACTCCCACATTCTCCCTCTCCGACTCTCCAAATGAGAATATCTCCAACAAGAATGTCACTTGCCTTATAGCAAGAGTAACGAAGGTATCTTCATCATCTCACCCTTCCCCTTTGATTAATGATGAAATTGATGATGAGATGTCTCTTGAGGTCAAAAAGGAAATAATTGCTTTTGATGAGTTCATGAATAACTTGCAAGGGGAACACAAGAGACATTTTGTGGACCTCTTAGATCAACTTTCTCACACACAAGAGCTTCTTGATGAGGGATGTAAACTAGGAAGAGAACACATGATTGAGGTAGAAGCCCTAAATAATGTTCTAGAAGAATAACAAGAGACTAGGATGTCCCTTGAACTAAAACTTGAAGGTCTTGATGGGGCTAATGACTTGATTGTGAATAGACTCGTTAAGGAACGAGACCATGCTATTGTTAAATATAAAAGGGCTAAAATGGACAAGATTGAGTTTGGTTTTGTTCATGAAAAACTTGCCGAGGACTTTAGGTTGCTTGATAAGGATCACAAGGCTTTGGAAAGTGAAATCTTGTCACTCACAATGTCCCATGAAAAGCTTCAAACTCAATTGACCAATATTCCTTCACCTAGTAATTTCATTCCTTCTAGTAGTACAACTATCCTTGAAGAAAATTCTAGGTTGAAGGGGGAGCTAGCTAAGGCCACCTTTCCAAAAGGAAACAAGTTCATTGATGACCTCTTGAGTAAGCAAAGGTCAAATGGTGAGAAAGGGGGCATTGGTTTTGTCTCCAAAGCCAAGAAGAAGAACAAGAAGAAGAAGGCCAAGCCCTCACAAGGAAAAGACAAGGCCATTGTGGGTAGTAAGACCACAAGTGGCAAAACTATGTCTCATGATGATTTTACGGGAAGTGCTAACCCTCACTATGTTTTAATGCGTGATTATTATGGTGATGTGTATGCACAATATGTTGGCCCATTTGATAGGTATATTGCTTAGTCTATTTGGGTTCCCAAGACCCTTGTTGCTAACAAAATAGGACCCATTGAAAAATAGGTACCTAAAAACTAGCTTGATCTTTTGTAGACTTATGCTTCCGGAGGGTCCAAATGGGTGCTTGATAGTGGATGCACAAGTCATATGACCGGAAGCACATCTATTTTCAAGGAGTTGAGACCAAATGATGATAAAATATTCGTGACATATGCCGACAAGTCTAAGTCTAAGGTAATGGGTCTTGGAAAGGTTGTGGTTGCCCATGACATTACACTCGTGGACGTCATGCTTGTTGAGACCCTTGCTACAATTTAATTTCATTCTGTGCTCTTGGAAAGATGGGCTTTGCTGTCTTTACTGATAATGATATTGTGGTCCTCATGTGGAGTAAGTATCTCAAGGTCGCTTTCGTTGGGTACGTTGAAAATGACTTGTATGTGGTGGAATTTTCAGGGCAAACCACTACAAGTGTGATGTGCTTATTCGGAAAGGCCGATGTGGGTTGGTTATGGCATCGCTGACTAGCCCATGTCAATATGAGAACTTTGCAAAGTCTCCACAAGGATGGCCATATTGTTGGACTAAAAGAAAATGTTTCCTTTGCCAAAGATCATGTTTGTAGGGCATGTGTTGAAGGAAATATGCATGATTCTCCCCACAATCCAAAGAACTGCATCAAGTCAAAGAGGATCTTGGAGCTCCTTCATGTGGATCTCTTTGGTCCTCCATCTCAGGCAAGTCTTGGTGGGAAGAAATATTGTTTGGTGATTGTTGATGACTATTCAAGATACTCATGGGTATATTTCTTCAAGTTGAAAAGTGAGACCCAAGAGAACTTCACCGACTTCATCAACATGGTTCAACATTAATACAATGTCCCCATGTTGATAATAAGAAGCGATAATGGAACCGAGTTCAAGAACTACGCGTTGAATGGATTTCTTAGTGATGAGGGGATACGACACCAATATTCCGCTGCATATACTCCTCAACAAAATGGTGTAGCCGAGAGGAAGAATCGGACTCTTATTGAAATGACAAGGATCATGTTGGCGGAGTTTAAATCACCATACAACTTTTGGGCCGAAGAAATCTCCACCGCTTGCCATGCATCAAACCGGCTCTACCTCCGCAAAGAATTGATCAAAACTCCATATGAAATACTTACCGGTAACAAGCCCAACGTATCTTACTTCTGGGTGTTTGGTTGTAAATGTTTCTATCTCATAAAGGGTGTTCATTTGTCCAAATTCGGTTCCAAAGATTTAGAGGGTATTTTTGTTGGCTATGGTCTCGAATCTCACACTTATAGAATCTATGATAAGCTCTCTGGAGCCGTCATAGAATCTTGTAGGGTCACTTTCAAAGAATATGATGGTCCCCAAGGGGGGCGTGTTGATGCTTGTGATGCAGATGATGAAATGCCTCAGGATGCCATAGGAAGAATGGGTGTGGGATTTATCCGCCCCGTTGAGGAACCCCTTATGGCGGATCGAGAAGAACTATGCTCTACTCAAGTGGAGCCCTCATCTTCACAACAACAAGCTCCATCTATCGAGGAGGATAATGACCCAAGACAAAGACAAGATGTGGACACTCAACAAGCTGAACAAGGAGATACCACTAGTGAGGAGGAGCTTGAGTCACCATTCTCTAGAATGTCAAGTGCTGCTCGGTCTACTTCACAAGGAAGATCTATACAATCTACCATGATAGAATCTCAACTCCAATATAGTAATGTACCTGATCAATACCAAGGTCAATCTTTGCCTCTCAATGAAGAGAATGATTCCAATGATGATCAAGGTCAAGTTGATGGTCAAGACGAGTACCAAAATGATGAAGAGGCCCCCCAATAAACAACAAGGAGATTGAAACTCATCACAAAGGTAGAATGGATAGGATGTTGGAATTAAGAGACCACTCTCTAGAGAATGTGGTTTGAGATGTAAGGAGAGGAATGTCCACAAGAGGACAATTGAAGAGGTTTAGTGAACACCAAGCACATATCTCCATGATTGAACCAAAGAAAGTATGGGAAGCTCTTGAAGATTCAGATTGGTTGGAAGCAATGCACAAAGTGCTCAACAACTTTGAGAGGAATAAAGTATGGAAGTTAGTTGAGAAGCCAAAGGATTGACGCAATGTCAAGGCACCAAGTGGATATTCAAGAACTTGCAAGATGAGCATGGAATTGTAGTAAGGAACAAGGCAAGATTGGTTGCACAAGGGTTCTCTCAAATTGAAGGCATTGATTATGGAGAGACATATGCACCCGTGGCTTGCCTTGAGTCCATCCATATCCTTCTTTCTTATGCGGCACATCATAACTTTAAGTTGCAACGAATGGATGTAGAAAGTGCATTTCTTAATGGTCCATTGAATGAGTTTGTATATGTAAAGCAACCCCCGGGATTTGAGGATCCCAACTTCCCAAACCATGTCTACAAACTTGATAAGGTGATCTATGTGCTCAAACAAGCCCGACGCACGTGGTATGAGCACCTTAGAGAGTTGTTGTTTGACAATGAGTGTGAACACCCGGATTTTTAATCCCAGATGCCTGTTATGCCGTACATCGCAATCCCCGGATTACCATTTTTGCGAGACATAACAGATTAGATATCACAGTACATGATCCATTACAAACCATACATAAGGTCTTACAACAAATAAAGGATCTCATGATCCAGTCTTAGTACAAATCAAGCAGCGGAATAACGTAATAATAACGATAGCGTAGGTGAGGCTCCATCTTCATGGTCACAAGCAATGCTGATGATGGGAGATGATCCTAGTTGTCGTAACCTTCCTGCTGTTCGTCCTCCTGATACTCCTCTTCATAGTCTGGCCACGGGAATATCCAGGGAGAAAGCCATGAGTACTCTTTAAGTACTCGCAAACTAATACTAATAAGTGAAGTGGTTTTGAATAGGAAGTACTAGGCTCTAGGTTGTTTTGCAAAAATCCAGATTTACCTCTACTGAGTTCAGATGCAAAGAAAGCTAGTTGAAAATCTAATAACACCTAAGTGGTACTTAAGTTTCATATCACAACTCTGTTCTGGTCAAGTCAAAGTCATAAATCATTTTGAAAACATCTGACGACGGAACAATATGGCCACTCCAACTGTCCATAACCGCTGACGTGGCTATTCGAATAGTTTGACACTCTGCAGAGGTGGTACACTTTCACCACAACATTCGATACATCCGTCCGGAAGAATCCTGAATTCACCATACTCAGTATGCGGATAATCAATCATAACCTTTCAATTACACGCCCTAGTATAGGCACCTCTCATGTGAGTTTGGCCTCCCAACCATGACCAACTGTCATCTTGGGAACTGCACAGGTGGTCAATCTTCACAAGGTAGCCTCAGCTCAAACCTTGGCTGCAAGGGAACCCATACTAAGGTATATAAATTTCCAGTCAAGCCCTACCCAAATTTTGTGTATTGTGGTTGTACGGTAAAATTGTAATGGTATCACATCCAGATAACCATCAGTTTTATAAAGGGCTCAGTCTCATGCCTCAACATTTTCATCATCAAAATCATTCGGTGTTCAAGAACACATGTCAAATCATTTCACTAGAATGACTCATCATTCTAAGGTTTTCATAACAATTTTCACCAAGTCTTCCCATCTAAAGTTGAACAAGTTTTATGCTTAGGACTAGCATCTATAAATGGGGATAAACACTAATGAGGGTGGTAAACAGGTGTAGCTTATCTAGGTTCAATCTCATGCCTCAGGATGACATCAAGATTATCTAACTTAGGCCATGTTTTATGCTCTTTATGCTAACTTTAAATATCTTTCTAAACTCTACCAATCACTAAGTAAACTCTAAGAGAAAGCTTTGATAAAGAAATAAAATAACTAAGCTTGTAAATAAAACTGGGATTGGGTATCAAGTGGTGTAAGCTTACAAGTAAAACTTGCATGGTTTATATTGCTAAGATAATAGTATCTTGCTAAGTTGCAAGTGTTAGCTTGCCTTGAGTAGAGAAGTGGTTGAAGTTCTCCTCGGCTTCTTCCTCGTAGTATTCTCCTTCCTCCTCGTACCCTTGGTCGGTACTAGCGTCTATAAATAAATACGAGGTACACAATCACCAAACAATACTTAACTACTTATATTTATCACACCAAAGTTTTCACTAGATGATCTACATCATCACAAACATTACAATCATTAAGGCAATTAGTTTTATTTCCTTTATTTTGGAAAAGTAATTTCTACTCATGGAAAAACTACTTAAGATTTAATATTCTCCAACTCAAACATGGGATCATGTTCACACATGTCAGCACCACATATTTCAGTACTTGGGAATGTGATTTAAAGTGGTGTTAAAATTTAATAAGGTTTAATCCTTTTATTTTAATTAAATAGAGTGACTAGAATGGCCTATGAGGCATTCTTTTATTGCTTGTCCATTATTTATGCAAGTAAACCTATATATTTTTATATATTCAGAAGGTCTTGTTAAATGTGATTTTTGCGAGTTGGAATCAACTCAAAAGCTTTTGCAGTTGAATTTTGAAAAATGTTTGAATGTAGAAAAGCTTCTGCCTTGTTATTTTTACTATGGGTGATCTACAAATCCAAATGACTTGAATCAAACGGGCTTGGATTAAGGATTCCAATGCCTTTCTAACAAAATTGGTTTCATGCATTTTGAATCAGTGAATCGAGCTGGGTTGATTTTTGAAATTAGGTACAGAACTAGGTTTGAAACTAAAAGAATAAATCTAAATTAGAATTACTGGGTCGCGCGGGATGTTAACTGGGCCAGCCCACGGTGCACAGCGCACACGTGGGTGGGTTTAAGTGAATGACCCCACCAGTCAGCGAGACAGGGGGTGCGAAGCGGTTCGGGGCAATCTAGGCCGTGCGATCAAACTCTAATCCAACGGTTGAGAGCTATCGTCTCTGTCGGGCAACTCCGGCGAGACAGAACCCTAGCATGGCCAGTAGGGGTCTACGGGGGCTCACTGGGGCTCAGGCGAGGGTCAACGATGGGGGAGAACGACGAAGTCAATGACGACGAACCTCCTGGTACCAGCGGCTTCTCTTGGGGCGGCTCCAATCGCTGGCTCCCTTCTTCCTCCTCCACGACAGACTCTGGCCAAATTCCGGCGGTGTGCTGCTCGCCTTGATCCGAGGGTGAGGTGTGGTGCTTCTGAGAGAGAGGGGAGTGAGATGGTGTGAGGAAATCGAGCGGGGGTGGCCTCTATTTATAGTGCAGCGAGGGGACTGAATGGCGCAGGCTGAGCTTGTCGTTCTCGTCGTCACAGCGAGCTACTGGCATGGGCAAAGGTAGGGGACGGTAATGTGTTTCCTGGCAAAGCTTAAAAGCATGGTCACGCGGCGTGGGACGGTGTGAGATGGACGGAACATCGCGGTGCTCTGAGTGGGTCCGGCGGTTGTTTTAATGGCGCACGAGCTCTCCTTGTCACGTGGCAACGAACGGGTGTGTCTGGGGTGTTCCTGGGGTGGTGGCGATCCTGCTTGCATGTGGCGAGGGCGGCACGCGGTCTATGGGCGTGTGTCGCGGGTGGTGCTATGGAGCGCTCTCGGGATGCTCGCAGAGAGGCCAGGCATGAAGGGTTACGGGTAGGCTACACTAGCGCAAACCAAAAAATTTCTACCACGTAAACCAGGATTACTGTTGTCATAGATCACGGTATTACCACTAGACGTGCAGTTACGGAATTGATGAAGCGCTTCGAGGCAGTGCAGACGTTCCACGTCTCCTCCTTGTCCTCGTCCCACGAGAAGCTCCCCTTGCGCGACTCGTCCAAGTGCCACACATGCAACACCTCCGAGGTATCCACACGTGCGGGATGGAAGCGTTAGACGCCGGACTGCTAGGTCCGTGCGTGCGACACAGGCGTGAGGAGTGGCGGCTGGGTGGAATGGTCTAACCCTGGTCAGCTCGCACCACCCTCTCTTATATAGGCGTCCCTAGTGGGCTTCTACATTAGCAGCCCATTAGTAGCCTAAGCCTGGTCTAATTCGGATCTAACCCTCATTAGGCTTCCAGCCCCTTAACTGTGTGACCCTATAGGTTCATATACGTGTAGACATGACACGAATACACTTATTCTGTCAATAGTTGGTAGCGGCCTCTAGCAAGACGTGCCAACTCCTAAACACATACAAAGATCATATCGGATGAACCATCACAAGGTTTAGTACATGTCTTTCCCTTTGCCTCACGATATTTGGTCTAGCTCCAAGCCGACCTCTCTTTCTCGATACCGTGATTCAGAATCCCTTTACTAGGTTAATCTTAACCTTATGTAGCACGACCATGCATTTCTGGATCCGATCACTCGAGGGGCCCAGAGATATCTCTCTCAAGTAGAGAGGGGCAAATCCCATCTTGATTGACCATGCCTTGCAGCATGTTTCAGGACAAACCCGAAAACTACCTTTATAACTACCCAGTTACGGAATAGCGTCTGATAGCCCCAAAGTAGGTCGATCCACATCTCAAGTACATGCGACAATATCAGGTCTAAGGACAAAACGTACACGATGTGTAGAGAGAGCTGCAAGTCAAATTGCCAGTCTCATGTTGGGTCAGTCCAACCCCATGTTCATAACCTGTGTCCACATCATTGGTTTGGCATCTCCATGTCTATCACTTGCGAAACATAGTCATCAACCAATCGATGTGCTAGTCTAATATTCACGTGTGTCCTCACATGAACTCCAACCAGCGACAACTATTAAATAACCATACAAGTAAAGAGTTTCACAAACAATTCACATAATTTCCAATCAATACAAGTCGCCTGATATGGATATTCAAGGAACATTACAATAACTCATGGATACATATGAAATATAATCATCTCTATGATTGCCTCTAGGGCATATTTCCTTCAGTATCCCACTTGCACTATGAGTCAATCTAAAATGTATCTAATACCAATTGCTCTTGTGTGCGCTTCATGCGCGGGCTGCGGGAGAGGCTTAGTCAAGGGATCAGCAACATTTGAGTCCGTATGTATTTTGCATATCATGACACTACCATCCTCAATGAACTCACGAATCTGATGGTAACACATGTGAATATGTTTGTTCTTCTGGTGCTGTCTAGGTTCCTTGGCTTGTGCAATAACACCATTGTTGTCACAATAAACATCCAAGGGATTGGACACGCCCTGAACCACACCGAGAGCGATCAGGAAATTCCTAATCCAAACAGCTTCCTTTACAGCCTCCGAGGCAGCAATATATTCAGCTGCTGTTGAAGAGGAGGTCACTATATCTTGCTTGGAACTTTTCTAGCTCACAGCACCACCATTCAAGACAAACACATAACCTGATTGCGATTTCGAATCATCTGAGTCGTTAAGGTAACTCGCATCTGTGTAACCCTTTACACTGAGTTCATCCTCACCTCCATAAACTAGGAACACATCCTTAGTCCTTTTCAAGTACTTACGAATGTTCTTTACCGCTGTCCAGTGACCTTCACCTGGATCAGCCTGGTATCTGCTCGTAACACTTTGAGCATAGGAAACATCTGGGCGAGTACATATCATTGCATACATGATGGATCCGATAACCGAAGCATATGGGACCCTTCTCATGCGCTCACGCTCATCAGTAGTCGAAGGACACTGAGTCTTGCTGAGTTTAATTTCGTGAGACATGGGCAAGAACCCCTTCTTAGCCTCTTCCATGCTGAACCGTTTCAACACTTTGTCAATGTATGTACTCTGGCTTAATCCAATTAGCCTCCTTGATATACCTCTATAGATCTTGATGCCCAGAATATATGCTGCTTCTCCCAAGTCCTTCATCAAAAAACTATTTTTCAATGAGGTCTTAACAGACTCGAGCATAGGAATGTCATTTCCAATCAGCAATATGTCATCTACATATAAGATTAGAAATACCAGCGCTCTCCCACTTTCCTTCTTGTAAACACAAGGTTCTTGTTCGTTTTTGATGAAGCCAAACTCCTTTACAACTTGATCAAATCGAATGTTCCAACTCCGAGATGCTTGCTTCAGCCCATAAATGGACTTCAGAAGTTTGCATACCTTTCCAACATTGTTTGGATCGACAAAACCTTCGGGCTGCATCATATACACGTCCTTAGTTAGGATTCCATTTAGGAAAACCGTCTTGACATCCATCTGCCATATTTCATAGTCGAAATGTGCAGCAATGGCTAGAATTATCCATATAGATTTAAGCATCACTACGGGCGAGAAATTATCGTCGTAGTCAACTCCTTGAACTTGTCGAAAACCTTTTGCAACAAGTCGAGCTTTATGGATGTGAACATTTCCATCCATATCAATCTTCTTGTTATAGATCCATTTGCACTCGATGGCTTTAAAACCATCAGGCAGGTCAACCAAGTTCCAAACTTTATTGTTACCCATGGACTCTATCTCGGATCTCATGGCGATCAGCATTTCTCAGAGTCTGGGTCCACCATCGCTTCTGCATAGGTCATAGGCTCATCATTGTCTAACAATAATAATTCCCGCGCTTCGCGGAGCCTCGCCGAACTTCGTGGTTGTGGTGCTTCTTTTGCCACGGGTTCCTCAACTTGTTCTGCTACAATAGCATCACTCGTAGAAGCATCCCCAACTGGCTCATCTTGAACTTCTTCAAGTCGCACCAACCTTCCACTTGTTCCCTTTGTGAGAAACTCTTTCTCTAGGAAAACATCACTACGAGCGACAAACACTTTGCCCTCTTCTTGGTTGTAGAAGTAATACCCTAAGGTTTCCTTCGGATATCCCATGAAAATGCACTTATCCGATTTGGGTGTTAACTTGTCCGACTGAAGTCGCTTGACAAATGCATCACAACCCCAAATCTTTAGAAAAGACAAACTGGGATTCTTTCCAGTCCACATCTCATATGGTGTCTTCACTACGGATTTAGATGGTACCCTATTAAGTGTGGAAGCTGCCGTTTCTAGAGCGTAACCCCAAAATGATAATGGTAAATCCGACTGGCTCATCATCGATCGAACCATGTCCAACAAAGTTCGATTGCACCGTTCAGAGACCCCGTTTCTTTGAGGCGTTCCAAGCGGCGTGAGTTGTGGAACAATTCCGCAACTCTTAAGATGATCGCTAAATTCGTGACTGAAATATTCACCTCCACGATTAGATCGCAAGGCCTTTATTTTCTTGCCACGTTGATTCTCTACCTCACTCTGAAACTCCTTGAAATTTTCAAAAGTTTCAGACTTATGCCTCATCAAGTAGAGATAACCATATCTACTGAAATCATCAGTTAAAGTAATGAAGTAGTGATATCCTCCTCTGGCTGTCGTGCTCATTGGTCCACATACATCAGTATGTATGAGTTCCAACAAGTCTGTCGCTCTGTCGGGTAAACCCGAAAAAGGCGACTTGGTCATCTTTCCAAGTAAACAAGCCTGACATGTCTCGTATGATTCAAAATCAAACGAAGTTAGAAGACCATCACCATGGAGCTTCTTCATGCGCTTTTCACTTATATGCCCCAAATGATAATGCCATAAATATGTAGGACTCAAATCATTAGGCCGAAGCCTTTTAGCACTAACATTGTAAACAGATGCATCATCAAGATTTAAAATAAATAACCCATTCACAATGGGATAATTAGCCATAAACATATCATTCTTAGAGATTACACAACCATTGTTTACACTCGTGAATGAATAACCATCCCTCATCAAACATGAAGGTGATAAAATGTTTCGACCCATACTAGGAATGTAATAACAATTATTCAACTCCATAATAAATCCTAACGGAAGGTGAAGTTGCATGACGCCGACGAACAATGCAGCAACCCTTGCTTTATTTCCGACACGAAAATCCACTTCGCCTTTCTGCACTTCTCTAGTCCTTATTAGCCCCTGCATAGAATTGCAAATATGAGCAACCAATCCGGTATCAAATACCCAAGAGTTAACATAGGAATCAGTGAGAAGAATGTCCACAACATTTACAACAAGCGTACCTGAGTGGGAAGTACTCTTACTTCCACTCTTCTTCAAAGAAGACTGGTAATTGCTGCAGTTTCTTTTCCAGTGGCCATGTTCATGACAAAAGAAGAACTCAGTGTCATCTACAGGTCCAGCGTTTTGCTTGGGTGCAGACTTAGGGATTGTATCCTTAGACTTGCCCTTCTTCTTCCAAGAAGTACCCTTTTTCTTGAAGCTAGGCTTGTTCTGCACAGCCATCACATGGCTATGCCCTGCACACTTCTTCATGTCACTTTTTGCTATTTTAAGCATCCCACATAATTCATTAAGGCCCTTCTCCACCCCATGCATATGGTAGTTCGAAATGAACTGCCCATAGCTGGATGGGAGAGACGCCAAAATGAAGTCAGTGGCCAACTCTTGGCCTAGTGGAAAACCAAGTTTTTCCAAAGTCTGACTGTAACCAACCATTTTGATCACATGGGGGCCTACAGCTGCTCCCTCTGCCATCTTGCATTCGACAAAGGACTTGGCAACATTGTACATCTCAGTCCTTGCCTGATCTTGGAACATGTCCTTAAGCGCGACGATCATATCGTACGCTTCCTGATCCTCAAGCTTCTTTTGGAGTTCAGGTTCCATGCATGCAAGCATAAGACAGCTAACCTCAAGAGAATCATCACATGCTCTCTCGTAGGAATTCTTGAGGGCATCAGATGCATTATCAGCAGGTTCATCGGGGATTGGGGTATCCAGAACCGTTTCCTTTTTATCAGACCTGAGAACTATTCTCATGTTATGGACCCAGTCCGAATAGTTTGTTCCATTTAGTTTATCTTTGTCAAGAATCGAACGCAAAGAAAAAGGTGATGTAGTGTTCGGTGCCATTGATATACAATAGAAAACATGCAAAATACTAAGCCATGTAACCATGAAAGAGTAAAACATATTAAACAATTTAATAGCATATACTCCCACTTAAATCAATATCCCTTTATTGATACTAAGTGATTCAAGATCCACAATTAACAAGTCGACAAGTGAGCTTTAGCATCACTGCTAGAAGACAAGGTAAATCGGTAAGCAAAACTTGCTAATCATATCACAGATGACTCTTGTTGTTGGGTGACATCTCTATGTCAAAACTAGGCGCCCAACCTTTATGCCCCAAGGTCCTTAACTGTTAAGATGACCTTGTCAAGCTCACCAACCCTTATGCATGTAGGTATCCGATACAAACCCATCCAGCCAAGGAAAACCGTGGCACCATAATTTCATAGGCACACCAACGATTGTACATGACATATGATGGTGCACGGTTTGGTTGGGAGGGCATGGTTTAACTTAAACTTTGTGAGGGATCATTCTACTTCTATCATCTAAGCATGCATAGTAGTAAAACGCATAAGAATAGCATTCACATATGATGTGACACAGTATGGCCCATTTTCTCATGGTGATCTCCATCGCCATAGAACCTGTCCACCATGATGATCTCCATCTTCATGTTCCATGTGAGCCATCTTCCAAGTGATGAGTCCTCCAAGAACTAATACAAGCTATTACTCCTAACAACTAGTAATCAAAATTACATAGTATTGGGATCATCACAAGTTGGCACACAGGCCATTACAATAAATTACAACACATATGGCTCCAGCCGTGTTGACCTAATCACGACACACAGGTCATGCAAAATTTCATACATGCATCACATACATATATGGGCCATACTGATCACATACATCCTGCAAAAACAAGTTATGCATAGAATCGCATTCTACTGGATCATGTGACATCGCAGCACCTAGTTACCTTAACGAGATACAAAAGGGGCTACGATTAAGGGGGGTCTAGGGGGTCTCCCCCTGCGGGGTTTGAATCTTCACAATTTTCTTTAAGAATTTTGATCGGCAAATCAAATTTACCATAAACCGACTCCTGTCCCGATTCAATCAAACTCCTTTGATCACGGTACATCGATTTTAGATCTAGGTTCCGATTCGATCAATCATATTGATCTTCGCGTGATTCAACAGGATTTATGTGTCACTGTCTACCCCGATGGCGGAAACCGACCGGTAGGGGTAAGTCATTCGACAACCTCAGAATCATGATCACGTAAAACAAGATCATAGATCAATACTGAACCACCGCCATATAAACGATCACATCATTCATATCAATCTGCATATCACCATATGCAAACACCCCGAAACTATAACTGAACAACATCGGCTCTGATACCACTGAAGGGATACGGGTAGGCTACACAAGCGCAAATCAAAAAATTTCTACCGCGTAAGGATTACTGTTGTCATAGATCACGGGATTACCACTAGACGCGCATTTGCGGAATTGATGAAGCGCGTCGAGGCAGTGCAGACGTTCCACGTCTCCTCCTTGTCCTCATCCCACGAGAAGCTCCCCTTGCGCGACTCGTCCAAGTGCCACAGATGCAGCACCTCCAAGGTATCCACACGTGGTGGAAGCGTCAGACGCCCGACTGCTAGGTCCGCGCGTGTGACACAGGCGTGAGGAGTGGCGGCTGGGTGGAATGGTCTAACCCTATTCAGCTCGCACCACCCTCTCTTATATAGGCATCCCTAGTGGACTTCTACATTAGCAGCCCATTAGTAGCCTAAGCCTGGTCTAATTCGGATCTAATCCTCATTAGGCTTCCAGCCCCTTAAGTGTGTGACCCTATAGGTTCATATACGTGTAGACATGACACGAATACACTTACTCTGTCAATAGTTGGTAGCGGCCTCTAGCAAGACGTGCCAACTCCTAAACGCATACAAAGATCATATCGAACGAACCATCACAAGGTTTAGTACATGTCTTTCCCTTTCCTCGCGATATTTGGTCTAGCTCCAAGCCGACCTCTCTTTCTTGATACCGTGATTCAGAATCCCTTTACTAGCTTAACTCTTAACCTTATGTAGCACGGCCATGCATTTCTGGATCCGATCACTCGAGGGGCCCAGAGATATCTCTCTCAAGTAGAGAGGGGCAAATCCCATCTTGATTGACCATGCCTTGCAGCATGTTTCAGGATAAACCCGAAAAATACCTTTATAACTACCCATTTACGGAATAGCGTCTGATAGCCCCAAAGTAGGTCGATCCACATCTCAAGTACATGCGACAATATCAGGTCTAAGGACAAAACGTACACCATGTGTAGAGAGAGCTGCAAGTCAAATTGCCAGTCTCATGTTGGGTCAGTCCAACCCCATGTTCATAACATGTGTCCACATCATTGGTTTGACATATCCATGTCTATGACTTGCGAAACATAGTCATCAACCAATCGATGTGCTAGTCTAATATTCACGTGTGTCCTCACATGAACTCCGACTAGGGACAACTATTAAATAACCATACAAGTAAAGAGTTTCACAAACAATTCACATAATTGCCAATCAATACAAGTTTCCTGATATGAATATTCAAGGAAAATTACAATAACTCATGGATACATATGAAATATAATCATCTCTATGATTGCCTCTAGGGCATATTTCCTTCAGGGCACACTTGGGCTGGGTGGTCCAGGGGCTGGCTGCGCTCGAGGCTTGGACAGGGGGTGGCGGTGGACGGTGGAGTGCCTGCTAGACAAGGTTGGCGAGGCTAGAGAAACTTCTAACTTGCTGTCGACTGAGGGGTGGCAAGGTGAGCTCGGCATGGTCACCATTGATGGCTATGGAAAGCTCACAGTGATGGTAAAGTTTGTTAAATGGGCTAGATGATCTACTAATAGCTTGCTGTGAACCAGAGAGGGAACAAGTTAGGCCAGAACCACTGCTCCTAATAGTGTTTGATGTTTGTTGGTTTGGTGTTTGCAAGGTGTTTGATGAAATGGCCGAAAGAGATTCAAATATGAATTTTTGAATCAAACTTGGTGGGTGTGTTAGTTACATACTAGGGAGTCTCTGGTTAGTTGGAAAGGTTAAGGGGCACTGGTTTGGTTGGGTTTTGAAAATGGGTGATCTTCCATATGTTAAAGATTTAATTTTGAATTGTCATTTGAATCAAGTTGCCAAATGTTTTTGTAAGTTTGAAAGGTGGGATTTGATTCACTTTTACTTGGTCTAGCAAGGGGTGAAAAGAAATGGAAATTTTTCTATTTGAAATCTTGGACTAGAAACAGTCAAAGTGGCCTAGTGAGCAAGATTGGCAAAAATGACCATTTGCTTTATTTGTTTTGTTTTTGACTTTCTCTTGATTTGTTTCTGCTTGGAAATGTTTTAGATGATGTTGTTTTTATCTTTAAACCATTCCTTGCTATTTAGATCAATCACACAAGTCCATTCATGCATTCATACAATCATCTCATACACACATGCATTCATATGATCTTAATTAACAATTTTTTTTTGTTAACCCTAATTTTGGTGATTGGAAATTGATAATCATTGTTCAATATTTTTGGGATGTTACAGTGGGTTGAGGTTGGGAAAATCGATCCCACTCTTTTTACTAAGAAGGTCAATGGGGAGCTTTTTGTATGCCAAATATATGTTGATGATATTATCTTTGGCTCATCTAACAAAGCTTTTAATGATGAATTATCAAAGCTTATGACTAATCGGTTCCACATGTCTATAATGGGGGAGTTGAGAGTATTTCTTGGTTTTGAGATCAAGCAAGTAACAACCAAGCCAAGTATACTCAATATATGCTAAAAAGATTCAACATGAAAGATTTAAATGGAGCTCCTACTCCCATGGCAACAAAGACTCATCTGGAACTAAATCCAAATGGTAAAGATGTGGATCAAAAGGTATACCGGTATATGATTGGTTCTTTTCTTTACCTTTGTGCATGTAGGCCCGATATTGTGTTGAGTGTAGGAGTGTGTGCAAGATATCAAGCGGCTCCTAAAGAAAGCCATTTGATGGCGATCAAGAGAATGTTTCGATATTTGGTTCATACCCCACACTATGGTCTTTGGTATCCTTGAGGGTCAACATTTTGTCTTTGTGGATACACATATTTGGATTGGGCTGGTGATAAGGATGGTAGAAAATCAACATCCGGGGCTTGCCAATTCCTTGGTAGGTCCTTGGTATGTTGGTCTTGTAAGAAGCAAAATTGTATATCTCTCTCCACCGCCGAAGCCGAGTATGTGGCAGCTGCTAGTGCTTGCACTCAATTTCTATGGATGATGAAAACTTTAAAGGAATACGGTGTCCATTATGACAAAGTGCCTCTTCTATGTGACAATGAAAGTGCTATCAAGATTGCCTACAACCCGTTGGATCACACAACGACAATGCATATTGAGATTCGTCATCACTTCATTAGAGATCATGTTGCTCGAAGTGATATTGAGCTATCCTATGTGTCAACCAAGGACCAACTTGCTAACATCTTCACGAAGCCACTTGATGAAGCAAGGTTTTGTTATTTTAGGAATGAACTAAATATCATAGATTCAAGGAGCTTGACTTGATCACCTTGCATACTCACCTATGTCTTGACCCTTATTTGGTTTAGGTGTAGGCATGGAGATAGGGGGAGTGCGGTCCTAATACATTGGACTATCCCTCCCCCATAATGCCAACATTAATGGAATTAAATTCTCTTAATATCATTTTGTGATATGTGAGCTTTATTGATGAGTAGTGGCTATGAACCAAAGGATAATTCTTCGCGGTCATGCCACAAACTCTTATATGGTGACCTTGGCCAACGCCCTCTTCTTAGTGAAGAGTTTGTTCTTGGATTGTTTTGATAGGAACTTAACTTTGCCATCTTTTTAGATCTTTTTTGACTCATTGGTTTTTCACAGTACATCCTCTGAATACCAGGCCTACTCTCACCTATAAACATGCTCCTCTTGCCACACATTTGTCCAACACTTGAAACTGGGGTTTCTGGCTGAAGGGGGCCGGAGTGTTCGCCCTGTACCAACCGGAGTGTCTGGCCAAACTGAACTCTCCGCTTGATACAGACCAGACATTCCGGCCGGGCTAGACTATCCGGCGCATATGGCCTGGACTGTCCGGCCCTAGGGGTTTCGTTCTGATATCAGGGGTCGTGGAGAAGTGGACGGTTCAGTGCTCCTTCTTCTCCCCAACTCTCTCTTCCTCTCAGACTACTGCCTCCGACCAAGAGCTTCACCGGGAGGGCTCCTTCACCCTTGATCTTGCTGTTGCCACTGGCCATTTGCCTCCCCTTGCCGCTGGGATCCGTTCCCCTCCGGTGAAGGTCCCCATGGATGCTGGTATGAAGCCCCCCTCCTTCTCCATATCTATGGTTGGCCTAGATGAATTTTTTGGGGCAATGTCTTACCTATATCCATGGATACACCACTCATGCGTGCAACCTTAATCCTTGTAGTAGTTCAAGCAATCCCGATTTATCCCGATTGAACACACCCGTTTAGCCCAAAATCGACTAGGAACCAACCGAACTATCCGGCGTGTACGGGCCAGACACTCTGGCCCAACCGGAATGTCCGGTCCAGGCGGATTGTTCGCGGCAGATTTTCTGGACTATGGGGATGTGTCCTCTTCTTCTCGCCCTCACATCCAGAGCTCGACTCAAGATGACTATGATGATGAGGATGCCGATGAGGACTTCAGTGGCTAGAGTCTGCCTTGGGGTGTTTTAGTAGTGCTCTTTTCCCTTTCTGGCGTCTTGATGCCAAAGGGTGAGAAGTATCCCCATATTAGGATGCTACCGAGGATTTGCATGGGTACACATGCTTCATGTTATTTGGATTTTCCTCTTTGAAGCTCCGTGTCTTTATCTTATTTTTTTGAGAAGTATGTTGTGTTAACTTTGTTCTATGTGTTATGACATGTGTACCCAGTTATGTTAAAGACTATGTTATATCTAGCTTATGTATCTAGTCTTTACTATATCTTGTCATAATTTGTTTTACCAATCTAGTGAGGATGTTATCCTAGGATATGTGATCTTGTATTCAAATGCAAAGCTAAATTGGTCACACATCTAGGGGGAGCCTTACTATGTTGTGTAAAATCATCTATTGTGAAAATTTTAACTATCCCATATGCAAATCCTTGGGTTGTCATCAAACACCAAAAAGGGGGAGATTGAAAGGGCATTTATGCCTTTCATATTGTTTTTATGTTTGTTGACAACACTTGGATAGGTTTAATGTATTGTTGAATGTTTCAGGAGATATCAAATTCATTTTGGGTAATTTATACACATGGGAAAAAGGGCTTTACGAGAGCAAAAATAGGGCAAGATCAATATCTGGCCAGACCGTCCGGCTGATGTGCACCGGACTGTCCGGCCCAACCGGACTATCCGGCCCGAAGCAGCCGGAGTGTCCGGCCATGTCATTTCACCAGTTTTCCCTTGCGAGTGTGGACGTTCTGTATGCGGGTTCGGACACTACCCAGACACTGGCCGGACTTTGGCCGGAAACTTGGCCAGGCCGGAGTGTCCGACTGACGCACACTGGAATGTCTGGCTGGACTGGACTGTCTGGCCCATACAGGTCGGACTGTCCGGGTTAAGTGGCTCCAATGGCTCTAGTTTCTGGGGCCTATAAAAGGAACCCTTCTTCTACCTTGGGAGATGCTCGACCAGGTCCAGAACAGCAGCAAATTTTGAGAAACCAAATCCACAAGATCTCTCCACTCACCCATCCAAAGTCATTGATCTTTGGAGAATCGAAGGGGGAGGCCTTGATCTATAGCTTCACCAAGAGAGATCTTCATTTCCCCCTAATTCACTTGAGGGCCCCTTGCTCTAGTGTTTCTTTGGAAACCCTAGCTTTTGATTTGGTTCTTACAAGCTTGTCTTTGATTGATTGACAACTTGCTTGTATTTGGGAGCCTCCAATTGGTTGTGTATGTGTGCCCCGAACTTGTTGTAAAGGTGCCGGCTTCCACCTCGAAGGTCGCCGATATAGTGGAAGAGGTGAATCGAACCCTTTGTCATGAGATTCATCGGAGAACAAGGGAGGCCTCTTGTGACATTGGTGGTATGAAACCACCCCCTCTCCAAACGTAGACGTACTTCCCCTCAAAAGGAAGAACTACGGGAAACAAATCCTTATGTCTCCATGTCCTCCACTTTGGTTACTTCTATCCTTTATCGCACTTTACTTTACTTGTTATTGCTTAGAGTTGTGCTAGTTAGTGCTAGTTTGACATATAGGTAAATTCACCTTAGTTGCATAATCTATAGAATTTACCTTTCTTGTCAAACCCTAATTTGAAAAAGAAGTGTCACACCCGGATTTTTAATCCCAGATACCTGTTATGCCATACATCGCAATCCCAGGATTACCATTTTTGCGAGACATAACAGATTGGTACTATAGTTCATCATCCATTACAAACCATAATAAAGGTCTTACAAACAAAGGATCTCATGATCTAGTCTTAATACAATCAACGCAGAGGAATAATAATAGTAGCATGGTTGGGGCTCCATCTTCAGGGTCACAGGCAATGCTAGCGATGGGAGATGATCCTAGTTTTCATAGACTTCCTACTGTCCATCATCCTGGTAGTCCTTTTCATAGTCTGGCCATAGGAATAGCCAGGGACAAAGCCATGAGTACTCTTTAAGTACTCGCAAACTAATACTAACAAGTGAAGTGGTTTTTGAGTAGGATATACTAAGCTCTAGGGTTGTTTTGCAAAAAGCCAGATTTATCTCTACTTGAGTTCAGAAGCAAAGAAATCTAGTTAAAAGTTTGAGTAGGAATCCTAAGCTCTAGGTTTATTTGCAAAAAGCCAGGTTTATCTCAAACTGAGTTTAAAAGTAAATAAAACTAGTTTAATGTTCTATAACACCTAAGTGGGAACTTGGTTTTCATGTTCACAACCCTGTTGTGGTCAAGTCAAAGTCACAGTTCATTTCACAAGTAATTTTGAAAACATCTGACGACGGAACAGTATGGCCACTCCAACTGTCCATGACCATGAACACAACTATTCGAATAGTTTGACACGCTGCAGAGGTGGTACACTTTCACCACAACATTTGATACATCCGTCAGGGATAACCCTAAATCATCATACTTAGTATGCGGATAATCAATCCTAACCTTTCAATTACACACCCTAGTATAGGCACCTACCCTATGAGTGTGGCCTCCCAACCATGACCATCTATCATCTTGGGTACTGCATAGGTGGACATTCATAACATGGTAGTCTCAGCTCAAACCTCTTCCGCAAGGGAACCCATACTAAGACATATAAACTTCCGGTCAAGCCCTACCCAATTCAGGTATTGTGGTTGTACGGTAAAATTGGAATGGTATCGCATCCGAACCCAACCATCAGTTTTAAAAAAGGGTCAAAGCTCATGCCTCAACATTTTCATCATCAAATCATCTTGTGTTCACAACATATGTCAAAACATATCAATAAAATGAATCTTCATTCCAAGGTTTTCATAATCATTTTCACCAAGTATTCCCATATAATGTGATCAACTTTTATGCTTAGCACTAGCCACTAAAGTTGATGGTATTCACTAATGAGGGGTGCTAATCAAGTGTGACTATCCAAATATAGTCTCATGCCTTAGTATGACATCTAGGTCTAACTACTTAGGACTAGTTTTATGCTCTTTATGCTATCTATACTATCTTTCCAGAACTCACAAAGCACTAACTAAAAGTAATAAAGAACTTTGGTAAACATGAAAGAATAAAGCTTGCAAGTAAAACTGGCATTTGATATAATCAAGGTTGCATAACCCAGGTATGCCTAAGGCATCTAGCTTGCAAGTGTTAGCTGGCATAGTTAACTTGTATTGTGAGGCTTGTAAGTATTATCTTGCATAGTTAAGAAACTTGCAAGTATTAGCTTGCCTTGATTGGTGTAGTGGTTGAAGTTTTCTTCTTCTTCTTCTTCTTCTTCGGAGTACTCCTCCTCCTCGTAGCCTTGGTCGGTACTAGCATCTATAAATGAATACGAGGTACACAATCACCAAACAATACTTCGCTCCTTATACTTAGCACACAAAGGTTCACACTAGATGATCTAGCATCATCACAATCATCACATGAAATAAAGACCTAGTCTTATTATTTTTATTTTAAAAAAGTAATTTCTACTCATTGAAGGTTCTTAAGATTTAATATGCTCCAATTAAAATATGGGATCATGTTGACACACGTCATCACCACATAGTCTAATACTTGGGAATATGATTTAAAGTGGTGGTCATATTTTATAAAGTTTAAAAGTACTATTTTATATAATTAAAGTGACTAGAAATGCCTATGGGGCGTTCTTTTGGTACTAGTCAAAGATCACTACATGTAAACCTAACTATTTTTACATATTCAGTTAGATCTTGTCAAATGTGATTTTTGAGAATTGGAATCAACTCAAAAGCATTTATGGTTGATTGTTGAAAAATGTTTGAGTGTGAAAAAGTCTCTGTCTTGTTATTTTTACTATAGGTGATATATATTTTCAAATGGTTTGAATCGAACGGGCTTGGATTGATAATTTCAATAACTTTCTAACAAAATTGGAATCATGCAATTTGGTTTAGTAAATATCTTTGAATTGAATTTCAAAGTCACTGACTGAGCTAGGTTTTGATTAAAATGGAAAATATCTATTTGAATCTCTGGGCTACGCGCGGGAATGATACTGGGCCGGCCCAACTGCACAGCGCGTGCGCAGCGGTCTGCTGATAGGGGGTCCCATGCATCAGCGGCTCAGTTAACCCGAAGCGGTATGTTTCAATCTAGGCCATGCGATTATAATAAGATCTAAGTCCTACGTTTGTCGTCTCCGTCGGATAGCTCCGGCGAGACTGAACCCTAACGGCAACGTTGGGGGTATGCGGTGGCTTACCAGGGCTCCAACTAGGGTCGGCGATGGGGGCGAACGACATTGTCGACGATGGCGGTTGGAACAGTGGTCGCGAAAGGTCCTGGGGTGGCTCCAATCAACGACTCCTCTTCTCCTCTACAGCGGCAGACTCCGGCTAAATTCCGGTGGGCTGGAGCTTGCCTTGCTCCGGGGAAGGGTGTGGGGTGGTTCTGAGAGAAAGGGGAGTGATATGGTGTGAAGAATTGAGGCGGGGGTGGCCTCTATTTATACACCGGCGAGAGGGGCAGAGCGGCATGGGCTGGGCTCGTCGGTGACAACGGCACAACGAGCTACGGGCATGGCGAAGGGCGTAGGACGGTGCGGTGTCTCCTGGTGATCATCACTGGCTTAATGGCACAGCATGGGGCAGTCGAGGATGGTTGGGCGCGGTCCATGTTCTGCACGGGAGTGGCAGTGTTCGAGACGTCGTACAGAGGTTTCGTGTTGCACGGCGGCGAACGGTCGTGTCTGTGAGGTATCTAGGGTCATGGCGAGTGTAGTTATGCATGGTGAAGGCGAGGTGCAGCGTGTCGGCTGCGGTGCTCTGGTGCGCTCTTGACATGGTTGGAGAGGACTGGGCGCAACGATTCTCTAGTGGTCCATGGCCTGGCTGCGCTCGAGGGGTGGATAGGGAGTGGTGGTGGACGGTGGCCTATCTCCTAGATATCGTGGACGGGCGCAGCGCTTCCTCCTGCGAGCTGTCCATGGTCGGTCGGCAATGGCAGTTCGGGTGGCGCAGCACTGGTGCAAGCACTGAAGGGGGAGCTGGTTCAATGCGATGCTGGGCTCTGAGGGTGACAAGGGGAGTGAAATGGGGGCAAAGGTTTGATCAATCACTGCTCACCACAGTAGAAGTTAGGCAAGTTTGATCTATGTTCACCATGTGTATGATGAAATGGCCGAATTTAAAGTTTGAATTTTTGGCTGAATTTTGGTGAGTGCTCTGGACATATGCTTGGTAGTCTAAGGTTGCTTGGGTTTGCCAATGTGAAGTGGTTTGGTTGGTTTTTGAGAAATGGCCATCTTAGTACCTACACTTGATTCAATTTTCGAATGTCCTTAAATTAGATTTGGAATTTGTTTCTGTTGGTTTGTAAAGTGGGCTTTTGTTCATTGTTACTTGGTCTAGCAAGGGTTGAAAATATTTGGATTTGTTTCTATTAGAAATCTTTAACTAGGAACACCCAAAGTGGTCTAGTGAACAAGTTTGGCCAAAATGACCATTTGCTTATATTTCTTATATTTGATTTTCTCTTCATTTGATTATGCTTGGAAATGATCTAGATGATATTGTTTTCATCTTTAAACCAATCCTTATCATTCATAGCAATCAAACATGGCATTGAAAGCATTCATGCCTTAATCACACACACATGCATTCATATTAATTTTAATAATAAAAGTTTTTGTTAACCCTAAACTTGGGTGATTAGAACTTGATAAAATTGTTTAATATTTTTGGGATGTTACAAACCTTCCCTCCTTAAACAAAAAATTGTCCCGAGATTTAATAAAAAGGAAAACTAGGAACTAAAGATATCTAGAAACTCAGTCCTAATGTAATCTTCTCGCTCCCAAGTAGCATCTTCTTCAGTATGGTTACTCCACTGGATCTTGAGAAACATGATACTCCGGGTTCTGGTGGTTCTGAAGGCTTCTTCCAGAATACGAATGGGTACTTCACGATAAGTTAGGTCCTTGTTGAGATCTATGGTTTGGTGATCAATATTCTTGAAAACTTCGGTCTTCTCTGGAACCTCTAGGTATTTGCGAAGTAACGAGATATGTAACACATCATGCACGGCTGACATCTCCTCCGGCAGTTCTAGTTGATATGAAGCTTCTCCCTAGCGATTCAAAATCTTGAAGGATCCAATATATCTGGGGGCTACCTTCCCTTTCACTTGGAAATGTTGCATTCCTTTCAAGGGTGATACTTTCAAATACACAAAATCTCCGATAGTGAAGGCTAGATCTCGACGACTCTTGTCAGCATAACTCTTCTGTCTGGATTAGGTGGTCTTAAGGTGCTCACGGATCTTGTGAACTTTATATTAGGCTTCTCTTAGGATGTCGAGTCCGAAAATCTGACTCTCTCCTACTTCCGACCAATTTAGTGGGGTACGACACTTCCTTCCATACATAAACTCAAATGGGGCCATTTGCAAACTGGCTTGGTAACTGTTGTTTTTTGAGAATTCTGCGAAAGGCAGTCAGTCTTCCCATTTAGATCCATATTCCAACACACAAGCTCTCAACATATCTTCGAGTATCTGGTTTACTCGCTCTGTTTGGCCATGTCACGACCCGGGATCAGGGCTAGACAAATACCAGATCCTCATCTGATATAAGCCTAACCTAAATTCCAAAACGCGTAGGGAAAGATCAGTAACATTACAGAACATACAAACCATACATTAAATAGGTAAACTCTTAAGAGAGTTACAAACCAGTCATACAAGCCAAGGGTCATAGACCCATCATTACATCAAACAACGGAAGCAAACAAGTTGTTCTAAACAACAAACTTAGCAAAGGGCTAAGAGGCCATAAAAAAAGTAGCGACCCTTCCATAGATCCTAGGCTGTTGCCCGGGAACCCCGACTACTCGTCTACTTCGACGTAGAAACCACCTTCAGTTGGAGTAGCATCATCTGTAGAAAAACATCAACAAAGCAAGGCTGAGTACAGGGTGTACTCCGCAAGACTTATGGCTAGTGGAGTTATTTTGCATAAAGCCATCTTTTGTTTTCAAAACAAGAGGGAGAAGAAACTCGTCTAGTTAGATCATTTTCAAAAGGGGATAAGAAGACTTCAACTATAGCTCTTAAATTCATCTTTGATATCCACCAAGCATCATCATCAACCGAACCACTTTTCCCGAACTACCCCATCAACAACCCTGAGGAAGTATTCCGGATCTCACTTTAGTTGACAAGTTTTAACATTCGGTTATAGTTCTCTATGATCTTCACATCCGTTCCCAAGTCATCCATAACCGTGGACACGGCTTTTCGAAAAGATTATAACCCTGCAGGGATGCACAAGTTTACCCACATGTACCAACCGATTCTTAATGCCAAATTATTAGCCCTCTTCCTTGGAAGGCCGGTAGAGAGTGGTTGACACGACCTTTACCTTGCTTTTGCCGAGACCATGAGTCACGCACTTGGGAGATGCCGCCATAACGGGTCAAGTCCCGAAGCTGGTCCCTAATGATGTGCGTAGGGTTCAAGATTACAGATGCCGAGCATCTCTTGTTCCCGGCCACGCTCACCTAACTATTATGAATGCACCTCCTTCACCTCCATTCAAGAACAACCAAGATGCGTATGTCGAATGTAAAGCCCAAACTATGTGACTCATGGAATCTACTAGGCAAGTTAGTTGGTCGAGGGGGTTTATAGGCCCCCGTGTGGTTGTACGCTCGTGTTGGTTCAAGAGGCAAGAACATCGGGTCCTAGGGGTGGCAAGTATGGAACTACAAAAACCACAACACACGTGGCCTCCCATACAAGCCTTAGCATGTTTATAATTCATCTCTGATCACATCATCACATCCTACCATACTAGATTCATTCGCATCTCCGGTGCATCACCTGAATGATCAACATTTGACCACTAAGCATGTCTAAGCTTGACCGAACTGTGGCACTAGCGACACTCATAAGCCAAACCCTAGTTATGCTAGGAGCGGTGGATCAGGTAATATAGTTCACAAAGGATATCATGCATCAGATAGGATTACTCTGTCTACTGATAAAAGACTGTTTGAACCGAATGCATATGACGAGAATAAAATACTTTGTAATCATAGGACTCATATGTATGAGTGGGGCTTCGCTTGCCTTGTCTGTTGTTGGACTGATACTACTCTTCAGTGGCGTTGACTTCAGCTTCGGGTTCGGTTCCTATTCGCGAGAACCAATCACCGGAAAAGAGAAAGCAACACTCAACACATGGCATGTGCAATTCTCATACAATATGGATGATATGACAAGTTTAATAGTGTTGAATTGAACCCTAAAGCATGCTTGGTCACTTTAAAGGGGGTTCCGAAAGTCCAAACCCTAAAACAGGGGGATCATCGGAATCACCTATGGGGTTCAATTAGTTCTTCTAATTAAACTTGATATCAAAGTTTATTAACAATGTATGATTATAGCTTAGTTAGATAGGTTTCATTTTTTCTGAACATTTTGGTATATTATTTGTATTTTTCTGAATTAAAATGAATTAGTTATGAATTTCCCAATTTTTAATTCATTTTAATTCATTTTTGGAATATTTAAAATAATTTCCAACTTGGGCCCACATGTCAGACTTTTATTATTTTCAGAAAACATTTACAGAAAATAATAAAACTCTTACAGGTATGGCCCACCTGTCAGGGATTTTCTATTTAAAGAAATAATTACAAAACAATTAAAAAAATAAAAGAAATGGATTTATTGCCTCATGCTCATGTCAGCATGCTGATGTCAGCATGACATCAGCAATGGAGCTCACCCACAGATCGAGCAAGGATCCAACGATCCCGAGCACGCCTGGATGCGCGGATGGGCGCGTTAGAGAGAGGGCATCGCGGGGAGAAAGATAGTGGCGGCGCCGCCCTGGAATGGTCGTCGGAGCAGCGTGTGCGACGGCGTCCGACGGCGAGGCTTGCAGGCGGTTGTGGCGGCAGCGATACAGAGAGGGAGAGAGTGAGCGGAGGGGTTCGTTTGAACCGTGAGCTCACCCTGAGCATGATGGTGGTGACGGCGAGGCCGGGGACGGTCGAACGGCGTCGAATCGACGACGACAACCTCGGCGACTGGCGGTGGTTTGGGGATGATTCCGGCGAGGATAGTGCTTCCCTGCTTGCGTGCTTCGCTGAGGAGGACGAGGGTGGCGAGGCGCTTCCAGTGGTGGTCTCGGCGTGGCGCGGGGTGGCCGGAGACGACGGGGAAGAAACACTCTGGCCGGCTAGGGTTTGGCCATGACGAGAAGAAACAGGGAGGAGAGGGGGAACTGGCAACTAGGGTTTGTCGGCGGCTGCTCTGGGGGTCTTATAGGTGCTCGGGGGCGGCGGCGTGCATCTTAGCGCGGCCGCAGCGGCGGACGGCGGCGCCGGCGATAGGCAGCTACCTGTCTGTCTGCAGGTAGACGACGAGGGACAGGGGCGAAAGGGTACGCGGGCCAGAATGGGCTGGCTTGGGCCCCGGGTGGGCTGGCTGCTGGCGCTGCTGGCGGCAGGGAGAGAGGAGAGGAAAGATGGGCTCGGCCCAGAGAGGGTTAGGTTAGATTTTTTTTCCAGGAAATCCTTTTTCTTTTCTATTTTCTGATTTCCCCCTTTTTATTTTGAATTCAATTCTGTTTTGAATGATTTTAAATTTATAGAAACTTTTGTATAATATCTTAAAACACTTAGGGGCACTTATAACTATTTGAGCTCCATGCATTTGAGAATTTTTAAAATAGAAAAACCATTTGAATTGATTCAAAAAGAGAGAGCAAGCTATTAGGGTTTAGGGTTTTGTTTGTTCTTCTTTGGTTGAAGCAAAGTGCAAGTGTTATGCATGCATGCAATGCTCAAACATGTCCTTATTTATATTACACAAAAGGTGGTATGTTACAGCTCTACCCCACTTACAAGAATCTCGACCCGAGATTCCTAGGTTTTAGAAAAGAAGGCAGGGTACTCAGATCGAAGATGATCTTCGCGTTCCCAGGTTGCTTCTGAATCAGAGTGATGAGACCATTGAACTTTCAGGAACTTGATTGTTTGACGACGAGTCTTGCGCTCGGTTTCATGAAGAATACGAACAGGGTATTCTCGGTAGGTTAGATCATATTGGAGATCCAAAGTTTCATGGTCCACACCACGAATGGGATCTTTGAAGCAGCGCTTGAGTTGAGACACATGGAAAACATCATGTACCTCTAGAAAAGTTGAAGGTAGATCCAATTGGTAGGCAAGCTCACCCCGCTTGGAGAGAATGCGAAAGGGACCAACGTAGGGAGGTGCCAATTTGCCTTTGATACCGAATCGATGGACACCCTTCAGAGGAGTGACCCGGAGGTAAACTTGATCACTAACTTCATAGTGAACATCAAGATGATGACGATCATAGTTATTCTTCTGACGAGATTGAGCGGCCTTCAAACACTCTTGAATTATGCGAACTTGATCTTCTGCTTCTTGGATCATGTCCGGACCAAAGAATTGTCTTTCGCCGGTTTCGGTCTAGTTCAGCGGTGTTCGACATGTTCTCCCATACAGGAATTGGAAAGGTTCCATGCCCAAACTGGATTGAAAACTGTTGTTATAAGAGAACTCCGTAAAAGGAAGACATTTCTCCCAGTTCTTTCCAAAGGATATGACACATGCTCTGAGCATGTCTTCAAGAATTTGATTCACTCTTTTAGTTTGACCACCGGTTTTAGGATGATAGGCTGTGCTGAAGGAGACATGAGTTACCATTGCTTCTTGCAAACTTTGCCAGAATTTGGAAGTAAACAAACTTCCACAATCAGATATGATCTTCTTGGGGACACCATGAAGGACGACGATCCGATAGATGTATAGGTCAGCCAATTGACTAGCACAGATAGTTTCACGAACTGGAAGGAAATGAGCAACTTTGGATAACCGATCAACTATTACCCATATGGCATCGTTTCCTGCTTGTGTCCTTGGGAGTCCAGTGATAAAATCCATACCAATTTCATCCCATTTCCACTCAGGAATTTTCAATGGTTGCAGAAGTCCAGCATGCCTTTGGTGTTCAGCCTTCACACGACGACAAACGTTGCACTCTGCAACAAAACGAGCGATTTCTGGTTTCATTCCACTCCACCAGAATCTTTGACGGAGATCTCGGTGCATCTTGGTACCACCAGGATGGATAGAGAGAGGGGATTCATGAGCTTCCAAAAGAATTAGATCTTTGATTTTTCGACTATTTGGAACCACTAGCCGGTTACTGAAGTATAGAATACCTTGATCATTGACGGAGAAACATTTAGCTTCACCGCTTACAACACGTTCTTTGATCTTGCTAACTTCATCATCTTGCTTTTGAGCTTCCTTGATTTGGTCCTCTAGAGAAGATTTTATTTCAAGGTTAGCAAGGAATCCACAAGGAACCACTTCAAGGTTAAGACGCTTGATTTCCTCGTAGAGAACAGGTTGGTCTTGTGAAATCATCAGATTGTTGCAATAAGACTTCCGACTTAGCGCATCAGCAACTACGTTGGCTTTGCTGGGTTGATAGTTGAGACCCAAATCATAATCTTTGATGAGTTCCAACCATCATCTTTGCCTGAGATTCAAATCTGGTTGGGTGAAGAGGTACTTTAGGCTTTGATGATCCGAGTAAAGTTCACAACGGTTACCGATGAGGTAATGTCGCCATTGCTTAAGAGCATGAACGACATCAGGGAGCTCGATATCATGGGTTGGATAATTGTTCTCATGTGGCTTCAACTGCCGAGAAGCATAGGCCACTGCATGACCATCTTGCATCAACACACAACCGAGCCCTTGGAGAGAAGCATCACAATAGATGACGAAGTCCTTGCTTGTATCCAGAAGGACAAGCACATGTGTGGTGGTTAGCTTAGTTTTCAAAGCTTGGAAGCTTTCTTCTGCCTTTTCTGACCATTCAAATTTCTTATCTTTCTTAAGAAGATCCGTCATAGGCTTGGATATCTTAGAGAAGTTCTCGATGAATCGGCGGTAATATCCAGCCATTCCGAGAAAACTTCGGACTTCCTTGACTGAAGTAGGTGACTTCCGTTCTAGAATGTTCTGAACCTTATCCGGTATGACAGCAACACCACTTGCAGACACAACATGACCAAGGAAGACGAGCTCTTGTAACCAGAACTCACATTTGGAAAACTTGGCGTAGAGACGATGTTCACAAAGTTTAGTCAATACCAAACATAGATGTTCGGCATGCTCTTCTTCGGTCTTGGAGTAGATTAGAATGTCATCAATGTATACCACAACGAACTTGTCGAGATACTCCATGAATACGGAGTTCATGAGCCTCATAAATGTGGCAGGGGCATTGGTTAACCCGAAGGACATCACTCTATACTCGTAAAGACCATAACGAGTTGTGAATGCTGTCTTTGGGATATCCTCCTTTCTGATCTTGATTTGATGATACCCTGATCTTAAGTACATTTTGGAGAAGACAGTGGCACCACTTAATTGATCAAATAGGTCATTTATCTGAGGAAGTGGGTACTTATTCTTGATTGTCACCGCGTTGAGTGGACGCTAGTCAACCACCAATCTTGGAATATTTGTATCCCGCTTCTTGACAAAGATGGTAGGGCAACCCCAAGAGGATGTACTAGGTTGGATGTATCCTAGACCCTCTAACTCTTCAAGTTGCTTCTTCAATTCAACCAACTCATGAGGAGGCATGCGGTAAGGTCTTTTGGAGATAGGAGCAGTTCCAGGAACTAGCTCTATGACAAGCTCCACACTTTGATCAGGTGGCATGCTAGGCAACTCTTCAGGAAAAATATCCGGGAAATCATAGACTACATGGACATCTGGACCTCGAGAGCAGGTTGGACATCCATGGCATACAACTCCGAGAATGGTTTAAGAACTACTGACGGAGACTTTGAACTATCAGTCCAATATTTGACAGTTATGCCAGCAGGAGAGGTCACAGAAACTGTTCTAAGTGCACAGTCAATGACGGCTTGATACTTGGTTAACCAGTCCATGCCCAGAATGACATCTATGTCAGTTGACTTGAGTGCAATCAGAGAAGTGGGAAACTTCTGATATGCTATATCTATCTCAACCCCATGAGTAACCCAGATGGTCTGCCAACGAGACCCATGAGTACTAATCTCTATAGGGGAAGACATTGCTTCAAAAGGTATACCATGCTGCCATGCAAACTCTTGTGATATGAATGTATGCGATCCTCCAGAATCAAACAAAACTGTTGCGAGAATTGAATTGACACGGAGCGTACCCAGAATGACGCGTGGATCTTCCTAAGCTTCCTCAACAGTGACATGGGTCAGACGACCACGTCCAGCACCTTGAGATTTATCATTCTTCTTTGCCTGCTGATCATTGCGTCCGGCAGCCCTTTGAGAACACTCCCTTGAGTAGTGACCAGGCTGACCACAGGAGTAACAGGTAACCCCAGTGTGAGAACCAGCATGAGAATGATAGTTTGATCCACCAGTATTTGACTGTGGATGACGAGAAATAATGCCAGAAGACTTGGGTGCATAGGGAGCACGAGGCACAACACTGTATGGAACAAAGACATGGCGCATATTGTTACCAGAGGAAGAAGCACGAGAATTTCCTTCTTCATGCTTATGAGAAACTTCCATATCCTTCCTTCCATTCTCCAGAGTAAGAGCCTGATTGTGCAGGTCCTGGAAAGACTGGAACTTGAAGGGCAGCAACTCATAGCGAAGTGCAGAGTAAGTCCCTTACGGAACAACTCTTGCTTATCTTCATCATTGGTCACATCCCTGGTTGCATAACGAGCCATGCGAGTAAACTCACGCCCATAAGTTTCAATATCCTTGCGCCCCTAAGTCAGATCCAGAAACTCCCTCCTTTTGAGATCCATGACGGGCTTAGGGATATACGAGGCACGAAATGCTGCAACAAACTCCTCCCAGGTAACGACATGTCCCTGAGCTTGCAGATTCTGAAAACCTTCCCACCAAACACCAGCCTCACCTTCCAGTTGATAGGTGGCAAAGTTGACACAGTCAGCAGGACGGACTCGAAGAGCACTGAACTTGCACTCTATGGTGCAGAGACAATCATCAGCTTCAAGGGGTTCCTTGGAGGGGGTGAAGATTGGAGTAAAAGAGCGGATGAAATATCCAAATGTGACACAGTCGTTAGGACGATGTTCAGTGTTCTGCGCCACACGCTCCCGAAGGCGTTCATTCCTCTGACGGTTGGTCTCAATGTTGTTGAGAACCTCGGCCATTGTGGGAGGTGGCAGAAGTTCCTGATCAGCATCGTTGTTTCCTCGACGGCCAACAGAACCACGAGTACCAGCCGGCATCCTGAGGAGAAAATAGAAACCATGAGAATGGATTCACCAAAGAGGGTACAACAAAGGATGGCAAAACCATATCAAAAGATCATGGTAGAGGTGAACATGTGGATGAAAAGTATATCAATGCATTAAGTATGGCGGTAGAACAAGCATACGAAACGTATACGCTACCAACTTAGATACATACCATAACAATGGAATGCAAGCATGATATGGTACCAACAGGTCACAAAAGAATAGAGAGCGAGATTAAAGACATCCTTAGCAAAGTTGAAAAACATTGCTTCAGTTGCACAGATATATCTTGGAAACTCTGAGCCTTGTAACCAAGTACGGAGTACTTGGGGAAAAACAACCCAAACCCGTATATCCTAAGGGTTTGAAATGGTAGACAAGAAGTGAAAACCTTGCAAAGCAAACAAGGTAAGATAACTCAGCAATAGAACAACCTTGGATAAGGAGTAAAAAGAGTCCTATTCAGAGTTTTGCAAATAGTTTTTAGCTTTCAAATAGTTTTCTCAAACTCTAGACTCAACATCGACCAGCTAGAAGGGTTTCCTACAGGCAGTCCTGCTCTGATACCAAAATCTGTCACAGCCCGAGATCAGGGCTAGACAAATACCAAATCCTCATCTGATATAAGCCTAACCTAAATTCCGAAACGCGCAGGGAAAGATCGGTAATATTACAGAACATACAAACCATACATTAAATAGGTAAACTCTTAAGAGAGTTACAAACCAGTCATACAAGCCAAGGGTCACAGACCCATCATTACATCAAACAACAGAAGCAAACAAGTTGTTCTAAACAACAAACTTAGCAAAGGTCCTAAGAGGCCATAACAAAAGTAGCGACCCTTCCATAGATCCTAGGCTGCTTCCCGGGAACCCCGACTACGCGTCGACTTCGACCTAGAAACCACCTTCAGTTGGAGTAGCATCATCTGTATAAAAACATCAACGAAGCAAGGCTGAGTACAGGGGGTACTCCGCAAGACTTATGGCTAGTGGAGTTATTTTGCATGAAGCCATATTTTGTTTTCAAAACAAGAGGGAGAAGAAACTCATCTAGTTAGATCATTTTCAAAAGGGGATAAGAAGACTTCAACTATAGCTCTTAAATTCATCTTTGATATCCACCAAGCATGATCATCAACCTGACCACTCTTCCTGAACTACCCCCTCAACAACCCCGAGGAAGTATTCCGGATCTCACTTTAGTTGACAAGTTTTAACATTCGGTTATAGTTCTCTATGATTTTCACGTCTGTTCCCAAGACGTCCATAACCGTGGACACGGCTTTTCGAAAAGATTATAACCCTGCAGGGGTGCACAACTTTACCCACACGTACCAACCGATTCTTAATGCCAAATTATTAGACCTCTTCCTCGGCAGGACGATAGACAGTGGTTGACCACGACCTTTACCTTGCTTTCGCCGAGACCATGAGTCACGCACTAGGGAGATGCCGCCATAACGGGTCAAGTCCTGAAGCCGGTCCCTAATGATGTGCGCAAGGTTCAAGATTACGAATGCCGGGCATCTCTTGTTCCCGGCCATGCTTACCTACCTGTTATGAATGCACCTCCTTCACCTCCATTCAAGAACAACCAATATGCGTATGTCGAATGGCAAGCCCAAACTATGTGACTCATGGAATCTACTAGGCAAGTTAGTTGGTCGAGGGGGTTTCCAGGCCCCCGTGTGGTTGTACGCTCGTCTTGTTTCAAGAGGCAAGAACATCGGGTCCTAGGGGTGGCAAGTATGGAACTATAAAAACCACAACCCACGTTGCCTCCCATACAAGCCTTAGCATGTTTATCATTCATCTCTGATCACATCATCACATCCTACCATACTAGATTCATTCGCATCTCCGGTGCATCACCTGAGTGATCAACATTTGACCACTAAGCATGTCTAAGCTTGACCGAACTATGGCACTAGCGACGCTCATAAGCCAAACCCTAGTTATGCTAGGAGCGGTGGATCAGGTAATATAGTTCACAAAGGATAACATGCATCAGATAGGATTACCCTATCTACTGATAAAAGACTGTTTGAACCGAATGCATACGACAAGAATGAAACACTTTGTAATCATAGGATTCATATGTATGAGTGGGGCTTCGCTTGCCTTGTTCGTTGTTGGACTGATACTGCTCTTCAGTGGCGTTGACTTCAGCTTCGGGTTCGGTTCCTATTCGCGAGAACCAATCACCAGAAAAGAGAAAGCAACACTCAAGACATGGCATGTGCAATGCTCATACAATTTGGATGATATGACAAGTTGAATAGTGTTGAATTGAACCCTAAAGAATGATTGGTCACTTTAAAGGGGGTTCCGAAAGTCCAAACCCTAAAACAGGGGGATCATCAGAATCACCGGTGAGTTCAATTAGTTCTTCTAATTAAACTTGCTATTAAAGTTTATTAACAATGTATGATTATAGCTTAGTTAGATAGGTTTCATTTTTCTAAACATTTTGGTATATTATTTGTATTTTTCTGAATTAAAATGAATTAGTTATGAATTTCCCAATTTTTAATTCATTTTAAATCATTTTTGGAATATTTAAAATAATTTCCAACTTGGGCCCACATGTCAGACTTTTATTATTTTCAGAAAACATTTACAGAAAATAATAAAACTCTTACAGGTATGGCCCACCTGTCAGGGATTTTCTATTTAAAGAAATAATTACAAAACAATTAAAAAAAATAAAAGAAATGGATTTATTGCCTCATGCTGATGTCAGCATGATATCAGCAATGGAGCTCACCCACAGATCGAGCAAGGATCCAACAATCCCGAGCGCGCCTGGATGTGCGGATGGGCGCGTTAGAGAGAGGTCGTCGCGGGGAGCCAGATAGTGGCGGGCCGCCCTGGAATGGTCGACAGAGCAGCGTGTGCGACGTCAGCTGACATATCAGGCAATTCATCTGGGAATACGTCGAGGTATTCACAGATTACTCTGACTTGGTCAATGGTTGGTTGGGCTAGACTCTTGTTGCACTTGAATTGACGGGGCAACGTCTCAGATACATGCTCTACTGATACTACAGTGGAACTAGTCATGGTTATGGCTTTCTTGGCACAGTCGATTATTCCTTTATGTTTCGACATCCAATCCATTCCTAGTACTACTTCCAAACCTTTGGTTCCAAGTACTATTAGGTTAGCATAAAATTCTATTCCATGGATTATGATAGGTATGGCCTTGCAAATTTGTCTAGCTTTGGTGGTTGAACCAGGTATTTGAACTATCATAACATGCTTCAATTTTGTTGGTTGAATCTTACTAGTGCATGCAAATTCTTCTGTAACAAACGAGTGCGATGCTCCAGAATCAAACAACACTCTTGCAAGTACCGAGTTAATAGAGAACATACCCAGCATGACATCTGGCGCTTCCTGAGCTTCTTCAGCATTCATGTGAAAGAGACGGCCGTTGCGGTTGAGTGAGTTCCCTGGGGCAAATCTCCTTCCAGGATGAACACGGCGTTGCTGCTGAGCTGGTGCATTCACATTGGTGGCTGCTGCAAGCTTCTTGGGGCACTCATTGGAGTAGTGACCCTTCACTCCGCATTCAAAACAAGTAATCAGAGACTTGTCTTTTCCTGCAACATGCACGCCATTGCTTCTAGTCCTTGGGGCAATATTGTTGTTGTTGTTGGACTTGGGCAGTGGACGGTTGAAATTGTTGGAGTTGCCAGGGTTCTTTTGATTTCCTCCAGGCCTTGAGTTTCCTCCTCCACGGTTGGGATAGTTTGGATGGGACATAGGGGGTCTATTGTTTCTCGGGGCATATCCAACAGACGGGTTGGGGCGATACTTCGGGGTATGGTGGGATCCTGGTTGATGCATCATTCGACGCTTGTGATTATCGTTGGCTTGGTTGATCTTGCCTTCCATCTGGATTGCAGAATCCACTAAGGATTCAAGGTCAGCGAAGGGAATGTTGACCAGCACTGTCTGCATCTCATCATCCAAACCATTCAAGAATCTCTCCTTCTTCTTAGCTTCAGTATGAATCTCATCAGGGGCATACCTAGAAAGAGACAGAAATCTATCACGGTACTCTACCACAGTCATCCTTCCCTGCCTTAGCTCCTTGAATTCATCCCTCATCCGCAGAATCAAACCTAGTGACACATGTGTTCGGCTGAACTTGAGTTTGAATTCATCCAAAGCCATCATCTATCCTCCATTCATGGTGCGAATGCTATTCCACCAAGCTCTTGCATCACCATCCAGATAATGGGTGGCAAACCGTACTTTCTCATTGGCCTCCACTCCTGCGATCTCTAAGTTGTTCTCCATGGTCCGCAGCTAGTCATCAGCATCTAATGGCTCTTCAGACTTACTAAATATGGGGGGATTGGTGTTTTGAAAGTTCTTGAGCTTGGATCCATGGTTGTCCTGGTTTCCATAGCCTTGATTATTATGGGACATCTGAGCTATCTGTTAAAGGGTGGATAAATATCTTGATGTTCATCTCTTCCAGCTTCACAGTCAGCAACCAACATTTGCAAGATTTTTAGCATTGGGTCTTGAGATGAGCTGCTCCCTCCGCGAGGCATCATAAGATTGAGATATATAGTGAGACAAGAGGGAAATTTATAAGGTTCATGGATTTGTTTTTGAAAAGCTTTTAAACTTTAAGTTTGACTCTGGTTTTGCCAACTAGCAACTTGCTTTTCATTCATTCATCATAACACCCAATACAAACAGACAACACACTAGGGTAACATATGATTTTAGGAACCATTCTGTGAAGCTATGATACAGTGGGACCGGATACAACTCACACCTACGATAGTGCTCAAGTGCTACTACTCATCAGAACCGGTGGCTTCTTGATCATCAATGAAGGCGGAATCATCATCATCAGTGTGGAAGTCCATGTCGAGGTCTTCTAGGTAGTCATCATCATGACTGAGGTAGGAGTAGGGATCTCCACGGATATCTTCCCCTTCGTTTTCCCTCTCCTCAAGCATCATGTCCCGCTCATGGATGATCTGCTCCAAATATGACACCTTGTGACGAAGGAGGGCAATGATGCGACTTGTCATGGAGATGGCAAAGTGACTTGTGCTCCTTCACAAGGATGGCGAGGTTCTGGTCCTTGACTGCAATGGCATAGTTGTGGTTGGCATAGGCGCGAGCGTTGTCCAACTCCTTCTGCCTATCATACATCATGAAGTCGAGGTGATCCACCTGATGCTTCAGCTCCGGATGGCATGGTACCTCCAATGGCTGTCCCATAGCATCACGCCTTGCGTAGTAATAAAAACAAGTGCCATTGATCTGGCTGTTTTGCCCACACAGACGGGCAAGAGCCTCCTGCATAGCCCTGGTGAGTCCGTCTAGCCAGTTGTTCTCCCTCAAGTTGAATTGGATCCCCTCTGAGGTGGCTGCCTCCATATTGCCTCTGAGATTTGCAACTATCAGCCACTGTAATTCTCCTCCTTGCTGATCATTGAGCTGTGTTCCGAAGAACTCGGGGTGCGGGCGCTCAAGAAGTTACGAGAGTTGGCTTAAGTCGTGCTCGAAGATGAGCTCTCCTCCGTTGCCCAACTGGTAGAACTTGTTATACTTAACTTCCATCTATAAGAATGTAGGATGAGTAAGTTAGTGAGGTGATCAAGTGTGTCAAATTTTATGTAGGATTGCAAGAAATTTTGAGGAACATGAATTTTCTTGAAAGAATCTTAGTAATAAGAATGGGAATAAGTTTTCATAAATACTCACTTCTTTTGTTTTGGAACTAAATTTTTGATTCAAGCGTCCATTCTAACTAGGGTCTCCTATGGTTAGGATGGCTCTGATACCAACTTGTCAACACCCGGATTTTTAATCCCAGATGCCTGTTATGCCATACATCACAATTCTAGGATTACCATTTTTGTGAGACATAATAGATTGGTACCATAGTTCATCATCCATTACAAACCATAATAAAGGTCTTACAAATAAAGGATCTCATGATCCAGTCTTAATACAATCAACGCAGCAGAATAATAATAGTAGTAGCATGGTCAGGGCTCCATCTTCAGGGTCACAGGCAATGCTGACGATGGGAGATGATCCTAGTTGTCATAGACTTCCTGCTGTCCATCATCCTGGTAGTCCTCTTCATAGTCTGGCCATATGTAAACACCCGGATTTTTAATCCCAAGATTGCCATTTTAGCGAGACATAACTGATTAGATATCACATTACATCATCCATTACAAACCATACATAAGGTCATACACAAATAAGGATCTCATGATCCAGTTCTTAATACAATTGAAGCAGCGGAATAACGTGAAGATAATGATAGCATAGGCGAAGCTCCATCTTCATGGTCACAGGCAATGCTGACGATGGGAGATGATCCTAGTTGTGGAAACCTTCCCGCGGTCCATCTTCCTGATACTCATCTTCATAGTCTGGCCACGGGAATAGCCAGGGATAAAGCCATGAGTACTCTTTAAGTACTCGCAAACTAATACTAACAAGTGAAGGGGTTTTTGTAGTAGGATACTAAGCTCTAGGGTTGTTTTTGCAAAAAGCCAGATTTACCTTAACTAAGTTTAGAAGCAAAGAAAGCTAGTTGGAAGTTTTATAACACCTAAGTGGGAACTTGAATTTCATATCACAACTCTGTTGTGGTCAAGTCAAAGTCATAAATAATTTCATAAGTCATTTTGAAAACATCTGACGACGAAACAATATGGCCACTCCAACTGTCCATAACCGCGGGCGCGGCTATTCGAATAGTTTGACACTCTGCAGAGATTGTACACTTTCACCACAACATTCGATCCATCCGTCAGGAACAATCCTGAATTCACCATACTCAGTATGCGGATAATCAATCCTAACCTTTCAATTACATGCCCTAGTATAGGCACCTCTCTTGTGAGTTTGGCCTCCCAACCATGACCAACTGTCATCTTGGGTACTGCACAGGTGGACAATCTTCACAAGGTAGCCTCAGCTCACACCTTGGCCGCAAGGGAACCCATACTAAGGTATATAAATTTCCAGTCAAGCCCTACCCAAATTTCGGGTATTGTGGTTATACGGTAAAATTGGAATGGTATCGCATCCAGACAACCATCAGTTTTATAAAGGGCTAAGGCTCATGCCTCAAAATTTTCATCCTCAAAATCATATGGTGTTCGGAAACACATGTCAAAATATTTCAGTAGAATGACTCGTCATTCTAAGGTTTTCATAACATTTTCACCAAGTATTCCCATCTAAAGTTGATCAAGTTTTATGCTTAGCACTAGCATCTATAAGTGGGGGTAGATACTAATGAGGTAAACAAGTGTATCTTATCTAAGTGAAATCTCATGCCTCAGGATAACATCAATATTTGTCTAACTTAGGCCAAGTTTTATGCTCTTTATGCTACCTTCAATTATATCTCTAGAATCTACAAGTCACTAAGTAAAATCTAAGAGAAACCTTTAATAAAGAAAATAAAGTACTAAGCTTGCAAGTAAAACTAGGATTGGGTATCATCAAATGGGTATAAGCTTGCAAGTAGAGCTTGCAAGTGGAACTTCCAAGTGGTAGCTTGCTTAATGAGTATATTGCAAGTATTGGCTTGCCTTGTGCAGAGCAGTGGTTGAAGTTCTCCTCGGCTTCTTCCTCGTAGTATCCTCCTTCCTCCTCGTATCCTTGGTCGGTACTAGCGTCTATAAATAAATACGAGGTACACAATCACCAAACAATACTTAACTATTTCTAATCATCACACAAAGGTTCACACTAGATGATCTAGCATCATCACTATTATCACAAAGATTAAAGCACTTGTCTTATTTATTTTATTTTAGAAAAGTAATTTCTAATCATTGAAAAACTACTTAAGATTAAATATTCTCCAACTAAAACATGGGATCATGTTGACACATGTCATCACCACATATTTCAGTACATCGGAATGTAATTTAAAGTGGTGTCACAATTTAATAAGGTTTAACCTTTTTATTTTAATTAAATAAAATGACTAGAATGGCCTATGAGGCATTCTTTTATTACTTTATCATTATTTCTACAAGGAACCCTATATGTTTTTATATAATCTGAAAGGTATGGTTAAATGTGATTTTTGAGAGTTGGTATCAACTCAAAAGCTCTTATGGTTGAATTTTGAAAAATGTTTGAATGCAGAAAAGCTTCTGCCTTGTTATTTTTACCATGGGTGATCTACAATTCTAAATGGTTTTAATTGAACGGGCTTGGATTAAGAATTTCAATAGCTTTCTAAAAAAAATTGGTTTCATGCATTTTGGTTCAGTGAATCAAGCTGGGTTGATTTTTGAATCTAGGTACAGAACTGAGTTTGAAATTAAATGAAAAAAATCTAAGTTTGAATTGTTGGGTCGCGCGGGATGTTTAACTGGGACAGCCCACTAAGCACAGCGCACGCGGGCTGAGTAAGTGAGCGACCCCACTCGTCAGTGAGACAACGAGTGGCGAAGCGGTATGGGGCGATTAGGACCATAGGATCTAACTCTAATCGAACGGCTCTGGTTCATCGTCCACGTCGAACAACGCCGGCAAGACAGAACCCTAGCGCAGCCAGCGGGGGTCGTGGGAAGCTCACAGGGGCTCCGGCGATGGTCGGAGATGGGGGCAAACGATGAAGTCGACGACGGTGATCCTCCTGGTACCGGCAGCTCCTCCTGGGGCGGCTCCAATCGACGGTGCCTCTCCTCCTCTACAGCGGCGAACTCCGGTGAAATTCCGGCCACCTGGTGCTCGCCTTGCTCCGAGAGTGAGTGGGTGTGGTCAGTGAGATGTGGGGAGTGAGATGGTGTGCTCAAATCGAACGGGGGTGGCCTCCTTTTATAGTGGCTGAAGGGAACTGACAGGCGCGATTGGAGCTCGTCATGGTCGACGGCACAGAGTGCTACTGGCATGGGCAACGATAGGGGCGGTGCTGTGCTCTCTGGTGACGCTCAACAGCATGGTGGCGAGGCGTGGGGTGGTGCGAGATGGTCGGAACATCGTGGCGCTCTGGGTGGGTCCGACGACAAGTTTATTGGCGCACAACATGTGTGGTCCGCGCGGCGGTGAACGAGGTTGTCTGGCGGGGTGCTGGCGATCACGTATGCAAGCGGCGAGGGCGGCGCGTGGTCTGTGTGCTAGTGTCGCATGCGGCGCACTGACGCGCTCTTGGCTCGCACATAGAGAAGCTTGGCATGAGCTTGCCATGTGGTCCATGGGATAGGACAGGGGGTAGCGGTGGACGGTGGTCAGTTCTCCAGACAAGGTTGGCGAGGCTAGTTCTTCCTCTAGCTCGCTGGCGACATGGGGGTGACAATGGTGCTCTCGGCATGCTCACCATTAATGTCTAGGCTTGCTCATAGTGGTGCTAAAGCTAGTTAGATTACTTTGATCATCTACTGAGAGTGTAGCGTGAGCAAGTTAGGCACTGATCACTGCTCACTATAGTGTTTTGTGTTTGTCTGTTTGCTGCTGACAAGGTTATTGATGAAATGGCCGAAAGAAATTCAAATTTTAATTTTGGATTCAAACTTGGTGGGTTTGCTAGGAACATAATAGAAAGTCTCTGGTTAGTTGGATTAGTGAAGGGGCACAGGTTAGGTTGGGTTTTGAAAATGTGTGATCTTCACATACGATAAAGATTCAATTTTCAATTGTGATTTGAATGAGGTTGCCAAATGTTTCTGTAAGTTCATAAGGTGGGCTTCGATTCACTTTTAATTGGTCTAGCAAGGGGTGAAAATAAATGGAAAAGTTTCTGTTTGAAATCTTGGACTAGAAACACTCAAAGTGACCTAGTGAGCAAGATTGGCAAAAATGACCATTTGCTTTATTTGAATTATTTTTGATTTTCTCTTGATTTTTTTCCGCTTGGAAATGTTTTAGATGATGTTATTTTCATATTTAATCCATCCCTTGCTATTTAGGTTAATCACACAAGTTCATTCATGCATTCATCAAATCATCACATACACACATGCATGCATATGGTTTTTATTTAATCAAAGTTTTTGTTAACCCTAATTTTAGTGATTAGAGTTTGATGAACATGATCAATATTTTTGGGATGTTACGAACCTTCCCTCCTTAAACAAAATCTCTTCCCAAGATTTGAAAAAGAAGAAAAAAGATTACCTAGGATTTAATGAGATCGGGAAACTTCGTCCTGATGTGATCTTCTCGCTCCCAGGTAGCTTCTTTAGTGTGGTTGCTCCACTGAATCTTGAGAAACTTGATGCTTCAGGTTCTGGTGGTTCTGAAAGCTTCCTCCAAAATACGGATGGGTACTTCGGGATATGTCAGGTCATCGTTGATCTCTATGGTCCGGTGGTCAATGTTCTTGAAAACTTCAGTCTTCTCCAGAATTTCAAGGCATTTGCGAAGTAAAGATATATGGAACACATTATGCACTGCTGACATTTCCTCGGGCAGTTCCAATTGATACGATACTTCTCCTCGACGATTCAGAATCTTGAAGGGTCCGATATATCTGGGGGCTAACTTTCCTTTGAGCTGGAAATGATGCATTCGATTCAAAGGCGACACTTTGAGATACACAAAATCTCCGATATTGAAAGAGAGGTCTCGACGTCTCTTATCGGTGTAACTCTTCTGTCTTGACCGCACGGTCTTGAGGTTCTCACGGATCTTCTGAACTTTCTCTTCTGCTTCTCGTAGGATGTCGGGTCCGAAGATATGACTCTCTCCTACTTCCGACCAATTCAAAGGGGTACGCCACTTCCTTCTATACATGAACTCAAATGGGGCCATTTGCAAACTAGCTTGATAACTGTTGTTGTAAGAAAATTCTGCGAACGGTAGAAAGTCTTCCTATTTCGATCCATACTCTAGCGCACATGCTCTCAACATATCTTCAAGTATTTGGTTTACTCGCTCTGTTTGTCCATCAGTCTGAGTGTGATACGTTGTGATGTAATCCAATCGGGTTCCTAATCCTTCTTGGACTTTCTTCCAGAATCTTAAGGTAAACTGAGTTCCTCGATCCGATACGATGTTCTTGGGGAATCCATGCAAACTGACGATTCTAGCCATGTATAACTCCGCTAGCTTCGAACTCTGGTATGTGGTCTTGACTGGTAAGAAATGGGCTACCTTGGACAATCTATGAACTATGACCCAAATAGAGTCATTTCCTCTACTAGATGTAGGAAATCCGGTGATGAAGTCCATTCCTACAGAATCCCACTTCCATTCCGGAATCTGCAATGGTTGCAGCAGTCTTGTGGGTCTTTGATCTCCCGCCTTAACTCTCTAGCAAATATCACACTTGGCGATATAGCTTCCGATTTCTCTCTTCATCTTCTGCCACCAAAATTGCTCCTTCAAACCCTGATACATCTTCGTTCCTCCGGGATGGATAGAATAAAGAGTATCATGGGCCTCCTTCAAAATAACTTATTTCAACTCTGAATATGCTGGTACACAAAGACATCCTTTGTACCACAGAACTCCTTCTTCATCTTCGGTGAATCCGGGTACTTTGCCTGTACCGATACGACGTTTGATTCCGTCGAGACTAGCATTTCCTTTCTGCGCCTCCTTGATCTGACTGATCAAAGTGGGTTGAAGTTCTATGCTAGCCAAAAATCCTTCACTTACTAATTCCATTCTAAAATATTCCATCTCTTTGTGCAAACTTGGTTGCTCCTTCAAAATCATGGAGTTCAAGCAGCACGACAATCTGCTAAGGGCATCCGCTACCACATTGGCTTTACCCGGGTGATAGTGAATGTCTAGATCATAGTCCTTGATTAGTTCAATCCATCTTCTCTGCCTCATATGCAGCTCCTTCTGAGTGAATATATAATTAAGGCTCTTGTGATCTGAATAAATCTCACAACGATTTCCCATCAGATAATGCCTCCATCTCTTCAGGGCTAGAACTACTGCTGCTAGTTCAATATCATGGGTAGGATAATTCTGTTCATGTTTCTTTAGTTGTCGGGATAGATAAGATATAACTTTGCCCTCTTGCATTAGCACACATCCGAGACCGATCTTGGATGCATCACAATATACATCAAAGGGCTTCGTGATATCCGACATGATCAAGATTGGGGCTGAAATCAATCTCCTCTTGAGTTCTTGAAAACTCGCTTCACATTTGCCTGTCCATTCAAACTTCTTGTCCTTCTTCAGCAATTGGGTCATGGATCTAGCGATACTCGATAATCCTTCTACGAACTTGCGGTAGTATCCCGCTAATCCGAGAAATGCATGAACTTGGGTTTGAGTGGTTGACGCTTGCCAATCGTCCACATCCTTCACCTTTGCAGGGTCAACGGCAATTCCTCCGGCTGATAAGATATGTCTGAGGAATCCTACCTCCTGTAACCAGAATTCACATTTGCTAAACTTGGCATACATCTGATGCTCTCTAAGGGTTCCAAGAATGGTCCTTAGGTGTAGCTCATGTTCTTCTTTTGATTTGGAATAAATCAACATGTCATCGATGAAAACAACGACAAACTTATCCAGGAAGTCCATAAAAATCTTATTCATGAGGTTCATGAAATAAGCGTGGGCATTGGTTAATCCAAAATACATGAGAGTATACTCGTATAATCCATATCTGGTGGTAAAGGCAGTCTTTGGAATATCCTCTGCGCGAATCTTGAGTTGATGATAGCCAGTTCTAAGATCAATCTTAGAAAACACTTTGGCACCAGTCAACAGGTCAAACATGTCTTCTATCTTTGGCAACGGGTACTTGTTCTTGATGTTGGGAATATGCCCTAGAGGCAATCATGTATGATGAGATTTCCCATTGTATTCATAAAGTTATAAAGTTGTTCTTGTATAAACATCTGATGTGTATCATTGAATATGTGATTCGGTTGTGGAACTATACATTTATGTTGTTTGTACTAAATATCCTTGGTCATTGAGGTTGTGCTGGAAACACAACTTAGACCAATGTGAAAGTCGGCTTGATGACTTGGTTCCACTTTTCACGGGCATGGTGATACTATTCCGACTTACACAGATTCGTCTAAAGAGTTTAGCGAGTCGGATTGACCCATATTGAGGTACAATGAACAAGTTGTCATTTGTATATCTCAATCAATGTAATCCTTAGACCCGAGGTTGTTGCATAGTCCGAGTTGAAGATCACCTACTTAGGTTCTGTCAAACGCTGATCCATAACTGGGCAGTCATAAAGGCAGAGTTCGGGTCGATTGAGAATCAAGCTACGTGATGTGAATAACCAAGATGGGATTTTGCCCCTCCACTTGGAGAGATATTCTCTGGGCCCTCTCGGATGATATGATTCGAAAAGCATGGCCATGCACGACTCGCTTAAGTCTTAACCGAGGCGATCGACTAAGAGTTAGTCATATGAATCACTTATCTCGGATCGAGAAGAGAGTCGGACTATTTAAGGGATGACAAATATTCGCCTATAGTCTGACAAGGTATATCGTGAGGCAAAAGGGACTCGAACGCAAATCGCATTGGAAACGCAAGTCGTTATGACTCTTTGGTTCTTAGGAGTCGGCACGTTCTGCTAGGAGCCGCTACCGACTGATCGATTGAGAGTTGGACTCTAATCGTGTCCAAGTTGCCAAGAGCCTGCGGGGTCACACACTTAAGAGTGGGGGCAAGTTCGGATAGGATCTGAACCGGATATCTGGTTGGGTTGGACCCGAGCCGGATTTTGACTGAGTCAGTGAGTCAGACTCATGGTGACTAGTGTTATATGGGCTTTAGTGAATGGAGCCCATTTTCACTCCCTATATATAGTGGAGCACAGTAACCCAGAAGGGTTAATCGTTGATCGGTTAGGTCATTCCATGTGTTGGAAACCCTAGCTCCACAACAGTCCTGCCGTCATAACGAAACTAGCAGTTCGCTGCCGGTGCTCCACCTTGTACGTGTGGATACCAGCAGAGGTGCTGTAGAATCAGCACAAGGACGATCGGATCGCTAAGGACTGCACTGCATCAACTGACGCGATTCATCAGTAATTCGCAACTGCGCGTCTAGTGGTAAACCTCGTGGCCTTCTACCTCCGCTAGATCTTGGGATCACCACGTTAGAGGGAATTTTTTTTATCTCTACGTGGCCCAACACTTGATGGTGACATCATTAAACTTCTGATAATCCGTACACGAACGGTTACCTCCATCGTTCTTGTCCACAAACAAAACAGGTGATCTCCATGGTGACGCACTTGGTTGAATCAATCCAATTTCCAGCATGGCATCCAGTTGCTTCTTCAGTTCCACTAGTTCAGACCTGTTCATACTATACGGTCTCTGGGCTATGGGTCCGGTTCCAGGGATTAGTTCAATGATAAACTCGATATCCAGATCTGGGGGCATACCGGGCAAAACATCTGGAAATACATCGGGGTATTCACAAACTATCCGAACTTGGTCAACGGTTGGCTGGGCTATACTCTTGTTGCACTTGAATTTACGGGGCAATGTTTCTGATACATGCTCTACTAATATTCCGGCTGTACTAGTCATTGTTATGGATTTCTTGGCACAATCAATTAATCCTTTATGTTTGGACATCCAATCCATCCCTAGTACTACTTCCAAACCTTTAGTTCCGAGTACTATTCGATTAGCATAAAAATCTATGCCATGGATTCATATAGGCACGACTTTGCAAATTTGTCTAGCTTTGGTGGTGGAAACAGGTATTTGAACTATCATAACATGCTTCAATTTGGTGGGTTGAATCTTACTATTGCATGCAAATTCTTCAGTAACAAATGAGTGCGATGCTCCAGAATCAAACAACACTCTTGCAAGTACTGGGTCAACAGAAAACATACCCAGCACGACATCTGGCGCTTCTTGGGCTTCTTTAGCATTCATGAGAAAGAGACGGCCGTTGCGGTTGAGCGAGTTTCCTGGGGCAAACCTTCTTCCGGGCTGAACACGACGCTGCTGCTGAGCTAGGGCATTTGCATTGGGGGCTGCGACAATCTTCTTGGGGCACTCATTGGAATAGTGACCCTTGGTTCCACATTCATAACAAGTCACTTGCGACTTGTACTTTGCTGCAACTGGCACATCATTGCATCCAGTCCTTGGGGCAGTGTTGGTGTTGGTGGCGGCATTGTTGTTGTTGAACTTGGGGTGTGCACGGTTGAAATTGCTTGGGTTGCCGGGGTTATTGTGATTTCCTCCGGGCCATGGGTTTCCACGGTTGGGATAGGTCGGATGGTTCATCGGGGGTCTATTGGTTCTTAGGGCAAATGTGGCACCCCGGATTTACGGTCCGAGAATACCCGTTATGCATACAATTCACGTTCCCATGATCAGTGAGCCGTGAGCATAACCGACTAGTATCATTACAACATCCATATATAACGAGTACAAAACTTACAGTAGAGCCATTATGGCGATTACATCACAAGTAGTGGAAGTCTTCAAGCGCAGAGCCCGTGCCTTAACCTACATGCAACTGACTAGGAAGACGGCCTAGCTCGCATATACGTCAGCACCTTCGTCGTCACTTAACATCTACAACCTGGCCAAGTAAATAGCTAGGGACAATGCCGGTGAGTACTTTGAATGTACTCGCAAACCACCGAGACAAGGGTAAATAAGATAATACATATTAGGCTGTGGCGAGATAGCTCTATACTAAGCTGTTTTCTGAAGAAAATTTATAATGGCATCTCTATATCTTTGTTGAAAAAGAGTTTTGAGGAAACATGCCTCCTTTTTGAAAATCCGGACATATCCACATCCTTGTTAAAAAGATTTAAAACAGTTTTTGTTGTGAAACCCCGTTTAAACGTCTTCGACCATCACTGGTCAAAACCAAACTCATTCTTATCTTTCCTCGTGACGAAGTCATATCCTTTATTTCATCATAACTTATTTTCCGAAGGGTCCTCCTAGCACTTGCCATTCCAAATGTCCTTGGCCGTGGACATGGCTATTCGAATAGATTAGACTCTACAGAGTTCGTGCACTTTACCCACAAGAATCAGTACATCCGCCGGGATAAAACCACGGCCTACTACACAGAGTAGACAGGGGCTCGGATAATCAAACTTAGACTTTTCATTTGTCCATCCCTATCAGCGGCGGCTTTTCCTTTTGGGTTGTTCTCTCTGGTATGAGTATGGGGTACTACGACCCTGGTCCTTCCTCCCGTACTGACCCCTATCTCCAAACCGAAGTCTGGCAGATAGCAATAGTGACAATCTTCCATCCGTACTACCTAAAAGCATACCGTCCACGAGAGACCCAATTGTTGCACCAGTGCTTTGTCCTACAGATAGCCCAGATTTTAGGGGATTTCTCCCCTTTAGCAAGTACGAGCATCCCTGGCTAAGGATCACAAACTACAAGCTAAGCCCCAGCGTCTGGGGTAATGTGGTTGCACGGGTAAAATTGTTTCGGACATTGGCTTAGAACATCCCTTCTCTTTCTCTTCCTTGACATTCTCTTCATCCACCTTATATCTTATTTTAGCAAAACTTCCACTCGGAAATGATGCCTATTTCCAAGGGTTTTATTTTGAAAACTTTGTAGTAGGGAAAGATCCCAAAGTAGTTTTATCTTTGGAAATCCGTGGGTTCCAAGAGGGAAGATGCTAATCATCTTTGCCTCACTCTAAGGGTTAAATATAGGTGAAAAAGGGTAGGTGTCCTAATGGACACTCATTCATTACTTGGAGGAGCCAAGTTACTCCCGTGCTTTTATTTGAAACAAACCATGCCTGTGATCATGCAATTTATAAACGAGATATAAAACAGTTTATAAACATAAGTGGGTTAATATAGGAGTTCAGGAATGGTGGATTTTCTGTGACTAGCGAGAAGTCCCTTGACGGCGTTAGATAACCAGAATAGCAAGTACAACAATAATATAACGCCAATGATTCCTTCTTCTCGGCGTCACACAATCACAATTATCGCCGTTATCGAGCATGCATGCAAACAAACAATACACCAATAAATACAAGGAATACAAGCATCAAACCATACAACAAGCAAAAGATAATTACAAGATAAAAATTAGTATGATGTTGGAGGTTTGATTTGATTGGATTGGAAGAAGATTTGGAGGCATTAGGTGATGGATCCCTTTTTATTTATAGTTGAATTACCTAAGAAAGGGGTTTTTGACCAAGGACATGATATATATGATACCATTTTATAAAAATTATACCATCAGATAGGTATTGATAAAATAAAACACAACAAAAGTGGTTTCACTATTTTATCAATTTCCCTTGATTTATAATGGATTTTATAGTGGATAAACCCTAGTTTAAGGAAATAATTCACCAGAACTGTTATGGAGTTCCAAAAATTATTTCCTTGGGTGATTAAATAGTTTTTGGTGGACTGAATCAGGAGGAGTTGGAATCTCCTCAAAACAATTAACAGAATGCCCTTGAGAAATTTCCAAGCATAGTACTAGATGGGATTTGTCTTTTTCATCAGATTTAATCTGCAGGAGCTTTTTAGTTGGTTCCAAGGACACATGTTAGGTACTAATAATACCTTTCTATAGAAATTGGAATCAACCCTTTTGGAGTTACATAGCTACTGTAGTGAATTTAGTAATGAATAAACCATGCACATAAGAGTTTATTTCACTAAAATTCAACAGAGGTTCAAAAAATATGAGCTACTGGGTTATGTAAGATATGGTTATGTGTGTTTAGTGGGAGTTGGAATTAGGTTAAAAACTTACTTGGTTTGACCAAGATAAATTCCTAAAGGCAGGAAAGGCTTTAGTTTGTTATTTTTGCTACCAGCAAACTATGAAGCAAATGACTAAGGGGCCTGTGGGGTATGAAAGGTATGAGGTATACCTTTCAGTACCAGTTGGGTTTAGGTCATTTGGATAAACCAAACTTACTGGAGAAATTATCTAGTGTTCTGGATAGATCTAGTTATAAGATTTATCATGTTCATTCTATATATTATTTTGGTGTAGAACTTGGTCTGCATGTTGGGAAAAACCTCCAGGCACTTGAGAAAATTTAGATCTGGCTGTTTTGAAGCTTTTTTAATTTTTGTTTGGATTTAAACCAAGGGCTAAATCTCATATCTAATATTTTAAAGAAAAGAAAAAGGGGATTGGGGTCATGGGCCCAGATCCGAGGGGCAGATGGGCCTGGGAGGCGAAATCGGCCCAAGCCTAGCACTCACGCGCAAGCAGCGCGCAGCTGGCCGTGGCCCAGCCGCATGCCTACCCGCGGGGATCCATGCGAAGGGGTACCGAGCGCTCCCCGCCATCGGATATGGCGGGATCTGACGGACATGGGGCGTCATCCTCGCGGGGCTGGCTCGCCGGCAAGGGAAACCCTAGGACGGGCCAGGGAGAGATGAGGGAGCTCACCGGGGGCTCGGGAGAGGTCGGGGAGGCGACGGGGTGATGCGGTTGACGACGGCGACTCCAGAGATGGGTGGCACAAGGTGATTCGTCGTCGGGAGGGAGATCGCGTGAAGACGTCCGAGAGGGAGCCTTTCGGAGCTCGTCCTAGACGACGCTGTAGGGGGTCCTGTGCATGAAAAAGGGCATGGTTAGATAGCTTAGAGGGAGGAGAGCATTGCTCGGTGACTTGCAGTGAGAGAGGTGAAGGGAGGAGGGAGTGGTGCTTGCGGGAAGAGATATGGCCGAAACTCTTTCTCCTTCTTCCTTCGAGCTAGCTAGAGCTGGGGAGAGGGAGGGGAGCTCTGGGGTGGTAAGTGGGGAGGGGAGGGGGCAAATGGGGGATGAGGGGCGAGGTGTAGTGGCCTGAGGCCTTATAAACAAGAGAGAGTGTGGACAAGGTCCATTAGGACAAGGGCAAGGTGTGGGTGGGAGAGGCGGTTCTGGGGGTGGTGTGGGGCCTACAACTCGACCAGGGAGGGAGAGGAAGAGTGCGGTAGTTGCTGTCCCTTTTTATTACAAGATATGGCAAGATTTGCCTATCTCTCACTCTTACAAGCACAAGAGGACAAGGGAGGGGATGTGCTACAGTAGCTTGGGTTAGTGTGCACGACCAGGAGAGAGTGATGAGGCTGGGGAGAAGTGCTGGAGAAGATTGGAGCTGGTTTGGGTTTGATTTGAATCAAGTTTGCTTGATTTGCAAAATGTTGATCATTTTGAGGTTTGTAAAGGAAGCTGCAAAACTTGCATTGTACAAAGTGTGGAAATGGTACTGGTAGATAGATGGGGTCACATAATCTCTCCAGGAATTAAATGGGATTTTTCTGATGATTATAATCCCCTTTAAATGCACTTCTTCAAAAAGTGCAGAAATAGATTATGGAAACTAAAGTTATATCTTTACATTGGACAAGCTTGGTTTTTGATGTGATATGGTCCTAAATACCATATTACACATTGGAGAATTTTCTTGGGATTTATTGAGGTGGAAAAGTATTTATGGGAATTATTTCTTGTTTCTGCCATTTAAGAAAAATGGCAAAAAGAAATAATAGGGAAATCTCAAGAATATTTATTTTTGAGTTGGAAAGATGGGATATGAGATGGAGACTCAAATGTGCATTGAGTTGGCTAGATGATTTGGAGAAAAGCAAACTTGCCTTTATAGACAAGGATTTTGGGAATTTGGTAAGTAGAGGAATTAAAATAGTTTAATAATCCAAATAATTGTGGGAATTATTTGGGGAGGCTTATATCCAAGGTGTATGATGTAAACTTGATGTAGGAATAAAGGTCAACCTTGGTTTTGAAGAGAAGTGGTAAAAAGGGTGGAAACAAGATTCTTCGAGGATCTAGGGTTTAGTTATTCTGATGCCACCTAAAAAGGATTGGATTAGGGAGCTCAGAGCTCACCTTGGTACAAGGGGTATATGGATGGTTAGACCAATTCATATAGATGATCATGGAATCAAAGGTTTAGCTTGGTTGCCTTTGAGGTGATCTAGCTAAGATGGCAAACTTTGTTGAAAATAAGGCTGCCATAACAGAAACATCAGGTAGCCTCCTAAACCATGTGGGTTTAAGAAGCACACGGCTCCAATGAAAACAAGTGAAGTGGGATCTGATAGCCCATGATTAGTAGATCATAACCAAGAAAGGAGTTGGCCAAGGGGAGGTGGAATATAGATGTGAGCTTCTGCCAAAGTAGGCAAGATGATAAGATTTGTAGAAAAGATTATTATGTTGACTACAAAACCATCATGGATGAGTGGTAAATAGAATGGCTTAGCCCAGGTCAAGAGTGGGCTTTGGTAGTACTAATGATTTAATATGGGATGGTTCAATTACATTCTCAAGAATGCACATAGGTTGGAAGAGGTAGGGCTCCAAAGATTGAATCTAGATAAGAAATCCAGACTTAGCCATTTTGGCAGATTTGGAGATTTTGACTAGAGTGCAAATGTGGATGATTTTGAGAGGATGGCAAGGTTTTATCCTATCCATCAAGTGGTTGATGTTGAGGTATATATTGCAAAGAGGGGATCCATGCTTGGATTGGGTCCCCACTAAGTTGGAAACCATCCAGAGGGATTATCCCTGTGTAGAGATAAGCAGGAGATGAGATGATCTCTTGACTGGCTTAGGATAGATCCAGACTAGGATGCTTGCTTTGAAATTGATGACCACAATAAAGGATTGGGTCCTAAGGGATGAGCTACTATATTAGCTCACTCTAGTTCCTAAGCAAACAAGGCAATCAACAGATCAAGGAAATTCATCTTACTACTTATCCAACTAGTACTAGGGTTACCATTAAGCCTAGCTTGAGTTAGGAAGGGGTATGTTGAAAAGGGGTTTTGCTTTGAAGTAAGATAACTACCATCTTGGTGTCTCTACCAAGATTGAGATGAAAAGGTTTTAATAAGGTTTTGGAAGACCCGGGGATAAGAGTAGTTGAAGGTTCTGTCTTGAAAACATAAGGAGAGTATATATGTGTCTCCATAGTTTTGGCAATAGAAACTAGTAAAGTATTTGGTTTTGTCAAAATCATCTTGGTTCAGGTTTTTGCCATGCCAGAACATTTGAGAATATGAAAGATGAGCCAAGACATCTCTTTTGTAAAATAGCTTTTGTAAACTAGTGTTGAGATGAGGGGTACACAAACATTTTCTTGGGCACAAGCAAACAGGTAAGCAAACAATGCAAGAAAAAGTTTTTGTTCCCCCTGATTTTTGCCTTTCTGACATTAAATAAGGGTTGCTGAAATTGGGATGTTACTGCAAATCCGAGAGATGGGTTGGGGCGATACTTGGGTGTATGGTGGGTTCCTGGTTGATGCATCATGCGACGCTTGCGGTTCTCATTAGCTTGGTTGATCTTTCCTTCCATTTGAATGGCAGAGTCAACTAAAGCTTCAATATCAGCAAATGGGATATTGACTAACACTGTTTGCATTTCATCGTGCAAACCACTCAGGAATCTCTCCTTCTTCTAGGCTTCAGTGTCTATCTCATCCGGTGCATACCTAGCCACTGACAAGAATTTGTCACGGTATTCCACTACGGTCATCCTTCCTTTCTTCAGGTCCCTGAATTCATCTCTAATCCTCTTTATTAAACCCGGTGGCACATGGGTTATGCTAAACTAGACTTTGAACTCTTCCCAAGTCATCATCTGTCCTGCAGTCATGGCACGAATGCTGTTCCACCATCCTCTTGCATGTCCCGCCAGGTAGTGGATAGCAAACAACACTTTCTCGTTAGCTTCCACTCCTGCAACTTCCAGATTGTTCTCCATGGTTTGCAACCAATCATCTGCATCTAGGGGCTCTTCTGACTTAGTGAAAAATGGTGAATTGGTGTTCTAAAATTTCTTGAGCTTAGATCCATGGTTGTCCTGATGTCCATGGCCTTGATTGTTGTTTGCCATCTGAGCTATCTATTGAAGGGTGGCTAAGTTGGCTTGACGTTCGGCTCTTTCAGCTTCACGGTCAGAAACCAACATTTGCAAGATTTTCAACATCGGGTCCGGGGATGAAGTGCTCCCTCCACGTGGCATCTGAAGATTGATATAGATCATGAGAAAAGAGGGAAATTTCTAAGGTTCAGGGTTTTGTTTTGGAAAAAATTTCGAAGTTTGACTCAGATTTTTCTAGCAACTTTCTTTTCATTCATTCATTCATTCTCATTCATTCATTCATAGCACATGATACAAACACACACCACAACAAAGGAAAACAGATGGTTTTAAGAACCATTCTGGGAAACTACGATACAGTGGGACCGAATACAACTCACTAACGCTAGTGCTCAAGTGCTACTACTCCTCAGAGTTAGTGTCCTCATCATCCTCCTCATCATCAATGAAGGAGAAGTCATCCTCATCAGTGAAGAATTCCATGGCCTGATCCTCCAGAAAGTCATCATCATCACTAAGATAGGAGTAGGGGTCTCCACGAAGTTCTTCCCCTGCATTATCCCTCTCCTCCAACTGCATGTCTCTCTCATGGATGGTCTCCTCCAAATCCGTGATCCGGTGGCAAAGACGGGCAATGATGTGCTCCTTCTTGTCGAGCTAAAGGCGACGAGACTGGCGATCCTTCCCTAGCATGCCGATGGTCTGATCCTTCTTGGCAGTGATGGCGTACTTGTGGTAGTCGTAGGAGCGGGCATTGTCCAACTCCTTGTAACGGTCATACAACATGAAGCTGAGATGGTCCAACTGAGTCTTCAGCTCATGGTGATATGGGGCCTCCAGTGGCTGTCCCATAGCATCACGCCTTGGGTAGAACTCAAAGCGGGTACCCTTGATTTGATTGATACTCTGCCCACACAGACGGGCAAGAGCTTCCTGCATGGCCCTGGCAAGTCCATCGAGCCAGTTGTTCTCTCTCAAGGTGAACTGAATTCCCTCTGCGGTGGGGGGTTCAATCTTTACCCGGAGACTTGTAACAACTAACCACTGCAAATCCTCTCCTTCCTGATCATTGAGCTGAGCTCCGAAGAACTCGGGGTGCGGATGCTCCAGCATTTCTGCCAGCTGGCCCAAGTCAGGCTCAAAGATGAGGTCTCCTCCATTCCCCAACTGATAAAACTTGTTGTACTTCACGTCCATCTTTAAGCATATAGGATGAGTAGGTTAGTAGAGTGATCAAGTGTGTCAAATTTTTAGTAAGTTTGTAAGAATTTTTAAGGAACATGAATTTTGATGAAAGAATCCAAGTGATAAGAATAAGAATAAGTTTTCATAAATACTCACTTCCTTGGTTTTGAAACTAAGTTTTTGATTCAAGCGTCCATTCTAAACTAGGGTCTCCTATGGTCAGGATGGCTCTGATACCAACTTGTCAACACCCGGATTTTTAATCCCAGATGCCTGTTATGCCATACATCACAATCCTAGCATTACCATTTTTGCGAGACATAACAGATTGGATATCACAGTACATCATCCATTACAAACCATACATAAGGTCTTACACAAATAAGGATCTCATGATCTAGTTCTTAATACAATTCAAGCAACGGAATAACGTAAAGATAACGATAGAATAGGCGAAGCTCCATCTTCATGGTCACATAAAATGCTGACGATGGGAGATGATCCTAGTTGTCGTAACCTTCCTGTGGTCCATCTTCCTGATACTCCTCTTCATAGTCTGGCCACAGGAATAGCCGGGGACAAAGCCATGAGTACTCTTTAAGTACTCGCAAACTAATACTAACAAGTGAAGGGGTTTTTGTAGTAGGATACTAAGCTCTAGGGTTGTTTTTGCAAAAAGCTAGATTTACCTTAACTAAGTTCAGAAGCAAAGAAAACTAGTTGGAAGTTTTATAACACCTAAGTGGGAACTTGAATTTCATATCACAACTCTGTTGTGGTCAAGTCAAAGTCATAATTCATTTCATAAGTCATTTTTAAAACATCTGACGACGTAACAGTATGGCCACTCCAACTGTCCATAACCATGGACGCGGCTATTCGAATAGTTTGACACTCTGTAGAGATTGTACACTTTCACCACAACATTCAATCCATCCGTTAGGAACAATCCTGAATTCACCATACTCAGTATGCGAATAATCAATCCTAACCTTTCAATTACATGCCCTAGTATAGGCACCTCTCCTGTGAGTTTGGCCTCCCAACCATGACCAACTGTCATCTTGGGTACTGCACAGGTGGACAATCTTCACAAGGTAGCCTTAGCTCACACCTTGGCCGCAAGGGAACCCATACTAAGGTATATAAAGTTCCAGTCAAGCCCTACCCAAATTTCGGGTATTGTGGTTGTACGGTAAAATTGGAATGGCATCGCATCCAAACAACCATCAGTTTTATAAAGGGCTAAGGCTCATGCCTCAACATTTTCATCCTCAAAGTCATTTTGTATTCGGAAACACATTTCAGTAGAATGACTCATCATTCTAAGGTTTTCATAACCATTTTCACCAAGTATTCCCATCTAAAGTTGATCAAGTTTTATGCTTAACACTAGCATCTATAAGTGGGGGTAGATACTAATGAGGGGTGATAAACAAGTGTATCTTATCTAAGTGAAATATCATGCCTCAGGATAACATCAAGATTTATCTAACTTGGGCCAAGTTTTAAGCTCTTTATGCTACCTTCAATTATCTCTCTACAATCTACAAGTCACTAAGTAAACTCTAAGAAAAAGCTTTAATAAATAAAATAAAGTACAAAGCTTGCAAGTAAAACTAGGATTGGGTTATTTCAAATGGGTATAAGTTTGCAAGTGGAGCTTGCAAGTGGTAGCTTGCTTAATGAGTAGCTTGCAAGTATTGGCTTGCCTTGTGAAGAGAAGTGGTTGAAGTTCTCCTCGGCTTCTTCCTCGTAGTATCCTCCTTCCTCCTCGTATCCTTGGTCGGTACTAGCGTCTATAAATAAATACGAGGTACACAATAACCAAATGATACTTAACTATTTCTAATCATCACACAAAGGTTCACACTAGATGATCTAGCATCATCACTATTATCACAAAGATTAAAGCACTTGTCTTATTTATTTTATTTTAGAAAAGTAATTTCTACTCATTAAAAAACTACTTAAGATTTAATATTCTCCAACTAAAACATGGGATCATGTTGACACATGTCATCACCACATATTTCAGTACATGGGAATCTGATTTAAAGTGGTGTCACAATTTAGTAAGGTTTAACCTTTTTATTTTAATTGAATAAAATGACTAGAATGGCCTATGAGGCATTCTTTTATTACATGGTCACTATTTCTACAAGTAACCCTATATGTTTTTATATAATCTGAAAGGTATGGTTAAATGTGATTTTTGAGAGTTGGAATCAATTCAAAAGCTCTTATGGTTGAATTTTGAAAAATGTTTGAATGCAGAAAAGCTTCAATAGCTTGGTTTGAATCCAACGGGCTTGGATTAAGAATTTCAATAGATTTCTAACAAAATTGGTTTCATGCATTTTGGTTCAGTGAATCGGGCTGGGTTGATTTTTTAATCTAGGTACAAAACTGAGTTTGAAATTAAACGAATAAATCTAAGTTTGAATTGTTGGGTCGCGCGGGATGTTTAACTAGGGTGGCCCACTATGCAGATCGCGCGCGGGCTGAGTAAGTGAGCGACCCCACTCGTTAGTGAGACAACGAGCAGCGAAGCGGTATGGGGCGATTAGGATCATAGGATCTAACTCTAATCTAACGGCTCTGGTTCATCGTCCACATCGAACAACGCCGGCGAGACAGAACCCTAGCGCGGCCAGCGGGGGTCGTGGGAAGCTCACTGGGGCTCCGGCAATGGTCGGCGATAGGGGTGAACGACAAAGTCGACGACGACGATCCTCCTGGTACCGGCAGCTCCTCCTGGGGCGGCTCCAATCGACGATGCCTCTCCTCCTCTGCAGCGGCGAACTCCGGTGAAATTCCGGCCACCTGGTGCTCGCCTTGCTCCGGGAGTGAGTGGGTGCGGTCAGTGAGAGGTGGGGAGTGATATGGTGTGCTCAAATAGAACGGGGGTGGCCTCCTTTTATAGTGGATGAAGGGGACCGACGGGAGCGAGTGGAGCTCGTCGTGGTCGACGACACAGAGTGCTACTGTCATGGGCGACGATATGGGGCGGTGTTGTGCTCCCTGGCGACACTCAACGGCATGGTGGCGAGGCGTGGGGCGGTGCGATATGGTTGGAACGTCACGGCGCTCTGGGCGGGTCCGACAGCAAGTTTAATGGGGCACATCGTGCGTGGTCTGCGCAGTGGCGAACGAGGTTGTCTGGTGGGGTGCTGGGGTGTTGGCGATCACGTATGCAAGCAGCGAGGGCGGCGTGCGGTCTGTGGGCTGGTGTCGCGTGCGGCACACTGGCGCGCTCTCCGCTCACACACAGACAAGCTTGGCATGAGCTTGCCATGTGGTCCAGGGGCTAGGACAGGGGGTGGCGATGGACGGTGGTCAGTGCTACAGACAAGGTTGGCGAGGCTAGTTCTTCCTGTAGCTCGTTGGAGACATGGGGGTGATAATGGTGCTCTCGGTATGCTCACCATTAATGGCTAGGCTTGCTCACAGTGGTGCTAAAGCTAGTTAGATTACTTTGATCATCTACTAAGAGTGTAGAGTGAGCTATAGAGGGAGCAAGTTAGGCACTGATCACTGATCACTATAGTGTTTTGTGTTTGTTTGTTTGCTGCTAACAAGGTGTTTGATGAAATGGCCGAAAGAAATTCAAATTTGAATTTTGGATTCAAACTTGGTGGGTTTGCTAGGAACATACTAGGGAGTCTTTGGTTAGTTGGATTATTCAAGGGGCACTGGTTTGGTTGGGTTTTGCCAAATGTTTTTGTAAGTTTGTAAGGTGGGATTTGATTCACTTTTACTTGGTCTAGCAAGGGGTGAAAATAAATGGAAAAGTTAAACAGTCAAAGTGACCTAGTGAGCAAGATTGGCAAAAAATGACCATTTGCTTTATTTGAATTGTTTTTGATTTTATCTTGATTTGTTTCTGCTTGGAAATGTTTTATATGATGTTATTTTCATCTTTAATCCATCCCTTGCTATTTAGGTTAATCACACAAGTCCATTCATGCATTCATCAAATCATCACATACACACATGCATGCATATGGTTTTTATTTAATCAAAGATTTTGTTAACCCTAATTTTAGTGATTAGAGTTTGATGAACATGATAAATTTTTTTGGGATGTTACACCATAGGAATATTTGTGAATCACAAGAATTCATCATTGAATGTGTGGGAATCAGTACAGATCTTCAGGTCCCGCTGCTGAGATTTGATCGGAGAGGGATCTCGATCATGCCTGTAATATTTGCGAATCATAGGGTGACACACTTAAGGGATACCAACACCATTTGAAGCAAATAAGATGCCAGAGAAAGAATATGAAATTGCTGGAATTATTTCAATGGACAACGGAATTGTTTCGGGTGAAATTGCTAAAAATTGGTTCTACATGTGAAATTGAAATGTTGCAAGGGGTTTTATTGAATTTTTGTTAATTAAATTAATTAACAAAATTCAGAATAAAATAAATGAAATGATTTTATTAATTGAGAGATGCATTGATTTTGGTGGAAAATTAATGCATGTGTGAGTGGAATTTTGAGTGGAGGTATTTTATATGAGTGGTTGCTCCACCCACATGAATGTGGAAGAGGTGGGGGAATCCACCATGGCCACCACACCATGGCCTTTGGCTGCCACCCTATAAAAGGCACCCCTCTCTCGCCATCTCACACACACCTCCTCGTGAAGGATCTCTCTCCCCCTCTAGAATATTCCCCATGGTTTCGGCTTAGCGAGATACATGTTCCCGGTGGCTTTTTGTAGGGCAAGGATTTTATGCTTCCACTTCTTTGCTAGAGTGAGGACTCGGAGGTTGTCGGGTACCGGACGTGTGTGCGATCACGGATGCACCACTTCTTTGCGATGCTAGGACTTCATCAAGATCTTGAGATCGGCAAGTGAACGACTACATCATCAACAAGATCAAATATCATAACACTTTGTCGCTCTTTGAGGGTAAGTTCTCTATGGATGTATATCCACCCGTTGATTGTATTTAGGTAGATAGATCTTGGTACTTAGACGTTCATATCGTAGTAATTTTTTTGTCTTCTATGATGGGAAACCAATAGTCATATTAGAGACGGATCTATGCGTAGATGCTTTGCACGGGTAGAACACATATGATTATGTCGGCGCTAATGGTCATGTTATTGATTCTTATGTGTATTTTGGATATTGGTGGCATTGTGGGATGAAGCAGTCCAGACTAACTTTATATGTCCTCGCACATGAGACCTGTTCCACGATTGACATGTAACTAGTTTTGCATAAGTGGCTTGCGGGTGTCTGTCTCTTCTACTATAGTCAATATATGATTTATAACGAGTTGCCAATAATTTTATTATCATCATTGTGGTTCCATGTTCGTAGGTAAAAATGGTTCTATATCTGAAAGCCCTCAACCATGTAAAACATGCAAGAGATAAAATTAGAGGCGTCGAATTTTTTGTTTTTTCTAGGCAAGTACTATGATATGGTCTTATTATAATTTATAGTACGGATTGATACTATTAGAAATTATAATCTGCCAAAGTGTAAGTTCCATAGACCTTGGCCTTACACATATAGGAATGATAATGATCATAGCACGATGCACAAGATAGTGATCAAGTGCAAGAACCATATCATATCACTTTTTGCATATGATGTTTGTTTTCATCTTATTTTGCTTGTATGGCACTTTAGTAGCATTATAAGATAATCCCTCATTTAAATATTAAAACAAAAATGCGTGCTTCCTTTAGTATACAAAGTTAAGAAATTTCGTCGTTTTGAGACACCACGTGATGATCGGGTGTGAGAGACTCTACGTTCACATACAACAGGTGTAAGACAGTTTTACACACGCGTGTACTAAGGTTTTTACTTGGAGAGCCTAGCATGTACATACATGGCCTCGGAACACAAATCGAAAGGTAAAGCATGAGTCATATAGTTGATATGATGCCCATATTGACGCTCTCCTTTGAAGCTACGCCAATTCACCTGATGATCGGTCTTGGTGTAGTGGATCTGGTTCATGTAATCACCAAAACGACTCGAGGGATGTTGGTTTTGAGTGGGAGTTCAAATAATAATATGATTAAAGTTGAACTCAATTTATCATAAAAATAAATCAAAGTGAATTTGCATAATTTGTTATAGTCATTAGCATCCGTTCACTACCTTATGCTTAGTTATAATTGAGATAATAGAACTATAGAATTCTAGATATTTACTTTACGAGATGGTATTGTATTATTTTGGGTGTCAATATAAAGTTTAATTGTAATATCCTAGGATTTCAGAAATTGGATTACAATTTTTTTGCATTTGTTTCCATCATGGAATCTCATGCAAACCCTCATTCCAAAATCTTGTGTCAAAACCCTATTTCAAATCCCCAAAATAATTTAATAGGGTTTTATTTGAAAGTATATATTTTTTTATTTAGGGATTTCTATTTTCATGCCCTTGGTTTCTTAGTTTTACTCCGTTTTCCCTAGCCGCTTAACTTTTTCTCACTTTTGTCTATCTCCATCTCGGAAACTCATCAAAGAGCTCGAACAGAAGCTACCGTCAGGTTGACCGTTGGTTGACATGTGGGTCCATGCGGTGTGGGACCACGTGGGGCTGGTTGGTCAGGAACATGTTATGCTGACGTGTGTGGCCGTGCCATGTGGGACTGCATGTGGCCGGTTTGTTGGGAGCATGTTATGGGAACATGGTGTGGGACCATGTGGGGCGCGTTTGGTGGTTGCGTGCGCCCTGTCGCCTAAATTGGAAGTTTTATTATTTTTGTTATGTTTATGATTGACCTTTTTAAGAGCGCATTCCCCCTCTCTCTCTCACTAACAATTGTGTTTTTTTGCCCAAAAAGGTAGAAAATCTAGTGCATCTTATCTCTTTATTCATTGCTTCTTTTGACCCTGGTTTTTTCCAATCTAGTAGCAAATGTTGAGCAGCAAATCTAACCAACACCATAAATACATTTAGTAAATAGAGCAGATGTAGATAAAGTAGGTAATGTACGATATATAGTATGACACTTAACGAGGTTCGACAATTAGTCTGCTCAGCAGCAGCGGACAAGTTCAACATAGACAATACAAAAGAAGCTGCTTTACAACAGCAGGAACACAAGGATCAGTGGCCCTTTATGGCCTCCATCTCCTCCCTTTGGCCCTTCCTCCACTTCTTTCTGCCCTGTCCCTTGACCTTGGGCACCTTGGGCTTGATCGGGGGCATGCGACCCTCTTCAATGACCACCTTCTGGAGGTTGCGGAGGTGAAAACCGAGCACCTGATGCTTGGCTCTGAAGCTGTGGACGTTCATGGACAGGCCGTAGGTCTTCACGTCCTCGGAATACTTCACGAGGGAGTTGAAGTCAGTGGCGTGTAGCCTCCTGGTGCAGAAGGGGCATCTGTAGACGTCTCCAGTGAAGAAGTTGTCATACTGGCCAGACTTCAGCCTCCTCAGCACCTGACGAGTCTTGGTGTCTTTGGACTCGTCGTCTCTGCAGACGTCGCTGCTATCCACCTGTTGGAAAAATAGTAGCATGCAATAATGAAATGATTGAGATACCTTGATTATCTTGATCGATTATTTGCATAAGTTAACCGTTTGAGATCCCCTGATTATTCCCCAATCCCCAAATCTCAAACCAAATTAAATACTGATCCAAACTACAGATCGACGCTTGTACTAACTAGGGAATCCCTTAACTGCAACTCAGAGGATAAATAAAATAGGATTTAAATACGAATAGGGGGATTCATCGAAATACCAGATCTAACACAAGAGGATTAGCTACTGTAAAAATACATAGCATCCAACGATTGAAAATACGAACAGCCGAACCCTAATAAAACACGATCTAGCATCCAATGATGGGAATGGGGAAGAACAAGGGAAGGGGAGAAAACCCTAGTTACCTCCAACCCTGGGTCGACGATGCCGGTGACGTAGGGGTTCTCCGGCCTAATGTAATCCTCCTCCTCGTAGGGGCACAGCCGAGCGGGATCTGCCCGAGACCGGCAGGGGCCTCTTCACCCGCGGCTACGACGGAAGCAGGGACGAGGGTCTGGACGGGAATGGCGACTGCCTTCGATGCCTCGACAGGGGCCCGTACATGGACAATGGTTGCCTTCGATGCCTCGAAGGGGACCCTGTATGATGATGGGTTCCTCCTCGCCGGTGTCCTTGGAGGCGACGATGGCCACCACATCCTTCTTCTCCATTGCCGGCGCGGTTGGGGTTTTCTTGGGGGTTTGGATAAGGTGATGTGACAGTGGAGACGATTGCGTGCGTGAGCGAGTGAGTGATGAGTGAGAGTGAGGAGGCCTCTATAAAGGTAAAGGGAAGGGACTTTTCGTTGCACCTTCGTGCACCGCATAACCGCGTACGGTACTACACCGTGCACGGACACACGCGTCCGCTACCGCCACGTGCACTGATACCTTCGATCCGGATTCACAGATGTAGTATACTAGCTTTTTTCCTAGAAGACCTAGGTTTAATTGAACCTTGGAAAGCAATGCTAAAATGAATTAAAAAGGACACATCTACAAGACTCTGTTTCTTCATTTTACCTTAGTTTACCGGACCAATCTAGTTTACTTTTATAGTGGGTTGAATCAATGGATGGAGATAGGCCTGGGTTGAAGATCCACCTGCAGCTGCACATCATATGGGATAAAGATAATAATAAGCATAGTCACGTGTAATGTTTGAATGGAGATAATCTCTTGTGAGCAACACGTCCTAATATACTAGAGCCCCCGTGATGCAGCGGGCATAGCAATAGTCTTTTAATCAAATCGAGTACACATCGAAGCAACATGCTACACAAGATTATTAAGTGTAGAACATAGATTAAAGAATTAAATGGTGATGTTGTTGTGATCCCAAAAGGGTCGCTAAGCGAAGACCGTACTACCCTTTCTGTCACTGAGGTTCCTATGAGATTGCCACTAGCCAAGTATCTCACCTCAAGCCTTTATCAACTTATGGGGTTTTGGTTACCTACAAGTCCACAGATCGAGACAAGAGACAAAGAAACAAAAGATACAAATCTCAATCGCAAACAAACTATAATACTCCCATGATTAGATGCACATTGTTGATGCGAGGTTTCTCCCCAACCCATAGCACGCGAGGAATACTCACTCATAAAAAATAGATCTAGGATAAAAACATTGTGCAAAATACTTAAATTGAAATCGAATATTCTTACAATGGTCCCCAAATAACAAGGAGATATAAAGTACAAAGAAATGGCTATGGATAGTGGAGGGTATGGATGAACAATGGATGCACAATGGTGTGTATCTCCTTTGGTGGTGTTGTTATGAAATATGAGAATGCCGGACCTCTGGATGTCGGCTGGGGCCTTCATGAAGGTTGTAGGGTTTGATGAGATGTAGCCTCTGCTACCTAGTACAGGCGGACGATACGGGCGGGCTCCGACCATACCGTAGGTCGTTACGCGTAATGACGCTTGGAATTTTCTTCCCAATTACTTGGCCGTGTAGACTTCCTCAAAATCCTTCATTATTAATCCTGATTTCGCATTAAAACCCTTGATTTCCCGCACAACATATATCAAAGCAAGGTTTTGCATATCTTTTATTATTCATTAGTGGCAAATATTGAGAGTTTCTTGTCAATTGCTTGTCTAAAAACAACGTTTAAACACAGAGAAAGATGAAAAATATTGGAGGCATCAACTTCCCCAAAGCTTAAACCTTGATCAACCTCGAGCAAGAAGAAAAAAAATAACTATAAGGAATTCAACCTTTAAACTTGAAACAACGAGAATAAGAATTCACTTGCGGTTGGTAGTCATATGTGCATAGCACTTCATTCATTTGTGAGGCTTATCAAAGTTAGAGAGATGGCAAGAGTACTATACAAGCTTCGGTAAGTCAAGACTATCAAAGTAGAGTTTAATATTAGTATAAATAACTAGAAGTGTAGCAATCAATCCAATTCTTCTAGTTAACTCCAAGCTTTCCAAGGAACACTAGGATGTTTAAATAGAATGATTAAGTAGGAGAGTTTAATGTCCCAAGAAGTATAACAATGAAGTGTTTTATTTACTCCCGCATCGATAAATCATGTCTATCTAAAACACTTGTAATCCAATCATTGCTTTTCAAGAAAAATTCGTAAAGTAGTAATGAGACCATGCCAAGGACTTGTTATGTGGATTTTCAAAGATATCTATTTTTTTATTCTTTCACGGATTGCTGGCTATTTCTTTTGCAAGTGCTTGCACAACCTTTGAGAATACCAATACTTTTGCCCATACATTGACACTTATGCCAATCATGTCATCAACTCATAGACAAAATCCGGGGTTATACCATAGATCGTTCAAAAGCTAGCGGAGTTGTTGGCATCCCAAAGGTGTGTACTAGGAACATAAAAGAAGATTTTTCTTTTTTTATGAGCTAGTACCATAGTTTGATCCACAAGGTTAGCTTTGGCATGCATCACAATTACCACTAGATTTTATTTAAATCAAACAACTCCTTTCATGAGTGTCGTCAAGACTATCAAAATGTCTATGGGGTTAAGTATCTTCAAGGGTATACTCTCAAGACAATCATTCATCAAATAAGTCATAAATTTCAGACCATTTCTTATTGCACTTGTTTGTCATTATTATGTCCAAGGCAAGACTCGGTTAGCTAAAAGAACTACAGCAAGAGCTTCAACAACTAATCATCATGCTAATAAAAATCTTTAATCTAACTAAATTAAATTACTCCCACAAGCATAACATCTTAGCAAATCGACCAACTAAGATAAACAACTCAAACTTCAAAAGTGGGAGACATAGGACATACCTCTCATAAGCGACTTCATGATTCTCTTCCTTATAGGGATGTGTTCCTTTAAAACTCAAACACGAATACTCTCATAATGAGATGAAAGCAAAGAGGCAAAGTACGAATCCTCATTTATGAAAAATGAAAAAAAGAAAAATACTTTTTTTTATTTTTGAGGATAGGGATTAAAGAATAGAAAAGATCTTGCGACCAAGGAAGGGTTTATAAGAAAATAAAAACAAAAGCAAACTAAAAAGCAAAGGAAAAAGCGAAAAGTGTTCGAACGAGCCAACACGAGTGTTTCAAAGCTCCCCAGAAGATGGAGTACAACCTCGTTATTACACTAATAAATATGCTAGGGGAACACATCCCCATCTCAAGCTTTTGTGGGCTCTCTTGTTGCTCATTGTGGTGGCGATGGATAGTTTCCCATGTTCCATTGGTTATTCCAATCATGGAACTGGGTGGCGAGGCTTGAAGTAGCATCTCAAAGGTTGATGTAGAGGTGGTTCCTTTTTTGAATATTTCCTTCGAGTGCATAGATGTATTCATATGTGGTGTATTAGTTTGGTGGCTGCTCATCTTGTTTGGGTCCTTCATGTTCTACTTCTTCATCTTATCCTCCTCCTCCCATGGTTATTTCTTGTTAGGGTAGATTAGCCTCAACCTGCGTGTAAAAACACAAACATCCGTCCTTGATAGAGAATAGACCATTAGGCAAAGGAGCTAGGATCAAGTCATCCACCCCATCTATTTTAAGGAAATATCTATCATGAGTTTTAGAAACCATACCATATTCTCTTAGAGTAGGGAGACCGAGAAGTTGACTTCCTACCAACAGTAGGTGTTACTTAGGTTGATATGAAGTGCGCGTGCAAGAATGGTCACAACTCCCCCTCTACATATGGGTCCACAAGATTGAAGAGCCTGATTCTTAAGTTAAAACACAAGCAAAGCACCCAAATTTGGCATTAAGTTACAATTAAGAATAACATCTCTTGTGAGGATCAACATGTCCTCCTCATTAACTCTAGTAAACTCACCACATGAATGCAAGGTGTTAGAAATCACATAATAGATAGCGAATAGCAGAATAATCAATTTCATATCCCTTGGGTGTGTTTCCACGAATTCTCATCAAAATAAAGTACTCCCAAGGTGCAGGATTTAAAACAAAACAGTTGTGCGTACATCAGTGGTGTTGTTAGCAAACCCAAAACATTGAGCCCATTGGTCGAGTGTTAGGGTGTACTCACGGTTCATAAGACAGAATTTGATGCGATCAACTCCAGACCTTTCTTCCTCGATACAATAGTAATGGTCCACCGTATTCATCAAGGTGCTGAGAAACTCAAGTGTCAAGCGGCGATACATGGCTATATCCTGAACGACAAAGTCATACAAACCAACATTGTTGCAAAGTAAATCGAAATCAGCATGAATGCCCAGATGGTTCAGGATATAGAGACACACGCACTTGGTGGACATGATTTCTCCAAGCTTGAGACGATTGAAACTAATAAGCTGAAACTCCTCAGTGAACTCAATACTAAGTGACTCGAGAGTCAACATATCAATGGGTGGTGCGGAGGATTCCGCAGCCACTGCACGTTTACGGCTTCTCGTGTTCATCTAAAAATAATATGATAGAATAAATAAGTAATAATAAATATTGTTAATAATAAATACTGATCCAATAAAAACATAGCATAAGTGATTCTCTACACTTGTTATAAAATACTACTCCTCTAAAATAATACTAAGCATGATCATCATCAAGAACAAGACCTAAGTCTTGATTGACAATGGTGAATGATTGAGTGAAGATTTTGCAAAAATAAGTTGAGGACCAGAGGATAATCATACCTTAGATCGATTGAGTGCGAGGAATCAAAGAAATATTTAGTAAATTTGAAGATCCAATGGACGTGGTTTGGAGTTTGGAGGAAGAAGAAAGAGATATTGATTTTTGGGGATTTTTAGGTTACCTCCTCAGGGTGCTTATGGTGGTCACATATGTGGTATAGGCGTGTGGTACGGCCGAATCCCTCCCATACTGGGTGACTTACATTGGGGGTGATGACTGGTCCCTTGGTGGTGCACTCGGTATGGTCGCCCGGTACAGTTGCGAGCGTCCGTACTGCTGGTCGTTATCTCTACTGCAATGTTCGCTTGAAATCTGATGTTTGCTCGAGGGTACAGTACGGGCGTGCTGTACGGGTGCGTCCAACTGTACCAGTGGTCATAGACGACACTATTTCCTACGGCAAAGATCAAAGTTTCTATTTTTCTATGATTCGAGGTGGTACAGGCCTCTCCGGCCGTACCACATGTCGTTAAGTGCACTATGAGCTGCAAAACTTCAAGAAATTGATTAGTAGCTTCGTGCTCCTTTGCACATCTTATCATAAGTCAAAATAACAACAAACATACTTCATAAAAATTCAGCAATACTCTTTGTCCATGTGTTAGTAAAATAAAAGACCGAGGGTTACCTTATTTCTTCTCTCTCCAGAGGTCTTCTTGAATAATCTTTATTAAGATAAATCAAAACAAAAACAAACAAAACTAACAAGACTTTCATGAAAGTAAAATTTTATTTCACATGGGTTGCCTCCCATGAAGCGCTTCTAGTTAAGGTAAATTAGCTTGACCTTGATGGCAATCATTAATGTTTAAGGAGTGGAATACCCACTCTAAAATAGTTGTCTTTCAAAGTAATTATACCATCGTCATCATTAGGCTTGGCCTTCTTTTTCCTAGGAAAGTGGACTACAAAAGGATCTCTAGATGGTATCCCTATTCTCACATTCCCCTCATGTAAATTAATCAAAGCTTTAATAGTTCTTGGGAATGGCCTACCTAAAATTATAGGTGCTATGGGATCTTCAGGCATGTCCAAGATAACAAGATCAATAAGAGCTAGACTACATTTAATTTCAACAACTATATTTTCTTTTATCCCAACAACTTCTTTATAAGTTGAATCTGCTAGGTGGAGTCTTAATTCGGTAGTAACGAATGGCCCTAAGTTTAATTTATCAAATTATCTTTTGGAATTTGTTGAGATGCTTGCACCAAGATCACAAAGTTTGGATATCTCATTGACTCCCAACTTAACTTTAATAGTAGGCTTAAATATATCATCTTGCTTAGCAGGAATCTTATCAGCTAGTATTGTATACTCCATCTCTAACTCACGAACTTTAGATGCACTTGTTGTATAAATTGTTGGTACATAGCATCAATACCTTGTTCTATACTAGGATTCTTTACGGTGATCATCTTCTATAGATCTTCCACGGTATTATTCTAGTGTTGGGGATATGCTAAATGGGTATCACCATAGCATGTCTCTAATCCGGATAATCCGGGTGGCCCACAGTCGGTAGCAAGCCCCTTGGCCTGGTGGGCGGCCCAGTTAAATGGATCCAGAAGGGAGGCCCATGCCAGATAAAGGAAAGCTATGGAGGAGTCACCAGCGTACCCGGAGCCTTGGAGTGCAAGACACGTTAGACTAGTTGTATACCATGTAGGACTCTATAACCTGTCTAGCTAGGACTTTGCCTGTAATCCTAGGATCTTGCGACTATATAAGCCGGACCTATGGGAGCCTTTATGGAATCAATCAACTCATCGCGCACAGCGAACCGATCTCTGTAACCCGGCGTATTGCCATTATAGTGATTTATAACAGCAGTAGGATCCCGCCACCATCGTGGGATTTGAACCTGGGTAATCTGTGTTACCTCATACCCGCCAACCTTCCGCCATACCCCACGTCTCTAAACACACTCTGTGAGGACCCCTCCATGGCATACTCATCGGCAATACCACGATAGTTGGCGCCCATCATGGGGCAAGAGGCGCTTTAGGCTCTACAACGGGCGAGGTCCAAGCTCTTCGCGGGAATCGGCGAAACTGTAGCCATCAGCCGTGTTCCCTTCTCCGGCAATGTTCCAATAGTCCCTCTCGACGAGTTCTGGATCCCGGCAAAGACGAACCACACCCGTTGCTCGATCGTCCCAATCGGGGACATCCACCTCTTAATCGACGAAACTAACTCGGGCACTAGTTCCCTGGAATTCGTAGGATCCTCAAGACCTGCACGGACCGCCTATGGGCAGGACACGTTCGCGGAAGGATCTAAGTCGGATCTCTCTTCAGAGTTTGCCGACATAGATCGGATAAATTCAAGGCCCACCCAAACCGCCCCTGTGCAGGATATAATGGTGGAAGATCGCTGCAAGTCCACCGGCTTCTCCCGTGCGTCTGGACAACAGAGATACAAGTTCGTCGGTGTAGTGACTATATTCGATCTGGCGCGACGCGTTTAGAGAGATGGTGAAACCCCCCGCGATTACCTATCCAGGTTGTTCCGTATACGGGCCGATATGGAACATTACCCCAATGCTGATGCCATCTATCACTTTGTGGAAGGATTGGACCGCGGTACACTTCTCTGGCATTCGCTAAGACGGTAGAAGGACGCGGGCCTCCTCACTTTCGAGGGCATGGTTCACACCGTCAACAACTATGCGGCAGCTGAAGTAGAAGGCAGTGCTCACAGTCATACCCGGCGCCCCGCCGCCTCAGCCACCACCACCTCCGCCTCCAGTAATCGTCGGTGCTATCGCACCACCACCACCCGTCATCGAGGAGGCCCCGGCACCTGTCGACTCTGTTCTAGACGCGCTCTACACCGACATCAGCGTTGACTCGGAGGAGATAGACTTTAGCCCGGAGGAACTTGACTCTGCTATGCAGGAGATGGAGGAGGATATTAGACGCGATGAGCAGGCCGACAATACCATCACATCCCGAGAGGTGTTCGTCTCTATTGGGACCGTGATGGAGAAAGATCAACCCGGACAAGCTCCGCCTACAGCGTTGGACAAGGGGAAGGGACCACCTGTTATTGCCGACAATGATCGCGCGAAGGCCATTCCCCCTCCGCCTAACCTAGTGCAACAGCTGCAGGAACTCAACATCGGTCCGAGTAACAACAACACCACAAACCCGCCCCCTCTGGCATATACGTCTGCAGCTGCCCAAATCGCTCCATTTGATAGAGTGATGTACGGAAATTTGCTCGTCGAGCCCATGGCTGTGGCTCAAATACGGAGTGTAGTCCAGCTTGACAAGAAGCGCTAGCAGCTGCTGGAGGAAGCACAGGCCATCGCGGAGCAAGGCGCAAAGCTGGATCAAGATCTGGCCAAGGCACAGAAATCAATAGAGAAAGCTAGAGCCATGGAGGCCGAGTACAAGACTTTGCTCAAGCAGCAGAAGGCTAAGATAGCTCCAGCTCGCGTCATGAACGACCCTGGTGTACGGCGAAACCTAGGATGGGCTCCCCCTAAGACGCCACAAGCCAAGCCATACATTTACAGTGAAGGCAGGAAGGTCATGCCCACTCCTATTCTTAACCTAACAGTCGCCAAGAACCTTATGGAGCAGGATAGATCACCCGTAGCTGTGGAACATGTCTATGACCTTGTAGCGAAGGCGGTCAAACAACAGGAAAAGGCCACCTCTCAGAGGCTGGAGTCTGACCCAGCATATTTCTAGTCTAGCAATCCTAAGCCGCCAAGGGACATATCTCCTCATGATGTAGGGTCTCAGACGGGTTCATCAGAGCGAAGACAGAGGGATGCACACAATAGGAAGGACGCTATCCCCATATCCTCTGAACATGGAGGCAAAGCTCATCCTCGTTGCCCATCTCCACCATCCCGATCCCCCCAACATTGTGAAGACCCCAAGGCTCACCATCATACATACATGCCTCCGCCAAGGCAAAGCGGCATCGTCATCCGCGACAACACGGAGCAGCCCTGTCACGATGGAGGGCACAACCAAGGAACCGCGACAAGCGTGAGGCATTGCAGGAGGGTAATAGCAAGAAGGCTAACCCACCGCCACCTCCGCCTCCATCGCCCCTAGCAGCCACCATGGCGGAGGAGGCCTGTGTCGTTCACGTAGCCCATCCCCTAGCGGCAAGAAGAAACAAGCAAGCCCGGAGCCATACGACGCGCGTTCACGCATAGACAAGATTCACGAGGTCCGGGAAGGACCATACCTGGGACAACATTGCTTTGGAACTATAATACGGACCGCAACTCACCCTAGGGGTTTCCTGATTGACAAGACCATCAAGCCCTATGACGGCACCGCCAAACCAGCTATGTGGTTGCAGGATTACGGCATTGCAGTGGAGATCGCCGGGGGTAACCCCAGCATTGCCGTCAAGTACCTCCCACTAATGTTGACGGGCAAGGCCCGCCAATGGATTGACGACTTGCCAGAGAAGTCCATCTGCAACTGGTTGGACATGCAAGAAGCGTTCACCAAGAACTTCGTGGGTACGTATAAGCGTCCGTGCACTATTGGCGATCTACAGTGGTACGTGCAAGAGAAAGACAAGTCATCTCGCGCCTACCTCTCCCGCTGGCTGGATATGAAGAATTCCTACGCAGGAGTGCATGATCAGACCATCATGGCCACCTTCATTGATGGGTTGGAAAAAGGTAAGTTGCTCCGACATAAGTTGAAGTGCATGCAGGACGATCACAGGCTCGATCTCAACCAGATGATCCATCTGGCCAGTGAGTTCGCGGTTGCCGACAATAGCGGTTCCACCCAAGCTAAGAGGAACAACATCACCAAGCGGAAGAACCCCCCAGAAGAAAACCAAACCTGCGACATGGTCGCAATGACATTTGCAGGATGAGGTGATGGCGGACAACGTGGCTGAGGACGGGGGGCTAGTCGTGGGCAGCAGCGAGGTAGTGAAACTACCCCGACAGTGCTCTGTGTTCCCTAAACGTACGAGGAGTACCGTGATATGCCATGCCTTGTACACCTCGACGCCAACGGCAAGGCGACTAACACCAATCGCTATTGCAAGTTTGTCAACAACCTCAAGGAGGACCCGGAGTCCGGTTACAAGCAAAGTCGGAAGAACATACAGCGAGGCAAGTGCAAGGGGAAGAAGAAGGAAGAGGATTCCAAGGATTCTAGTGACATGGATGAGGATGTTGACCCCAAGCATGCGACAAGAGCGATGTCAAGGGAAAGAACCCCTTCAAGAAGAAGGCTGCCGTCTACCTCACTTTCCTTGGTACCCCTACTGTCCGGCAACAGAAAACCTCCATGAGGATACTGATGGCCACCTTACCTCCAGTTCCCCAGTACCTATGCTGGTCAGAGATTCCAATCACTTGGGACAGGAAGGATCACCCATACCTCATCCCTACGGATAACCATTACGCCATGGTCATCAACCCTTGATTGACGGCAACGAGTTCACCAAATGCATGGTGGAGACTGGAAGCAGCATCAACATCATGTACCTGGATACACTACACAAGATGAACTTGACGGAGGCCAACCTAAGGCGGACCAGCACCGTGTTCCATGGCGTAGTTCCTGGCCGGGAGGCTCGGTCCCTTGGGTGCATCACACTTCAGGTCGCTTTTGGTAATGTTAATAATTACCGCCAAGAACGCATGACCTTTGAAGTGGTCCCCTTCAAGAGTGTGTACCACGTCATCTTCGAACGCGACATCTTTCACGCCTTCATGGCCAAGCCATGCTTCGTCTACAATAAGCTCAAGATACCCGGACCAAACAGTATCATCACCGTATCCGGAAGCTTTACCAAGGCAAGGGACTGCAAGAGTGGAGAAGCAGCCTTTGCAGAAGCTGTCCTCTACAGTGAAGAATTCAAGGAGATCTAGAGCAAGGTCGATGCCACGGAGATGCCGGCATTGAAGAAGCATATTTCCGACTCCGATCCTGCCTTCAAGGCTGCCATTAAAACCAAGCTGGTGGAACTTGTGGTAGGCGATGCCTCCAAGACCACCGCCATTGGGACGAACCTGACCCTAAATAGGAAAGCGCGCTTGTCGAATTCCTCCGTGAGAATAGGGACATATTTGCGTGGCAACTTGCCGACATGAAAGGTGTACTTAGGGAACTTGTCGAGCACAGCTTGAATATTGATCCAAAATGCAAACCGGTGAAACAACCTCTACAACACTTCGGAGTTGAGAAGAGACACGCCATAGGCAAAGAGATAGCTAGGTTACTTAAGGCTAGTTTTATCTCAGAAGTCCTTCACACCCGATGGGTGGCCAATCCTGTACTTGTCCCCAAAAAGGGAACCAAAGAATTAAGAATGTGCGTCGATTACACCAACTTGAACAAAGCGTGTCCCAAAGATGCGTTTGCTTTCCCTCGCATTGACCAAGTCATTGACTCCACGGCTGGATCGGAAATTTTGTGTTTTCTCGATGCATAATTAGGATACCACCAGATAAAGATGAGGAAGTCTGACCAATTTGCCACTTCATTCACCACACCTTACGACACGTTTTGCTATGTCACGATGCCCTTTGGGCTGAAAAACGCAGGTGCTACCTACCAGCGGACTATGCATCATTGCCTACACGGTCAAATTGGTCGGAACGTTCACGCCTATGTGGACGATATAGCGGTGATGTCTAAAAATTCAAACGACTTAATCTCCGACTTATAAGAAACCTTTGATAATCTCCGGAAATACAACATGATGCTTAACCCCAAGAAGTGCGTCTTCGGGGTTCCAGCCGGCAAATTGTTGGGCTTTATCGTTTCCCAACGTGGAATCAAGGTCAACCCAGAGAAGATCAAGGACATTCTAAACATAAACCGTCGGACATGCCTGAAGGACATACAACAGCTTACAGGCTGCATTGCAGCAGTAAGCTAGTTCGTCAGCTGACTTGGAGAGAAGGCTCTGCCACTATACAAGTTGCTGAAGAAGGCGGACAAATTTACATGGACGGAGGAGGCAAATGCAACACTGAAGAAGCTAAAGGAGATACTCTCCTTGGCACCTATACTTCCAGCACCCAAGCCTATGGAGCCTATGTTGATCTACATGGCGGCCACCAACCAGGTAATCAGCATCGTCGTCGTGGTAGAGCGGAAAGAACCAGGGCGTGAGTAAGGAGTTCAACGACCAGTTTACTATGTAAGCGAGGTCTTGACGGAGTCCAAGAAGCGTTACCCGCACTACCAGAAGCTAGCTTATGGAGTGTTCCTTGCTTCTCGGAAGCTAAGGCAGTATTTCCAGGAGCACCCTATCACAGTTGTGAGAAAAGCTCCACTGTCCGACATCATCAAAAATAGCGACGCTACAGGAAGGGTCGCGAAGTGGGGCATTGAGCTTGCCACCTTCAAGATCACTTACAAGAGACGCGATGCTATCAAATCACAGATCTTGGCGGATTTCATCGTAGATTGGATGCAAATGCCAGATGCTACCCCTATACCAGAGCCAGAATACTGGGTGAAGCACTTCGACGGATCAAAGCTACTCAACGGCGCGGGGGCTAGTGTACTATTACAGTCACCAACAGGGGAGAAGCTGCACTACGTTCTGCAGATCCACTTCGAGGCTACAAACAACATGGCAGAATATGAAGCACTCATTCACGGACTTCGTGTAGCAAAGGATATTGGCATCAAGCGCATAGTTTGCTGTGGAGATTGCGACTTGGTTTCCCAGCTGGTGGCTGGCACCTGGAACGCGCGGAACCCTATGATGGAGGCATATCGAGACGAAGTGGACGAGATAGCCAAGACCTTCTTGGGCTACGAAGTCAAGTATGTCCTAAGGGAGGAAAATGAGGCGGCTGATCTACTGTCAATGATTGGATCAGGGCGCAAACAAATTCCGCCTGGCGTTTTCCTGGAGCATCTACGGATCCCGAGAACCCGGACAGATTTTACTCTTTCGTTCACATAGTGACAAAGGTCCCTCCGGCTTGCACAAAACCGTTCATGGAGTATATCGGACACAGAACTTTTCCCATCGACGAGGTCGAAAGTCGGCAAATAGTATGTCGAGCAAAGGGCTATACCATAATCAATGGATAGCTCTATAAAAGAAGCACCACTGGTGTATACCTCAAGTGTGTTTCCCAGCAAGAAAGTATTGAAATCCTTTGTGAGATCCATCTCGGAGATTGCGGGAATCACGTCGCTCCTCGATCGTTGGTCCCCAAAGCCTTCCAACAAGGATTCTACTGGCTGACCGCGAAGGCAGACGTCGACAAGCTAGTTGAGACATGCATGGGATGCCAGTATTATGCCCGACAACCACATATCCCAGCTGAAGAATTGTGAACAATACCAATAACTTGACTGTTTGCAGTCTGGGGGCTAGACATGGTTGGTCCATTACAGACGACACCATGTGGGTTTACGCATATGCTAGTAGTAGTTGATAAATTCACCAAATGGATAGAAGCTAAACCCATTAGAAAGCTTGATGGGGCAACTGCCCTTAGGTTTGTCCGGGATCTAGTGGTGAGATTTGGTCTCCCACATAGCATTATCACCGATAATGGCAGCAACTTATCACTCGGATAAGTGGAAGCTTATTGTTGGGAGAAGGGCATCCGACTTGACCTGGCATCTCTGGCACATACATAATCCAATGGCCAAGTTGAGCGAGCCAATGTATTAATTCTGCAGGGAATCAAGCCACGTCTCGAGGCACCGCTACATAGAGCAGTTGGCGCCTGGGCAGAGGAGTTACCATCTATTCTATGGAGTTTACAAACTACACCCAACAGATCTACCAGCTACACCCCTTATTTCATGGTATATGGAGCATAAGCCATCCTGCCTTCCGACATCCTTCACGATTCACCAAGAGTTGCCGCCGACGACGAAGATGACGCTGAAGAATCCATACACCTAGATGTGGACCTTCTCGAGGAAGAGTGCATATTGGCATGCCAAAGATCCGCCATCTACTAGCAGAAGCTATCCAACTATCATAGTCACCGCGTCCGACATCGCTCATTTAAAGAGGGGGATCTGGTGCTCTGACTTAAGCAGAAGAAGTCACACAAATTATCCCCGCCATGGGAAGGACCATTCATCATAAGCAAGGCGTTTACTCAATGGGTCTTACTACCTCTTTGACAATCGTGAACTGGAGGATAGGCCCAGCGATGATCATAAGCGTAAGCGACGTGACCCGGATGATGACCACCCGGAGCTTGATCGGCCATGGAACATAGCACAGCTACGTCCTTTTTACACTTAGCATATTTTTATCTACTGTGTACCTCTTATATGATCAATGAAATAAAGCTCTTTGGTTCACTCATATTCCTGAGTCTTTTACCTCCTTTAGTGTTTATTTATGGATCGTATAAAACCTTTATGCACAAGTTTTGCATTTCCACTTGCGAAAATTCCGCCTACGGGAGTTAGCTTACGTTTTCTGGTCTACACGTTCTTTGTTGTTTTTATGTGGATTCTGGAGTAGTGACTTTTGGCACTTGAAGTCGGCGATTTTGTTCTTAGGTTTTGATGATGCCATTGGGCATCATCACTTGAGCGCATGGTTCCGACTACGAGTCTTCCAACTCATAAAAATTCAAGCATAAAAGCCAAAGTAATGGATAATCCAGCACTTGCTTAAAAATATTTACATGCTGGAACTAGTACTTAAGTAGCAGGAAGCATACATCTATTGTTTACCGCCTTAAGATTAACACAGTAGTTTTTCCGCATACATACATCTAGAGGAGGCAAATATTACAAAGCATTTTTCATTCCTCTGGCGCAGGAGACTTTTTTTTTGAGGGTAAAACAGTAGGGCAAAAAGACCCCACTGCAATTTTTATATATTGTAGAGAGTTACAAAAGAATATTTACAAGACTCATTCCACCTCAAAGAAGAGGGATAAATTCTAATCAGCTATCTCCTGTCTAAATTGGTTTCAATCCAAACCTTAAGGCTCTGATAATACTTCTTCTTAATTCTAAAAAGGACCCATCTTAATTCCTGGGCTACAATAGCCTTCCAGGTCTCAATCGATGCATGCTGATTATTGAAAATTTCATTATTCCTGCAAATCCAAATGCCCCAAGTTCCAAGTAGCAGAATTTCCATTGCAAAAGGGACATTGAGGTCTTTTTTAATACTGACTAACACTTCAAAGATAGTTGGATCAGCCAAATTGACCTGAGAAATTTCAGCCCAGCAGGCTCTTGCGAAAGAACATTCCCAAAACAAATGTAGGCTGGTTTCTTCACTATTGCAGCCCTGGAAGACGCAGTCATAAGATGCCAGCGAGAAACATTTCCTTTTTAGAAGGTTTCTAGTGTTGAGTCTATCAAGCAGTAAGAGCCAGAAGAAGAATTTGTGTTTTTGCTGACAAGAAGATTTCCATAACCAAGAGAAATGTGGCTGAACCGGCTGGTAACCAGCTAAGGAGCAGTAAGCCTTTTTCACCGAATAATTACTGCCCCAAATGTAAGACCAACAATCAGAATCCCCTTCCCTGCCAGAATTGAGAATTTGTTCAAGACTTTGATATTCCTGATAAGCTTGCTGTGACAAAGGAAGGTAAAAAAGGTCCTGAGTATTTGGGGTATGCAGGAACTCACTGACAGAGATGTGAGGTTTTTTTTGCATAAGAGAGGAGGTGAGGAAGCTTATGTTGGAGGCAGCTATCATTCCACATATCAGACCAGAAAAGTGTGGTTTTCCCATTTCCAACCAAGCACTTTGCAAGTCCTTTAAAAATGTCAATCAGTTTGAGGTGAGATTTCCACCAAAAGGATCCCTCAAGACTTCTTCCAGGGAGCTTATCATTACAATAGTAAGTGTTCCAAACCAGATGAACCCAAGGAATATCCTTATGATTATAAAATTTATCCAAATTCTTCAAAAGAAGAGCAGAATTTTGAACATTAATATCAAGAACACCCAAACCTCCCTGGTTCTTGGGTTTACAAACTTTCTCCCATGCTACAAGAGCAGTACCTCTAGCTTGAACATCAGTAGTTTTCTTTCTCCACTAGCATTGCCTCATATATTTAACCAACTGCTCCTTGATAGTGACAGGAAGCTCAAAACAGCTCATGTAATATATGGGAAGGGAAGATAACACAGATTTGACTAACTGCAATTTCCCCCCATAATTAAGAAAGTCAGCAATTCCACACAACCTTCTTTCAATTCTCTGAACAATAGGCAGGAAATGTTCCACAACAGGCTTATTCAAGCTCAAGGGCAAACCAAGGTATGTAAAAGGCAAGGAACCAGTGAGGCAAGAAAGGGTATTAGCAAAATGCCCAAGCCTCGCAGAGTCCATGTTAATAGGCATCATGCTGGACTTGGAATAATTGACTTTGAGTCCAGAGGAGAGAGCAAAAGTATGTAAAATTGCCTTAAGACACAGGAGTTGCTCAGAATCAGCCTTAAGGATTATTAAAGTGTCATCTGCATACTGAATCACAGGGAAGTCAGGACAGAAAACATTCTCAGTGGGCAAAGAAAGAAGACCCAGGTTCATTGCTTTATTGAGGATACTTTGAAGAAGATCAGCAGCCAGAACAAACAATAAAGGAGACAAAGGATCTCCTTGTCTGACACCCCTTCTACAGTAATTTTTTTTCCCAGGCACACCATTTAAAAGCACAGAAGAAGAAGCAGACCCAAAGATCATCTGAATCCAAGAAATCCATTTAGCTCCAAAACCTTTGGCTTTAAGGATATTGATGATAGTAGAATGCTCAATTCTGTCAAAAGCCTTCTCAAAATCCAACTTAAGAATTAAAATTTCCTCTTTTGACTTGTGACATTGATCAAGAAATTCAAATGCCCAACCTAAACAGTCTTGGATAGATCTTTGCTTGAGGAAACCATATTGATTCTTGTGAACAAGTTTAAGAATGACTTTTTGCAGTCTGTTGGCCAGAATCTTGGTGATAATCTTAAGGACACTATTTAGCAAAGAAATAGGCCTAAAATCAGCAGGGGTCAAAGGAGCAGCAATTTTTGGAATTAGTGTGATAAAAGAAGAATTGATGCTTTCCAAAGAGGCATTCCCTTCATAGAATTCCACAAGAAGACTCTTAACATCATCCTTAATAATAGGCCAGCAAAGCTTCATGAATTCATTATTAAAGCCATCAGGGCCTGGGGACTTATCATTAGGCAAATTTGTGATGACTTCCTCAATCTCCTCATCCGAGAAAGGCTTTTCCAAAGCATCCCTTTCTTCCTGGCTTAAGCAATCACCAGCCAAGTCATTAAGATTGAAATGCATTTTAGGCTGATCAGAAGAGCCCATTCTATTTTTAAAGGCATTCCAAAGAAGATTTGCTTTGCCATCATGATCATAGACCTCAAGATCAGAATCATCCTTGAGCATGGAAATGTAATTGTGCCTAAAACTAATGGTAGCTCTGGAGTGAAAGAACTTGGTGTTCTCATCCCCCAGCTTAACCCATTTGATTTTTCCTCTCTGTTTCCAATAAGTATTCTGATCTTGTAAAAGAGAAATAATAAGATTTTTCACGATATCCCTAAAATTCCATTCTTGAACAGTAAGAGTTCTCATTTCCTCCATGATATCAAGCAAGTCAATGGTGGCATTGACATTACAGATTTGTGCCTTTAGGGAAGGGAGCTGTTTAGCCCAAAGCTTTAGCCCTCTTCTCACATTTTTGAATTTAGCATTGATTTTTTTTGCAGAATCCATAAAACCCACAGGAATAATCCAGGCATTTTGAACAATAGCTTTAAACTCCTTATGATGTAACCAATGATTTTCAAATCTGAACACCTGAGCTTTGGGAATCATTGTACCAATGGAAATGACACAGGGAAGTGTGATCAGAAGTGGGCTTTGAAAGAGGAGCAACAAAAGTTGAGGGAAAACTCTGAGTCCAGGTAGCAGAAGTAAAAAACCAATCCAATCTTTCCAAGAGTGGATCCTTCTGCATGTTACTCCAAGTGAACTTTCTACCCTTAAGTGGTAATTCAATGAGACCCAAATTATTAATGGCTTCATTGAAGAGAAGCATACCATTCACATCTCCACCCAATTTATTTCTATCTGAAGGCTGTCTACAGAAGTTAAAATCTCCCATAATAAGCCAATCCATATCATCAGGCATATCAATGCTGCCAAACCAGTCCAAAAATTCAGACTTTTTTTTAGATAAACATGGCCCATAAATGTTGGAGAGGACCCAGGATTTATTGGACAAGAGGGAAGTCAAGGTTATGGAGATAGAAAACTCATTGAGAAAAGAAAGCTGTCCAGAAAACAGGGAGCCATTCCAAATGGTGATCAAGCCTCCTGATGCACCTCTTGAGGGAAGAAATTCAAACTTGGTAAATTTGGAGGGGCAAAATTTTTTAATGTAGGAGCTATCAAAATCCTCACGCTTAGTTTCTTGGAGACAGATAATGTCACAACCAGACTCCTCAATTTTGCTTCTGAGAGCAGACCATTTTTTTCAGAGTTGATTCCCCTGATATTCCAATTCAAGATCTTCCAAGTTCTTGTGTTATTCATTAAGAAACCAGAAGTAAGTATAGATATGGGGTGATATAAATAGTGTAATCACCCAGGAGAGGAAACAGCAAAAATAGAGACAAAAGTCAACCCAATTCAGGTTACCACAGAGATTATCCATAATAAGTACCATCCACATTTCAAATCCACAAACACAGAATACATAACAGGGAGTCAACAAGACTCCAGCAAAAGATATAGTTTGATACATTAGCACACTTAAGAAGAGGTCTTCATCTTGGCTTGCTGTCCACAGGTACCAGCAGCCCCTGGCTTCTTCTTGCCACCAAATCCCAAGCTGGAAGAGGGCCCTCCTTTAGTGCTACCTTTTGTAGGAGCCTTAACAGCCACATCATTGACCTTCCCTTTCTTGAGCAGCCTCTTTTCCAGGTCCCCATCCTTGACCTTGCAGAATGAAGCAGCAAGATTTTTAACCACTTTGGAATTCAGGCAAGGAGGAGCAGCATTACAAACCAGGCAATCAACAATTTGTCAATTTAAGTGACTTTTAAAACCCCCATTTAATTCAACAATTCTAGGGCTTCTTCTCACCTCAGTTTCCAAAAGAGGTTCCTTGCCCTTTCTCTTTCTAGCAGGGGGTAGAAGGAGAGCCTGAAGATTTAGTTGCTTCAATACCCAGGCAAGAAGGAGGCATCTGGGAAAAGCTCTTATTAGGAATGATGAAAGAGATTGAACTTTCCTCAGCAATAGGTTCTTTAATAATTTCCCATAAAGGAGAAGTAAGAAATCCCTTGACCCAGTTAAACTTCTCAGGAGTAGCAAGCATTAGAGTAATGAAGTTAAACCAACTTACAGGAATATCACACTTAAGAGAGCCCATTGGAGAAGATTCCTTCTGAATATGAGGAGCAAAATAATTCTCCCAGAGCTCCAAGCCTTGTTGGGAAAATCCCTGCTTGGCAACATGCACATCAGGGATGGAAATAAAAGTTCTCACCATCCCAATCTGAAGGTGAGCCTCATTTGGAGAAAGAAGATGCTCATCCTCCATCATCCAATCATCATTCCCAGGGGCCACCGTACTTGAATCCATAGGACTTCCTGCCCCCTCCTCAGCATCAGCATTGTCCTCCTCCTCATCAGCCAGATAGTTTTGAAGAATGTTCTGCAGGCCATCACCAATGCCAACCCCTTGTGGTGCAACTGCAACACCATGCTCCTCCACAGCCTCAGGCTCATTCACAGATTCATCATCAGACCCCCAGTCTTGAACAATGATAGCACCAGTAACTCCACTGTTCACATCCTGAGGTGGCAGATGCTGATTGTCAATAGGCATATCTTCTCCAGGAGCAATGACAGGGCCTTGAACAGGGGCAGCAGCAGCCTCCCAAGGACCCCAACCTTCAGCGTGCCCACCAGCGGGAGCAGGGTCTTGCACAGGGCCCATCCACTGACCCCACTCACCCCCAGGAGGAGGGGGAGGGGGGGAGGTGGAACCTGGGGCCCAAAGACTGGACCATGCCCAGGAACTGGGTGAGGGTCCACATTGTCATCTGGCAGTGGGTCCTCCTCGGGTGGGCCCCCACCAAGCAAGTGACTCTGAAGAACTTCAACAGAAAAAGTCCATGACTCTGTCTCTACTAAGTCACCAATGGTAAACCTCACGCTCTTGGGGATGTCAACCAAGTCAGTAACACGAATCTTAGCAATAATCCTACCCTTCTAGTCAGGGTCCCTCTCCCACAGAAGAACTTTCCCAATGTCAGCAAAGATAGCATTCAGATCCTCCGTATGCCAGTGGTCAAGGGGAGGTCCTACCAACATCACCCAGCACTCATTATTGAACTGAGTCCTACGCCAGTTATCACCCTCATTGTGTTTCACAAAAGAGACATGCACATCTTGAAACGGAATCGGGCTCGCCGCAATGAGCCTGTCACGGTCGCTGACATGATGGAACTGCACATACAAAGACCCAAAGGGACAATCGTGAATATCTCTGAAGTGCACTCCAACCTCATTGTAGAAGAAATCCACCAGGACACCATGAATATTCAAGAACGGAACAGGACCAGGAGGGAGGGGAAAAATGTTAGCAATAGCATACTGTTCATGCGCTCTTGACCTCCGAGGCACCACCACCCTTCTAACACGATTCCTCCCAGCCAACTGCATAATCTGGAAGCCGTTCGGCAGGAAAGGCGCAGGATCAATCGGAATGTTCGCCATTTCGACGTCCTTCGCCAGCGACGAGCAGGAGGGGAATGGGGTTTCAGCGGGCGGGGGAGTTGAGGAGACAGGGGAAGTGGTGGTTGTTTTTTCAGTGAAGAGATGAACTCGTGAAAACTGCCATGAAAGGTGGGCCGGGAATGAGAAACCACCTGGGCCTTAAACCACCCCTCATACGATTTGTCGGGCCAGCTACATTTAGGGAAAGGGGGAAATTTCAGAAAAGGAAGGAGACCAGGCAATTTAAATGCCGCGCGATTGGCGCCTCCCCCAGACCTGACCGGCGTTACCATCGACTTAACACCATCATTAGTGAGCACCTGAGCATAAGATCTGCCTTGAAGACTTGATTTGATCTCACCATTAATACGTTGCTCAATCACGGGCGAATGACCCACAGGTGACGCAGGAAATTTGAGTCTTTGAAAAACCGAGCCACTTTTACTGGAATGCTTTAAAGAAGGGGATTTTTTTGCACTTTCTTTTTTGTACGTGAAAACTTTCCATTCCTTAGCAGATTCCTTGTAGAATTCCCTTTCTTCATGAATCCAGTTCGGACCCCCATTACCCCAAAGATTGACATGAATCACAAAAGAATGACATGAAAACTTTGAGATATTGTAGATCTCAAAACCCACTGCCCTTGAAGCAACCGAGAATCAAAAAGTTCTATCTTGAAGAAGCTTCACCTGGAATTTAGAAGCATTACCTCCAAAACAAGCTTGAAGAGCAAGACTAACAGTATGAAAGTCCAATTTAAAATTTGCTCGTCCAAAAGAACAGACCAGATAAAAAGGTCTTTTCCTGAAACCACCAATGAAATTAACTTGATGCCTGAATTTATCAAAAATCTTCTTCTCAAAATCACGCCCTAAAGAAAAATCCAGGGCAGGTCGACACGAGGCAGCATCTTCAGAAGCACACCCAGAGGGGAGATTTTCCGAGAAATCCAGAGATCTAGGCACCAACTTCTCAATATTGGAGGAAAATTTCTTAACCAAAGGGCTTGGTAAAATCTGAGAACCAACCACCACCCTCTTCACCTGGAGATCAATAGAGATGCCAGAAGCCACCACCTCACCATGGACCAAGTATCTAGCATCGATCACAACCTCATTATGATTGAGGAGAACAAGCCTTTTTGAACTAGGAAAAAGCATGAGAAAACCTTTAGCAGGCTCAAGATCATCAGTCGGCAAAGAGGAGCAAAGGGCATGCCATTTAAGACCAGTGTCTTCATCTGATCCAGTGATGGTAGGAGATCTACCAAGAAATCCAGATGAGGGAACCAAAGAATCATTAACACGAGAAAGGTGAGAGGGGAACCTCAAAACAGATCCAACAGAGATCTTCTCCCCAATTTCCAAACATCGCCCCTCAAGGGGGAGCCTTTGGCGTTGAGAAGAACCAACCAAGAATCAGCCAAGACAGCGAGAGATCCTTCCAAAAACTTACCACCCGTGGTCACACCAGAGTAGGTGACCTTCCAGCAACCTCCAGAGGAATCCATGCCGAGCCTATGCCGGCGAGGCGCCGGCGAGAGCCGGCGGCCGACCAACGGTCACCTCAGAGGAGAGATAGTTTCCGCCCCCTATAGCATATCCCTAGCAGTATGTGTGGTTTAGGAAAAGGACTTTGAGGTAGCATCGTTGGCAGCAGGAGAGCCATCCTAATCATCAACAAAGTCATTGGTCTTGAGGGACTCGGAGGAGATGGCCTGGTCACCATCAATGATCTCAAGAGGCACAAAGGAGTTTGGATCAACCAACTCGACGACCCTGGTGTCGTAGCCTCCGAGTGATGCCCATATAGCTTTGTGATCAATCTTCTGGCCGTCATCGTCTACGTCAGGCACGCCCGAAGTTACCGTGTAGATGTCGGCATTATCATAGTGAGCCTTGACCATCGCCATCGACATTCTAGCACCAGCCCGGGTACATGAAGCTTTCCATCTTACGATACGCTCAGGGGCTTGGCGCAGAATTTGCGATTACTTCATGATGGAATCCACCGCCTTAATGTTGATGTTCAGGGGCTTTGCAATCTCTTTGGCTTGCTTGATGGCGGTACTAACGAAGTTGCCGGCAAGGACCATGCATTATTTTGGTGGAGGAGGCGTATTGGTTAAACCAATAGGAGCCGCATTTTCGGGAAGCAAAGTAGTACATGAGTTCAATAACAGAAAAAAGTTCAGAGTACCTGGCTTACAGAAGTACATGACGGATATCTCTTACCAAAGATGCTCGCCTCTGCTTGTTGGAGTCTCTCCACCATGGGGTCCCGTTCTTGTCGGAGAATATTGTAAGCCTCAAGGTTGCGCAGATTCTGCTCTTCGGCACCTTTCTTCTGCTCCTTGAGGATTGAAATTTCCTCCTTCAGTCGTTTGATCTATGTGTTGGCAGACTCCCGCAAGGCCTTCATGTCATCTTCATGCATCTTCAGAGTGTCAACCCTCTCTTGGTTGAGGATCTTGTTCTCGCTATCCAGCAGTTCTATGTGCTTGGATTGCTTGACAATGTCCTTCGCCTTGCCAATAGTTTATGCATGCCGGGGAAATGAGAGCACACAATGAGTAGTCGGAGAGTGATGGCACAAGACCAAGTTTGAGTGCAAAATTGAAAGGAAAAACAGACTCTTACTTTTGGTGATTTGATCCTTCAAGAAGGCAGTTTTACCCTTTTCAGCTTCCAGTTCAGCATGCATCTTGTGGAACTTCTCGTCGGCGACGCCTCTCCGAGCATTCTCATTCTGTGGAAAAAAGATCAAAATTACTTAGTCTACTTGGAGCATCTAGCCGGATAAATATCCACCTAGAGACTTGGGGGCTACAGTGATAGTTTTTAACTCGACAATAATTCTTAGTCTATCTTTAAGCATCTAGTCGGAACTAATTCTGTTTCAACTAGAGGCTTGGGGGCTACAATATTGAAATTTAAAAACACTGCATATGCTACTCTAAAAGTATCTAGTCGGAATAATTCATTCAGACTACATACTGGGGGGCTGCAATGCGATTTTTTCTAGCTTACTCACTCTTAGAGCATTCAGAAGCAAAGACCTGTGGTTTTCTGTGGTATACTACATATGAAAGGAAAAAGGCAAATAACACTTACAAGTGTGATGATCTTGAGATTGGTGGCGCTCTCGGCAAATATCTTGTTGAAGGAAAGGCTATTTCCGTGCAGGATATCCGCCTGCCTGAGCAGCTCCTCAAGACCACATGTCGGAGAAGTTGGCGCTGCACCAGGAGCTAGAGCTGAGCTACTCGGCGTAAGTGCTGGGTAGACAATCTTCGGGAGCTCCGTTGGCATCTTGGGTGCAGTGGTGCCGCCTTCTGCAGAAGTTCCGCCTTCCACCATCGCCTTACCGCTACTAGTGGCATCCTTAGCCGGAGCTTCAGCCACATTGGATGCGGTGCTTTCTTGTGTCAAGGCCTCTACGGAACGCTGGAAAGTTGTCACGTTCGTGTTGAGGTCTGTCACTTGTGCCTTGATAGTAGCCACGTCCCGAACGTTTGCTTCCAAAGTCACTTGCACGTCCTGAAGACTCTTGTCAATGGCATCTGTTGTGTTGTGAAACACTAGTGTCAAATGGGATCTCAATGCTTCATATTCCCGCCAATTGACACACTCATCATCCTTCTTTTTCTGTGCTACAATATCAGAAGCACTAGTATACATGCTTAGTAGATTAGAGCAATAAATAAAATCTGTTTGGTGGAACACTCAATTCACTCAAACTGACAAGAAAGTAGATCTTACTGTTCCAAAGTGAATAGAGATGCGTAACCAAAACGAGATCAAGACTGATGCACTGATGTGATGAAGTGAATATCAAGGGTATAGAGAATGATCACATGGCACAGGGGTTATGTATGGTGGAGCAGTAGGTATGGAAACCTAACTACACCGCAAACAAGTCCTAGTGCTGATCGTACAAACACCCAAGAAACACACACGTGGAGATAAATGTGGCAATGCAACTATGAAAGGTGTTGCACTACGCTGGAGAGACACTATCAAGGCTCAATTGTTGGAGATATGCCCTAGAGGCAATAATAAATATAGTTATTATTATATCTTTGTGTTTATGATAAATGTTTATATTCATGCTATAATAGTATTAACAAGGAAACATTAATACTTGTGTGAATTGTAAACTTAAATTGAAGTCCCTAGTATAGCCTCTATACTTCACTAGCTTGTTGGTTAATAGATGATTGTGGTTTCCCTATCATGAACATTGAGATGTTATTAACAACAAGATCATATCGTTAGGAGAATGATATGGTGGACATACTCCTATAGATAAGCGTAGCATAAAGATCAAGTCATTTCAATAGTTCAATTGCTATATGCTTTCTGATACATAGTAACCTAATTCCTTCGACCATGAGATCATGCATATCACCTTTACCGGATGGATGCTTTGATGTCATCAAACACCACACCGTAACAGGGTGGCTATAAAGGTGGTATTGAGTGTTCGGAAAGTATTGGTTGAAACACATGGATCAAGAGTGGGATTTGTCCATCCATATGACGGATAGATATTCTCTGGGCCCTCTCGGTGAAATGTCATCCAATTAGCTTGCAAGCATGTGACTGGGTCACAAGGGATCACATATCACGGGAACGAGAAAAGAGTACTTGTCAGTAACGAGGTTGAACTAGGTATGCAGAGATACCGACGATCATAACCTTGGATAAGTAACATATCGTGAGACAAAGGGAAATTGGTACCGTATGTAAGTGGTTCATTCGATCGCAAAGTAATCGTAGAAATATGTGGGAGCCATATGAATTTCCAGATTCCTCTATTGGTTATTGTTCGGAGAAGTGTCTCGATCATGTCTGCATAATTCACGAACCGTAGGGAGACACACTTAAGGATTCGACGTTGTTTGAGTAGTTATGGTATTATGAGAAAGAGACCGAATGTTGTTCGGAGTCTCGGATGGGATCCGGGATATCACGAGGTGATCCGGAATGGTCCGGAGAATAAGATTCATATAAGGAAAGTCCCGTTTCGGAGTTGGGGAATGGTTCCGGTGTTTTCATCGGGAACATTCTAGAAGGTCCCGGAATGTCCGGCACTCCGGAGGGGGAAGGGGTGCATGAATGTGTCATTGCATGTTGGAATGATTGCATCATGTACTAAGTGTTCTCGCTGTCCGAAATAAAGGGTTAATTCAAATCCTAATTGGAAAAGTCAAACTGCCAGTTTTCGGTCAAACTGCCAGTTTTCGGAAAGTGGAGAAAGAGGAGGAGAGGTGGAGGCCGAGTTGGAGGAGGGTTCCTCCCCTTGGCCGGCGCACCTCCCAAGGCCGAGTTGGGGAGGAACTCCTCCCCTTGGCCGGCCAAGCCCTCCCACCTATAAAAGGAGGGGCAGGGCCTCCTCCTCTAGACACACTAGTTCCTACCCCTCTAAACTAAACCTAGATCTAAACCCCGGTTTAGAGCTATTTTGGTTTAGAGCCTTCTAATTGGTTTAGAGACCTCTAATTGGTGTGTCTAATTACTAGACCACTAATAGCCTCTCTCATAAGCTCCACCATACTCGCACCGGCTTAAGGCGAAGCCCTGCGGGATCTCCCCTCTACCTCCGGTACCACGCCGTTGTGCTGCCGGAATCGCGAGGAGAGTACTACAACCTCCGCTGCCTGCTGGAACAAGGGAGAGGAAGGTCTTCGTCGAGTACCGAACGTGTGACCGACTGCGGGAGCGCTGCTGGAACGTGGCGCCGGAAGGATCGTCTACGCGATCTTGAGATCGGAAAGAGTACGACTACATCACTCACGAGAATCTGCTCTCGTTAAACACTTTGGAATCTTCGAGGGTGAGTTATTCCATCGACTCGTTGCTACAATCTAGTAGATAGATCTTGGCTTGTTTGTTTGTATACGGTAGAAAATTTTGTTTTTCCATGCTACGAACCCCAACAGTGGTATCAGAGCCGTGTCTATATGTAGATCTGTTGCACGAGTAGAACACAATGGTCATTGTGGGCGTTGATGCTTTTATTGTAGAATGCTTTGCGTGTACTTTGCATCTTGCGGTATGTTGGGATGAAGCGGCCCGGGCTAACCTTACATGACATCGTTCATGAGACTTGCTCCACGCTGAACATGCAACTTGTATTGCATAAGTGGCTTTGCGGGTGCCTGTTTCTCCTAGCATAGTAAAGATCCAATATACAACGGGTAATCAACAATGCTAGTATCAATGTTGTGGTTCTTGTTCGTAGGTTAGAACGACACTTATGGAAAGCCCCAAACCACGTAAAATATGCAAAGAAAGTAGAAGCGTCTAACTTTGTTTTGCAGGGGTGTGCAGTGATGTGATATGGCCATGATTGTGATTATATTTGATGTATGCAATGTTCCTTATTGTAAGTTGGCAACCGGCAGGAGCCATATGGTTGTCTTTAATTTCTGTTAAGACCTGCGTGTCTATTCAAAATAGTTGTAATAGTTGAAGCTGGTAGACGACAACCATGAAGAAGCGTCATTGACCTTGACGCTATGCCGGTGATGATGGAGATCATGTTCGTGCTTGAAGATGGAGATCGGAAGCACAAAGAAGAAAGGCCATATCATATCACATATTATGAATTGCATGTGATGTTAATCCTTTATGCATCTTGTATTGCTTAGTAGACGACGGTAGCATTATAAGATGATCCCTCATGCACATAAATTTCAAGTTCTAAAGTGTTCACCCTTAGTATGCACCGTTGCCAAAGCTTGTTGCTTCGAAGCACCACGTGATGATCGGGTGTCTTTGATTCCGCGGGTGAATACAACGTAAGCAAGCTAGATTTGCTTATGCGATAGCTAAGGTTTGATCTTGACGAGCCTAGCATGTACAGACATGGCCTCAGGAACACGGATCACCGAAAGGTAAAGCATGAATCATATAGCAGATATGATGAACATGATGATTGTTCGCCATTGAAACTATATCGGCTCTCGTGATGATCGGTGTTGATATAGTAGATTTGGTTCGTGTGATCACTAAAACAATGTGAGGGATGTTGTTTTGAGTGGGAGTTCACCTAGTTTAATTTCATTAATTAATTTGAACTCAATTTGTCATAAACTTAGTCTAAAACTATTGCAAATATGTTGTAGATCAATGGCAGCCCCTACCATCAATTTTAATGCGTTCCTAGAGAAAGAAAAGTTGAAAAACAATGGAAGCAACTTCGCGGATTGGTTCCGCAATTTGAGGATTGTCCTCACAGCTGGTAATTTGACCTATGTGCTAGATGCACCGCTAGGTGACCCACCTGCAGCTGATGCTACCGATGAAGTAAAGAATGTTTACCTCGCTCGGAAGAATCAGTACTCCATAGTTCAGTGTGCTATCTTGTATGGTTTAGAATCGGAGCTTCAGAAAAGGTTTGAAGAGTCGGACCCATATGATATTGTCGAGGATCTCAAATTAATTTTTGAGACTCATGCGGCAATTGAAAGTTATGAAGCTTCTGAAAAGTTCTTTAACTGCAAGATGGAAGAGGGTAGCTCCGTCAGTGAGCATGTGCTTAAAATGTCTGGGCACGCGAATAAACTTCAAAGCTTGGGTATAGTGATTCCTAATACTTTGGGAGTTTACCGCATCCTCCAATCACTACCACCAAGTTACAAGAACTTTGTGATGAACTACAACATGCAGAACATGAACAAAGAGTTGCCAGAACTATTTGCTATGTTAAAATCTGCAGAAGTGGAGATCAAGAAAGAGCACCAAGTGTTGATGGTCAATAAGACCACCAAATTCAAGAAAGGCAAGTCTAAGCAAAAGGGACACTTCAAGAAGGGTGGTAAGAAAGTTACCATGCCAACGAAGAAGACCAAGGCTGGACCTAAGCCTGAAACTGAGTGCTTTTACTGCAAGGGAGAAGGTCACTGGAAGCGGAATTTCCCAAAGTACTTGGCGGATTTGAAGAACGGCAACATCAAGAAGAAAGGTATATTTGATATACATGTTATTGATGTGTATCTCACTAGTGTTCGTAGTAGTGCCTGGGTATTTGATACTGGTTCGGTTGCTCATATTTGTAACTCGAAACAGGAGCTGCAGAATAAACGGAAGCTAGCGAAGAACGAGGTGTCGATGCGCGTGGGAAACGGATCAAAGGTTGATGTGATCGCGGTCGGCACGCTACCTCTTCATCTACCATCGGGATTAGTTTTATACTTAAATAAATTGTTATTTGGTGCCTGTGTTGAGCATGAACATTATATCGGGATCTTGTTTATTGCGAGACGGTTACTTATTTAAATCTAAGAATAATGGTTGTTCTATTTATATGAGTAATATGTTTTATGCACATGCACCTTTAATAGATGGTCTATTCATATTGAATCTCGATAGTGGAAATACACATATTAATAACATTGAAGCTAAACGTTTGAAATTGAGCGATAACTTGACCTATATGTGGCACTGTCGTCTTGGTCACATTGGAGTGAAGCGTATAAAGAAACTCCATTCCGATGGACTTCTTGAATCACTTGATTTTGAATCACTTGAAAGATGCGAAGCATGTCTGATGGGTAAAATGACTAAGACTCCATTTTCTGGTATAATGGAGCGAGCTACGGACTTATTGGAAATCATACATACCGATGTGTGTGGTCCAATGAGTGTAGCATCGCGCGGTGGTTATCGTTATGTTCTTACCTTCACGGATGACTTGAGTAGATATGGGTATATCTATTTTATGAAACATAAGTCCGAAACTTTCGAGAAGTTTAAGGAGTTTCAAAGTGAGGTAGAGAATCAACGTAACAAGAAGATTAAATTTCTACGTTCTGATCGTGGAGGTGAATATCTAAGTTACGAGTTTGGTGAGCATTTAAAGAAATGTGGAATACTTTCGCAGTTGACACCGCCGGGAACACCACAGCGTAATGGTGTGTCTGAACGTCGTAATCGAACTCTCTTAGATATGGTTCGTTCTATGATGTCACTTACAGATTTACCGCTATCATTTTGGGGTTATGCATTAGAAACAGCCGCATTCACTTTAAATAGGGCACCGTCTAAATCTGTTGAAACGACACCGTATGAATTATGGTTTGGGAAGAAACCTAAATTGTCGTTCCTTAAAGTTTGGGGATGCGAAGCCTATGTAAAGAAGTTACAGCCGGACAAGCTTGAACCCAAAGCGGAAAAATGCGTCTTCATAGGATACCCAAAGGAAACTATTGGGTATACCTTCTATCATAGATCCGAAGGCAAAATCTTCGTTGCTAAGAATGGATCCTTTCTAGAGAAGGAATTTCTCTCGAAAGAAGTGACTGGAAGGAAAGTAGAACTCGACGAGGTTGTCGAACCTTCTCTCGAAATTGCGAGTAGCGCAGCACCGGAAGAAGTTCCTGTGGTGCCTGCACCAATAAGAGGGGAAGCTAATGATGATGATCATGAAACTTCGGTTGAAGTTGCTGCAGAGCCTCGGAGGTCAACGAGAACTCGTACCACTCCAGATTGGTATGATCCCGTTATGAGTGTCATGTTGGTGGACAACACCGATGACCCCGAGACATATGAGGAAGCGATGATGAGCCCAGATTCCAATAAATGGCAAGAAGCCATGAAATCCGAGATTGGATCCATGTATGAAAACCAAGTATGGACTTTGGTAGACTTACCGGATGGCCGAAAGGCTGTCGAGAACAAATGGATTTTCAAGAAGAAAACAGATGCTGATGGTAATATTACTGTCTATAAAGCTCGACTTGTCGCAAAAGGGTTTCGACAAATTCAAGGAGTTGACTACGATGAGACTTTCTCACCAGTAGCGAAGCTAAAGTCTGTGAGGATTATGTTAGCAATCGCTGCATATTATGATTATGAGATATGGCAGATGGATGTCAAAACAGCATTCCTCAATGGAGACATTGATGAAGAGTTGTATATGATGCAACCCAAAGGTTTTGTCGATCCTAAAGATGCTAACAAGGTATGCAAACTTCAACGGTCCATCTATGGATTGAAGCAAGCATCCCGAAGTTGGAATCAACGTTTTGATAAGGTAATCAAAAGTTTTGGTTTTATACAAACTTATGGAGAAGCTTGTATTTACAAGAAAGTGAGTGGGAGCTCTATAGCGTTCTTAATACTATATGTGGATGACATATTGTTGATTGGGAATGATGTAGACCTTCTTAATAGTGTCAAAGAATATTTGAATAATAGTTTTTCAATGAAGGATCTTGGCGAAGCAGCTTACATATTAGGCATAAAGATTTATAGAGATAGATCGAAACGCCAAATATCATTGTCACAAAGTACATATTTGGACAAAGTTCTAAAGAGGTTTGGAATGGAAGAAAGCAAGAAAGGGTTCTTGCCCATGTTGCCCAATACGACCTTGAGTAAAACTCAAAGTCCGACATCGGCAGAAGATAGAGAAAGGATGAGTAAGACTCCCTATGCCTCAGCCATAGGATCTCTAATGTATGCCATGCTATGTACTAGACCCGACATTGCATATGCTGTTAGTTTAACTAGCAGATATCAAAGTGATCCAGGAGTGGATCATTGGACAGCGGTCAAAAACATCCTTAAGTACTTGAGAAGAACTAAGGATATGGTTCTTTCTTATGGAGGTGATGAACAGCTCGTTGTTAATGGATACACCGATGCTAGTTGGAACACCGATCCGGATGATTCTAAATCACAATCCGGATACGTATTTATTTTGAATGGTGCAGCAGTTAGCTGGAGGAGTGCAAAGCAAAGCGTTGTGGCGAGATCTTCAACTGAATCGGAATACATGGCTGCTTCAGAGGCTTCACAAGAAGCGATATGGATGAAAGAGTTCATTACAGAGCTGGGTGTGGTTCCTAGTGCGCTGGACCCAATGTCTATCTACTGTGATAACATGGGCGCCATAGCCAATGCGCAAGAACCAAGGTCACACAAGAAGCTGAAGCATATCAAGCTGCGTTTTCACGCTATTCGAGAACATATCCAGGATGGGGATATAAAGATTTGCAAAGTACACACAGATCTGAATGTGGTGGATCCGTTGACTAAACCTCTCCCGAGGGCAAAACATGACCAACACCAAACTGCCATGGGTGTTCGGTATATTTACCATGTAATCTAGATTAGATGACTCTAGTGCAAGTGGGAGACTGTTGGAGATATGCCCTAGAGGCAATAATAAATATAGTTATTATTATATCTTTGTGTTTATGATAAATGTTTATATTCATGCTATAATAGTATTAACAAGGAAACATTAATACTTGTGTGAATTGTAAACTTAAATTGAAGTCCCTAGTATAGCCTCTATACTTCACTAGCTTGTTGGTTAATAGATGATTGTGGTTTCCCTATCATGAACATTGAGATGTTATTAACAACAAGATCATATCGTTAGGAGAATGATATGGTGGACATACTCCTATAGATAAGCGTAGCATAAAGATCAAGTCATTTCAATAGTTCAATTGCTATATGCTTTCTGATACATAGTAACCTAATTCCTTCGACCATGAGATCATGCATATCACCTTTACCGGATGGATGCTTTGATGTCATCAAACACCACACCGTAACAGGGTGGCTATAAAGGTGGTATTGAGTGTTCGGAAAGTATTGGTTGAAACACATGGATCAAGAGTGGGATTTGTCCATCCATATGACGGATAGATATTCTCTGGGCCCTCTCGGTGAAATGTCATCCAATTAGCTTGCAAGCATGTGACTGGGTCACAAGGGATCACATATCACGGGAACGAGAAAAGAGTACTTGTCAGTAACGAGGTTGAACTAGGTATGCAGAGATACCGACGATCATAACCTCGGATAAGTAACATATCGTGAGACAAAGGGAAATTGGTACCGTATGTAAGTGGTTCATTCGATCGCAAAGTAATCGTAGAAATATGTGGGAGCCATATGAATTTCCAGATTCCTCTATTGGTTATTGTTCGGAGAAGTGTCTCGATCATGTCTGCATAATTCACGAACCGTAGGGAGACACACTTAAGGATTCGACGTTGTTTGAGTAGTTATGGTATTATGAGAAAGAGACCGAATGTTGTTCGGAGTCTCAGATGGGATCCGGGATATCACGAGGTGATCCGGAATGGTCCGGAGAATAAGATTCATATAAGGAAAGTCCCGTTTCGGAGTTGGGGAATGGTTCCGGTGTTTTCATCGGGAACATTCTAGAAGGTCCCGGAATGTCCGGCACTCCGGAGGGGGAAGGGGTGCATGAATGTGTCATTGCATGTTGGAATGATTGCATCATGTACTAAGTGTTCTCGCTGTCCGAAATAAAGGGTTAATTCAAATCCTAATTGGAAAAGTCAAACTGCCAGTTTTCGGTCAAACTGCCAGTTTTCGGAAAGTGGAGAAAGAGGAGGAGAGGTGGAGGCCGAGTTGGAGGAGGGTTCCTCCCCTTGGCCGGCGCACCTCCCAAGGCCGAGTTGGGGAGGAACTCCTCCCCTTGGCCGGCCAAGCCCTCCCACCTATAAAAGGAGGGGCAGGGCCTCCTCCTCTAGACACACTAGTTCCTACCCCTCTAAACTAAACCTAGATCTAAACCCCGGTTTAGAGCTATTTTGGTTTAGAGCCTTCTAATTGGTTTAGAGACCTCTAATTGGTGTGTCTAATTACTAGACCACTAATAGCCTCTCTCATAAGCTCCACCATACTCGCACCGGCTTAAGGCGAAGCCCTGCGGGATCTCCCCTCTACCTCCGGTACCACGCCGTTGTGCTGCCGGAATCGCGAGGAGAGTACTACAACCTCCGCTGCCTGCTGGAACAAGGGAGAGGAAGGTCTTCGTCGAGTACCGAACGTGTGACCGACTGCGGGAGCGCTGCTGGAACGTGGCGCCGGAAGGATCGTCTACGCGATCTTGAGATCGGAAAGAGTACGACTACATCACTCACGAGAATCTGCTCTCGTTAAACACTTTGGAATCTTCGAGGGTGAGTTATTCCATCGACTCGTTGCTACAATCTAGTAGATAGATCTTGGCTTGTTTGTTTGTATGCGGTAGAAAATTTTGTTTTTCCATGCTACGAACCCCAACATCAATGTCACAGGCACAAGATTGCTCAATCTATCGGTGCACAAAGAAACAGTAGGCCTCTTGCACAATTCACTTCTCCTTTGCTTTTTTTTTGATATAATCCTTTTTATTTTGCTCTATTATCTCTTTTTTTATATATACTATGAAGCAAACCTTGATCACGGCTAATTCACAAACACAACACCAGAACCTATGAGCAGCCTGGAGGAGCGGAAACTAGTCTCAATGGGCAGTTCCTAACACCTATGTATGAATGGTTGTGGCTAAAGGGTGCAAGAAAACAAAGATCAAAAGTTTATATGTAATTTTTTTTTGAGAATCCGAATTGGCAAAAGTAATCTAAGAGCACTCTTTGCTTGGATCGGATCTGAGGTGATGGCGGCGGAAAATGATGGGAAGGCAACTAAAAACAGAACTAACTATTAGAAGAAATCTAGATTGGATCTAATGGGAGAATACGACCAGCAAATAAAACTTGAAAGCATTGTAATCTAGTCTATGGCAAATCTTTTTGTGAGGCTTTTTTCTGTATAGGACGAAAACAAGAACTAATCTATGGATGGATTTGTGGATGCTCACCGAGTAAACGAGGAAATCTGATACCAAGATGATATGGGGTGGCCCGATCTTCTCATCAAGCACTTGTCGATGATGATGGTGGATGATAGATAACTAGCCTGTAGCTATGAACTCTCCCACTCGAACCCTGATGCCAATGCAACAGATCTCGAACCCTGTGGGATATTCACAACACCACGCTCTTGCGTACACAGCCGTCGACCACGAACGGTAGTTTGCAATCTACTAATTCCCAATGGAACAACAGATCACACTTAATTGCAGTAGTATAACTCGATCATAGGGTAACTCCAGAGGTTCTAAAAATAATCAGCTCCAAAATATTTTAACGTGGTCTGACCCGAAAGAAACGGTACCCCTATCTATATAAGAGAGAGGGGGCAGCTAGGCTAAGAGTCCAAGACGCAAACGACTACAACTAAGATACATGCCGACCCAAGTGGGACAGCTCTCTAGGCGCACAGGCCTGTTCCCTACCGTGGCAGCATATTGGGCCTGAAACGTGCCGCGGTAGGACTCTCTGCCGTGGCAGGATTTCAGCCACCTTTGGTGCTGTGGTAGAGACTCTGCCAGGTGTTGATCCCTTCCTTTCTAGCTCCTTGCGCTTCCTCCCTCTCCTCCCTCGCGCTTGCTTCATTGATCAACACACCTTGCTCCATGTGCTTTACCTCCTTGCTCTGTGCTATGCCTTCTTTTCCAATGTACCTAATCATACAATAACATAGAGACTTAGGCAGTATAAAATTCTCATTAAGTAAAACATCAGGCTCATTAAGAAACAAATTCACCTGTTGTTCTAGTAGCTTAGCACGAGCTCTTGTAATTGGTCCAATTCTAATCTCATTGGACTTATCCTTGTTAGTAGCAGCTGGAACATTATCAGTAGTAACTGGGATAGGTGTAAGTATAGGGATGTCCTCATCAATAATTGTTTCTCCTGTTGTAGTATCTAGCATAGACTTAGACATTGGGTTTAGACCATTATAAAACAAATGTAATATAATCCATTCTTCCATCCCATGACTAGGACAATTTATTACGGCTTCTTTCATCCTTTCCCATGCAAGCGCTAGTGGCTCACGGTCTTCCTATCTAAAGCTTGTAATGTTGGATCTTAGCTGCATAGTATTAGCTAGGGGGAAAATTTAGTCATAAACAAATAGTACATTCCTCCCAAGATTTAATAGTGCCCTTTGGTAGAGCTAATAGCCAATCCTTAGCCTTTCCTCTAAGAGAGATAGGAAAAATCTTAATTTAATAGCATTTGAATCTACATCCTTAATACGCATCATGTGGCAAATTTCAGTGAAAGTGTTTAAGTGCAAACATGAATCCTGAGAAGATGAGCCCCCAAATTGGTTCTATCAACCAAGGTTAAAAGGTTAGGCTTAATTTCATAAGTTTCCACATCAACAACGGGCTGAGTGATAGGTGCACGAATAAAATCACTAGTGGGAGTAGCATACTCCCCAAGTCTCTTTTGAGCTATGGCTCTTATATTTTTGGTAATTTTTAAGTTATGAAAACAAATAAAAAGTAACTATTATTTTTTGGGTTTTCAAATAGATAACAAGAAATTAAACTAATAAAAAGAATTAAACTACAAACTAATAATAAAACTAAAAACAAGGTCTCTAGTGACCTCATCAGGATAGAAAATTGATCCCCCGGCAATGGCGCCAAAAAAAGTGTTGATACCTTCGTTCCGAATTCACAGATATAGTATAATAGCTTTTTCCCTAGAAGACCTAGGATTAATCGAACCTTGGAAAGCAATGCTAAAAGGAAATAAAAATGACATGTCTACAAGACTTTGTTTCTTCATTTTACCTTAGGTTACGGGACCAATCTAGTTTAATTTTATAGTGGGTTGAATTAATGGATGGAGATAGGCCAGGGTTGAGGATCCTCCTGCAGATGCACATCTTATGGGATAAAAGATAATAATAAGCATAGTCTTGTGTAATGTTTGAATGGAGATAATCTGTTGTGGGCAACACATCCTAATATACTAGAGCCCCCGTGATGCAGCAAAAATAGAAATAGTATTTTAATCCAAACGAGTGCACACCAAAGCAACAGGCTACACACGATTATTAAGTGTAGAACACATATTAAAGCATTAAGTGGTGATGTTGTTGCGATCCCGAATGGGTTGCTAAGCGAAGACTATACTACCCTTCATGTCACTGAGGTTCCTATGAGATCGCCACTAGCCAAGTATCTCACCTCAAGCCTTTATCAATGTATGGGATCTTGGGTACCTACAAGTCCATAGATCGAGACAAGAGACAAAGAAACAAAGGATACAAATCTCAATTGCAAACAAAATACAATACTACCATGATTAGATGCACATAGTTAATGCGAGGTTTCTCCCCAACCCGCAGCCCATGAGTACTACTCACTCATAACAAATAGATCTATGAATAGAAAGCATTGTGCAAAATACTTAGATTGAATTCGACTATTCTTACAATGGTCACCAAATCACAAGGAGATCTAAAGTACAAAAAAATTTCCATGGATAGTGGAGGGGATGGATGAACAATGGTGTGGATCTCTTTTGGTGGTGTTGTGATGAAATATGAGAATGGCGGCCCTTTGGACGGCAGTTGGAGCCTCAAAATATATAGGCGTCTTCACGAAGGTTGTAGAGTTTGACAAGATAGAGCTGCCGCCACCCAGTACAGGTGGGCTCCGATCGTACAGTAGGTCGTTACGCGTACTGACAACTAGAATTTGCATCCCAATTACTTGGTCGTGTAGACTTCCTCAAAATCCTTCTTTATGACTCCAGATTTCGCATTAAATCCTGTGATTTCCTACACAACATAATTCAAAGCAAGGTTTTTTCATATCTTTGCAATTGTTAGTCATTAGTGGAAAATATTGAGAGTTGCTTGTTGACTAAAAACAATGTTTAAACATATAGAAAGATGACAAATATTGGAGCCATCATGCACCGTGACACCCCGACCGTGCGTCACATTTTTCCCTTGTGTCTAACCCTAGAGACGTAGTTGTGCTTAGTTATACCCTCGACTGTAACACCGGCGGTTTGGTTGTACTCAGTTTTTCCCTATAGTACTAAAACTGCCATGTGCAATATACTCAGTTTTACCCTTCGGTGGCTGGTCAACAGAGAGTCAACGAATGGGTTGTAGCTAGCTAATTGAGTCATTTTATGCACAACAAATTCAAAAAGATCAAAACATAGTGGCATCTACTCAGGGAGTCATATTATTGACCTGCCACCATAAGAATGTATAGAAATCAAGTTTTAACCTAAATCACCACTTCTCAAATCACCATCTATGAAGGTTCATGGCTTCTACTCAAGCCTCTTCCCAAAACATCCCTCCTCAAAACATAGTTTGTCTGAATAAGGCAATAATTGTCAAAAATGATGTATATTTGGATTGCAAATAGTTTGATGTATGCCAAACTATATTTTATTATATAAAAAATGCATTTTCCATTTTTTAAATCTCTTTCTATTTTTTATTTTTTATTTAAATCCCTTTAACATATTTTCCCTTGGTTTTTAAGTTGTACTCAGTTTTCCCCTCTCTCTTAGTCACAAACTCTCACACATGTTCTCATCTTGGCTTCTACGCTCTGATTGGTTGATACAGTTGTCACGCAGACCATTCCCACCAACCGTTGATCCTCTGTGATCTAGCGGACATGATAACCCCTATATATTTCGAGGGGCACCCCTCTATCCATGCAAAATAATGAGTTTGGCACCGACAATTTAATTCCAGAAACAAGTGATTTTGAATATAATTTGAAGGGAAAGTGTTCAAAGGTGTATAATTTTCATATATGCAAGTTTATGCATAATATTTCACTCTACGAAAATCATAAACCATCTTCTTAGCACAACATTATCATTTCCTAAGTGTAATTTCACAGTGTTCGAAGGTGTATAATTTTCGTATATGCACGAGGAATAAATATTTTAGTTTAGGGATCACTTTTCATGCTCTAAAAATTGTAAACTATCAAGATTTTCGTAGGACAACATTATCATGTCCAAATTTTAATTTGAAAGTGTTCAAGAGTTGTGCCAATTACAAACACTATTTTACATTAAGAGTTGTATAATTTTTTAATTTGAAAGTGTTCAAGAGTTGTGTCATTTTCTTATTTCTTATAGATCCATCTCCCTAAATCTCAAAGTTTGACTTTCACCTCATCGATTCACTTGATTCCATCCGAGACATAAACTCGATAAACCAATTAAATGATCGGAATGGCTCGCTCGCCGCATTCTCCAGAGCAAGCGCACAGTCAATTGAACTCCCGAGTTGCACTAATTGATTGTCCACAGCAAGCGCCCCGTCTAATCGGAACATTTTGGTGCGATATCTAACATTCCCTATGCACAGTTTCCATTGTCATCGTTCATACAGGTGAACGGGACAACACCCTACTGCGGACAGGATGAACGGGAGGCCGAAATGAAGCTAGACAAAGGGCCGCCATTGCCGGAGAAGGAGAAGAAGAAGAAAGGGGAGGCAACAGCACGGGCGTGCGCACTGGGCTAGCTCGAGGTTGTAACATATCAAAAATATTAATGAGGATATCAATTTCTAATCAACCAAAATTTGGGTTAACAAAAGCTTTTATTAATTAAATCCTATCTTAATGAATGTGTGTGAATGTTTGCAATGCCATGTTTGATTGTTGTAAATCATGATAAATGGTTTAAAGATCAAAACCATATCATCTAGGTCATTTACAAACTAGATCAAAATAAAATAAAATTAAAATATGAAGCATATGACCTAATGGTCATTTTTGCAGAAGTTAACACCTAGATCACTTTGAGCATCTCTAGCAAGTGATCTCAAACAGAAACAACTCTATTTCTTTTATCCCCTTGCTAGACCTAGTGACACTAAACACAATGGAGCTTTCCAACCTTGCAGAAACAAATCCAAAACCAATTGAGAGGCAATTCAAAATTGAATCTATCTTATGCATCAAGATAGTCTTTTTTGGAAAACCACTAAAACCTTCACCACTTAGCAAATCCTTGCACACAGAGAATACCAAAGCTTAGGACCAGAACACCCACCAAAAATCACTTAAAATATGATGGTTTAGTTCTTGTGGCCATTTGATCAAACACCTAGTGATCATAATACAACCTCGACAACTATACACTGTTTTGATCAATCCTTTGATCATCTTTGTAACCTCACCGAGCTCACATGACGTGCCCTTAACTCACTCAGTACCAGCTCATGCGAAGGAGCCCCTCTCACTCGACCAATGGACTAGTGCTGACCGTACCCGAGCTCACCTTTGCCACCCCGACGCGGACACGCTGCCACAACCAAGCCACCCTCGCCCATGATGTCTAGGAGGTAGCCCTGACCTCACCGTCCCTACCCCTGCACGCCTCGACCAAAGACCGCTCGTGGAGACCCCAGCGCAACCGCGCCCATTTAACACCAGGCCATGCCGATCGCCGCGCGAGAGTACCGAGCAATCTCGCTCGCACATGCCGCGTCTCGCTCCCTCCTTGCACCAATAAGTTCGCCGTGACTCCTGCGACCGCCCAGACATGATCGTTTGACCCCGCTCTCACCGTGAACACCGTACGCCGTGACGATTGCTGACGGTACTGCCGCAGAGCACGGATATTCTAGAACGATGGAGACCGCGTCTTGCCGTGCCACTGTGCGCATGACAACCGCCCGGAATCACAGCGTCGTCCTACACCCTTGGCCATGCTGATAGCTCACTGTAACTATGTCGCCGACGAGCCCGAGCAATGCCGCCGTGCCCCCTTCGCTGCGGTATAAATAGATCCCCCCGCGGCCTCAAAACGCACACCATTCCACTCCCCTCTCACCCAGCAACCTCTGTAACCCATCCCTGGATCAAGGCGAGCACCACATCGCCGGAATTTCACCGGAGTTCGCCGCTGCAGAGGAGGAAAGGAGCCAAAACTAGGAGCCGCCCCAGGAGTTGCCGCGACCACCAGTCGAACCGCCGTCATCGACTCATTTGTTCACCCACCTCGCTAGACCTAGATGGAGCCCTGGTAAGCCCCCGACGATCCCCGCCGTAGCGCTAGGGTTCTGTCTCGCGCACCCCGTGCGACGGAGACGACGAAGCCCAACTGTCGATCGCACTCTAATCGTGCGGCCTAGATTATAAGATACCGCTTTGCTTTTGACTAGCCGCTGCAGCTTGCAGCGTGCACGTCGCGTAGATGGGCCATCCCATTATCATTCCCGCGCGTATCCCACACATTCAAACTTAAGTTTTTATTTTATTTGAAAATCCCATACTGTAGGTAACTTTGAAAATCAATTCAAGAAGATTCACTACACCAAATTGAATGAATCCATTTTTTCTTGAAAGTAGATGAAAATCTCTAATCACTCCCATTGGATTCAAATAGTTTGAAACTATAGATCACCCTCAATAAAAATAACAAGACAATATCTTTTATCACTTCAAACATTTTTCTAAAATCAACCATAAGTGATTTTGAGTTGATTCCAACTCTCAAGAATCACATTGGCCATGACCTATCTAAATATGTAAAAATATATAATTTTGCATATAGTAGTCCTGGACCAAAATTAAAGAATGGCTTTATAGTCATTTATAGTCAATTAAACCTTATTAAATAGCATTGTTAAACTTTGCAATTTAGGCCAACCACTTTAAATAACATTCCCATGTATTAGAATATGTGGTGAGGACATTTCTCAATATGATCCCATATCTGAGTTGGAGAATATTAAATCTTATGTAACTTTTCAATGAGTAGAAATTACTTTTCTAAAATAAGATAAATCAAATCGTGTCACCCCTTTTCTTGTAATGATAGAGATGATGCTAGATCATCTAGTGTGACTGCTTGTGTGTTAAATAGAATTAGTTAAGTATTGTTTGGTGATTGTGTACCTCGTATCCATTTATAGACGCTAGTATCAATCCGGACTAGGAGGAGGAAGAATTCTATGAAGACGAGGAAGAGAACTTCGACCAACTTACCAACCAAGGCAAGCTAAGCTAAACTATGCAAGACTCACTTGCAAGCAATTGTGATGCCACTTTGATTATGCCAATCCCAAGTTTTATCTGCAAGCTTTATCTTTTATCCTTTTTGCAAAGTTGCTCAAGTAGTAAATAATTGGTGGTTAGTGGAAAATTAGGAAAGATGTCATCAAGAGCTTTGAACTTGATGTAGGTAGATACACTTGATTAGCATCCCTCAATAGTGACACCCTCATTGAGAGATGCTAGTGCTAAACCAATCTTTATCACTATAGATAGGAACAAATGATTAAGAAAACCATGGAATGACGAGTCATTCTATTCAAATGTTTTGACATGTGTTATGGACATAATGAAGTGAATATGATGTTGAATGAAGTATGTGACCTGATTTTGATAAAATCTGATGATTGGGTTCGAATGCGATACCATTCCAACTTTACCGTACAACCACAATACCCGAGTTTTGGTAGGGCTTGACTGGAAGTTTATGTGTCTTAGTATGGGTTCCCTCGTGGAACGATGTCAGCTGAGGCTACCTTGTGAATGTGAATGTCCACCTGTGCAGTTCCCTGGATGACAGATGGTCATGGCTAGGAGGCCAAACTCATAGGGGAGGTGCCTATACTAGGGTGTGTAATTGAAATGTTAGGATTGATTATCCGCATACCAAGTATGATGATTTAGTGTTATCCCTGACAGATGTATCGAACTTTGTGGTGAAAGTGTACCACCTCTACAGAGTGTCAAACTATTCGAATAGCCGCGTCCACGGTTATGGAAAGTTGGATGGCCATACTGTTCTGTTGTCAGATGTTTTCCAAAATGATTCGTGACTTGAATTGTGACTTTGACTTGGCTCCACAAGGATGTGGACATGACACTAGGTTCCCACTTAAGAAATCTAGACAACTAACGTTAGGTCTTACTACTATGTAATTGTGAAATACAATTGGCTTGTTGCAAACAAACCTAGAGCTTAGGATTCCTATTAGAATGGTCTTACTACTTTAGCGATAGTTTGCGAGTACTTAAAAGTACTCATGGCTTTGTCCCTGTCTATTCCCATGGCCAGACTATGAAGGAGATGTAGCATCCCAATTGTCTAACAATTGCAATGCTACTAGCCTAGTCTAGATATATGGCTACTTCAAATATATAATTGTTGCATCATAATTATATCATGCTCATGTCATCATGCCACCTTGCATTTGAGCATCATATGAAACCCTTTTGATTTGGTTCTTCTCTCATATGCATTGTTAATTGTATGTGCCTCTTGATATTGTATTTGGTTCTTGATATATTGTTTAATGCCCAAGTTGAGTTGGGGGCATATCTCTTAGTAACTCCACCACCTTTCTTTCACCACCTTATAATTCCACCATCCAACTAAATATGAGCTTGGCACTTATTGGTTTTACCTCTAGCTCATGTGGGTTGGGATGGATCCAATTCTATTCCACATGCTCTCATCTTAGCATCATGTTGTTTTCACAATATTGAAACATGAGAGCCACATGGCCACCTTTGCATGCCTTGTGAGTGGGACCTTTTCCTAGCTTCCATATGTGTGGTTTTGGGGTTATCACCATGTTGGGATATTTTTGTGGGCTTATTAAATACCTAGTGGCATATACACACTAGCAAGTCCCAAATATAATCCAATGTGATCATCTCCATCTACTCCACTTGGAATTCTTTCTAAATTCTTATGCTTGGGCCTTACTCCAATTTTGGGTTGCATAATAATAATGCCATGAGATAATATTGTTTTCACAAGAATTATCATGGCATTAAATATTTTGCATGGGCCATGCAAGTACCCTTTAAGCTTGTCATTTGGATTTTAGTTGGTTTTTGGGAATCCTCTCACTCTCTCATCTCTCTCTTTTAGCTTGAACTTATTTGATCGTGCTTGCACCACCTCCCCCTCTTTTCTTGTTTTGTTTTGGTTTGATCTTAGTTGTTCTTGGCTTGACCTTGTCCTAGCAAAACCACTCCATCTCTCTCTCTCTTTAGTCCCTAGACCATCATCTACCCTTCATCACCATACCCGTACCCCCTCTCCTAAACCCTAAGATACACCTAAGCTAAACCACACCCTAAGTACACCCCCCCCTCTTTCCCTCCTTCCTCTAGCCGAGCCACCCCACCATGACCTACCCGTGTTGGCCCCACTTGGCCACCCTGCCACCTAGCTACCTCACCCAAACCCTAGTCCGGCCCTAGCCCGAGCCATACCCCTCCTACCCTAGCTCCAACCCTAGCTAACCCGAGGCTATCTCCCCCTCCCTTCTCTCCCTGCCTAGTGGCCCTAGGCCGAGCCTACCACCTCCCTGGCCGCACCCTACCCCACCTGGTAGCCACACCCCCGCCTGCCCTGCCCTGCCGACCCCAGCATGTGAGCGAGGAGGAGGAGAAAGGTGGCAACCGAGCCACCTTTTACACCCACCTGCTCCCCACGCTCCTCTCCTTTCCCCCTCTGCTTTACCCCCCGCCACACGCCTCCTCTGATTCCCCAGATCCACCCCGTAGGCGCCCGGCCTCTTCCCCCTCTCTTCTCCATCGCCACCGGCTTCACCATCGTCTGCACCGTCAGCCTCCTCCGCGTCCGGTTGATCCTGTCGAGCCGCGCATCCGTGGAGTGGTTGGAGAGCACCAGGAGGCTCCCCTGCGTCGCCTGGAACACGCCATCGTCAAAGAGGAGCACCGGAGCCACTAGTACCAGCGCGAGCCCGACGCAAACCCTAGACCGCCCGGCCTCTGCCTCGACGTCGATCGCCTGCGCCTCGAGCCGCACCACCGCCACCGACAGCCTCGCGGTGAGCCCCTCTCCCTCCCTGACACGGTCCGCCTCGTCGCCACTGTCTAGATCAGCCGGCTCTTTCGTCGAGCGCTCTCGGTGCGTCGTCGTTCGCTGGCGTCTGCTCGCTCCCGCCCGCATAGAAACCCTAGCTAGGCCACGCGCGCCTCCCTGACACCAAGCCCAGGCCAGCGCAGCGGTAGCCGCTTCCGCGCGCGAGCCCCAGGTCGAGAGATCGATCCCCGCCCGCGCCGCGCTGCGCCTGTCGCGCACCATCGCGTCGTCAGAGTTTCAGAGAGAGAAGAAGTACAGTAGCGGCCGCACTTTTGCTGATACCCCCCTGCTCTTTTGTTGCATCAACCCGCGGTACCTTTTGGGCCCACCGTCAGCCGCAGTGTCCGTTTTGCAGAGAACCCCCTGCCTTTTTATAACCCTTAACCCGCGCTCCCTCGCTCGGCCCACCTGTCAGCGCCTGCCTCGCTCGCCTCTGTCCCGTGGACCCCTGTGGCCCTGACCCCACCTGTCGGCCTGTGGCTGGCTTAGCTCTCGGTGACAAAGGTTTCTGTGCGCCTGTGGCGCCCAGTCAGCATGACCCCACTGGTCAGTGACTGTGGCTGGCTTAATCTGAGTGACAAAAGTTTCTGCTTAATCTGTTTAAATTCAAATCTTTTCCAAATTAAATCAAATTCAAATTTAAATTCTGTTTTTAAATAACTTTTAAAATACAAATCCAAATAAAGCAAATAATATATGTTTTCAAATCAGAAAAATGTGAGGATTTCAAATATGCAATCCAAAATATATTTTGGACATTCAAAATTCCAAGTTTATTTAAATTACAACAAATTGCCCTTTTTCCTTATTTAATTAATAACTTTTGTTTTATAACTCCAAATTTAACAAATAATATGTCTAAAATGATTAGCTCGACGAGACCTTTCTGTTTATGCATTCCATGGTTTGATTTGAGGCATGCATCTAAAGAGTACAGCAACTAATATGAGTATAAAATGGGGCCAAAACTAAATAAAATGCTTTATTATTGTATTCCACACCCCACCCATGCCATGCTACTTTAATGCCATGCAAATTGTGCATCATTCATCATGGCATGATTGTTTGCTTGTCGCATTTATTCATATGCTTGTGCACTTTATTTATGTCGGCCCTTGTTTGTTTGGTTCTTCTTCGAATAGACGCTGAGCAGGGGATATATCAAGAGAACCAGGAGCACTACCCAGATCCATTCCTTGCTTCAACTGAGCTGCCAGGCAAGCACTACCACATGCTTGCATACATATAGTACCTATTGCCTCTACCTTATTCTTGCATCATTGAGTCGCGATTGCATTAAATTAAATCCCAAGTATTGCATCGCCTTTACTTTTGAACCCCACTGAAGCTTGTTCCTCCATCCCATGAGCCATTACTACAGGAGTTGTCTGAGCCATGCGAGTCGTAGAACAGCATGTGTAGGGTATGTGAGTGTCTGATGGATAACGAGGTACCTAAACAACTTAACCTGAGTAGTAATGGGATAACTAATGAAAGTGGCATCGGTGAGCCATATTCGCTATTTGGTTTTTCAGGCTCACTTGTGTCCCGTAAGACCCCGAGTACTTGATTCCTGTTCCAAGATTATTCGCGCTATCCACATCCGGGAGGCCTTATGGACCCCCCTGAGCCAGAGCTTGATTCATTCTTATTTCTTGAGGGCCACAAACTAGTTTGAGGTTTTATTTACTATCCTGTACTTATGCCATGCTTTACTGCTTTATTTAAATTGTGCGAGGTAATGCACACTGTACTGTTTAGGTCCGTGACCCGTTTTCGCTGTATCGACAAGCCCAGTCACACTTTCGGGTTCCCAGTCGTTTACAGCCGGCTCCACAAACCTTGAGACCGTCTCGGAGTCAGCTAACTTCGTTGCGGGTAGCTCAATGGGGTGGCCCCCTGAAATATTGCTGAATCCTGTGATCGCTTTGTCGTGACTGCCTCGTTGGGTTTTGATTTGGTTTTTCTGAGGCATATCGAGTGTGTGTTGTTATTTGTGCACCCCTGCAGGGTAAAACTTTCTGAAAGCCGTGTCCGCGGTTATGGACGACTTGGAGCACAGTTTCTCGATCATAGACAAGCATAACTAAAGTACCGCTTTTAATTTGACTAGACTAGGTACCTGACTAGTAAATAGTGCAACACTCACGGAATGGATAATAAAACTGCCAACGGATGGGGGTTGTTCGTCCGCTTCCTCGTCGGTAAGCGAGGAGGAGGATGGATCTGTGGATATTACCGTTATTACTGTTATAACTGCTGTTATTAATTCACGGACATCCGTCTATCTCTGGTTGGGCAGATGGTTAGCGAGTATCTATAGAATTGCTAGGGTTTATCTTTTGCTGCAATTGCGTCACCCCAGGTTGTGTCCCCTTTAGAGGCATAAAGACTTGCTGAGTACCCCTAGGGTCTCACACGATAAATTATTGGTTCAGATGAACAGGTACACTCGCAAGATGGATACTGGGTGGAAGAGACGGACGATGTGGGCAACGATCATTCGGTGTAGAGATTCCGGGAACGGGGATCCGTGAGAACTGTGGGCGGGATCTGCTTAGTTATGGGGCATCTTATGCCGATTTGCTTCTTATCCGTACTCGGATTTTGTCTTCCGCTTCCGCTTGATACTCTGTTGATTGATGTATGAGGAGATATCCTAAACTATTATACCTATCTAGGATATTTGGATCTTGCCGTATGGCGTTGCTATATTTCCTTTCTTTTTAGATGGGATGACTCTGATGTACTGTTGTATGGTGGCTTGCATACATACTCATTTGTGTATGTAGTTGATCCCTTCGCCTGCCGATTACGCCGCCCGTTCTTGTCCTGATTTGTGGAAATGGTTGGGACGGCCGAAAGGTCTACCTGTGAGTGGCATTTGGGCCCCACCGTACTATTTCAACCATTTCTGCTCATCCAGGCTTGTAACTAGGAGCGTAATTCATCGAGGTAGTTACAATTGGTATCAGAGCCATCCCGACCTTCAGGGTCTCAGCCAAATGGTTGTTGTCTGTCTAGCAAATATTTTTGGTAGTTATGTATACTAGGGAAAAACAAAACGTGAGAGTAGGACTGCTTCCACTTTTCTTCTTATCCACTCAACCACCCTTTTCTGGTAAGGAAGTGCAACGTTTTCAATCCTCTTCTTAAAATTCAAACTAGGATTCACGTGTTCTGGGTTTCCGTAGTACCATAGACGGTGTGTGTGTGTAATTCCTTGTCTATCTGTTGTATCCAAGTTGTTATCACAATCTGCCTTTGGTTATCAACTGTTGGTACAGTCCATACTGACAGGCTTTTGAAAACCGGCGCGATCTATCCGACTCCTTGTTAACCGGTGCCATCTTCTTAAGGGTGTCCCTCCTTCCAGCAACTCCTCTTTCTGAGAAAGTATCTGTTGCTAATCCCTATCTGCTAAGTGATTTTGCGCATCTATTGGTATTTTAATGCCGAAAATGCGGAAAATTTTTCTTTGATCCATCTGTGTTTCCACAGTCCTTTTCAGTCGTGTGTGAAACATTATCTATCTTCCTTTTATCAGCATGTCAATGCTAACTCACTCTTTTGTCACCGGCGCTTGATCCTAGAGTTTCTTTTCATCTCCAATCCTCTTGGGCTAATTACATAACATGTGTCGATCCGATGCTGGTGATTGTAATTTGGCTCTCGGCATAGCTATATTCCACTCATGATAAGTGTCGATTGGAATATGGAAAATGCTATCAACCGTCACCATCTGGAGGATAAGGTTATCTCATGTGATTTTGAGTACACCGTGACCATATCTATGCATATTCAAGCATCCTTGGCAATCCGGAGTTTCTCAAAGCACTACGGCGGTCTATCATCTGTTCATCATGCTGCACATCTTTTTCAACTCCATATCTGCACATCTTTTTAGTCTCTGATAGCTCATACCATAAGCAAAGCTACATCATCTTTTCTTTATCCAAGATCTCCTTATCTATGTAACCGGTGACCCAATCGACAACGTGAACCAGGTGACATCCCTTTTCTTCCGAAGGACTAGATAATCTATTCTTCCAGTGCATCTTCTTCAATTCTGGAATTAGCAAGTCCATTGTTAATTCCATCCTCCATCTTCAACCAATCCGGAGTTGTTCCTTGTTGGCAAGTTATCATCGTCGTTCTGCTAAAGTTTTTCCCAAGACTGCTAAATCTCTCTCAATCTTTTCAAGAACATGGAGTTCTTTCACCTCAGTCTCGTCAAGTGATCTCGTGAAACCCTCTCGCTCTACTATCTATGCTCAATCCACCGGAGGCCATGAAGACTTTTCAGATCTTTCGTAATCCTTCTGTTCAAGTGGTGCTATCTTTTTCTTTGTCTGTGGAATCTTGCAGTTGCCTCCGTGATCTTCCTTCATATCCTTCCGGTGGCTGGTTACTTCTGATCTGACGATAACATCATCACCTTTATCTATCTTGAATCCGGCGAATCGTTTGCATCTATCCTCGTTTTCTAACGGAGTTCCATGAGCTCTTCTTTACAATACCTTCAGTCTGTTTCGGTAGTTGGGTTGCATGGTTTTCTTATTCATGTGCGGAGTAATGCTTTGAGTGCGGGATGGAGTAGCTACCATACCACTACTCTTATCATTCGCTCTTGTACTTTGAATTGGTGAACTAATGTGATTTCACTCATTCCACGGAAGTTAGAAGTGGCCTTTATCCCTTGATACTTTTACTTCCGTCCTTGTTTTCCGGAGTGCTCTCTCGAAGAAAGTAATCAATAATCTCTTGTTGGTGATCTATCTTTCCTACACGGAGCAAAATCTTCTGTTATCTGGTGGAAACAAACGCAAACTCTTTTCTGTCCTCATCTTTCTACCGGTGCTTTACATCCCCAAACAAGATGAAAGGAACCTATCCCCCATGATCTATCTTCACATCCGTCTCTAGAAGTCATATCCGCGCACCTCAATTGCGTGATCCTTTGGGTCTTACCGGCGCAAGAAGAACCTAATCCGACGATGTCTAACCAAATCTTTCTGTTGATATCAAGGGACTCTATTGTTTGAAGGCAATAGTGTTTCCAAAATTCATTTCGAAAATTCGAGAGAAGATACGATGCTATTGTCATAGTGGTTAAAACCTCTCTAATCTAGCTCTTTCCTTCCGGCGAGACAAAGATTCATCCTCTCTAGTATCGGTAAATCTTCAATCTTAACGGTGTGTCTATCTTGATCCATGATACATCATCTTGGTTCGTTTCTTTCATCACGTTTCTTCAGAAAACCGGAGCTATGTCCATCCTATCCTTCTTGTCTCGCGACAATCCTTCAATTCTTCTAACCCTTTGTGTCTCAAGCAAAACGCAAGACTCGCAACAAGTCTAGCAAGTTTTGCAAGGTGTAGTGGTCGCACCATTCCGTTCTTCATCTTCTTGGGAACGTGAGGGTCACCTTCGTTCCGAACACCCGCCTCTCCTTGTGTTGTTTTCTTTTTCCTAGGAATCTCGGGGCGAGATTCTTGTTTAGTGGGGGAGAGTTGTAGCATCCCAATTGTCTAACAATTGCAATGCTACTAGCCTAGTCTAGATATATGGCTACTTCAAATATATAATTGTTGCATCATAATTATATCATGCTCATGTCATCATGCCACCTTGCATTTGAGCATCATATGAAACCCTTTTGATTTGGTTCTTCTCTCATATGCATTGTTAATTGTATGTGCCTCTTGATATTGTATTTGGTTCTTGATATATTGTTTAATGCCCAAGTTGAGTTGGGGGCATATCTCTTAGTAACTCCACCACCTTTCTTTCACCACCTTATAATTCCACCATCCAACTAAATATGAGCTTGGCACTTATTGGTTTTACCTCTAGCTCATGTGGGTTGGGATGGATCCAATTCTATTCCACATGCTCTCATCTTAGCATCATGTTGTTTTCACAATATTGAAACATGAGAGCCACATGGCCACCTTTGCATGCCTTGTGAGTGGGACCTTTTCCTAGCTTCCATATGTGTGGTTTTGGGGTTATCACCATGTTGGGATATTTTTGTGGGCTTATTAAATACCTAGTGGCATATACACACTAGCAAGTCCCAAATATAATCCAATGTGATCATCTCCATCTACTCCACTTGGAATTCTTTCTAAATTCTTATGCTTGGGCCTTACTCCAATTTTGGGTTGCATAATAATAATGCCATGAGATAATATTGTTTTCACAAGAATTATCATGGCATTAAATATTTTGCATGGGCCATGCAAGTACCCTTTAAGCTTGTCATTTGGATTTTAGTTGGTTTTTGGGAATCCTCTCACTCTCTCATCTCTCTCTTTTAGCTTGAACTTATTTGATCGTGCTTGCACCACCTCCCCCTCTTTTCTTGTTTTGTTTTGGTTTGATCTTAGTTGTTCTTGGCTTGACCTTGTCCTAGCAAAACCACTCCATCTCTCTCTCTCTTTAGTCCCTAGACCATCATCTACCCTTCATCACCATACCCGTACCCCCTCTCCTAAACCCTAAGATACACCTAAGCTAAACCACACCCTAAGTACACCCCCCCCTCTTTCCCTCCTTCCTCTAGCCGAGCCACCCCACCATGACCTACCCGTGTTGGCCCCACTTGGCCACCCTGCCACCTAGCTACCCCACCCAAACCCTAGTCCAGCCCTAGCCTGAGCCATACCCCTCCTACCCTAGCTCCAACCCTAGCTAACCCGAGGCTATCTCCCCCTACCTTCTCTCCCTGCCAAGTGGCCCTAGGCCGAGCCTACCACCTCCCTGGCCGCACCCTACCCCACCTGGTAGCCACACCCCCGCCTGCCCTGCCCTGCCGACCCCAGCACGTGAGTGAGGAGGAGGAGAAAGGTGGCAACCGAGCCACCTTTTACACCCACCTGCTCCCCACGCTCCTCTCCTTTCCCCCTCTGCTTTACCCCCCGCCACACGCCTCCTCTGGTTCCCCAGATCCACCCCGTAGGCGCCCTGCCTCTTCCCCCTCTCTTCTCCATCGCCACCGGCTTCACCATCGTCTGCACCGTCGGCCTCCTTCGCGTCCGGTTGATCCTATCGAGCCGCGCATCCGTGGAGTGGTTGGAGAGCACCAGGAGGCTCCCCTGCGTCGCCTGGAACACGCCATCGTCAAAGAGGAGCACCGGAGCCACTAGTACCAGCGCGAGCCCGACGCAAACCCTAGACCGCCCGGCCTCTGCCTCGACGTCGATCGCCTGCGCCTCGAGCCGCACCACCGCCACCGACAGCCTCGCGGTGAGCCCCTCTCCCTCCCTGACACGGTCCGCCTCGTCGCCACTGTCTAGATCAGCCGGCTCTTTCGTCGAGCGCTCTCGGTGCGCCGTCGTTCGCTGGCGTCTGCTCGCTCCCGCCCGCACAGAAACCCTAGCTAGGCCACGCGCGCCTCCCTGACACCAAGCCCAGGCCAGCGCAGCGGTAGCCGCTTCCGCGCGCGAGCCCCAGGTCGAGAGATCGATCCCCGCCCGCGCCACGCTGCGCCTGTCGCGCACCATCGCGTCGTCAGAGTTTTAGAGAGAGAAGAAGTACAGTAGCGGCCGCACTTTTGCTGATACCCCCCTGCTCTTTTGTTGCATCAACCCGCGGTACCTTTTGGGCCCACCGTCAGCCGCAGTGTCCGTTTTGCAGAGAACCCCCTGCCTTTTTATAACCCTTAACCCGCGCTCCCTCGCTCGGCCCACCTGTCAGCGCCTGCCTCGCTCTCCTCTGTCCCGTGGACCCCTGTTGCCCTGACCCCACCTGTCGGCCTCTGTGGCTGGCTGAGCTCTCGGTGACAGAGGTTTCTGTGCGCCTGTGGCACCCAGTCAGCATGACCCCACTGGTCAGTGACTGTGGCTGGCTTAATCTGAGTGACAAAAGTTTCTGCTTAATCTGTTTAAATTCAAATCTTTTCCAAATTAAATCAAATTCAAATTTAAATTCTGTTTTTAAATAACTTTTAAAATACAAATCCAAATAAAGCAAATAATATATGTTTTCAAATCAGAAAAATGTGAGGATTTCAAATATGCAATCCAAAATATATTTTGGACATTCAAAATTCCAAGTTTATTTAAATTACAACAAATTGCCCTTTTTCCTTATTTAATTAATAACTTTTGTTTTATAACTCCAAATTTAACAAATAATATGTCTAAAATGATTAGCTCGACGAGACCTTTCTGTTTATGCATTCCATGGTTTGATTTGAGGCATGCATCATATAAATATAAAGAGTACAGCAACTAATATGAGTATAAAATGGGGCCAAAACTAAATAAAATGCTTTATTATTGTATTCCACACCCCACCCATGCCATGCTACTTTAATGCCATGCAAATTGTGCATCATTCATCATGGCATGATTGTTTGCTTGTCGCATTTATTCATATGCTTGTGCACTTTATTTATGTCGGCCCTTATTTGTTTGGTTCTTCTTCGAATAGACGCTGAGCAGGGGATATATCAAGAGAACCAGGAGCACTACCCAGATCCATTCCTTGCTTCAACTGAGCTGCCAGGCAAGCACTACCACATGCTTGAATACATATAGTACCTATTGCCTCTACCTTATTCTTGCATCATTGAGTCGCGATTGCATTAAATTGAATCCCAAGTATTGCATCGCCTTTACTTTTGAACCCCACCGAAGCTTGTTCCTCCATCCCATGAGCCATTACTACAGGAGTTGTCTGAGCCATGCGAGTCGTAGAACAGCATGTGTAGGGTATGTGAGTGTCTGATGGATAACGAGGTACCTAAACAACTTAACCTGAGTAGTAATGGGATAACTAATGAAAGTGGCATCGGTGAGCCATATTCGCTATTTGGTTTTTCAGGCTCACTTGTGTCCCGTAAGACCCCGAGTACTTGATTCCTGTTCCAAGATTATTCGCGCTATCCACATCCGGGAGGCCTTATGGACCCCCCTGAGCCAGAGCTTGATTCATTCTTATTTCTTGAGGGCCACAAACTAGTTTGAGGTTTTATTTACTATCCTGTACTTATGCCATGCTTTACTGCTTTATTTAAATTGTGCGAGGTAATGCACACTGTACTGTTTAGGTCCGTGACCCGTTTTCGCTGTATCGACAAGCCCAGTCACACTTTCGGGTTCCCAGTCGTTTACAGCCGGCTCCACAAACCTTGAGACCGTCTCGGAGTCAGCTAACTTCGTTGCGGGTAGCTCAATGGGGTGGCCCCCTGAAATATTTCTGAATCCTGTGATCGCTTTGTCGTGACTACCTCGTTGGGTTTTGATTTGGTTTTTCCGAGGCATATCGAGTGTGTGTTGCTATTTGTGCACCCCTGTAGGGTAAAACTTTCTGAAAGCCGTGTCCGCGGTTATGGACGACTTGGAGCACAGTTTCTCGATCATAGACAAGCATAACTAAAGTACCGCTTTTAATTTGACTAGACTAGGTACCTGACTAGTAAATAGTGCAACACTCACGGAATGGATAATAAAACTGCCAACGGATGGGGGTTGTTCGTCCGCTTCCTCGTCGGTAAGCGAGGAGGAGGATGGATCTGTGGATATTACCGTTATTACTGTTATAACTGCTGTTATTAATTCACGGACATCCGTCTATCTCTGGTTGGGCGGATGGTTAGCGAGTATCTATAGAATTGCTAGGGTTTATCTTTTGCTGCAATTGCGTCACCCCAGGTTGTGTCCCCTTTAGAGGCATAAAGACTTGCTGAGTACCCCTAGGGTCTCACACGATAAATTATTGGTTCAGATGAACAGGTACACTCGCAAGATGGATACTGGGTGGAAGAGACGGACGATGTGGGCAACGATCATTCGGTGTAGAGATTCCGGGAACGGGGATCCGTGAGAACTGTGGGCGGGATCTGCTTAGTTATGGGGCATCTTATGCCGATTTGCTTCTTATCCGTACTCGGATTTTGTCTTCCGCTTCCGCTTGATACTCTGTTGATTGATGTATGAGGAGATATCCTAAACTATTATACCTATCTAGGATATTTGGATCTTGCCGTATGGCGTTGCTATATTTCCTTTCTTTTTAGATGGGATGACTCTGATGTACTGTTGTATGGTGGCTTGCATACATACTCATTTGTGTATGTAGTTGATCCCTTCGCCTGCCGATTACGCCGCCCGTTCTTGTCCCGATTTGTGGAAATGGTTGGGACGGCCGAAAGGTCTACCTGTGAGTGGCATTTGGGCCCCACCGTACTATTTCAACCATTTCTGCTCATCCAGGCTTGTAACTAGGAGCGTAATTCACCGAGGTAGTTATAGGAGAGTACAACGAGGATGGACAGCAGGACGCCTACGATAACTAGGATCATCTCCCATCATTAGCATTGCCTGTGACCCTGAAGATGGAGCCACTACTACGCTACTATTATTCCACTGCTATGATTTGTAATCAGACTTGATCATGAGATCAACTATTTGTATGACTATTATGGATTGTAATGGATGATGTACTGTGCTACCAATTCTGTTATGTCTCGCAAAAATGGTAATCCTGGGATTGCGATGTACGGCATAACAGGCATCTAGGATTAAAAATCCAGGTGTTGACAAGTTGGTATTAGAGCCATCCTGACCATAGGAGACCCTAGTTAGAATGGACGTCTGAAAAACTTAGTTTCCAAAAAAAATAAAGTGAGTATGTATTAAAACTTATTCTCACTCTTATCCTTGAAATTCTTTCCAAAAGGGAGTCATAAGTTCCTCAAATTATTTGAAATCTTACATAAAATTTGGCACGCTTTATCACCTCTCTAACTTACTCATCTTAATTGCTTATAGATGGACTACACTTACAACAAGTTTTATCAGTTGGGCAATGGAGGAAACCTCATCTTTGAGAGTGATTTGAGTAAGCTTGCAGAATTTCTGGAGCGCCAGCACCCAGAATTCTATGGAGCTCAAATCAATGATCAACTTGGAGGGGAGGTGCAGTGGCTGATAGTTGCAGATCTGCAAGGAAAAATGGATCCACCTACATATGAGAAGATCCATTTTAGCATAAGGGAGAACAATTGGATTTATGGATTAGCAAGAGCAATGTAGGAAGCACTTTCCCGACTATGTGGGCAGAACGTCAACAAGATTGCTGGCACCTGCGTCGCTCATTTTGCTAGAAGTGGTTCCCATGGACATCCCTTGCACATGCCAGGACACCCTGAGTTGAGGCACCATGTGGACCATCTTGCCTTCATGCGTCATGAAAATTAGAATGAGCTGGACAACGCCCGTGCTGGCGCCAACGAGAAGCAACTTGCTACCACCAAGAAGGACCAGACCTTCGCCATCCTCGTGAAGGAGCGCAAGTCACTTCTTCATCCGCGTGACAAGAAGGATCGCATCATTGCCCGCCTTCGTCACAAAGTGTCATCCCTGGAAGAGACCATCCATGATCAGGACATGCAGCTTGAGGATAGGGAGAACGAAGGGGAAGATATTCATGGAGATCCCTACTCGTACCTCAGGGATGATGATGACTACTTGGAGTACATTGACTAGGAGTTCCACACTGATGATGAGGACCGCTACTTCATTGACGATGAAGAGGCCACCGGTTCTGATGAGGAGTAGTAGAACCAGAGCACTGTCATAGGTGTGAGTTGTATTCAGTCCCACTGTATTGTAGATTGCCAGAATGGTTCTTAAAACCATCTGCTTTGTTGTTGTGCTGTGTTTGGAATGTGTGGTTTGTATGTGTGCTTGGAATGAATGAAAATGAGTTGTTGGCTTTCAAACCCTAGCCTTACTCAAAGTTTAAAAGATTTTGAACCAAACTCATAAACCTTCGAAAAATTCCCTCTTGTCTCATAATCTATCTCAATCTTCAGATGCCTCGTGGAGGAGGCAGTTCATCTCTAGTAGCAGATAGAGAAGCCAGTAGGACCGAGCGTCAAACCAATCTAGCCACTCTTCAACAGATCGCCCAACTGGCGCATGACAACCAAGGCCATGGAAATCAGGATCATCATGGATCCAAGCTTAAGAACTTCCAGAACACCAATCCCCCTATCTTTAGAAAATCTGAAAAGCCCCTAGATGCTGATGATTGGCTGCAAACCATGGATAACAACTTAGAACTTGTCGGAGTGGATGCTGCGGAAAAGGTGTTGTTTGCCACCCACTATCTGGCAGGTTCTATAAGAGCATGGTGGAATAGAACTCGTACCATGAATGGAGGAGATATGTTGACTTGGGATGAATTCAAACTCAAGTTCAGCCGAACCCATGTGCCAGCAGGTTTGATTCTGAGGATGAGGGAAGAATTCAAGGAGCTTAAATAGGGAAGGATGACTATGGTAGAATACCGTGACAGATTTCTGTCTATGTCTAGGTATACCCCTGATGATATTGGTATGGAAGCCAAGAAGAAAGAGAGATTTCTGAATGGTCTGCACGATGAGATGCAGATGGTGTTAGTCAATATTCCATTTGCTAAGCTATAAGCTCTAGTGGTTTCATCTATCCAAATGGAAGGAAAGATCAATCAAGCCACTAAGAACCATAAGCTCCGTATGATGCATTAGCCTGGACCCCACCATACCCCAATGTATCGATGAAGTTCGTCTGCAGGATTTGCACCAAGGAAAAAATAGACCACCTATGCTATAACATCCCAATTTCAGCAACCCTGATTTGGTGTCCAAAAGGAAAAAATCAAGGGGAACAAAAACTTTTTTTTTGTTAAGTGTGTAATGATTGCTTACTTATTTGCTTATGTTCATGCAACTGATTGTGCCCATCTCAACACTAGTTTACAAAAAGCTATTTTACAAAATAGATGTCTTGGCTCATCCTTATATTCTCGAATGTTCTGGCATTTCAAAAACCCAAGCCAAGATGATTTTGACACAACAAAATACTTTACTAGTTTCTATTAACAAAACTATGGAGACCTATATATTATCTCCTTATGTTTTCAAGACAGAACTCCCAGCTACTCTTACCCCTAGGTTTTTCCAAAACCTTTATTAAAACCTTTTCATTCCAATCTTGGTAGAAATACCAAGATGGTCCTTATCTCCCTTCAAAGCACATCCAACTCAAAATACCCATCCTTACCTCAAGCTAGGCTTGATGGTAACCCTAGTGGTAGTTGGATAAGTGTTAAGATGAATTGCCTTGATCTGTTGATTCCCTTGCTTGCTTAGGAACTAGAGTGAGCTAATCTAGTAGCTCATACCATAGGATTCAATCTATGTTGTGATCATCAATCTCAAACCAAGCACCCAACCTGGATCTATCCTAAGCCACTAAAGTGACCATCTCATCTCCTAATCAGATCAACCCAGGGATAATCCTTTCTGATAGTTTCCTACTCACAAAAGATCCAAACCAAGCATGGATCCCCTCCATTCAATCTATACCACAACATAAACCACTTTATGGGAAGGATAAACCATTGCCACCCTAAATCTGCCAAAATGGCTGTCTAGATTTCTTATCTAGATTCAATCTTTGGAGCTCTACCTTTTCGAACCTATGTGCATTCTTGAAAATGTACTTGAAACATGTTGTAGTACATCTTTAATACTAACAAGGACCACTCTTGTCTTTGTCTAAGCCGTTCTAGTCCCCACTCAACCCTGATTGTTTTGTAGTCAAGGTAGTAATCTTTTCTACAAATCTTATCACCTTGCCTACTTTGGCAGAAGCTCACATCTATATCGTACCTCCCCTTGACCAAATATTTGCATGGTTATGACCTACTAACCATGGTTTATTAAACCCTACTTCACTTGTTTCCATTGGAACCCTGTGCATCTTAAACCACCTGGTTTATATGGCATCATGACAATCTTGTTATGGCAGCCTTATTTTCTTCAAAGTTTGCCATCACTCCTACACAACATCAAATACAACCAAGCCCAACCCTTGCTTCCATGATCATCTATATAACTTGGTCTATCTATCCATACCTCTATTGTACCAAGGTGAGCTCTGAGCTCCCTAATCCAACCATGTTTAGGTGGCATAAAAATAACCAAACCCTAGATTCCTTAAAATCTAGTTTCTTCCCATTCACCCGAAACCCTTTTGAACCCAAGTGGACAATGATGTACGAATCAAGTCTACATAATCTACTTTGGATATGATCTTTTGCCAAATAATTTCCATAATTATTGGAGCCTAAAACTGTCACATCCCAAAATTTTCCAAATTTTGAAATGTGAAAAATAAATAAACAAAATAAAATTTTGTTGAAATTTAGGGTGAGAAGAAACTTTTGATTCCAATTGTAAACATCAAAACCTATTTTGATCAAATAAAAATATAAAGGGATTTGAAAAGATAAACAATTAATAAATAAAGTTAAAATAGTTGGAATCACTATTTTTAGATCTTTTAATAAAAAGATTTGATTTTCAAAAGCAAAGGTAGAATTATAAAGAAGGATTATTTTATAGAGCCAAATTATATCTTGGCCAAGCTTTTGAAATAAAATATTTCTATTTGATAAAAAGAGTAAAGGTTTATTTAAATAAAATAATGAGGATTTATTAATATCCAATTTTATTAAGGTAAAGGCTTTTCCATTTTAAATAAACACTAAAACTTGTTAATTTATTTTAAATAAGATTTCCAAGTGTTTTATATTTTCAAATAAAACCTACTGAAATGGTTTTGATATTATTTAGATTTCAAATAGAGTTTCTAAATAAATTAAATACTATTTGAATTAATGACTAAAGTATATTTACTTAATTATTAATGGATCCTAAAAAGAATAAAAATTATTTTGTTTTGGACTTTGGATTATGTTGTTAAAAAGAATTAATTTATACCTAAAGTTTGGTGGTGGTTTGATTTGAATTGGAGTTTGAATTATTTGTTTGAAAATCAAAACAGAAATTCATATTAGAAAAAGAAAAAGCTTTCAGAATAAAAAAAAGTGAATCGAAGTAGCCCACTGCCAACAGGCCCAGCAAGCCCAACACCAGCCCACTCCTTCTCCCCCGCAGTGAATCGTTTTTCAGTGAAAAACGCACCCGCTGAGTCACTGTGTAGTGGACCCTGTGCCCCCTCTCTCTCACTCGCAGACAGCTCGGCCCCACTAGCCACCTCAGCATCGTCTCCCTCGCGACCATGTCGCCTCGCCGTTTCTGCCTTTAACTCCGGCGATCAATTCGACTTACTGCCTGCGTTATTCTCGCCGCCGACCACACATACTTAAGCGCCTACCTCTCCTCTCTCATTCCCCTCGCTCACCCCACCATCTCTGCCCCCAGGCTGCCCGGATTTCCGCCGGCAACGCCACTGCTCTGACGAGCTTCTCCAGCGAATTCCGGCCACACCTCGCCGCGCCTCGCCTCCCTCTGCACGCGAGCATATTCCCTATCGTCAGGCGCACCTGCCCATAACTCCAGCTCGCTCCCGCACGCTCTAGAAGCTCGGCTTCGTCAACATCAGAGCGCCACCGTCTTCGGTCGTTTCTCCGGCGAGTCCCCCTGGTAAGCCAGACCGCCCCGAGCCCTCTCAATGACACTCCTGTGATCACCACGCTCGTACGCATCTAACGCCCCCTCCCGTTTGCCTTAGGGCGACCTGCAGCTCCGTCCCCGACAACCTCCAGAGCCGTCTGACGCCGCAGCAACTCCGACGAGCGATTACTTTCGTCCCTGTGCGCCCCTTGCCTCCTCGCGACCATGTTGAGCATCGCCACGATCCCCTGAGCACGGTGAGCCACTTCTCTATTTCCCTTGCTTCCTGTAATCGCCACGACGCCACCGCCCGAGCGTGCGCTGCCGCCAGGCAATGGTCAGAGGCACAGTGCCCGTTAGATCTTGATCTTTCGGCCAGGATTAGATTTAATCAAAAGGGTATGTTTTCATCAGAGCCGTGCGTTTTCAATTAGATCCAATGATCCTCTGTGCGTGATCCGCACGAAGCGGTACCGACCAGTTAGATTGCACCACGTGGCCAGTCTGTTTGAATAAAACCGGAAAATGTTCTATTTGATTTGCAAACTTGTAAAATTCATAACTTTAATTCTACACGTCCAAATTTTGCAAATTTTATATCAATGGATTCAGCAGAACAAGTACTTTTAAACCATGCATTTTTTTTAATGTTTTGCTTCTGGAAAATTGGTTGAATTTGTAGAAACTTGTGTAGTCTTATTTTGAATATAAAATTGTTCTAAATATATTTTTGAGATGAAATATTTGCAAAATGGTTTGTTTTGAACCTACTAACCCTAGGAACCAACTTATGGATTTAAAAATGTATTTTGTGAAGATAAGAAATAAATATTTGAATTAGCCCATTTCTAGTCAAATAAAAATATTGATTATGATTTAGAAATGATTTTTGAGTAAAACCTTTGGGAAATTATTTGATTCAAACCTTCTGACCCTAAACACCAAGTTTTGAGAATTAAAATATATTTGGTGAACTCTTTAAAGAATATTGCTTTACTAAAAGCATTTTCAACCACATAAAATATTGATTTGAATTAAAAATGGTTTATAGATAAAACCTTTTGCAAATGGTTTTACCACTTTAGTAAATGACCACTTTGAACTTTATAATGTTTAGAGCCCAATAGAAACCACTTTTGCAAATAAAACTATCTTTTGCATGCTTGCATGCATGACCATGTTTTTGTTATTTTATGTGTGATAAATTTTTTGAATGTTGTTTTGAAAATATGGTTGCTTGATTGATTTGTAGTGAAGTTAGAAGAGTGTGATATTTGCAAGATCAAGAAGTGAACCAACATTCTCTACTAAAAGGCAAGTGAAACTATCATCCAAGTCCTACTATTTTCATTACACTTAGTGGATTTTTGTAACATGCATGATAAGGACTACTATATTTTATGATATGCTAAATCCTAATAGGATACCCTTATATCTCCCTTAGTGAAAACATTGTAGTTGTAGTAAGCTTAGCCCTGCTATATATATTTGGGATGGGATACATGTTATGATTATATGAAGAGTTGAAAAGATATAAGTTTTATATAATAAAACAAGTACTCAATGAACCACCTGGGTGGACAAGGATACTCAAGATTGGACAAGGTGGCAACAAAAGGAACCATGTTTATATGGCTATCACTTTTTGTATGTGCACTAGAAGAAAACCACCCAGGGACTTAGAGATTGAACATGTTTCTCGTGCAGTGGCTTCCATGTGCAGCCACATGCTAAATGGGCTCTGGCTTAGTCAACTACATAGTGGAAGACTCATGCATTGACATCTTCAGGTTAACTAGAATTGTATAAGGGAAATTTATCCCTACATTGGTGCCTGGTTGACAAGCTAGCATTGTGTATTGGGAGGACTTCTATGGAAAGACTTTGTCACATTCTCGATCTGCCAGTACTCCATTTTGGTGAGTACTTATCCAGCGGCCACTGGTGGCAACAAGACGAGATTGTGTCATGTGGGTAAAGTGTACAACTTCTGCAGAAGATCAAATTCTAAGTACTCAGCCATTTCCCCGGTTATGGACAATATTGAGCAACTAAGGCCTGAAGCTATGGAAGATCTCGACATTCCAATTTCTCAAAGTAAAACTTGATGGATACAACAAGGGATTTTGAAGCACTTGGAGTTTTCCAAGGAGTTCAGAAAGATTTGACAAAAGATCAAAATTATTTTGAAAATATAGGATAAAACTTTATTGCTTTCTGCAAATGAGCCTAAACCCTACTTAGACAAATATGCATGTAATGATAGGATCCACATATTTCTACATAGTAGTGAAACTTGCCAATACAATTCAAATGTATTGACCCTTGTGGCTGCAACTTATTATGTTGCAGGTTTGTTTGATGTTAGTGAAGTGTGTTGAATAGGATTACAACTCTACAACCAACATGATTGCCTGTGGCACTTTGAAGATGAAGGACCCCATGCTATTGTTATATTCTGCTGCATTGCAATGAGATAGCCAAATGAGCTATGTAAGATGTAATAAATTATTTTATTCCTGGTTATAAAGTTGTATTATGACCTTTATTTCTTGATATTACATCTTAACTGTGGATGCTAGCTATTGATCCAGGGACTAGCATTGTAAACACAGGGATCTCTACCTTATTAAAGGTTGGGAACCTTACAAAAACTATTTAAATTCATTATCTTACAAATTTCTCCAAATCTCTGTCTCTAAAGGCAAGTTTGTATTTCTCCAAACCACTTTGCCAACTCAATTCATATTTGAGTTCTCCACCTCATACCCTATCTCTAAAACTCCAAAATAAATATTTTTGAGATTCTTTATTATTTATGTTTTCCATTTTTCTTAAATGGTAGAAACAAGAAATAATTGATTAAAAATACTTTTCCATCTCAATAAATTCGAATAAAATTCTCCAAGGTGTAATATGGTATTTAGAACCATATCACCTCAAAAACCCACCCTGTCCAATGTAAAAATATCACATGAGCTTCTAGAATCTACTTCTGCCCTTTTTGAATAAATTCTTTTAAATGGGCTTATAATCATTAGAAAAATACCAATTAAATCTCGAGTAGGTTATTTTCCCTCCTCTATCTACCAGTTGCAATTCCCCACTTTACTCAATACAAGTTTTCAAACTTCCTTCACAAGCAACAATTTGATCAAGTTGGTAAAACCCATCAAACCTTGTTTCCAACCAACTCAAAACCTCTTCAAATCCTGTCCAGCAATCCATACCAGCAGACCATACCCTCTCTGGTCATGGCACTGTAGATATACGGTGCCCAAACCCTCTCCCTTGTCTCATAGTACTTGGTTAAGAGGGAGACAAGTGTGTTGTCATTACCTAGCTTCTTTATGGCTTGGGCAGCGCCCCCTCTCCACCAATGCCTCTCTGCGGCTCCGCAGAAACCAGAACGACCACCCCCACCTCCCTGAGGCCGTATCCCCGAGCACCACCTTTCCCCATGAATCTCCATGAACCTTGTCCACCATGTGCCTCCTCTCTCAAAATAAAAAGGCTAGAGGTCAGGAAGCCCTCCACTCTGCCTCATCTCCTCTCCTCTACTCCCACACTCCCTTCCCCTCAAATCCCAGAAGCTCCCTCCCTGTTTGCAACCTTGGAGAAGAGGAGTAACTCCTCTCGGCTTTGAAACTTGCATGCAAGACTCTGGTCGAACTCAACCTTCCCCATCCCTCTCCGTCCTCTCTGTTCCACTCCCCTGGTTCTGATCTACAGCCCCTACCTTTTGTTTATTGCAGAATAGCCTGCAACCTGCTCATACACGAGCATCTCCGGCAACCTCCGTTCGGGCACCACCGCGCGAGGCACCCGTGGGCATCCAGGCCATCGTCTTCACCCCCTACTAGGCCCCTTTGCTCGCGGTGCGTCGCCCCAGCCCATCCGCTTCAACATGTACTCACCCCCGAGGCTGCTATGACGAGCTCCCGAGTGCAACCTCGCCAACGCCTTCGTGTGAACCTACCCTCGGCCTCGACCCCTGGTGCTGCCCCTCTCCAGGTTCGCCGTCAACGATCTCGTCGCCCAGCACCCTTCCCGGTGTTCCTCCACCATCCGGTGAGCCTCTCGAGCCGTCTCCTCTGCCACCTAGGGTTCGCAGCGCCGCCACATGCGTCCCAGCGAGGAAGATGGCCTCTGGGCCGTCGATTCATTTCTAATCCAACGACGCTCCTCTTCCCGTACCCCTTCGCCGAACCGCAGCGGCTGACGACTGGGCCTCGCCCTGGTTTTTGAATCCCGGCGCTCCTGCGATACCCGGTGCCGGATGGGCCAGATCTCCTCTATCTGGCCCACGTTGGTAAAGAAACAACCCAGCTCCCTTCACCTTTTATTTATTTTGCAAATCTAATTTTCTATGATGCTAGGTTTAAATCCAAACAAAAACGAAAAATGAATCTAAATTCCCAGATATGATTTTTTCCCAGGCACATGTATGTGTTCCCCAACACTCAGTACCCCTGGTTAGCTCACTTAGGTATGGGTTAATTCTATTAAATAAAATTCCAGAAAGTATCTACAACACCTCTTAATATCCCTAGGGAGTTTTGCAACCTCAAATTGACCAAATCCGCTTTGTGCTGCAAGATATCAATGGTACCTTGCAGGACACCCTGGACCTACTCAAAGTTGCTTCCTGGTTTACCCACAACAAAAATAACAAAATCAGGCCTTTTCTGCCATTAGAAAATTCTCTAGGTCAAACCAAATAAAATTTTAACCTAATTCCAACTACCAGGGGACACACATAACTATATATTTCAAAACCCATTAGCTCAAAATTTTATGAACCTGTGTTGAATTTTTGTGAATTAAAATATTCTGTGTATTATTTAATCACCAATAAATTCGTAGCAGTATCTCTATAAGTCCAAAAAGGTTGATTCCAATTTCTAAAGAAAGGTATTTTGTAGAGTAAAAATTATGAATCCTAACATGTGTCATTCGAATAACGTCGAAATATTTTGTAGATTAAAAATTATGAAAAAGACAAATCTCATCCAGTACTGCCTTTGGGATTTTCTCAAGGGCATTCTGGTAATTGTTTTGAGGTGATTCCAACACCTCTTGATTCATTCCACTAAATACTACCTAATAACCCAAGTAAATAATTTTTGGAGCTCCAAAAATTGTCTGGTGAATTATTTCCTAAAACTAGGGTTTTATCCACTATAAAAATCATTAATAATCAATGGAAATTGATAAAATAGTGAAGCCACTTTTGTTGGATCCATTTTATCAATACCTATCTGATGGTATCATTTTTGTACAATGTTATCATATAGATAAAGACTTTGGTCAAAAACCCCTCTCTTAGGTAGTTCCTAGGCTTAAATCCAAAAGGATCCCTTTTTCCAATGCCTCCAAATCTTTTACCAATCTAATCAAATCCAACACCTTACTGATGTATATCATGTGAATATACTTTGCTTGCTTTATGGTTTGAGGCTTGTATCCATTTTATTGATGTTGGTGTTGTTTGTTTGCATGTATACTCGATAACGGCGATAGTTGCGTTTGCGAGACACCGAGAAGAAAGAGGCATTGGGTTATTCTCTTTATTATTGGTATTGGCACTTTTGGTATTCTGGTATTGTAAGAAAGTCAAGGGACATCTCGCTGGTAACAGGCAAGCCACCATTCCTGAAATCCTATATAAACCTACTCCTTTTTTTATCAATTGTTTATATCTCGTTTATGAATTTTCATGATTTAAATGCATGGTTTGTTTCAAAATGAAAGGCGCGAGTAACTTTTCTCCTCCAAGTTATGGATGAGTGTCCATTATGACACCTACACTATTGACACCTACCTTACCCATTATAACGAGGCTAAGGTGCTTAGCATCTTCCCTCTTGGAAACTACGGGTTTTTCAACAATAAAACTATTTTGGGTTTGGCCCTACTACAAAGTTTTCAAAATAAAACCCTTGGAAAGAGGCATCATTTCCGTGTGGAGGTTTTACTAAAGAATATATGAGGAGGATAAAGAGAAAGTCGAGCAACAGAAAGAGAAGGAATGGGTACTCGGGTCTTTTACTAGAACAATTTATCAGTGTAACCACATTACCCTGGGTGGGACTCAGGGCTAACTCATAGTTTGTCCTCCTTAGTATGGGCTATGCCATAACGCGTAGACAGGGTTTCAAGTCCCTCGGAGCCGGTTCCTTTCCACGTAGGGGGTCGTCATACCCGGAAAGGTTCTATTGACTCCCTCGAGGTCGGCTGCAACTATGGAGCTCCCGCGGACGGTACAAGGTTAAGGGAGTAACGGTGGAATGGATAAGGAAGTTAAGTAAGGGAGATTTGGACTTGGGAAGTCAGGTACTCGTCCCGGGGGAACTAAGTAACCATAGGGAAAGTGCCTATACTAGGGACAACTAATGAAAATTTAGGTTTGATTATCAGAACTCCCGTCTATGGTGTGTAGCAGGCCGTGGTCGTATCCCGACGGATGTATTGATTCTTGTGGGTAAAGTTCACAAACTCTGCAGAGTCTAATCTATTCGAATAGCCATGTCCACAGTCAAGGATGGTTGGTAAGGTGATTTCCAGGAGTACCCAGGGGATATGTTTGAGATGTATAAAAAGGATGTGACTTGGTCACGGCGAAAGATAAGAACGAGTTTTGTTTTGACCAAAGATGGTCGGAGGAGTTTCAAAAAGGGGGTTTTACTATAAAACTGTTTTGAAAGTTTTTAACAAGGATATGGGGATATCCGTTCTTTCAAAAAGGAGGCATATTTTCTAAAAGCTCTTTTTCAACAAAGTTATAGAGATGCCATTGTTAGACTTTTACAGAAGCAACCGTAGTGTAGAGATATCTCGCCACAACCCAAAATGCATGATCCTTTTTTTCTTATCTCAGTGGTCTTGTGAGTACATTCAAAAGTACTCATGACTTTGTCCCTGGCTATTTACTTGGCCAGATTGCAGATGTTAAGAAGTGACGAAGGTGCTAACGTCTATGCGAGCTAGGCTGTCTTCCCAGTCAGTTGCCTGTAGGTTAAGGCAGGACATGGGCTATGCGCTTGAATACTTCAGCTATTCATGTTGTATTGCCATAATGGCACATTTGTAATTAGTTGTACTCGTTATTCATGGATGTTGTAATGATACTTTTCGGTTATGCTCACGGCTCACTGATCATGGGAACGTGAATTGCAGGCATAACAGGTATTCTCGGACCGTAAATCCGGGGTGCCACATACCTGGTATCAGAGCCATCCCGACTGTAGGAGACCTTAATTAGCATGGACGTTATACATGACAACCACTATTTTGGAAAAACACCGGTTTTTTCAAACTATTTTCCCAAAAGCTTTTTGAGGGATTTCTTATCCCATCTTCTCTAACTTAAACGATTTGAAAATGGATTACTATATATCTCGTCTACTTCAAATGTTCTGTTTTCAACAAAAAAAAACAATGTCCGACATGAAGACAATGAAGAAGGAAATCCCAGAAAGAAGCAAAACAAAGGAGCTACCAATGACGAAAAGATACTACAAGATCGCCCTACCAACGGAGTCCTTCATCGCCCCCAAATCGATCAAGTACGGCATGGATGACGACAAAAGACGACAGGACAGAAGTTAAGACCCCATAATGTCCGTACTTAGGATTAGCATACCTAAAATAGGTTTCCCCTTAGGGCATGTAGTCACCCCTTAGTACCTATGGTACGCTTTGTTTGCTTGTCATGTTCTCATATGATGCTTGTGTTGCTTGTCTACCTCGGATCACTCGATCCTAGGGTACGACCATCATGTTGGTGTATCCGGACACTAACCTTCGTACACCCATAGACGGACACCTCTCCTCAGAAGGATGGCCACATAAAGAAGTCCCCGACAACTCCTACCCGTGCCTTAGTTCCAAACTCCCCAAGAATCCGGAAGATAAGGATGACGAAGCCAACGAGTCTACTCTGTCATTGCTTCTAAGAAACACAAAGAGTTCGAGTTAAGACAAACCCCTCTGAAGCTAACCTGCAACTATCTCGACTGAGGAACAAGAAGAAGCATCGCTAACCGCTAAAAATAGCCAAGCTAACACATACGGCTCCATTAGGTAACCACCATAGCAAGGTAGTCGCAATAAGGCGTCACCCGGAGACCTCAACTCAAGTGTCACTCCAAGGCTCCAAGACGAAGGATCGACCCCAGCCTTGACAACCCCAAGTAAAGCTCTAAGGTGGAAAGTCTGCATCTTTCCACTCAATTCTAGAAGACCGACCATGAGAAGATAATACCAGAAGATCTTCAATCCAAGAATCGGCTCCAAACACCACCTCAAGAGTCGTCAGAGGAACAGAACAAAGATATCATCAACAATACTTAGAAGTCTGCTCGATCCTCCTAACAACCGAGACGTTCAGAATTAAGACGATAAGAATACCCGACGCCGCCAATACTACCCTCCAAGGAGTAGAAAGCAACCCCAAAGCATCGAGTTCTCCAAAGACGTCACGATGTCCTTTCTCTTATATCCCCGCCAACCACTCCCTTAAAAGAGCTCCGACTCTGCTAACCCCAAGGAACTACAGTAACCAAAGATGATACCAGACCTAAGGACGATGACAAGATGCAAGAACACAGCTTGCTAGTATGCTTGTCTGAGGCCCCCTCTTCCATGATTTACCCATGACGTTGCATCAGACCAAGCCTGGAACAACCTCATACCAAAGGACCTCGTTTCCTAGACCACCAAACTCCAATGGCATCCTCCAACCCATCGGATCCCTATCTAGCTCAAAACTAACTACTCGAAAGCTAGTATGCGCCCTTCTGGTACCCCTTCTAACTCATGAAGCGGTTCCTTTGACATCGATAGAAGATAATCACCCCGGGTGAAAGGTGCAGCACCATCCCTAGCATCAGCATATGACTCCAACCAAGAAAGTTGGCGACTCTACGAAAAACCCCTAGTGTCGCTCTAAGGGGGAAAGACCACGTCTTTCCCGCCCAAAACCTGATAGACCCCTAGAGTCGGACACTAGCTAGCGTTAAGTGATGACCACCCTTCCAAATCCAAATCATCAACCCTGCAAGAAGGACGACAATCGGCACATCTCCAGAATCGGAAGGTACTTCAGGAAAGTCCTTCACTCCAAGGTCGACTGTCTAGCGAACACCTCGGTGTATCAAGACCTGGAAGATAGAATAGCTGACTACCATGGCGAATGAATGAAGAAAGCTCGGCTAGGCGTCTCGCTGCAAGAGGAAAGGACCCTATCGACGCTAAAGCTACCTAGACTTGTCTTAAGGGGAAAATACTACGTCTTTTCCAGTCTTTTCCACTCGCTTAATCTAAATGACTAAACACAAAGCCGCTCAGCTCCGAACTGTAGCTGACCAGGCTTGTTTGTTGGAAGACCTGTTAACATCTCATAATTTCCACCGCTGAAATTGTTAAGCAGATGTTAACATCTCATTATTTTAAGGGCAACCCTAATTTGGTGTCCAAAAGGAAAAAATCAAAGGGAACAAAAACTTTTTCTTGTTAAGTGTGCAATGATTGCTTACTTGTTTTCTTGTGTTCAGGCAACTGATTGTGTACTTCCCATCTCAACACTAGTTGACAAAAAGCTATTTTACAAATCAGATGTCTTGGCTCATCCTTATATTCTAAAATGTTCTAGAATTTCAAAAAACTGAGCCAAGATGATTTTGACACAACAAAATACTTTACTAGTTTCTATTAACAAAACTATGGAGACCTATATATTATCTCCTAATGTTTTCAAGACAGAACTCCCAGCTACTCTTACCCCTAGGTTTTTCCAAAACTTTTATTAAAACCTTTTCATTCCAATCTTGGTAGAAATACCAAGATGGTCCTTATCTCCCTTCAAAGCACACCCAACTAAAAATACCCATCCTTACCTCAAGCTAGGCTTGATGGTAACCCTAGTGGTAGTTGGATAAGTGTTAAGATGAATTGCCTTGATCTGCTGATTGCCTTGCTTGCTTAGGAACTAGAGTGAGCTAATCTAGTAGCTCATACCATATCATACAATCTATGTTGTGATCATCACTCTCAAACCAAGCACCCTAACCTGGATCTATCCTAAGCCACTAAAGTGACCATCTCATCTCCTAATCAGATCAACCCAGGGATAATCCCTTCTGATAGTTTCCTACTCAGAGAATATCCAAACAAAGCATGGATACCCTCCATTCAATCTATACCTCAACATCAACCACTTTATGGGAAGGATAAACCATTTCCACTCTCTCAATTTGTTTCCGACTTGTAATCTAGTCTAAAATCACACGTTAGTCTGTCGGTCCAGCACACCAACCACTATCCAAAGAAAAGGTTCGTTCCTACTAACCCAATTGAATGTCACATCCAGGAAGGAAAATCAACCGAGACCCCGTTAGTAGCGGCGAGCGAGAGCGGAACAAGGGTTTTCATCAAAATAAATCCGAAGCGGTTTCATTCGATTTGTTGTGGATTGGATGATGGAAAAACCAGCAAGCAGCAAGCGTAGGCTGTGTTGCCTTAGCGCGCCATACGGAGTTATACAAAGTCAACAACCATTTTGGGGCGCAAGCATAGGCAACACAGGACTAATGATGGGGTGGGGCGCGCAGTGAACTGAACCCTAAATCTTCCAAAATGGCTTAGTCTGGATTTCTTATCTAGATTCAATCTTTGGAGCTCTACCTTTTCCAACCTATGTGCATTCTGGAAAATGTACTTGAACCATCTTGTATTACATATTTAATACTAAAAAGGCCCACTCTTGTCTTTGGCTAAGCAATTATAGTTCCCACTCATCCCTGATGATTTTGTAGTCAAGGTAGTAATCTTTTCTGCAAATCTTATCATCTTGCCTACTTTGGCATAAGCTCATATCTATATGCTACCTCCCCTTGACCAACTCTTTTCATGGTTATGACCTACTAACCATGGCTTATGAAACCCTACATCACTTGTTTCCATTGGAACCTTGTGCATCTTAAACCCCCTGGTTTATATGCCATCATGACAATCCTGTTATGGCAGCCTTATTTTATCCAAAGTTTGCATCACTCCTACACCACCTCAAATACAACCAAGCCCAAACCTTTCTTCCATGATCATATATATAACTTGTTCTATCGATCGATACCTGTCTTGTACCAAGGTGAGCTCTGAGCTCCCTAATCCAACCATGTTTATGTAGCATAAAAATAACCAAACCCTAGATTCCTTAAAATCTAGTTTCTTCCCATTTCACCCAAAACCCTTCAGAACCCAATTGGAAAATGATGTATGAATCAAGTCTACATCATATACTTTGGATATGATCTTTTGCCAAATAATTTCCATAATTATTGGAGCCTACAACTATTTAAATTCATTGTCTTACAAATTTCTCCAAATCTCTGTCTCTAAAGGCAAGTTTGTTTTTCTCCAAACCACTTTGCCAAATCAATGCATATTTGAGTTCTCCACCACATACCCTAACTCTCAAACTCCAAAATAAATATTTTTGAGTTTCTTTATTATTTAGTTTTGCCATTTTTCTTAAATGGCAGAACCAAGAAATAATAGATTAAAAATAGTCTTCCATCTCAATAAATTCCAGTAAAATTCTCCAAGGTGTAATATGGTATTTAGGACCATATAACCTCAAAACCCACCCTGTCCAATGTAAATATATCACATGAGCTTCTAGAATCTACTTCTTCCCTTTTTGAATAAATGCTTTTAAATAAGCTTGTAATCATTAGAAAAATCCCAATTAAATCTTGAAGAGCTTATTTGCCCTCTTCTATCTACCAGTACCATTTCCCCACTTTCCTCAATACAAGTTTTCAAACTTCCTTCACAAGCAACAATTTGATAAAGTTGGGAAAACCCATCAAACCTTATTTCCAGCCAACTCAAAACTTCCTCAAATCCTGTCCAGCAATCCACACCAGCAGACCATGCATGTAAGATCCCTCCTTTATAAAGGTAAGGATCCTGTGATTGCAATGCTAGTCCCTGGATCAAATGCTAGCATCCACAGTTTAAGATGAAGTACACAGGAACAAAGGTCATTATTACATCGTCATTCCAGAGATAACATAGTCTTTTACAACTCCATGGCCATAGGCCTAATACAAGAGTTTAATCATAACAATATAAATAAAGTCTTCATCTTCATGTGCCACATGCAAGCATGTTGAGTGTAGACTCATAACCCCTAATCATCATCAGAGTAACCTGCAACATCACAAGTTACAGCCACAGTGGGTCAATACATTGGAATAGTATTGGCAAGTGATACCTTAGTAGAATATTAACATCTAGTTACTACATGAATTTGGCTAAGTGTAGCTTAGGATTGCTTTGCACAAAATAGGTTTTACCTATTAGTTGAAAACACTAAGTTTTTCTTTGACAAAACTTTCCCAAGGAACCACCAATAGAAATTGATGAACCTTCACCCTTGTTCAACCACAAGTTTTAACTTACAAAATTGGGATGAGCAGATTCTTGTTAGCTTCCACGTCTTGATGCTCAATTGTCCAATACCAGGGACATGGATAAGTACTTTGTAGAGGTCCCAACCTTTAATAAGGTAGAGATCCCTGTGTTTACAATGCTAGTCCCTGGATCAATAGCTAGCATCCACAGTTAAGATGTAATATCAAGAAACAAAGGTCATAACACAACTTTATAACCAGGAATAAAATGATTGATTACATCTTACATAGCTCATTTGGCTATCTCGTTACAATGCAGCATAATATCTATTATCATGGATTCCTTCATCCTCAAAGTGCCACAGGCAATCATTTTGGTTGTAGACTTGTAATCCTAATCAACACACTTCACTAACATCAAACAAACCTGCAACATAATAAGTTACACCCACAAGGGTCAATACATTTGAATTGTATTGGCAAGTGATACTATGGTAGTATAGTGGAGTCTATCATCTATATGCATTTGGCTAAGTGGAGCTTAGGAAAAATAGATTTTTCCTTATCATTTGAAAACACTAAGTTTTTGTTTGGCAAAATCACCCAAGGCATCCCCCAATAGAGATTGGTGATCCTTCAACCCTTGTTCAACCACAAGTTTTTAACTTAGAAATTGGGATGAGGAGATTATTTATAGCTTCCATGTATTGATGCTCAAATTGTCCATTACCAGGGACATGGCTAAGTACTTAGATTTTACACTCTACAGAGGTGGTGCACTTTCCCCACAAGACTTGGTTTCACCAAGACAAGATCTTTCAGAAGCCTTCCCTTAGACCAGAATGGACGCGTTCCAACCTATCAATCCCCTACAACCAACTATCCATTTGGCTAATTTATTCCAACCTATATGATCCAGGCAGAGCCCATAATGCCATGTGGCTGCACTTGAATCTTCTCAACATTTAACATCTCAAATCTCTTTGTTCCTGGGTGGCATTCCACAAGTGAGATACCAAGTTTCCCCAGTATACTGGACTTGGTGATGCCCAAGTTTTCCCTAGCATACTGGACTTGCATAACCACTCAACACAAACCATTCTTTCCATTCCAACCAGGTGATTCATTCACTTAGTTGTTTTATTAAACAAAACACAAGTCCTTAACTTAGAAATATTCCATAGCATGAATATAATCCACCCTTGTTTTCTACTAGCTAAGCTAATCATGATAGTAGTAGGAATCTTATCTTAGGAAAATTCTACTAAGGTTTCATCTACTAGGATTTCCCATGGCATAGTTTATACTAAGCAAAAATTCCATGCAAGTCCTACTTAGAAATATCAATAATGCATAGTGAAAATAATGGGCCAAAAGTATGAAGCATCACTTGCCTTTTTGGTAGAGAATTTTATAAGTTCACTCCTTGATCTTGAAATAGTAACACTCTTCAAATGTCACTACAATTCAATCAAGCAAGCAAATATTCAATCTACCATTCAAGCAAACATCACATAAAATAATAAGAACAAGGCAATGCATGCAAACATGCCAAAGATTGTTTTGAAAAAGTGGTTTCTAATAGGTTATAAACATTTTCATACACCTATTGGTCATTTATATAAGTGGCAACATCATTGGATTTCAAGTTAGTGGAAATGGCCACTTTAAGTCATTTTTGTTTTGCTAGAAATGGTTTAAATCAAGGTAATATTTTCTAGTGTTTGACAAATATATTTTAAACACAAATGTTAGTATTTTATGGTCAAGTGTTTATTATTAAAACCATTTGCAAAGGGGTTTTACCTATAAATGATTTTTATACCAAATCAATATTTTATGTTGTTGAAAATGCCTTTTAGCAAAGTAATAATTTATAGGGTTCATCAAATATATTTTTAATTCTCAAAACTTGGTGTTTAGGGGCAGAGAGTTTAAATCAAATCATTTTCCAAAGGTTTTACTCAAAGGGCATTTCTAACACATAAACAATATTTTTATTTGACTAGAAATGTTCTAATTCAAAGATTTATTCTTTTGCCTCACAAAATATGTTTTTGAATCCACAAGTTGGTTTATATGGTCAGTAGGTTCAAAACAATCATTTGCCACAGATTTTCTCACAAAAATAATTTTAGAATGAATTTTATATTCAAATTATGCCTACACAAGTTTCTACAAAAACAACCATTTTACCAGAAGCAATTCATTAAACAAAGTGCATGGTTGGATAGTACTTGTCTGCTGATTCCATTGATATAAAATTTGCAAAATTTGGACGTGTGGATCAAAAGGTATGCAATTACAAATTCAATCAACTTATAGAAATGTTTGTCTATTAAAACAAATCATGTTGCTATTGGTCTGTACTGCTTCGGTTGGATCGGCCTCTCTGGTGCGTTGGATTAAAGTGAAATCGTGCGGCTCAGGTTCAACCATACCTCTTCGTGTTATGATCAATCGTAACCAATGGATCAAGATCCAACGGCCTAAAACAACTAACACTGAACTGGCTGTGCTAGCGGTGGTGGTTGGCAGTGGCGCGGTCAGACGGCGGCGGAGCCGGCGATACAAGAAGCGAGAGAGTACGTGGGGTGGCTCACCGAGATCACCGTGGCACGAGGATTCTCAACTTGCCCGCGTTTGTCGAAGGGGCGCACGGGTTCGACATGTATTGTTCGACGGAGTTGCGCCTGACGACGGCTTCTCTGTTCGTTGTCGCTGGCAAAAACTGCAGGTCACGAGAAGGCGAGCGAAGAGGGGCATTAGATGCGGGAGAGTTTGGCAAACAAGCGTGTTTCATCTGGAGAGAGAGGGGAGGACGGGACTTACGAGGAGAAGTCGTCGGAATAATGGCAGACGGTGGTGCTGCTCTGGCAAAGACGTTGCCGAGCTTGCAGGGCGAGCGCGAGCGAGGGGAAGGTACCGGGAGGTTCGCAGGACGTTGGGGAACGCGCTAGTGTGGTCGAGGGGGCGAGGGGCGACGGTGGCTGGCCGGAATTGGAAGAAAACCTCGTCGGAGTAGTGGGCAGTCTCTGGTGAAATCGGAGCGGCCTGGTGGCGGAGAGGGTGGGGTGAGCGAGGGGAATGAGAGAGCAGAGTCAGGCGTTTAAGTACGAGTGGTCGGGGCGAGTTTTACTCCGGCAATGAAGCGAATTAACGCGAGAGATTATGGCCAGAAACGGCCGGCAAGGGAGGCGTGGTCGTCACGGCGGGTGAGGACGAAGAACTAACGGGTGGGGTTTGGTTAACAGCAAGAGAGAGAGAGAGGAAGAGTGGGTACAGGCAGTCAGCGTATGAGGGAGTGAGTTTCTGAGTGGAAAACGGTTCAGGGGAGGGAAAGAAGATGGGCTGCGCTGCTGGGCTGAGTTTAGCCTGCTGGCTGGGCTGTCTTCGTTTCTTTTTTTATACAGATTGTTTTTTCCTTTTTCTATTTTTAATTTATTTTTTGATTTCAAACCTTTGCCAAACCTTGGGTATATTTTAATTCTGTTTATTAACATATTCTAAAGTCAAAATAGAATAATTAATTTTAGGGTTTATTATTTATTAAAAGTAAATAGACACTAGTCTTTATTTCAAAATAATTTTTAAATATGTTCTAAAAGTCTATTTGAATTCTAAATTTTTCCAAAACCTTTTCAGTAGGTTTTATTTAAAAATAAAACACTTTGAATTATTATTTAAAATACTTTATTTTGTTTTAATGTTCATTTAAAATGGAAAATGTCTTTGCTTAAATGAATTTGGATAATAATAAATCCTCATGATTTTATTCAAATAACCTTTACTCTTTTTATTACAACAAAAATATTTTATTTTATTTGCTTGGCCAAGTTTTAATTTGGCCTTTTAAAATAGTCCTTATTTATTATTTCTTTCTTTATCTTATAAAATCCATATCTTTTTATTTAAGGATCCAAAAATGGTGATTCCAACTTGTAAAATTTTATTTAATATTTGTTTATCCTTTTAAATCTTTTTAGGATTATTTACTCACCATTTGGTATGGATTTTTGGATAGGTGCTTTATTAGCATTGGAAATTTATTTTCCTTATCTTATTAAATTCATAAGATTTTATTTATGGCTCCACATTAAGGGAAATCAATTTCTATGGTTTTATAATATTTCTATTTGTTATTCTTGATCATTTATAAATGTTTGTTGACAAATTTTTATATGGATCAAAACCATGGTCTTAGAGATATCTTGGAAATGTTTTCCTTCCATTAGGGTTTTAGAGTTTTGGTTTATTTTCCAAGTGTTTAAATTACAAGATGCATTTATGAAGAATGCATTTCACTTGATTTGAATTTAGTTGGATTCAAATTTTATCCAAGGTTTGTTCAAGATGGGTTTTGATGAATTCATTTCAAAACAAAAAGTTTCTTTTCACCCTAAATTTCAACAATTATTTATTTTGTTTATTTATTTTTCACATTACAAAATTTGGAAAATTTTGGGATGTGACATACTTAGATTCTTCCATCTGCAGAGGTTGTGCACTTTCCCCACACGACTTGATTTTCACCAAGACAGGACTTTTCAGAAGCCTTCCCTTAGACCAAATGGACGCGTTCCAACCTATCATCCCACTACCACCAACTGTCCAAATGGCTAAGTTATTGAAACCTATATGATCCAGGCAGAGCCCATAATGCCATGTGGCTGCACTAGAAGCTTCTTAACATTTGGCATCTCAAATCCCTTTGTTCTTGGGTGGCTTTCCACAAGTGAGATACACAAGGTAAACCATAGAAATGGGCCTTGTGTAACCACTCAACCAAAACCCACAAAGCAATTACCATTCCACCCAGGTGTTTCATTCTCTTAGTTGTTTTATTAACAAAAACTATAAGTCAAAGACTTAACAATATTTTCCATAGCATGATTATATTCCACCCTTGGTTGCTATTAGCTAGGCTAAGCATGGCAATAACAAGTATCTTAACTTAAAGGAAATTCTAACATTACTACAACTACTAGGATTTCCCAAGCATAGCATATAGATACTTAGCAAAATAATCATGCAAGTCCTATTCAAAATATTTCTAATACATAGGTAAAGATATTGGGAAAAAAAATATATGAAGCACCACTTGCCTTGGTAGTTGGGGGAGTAGCAACAATCTTCACAACTACAATCACTATTAGCACCAAAATCTACACATAAAATGATAGCACCAAATTCACATATCAAAAATATACAAGCAACAATATATGCATGCATGCAAATTCCATGTGATGATTTTCCACACCAAACAAGACAAGTATACAGTACTGAATCATAAACAAAACCATGACACACTAAATAATCTTTATTTAGTCTTTAAATCATTTTTCAAATAATTTCTATACTCAAAATAATCCTATAAATGTCTCTGCAAAAATAACCAATTTTATAGAAGCAAAACATTAAACACATTTCATAAATGGATAGAATTCTTTCTCTTGATTCCAATGATATAAAATTTGCAAAATTTGAATGTGTGGATCAAAAGTTATGAATTTTGCAAGTTTGAATATCTAATAGATCTAAATCAGATTTTTAAAATAAATAACAGGCCATGCGACAGCGTCTGATTGGACGATACCGCTTCGCTCTGGATCACGCTCGCGAACCGTTGGACCTAACTAACTGCGCACGACCCAGATTAAATCATACCGCTTCGCTACAGTTCTAATCGCGGCCTTAGGATTTAGATCCAATAGATAATATCCATCTGACCACGAACTGGCGGCGCAAATGGTCGCTGGCGGCGGTGGCGCTACTGGCGGCGATGGTCCGGCGAATACACGAGGGGATGGGGGTGTGGTGTAGCTTACCAGACTCGGAAGATCACGAGGAAGCTTGAGATGGTACTGGCGTGGACTGGGGCGAGTTGATGTGGCCGTAGGAACTCGTCGGAGTTGAGCGCAGCGTCGGGTGCACGTTGACGAAGATGTTGGTGATGGTCTAGATCACCCTAGCATGAACCAGTTGTATCAGGGGGTGTACAAGGCCATGGCGAACATGATAGCATCAAAGGAAAGGCAAGCGTCGGTCGGGTTTTAGCTAGATTGAACGTCGGAGTCGAGCGGTGGTTCTGTCGCCTACGGACGCGAACGGGGACGATGACCTGGGTCACGAGAAAGAAAACAAAAGGCATCAGGGGATGCGCAAGGACATGATGGTCACGCTCGTTTGAATCAGAGGCAAAGGGGTTGTCGTGGCTCACCGGAATCAGTCGCCAAAGGTCGTCGGTACAGCGGCGGTTTGAGCTTGATTGCGCGCAGCCTGGTGGCGGAGTGAGCGAGGAAAGTGGGGGGAAATGACCGCAGTGGCAAGGTGATGAAGTAGCCAGGAGCGGGGCTAGAATTACGCACGCAATCAACGGCAATCAATCGATGTTAAACGCGGTAGTGAAGGAGGAAACGACCGGCGATGACGTGTTCATCGCGCGGTTCTGGGGAGGATGATGACGACGTGGCGTTTGGGCCACTGGTCAGTATCTGGTGGGTTGGTTCGATGTGGGTGAGAGAGAGGGGGAGGGAATGGCCCGGGTGGGCTTTTTTGGCTACTGGGCCGAAATGGTGGCGCCAGCCCAATTCTAATTCTTTTGTCCTTTTCTATTTCTGTTTGATTTTCCAGGAAACATTTTCAAATGAGTTTCAAATAAATTTGTATTCAAACCACTTCTGGATTTTTGTAAAGTGAAATTTGTACACATTTGGTTGCAGATCAATGTTGTACGCTTTAAAATAATTTGGCACTTTGGAATTTTAAAATAAACATTGTTTTTACCCATTGCTTAATAAAGACATAGAAATGGTTTAAATTTGTTTATTTGTTTTGAAATCTTTGTCCAATCTTTGGAAATTATCAAACAAACTTAGGATCAAACATCTTTGGATTAAAACAAATAATCTCTTACTAGAGAGTAACATTGGATCAATGCCTTGCTTACATAAAATAATAGGCATTGAAATGCTCCTGATTTGGTAATGACTTTGCAAATGATCCTAAAATGATTATGAATGCATGAATGATATGCAAGCTTTGAAAACATGATTTGAGGGATTTTACAATGCCCTCTCTGTTCGTGGCACTGTAGATATACAGTGCCCAAACCCTCTCCCTTGTCTCATAGTACTTAGTTAAGAGGGAGACAAGTGTTTTGTCATTACCTAGCTTCTTTATGGCTTGGGCAACACCCGCTCTCCACCAATGCCTCTCTGCGGCTCCCCAGGACCCAGAACGACCACCCCCACCACCCTGAGGCCCTATCCCCGAGCACCACCTCTCCCTAGTTCTCCATGAACCTTGTCCACCATGTGCCTCCTCTCTCAAAATAAAAAGGCTAGAGGTCAGGAAGCCCTCCACTCTGCCTCATCTCCTCTCCTCTACTCCCACACTCCCTTCCCCTCGAAGCCCAGAAGCTCCCTCCCTCTTTGCAACCTTGGAGAAGAGGAGGAACTCCTCTCGGCTTTGAAGCTTGCATGCAAGACTCCGGTCAAACTCGACCTTCCCCAGCCCCCTCTGTCCTTTCCGTTCCACTCCCCAGGTTCTGATCTACAACCCCTGCCTTTTGTTTATTGCAGAAATGCATGCAACCTGCGCATGCACGAGCATCTCCGGCAACCTCCATTCGGGCACCGCCGTGCCACGGGCATCCAGGCCATCGTCTCCACCCCCTAATAGGCCCCTCTGCCCGCAGTGCGTCGCCCCAGCCCATACGCTTCAACAGGCACTCACCCCCGAGGCTGCTACGGCGAGCTCCCGAGTTCAACCTCGCCAACGCCTTCGTGTGAACCTACCCCCGGCATCGAACCCTGGTACCGCCCCTCTCCAGGTTCGCCGTTGATGACCGCGTCGCCTAGCACCCTTCCCTGTGTTCCTCCGCCATCCGGTGAGCCTCTCGAGCCGTCTCCTCTGCTGCCTAGGGTTCCCAGCGCCGCCACGCGTGTCCCAGCGAGGAAGATGGCCTCAGGGCCGTCGATTCATTTCTAATCCAATGGTGCTCATCTTCCCGTACCCCTTCGCCGAACCACAGCGGCTGATGACTGGGTCCTACCTTGGATTTTGAATCCCGGCGCTCCTGCGAGACTCGGTGCCGGATGGGCTAGATCTCCTCTATCCGGCCCACGTTGGTAAAGAAACAGCCCAGCTCCCTTCACCTTTTATTTATTTTGCAAATCTAATTTTCTATGGTGCTAGGTTTAAATCCAAAAAAAATGAAAAATGAATTTAAATGCCCAGATATGATTTTCCCCAGGCACATGTATGTGTTCCCCAACACTCAGTACCACTGGTTAGCTCACTTAGGTATGGGTTAATTCTATTAAATAAAATTCCAGAAAGTATCTCAAACACCTCTTAATATCCCCAGGGAGATTTGCAACCTCAAATTGACCAAAAACAGTTTTTGATGCAAGATATCAATGGTACCTTGCAGAACACCCTGGACCTACTCAAAGTTGCTTCCTGGTTTACCCACAACAAAAATAACAAAATCGGGCCTTTTCTGCCATTAGAAAATTCTCTAGGTCAAACCAAATAAAGTTTTAACCTAATTGCCACTCCTAGTGGACACACATAATTATATCTTTCAAAACCCAGTAGCTCATAATTTTATGACCCTCTATTGAATTTTGGTGAATTAAATTATTTTGTGTATTATTTAATCACCAATAAATTCCTAGCAGTAGCTCTATAACTCCAAAAAGGTTAATTCCAATTTCTGCAGAAAGGTATTTTAAGAAAACGAAAGGCATCAGGGGATGTGCAAGGACATGCTGGTCATGCTCGTTTGAAGCAGAGGCAAAGGGGCGATCGAGGCTCACCGGAATCAGTCACCGGAGGTCGTCGGTACAGCGGTGGTGTGAGCTCGATTGTGCGCAGCCTGGTGGCGGAGTGAGCGAGGAAAGTGGGGGGAAATGACTGCGGTGGCGAGGTGATTAAGTACCCAGGAGCAGGGCGAGAATTACGCACGCAATCAACGGCAATCAATCGATTTTAAACGCGGCAGTGAAGGAGGAAACGGCCAGCGACGACGTGTTCATCGCGCGGTTCTGGGGAGGACGATGATGATGTGGCGTTGGGGCCACTGGTCAGTCTCTGGTGGGTTGGTTCGACGCGGGTGAGAGAGAGGGGGAGGGAATGGCCCGGGTGGGCTGTTTTGGCTACTGGGCCGAAATGGTGGCGCCGGCCCAATTCTAATTCTTTTATCCTTTTCTATTTCTGTTTGATTTTCCAGGAAACATTTTCAAATGAGTTTCAAATAAGTTTGAATTCAAACCACTTCTGGATTTTTGTAAAGTGAAATTTGTACACATTTGGTTGGAGAACAATGTTGTACACTTTAAAATAATTTGGCACTTTGGAATTTTAAAATAAACAATGTTTTTACCCATTGCTTAATAAAGACATAGAAATGGTTTATATTTGTTTCTTTGTTTTGAAATCTTTGTCCAAGCTTTGGAAATTATCAAACAAACTTAGGATCAAACATCTTGGGATTAAAACAAATAATATCTTATTAGAGAGTAGCATTGGATCAATGCCTTGCTTACATAAAATAATAGGCATTCAAATGCTCCTGTTGGTAATGACTTTGCAAATGATCATAAAATGATTATGAATGCATGCATGATATGCAAGTTTTGAAAACATGATTTTAGGGATGTTACCAAACTAACCCCCTTAAAGTGAATCTCGCCCTCGAGATTCAGATTGGCTAGCAAATAGGTGAGGGTGGTATTTCCGAAGATCATCTTCTCTTTCCCATGTTGCTTCTTCTTCGGAATGATGGTTCCACTGTACTTTGCAGAATTTGATAGTATTTGTCCGAGTAACTCTTTCTGCAGTCTCAAGAATCTTGATAGGTTTTTATTCATAAGTGAGATCACTTTCCAATTGGACCTCCTCCAAAGGTATAGTATCCTTCAAAGAAGTCTCTTCCATCTCTGGATGGCATTTCTTTAGATGACTCACATGAAACACATTGTGAACGGCAGACAATGATTCTGGCAATTCAATCTCATAAGCTACTTCTCCCTTACGACTCAGAATCTTGAATGGTCCAACATATCTTGGGGCCAATTTTCCTTTGACTCCAAATCTCTTCACTCCACGAAGTGGTGCTCTAAGATAAGATCTATCACCCACTTCATAGGTGACTTCTCTATGCTTAGGATCTGCGTAGCTCTTCTGTCGGGACTGTGCTATCTTCAATCTGTCCTTTACTAGCTTGACTTTCTCTTCAGCCTCTTTGATTAGTTCTGGTCCGAACAAATTTCTTTCTCCCACACCATTCCATAGCAATGGGGTAGTACACTTTCTCCCATAGAGAAACTCAAATGGTGCCATCTCAATACTGGCTTGATAGCTGTTATTCTAGGAGAATTCTGCGTAAGGCAGACTTTCATCCCAACTAGCTCCATAGTCTAGGGCACATGCCCTCAACATATCTTCTAAAATCTGGTTGGTCCTTTCTGTCTATCCATCAGTCTGGGGGTGAAAAGCAGTACTAAATTCCAATCTCGTTCCCAATGACTCATGCAGTTGCCGCCAGAAATGATAAGTGAATTGTGTTCCCCTATCAGACACAATACTCTTGGGTACTCCATGCAGACACACAATCCTATTCATATAGATCTTGGCCAACTTAGCACTTGTATAGGTTGTATTCACGGGTATGAAATGAGCCACTTTAGTGAGGCGATCCACTACTACCCAAATAGAATCATATCCTGACCTGGTCCTTGGCAATCCGATGATGAAATCCATGCCAATCTTGTCCCACTTCCAATCAGGAATAGGTAGTGGTTGTAGCAATCCTACTGGTTTCTGATGTTCCGCTTTCACTCTACTACATACATCACACAAAGCAATATGTTCGGCGATGTCCTTCTTGAAATTATTCCACCAAAATCTTTCCTTCATATCCATGTACATTTTGGTGTTACCCGGATGAATGGAATATGGTGAATTGTGTGCTTCCTATAGAATCAGTTTCCGAAGCTCCGGATCTTGTGGAACACAGATACGTTTTCCATACCATAAAGTACGTTGTTCGTCTTCATGGAATCCTTTGGCTTTTCCCTTGCCAATCTTTTCCTTAATCTCTTCAATTTCCTTGTCCGTCTTTTGGGCTTCCTTGATTTTTTTCAACAAAGTGGGTTAAACATCCAATGACATGAGATGTCCTTCTGGCACAATCTCTAACCTGAGGTCTCTAAATTGGGCACACAGATCATCTGGCAACTCTCCCTTAGTAAGGCCATTCACAAATACCTTATGACTTAGTGCATTAGCTACAACATTTGCTTTACCGGGATGGTATTGCAAACTCAAGTCATAGTCCTTGATGAGTTCTAGCCATCTTCTTTGTCTCATGTTGATTTCTTTCTGAGTGAAGATATACTTCAAACTTTTGTGATTTGTGAACACTTCACATTACTTTCCCAAAAGATAATGTCTCCATGTTTTGAGTGCATGGACAACAGAGGCCAACTGTAAGTCATGAGTAGGGTAATTTAACTCATGAGGTCTGAGTTGTCTCGAGGCATAAGCCACAACTTTCCCTTCTTGCATTAGAACTGCACCTAATCCATGATGAGATGCATCACAATACACTTGGAAATCTTTCTCCAAATCTGGCAGACATAGGACTGGTGCTGTCACTAGTCTCTTCTTCAATTCTTGGAAACTGAGTTCACATCCTTCAGACCAAGCAAATTTCTTGTCTTTCTTTAGTAACTCCATCATTGGCTTAGCTACCTTGGAGAAATTCTCAATGAATCTTCTGTAGTATCCTTCCAAGCCAAGGAAACTACGAGCTTCCTTCACTGACTTAGGAGATTCCCATTCAGTTACAGCTGACACTTTTGCGGGATCAACTGCTACGCCATCTCCTGACACAACGTGTCCAAGAAATCCAACTTCATTCAACCAGAATTCACACTTGCTGAATTTGGCATACAGCTTATGCTCTCTAAGCTTCTCAAGTATCAAACGCAAATGTCCTTCATGCTCTTCTTTGCTCTTGGAGTAGATCAAAATGTCATCGATGAAAACAACAACAAACTTGTCAAGGAACTCCATGAACACCTTGTTCATCATATTCATGAAGTAAGCTGGTGCATTGGTCAAACCAAATGGTATCACGGTGTACTCATACAATCCATACCTAGTGGTGAAAGTTGTCTTAGGTATGTCTTGTTCTCTTATCTTAAGCTGAAAATAACCTGACCGAAGATCAATCTTTGAGAACACACAGGATCCTTCTAGCTGATCAAACAAGTCATTAATTCTGGGAAAAGGACATTTGTTCTTGTTAGTCACCTCATTGAGTGAATGATAATCTATGCATAACCTTTGACTTCTATCTTTCTTTTCCACAAACAAGACTGGTGCTCCCCAAGATGAAGAACTTGGTTGAATAAATCCTTTCTGCAACTATTCTCCAAGTTGTTTCTTGAGTTCTTTCAACTCATCAACTGACATCTTGTAAGGTCTCTTTGCTATTGGTCCTGATCCTTGTAGCAAGTCAATTAGAAATTCCACATCTCTATCTGGTGGCATTCCCGGCAATTCTTCCGGAAACACATCCGGATATTCTCTCACAATTGGCACACTGTCTATGCTAACCCCCTTAAGAGAATTTAGCTTACTCACTTTTGATTCAAAGTTAGTCTTGAATCTAATCCTTTTATTATCCGGTTTGTGAGTGTGACAGTATGATTGGCAGCACTCCCTTGTACTTAGTCATCCAGTCCATTCCCAAAATGACATCCAATCCTTGGGAATTTAGGATTATCAGATTAACGGGAAACTTATACTTCCCAAACTCTATGACTAGGTCATGACATCCTGAGTTCACTATCATTTCTCCACCAGGAGAACTTACTTTTATAGGACACCCAATAGTTTCAACTGGAAGTTCATTTCTTTCAAAAAATGATCTTGATATGAATGAATGCGATGCGCCAGTATCAAAAAGAACAAGTGCTGGAAAACAATTGAGTTTGAACTTACCAGCCACATCATCAGGTTCCTCATAGATCTCTTCCACATTGATGTGGTTCACCTGTCCCTTCTAGAAAGGGTTGGGCTTGTTGGGTCCTTCAACTTTCTTTTCTGGGCATTCATTTGCATAATGCCCCATCTTCTTACACTTGAAACATTCAACCTGACTGATATCTCTTTTTGCAGGCTAACTGCCACTTCCACTTCCACCTCCACTGTGGTGACTCTTGTGTCCACCCTTGTGGTTCTTGTACTTGTCACTATCATGACTACAGTGATGCTTGTTGTCATGATGGCGGTTGTGGCTGTGGTGGTTATTGTATTTTCCATGTTATTGGGATCCAGAACTCCCACTATCATCATGATGGGAACGCTTGTGATACGATCCCGAGCTATGCTTGTCAGAGATGTGCTTCCTCTTTCTGCTTTCAACTTGTTTCATCTTGTTCTCCAAGATGGTAGCCTGGTCACAAAGGGACTGGTAGGTGGGGACATAGGCAACAGATAGCTGCAAATTCAGTTCATCGTTCAGTCCGTCGAGGAACTTCTCTTTCCTCTTGGCATCGGTATCCACTTCATCCGGTGCATAACGCGCCAGATTGTTGAACTCCTCAATATATTCAGCCACGCTGCGGTGGCGCTGCTTCAGGTTATGGAACTCCTTCTTCTTCAAAGTCATCACTCCAGATGAGATGTGATTTGTACGGAAACCATCTTAAAAGATAGCCCATGTCACATCCTCAATGGGAGTGGTGATCTAGAAGTTATCCCACCAAGTAGCTGCTGGTCCTTCCAACAGGTGTGCTGCAAACCTGACTTTCTCTTCGTCGGTGCAGCCGACATTTACCAAATCCTTGTTCACCGAACGTAGACAATAATTGGTCACCATGGGATCAGTAGTTCCTGAGAACTTTGCAGGCCTCAGTCTTAGGAATCTGGTGAGCATGTCAAACCTTGGTGGATTGTTCTGATTGTTGTTGTTGTTGTTGTTGTTGTTGTTGTTATGATTCTGCATAAAAGTGGTCATCATCTACATCAGCTGTGCCTGTGCTGTCATCAGCTGCTGCATCTCGAGGGTGACATTGTTGTTGTTTGGGTTGGGGTTGGCACGTCGAGGAGGCATCTGTGGTTTTCAATAAGGATAAGAATGAGATACCCATAGATGCTTAACATGCACAATACATTACATAGACAATCACCAAACAAGCATCAAAATAATCATAAGATTCAACGACATAAACAACAAGTTTGAAAAGCAAACACACCAATAGCAAGCCATCCACATGTTGGATGGTCATTGCGACTCAATAATCATAAGCACGGTAAATGATAGATAAATGAGTAGTCATCACTAATCCTCTGCATCAACCTCCTCATCAACAAGTGTAAGACCTGCATTCTCCATAGCGGTCTTGTATTCCTCGACATTGGTAGTCAAGGCCTCTACCTTGGCTTTAAGAGCCCTCTTCTATGCACGCAGTCTCTCAATCACACCCTGCTGATGCTCGAGCTCGAAGTCCTTGCCCTCTAGTTCTGCATTCATCTCTCGAATCCTCTTGTTCCTGTCTTGGACTCTTTTCTCTTGGCTCTTGAACTTCCTGTCCTGGCTCTCAAACTTGGCCTCCATTTCCTTGACTATCTCGTCTTGCTCCGCGAAGAGCTTGTCCTTCTCACGAAGATGCACCTGGAGTTCGTCATTGCTAAGCATGACGTTGGTCCTATCAGTATCTAGGTGCCTAAGAAGAACCTCTAGGTCCTGAAGGTACAGATGAATCGGCTCTGCTGTCTCTCTAGCAGAATCCTCGAACTCAATAGCCTCACCCTTCTCGTCGCGTCTTCCGAAGTCGTGAAAGTGAGTACATCTAAGCTCCCTGGAGTGCCTCCCTAATAGACTCCCAAGTAAATCCTGCATGACTACCTCTAATCCTCTCTCCTTGTCGTCATGCATCAGCTTGAAGGTGATAGCCTCCGTGGCTGGCTCAGTCAGGCGTCCTGGATAGGTAACTTTGAAGCCCCAAAGGTCCTTCCTCTCTAACTTGGTGAGGGGAAGCATCATGATGCTAGGGAGCGGAAGATTGAGCACACAAGTGAGCTCAATAAGACGAGTGCCAAAATGAGTTCCCTTGAACTCTTCAGCCATGCTGATAGTAACATTAGGCATCTATTTTATAAGATAGAGACATGTTAGAATCAACATAAATAGAGATAAATCACAAGACAAAGAATCACATGCATATCTTTGGCAATCAAACACACAAGTCATGGCATACATAAATCCATTACAAGCATCCAAGGTTCAACTTAACTTAGACAAAATTTTGGAAATAGAAACGATAAGTGTGGTGGTCCAACTAGCGAAGTACATTACAATCCCATCTCACTTGCCAAGTTGGCTAACAGGGCATCCCTAGAGGCAATCTGTTGATCCTGATCACATGACTCCATTGCTAATTCTATGATGTCCTCTCTTAAACGTTGGTTGGTAGCCTCTAACTCTTGGGTGCTTATTTTCTTCCCTAAGGTCATTTTGGGTGTTAAGCATTCTGCACTTGAGTCTATCACCAAGCTCTTTGATGGCCTTCCAAGCTGCATCCCTTGCAGAGTCAAAGAATGTGGTGTGCATCACTGAGTTGGTGACCATGCAGAATCCTGATTCCTTGTGGTTGTCTTCCTTGTTTTTATACAAGTGAAGTTGCACCCACCAGTACTCCACTCCTTCATCCATCACGAGGAAACCTTTGTACACATATGCACCATGTATTCCCATGGCAACCATGAGGTCCTTGAGAGCCTTGGGGAATTTTGTCTCACACTCCAAGGTCATAGTCATGAGTGGTCCCTTCCTCACGGCTTCGTTGATGGAGTTCATCTACAAATAGAGATGAGAAAGAAGATTAGAAAAGTTTACGAGAAGAAAAAGACAAGTGTGGAAATTGTTGAAATTTTTTCCGTAGTGGTTTCTAATCCAATCCTAGGGTCATAATCCTACAGGCAACACAGTGCTCTGATACCATCTGTATGATCCCTCCTTTATAAAGGTAAGGATCCCTGTGATTGCAATGCTAGTCCCTGGATCAAATGCTAGCATTCACAATTTAAGATGAAGCACACAGGAACAAAGGTCATTATTACATCGTCATTCCAGAGATAACATAGTCTTTTACAACTCCATGGCCATAGGCCTAATACAAGAGTTTAATCATAACAATATAAATAAAGTCTTCATCTTCATGTGCCACATGCAAGCATGTTGAGTGTAGACTCATAACCCCTAATCATCATTAGAGTAACCTGCAACATCATAAGTTACAGCCACAGTGGGTCAATACATTGGAATAGTATTGGCAAGTGATACCTTAGTAGAATATTAACATCTAGTTACTACATGAATTTGTCTAAGTGTAGCTTAAGCTTGCTTTGCACAAAATAGGTTTTACCTATTAGTTGAAAACACTGAGTTTTTCTTTGACAAAACTTTCCCAAGGAACCACCAGTAGAAATTGATGAACCTTCACCCTTGTTCAACCACAAGTTTTAACTTAGAAAATTGGGATGAGGAGATTCTTGATAGCTTCCATGTCTTGATGCTCAATTGTCCAATACCAGGGACATGGCTAAGTACTTAGATTTTTCCATCTGCAGAGGTTGTGCACTTTCCCCACAAGACTTGATTTTCACCAAGACAGGACCTTTCAGAAGCCTTCCCTTAGACCAAATGGATGCGTTCCAACCTATCATCCCACTACCACCAACTGTCCAAATGGCTAAGTTATTGCAACCTATATGATCCAGGTAGAGCCCATAATGCCATGTGGCTGCACTAGAAGCTTATTAACATTTGGCATCTCAAATCCCTTTGTTCCTGGGTGGATTTCCACAAGTGAGATACACAAGGTAAACCATAGAAATGGGCCTTGTGTAACCACTCAACCAAAATCCACCAAGCAATTACCATTCCACCCAGGTGTTTCATTCTCTTAGTTGTTTTATTAACAAAAACCATAAGTCAAAGACTTAACAATATTTTCCATAGGATGATTATATTCCACCCTTGGTTGCTATTAGCTAGGATAAGAATGGCAATAACAAGTATCTTAACTTAAAGGAAATTCTAACATTACTACAACTACTAGGATTTCCCAAGCATAGCATATAGATACTCAGCAAAATAATCATGCAAGTCCTATACAAAATATTTCTAATACATAGGTAAAAATATTGGGACAAAAATATATGAAGCACCACTTGCCTTGGTAGTTGGGGGAGTAGCAACAATCTTCACAACCACAATCACTATTAGCACCAAAATCTACACATAAAATGATAGCACCAAATTCACATATCAAAAATATACAAGCAAAAATATATGCATGCATGCAAATGCCATGTGATGATTTTCCACACCAAACAAGACAAGTATACAGTACAAAATCATAAACAAGACCATGACACACTAAATAAACTTTATTTAGTCTTTAAATCATTTTTCAAATAATTTCTATACTCAAAATAAGCCTATAAATGTCTCTGCAAAAATAACCAATTTTATAGAAGCAAAACATTAAAAACATTGCATAAATGGATAGAATTCTTTCTCCTGATTCCAATGATATAAAATTTGCAAAATTTGAACGTGTGGATCAAAAGTTAGGAATTTTGCAAGTTTGAATATCTAATAGATCTAAATCAGATTTTTTAAAAAAATAACATGCCACGCGGCAGCGTCTGATTGGACGATGCCGCTTCGCTCTGGATCATGCTCGTGGGCTGTTGGATCTAACTAACTGCGCATGGCCCAGATTAAATCATACCTCTTCGCTACATATCTAATCGCAGCCTTAGGATTTAGATCCAATGGATCAGATCCATCTGACCACGAACTGGCGGCGCAAATGGTCGCTGGCGGCAGCGCTACTGGTGGCGATGGTCCGGCGAATACAGGAGGGGCTGGGGGGTGTGGTGTGGCTTACCAGACTCGCAAGATCACGAGGAAGCTTGAGATGGTACTGGCCTGGACAAGGGCGAGTTGATGTGGCCGTAGGAACTCGTCGGAGTTGATCGCAGCGTCGGGTGCATGGTGACGAAGATGTTGGAGACGCTCTGGATCACCCTAGCATGAAACAGTTGTATCAGGGGGTGCGCAAGGCCATGGCGAACACGATAGCATCGAAGGAAATGCAAGGGGCGGTCGGGTTTTACCTGGATTGCAGGTCGGAGTCGAGCGGTGGATCTATCGCCTGCGAACGCGAACGGGGATGGCAACCTGGGTCACGAGAAAGCAAACAAAAGGCATCAGGGGATGCGCAAGGACATGCTGGTCACGCTCGTTTGAAGCAGAGGCAAAGGGGCGGTCGAGGCTCACCGGAATCAGTCGCCGGAGGTCGTCGGAACAGCGATGGTTTAAGCTCGATTGCACGCAGCCTGGTGGCGGAGTGAGCGAGGAAAGTGGGGGGAAATGACTGCGGTGGCAAGGTGATTAAGTAGCCAGGAGCGGGGCGAGAATTACGCACGCAATCAATGGAAATCAATCGATTTTAAACGCGGTAGTGAAGGAGGAAACGACCGGCAACGACGTGTTCATCACGCGGTTCTGGGAGGACGATGACGACGTGGCGTTGGGGCTACTGGTCAGTCTCTGGTGGGTTGGTTCGATGCGGATGAGAGAGAGGGGGAGGGAATGGCCTGAGTGGGCTGTTTTGGCTACTGGGCCGAAATGGTGGCGCCGGCCCAATTCTAATTCTTTTATCCTTTTCTATTTCTGTTTGATTTTCCAGGAAACATTTTCAAATGAGTTTCAAATAAGTTTGAATTGAAACCACTTCTGGATTTTTGTAAAGTGAAATTTGTACACATTTGGTTGCAGAACAATGTTGTACACTTTAAAATAATTTGGCACTTTGGAATTTTAAAATAAACAATGTTTTTACCCATTGCTTAATAAAGGCATAGAAATGGTTTAAATTTTTTTCTTTGTTTTGAAATCTTTGTCCAATCTTTGGAAATTATCAAACAAACTTAGGATCAAACATCTTTGGATTAAAACAAATAATCTCTTACTAGAGAGTAGCATTGGATCAATGCCTTGCTTACATAATATAATAGGCATTCAAATGCTCCTGATTTGGTAATGACTTTGAAAATGATCATAAAATGATTATGAATGCATGAATGATATGAAAACTTTGAAAACATGATTTTAGGGATGTTACAATGACCTCTCTGGTCGTGGCACTGTAGATATACAGTGCCCAAACCCTCTCCCTTGTCTCATAGTACTTAGTTAAGAGGGAGACAAGTGTGTTGTCATTACCTAACTTCTTTATGGCTTGGGCAACACCCCCTCTCCACCAATGCCTCTCTGCGGCTCCACAGGACGACCACCCCGACCGCCCTGAGGCCCTATCCCCGAGCACCACCTCTCCCAAGTTCTCCATGAACCTTGTCCACCATGTGCCTCCTCTCTCAAAATAAAAAGGCTAGAGGTCAGGCAGCCCTCCACTCTGCCTCATCTCCTCTCCTCTACTCCCCCACTCCCTTTCCCTCGAAGACCAGAAGCTCCCTGCCTCTTTGCAACCTTGGAGAAGAGGAGGAACTCCTCTCAGCTTTGAAGCTTGCATGCAAGACTCCGGTCGAACTCGACCTTCCCCAGCCCCCTCTGTCCTCTCCGTTCCACTCCCCAGGTTCTAATCTACAACCACGGCCTTTTTTATTGCATAAATGCATGCAACCTGCGCATGCACGAGAATATCCGGCAACCTCCATTCAGGCACCGCCGTGCGAGGCACCCACGGGCATCCAGGCCATCGTCTCCACCCCCTACTAGGCCCCTATGCCCGCGGTGCGTCGCCCCAGCCCATCCGCTTCAACATGCACTCACCCCCGAGGCTGCTACGGCGAGCTCCTGAGTTCAACCTCGCCAACGCCTTCGTGTGAACCTACCCCTGGCCTCGACCCCTGGTGACGCCCCTCTCCAGGTTCGCCGTTCACGACTGCGTCGCCCAGCACCCTTACCGGTGTTCCTCCGCCATCCGGTGAGCCTCTCGAGCCGTCTCCTCTCCCGCCTAGGGTTCACAGCGCCGCCACGCGCGTCCCAGCGAGGAAGATGGCCTCAGGGCTGTCGATTCATTTCTAATCCAACGGTCCTCCTCTTCCCGTACCCCTTCGCCAAACCGCAGCGGCTGATGACTGGGCCTTGCCTTGGTTTTTGAATCCCGGTGCTCCTGCGAGACTCGGTGCCGGATGGGCCAGATCTCCTCTATCCGTCCCACGTTGGTAAAGAAACAACCCAGCTCCCTTCACCTTTTATTTATTTTGCAGATCTAATTTTCTATGATGCTAGGTTTAAATCCAAACAAAAACGAAAAAAGAATCTAAATTCCCAGATATGATTTTCCCCAGGCACATGTATGTGTTCCCCAACACTCAGTACCCCTGGTTAGCTCACTTAGGTATGGGTTAATTCTATTAAATAAAATTCCAGAAAGTATCTAAAACACCTCTTAATATCCCCAAGGAGTTTTGAACCTCAAATTGACCAAAATCACTTTGTGATGCAAGATATCAATGGTACCTTGCAGAACACCCTGCACCTACTCAAAGTTGCTTCCTGGTTTACCCACAACAAAAATAACAAAATCGGGCATTTTCTGCCATTAGAAAATTCTCTAGGTCAAACCAAATAAAGTTTTAACCTAATTGACACTCCCAGTGGACACACATAATTATATTTTCAAAACCCAGTAGCTCAAAATTTTATGAACATCTATTGAATTTTGGTGAATTAAAATATTATGTGTATTGTTTAATCACCAATAAATTCATAGCAGTAGCTCTATAACTCCAAAAAGGTTGATTCCAATTTTTGCAGAAAGGTATTTTAAGTACCTAACAAGTGTCCTTGGAATTACATAAAAATATTATGTAGATTAAAAATTATGAAAAATACAAATCTCATCCGGTACTGCCTTTGGGAATTTCTCAAGGGAATTATGGTAATTGTTTTGAGGTGATTCCAACTCCTCTTGATTGTGTCCACTAAATACTACCTAATCACCTAAGGAAATAATTTTTTCAGCTCCACAATTTGTCTGGTGAATTATTTCCTTAAACTAGGGTTTTATCGACTATAAATATCATTAATAATCAATGGAAATTGATTAAATAGTTTAACGACTTTTGGTTGGATCCATTTTATCAATACCTATATGATGGTATCATTTTTATACAATGGTATTATACAGATAAAGACTTTGGTCAAAAACCCCTCTCTTAGGTAGTTCCTAGGCTTAAATACAAAAGGATCCCTTTTTCCAATGCCTCCAAATCTTTTACCAATCTAATCAAATCCAACACCTTACTGATGTATATCATGTGAATATACTTTTATTGCTGTATGGTTTGAGGCTTGTATGCATTGTATTGATGGTGGTTTTGTTTGTTTGCATGTATACTCGATAACGGCGATAGTTGCGTTTGTGAGACGCTGAGAAGAAAGAGGCATTGGGTTATTCTATTTATTATTGGTATTGACACTTTTGGTATTAAAGTAAAGGGACATCTCGCTGGTCACAGGTAAGCCAGCATTCCTAAAATCCTATATTAACCTACTCCTTTTTATCAATTGATTTATATCTCGTTTATGAATTTTCATGATTTAAATGCATGGTTTGTTTCAAATGAAAGGCTCGGGTAAGTTGGCTCCTCCAAGTTATGGATGAGTGTCCATTAGGAAACCTACACTATTGACACCTACCTTACCCGTTAGAATGAGGCTAAGATGCTTAGCATCTTCCCTCTTGGAAACTACGGGTTTTTCAACAATAAAACTATTTTGGGTTTGACCCTACTACAAAGTTTTCAAAATAAAACCCTTGGAAAGAGGCATCATTTCCGAGTGGAGGTTTTACTAAAGAAGATATGAGGAGGATAAAGAGAATGTCGAGCAATAGAAAGAGAAGGAATGGTTACTCGAGTATTTACTAGAACAATTTATTAGTGCAACCACATTACATGGGTGGGACTCAGGGCTAACTCCTAGTTTGTCCTCCTTAGTATCGGCTACGCCATAACGCGTAGAAAGGGGTTCAAGTCCCTCGAAGCCGGTTCCTTTCCACGTAGGGGGTCGTCGTACCCGGAACGGTTCTATTGACTCCCTCGAGGTCGGCTGCAACTATGGATCTCCGGCGGACGGTACAAAGTTAAGGTAGTAAGGGTGGCATGGATAAGGAAGTTCAGGAAGGGAGATTCGGACTTGGGAAGTCAGGTACTCGTCCCGGGGGAACTAAGCAACCATAGGGAAAGTGCCTATACTAGGGACAACTAATGAAAAGTTAGGTTTGATTATCTGAACCCCCGTCTACGGTGTGTAGCGGGCCGTGGTCGTATCCTGGTGGATGTATTCATTCCTGTGGGTAAAGTGCACAAACTCTGCAGAGTCTAATCTATTTGAATAGCCATGTCCACGGTCAAGGACGGTTGGGAAGGTGATTGCTAGGAGTACCCAGGGGATATGTTTGAGATGTATAAAAAGGATGTGACTTGGTCATGAGGAAAGATAAGAACGGTTTTGGTTTTGACCAGAGATGGTTGGAGGTGTTTCAAAAAGGAAGTTTTACTATAAAACTGTTTTCAAAGTTTTTAACAAGGATATGGGGATATCTGGACTTTCAAAAAGGAGGCATATTTTCTAAAAGCTATTTTTCAACAGAGTTATAGAGATGCCATTGTTAGACTTTTACAGAAGCAACTGTAGTGTAGAGCTATCTCGCCACAACCCAAAATGCATGATCCTTTTTTTCTTATCTCGGTAGTCTTGCGAGTACATTCAAAAGTAATCACGGCTTTGTCCCTGGCTATTTACTTGGCCAGATTGAATATGTTAAGAAGTGACGAAGGTGCTGACGTCTATGCGAGCTAGACTGTCTTCCCAGTCAGTTGCATGTAGGTTAAGGCAGCACATGGGCTCTGCGCTTGAAGACTTCCGCTATTCATGTTGTATTAGTGGAGATCAAGAAGAACTTGAAGACATGATTAGCAAAGATCTAATTCAACCAAGTGCATCGCCATGGAGATCACATGTTTTTTTTGTGGATAAGAAATATGGTGCCACCTGTTTATGTACGGATTACCGGAAGTTGAACGACGTCACCTTCAAGAACAAGTACCCACTACCGAAGATAGAAGAATTGTTTGACCAGTTGACCGGTGCCAGAGTGTTCTCTATGATTGATCTTAGAAGTGGTTATCATCAATTAAAAATTCGCACAACGGATATCCCAAATACTGACTTCACTACCCGGTATGGATTGTATGAGTATAAGATCATGTCTTTTGGATTAACCAATGCCCCCGCTTATTTCATGAACCTCATGAATAAGATTTTCATGAACTTATTGGATAAGTTTGTCGTTGTTTTGATCGATGACATTCTGATTTATTGCAAGTCGGAAGAAGAACATGAACAACATCTAAGAACCATCCTTGGAACCCTTAGAGGGCATCAGTTATATGCCATGTTTAGCAAATGTGAATTCTGGTTAAAGGAAGTAGGATTCCTAGGACATATCTTGTCAGCTGGAGGAGTTGCCTTCGACCCTGCCAAGATTAAGGATGTTGAAGAATGGAGATCCCCAACCACTCAAACATAAGTTCGTGCATTTATTTGATTAGCGGGATATTACCGCAAGTTTGTTGAAGGATTTTCAAGCATCGCAAGGCCGATGACTCATCTATTAAAGAAAGACAAGAAGTTTGAATGGACGGACAAATGCGAGGCAAGTTTTCAGCTCAAGCAGAGATTGATTTCATCCCCAATCTTGATCATGCCGGATATCATGAAGCCCTTTGACGTGTATTGTGATGCATCCAAGATTGGTCTCGGATGTGTGTTGATGCAAGGAGGCAAAGTAATATCCTATTTGTCCCGTAAACTGAGCAGCATGAACAGAATTATCCCACTCATGATTTAGAATTGGCAGCCGTATTTTTAGCCTTGAAGACATGGCATCATTATCTCATGGGTAACCGCTTTGATATTTATTCAGATCACAAGAGTTTAAAGTATATTTTCACCCGGAAGGAGCTGAATATGAGACAAAGTAAATGGATAGAGTTGATCAAGGATTATGACCTTGACATTCACTACCACCCTAGCAAGGCCAATGTGGTAGAGAATGCTCTTAGTAGACTACCGTGTAGATTAAACACCATGATTATGAAAGAGCAACCAAGTTTGCATATGGAGTTGGAGGATTTCAGAATGGAGCTAGTTAGCGAAGTATTCCTAGCCAGTATCGAACTTCAACCCACTTTGATAGATCAGATAAAGGAATCTCAAAAAGTAAATGCCAATATCGATGGAATTAAGCGTCGTGTCGGTATAGGTAAGGTACCCGGATTCACGGAAGATGAAGAAGGAGTTATGTGGTACAAGGGAAGAATCTGTGTGCCAACAGATTCAGAGTTGAAACAAGTTATTTTGCAAGAAGCCCATGACACTCTTTACTCTATTCATCCGGGAGGAACGAAGATGTATCAGGATTTGAAGGAGCCATTTTGGTGGCACAAAATGAAGAGAGAAGTCGGAAGCTACATAGCCAAGTGTGATATTTGTCAGAGAGTCAAAGCAGAACACTAGCGACCCGCGGGACTTTTGCAACCTTTGCAAATCCCAGAATGGAAATGGGATTCAGTTGGAATGGATTTCATCAGTAGTTTGCCTACATCTAGTAGAGGAAATGATTATATTTGGGTCACAGTGGATAGACTTCCCAAAGTATCTCATTTCATACCAGTCAAGACCACTTATCAAAGCTCGAAGCTAGCAGAGTTATATATTGCTAGAATAGTCAGTCTACACAGAACCCCCAAGACCATCGTATCAGACCGAGGAACCCAGTTTACCTTGATATTTTGGAAGAAAGTCCAAGAAGGTTCAGGAACCAAACTAAACTTCCGCACAACTTATCACCCGCAGACCGATGGACAAACAGAAAGAGTAAACCAGATACTCGAAGATATGTTGAGAGCTTGTGTATTGGAATATGGATCTAAGTGGGAAGACTGCCTGCCTTTTGCAGAATTCTCATACAACAATAGTTATCAAGCTAGTTTGCAACTGGCCCCATTTAAGTTTTTGTATGGAAGGAAGTGCCGTACACCCTGAATTGGTCGCAAGTAGGAGAGAGTCAGATCTTCGGACCGGACATCCTACGAGAATCCGAAGAGAAGGTTCACAAGATTCTTGAGCACCTCAAGACCGCTCAATCCCGACAGGAGAGTTATGTTGACAAGAGACGTCGAGATCTATCCTTCAATATTGGAGACTTTGTTTATCTCAAAGTATCACCTTTGAAAGGAACGCAGCGTTTCCAACTCAAAGAAAAGCTTGCAACCAGATATATTGGAAGCTTCAAGATTTTAAGTTGCCGAGAAGAAGCATCGTATCAGATAGAACTGCCCGAGAAGATGTCATCCATGCATGATGTGTTCCATATCTCGTTACTTTGGAAATGCTTAGAAGTTCCAGAGAAGATAGAAGTTTTCAAGTACATCGATCACAGAGATGTGGAGATCAAACCATATTTAACCTATTGTGAAGTACCCATTCGTATCTTGGAAGAAGCTTTCAGGACTACCCGGACCAGGAGTATCAAGTTTCTCAAGATCAAGTGCAGCAACCATACTAAAGAAGAAGCCACTTGGGAACACGAAGATTACACGAAGACTGAGTTTACCAATATCTTTAGTTCCTAGTTTTTCCTGAATCTCGGGAAGAGATTCTATTTAAGAAGGTAAGGTTTGTAACATCTCAAAAATATTAATGAGGATATCAACTTCTAATCAACCAAAACTAGGGTTAACAAAACCTTTTATTAATTAAATCCTATCTTAATGAATGTGTGTGAATGTTTGCAATGCCATGTTTGATTGTTGTAAATAATGAGAAATGGTTTAAAGATCAAAACCATATCATCTAGGTCATTTCCAAACCAGATCAAAATAAAAGAAAATTAAAATATGAAGCATACCCTAGCACATGGCTCAATAGGATTGATAGGAAACCCATAGCAATAAGTTGCAACTTATTTTCCGGAAGTCATCTGAAAAGAACTCTGAGGTTAAGCGTGCTTGGCCTAGAGCAATTCTAGGATGGCTGACCGACCGGGAAGTGGGTACCGGGTGCACAAGAGTGAGGACAAAGTGCACAGAAAAGACTAGTGTTGGTCTGTGGGGTTAGTCTAGAGATCCTATTGAGCTGCCAGAAGTGATAGCCATCGGTCCGGAGTGATCAGGGGTGTTACAAAGTGGTATCAGAGCCGACCCTCGTGGTTACATGGGCGTGTGCGGGTCAGTGGCGGACATGTGTAGCATGGCACGTGTGGCCTGGAGTGGACACGGCATGGCAATGTGCCGGCACTGGACGCACATATGTGTGCCAAGAGGGGACATTCCTGGCTTGTGGTTGATCGACGAGGACGTCGATCTTCTAAGGGTGGGTGTATGTGAGACCCTGGCACTTGGCTGAATAGGATTGATAGGAAACCCATACCAACAAGTTGCAACTTATTTTCCGGAAGCTCACCTGAAAAGAACTCCCAGGTTAAGCGTGCTTGGCCTAGAGCAATTCTAGGATGGGTGACCGACCGGGAAGTAGGTACCGGGTGCGCACGAGTGAGGACAAAGTGCGCAGAAAAGACTAGTGTTGGTCTGTGAGGTTAGTCTAGAGATCCTATTGAGCTGCCAGAAGTGACAGCCGTCGGTCCGGAGTGACCGGGGGTGTTACACTATCTCACTTTGATCATCTCTAGCAACTGATCTCAAACAGAAACAATTCGATTTCTTTTCTACCCTTGCTAGTCCTTGTGACACTAAACACAGTGGATCTTTCCAACCTTCCAGAAATAAATCCAAAACCAATTGAGAGGCAATTCAAAATTGAATCTATCTAATGCATCAAGATAGTCTTTTTTGGAAAACCACTAAAACCTTCACCACTTAGCAAATCCTTGCACCCAGAGACTACCAAGATTAGGACCAGAACACCCACCAAAAATCACTTCAAAATATGATGGTTTAGTTCAGCCCGTGCGGGTTGATCATAGTAAAACCATTTGATCAAACACCTGGTGATCATAGTACAACTGTTTTGATCAATTCTTTGATCATCTTTGTGACCTCACCGATCTCACACGACGTGCCCTTAACTCTTAGTATCAGCCCGTGCGAAGGAGCCCCTATCACTCGACCAATAGACTAGTGCCAACTATACCCGAGCTCACCTTTGCCACCCCAACACGGACAAGCTGCCACAGACTGCACCACCCATGACCATGATGTCTAGGAGGTAGCCCTGACCTCACCGCCCTACCCCTGCATGCCTCGACCAAAGACCACTCGTGGAGACGGCATCGCAGCCGCGCCCATTTAACACCAGACCATGTCGGTCGCCGTGCTAGAGCGCCGAGCAATCCCTCTCGGACACGCCCTGCCAATAAGTTTGCCGTGACTCAAGCGACCGCCCAGACATGATCGTTTGACCCCGCACTCACCGTAACCACCGTACGCAGTGACGATTGCCGACGGTACCGCCGTAGAGCATGGATGTTTTAGAACAATGGAGACCATGCCTCGCCGTGCCACTTTGCGCATGAAGACCGCCCTGAAGCACCGCGTCGACCTACACCCTTGTCCATGCCAATAGATCACTTTAACTACGTCGTCGACGAGCCCGAGCCATGCTGTGCCTCCTTCGCCGCAGTATAAATATGGCCCTCCCCCGGCCTCAAAACGCACACCATTCCACTCCCCTCTCACCCATCAACCTCTCTCACCTGTCCCTAGAGCAAGGCGAGCACCACATCGCCAGAATTTCACCGAAGTTCACTGCTGCAGAGGAGGAAAGGAGCCGAAACTAGGAGCCTCCCCAGGAGTTGCCGCGACCACCAGTCAGACCGCCGCCATTGACTCGTTTGTTCGACCACCTCGCCGAACCTAGATGGAGCCCTCGTAAGCCTCCAAAAACCCCCGCTGTAGCGCTAGGGTTCTTTCTCGCGCGCCCCGTATGACGGAGACGACGACGCCCAACCATCGATCACGCTCTAATCGTGCGGCCTAGATCGTAAGATACTGATTCGCGTTTGACTAGCCGCTGCCGAGTGGGACTAGCCCCGGTGTAGCACGCAGCACGCACGTCGCGTAGTTGGGCCAGCCCATTAGCATTCCCACGCGTAGCCCACAGATTCAAACTTAAGTTTTTCTTTTTTTTTGAAAATCCCATACTGTAGGTAACTTTGAAAATCAATTCAAAAAGATTCACTAAACCAAATTGAATGAATCCAATTTTTCTTGAAAGTAGATGAAAATCTCTAATCACACCCGTTGGATTCAATTAGTTTGAAACTATAGATCACCCTCAGTAAAAATAACAAGACAGTAGCTTTTATCACTTTAAACAATTTTCTAAAATCAACCATAAGTGATTTTGAGTTCATTCCAGCTCTAAAAAATAACATTGTCCATGACCTATCTGAATATGTAAAAATATATAATTTTGCATACAGTAGTCCTAGACCAAAATTAAAGAATGTATTTATAGTCATTTCTAGTCACTTAAACATTATTAAATAGCATTGTTAAACTTTGCAATTTTGGCCAACCACTTTAAATCACATTCCCTAGTATTAGAATATGTGGTGATGACATGTGTCAATATGATCCCATATTTGAGTTGGAGAATATTAAATCTTAAGTAACTTTTCAATGAGTAGAAATTACTTTTCTAAAATAAGATAAATCAAATCTTGTCACCCCTTTTCTTGTAATGATAGAGATGATGCTAGATCATCTAGTGTGACTCCTTGTGTGTTAAATACAAGTAGTTAAGTATTTTTTGGTGATTGTGTACCTCGTATCCATTTATAGACGCTAGTATCAATCCGGGCTACGAGGAGGAAGAATTCTCTGAAGACGAGGAAGAGAACTTCGACCACCTTACCAACCAAGGCAAGCTAAGCTAAACCATGCAAGCCTCACTTGCAAGCAATTGTGACACCAGTTTTATTATGCCAATCCCAAGTTTTATCTGCAAGCTTTATCTTTTATCCGTTTTGCAAAGTTGCTCAAGTAGTAAATAATTAGAGGCTAGTGGAAGATTAGGAAAGATGTCATCAAGATCTTGTAACTTGATGTAGGTAGATACACTTGATTAGCATCCCTCAATAGTGACACCCTCATTGATAGATGCTAGTGCTAAACCAATCTTGATCACTATAGATGGGAACAAATTAAAAACCTTGAAATGATGAGTCATTCTATTGAATTTTTTTGACATGTGTTATGGACACAATGAAGTGAAGATGATGTTGAATGAAGTATGTGACCTAATTTTGATAAAAACATATACTTGGGTTCGCTGCGATAATATTCCAACTTTACCATACAACCACAATACCCGAGTTTGGGTAGGGCTTAACTGGAAGTTTATGTGTGTTAGTATGAGTTCCCTCACGGAACAAAGTGAGCTGAGGCTACCTTGTGAATGTGAATGTCCACCTATGCAGTTCCGAGGATGACAGATGGTCATGGCTGGGAAGCCAAACTCATAGGGGAAGTGCCTATATTAGGGTGTGTAATTGAAAGGTTAGGATTGATTATCCGTATACCAAGTATGATGATTCAGGGTTATCCCTGACGGATATATCGAATATTGTGGTAAGTGTATCACCTCTGCAGAGTGTAAAACTATTCAAATAGCCGCGTCCGCAGTTATGGATAGTTGTATGGCCATACTGTTCCGTTGTCATATGTTTTCCAAAATTATTAATGACTTGAATTGTGAATTTGAATTGGCTCCACAAGGATGTGTACATGACAATAGGTTCCCACTTAAAAATTCTAGAGAAATAAAGTTAGGTCTTACTACTATGTAATTGTGAAATAAAATTGTCTTGTTTCCAACAAACCTAGAGCTTAGGATTCCTATTAGAATGGTCTTACTGCTTTAGCGATAGTTTGCGAGTACTTAAAAGTACACATGGCTTTGTCCCTGGATATTTCCATGGCCAGACTATGAAGGAGAGTACGAGGAGGATGGATAGCAGGACGCCTACGATAACTAGGATCATCTCCCATCGTCAGCATTGCCTGTGACCCTAAAGATGGAGCCACTACTACGCTACCATTATTTCCATTGCTATGATTTGTAATCAGACTTGATCATGGGATCAACTATTTGTATGACTATTATGGATTGTAATTGATGATGTACTGTGCTACCAAATCTGTTATGTCATGCAAAAATAGTAATCCTGAGATTGTGATGTATGTCATAATAGGCATCTGGGATTAAAAATCCAGGTGTTGACAGGGGTCCCATCAACGCCAACCTAGGTAAGCTGTGGGTCCAACGCTCATGTGGATAAGCTGTGGGTCCCATGCTGATCTAGATAAGTGGAGAGAGGTGTACACTATGGGAACCGACTGAACGTGGCCCCACTTGTCAGCATATAACGGCAAGGGTCCACTACAGGACCCAACAGAACATGGCCCACTTGTTAGCACGTAATGGCGAGGGTCCACTACTAGACCCGACTGAACACGACCCCACTTGTCAGCACATAACGGCAAGGCTGACGGACAGCAAGTTTTAGACCGTGTGAGATTTTTGTAGAAGGAGATGGCCAAAAGTGAGGAAAAGTTAAGCAATTAGGGAAAAGTGAGTATAACTAAGGAACCAAGGGCACAAAATAGAATTCCCTTTTATTTAAATTGGACATGAGTATAACTAAGGAACCAAGCTCACAAAATAGTCTCCCTAGATGTCCTCAAAATAATGTGAAAATTATCAAACCCTAAACCCTGTTTTGGAATTCTCTAAAGTTGCCATATAATACAATATATGCATAATGGCAATCTTGTTAATTTGGTTTTTACCAAACTATGTTATATAAATTTTATAATGTGTGTTTTAAATTTATAGAATTTGTGAAACAAATTTGGCTCAATTTGGATCTCTAGCTCAAAACCTATGCAAAGAGAAGAAAACAAAAATTGATAAAAGAATAATAATAATGAAAAAACTAGATAACTAGACCAGCCGCATGGGCCGGCCCATCGCTTCCCACCCCAGTCCCCTACCGCACCCTCTCGAGCAGCGAGCAATGTGCAACCCATAGAGCAGCCGCACGGAGCGACCACTTCTGGCCCAATATGGAGAAACAGCTGCATCCCATCTATTTTCCTCCTCCTTCTATCTTTTTTGACTGACAGCATGGTCCCACCCGATCTTCTCCTACCTCGCACACGAGACACCGATCCAATCATGTCATCGATCTGATCTGAGATGCCGCACAATTCGTTGTTTCAGGTCGACCATTTTGCATATAGCCTATGCCAAACTCTCCTATAAATCCCTCCGCATCTGTACTTTGCGATTTTTAGCCTTTCTGAAACCCTACCACCGTCACGAAGCTTGACAAATATCGCTGCCATCCACCACCTTTGCTGAGCTCAAAACCGAGGTTCCCCATCGTGCTGACCATCCCCTTCATCGCCAACCTTCTCCCCTCTCTTCACCACACCTTCCTGATATTTCCCGCCATCGCAGGAGTATCCGAGCACCCAGAAAACGATGTCGGACCATCGCTAGAGTTTTGCTTCACCATCACCGTTACTAAGCCTAGGCCGAGTTCAAACCCGAGCATCTATCGCCTCTGACCCTGTTTTCTTCATCTATCCTCTTTCTATCGCTCCACCTCATCTCTCTGATTATCTCCCCTCATGCAGATCCCTAGGGCATGTCGTACGCGCCGCCAGAGTAGCACAACCACACATGTCCTCCATCTGCACTTTTGTCACTGTTCCAGGAAGCAATAGCCTGCACCGAGCACACTACCAACCCCAGCGTCCTGGTCTCCTTCTTGTAGACGTGTTTCCCTTTGTTGGAGACCGCCATAGGTGACTCCTCCGCCAATACCAGAGCTCCAGTGCCGTCGTCTGCAACTGCAAGATAGCCGCCGTCGTTGACCAATCGAAGTGCACAGGAGCCTTGTCTTTGAGCCATCCAATCACTGATGTACACTCTAGATTAGATCATCTATCGAAGAGGTATCCTCCAGTAGGAACACGCCATGTGTCGCTAGCTCGTATTACTTTCTAGAAATAGATTTAATAGGCAGAAATATGTGAAATATTGTAAACTTCATAGAAAAAGATTTACATGTTAAAAAATTATAAATAGTATATCGTTGGATTCATAAAATTGTGAATAATATTAACATACATTTATATCCAACTTTTACAGTATATATTTATTCTAATTGTATAAATGATTTAATGACCTATTTCGAGTAAATAAATCATAGTAAATTATTAATAGATCCTAAAAATACAAATAATATGTATATGGAATCCCTTATTGATGTAAGACATTAATATGGCATTGGATATAATTTTTGTCAAAGTAAATATTTTAGATGAATTAAACCCTTCTAACTAGTATTTAAATTTCAGAAATTTAACCAGAACTCCAAAATTACTGAAACCCATTGCCTCTATTTTGTTTTGGCAATGTATATCCAAATAAATTGCGTGCCAAATTATTTGGTACTGTTAAAATATAAATTCTTACAGAAAGCTATAAACCCATTGTAATAGTATTTCAATCATAAGAAAAGATCTATAACTCCTTTTTAGGTGGTTCAAATTGCTATTGTCTCTAAATTGCATTAACTATCTAGTAGAATATAAATCACAATTTAATACGACATAAATATCTGAAGTTGAATTAAAGTGATTAAAACCCTGTTTAAATCAATATAGCCTTTTGAATAAATTGCTTAAACCATTAAAATATTCTACACATGCATCATATGATATACTAATGTCCAGAGAACTAACTATAACCATTGAGATATATTAAATCATCATGCATGCATTTGTTCACAATGGTTTTATTGTATTGTTGCCTGGTTGCATGTTTGCGATGTTTTGATGGTGTGTTGTTGTGCTTTGTTTCAAACATTAGATTGTGAGGAGTACATCTACTATGATTGCAACCACTATGATTGCAAGTATTGTGATTATGATAAGTGAAACCATTATATCTGTGAGTATTGTGAGGACTATCTGAATGACTACAACAATAGGCAAGTGGTACTATCTTGGTCATATATGTCCTACTGTTTTCCTATGCATTATAGATATTTTCGTAGAATTGCATGTGCAAGAATTGATGTGTATATGCTATGCTATGTACCATATTCTTCCCTAGTTATCCTTGTTTATGAGCCAACGTATTGGTAGATTGCTTAGCTATGTTGTAGACGAGGATGGATTACACCATAGTGAACTATGTTTTGGAGGCAATTGTTTTGTTAAAACCAAAACAACTTAATTAATGAATCACCTGAATGTGATGGGATTGATATTTTCTGGATGGTTTTAATGCGGAAAGGCACCCAGGCTTCAGAGGAAAGTTTACTGTCTTTATTTGGTACCTTTCGTGTGTAACCATGTGCTATTGAGTTATGGGTGGATGGCTAGACTTAGTAGGTTGTGGTGACTCGAACCCTACATAACCAGAGATGTAGATAGTGTAGGTTGGTACGGTGTGTGGATGGGTTTGGGAGGCTCTTCCCGAATTTTCTTGTCTTGGACTTCTCCCTATCATAACACAATATGAGTTTGATAGTACGAGATGGATTGAACATGTCACATGGGTAAAGTGTACAAGCCACTGGAGGGTATATAAACTAAAAACTTAGCCATGTCCCCGATTATGGATAATTTGAGTGACCTAATACTGATGCTATGAAATATTTCTCACTCATCCCAATTTCTCAATTACTAAAACTTGTTGGGTGAACTTAATTGGGTAGGAGCACCTGGGAGTGAACCAAACTGTCCTACTTATCGTATTAGAAAACTATTTTGTTACAAATGTTAGGATAAAACTATTGCTTTACGAAAATGATCCTGAACTCCACCTAGCCAAATAAGCATGTAGTTGCTAAGTATGTTGTTAACCACTTTAGCCTACTTGCCATACATTCAATGTATTGACCATTTTTGGCTACAACATTTCATGTTGCAGGTTATATAGTGTCTTAGTGATTGTCCATAGGTCGCAAGACTCGAATCAACAATTGTTTGCCTGTGGCATATTTGAAGGATGGAGATCTACCTTGTATTGTATTCTGCTATAATATAATGTGAATTCTAGATCATATTCATTGTATTTATGATGCACAGTTATATTTGGTATCATTTGGTACTATGTGTGCTAGTGAAACAATCTAGGAATTAGCGTTATACACATGAACTCAGCCTTATCAGGCGAGGCAGTTACATTAATAGACCTATTGCAAACTTTCAACAAATTCCATTTACTACATGAAGTTTAATAAGTAGTATTAAATCAACAGTAAAAATTATGGTGTTAGTATCTAAAGTATCATGTTTGCTGTTGGGGATATGCTATATGGGTATCCTCATAGCATGTCACTTATCCGAATAACCCTGGTGGCCCATAGTCGGTAGCATGGCCTATGGCCTGCTGGGCGGCCCAGTTAGATGGATCCAGAAGGGAGGCCCATGACGCATAAAGGAAGGCTACGGTGGAGTCACTAACGTACCCGGAGCCTTGGAGTACAAGATACACAAGACTAGTAATAGACAGTGTAGGACTCTGTAACCTGTCCGTCTAGGACTTTTCCCTATAACCCTAGGACCTGGCGACTATACAAGTCGGGCCTATGGGAGCCTTTAGGGCACTATCTCATACGATAACTTAGACTCTCTCGTCAGCTTGCACATCGAACCAATCCCTGTAACTCAGCGTATTGCCCTTATAGTGATTCATAGCAGGAGTAGGATTCCGCCGCCGTTGTCGGATCTGAACCTAGGTAAGCTGTGTTACCTCGTACCCGTTAACCGTCCGCCTTACCCCACGTCTCTAAACACGCACTGTGAGGACCCCTCCATGGCGTACTCGTCGGCAATACCATGACAGTTGGCGCCCACCGTGGGGCAAGAGGCGCTTCAGGCTCTTCAGCGGGCGAGGACCAAGATCTTCGCGGGAATCGGTGAAACCATAGCCATCGATCGCGTTCTCTTCTCCGACAACGTTCCGATCGTCCCTCCTGACGAGTTCTGTATCCCGGCGAAGACGAACCCTAAGCGGTGTTCGATCGTTCCTATTAGAGACATCCACCTCTTCATCGGCGAAACCGACTCGGGCACTAGTTCCCTAGGAGTCGGAAGAGCATCAAGACCCGCACGAACCGCCTACGGGCTGGATACGTTCGTGGAAGGATCGATCTTGGATCTCTCTTCGAAGTTTGCCGGCAAAGATCGGAAAGAACCAAGACCGCACGGACCGCCTATGGGCTGGATACGTTCGCGGAAGGATCGATGTCGGATCTCTCTTCGAAGTTTGCCGACAAAGATCGGAAAAATTCAAGGCCCACCCAAACTGCCCCTATGCAGGATATAAAGGTGGAAGATCACTGCAAATCCGTCGGCTTCATCCGTGCGTCTGGACAGCAGAGATCCAAGTTCGTCGGCGTGGGTACCATCTTTGATCTGGCGCGCTGCGTTCAGAGAGAGGGCGAAAACCCCTGCGATTACCTGGCCAGGTGGCTCCGTATACAAGCCGATCTGGCCCACTACCCCAATGAGGATGCTATGTATCACTTTGTGGAAGGACTGGACCATGGCACGCTTCTCCGACATTCTCTAAGACGGCAGCAGGCATTAGGACGCCTTACCTTCGAAGGCATGGTGAACACCGTCAACAACTACGCGGAGGCCGAAGCAGCAGCTCAGACAGCGCTTGCGCTCATTGACGGAGCCCCTCCGATTCAGCCACCGCCACCACTGCCTCCGGCCACCTTCATCGCAGCTATGCCACCACCTCCAGTCATCGTCGAGGCCATTGCACCTCCACCACCCGTCATCGAGGAAGTCCTGGCACCCTCCGACTCTGTCATTGACGCGCTTTATGCTGATTTCAGTGCAGATTCAGAGGAGATAGACTTCAGTCCAGAAGAGCTAGACTCCGCTATGCAAGAGATGGAAGAGGAGTAATCGCGCGACGAGCAAGCCAACAACACCGTCACGTCCCGAGGGGTGTTCGTCACCATTGGGACGGCGATGGACGAAGATCAACCCGGACGAGCTCCGCCTACGGCACTGGAAAAGGGGAAGGGGCCACTTGTTGCTGCTGACGTCGATCGCGCAAAAGTCATGCCTCCTCTGCCTAACCCAGTGCAGCAGCCGCAAGAACTCGGCACCGGCCCGAGCAACAATAACACCGCAAACTTGCCGCCTCCAGCATCTACGTTGGCAGCAGCCCAAGTTACTCCAGCTGATAGAGTGATGTACGGCAATCTCCTTGTTGAGCTACTAGTTGCTCATATCCGGAACGTGACCCAACTTGACGAGAAGCGCCAATAGTTGCTGGAGGAAGCACAGGCCATCGCAGAGCAAGGCGCTAAACTAGATCGAGATCTGGTCAACGCGCAGAAGTCCATAGAGAAAGCTAGAGCAATGGAGGCCGAGTACAAGAGTTTTCTACAGCAGCAGAAGGCTAAGAAAGCTCCAGCTCACGTCATCAACGATCCTGGTGTATGGCGCAACCTAGGATGGGCTCCCTCGAAGCCGGCACAGGCCAAGCCATACATTGACAGTGAAGGCAAGCAGGTGATGCCCACCCCACTCCTTAACCTCGCCGTCTCCAAGACCCTTCTGGAGCAGGATAGATCGCCTGAGGCAGTGGAACAGGTCTATGACCTAGTGGCCAAGGCAGTGAAGCAGCAGGAAAAGGCCACCTCTCAGAGGCTTGAGTCTGACCCAGGGCTCTGCCGATCTAGCCAGTATAAGCCGCCAAGGGACAGATCTCCTCTTGATGTCGGGTCCCAGACGGGTTCATCAGAACGAAGACGGAGGGATGCGCGCAACAGGAAGGATGCCATCCCCATATCCTCCGACCACGGAGAAAAGGCCCGACCACGTCGCCCATCGCCACCACCCCGATCTCCCCAGCATCGCGAAGATTACAAGGCTCACAATCGTACGAATATGCCCCCACCAAAGCAGTGCGTCATCGTCATCCGTGACAACACGGAGCAGACCCGTCATGACGGAGAGTGCAACCAAGGACACAAGAGCAGGTCACGCCATGACCCTCCGCGTCTGACAAGCAACCATGACAGGCGTGAGGCGTCACAGGAGGGTAAAAACAAGAAGGCTAACCCACCGCCACCTCCGCCTCCGTCACCACCAAGCAGTCACCATGGCGAAGGAGGCCCGCGTCATTCACGCGACCCATCCCCTGTTGACAAAAAGAAGAAGAACCCGGAGCCATACGATGCACGTTCGCGGATCGATAAGATCCATGAGGCCTGGGAAGGACCATACCTGGGACCACGTTGCTTTGGACCTGCAATACGGTCCGCAACTTACCCCAAAGGTTTCCGGATTGACAAGACCATCAAACCCTATGACGGCACCGCCAAGCCAGTCACATGGTTGCAGGACTACGACAACGCGGTGGAGATTGCCGGAGGCAACCCCAACGTCGTCGTCAAGTACCTCCCGTTAATATTGGCGGGCACGGCCCGTCAATGGATCGACGACTTGCCGGAGAAATCTATATACAACTGGCTGTACATGCAAGAAGCGTTCACCAAGAACTTTGAGGGTACATACAAGCGTCCCTGCACTGTGGGCGATCTACAGCGGTGCGTGCAAGAGAAAGACGAGACATCTCGCGCCTACCTCTCCTGCTAGCTGTATATGAAGAATTCCTGTGCAGGAGTGCACGGTCAGACCGCCATGGCCACCTTCATCGATGGGTTGGAAAGGGGCACGCTGCTCCGACATAAGCTGAAGCGCTTGCAGGACAATCACCAGCTTGACTTGAACCAGATGATTTAGTTGGCTAGTGAGTTCGCAGCTGCCGACAACGACGCTCGCGGCTCTTTGCCGTCAACAGCCGTTCCAACTCAAGCTTGGAGGAACAGCAGTACAAAGCGGAAAACCACTCCAGAAGAAAAGCAATCTACCGACATGGTCGCTATGACTTTTGCAGGACGAGGAGAAAGCGGACAACGTGGCCAAGGAAGGGGAGCTGGTCGTGGGCAGCAACGAGGAAGTGAAACCACCTCGGAGCCGCTCCGCGTTCCCCAAACCTACGTAGAGTACCGCGATATGCCGTGCCTCGTACACCTCGATTCTGACGGCAAGGCCACCCATACCAATCGACACTGCAAGTTCGTCAACGACCTCAAGGAAGACCCCGAGTCCGGCTACAAGCAAAGTTGGAGGCAAGGGCAAAGGGAAGAAGAAGGAGGAGGAGTCCAAGGATTCAAGTGACATGGACGAAGATGTTGACCCCAAGCACGCCGCCAAGAGTGAGGACAAGGGAAGAACCCCTTCGCAAAGAAGGCTCCAGTCTACCACACTTTCCTTGGCACCCCCACTGTCTGACAACAGAAGACCCCTCTGAGGATCCTGATGGCCACTCTCCCCCCAGTCCCCCAGTACCTGCGCTGGTCGGAGGTTGCAATAACTTGGGACAGGACGGACCACCCAAACCTTGTTGAAAGAACATGTTGGGCCCCCATGTGTGGTTTTGGTAATTAATGACAATCTTTATGGACTAATGTGTGTATTAAGTTATACTTGTAGGATTTGTCTATTGGCATTTCTTGGAGCATGTGTTGGCTTCAAGGTCGATGAAATGCAAAGAAGATATGTTGGGCAAGCTCAATATGCGAGGTCGATGATGAGGAATTAAGAAAGGCGTTCCATCTCGAGAAGAGAAAGATCGTCTACATCGAGCTCAAGTGGAATGCTCAAGTCAAAGGTATAATCTTGATAGGTTTTCCCTTCTGCCGGTCTCTTGTTGTGTGTAGGAGACCGGGTTTAGGATAGATAACCGTACTATCAAGAGGGGCTCTCGTATGAGTAATTCGGTCACATCGTTCGGAGAGAGCTCAAACCTTTGCATACTTGCATCATATTTTTTGGTTGTTATTTGGTCTTATCCATGTGAGGATATAGAGCTTGTGGTAATCTCCATAACAAGCTATTGTTCATCAAAATCGGATCTGCCATATGTATCTTGTTGCGATTTTGACTTATGCGGCTTTTCGGTTTCTCACCAAGTGAGGTATATCACATTATTCTACTTGATACTTTATCACAATATTTTGACTTCCCTTGTCGCCCTCTATCCAACGCAATTTGAATCGGGTCAATCGGAGCTTCCAGTCAAAAGTTATTGCCGTTTGAATATTTGCCTGTCAGTCTGTTTTCTGGGCCGAGCGATAGTACCGCCCGGACGGGCCGGTACTACCGCCCGTGCCTGAAAACGGCCCGTTTTCTTTCTGCCTCGCTAGGTATCTATTTACGGTAGTACCGCCCGGGTGGGCCGGTAGTACTGGCCGGCCCAGTTATTTTTCCAAAATAGCCTAGATCCAGATCTGAGTTCCTAGCCTCGTGCGCGTTGACTCGCCTCGTTGCACGCGCGCCATTGCTTTGTTGCCGTGCGCGCCTGCCCGCCTGCTGCCGCCTCGCTGTACGCTGGGGCCCGCCGCGCCCCTCCCGCGCAGGACGCCGCAGCCTCTGCGTTGCCCCGCGCCCACACCCGCCTGTCCCGCATGCGTTGACCGCCTGGGGGGGCTCGCCCGCGCGCGCGCCCTGCTGCTCGCTGTGCTGTTGGCGCTGCTGCTGCACGCCTGCCGCTCGCGGGCCCCCCGCTGCTTCTGCACACTGCTGCGCTGGCCCGCTGCGCTTCCTGCTGCTGGCTGGCCCGCGCGGACCCCGCTACCACCCGCATGCACGCGCTCGCTGCAGCTGCTGCGCCGCTTGATGCTGCCGCTGCGTGCTGCTGCCGCTGCGTGCTGCGAGCTGCTGCGAGCTGCTACTGCTGCCACTTTCTCAGCCCCACCTCGCGCTGCCTCTAGCCCCGCCCACTGCTGTGCCCTCGCCTGTCTCCTTCTTCTTTCTACCTTTTTGTTTGGTTCCGGTAGTACCGGTTAAATCCGGTAGTATCGGACCGTCCAGAAAATTGCCCCAACGGGAAGATTTGGCCCCTCTCTTTAAATAGCTTTGCTCCTTTGTCTTTTAGGGTCACTTCTTCCTCCTTTTCTTGTCCAAGCTTTGCCCCCATTTGCTTTACTCTTTAAGCTTGATTTCTACACACCCCTCCATTGATTCTTGCATATATTTGAGGGGTTGTTGGAGGTGATCTAGATCTACGTTTTGACCAAACCAAAACATCTCTTTGTGAGTGTATCTTTGGGGATCTAGATTTTGGGGGATTTTGTGTCTCTCTTTGATTCCTCCTCTCTTGTTCCCCCAATAGCTTTAGTAGCTTTGCTGAAATTTGAGAGTGAGGGATTTGAGCATATTTGTGGTGTTCTTGCCATTTGCATTTGGTGCATCGGTTTGAGTTCTCCTCGAAGGATTTGGTTTGAATTGCTCATTGGAGCTTGTCCCTATTGGGTTCTTGGAACCCTAGACGGTTTTATGGCCTTGGTGGCATTGTGGCCTTGGTGGCATTTGTTGAGGCCTTTTGTGGCATTTGTTGGGAGCCTCCAATTAAGTTGTGGAGTTGTGCCCCAACCTTGTGAGAGGTTCCGGTTGCCACCGACAAGTGCACCGATAGTGGAAGCGTGGATCGATCCCGTTGGGGTAAGATTCACCAGAGAATAAGGGAGGCCTTTTGTGGCGTTGGTGGTTTGATACCATCCCCTCTCCAAACGACATGTACTGCATGTTGGGAGGAACTCGGTAAAATATCGGTGTCCCCGCGTGCCTCGGTAATCTCTATACCCGAGCTCTTTACTTATGCACTTTACATTGTGATAGCCATCGTTCTTGAAGTACTATATATCTTGCTATCACTTTGTTGCTAGTATTGCTTAGTATAAGTTGTTGGTGCACATTGGTGAACCTTAGTTGTTTCTAGGTTGTGTTTTACAAAGTAAACACTAGTTTTATTATGCCTTTGTAGAGCCTCTCTAGGAAAAGTTTTAATCGCCTATTCACCCCCCTCTAGGCAACATCCGTATCCTTTCAATTGGTATCAGAGCCCGGTCTCTCATTGTAGGCTTCACCGCCTTGAGAGTAAAGATGTCGGCTAGAGTATTAGTGGACAATGACATGATCACATTCGATGGCACAAATTATGATGTTTGGAAAATTCGCATGCTTAATTTATTTCGGGAAATTCACCCAATTATTGAGGGATATCTATATGTGGGTCTCTCTTCTCCTATGGATTCCCAAAACTCCTCTTTAGAGGAGAAGTTGAACTCCCATATAGATGCTCTAGCTACTAAAATTCTTTTGCATGTTGTGAGCAATGTAGTTCTTTCTTCTATCATGCCTTATTCAAGAGCTCGTGAGATATGGACCAAGATTCAAGATAAATATAGTAAGTCCAACATTGTTGAGGATGATTGTGTTGCTTCCACTTCCGGTCGAGATGAGCTCTCATCGTCTACCACTTCACCAACATGTGATTTTTCACAAGGTAATGATATGGTGAGTGGTGATAGAAATTGCAATATGGATAGTGATATTACTATTTGTAATCCTTCATCCCTATCTAGTTGCAATGATCTATCTTTGGACCTTAACACTTCTAGCACTCAAAACTCCTTACATGCTTGTGTTAATAGTCCTTGCATATCATGTAGAAATGACTTGAATAAATCTCATGATGATATGCTCTTGTTGTCTTGTTGCCATGATAAAAATGCTTCTATTTCCTCTAGTTCTTGTGTTGCTAACCATGTAGAGGAAAATGAAGATTCTATGGGCCAAGACAAGGTCTTGAAGAGAGCTACAAGTGCAATCTCATCATCACCTTCCTCCGGTTCTCACATATGCCTTATGGCTAAGGGAACAAAGGTAACCTCTTTGGATCCCATTGTATCTCATGATGATGATGAGGTTGAAAATGATAATGATGATTAGAGGTAAGTATGATATTACCTCTATTAAGAAAATGGGAGAGGTTGTATTTGGCGCTCTCTTCAAAAATAAAATTGCTTCCTCCAACTTTCTTGAAATCTTGAATTATGTTATAGAAGGCAATGATCTTATTGAGGAGCAAGAAAACTTAATTGATGAACAATTTGCGCGTGAGCATAATTATGCTAATGAAATTGCTCAACTAAATGACTCCCTTGAAGAAGAACAAACCACCAAAGAATCTCTTGAGGAGACTTTCACTCTAGAATTATCTAGAGTAAAAGAATACCATGATATAGAACTTGTGGTGGCAAACTCCTTCAAGTTTAAAAATGATGAACTTGAAGTTGCTTATGCTAAACTTTTTGAGGATTTTAAGCTTCTTGATAATGGATCTCGGTTTGTTAAGAGGGAGCTCATCAAACTCACCGAGTCGCATGAGCAACTTAAAGCTTCATATTCAAAAGAGCTTTCCAAGTTGCCCTCACCTCTCGCTAATAATGATGATGCTTGTGCTACTAACTCTATTTCTTGTGAAGCATCTATTTTGGAGGAGAATGTTGAGCTAAAGGCTCAACTTGCGTTTCTAACTAGCAACTATGGGAAATTATAAGAAAGTCATGTTAAGCTCTCAAGCTCGCATGAGGATCTTCTAGTCTCCCATGGTAGGCTAAAGTTAGCTCATGAGGCCATCGTGTCAAAGGTAAAATCTAGTGGGCCTCATGTGGACATTAGCACTACATCTACTCCATATGTTAGATTTCCATGTGCTAGTCCTTGTAGTTCATCCTCTCACAACCATAATATATCTCGTGATGAATTACATTCCGTGCCTTGTTGCTCTAACAATGTAACATCTACTTCCTCTAGTGTTTTTGTTGAAACTAACCATGTAGAGGAAATCAAAAGGCTCAAGGCTCAAGTCACTTCTTTTAAGAATGACTTGAAAAAGGGTCATCAAGGGAAGGTCACACTCAACAAAATCTTGAGTGTGCAAAAATCCCCCAATGACAAGAGTGGGCTTGGATTCAACTCCAATGTCAAGAACAAGTACACTATCAAGTTGAAGCACAAGGACAACAAGAAGAATGGCCAAGATCAAGTCAAGAATCCGGCCAACATTGTTTGCTTCAAGTGCAAGGAAGAAGGGCACCATGTTAGATCTTGCCCATTGAAGAAAAAGCCTCTTAGTGTGAAGCAACAAGGGAAGCGGCGTCAAGCTCCACCTCAAGTCATTAATGGGATTCTTCCTAAGAGGACTAGTCGAGCTCTTCCTCGAGTTGTGGATTCACCTAAGAAGAAAGATGGCAAGAGTAGAACTTGCTACATATGCCGTGAGAAGGGGCATGTTTCTTCCGCATTCACTATTGGTAACTCCTCATCCCATCCTATCTTGATTGATGATTCTTATTCTCTTTCTAAGGATGAGGTAGGCAATGTGTTTGCCAAATTTGTTGGTGCCCAACATGGTGTCAAGAAAAGAACCATTTAGGTTGCCAAGCCTATTGTGACTAACTTCTTAGGACCCAACTTGGTTGGGGACCAACAAGATAAAACTTGATCAATAGGTAATTGTTGGAGGGCATTGGAGACTTGGCTACATCATGAAGAATTAAGGGATCTTCATTATTATTTTTGTCAAGCCAAGTCATGTGGATTATATTGCTCCTATTATATTTCCAATGTTCTCCTTGCGGTAACATATTCTAAACTCTTTACATTGAAAGTTACTCGCCCCCTTGTGCATGTGTTGGTTTTGTATCTTCCATGCTTTTGTACATGTTGTGTTTTCCACTTAATTATCTTGAGGTATCAAGCATATTTGTGTATGATTAGGTGGCACACCATGTATGTGTGTTTCTTATATTGGATCCTTAATTGATTATATTTGATATCTTATTTGTATCTTGTGAGAGATTAATGGATTATCACATTATGGGGGAGTCATATGCTTAGTGCATATTACAATCCTAGAAAATGTGAATATTCGAGGTTGTGTCACTTAGAATTGATATTGATAATTATCTAGCACCTATGTGACACATTTGCTCATACAAGTTCCAATTTGCTTGAATGCCTTTATTGATCTTATTTTGGATCTTGTATATGAGAATGATTCTTGGTATGTGTTTCCTCATATTTAGATATATATATTCGCATGGAAACCATTTGCCTCAAGTTACTCTAATCACTAGTGATTGTGTGACTATTGGAAGCTACCAAGAATCTTGCTTGAAGTATCATGCTCAATTCTTATATTTAGTTATATGCTTCTTGTTGTGACTTTGATCTTGGATATCCATGCAAGCTACCTTGGGAAAATTATTCCCAATATTTCTTGTCCTTAGACAATGAGTACTAAAGTTATGGTAGAATTTATTGATCATAGTCACTTTGGCCTTTGCTTAATCGTATCTTATCTTTGGCCAAGAAAATGTTTTGTGTTGTATCCCAAGCCTTCCTTGCTTCTTGTGGATCTTATTATTTTATTGATATCCTCTTGTGTTTTACTTATTGTAGGGATTAGTGATGATCCCATTTGTGTGCATTTTGCATTTAAAAGGAAAATCCTACATAATGCACTATCTATGGGGGAGCTCACCTATATTATCTAGAACACTCATATTTATGCTTCTTTGTTTGGTCCATATCGGGTTTTATGTGCTTGGAACCTCAATCTTTTCGTTTTGGTATTTTGTGCCATCATGAGAAGTTTGGGGAGTTTGGTTTCTTGTTGGAACCTTGCTCCTTTTGGGAGTTGGTTTTGTCTCATTCCTTGCTTCTTGATTTGACCATTTTAGAATGAGATAAATCCTTGAGCATTTTTATTTCTATCTATTTTTGCTCTTTTGGCCTTTAGCCTAGTTCATTTGTTGAACTTGTGATCTTTCATGTGTTGAATTGGGTCTTTGATACAATTTGGACACCGCTTGTCTTGTCACACTCTTGTGTGTGCCATCTTGGTTTACTTAGTGTTTTTGTTCAAATTGTATCTCATTTTTGGTTCTTGAAAGCCTTGTGCATGCATATTTACTACATATCTATATTATGGCATGCTTGCTTTCTTTGATCCAATATATAGGGGAAACTCCACCAAATCCCATCGGCTAAGTTGTGCATGAAATTAAATTTCATATAAATATGCACATATTTATGTGGAGTCTCTCCTATGTATTGTAGTTGCACTAACTACATTGGACCCAATAAGTTTGGGGACCATTTTGTACTTAAATGTGTTTTAGGTACATTGGAGATATATTGGACGCTTGTCTCTCAATTTTGAAGAAGTGGTGCTTAGAAGAAAATTTGAGGCAAGCTATAGGATGATCAACGAATTCATATCCTCTACATCCTACCAATTATATCTCGGTAACAAGTATCTCTTTCTCATGCTCACATATCTTGATTCCAACCGTTTGTCGGTTGCCTTCTAGCATGAATTAATGTATTTGTAATTGTTGTAGTTCTAGCCATGGTTTTAAGAGGACTCTCTATTGTATATGTGTTTAAGTTGAGATAAGTGCATATAACTGGGACTATACAAAATCTTGCATATGATCCTCCAATCCCAAATATGTCAATCTAGCAATTTTATTGCCTATCATTTCATCAACTTCTCTCATATGCAATAGTGAGATTTTTGCTTGTTTATTCTATCTTATGATACTTGTTGCCTTTCTCCATATATTCCAACTTTCTCCTTTTCCCTTGGTGATAGTTGTAATATATGTAGTTTGTTGGTGTTTGAAGCACATTAATGTACAATAAGATATATGTGATCCTTTGGCCATGCTTTGAAACAAAAATCTTATTGATATATGTTATGACTTCATCTTTGCCTTTCATGTGCTTTCTTGTATAATCTTCTTTATGTGTGCATATTTCTTCTTTGGCATATGTCTTTGTGATGTTTTCCAATTAGAGACATATGCACATATGAGGAGATAATTTTAGTTGATTTTTAATCCTTGGAGACCACCTTTCTATTTCTTTTGATTCTTCGGTGGCTTCCAAATTTAATTGTCTATGGGTGCTTGATTCTCTTGTTTGCATCTTTGGGCACTCATATTTGTTCTCCCATGCCTTTTATTGTTAAATGAATTCGGATGAGTGAGGATTCCATGATTATGCACCTTGATCCTAAATACAATTATCATAATTGGTGCATTATCTCTGGGAGCTCATCTAATAATGCACATTTGTCTTCTTTCTCATTTGTTGTGTTTCAAATAATTATGGGGGAGCGAGGATTCCATATTTATGCAATATGAACACTAATGCATTTATGTTTAATTATGCACAAATCTTGGGGAGCTTCTCTATTTGTTATTTGAAGCACACTCTTTGCTCATATCATAACATCTTGTTGTTTCCATTTGGACTCATTCGTTGTTTTCATTTGGTTTGTAGGACCTTGTAATTACTTGCATCATTTAGTTTTATTTTGGCAATCTTCGGATCCTCGATATAGTTTTACTCCCTCCTAAGTATTCATGATTGGATATGTGCGAAGGCACACCTTTGGAGGAATTATTACTATATTTGCCTTCTAGAACTTGTCACCCATTTCGGCAATCGATGCCAATGGGGGAGAAGTTTTAGAGGGTTTAAGGGAAGTTGCTTTATGCATTGAGTTTGTTCTTGTGCATTTGCCTCTCATGCTCTTGCATCTTTGTTGTTGCTTAGCATGTGATATATATATAGGAAACTCCACCAATGATAACGATATATGCAATGAAATTCAAGTTCATCACACATGCATAGATTGTGAAGGGTTTGCTATATATATGGTGATGGTACCAATATCACATACTTTTGTAGTGTTTGATATTGGTATTACCATTTTATTTATTAATATTCCTTATATAAACCCTCTTAAAGGGATTGTCATCAATTACCAAAATGGGGGAGATTGAAAGAACATGTTGGGCCCCCATGTGTGGTTTTGGTAATTAATGACAATCTTTATGAACTAATGTGTGTATTAAGTTATACTTGTAGGATTTGTCCATTGTAATTGCTTGGAGAATGTGTTGGCTTCAAGGTCGATGAAATGCAAAGAAGATATGTTGGGAAAGCTCAATATGTGAGGTCGATGATGAGGAATTAAGAAAGGCGTTCCATCTCGAGAAGAGCAAGATCGTCTACATCGATCTCAAGTGGAATGCTCAAGTCAAAGGTATAATCTTGATAGGTTTTCCCTTTTGCAGATCTCCCATATGTATGTTGTTGCGATTTTGACTTATGCGGCTTTTCGGTTTCTCACCAAGTGAGGTATATCACATTATTCTACTTGATACTTTCTCACTTGGTGATAATCAATATTTCCACCTTTTATTGGGAAGCCCTTGTCGTCCTCTATCCAACGCAATTTGAATCGGGTCAATCGGAGCTTCCAGTCAAAAGTTATTGTCGTTTGAATATTTGCCTGTCAGTCTGTTTTCTGGGCCGAGCGGTAGTACCGCCCGGGCCTGAAAATGGCCCGTTTTCTTTCTGCCTCGCTAGGTATCTATTTACGGTAGTACCGGCCGACCCGGTAGTACCGCCTGGGTGGGCCGGTAGTACCGGCCGGCCCAGTTATTTTTCCAAAATAGCCTAGATCCAGATCTGAGTTCCTGGCCTCGCGCGCATTGACTCGCCTCGTTGTACGCGCGCCATTGCTTTGCTGCCGCGCGTGCCTGGTTGCCTGCTGCCGCCTTGCTATACGCTGGGGCCCGCCGCGCCCCTCCCGCGCGGGCCGCGCCGCAGCCGCTGCGTTGCCGCGCGTCCACACCCGCATGTCCCGCATGCGTTGACCGCCTAGGGGGGATCGCCCGCGCGCGCGCCCTGCCGCTCGCTGCGCTGCTGGCGCTGCTGCTGCACGCTACTGCGCTGCCTGCTGCTGGATGGCCCGCGCGGGCCCCGCTGCCACCCGCATGCGTGCGCTCGCTGCAGCTGCTGCGCCGCTTGCTGCTGCCGCTGCATGCTGCGAGCTACTGCGCTGCTACTGCTACCACTTGCTCGGCCCCACCTCGCGCTGCCTCTAGCCCCGCCCACTGCTGCGCCCTCGCCTGGCTCCTTCTTTCTACCTTTTTGTTTGGTTCCGGTAGTACCGGTTAAATCTGGTAGTACCGGACCGTCCAGAAAATTGCCCCAACGGGCAGATTTGGCCCCTCTCTTTAAATAGCTTTTCCCCTTTGTCTTTTAGGGTCACTTCTTCCTCCTTTTCTTGTCCAAGCTTTGCACCCATTTGCTTTACTCGTTAAGCTTGATTTCTACACACCCCTCCATTGATTCTTGCATATATTTGAGGGGTTGTTGGAGGTGATCAAGATCTACGTTTTGACCAAACCAAAACATCTCTTTGTGAGTGTATCTTTGGAGATCTAGATTTTGGGGGATTTTGTGTCTCTCTTTGATTCCTCCTCTCTTGTTCCCCCAATAGCTTTAGTAGCTTTGTTGGAATTTGAGAGTGAGGGATTTGAGCATCTTTGTGGTGTTCTTGCCATTTGCATTTGGTGAATTGGTTTGAGTTCTTCTTGGAGGATTTGGTTTGAATTGCTCATTGGAGCTTGTCCCTCCTGGGTTCTTGGAAGCCTAGACGGTTTTGTGGCCTTGGTGGCATTTGTTGAGGCCTTTTGTGGCATTTGTTGGGAGCCTCCAATTAAGTTGTGGAGTTGTGCCCCAACCTTGTGAGAGGTTCCGGTTGCCACCGACAAGTGCACCGATAGTGGAAGTGTGGATCGATCCCGTTGGGGTAAGATTCATCGGAGAATAAGGGAGGCCTTTTGTGGCGTTGGTGGTTTGATACCACCCCCTCTCGAAACGAGACGTACTCCATGTTGGGAGGAACTCGGTAAAATATCGGTGTCCCCGCGTGCCTCGGTTATCTCTATACCCGAGCTCTTTACTTATGCACATTACATTGTGACAGCCTTCGTGCTTGAAGTACTATATATCTTGCTATCACTTTGTTGCTAGTATTGCTTAGTATAAGTTGTTGGTGCACATAGGTGAACCTTAGTTGTTTCTAGGTTGTGCTTTACAAAGTAAACACTAGTTTTATTCCGCCTTTGTAGAGCCTCTCTAGGAAAAGTTTTAATCACCTATTCACCCCCCTCTAGGCGACATCCGTATCCTTTCACTTGTGCCCACGGAGAACCAGTACGCCATGGTCATCAACCCCTTGATTGACGATGTGGAGTTCACCAAGTTTATGGTGGATAGTGGAAGCAGCATCAACATCATGTACCTGGATACACTGCAGAAGATGAACTTGACGGAGGCAAACCTAAGGCGGACCAACACCATCTTCCATGGCGTAGTTCCTGGTCGGGAGGCTCGGTCCCTTGGGTGCATTACACTTCAGGTTGCGTTTGGCGATGTTAACAATTACCACCAAGAGCGCATGACCTTCGAGGTGGTCCCCTTCAAGAGCGTGTTCCACGTCATATTAGGCCACAACATATTCTGCACGTTCATGGCCAAGCCATGCTTCGTCTACAACAAACTCAAGATACCCGGACCAAACGGTGTCATCACCGTATCCGGAAGCTTTACCAAGGAAAGGGACTGCGAGATCAATGAAGCAGCCGTTGCAGAAGCTATCCTCTACAACAAAGAATTCAAGGAGATCCAGAGGAAGGTCGATGACTCAGAGATGCCCTCATCGAAGAAGCAGATCTCCGACTCTGCTCCTGCGTTCAAGGCCGCCATCGAGACCAAGCCGGTGGAACTTGTGGTAGGCGATGCCTCCAAGACCGTCGCCATTGGGACGAATCTGGATCCCAAATAGGAAAGCGCGCTCGTCGAGTTCCTCCGTGAGAATAGGGACATCTTTGCCTGGCAACCAGCCGACATGAAAGGTGTACCTAGGGAACTTGCCGAGCACAGCTTAAACATTGATCCAAAAAGCAAACCAGTGAAACAACCTCTACGACGCTTTGGAGATGAGAAGAGACGCGCCATTGGTAAAGCGATAGCTAGGTTACTTAAAGTTAGATTTATCCGAGAAGTCCTTCACACCCGATGGGTGGCCAATCCTGTACTTGTCCCCCAAAAGGGAACCAATGAATTAAGAATGTGCGTTGATTACACCGTCTTGAACAAAGCATGTCCCAAAGATCCGTGTGCTTTGCCTCGCATTGACCAAGTCATTGACTCGACGGCTGGCTCGGAACTTTTGTGTTTTCTCGATGCATACTCAGGATACCACCAGATAAAGATGAGGAAGTCAGACCAATTGGCCACTTTGTTCACTACCCCATACGGCACGTTTTGCTATGTCACGATGCCCTTTGGGCTGAAAAATGGAGGTGCTACCTACCAGCGGGCAATGCAATGTTGCCTTCACGACCAAATTGGTCGGAACGTTCACGCATATGTGGACGACATCGCGGTGATGTCTAAAAAGTCAAATGACTTAATCTCCGACTTAAAAGAAACCTTTGATAATCTCCATAAATACAACATGATGCTCAACCCTAAGAAGTGCGTCTTCGGGGTTCCAGCCGGCAAATTGTTGGGCTTCATCGTTTCCCAACGTAGAATCAAGGTCAACGCGGAGAAAATCAAGGCCATCTTAAACATAAACCGTCCGACATGCCTAAAGGACATTCAACGACTAACAGGTTGTGTTGCAGCAGTTAGTCGGTTCGTCAGCCGATTTGGAGAGAAGGCTCTGGCGCTGTAAAAGTTGCTGAAGAAGGCGGACAAATTCACGTGGATGGACGAAGCAGATGCAGCATTGAAGCAGCTCAAGGAGATTCTTTCCTCAGCGCCAATCCTTGTAGCACCCGAGCCTGGAGATCCCCTGTTAATTTACATGGCGGCAACCAACCGGGTTATTAGCATCGTCGTCGTGGTAGAGCGGAAGGAACCAGGCTATGAGCACGGAGTTCAAAGACCATTTTACTATGTGAGCGAGGTCTTGACGGAGTCCAAGCAGCGTTACCCTCACTACCAAAAGATAACTTATGGAGTATTCCTTGCTTCTCGGAAGTTAAGGCATTAATTTCAGGAGCACCCAATCATAGTGGCGAGCAAGACTCCACTGTCCGACATTATCAATAACAGTGACGCTATAGGAAGGGTCGCGAAGTGGGGCATTGAACTTGCCGCCTTCGAGATCACCTACAAGAGACGCGACACTATCAAGTCACAAGGCTTGGTGGATTTTGTTGCAGATTGGACGGAGATGCCAGACGCTACTCCGTTGCTAGAACCAGAGTACTGGGTGATGCACTTTGACGGATCAAAGCTGCTCAACGGCTCAGGGGCTGGTGTATTGCTACAATCACCAACAGGAGACAAGCTACACTACATTCTGCAGATCCACTTCGAGGCTACAAACAACATGGCGGAGTATGAAGCACTCATTCACGGATTACGTGTAGCCAAGGATATTGGCATCAAGCGCATAGTTTGCTGTGGAGATTCTGACTTGGTTGCCCAGCAGGTAGATGGCACCTGGAATGCGTGGACGAGATAGCCAAGAGCTTCTTGGGCTACGAAGTCAAGTATGTGCCTAGGGAACAAAACGAGGCGGCTGATCTGCTCTCTAAGCTTGGATCAGGGCGCAAGCGAATTCCGCCAGGAGTTTTCCTAGAGCACCTGTGCACACCATCCGTGAAGGGAGCCGACATCGACAACCCAGATAGAGCTGACTCTTTCGTCAACATGGTGACTAAGGTCCCTCCAGCTTGGACAAAACCGTTCATGGAATACCCCGAACATGGAACTTTTCCCGACAACGAAGTTGAAAACGGCAAATAGTACAACGAGCAAAGAGTTATACCATAATCAATGGGAAACTCTATAAAAGGAGCACTACTGGTGTATACCTAAAGTGTGTTTCCCACCTAGAAGGTATGGAAATCCTGCGCAAAATCCATCTCGGAGATTATGGGCATCACGCCGCTCCTCGATCGTTGGTCGCGAAAGCATTCCGGCAAGGATTCTACTGGTTGACCGCGAAGGCAGACGCCGACAAGATGGTTGAGACATGCATGGGATGCCAGTATTATGCCCGACAACCACATGTTCCTGCTGAAGAACTGCGAACAATACCAATAACTTGTACGTTTGCAGTCTGGGGGCTGGACATGGTGGGACCATTACAGATGGCACCTTGTGGGTTTACGAATCTGCTTGTAGTAGTTGACAAATTCACTAAATGTATAGAAGCTAAACCCATTAGAAAGCTTGAGGTGCAACTGCCCTCAGGTTCGTCCGAGATCTAGTGGTGAGGTTTGGTCTCCCACACAACATTATCACCGACAACGGCATAAATTTATCACTCGGAGAAGTGGAGGCTTATTGCTGGGAGAAATGCATCCGACTTAACCTTGCATCTGTGGCACACCCACAATCCAATCGTCAGGTCAAGCGAGCCAATGGATTAATTTTGCAGGGAATCAAGCCACGTCTTGAGGCACCGCTACATAGAGCAGCTGGAGCCTGGGCGGAAGAATTGTCATCTGTACTGTGGAGTTTACGAACTACACCCAACAGATCTACCGGCTACACCCCTTACTTCATGGTATATGGAGCAGAAGCCATCCTACCCTCCGGCATCCTCCACGATGTACCAAGAGTAGCCCCCTACGACGAGGATGACGCTGAAGAATCCAGACGCCTAGATGTGGACCTTCTCAAGGAGGAGCACGTTTTGGCATTCCAAAGATCCGCCATCTACCAGCAGAAGCTACGCAACTACCATAGTCGCCGCGTTCGGCATCGATCGTTTAAAGAGGGGGATTTGGTGCTCCGACTTAAGTAGAAGAAGCCACACAAATTATCCCCGCCATGGGAAGGACCGTTCATCATAAGCAAGGCGCTAGTCAATGGGTCATACTACCTTGTTGACAATCGTGAGCTAAAGGATAGACCCAACAAGGATCATAAGCGTAAGCGACGTGACCCGGATGACGACTACCCGGAACTTGATCGGCCATGGAACATAGCACAGCTACGTCCTTTTTACACTTAGCATTTTTTATCTAATTGTGTATCTCTTATATGATCAATGAAATAAAGCTCTCGGGTTCATTCATATTTCTGAGTCTTTTACCTCCTTTAGTGTTCATTTTTGGATCATGTAAAACCTTTATGCACAAGTCTTGCGTTTGCACTTGTGAAAATTCCGCCTAGAGGCGTTAGCTTAAGTTTTCTGGTCTACACGTTCTTTGTCTTTTTATGTGGATTCTAGAGTAGTGACTTTTGGCACTTATTGTCGGCGATTTTGTGCTCAGGTTATTGACGGTGCCATTGGGCATCATCACCTAAGCGCATGGCTCCGACAACGAGTCTTCCGACTCACGAAAAGTCAAGCATAAGAACCAAAGTAATGGATAAGCTAGCACTTGCTAAAACAATATATATATGCTGGAAATTAGTTCTTAAGTAGAAGGACGTAACAACCATTGTTTTCCGCCTTAAGTTACATCACCAAGTTTTTTCCGCGCATACAACAAAGGTGAAACAAATATTACAAAGTTGTTTTTCATTCCTTTGGCGCAGGAGACTTGGAAGCAGCATCGTTACCAGCCGGAGAATCACCCTCAACGTCGGCACTGTGGTGGGACTCGGAGGAATCTTGGTTGACGCTGTCGATGGTGTTCATGGGCACGAAGATGTCGATGTCCACCAACTCGGCAACTCTGGTGTCATAACCCGCGACTCACGACAGGATGGCTTCATGGTCAATCTCTTTGCCGTCATCATTGACGTCGGGGATACCAGAGGTCACCGTGTCGATGTCGGCACCTTCGTAGTGTGCCTTCACCATTGACAACGCCATCCTTGTGCCAGCCCGTGCACATGAAGCTTTCCATCTTGTGACACGCTCGGGGGCTCGGCGCAGAATCTCTGAATACTTCGCCATGGAGTCCGAGGCCTTGATGTGTATCTGGAGGGGCTTGGCAATCTATTTGGCTTGGGTGATGGCAGTGTTGATGAAGTTGCCGGCAAAACCATGCATTCCTTGTCCGAAGGAGGCGATCGGGTTAAACCCATAGGATCTGCAATTTCCGAAAAAGAAGCGCATGAGTTCAATAAATTCTAAGTATCTAGACTACAGAAATACAAGGCGGAGGAAAATTACTAAAGATGCTGGCCTTAGCCTGCCAGAGGGTGTCTGCCAGGGATTCTTTCTCTTGTTGGAGGAGCTTAAACGCCTCGCTGTGGCGTTGGTTTTGCTCATTGGCAGCTTCCTTCTGATCTTTTAAGATTGCAAGCTCCTCCTTCAAGTGATTGATTTCCGTGGAGGCGGAGTCCTGCAGGGCCTTCATGGAATCCTCATGCATTTTCGGCATTTCTTTCCTCTCCTCCTTAAGGATCTTGTTCTCGTTGTCCAGCTGTTGGATGTGCTTGGACTGCTCGACAATGTCCTTGGCCTTGGCAACATGTTCTGCAAAGTCGGAGAAAACAAAGTACACAGTGAGTACTCGGAGAATGTAGGCACAAAATCAAGACGGAATGCGCAAAAACAAAACAGACTCGTGTTTTTGATGATCTGTTCCTTCAAGATGGTAGTTTTACCCTTTTCGGCTTCAAGATCTGCGTGCATCTTCTGGTACGTGTCATTGGCCATGCCCTCTCCGAGCATTCTCGTTCTGTGGAAAAAAGAACAAAGTTAAAACGTTGTTTAGTCTGCTTGGAGAATCTAGTCGGAAAAATTTCCACCTTGACGCTCGGGGGCTACAGCGAGAGTTTTTAACTTAGCAATATGTGACATGGTTATACCCTACGGGTACATGACTTCAGCATACCTGGTCCGGCCCAAGGAAGGCCCACATCAGATATACGCTGGCCCATGAAGATTTTCGGGTGGCCAAGGCCCATGACGCCTTCGGATCCTTAGAGAACAAGTCTAGCGGAGATAGGAAATTCAAAGGGGTAAAACCCTAGAACTTGTAACCGACTAGGACTATGCCCGGGACCTGCCTGAGTCTATATAAAGGCCAGGAGGGCACGTCCTAGATCCCTCGACTCATACTTTCGCACACGCAACCACGCCAGATCGAATCTATGCACCCTGTAATCTTCGGTTCCGCCGTAATCAAGAGCAGACAAGCAGGAGTAGGGTTTTCCCTCCGGGGGCCTGAACCTAGGTAAATCTCGTGTCCCCTGGTTGCTTGTCTGTTAATCGTGCCACGATCTCCAGCATCCCCATCTTCTCCAAAACCCAAGTCCATAACAATGGACATTGACGAGATTAAACCTCGTCAATTGGCGCCATCTGTGGGAATTGGGGCTGCTGATTGTGCGGTCGTGACGGTTCCGACCCGATCGATCTACAACTCCGCGGTGACGGAGAATCACCTCCTCTTCGGTGCTTTCGACTTCACCGCCCACTCGCCGGCCACCATGAAGGATTTTGAGCCCGTAGGCGACGGACTCGAAATTTTGTTCGGGAGCTTCTGCTTCCAGGTGGGTCAAACTGGCACCCTCCGCCTCCCCGAGCGGGTGCCCGTGCCATCAATCAGGCCATGTTCGTGGGCTCCACACCCCGTGCTACGCATGTCACCATCGACAGATGAGTTCTACAGCAGCAGCAGCTGCAACTCCGATCTGTGCGATCCACCTTCGGATGAAGGGACCTACGGTTCTGGATCCGAAAGCTGCGGCAGCAGTCAACCAATCTGCAGGCGCTACCTATGCGCCGCCATCATCCAATCCGACGAGGAAGCGCCTAACCTGCCGCCCAACCGAAACGGCGAAAACGGCGAAAACAGAAGAAGCCAGTCCCCCCCACCCAACAGGGAAAGCAACGGCCACGTCATCCAACTTAGCAAAGAAGGATGGGTGCAGGCGCGCCGTGCTGTCGCAGGCGACGCCGTCCTACCTGCAGACGCCTCACGCGACCTACTGATGGCATACCACTACCTCCTCATCGAGGAGCACAAGAAACAAGTCAAGATGCAGGAGACACTGGACAAACGCAAGCAAGCAGCCTCCGAGTCTAGCGCGCGACGAGCTGCGCCCTCCGCCGCGGGACCCGGCTCTAGCACAAACGGAAACCAGGGAAACAAGCACCACTCTCGGGTGGAGAACATGGATCCCAAGGAGCGGCGTGATGTGACCCGAACTCTCCACACATCGTTCATGGATATGGATGCCGACGGCAACATCATCCCGAAGCCGCCACAAGCCGCGATCATGGCAGCCACTGTGTATCTCGCGGCTCACCCACCTCCGGAGGGGGACCCAAAAAGGGCCATGCATAGGTCCGCACTCACCGGACTAGGCCTAATCGGAGCTGCGCTCCACGAAGACGCTCCTGCGGAGCCGAAGAAGAAAGCTCCGGCCAGGCGCGATCGGAGCCCCACCCCCTCATCCGAAGAGGAAGAGGAGCACGACCTTCCTCGAAGGAAGAAGAGCTCGCACCACCATAAACGCGACTACGACGCCAGAGACAAGCTTACGCAGCGCAAGATCGACAAAGCACGCGCCAAACGCGCATGCTCGTCTGAATCTGAGATGGATGAAGACGAAGGAGAACTCTGTGGAGCTCGATGCTTCAGCAGATCCGTTTGGCAAACACAGATGCCACACAACTTCAAGCTTCCTTCGGATACTCCGAAGTTCAACGGCACGCAAGATCCAAAGTCCTGGCTCAGCGACCATCTGTCATCCGTCAAGCTTCACGGAGGCAACAAAGAAACCGCCATGCAATGCCTTCAGCTGCAGCTGACAGGCGCGGCGCGGGTCTGGCTTAGCAGCCTATCATCAGGATCCATCCGAAGCTGGGAGGAGCTCGCTTACAGCTTCATCCGAAATTTCAAAGGCACCAGCAAGAGGCCCGCCTCCATCGAAGAGTTGCGAGCCTGCACTCAGAGAACGGGTGAATCTATTCGCTCGTACATACTACGCTGGTCTACGACCAAGAACTCCGCAGCACACATCTTCGAAGAAAGGGCCATCGACGCCTTCAGGGATGGCGTCAAGCGCCAAGACTTCAAGGAGGAACTTGGGCGCGTAAAGCCCAAGACACTCGACCACCTCATGGAAATCGCCAATAGTTGGGCAGACGACGAAGACTGCATCCAACGAGCGCAATCGGACGAAGAGGACGACTACGGCCGAAGACGTGAACGCCGCAGCAAGAGGAGATCGCGCGTCTAAGAGGACCGCGACAGACCCGACATGGTCGCAGCCGGCTACGCCGACCGCCGTAATGACAACAGCCGCAACAGTGGAGGATACCACAACAGAAACTTCCGCGACAGCGGACGACCAACGCAGTCGTGGCAACGCCGTGACCGCGACAATGGACCCTCAACATTCGACAAACTTTCGGGTCCATGCACCATCCACTTCTACATCGACAAGCAGGATGGAAAAAAGAAAGCCAGCCACATGCTCAAGGACTGCCGCGAGTTCCAGAAACTCAGCGAAGGCATGGTGCAGATGAGGCAACAAGCCCCAATCCCTGCGTTCGGAAACGCACCCGCGCCAGGTGAAATAGCGCACGGAGCTCCTCCACCGCCGCCTATTGGAGGCCCAAATCAGCCAGTCGCACCAGCGCAAAACAACGCCGGGGTCCCATACCCCCCACCAAAGGGAGCACTTAATATGATCTAGAAGGGACGCCCTACCAACAGGGTGCAGAAGAAAATCACCCGACAAATCAACTTGGTCGTGGCAACTCGGCCTGCAATCCCTGAGTACCTCAGCGGATCGGAGTCCTGCATCACATTCACTCGCGCGGATCACCCTTGCCAGATCCCTCGCCCAGGTCATGCTGCCCTGGTGCTGGAGGCGCAGATCGGAGGTTTCGAGATGAGTCGCGTCTTCATGGACGGCGGTAGCGGCATCAACCTAATGTTCGCAAGTATTCTAGCAGCTATGCGGATCCCGCAATGCAGCCTGAAACAATCAGACACAACGTTCCACGGCATTGTCCCAGGAAAGGGCATATTCCCTCTGGGCAAAATAGGACTCGACGTCATCTTCGGGAAGCCGGACAACTTTCGGCAGGAGCGCCTAGAATTCGAAGTGGTGGACTGGCCGTCGCAGTACCACGCCATCTTGGGGCGTGTAGCATTCGCAAGATTCCTGGCCGTCCCACATTACGCATACCTACTACTCAAGATGCCAGGACCAAGGGGGGTCATCACAATCCACGGGAGCTTCACCCGATTGGACCAGTGCGACAGGGATTTCAACAAAATCTCCCAGTCTTTCGGCATGCAAGACGAGCTTGTCAGGCTCCGCGAGGTGACGGACAATGGGCTACCCCCAGTCACAAGGCAGAACGCACCTGACATGTCCTTCGACTCCACCGTCAACACCAAAAAAGTGCAGGTCCATCCGACGGACGACTCCAAGACGGCGCTGATCGCCAACGACCTCAGCACCGCATAGGAATGCGTGCTCGTCGAATTCCTCCGTGAGCGCTGGGAAATCTTCGCCTGGTGTCCTGCGGACATGCCAGGAGTTCCTAGGGAATTCGCCGAGCACGCACTCAAAGTCTTCCCAGACACCAAGCCAGTCAAGCAGTCCATCCGAAGACTGTCGGAGCCACGAGCCGAAGCTATCGGCAAGGAAATCAACAGATTACTCGCAGCAGACTTCATCCGGGAAATCAAGGAAAGCGAGTGGCTGGCCAACACGGTGATGGTTCCGAAGAAGGACACGGACATCCTGCGGATGTGCGTGGACTTCACGTCACTCAATAAACACTGCCCAAAGGACCACTTCCCTCTTCCTCGGATCGACCAGATCATCGATTCGACTGCAGGTTGTGAGAAACTCTCCTTCCTTGATGCCTACTCAGGCTATAACCAGATTCGACTCAAGGTCGAAGATCAAGAGAAAACGGCGTTCATCACACCGTTCGAAGTATACTGCTACAACACAATGCCCTTCGGGCTAAAGAACGCGGGTGCCACGTACCAGCGATGCATGCAGGCCTGCCTCAAGGACCAGATCGGTCGCAACGTCCAAGAATATGTTGACGACATAGTAATAAAAACCAAGGAGGCAAGGACACTTATCGACGATCTCCGCGAGACATTTGACAACCTTGATCGCTACAGGATCAAGCTCAATCCGGAAAAGTGCGCCTTCGGCGTCCCCTCGGGCCAGCTGCTCGGATACTTCATCTCTCAACGAGGGATTGAGGCGAACCCGAAGAAAATCAGAGCCATCATGGCAATGGAGAAGCCGAAAAACCTCAAGGGCGTCCAGCAGCTCGCAGGTCGAGTAGCAGCATTAAGCAGGTTCATCAGCCGTATGGGCGAGAAGGCCTTACCATTCTACCAGCTGTTGCGCAAGGCAGACAAGTTCGAGTGGACACCAGAAGCCGACGACGCATTCGAAAGCCTCAAGCGGCTCCTCTCCACCTCGCCCGTTTTGGTTACGCCAAAGGAGCGCGAGCCCCTGCTGTTGTACATAGCAGCCACACACCAGGTGGTCAGCACCGTACTCGTGGTCGAACGACCAGAAGAAGGCAAGACCCATGGAGTCCAGCGCCCAATTTACTACCTCAGCGAGGTACTGACACCAACAAAACAGTGGTACCCGCACTACCAGAAGCTAGCCTACGGCGTGTTCATGACGGCTCGACGGCTGAGCCACTACTTCCAGAAACACCAGGTGATGGTCGTCAACGAGGCACCCCTGAACAGCATCCTGAATAACCCAGAGGCCACAGGACGCGTAGCCCTGTGGGGCATCGAACTATCGCCTTTAGACATCGTCTACGAGAAGCGACACACAACCAAGTACTAGGTCCTTTCGGACTTCCTGGTGCACTGGATGGAGCTGCAGCTGCCAGACACCCCAGATATGTCGCAGTCCTGGACAATGCATTTCGACGGCTCCAAGCGCGAAGCAGGGGCAGGGGCAGGAGTCATACTGACCTCCCCGCAGGGTGACAAGATGAAGTACGTTCTTCGGATGAAGTTCAGAGCCTCCAACAACGAAGCCGAATACGAAGCCCTCATCCATGGCATGAGGATGGCAAAGATATGCGGCGCAACGCGCCTGGTCATCTACGGTGACTCCAACCTCGTCGTCCAACAGACGATGAATGAGTGTGACGCACACGCCGAAAACATGATCGTGTACCGTGCCCTCTACAACGCACTCGAAGGAGAATTCGACGGCTACGAGCTTCGGCACGTCGGAAGAGAAAGCAACGAGGAAGCCGATAGACTCGCCAACATCGGCTCCACTTGTGCAAAGGTGCCACCAGGTGTGTTCCTCGAACAGATCTGCGTGCCATCCATCAAGCAAAAATTCCCCAAGGGATCACCCGAAGAAGCAGAACACTCGGGGGCTACGCTACCCGAAGGTCAAGAAGGACCCGAAAAGCTGGATACCGAAGTTGCCATGGTCAACCTAATGCAGGTCATGGCAATCGAAGAAACTTGGACGCGACCATACCTCCAGTTCCTGATAAACGGAGAACTACCTGACAGCCTGACAGATGCCCGGCGCATATCTCGTCGGTCAAAAGCCTTCACCATCATCAACGGCGAGCTGTACAAACGCAGCATTACGGGTGTGCTACAATGGTGCGTCACTATCGACGACGGCAAAGCCATACTCCAAGACATCCACGAGGGCATCTGCGGCCACCGCGCCGGCAGCCGCTCCCTTGTCGCCAAAGCTCTACGAGCAGGATTCTACTGGCCAACGGCCATGAGCGACGCAAAGGACATCGTCCGAAGATGCAACGGGTGCCAACGGTTCGCCGACAAACCGCACGCACCGGGGTCTGAACTCAGACCCGTACCCATAGCTTGGCCTTTTGCTCAATGGGGCCTCGACATGATCGGCAAACTGCCAAAGTCCTTGAAAGGGGGACACGTCTTCCTCCTGGTCGCAGTCGACAAATTCACCAAGTGGATCGAGGCAATGCCAGTCACCAACCAGAAGGGAAAAACTGCCGTCAAATTATTTGAATCCATTGTCTACAGGTTCGGCGTACCACACAGCATCATCACCGACAATGGATCGAACTTTATCTCCGAAGAATTCCAGGACTTCTGCGAAGGCCTCGGGATCAACATCACGTATGCCTCAGTGGCACACCCGCAAACAAACGGGCAAGTGGAAAAGGCCAACGGTCTAATTGGCGCCGGCATCAAGAAGCGCCTCATGAGCTCACTCGAGCACAAAGCTGGAAACTGGACGAAAGAGCTACTGTCTGTCCTATGGAGCTTACGGACTACGCCAAACAGCTCCACCGGCTACACACCGTTCTTCATGGTGCACGGAGATGAGGCCGTGCTACCAGCCGAAGTACGCCACCAGGCTCCACGAGTCGTCGCTTACAGCGAAGCCGAGTCCACGACTGCACTCGAAGACGCCGTCGACACACTCGACTAAGCGCGGGACATAGCAGCAGCTCGATCAGCGGTGTACCAGCAGAGTCTCCGCAACTATCACAGCCGCCGGCTGCGCCCAAGGTCCTTCGTCGAAGGAGACCTCGTCTTGCGACTCAAGCAAAAGCGACCGAACAAACTCGAGTCACCATGGGAAGGACCTTACGTCATCACCGAAGTCATCCCAGGTGGCGCCTATCGCCTCAAGCACGTGGAGTCTGGAGTCGCATACTCCAACCCATGGAATATCTCGCACCTGCGACGATACTACCCGTAGCAATCTACCACACTCCCTTTACTTTCAATAAGGCTTTCATCCAAGGCTACTCAGCCGAACCATGTACCTCCTCCATTACGATATAAATAAATCTAAGTGTCTCGCCCCCAACCTTCGGTTAACTATTTCTCTGCAACTTTATTACATGCTACAAATGCACTCGGGGGCAACTTTATTTCATCGACTGAGGACCAAACGTGTACACCTGAGTAGCTGACCACGTCAGGCAAACGAAAAGGACACGTACTCAATCAAAGCACTGCGTGCTCACAACCAAGTAAACCTTTACAACAAAGGGCACAAAACGCCCAGCCAAAATATACAAATTTTACATCTCTCTGTCTATTTTCAGGTCCTACCTATTCTGAAGAATAACCTGAGCACGCTGCTCAAACAAATCTACAATCTGTTCGGCATACTGCCTTACAGCCGCGTAATGCGGACGCATGTTACACTCGCCACCATCCGGTCGAAGAGGCGGTCCATCTGCTATAGCAGCCAAATCTACGTCAGGGCGATGCACCCTCACAAGAGACAAGGCAGCTTTCACTCCTGCGACGAGCTGCTGCCACAACAGCTCCTTGACATTGCTGGCACTCCGAAACCTTGACAGAAGACTTGCAAGGGTCGTCGGCATGGCATCCAAAGGAAACATGACGTGCAGCACCGAAGAAAGTGATGTCTGCACCTGGCGGAGCACCCGCGAAACTTGATGAACACGATCCTGCACCGTCGCCAGAACCAGGGCGCGATCGCGATCCATCCAGAAGAAGCCGCCGGCCTCCATGTCCTGTTGAGTCAAGCATTGACCCGAACAGCGACACACTCTTTTTCTTCCCTCGGAGCAAGATCCGCACCTGCGACAACAGCATAAGACAAGAATAAGGCCAGTAGGCTCATCCGAAGAACTGAGCTACAGCCCGAAAAAAGAATCAACTTACACTGCAATTGCTCGGACAGCCGACCCAGCTCCGCCATCAAGTACTCCTCTCTGGCTGCGCCATGATCCGCCTTGGATTTCCAAACGTCAGCACGACCGCGTAACCCGAGCAATTCCCGCTCCAAGCTGTGCACGCGATCTCGAAGGAAAGCGAGCTGCGAGGAATCATCCAACGATGGTCGCAAGGGCCTTTCGGATGAAGTGTCAACTGGGTCAGCACCCGAAGGAACCTATAGCAGCAGAAAAAAGAAAGAACCACAGACATTCAGCCAAGGATGGAGTCCAACACGTAGAAATTCATTAAATATATAAGGCCACTGCGTGGCACAAGGATGGTACTACAAAAGATATTTACAACAAAAGTAAACTACATGCTACCCTACATCTACTATGCCTAAGGCGCAGGACACTGAGTCGCCTCAGAGCCAGACTGCCTAGCTTTGGCCTCGCCCTGCTGCCGCAGTGCGTACTCAGACAGCAAGTCAATGAGCTTGGGCCCATATCGTCTGCAGCGAGCGGAGTAGGCAGCGAAGGCTACCTCTGATCCATCCGCAGCCGTCGGCATCCGAGAGGTGATCTGGGGCGAGTCCAGCTCCGCCCCAGCCGCCATGGCCATCGCCAGCCCGACGGACGCGCCGATGCCCTTCTGCTTGTGCTTGTAAGCTGCAGGCGCTTCGGCTGACAGAGCCTCTGCCAGGGCATCCACATCTTCAAGGGTTGCGCCCTTCGGGAAGAGCTCCTAGTAGAAGCGACCAAGGACCTCTTTCGCCTTGGCCAGGGAGTTGACGACGGTGCTGCAGCGGTCTTTGACCGCCACAGTGGCATCATCCAGAGCACTCCCGTGCTCCAGAGCACCGCGGTCGAACTCGATGCCTGCGGCATCTGAGACAAAAATGAAGAAGAGCATGAAGAAAGGCAGCATAGAAGAAGACCCATCGAAAAAGAAAGAAGTACAAAAAACCAGCACTCACCCGAAATAGCCTTGGCAGCAGCCATGAGCTTCTCCGCCACCCCTCTTTCACGAGCAGCCGCAACGGTGGCCAGCTGCTCCTCACGATCTGCGGCCTCCTGCTGCAGACGCTCCTTCGCTTCGGCTGCCTTCGACAGCTCTAGCTCAAGGCGTTCTTTCGCGCCAACGGCAGCTTCGGCCTTCTGTTCTGATTGGCCAAGGCTCTTTTTAAGAGTGTCGACCTCACGGAGAGAGTCATTATGCTCCTCTGCATTTAAGACAAGCAAGTGTCAAAGAACAAGACCATGATAAACAAGAAAGGTATTAAAAGGTAGACGGATACCTTGAAGCAGCCAAAGTTTCGCCTCCAGCGTCAGGCGCTCCTCCACCAGCCGCTTGGCCTCTTGGACAAAAGGCTGCAGGAAAAGGCAGTAGCAGTAAGAACAGGACTTGGGGGCTACGCCCAAAACAAAGAGGCAAAAACAACATCAGCACACGAAGACACTCGGGGGCTCCCCCCGTGACAGGAAGCAGAAAACTTACGTGCTCCGAAGGCGAGCCCGAAGGCCCGCCTGCGAAATTCTGAGGCGCAACCACCAGCCTCTCCCGCACAGGAGGATCTGGAGCAGCGCCACCCAAAGTCGCCACCGTCTGAGGAGGAGGCGACGCAATGTTCGACTCCCCCATCATCTCCCCCGCACCATCACTGGAGCCGTCGGAGGATTGCCTGCATACGAAGCCAATCAACATAGGTGCAAACATCATAAAGAGAAAAGGACAACAGTACAACAAGAAAAACTTACGAGCCCAGTGCGCTAAGGTCGAAGATAGGAGAAGCCCTTCGGGCCATCTTCTCCTCTTTCTTCTCTTCCTTCTTCTCCTCCTTCTTTTCTTCCTTCTTCCGCTTTGCTGGCGGGTGCGGTGCAACAGCCCGCACAGGAATGGCAGGAAGGGGAGAGGAAGAACCTCCATGACCATCATCATGACGCTCAAGGCCCAGAGGATTTCTGGGAGTCGGAGGAGTTGAAGCATCCGAAGACTCGCTCGAGCTCCGTGATCGCTTGCGCGTATGGTCCTCACTCGACTCGTCGGCATCCCCCGCCGGAGATCGCGCCGACGGAAGCTCGGACACGGAATCCACCACTTCATTATCCGGGGCATTCGGATACCTTTTGGGCAATGGTGGTGCCATGCCCGGCACTTTGAAGCTCTACAAGATGAGAAGAAACTTTGTTAGCAAACAAAGGACACAAATACACACCCAACAAAAAAGGGGAGCACTACGTGCATAAATATACACCTTCGGCACGGCCAACATCGAAGAAAAGGGAGGAGTCAGCGACTTCTCCGGGAGTTCCTCATCGGCCTTGAACTTCAGCAGCACGCGAAGATCCTTGTCAAGATTCCCCTCGGAGATTTTCTCACTCGAAACCCTCGTCGGATCACGGCGCCCAGAATAAAGAAACATCGGGTGCACTCTCGCTTGGAGAGGCTGCACCCGACGCTCAAGAAAAGTTCGGATGATGTTCACGCCGTTCACCTCCTTCTCAGGAATCAGTTGGAGATCCTCCACCCGACGATAAAGGGCCTCTATCTCCTCCACCTCAACGTCCAAGGTTTGGTTTTTCCAAGACCTTTTCTTCTCAATCTTTTGGGAGGGGTCAAAGGGAACGAGACCAAAATCTTGCCCAGGCAATACGGAGTCACGGATGTAAAACCATTTCCTCCGCTAGTACTGGACAGATTCGGACATGGAAAAGGAAAAGAATTGCACATTGGGACTGAGGGAGATGATGAAACCCCAATGGGATACACACCATCCGAACCAGACTGCCTCTTCACGGAATAAAGCTTCCGGAAGAGGCCAAAGTGCGGCTCAATGCCAAGCCAACACTCGCAAAGCGTGATAAAACACGCAATGTGGAGAAGGGAGTTGGGAGACAGATGATGGAGCTGAACCCCATAGAAGAAGAGCAGTCCACGAAGGAAGTCGTGGACCGGAAAAGAAAACCCGCGAATCACGAAGGAAACAAACATAACCCGGAACCTAGATGGGGGACGGGGGACGGGGGATTACCTCGTTGCCAGGGAGTCTCACGGCCCTCGTGTCCTGCGGGATCAGGCCCCGCTCGCGTAGTTTGCGGAGATCGCTCTCCCGCGTTTCTGATCGCCGCCAGCCACCATCGGTGACGCGAGCAGCGGCGGTGCCCTTTTTGCCTCCGGCGGCGCTGGTCCCAACCGCAGATGAGGATTTCTTTGTTTTCCCCATGGCGCTACGGTGGTGGTGGCGATGCCAAAGCAGAAAGAGCAGAGGAAATGTAGAAGAAACTCTCAGCGCGCAGCGAGAATAAGCTCAAGAACAAGGAAGCAGTGAACAGATGAACTGAGGCGGTGAAAAACAAACCACGATTTCACCAAGGATTATAATAGCGAGGACGACGCACGCCGGCCGTCCATCGAGAAGACGTAACGCCAACGGTAGATCTGGCCGTACACGTGTCAGCACCACAACGAACCGTCATTACCACGCCGTCCACTACGTGCGGAAATCGAGGAGACGCCGTAATCATCTCTACGCCGCGCGTGACCAGTCAATTCAAAGTCAGGAAGTGGGACCCACGCTTCGTCCAGTCAAGTCATCTCTGGCGTAGCAGACGCCTTAGGTCATCGATCGTCAGCACTGACGTCATCAAAAGCTATACTAGCACCAACTTCGGCTTCACATCTAAGAGTACTCACTCGAATCTACGATTCGACTAAATACTCGGGGGCTACTCCTATCAGGAGCGCTGGCCGCGCACCCGACAAACAAATGAGGACAAAATTACTTCTCTGAGTCCTACGTCGAGTCTACGACTCCACTACGGACTCGGGGGCTACTCCCATAGGGAGGATGGATTTAAGCATCCGAAAATTTTCGAGTCCTGTGGACTTAACAACTGAAACAATGCTTGAAATAAAGTCTCCGTTCGAGTCTACGACTCGAACAAACACTTGGGGGCTACTCCCATAGGGAGCGCTGGTCGCGCACCCTATGAAATCTTCGACTGCGATCTTCCGGATCAGCACGCAAAAACTTTTTGGCAACTCTGCCCCAACAAAACGCTAAGTGAGCGACAATCTCCTTGGCCACCCGAAGCACCTCCGCGGTGACAAACATTCGGATGTTGTGTCTTCGACACAAAGATAAGACCTACAGATATCATCTGATGGCCTGGCAACGCACCTGACTGCGCTCTGCTAGTATGAAGCCGTACCAGCAGGTACGATGAAAAATCCCGACGGACGCGTTGGGTACACCAATTAAAATCACTGGAATTCCACTCCTGTAAGTCCTCTGCGGCCTGAGTCGAATTACGCCAGCATATGTTCCAGGTCCGGGTTGAGGGACCCGATCCTGAAGAAGATCGTGTTGTTTCGTCCTAAGACAGTTAACTGACCCTGATCCGTCGGGTGAGTCAGGCACACGCATCAACAATCCCTACGCTCATATACTATTAAAACATAGTTGCACCCGAAGAATGGAAGAGTCCTCAGCCGAATCTACGATTCGACTGATCACTCGGGGGCTACTGACATGGTTATACACTACAGGTACATGACTTCAGCATACCTGGTCCGGCCCAAGGAAGGCCCACAGCAGATATACGCTGGCCCATGAAGATTTTCGGGTGGCCAAGGCCCATGACGCCTTCGGATCCTTGGAGAACAAGTCTAGCGGAGATAGGAAATTCAAAGGGGTAAAACCCTAGAACTTGTAACCGACTAGGACTATGCCCGGGACCTGCCTGAGTCTATATAAAGGCCAGGAGGGCACGTCCTAGATCCCTCGACTCATACTTTCGCACACGCATCCACGCCAGATCGAATCTGCGCACCCTGTAATCTTCGGTTCCGCCGTAATCAAGAGCAGACAAGTAGGAGTAGGGTTTTCCCTCCGGGGGCCTGAACCTGGGTAAATCTCGTGTCCCCTGGTTGCTTGTCTGTTAACCGTGCCACGATATCCAGCATCCCCATCTTCTCCAAAACCGAAGTCCATAACAATGGGCATTGACGAGATTAAACCTCGTCAATATGCTTAGCTTTTTTTTAAGCATCTAGTCAGAACTAATTCAGTTCTCGATTAGAAGCTTGGGGGCTACAATATAAAGTTTTTAACTCGGAATCTGCTTAGCTTTTCTTTAAACATCTAGTCGGAACTAATTCAGTTACAACTAGAGGCTTGGGGGCTACAGTATTGAAAATTATAAACACTGCGTATGCTACTCTTAAAGCATCTAGTCGGAATAAGTTCATTCCATCTAAATGCTTGGGGGCTACAGTGAGAGTTTTTTCTAACTTAGTCACTCTTAGAGCATATAGATGTAAAACTTATGGTTTTCCGTCTACATCCTCGGGGGCTACAGTGGGATACTCATATGAAATGCAAAAGGCAAAGTAAAACTTACAAGTGCAATGATCTTAAGGTTTGTAGCGCTCTCGGCTAGCAGCTTGCCAATGGAGATGCTATTTCCTTACAAGATGTTCGCTTGTCGGAGGAGTTCCTCAAGGCCGCACGTCGGAGATGTCGGTACTCCTCCAGGAACCAGAGCTGTGTTACTCGGCGTGAGCGCCGGGTAGACTATCTTTGGGAACTCAAAGGGTTTCTGGGGAGCAAGGGCACCGCCTTCGGTAGAAGTACCAGCTTCCACCACCGATGGCATCCTTAGCCGGAGCTTCAGCCATTTGTTGAACAAGTGTTCTCCTGCATCGCCTGCTCGCCGACAACAGCAAGCTCGGTAGAGGCGCCAGAATCCACTTCCATGGCGGAAGGGCCTGGTGCCTCCTTAGCTTCTGAGCTTGTCGGGGCAGACGAGGTCTTGACGGCAGGAGTAGCAGGGGCGATGGCGGGGGAGGCATCACGATGCAACATATCTTTGATATTTCGAGAAGCCCCCAAAGTTTTGGAGGTCTTCTTGAGGCTGGTCGTGGCTTTCTTCCTGAAACGTGCAAAATGCATAAGTACAGGAGCAAGACAGATAAATAGACAACGTCGGAGAATGAGAAGCTTACACTAATGGGGGTGCTTTGGCAAAAATCCCGGTGGTTCTTCTCTTTTCCGCCTCCAGGGCGGCGGTAGTCTTTTTGGAGGCTCCACCCTCCGTCTTCTTCTTCTTGCCTCCATCGGCAGCGTCAGAGGTGGATCTCTTCCGCTTTCGCGCCAACTGGACCTCGTCGTCGGACACGACCGTGACTTCCTTCATCTTTGGATCGTAGATTTGGGCAGCCAGGTTGCCCTCATCTAGATCGCTAAGCTGTTAAGTAAGAAATCACCGTGTTAGACAAGATGCTATTGGCAAGACGAAAAAACTGGAGCATATGTCCAACACGGAAAATAAATACCTACCTTTGGGCACTTGCCGTATACGAACATGTCGTAGGTGATGGTGAAGCCACGCTTCTTATCCTTCACCTTGATGATGTCCTTAAGGCGGAGCTTGACAGAGTCGCTCGAGAAGTTGTCCATGGAGATGCGGAGACTATCCCTTCTATCGCTGGTATACTCATGCATATACTTCGCGCGGTGCTGCAGAGGTTGGATTCGGCTGATGAACCAGCACATGGCTAGGTCCAAGCCGGTCAAACCCGTCTCTACAAACCATTCGATCCGCCTTATAGCGCGAGAAGCGTCGAGGTCGGAGGGAAGGGAGGCTTGGGATCTCCATGTGGAAACTTCAGCGGCGGCTCCGTCCACGAAGTCCGGGTACGTTACTTCTCGGCCCGCCAGAGGAATGTCGGGGCCGTAAAAGTACGTCCGCTGCCAATTCTTGCAGGACTCGTGGCCGACGATGTCGGGGAACCACCGTCCAGGTCGAATCTTGAAGCCTATGGTGCCGCAGTTCCTAAGCTCCTCCTTACTATGTTCGGCTTCACGTTTGACGGTGAAGAAGTACAAAAAAAGGTCTAACCTAGGCCTTATCCCTAGATATCCCTCGCAAAGTGCCGCGAAGTTGCTAAGCACTAAGATACTATTGGGGGAGAGGTTATGGGGCTGGACCCTATAGTGGTTTAAGACAGAGAGGAAGAAGTGGGAGATAGGCAGGGAAACACCGCGTACCTGCTGAGCTTTTAGGTACACCTTTTCTCCGGCTTGGGGAGAAGGTGTCACCTCGCCGGCCGGTGCCGCACGCCAGGCAAGTCCCTCCATCGTAGGGAGGTAGCCTTCGGCGACCATCTCTTAGATATCGCGGTCGGTGATGTCCGAGCCACGCCAGTCGGCCTTGTGCTAGTCTGGCTCCTCCTCCAGTGGCTCTAGCGCCGCCAAATTTGGGTCGCTGCCGGTGGATTCGATCACCGCCAATGCGGGGTGACCAAACCCTCTGGGGGCACGACGACGGGGCTCGCCGGCTTCGCCGCGGCTTCGTTCGACGCCGCCATTGATGGGGAGGTGCTGCTGGTAGCCATGGAGTGAAGATTGGGTGTGACTGGTGCAGATGGGAGCTAGGGTTTTTTCGAGGTTTCTCGCGGAGAGCTCGAGGAGATGCGCGGCTGGAGGAAGAAGATGATGCGAGAAGAATGAGGTAAAAAGTAGAAATTTCCCCACGGTTACTATTTATCAACCTCGGCGTCAAGATTTGTGTAGCTTGATCGGACGGTTGCCGCGTAGACGACGGGTTCGCGAACGTGCGTGGAAATTTCGCCACGTCTCCAACCATCGCCGCCAACGGTTCGTATCGGTCGCGCGGGAAAATCGGATATGATTGCGTTCTCTGCATGTGTGAGTTACGAGGCGTCGCTGACCTAAGCCTACGTCGTCCTAGCTGACATGGGTAGATGAGCCGTCACATCGAAGATTCCGACATAGACGGATTCAATCTGACTACGGAAAAGTACGATGGAAGATTTAGCATTTCTCCGATTTACAAGTTAAAGACGGAGAAAGTTTTGCAGGGTTCTTTGGAAGGACTACAAGATGTTTCTTGACGATTTGCCGACATCCATCTAGACGGAGCATTCCCCATGAAGAGGCAAGACGGCGCAAGATCTCGGAGTTCTCCGGGGGCTACTATTGGGGATATGCTATATGGGTATCCTCATAGCATGTCACTTATCCGGATAACCCGGGTGTCCCATAGTCGGTAGCATGGCATATGGCCTGATGGGCGTCCCAGTTAGATGGATCCAGAAGGGAGGCCCTTGCCGGATAAAGGAAGGCTACGGTGGAGTCACTAACGTACCCGGAGCCTTGGAGTACAAGATACACAAGACTAGTAATAGAAAGTGTAGGACTCTGTAACCTGTTCGGCTAGGAATTTTCCCTGTAACCCTAGGACCTGGCGACTATATAAGTCGGGCCTATGGGAGCCTTTAGGGCACAATCTCATACGATAACTTAGACTCTCTAGTCACCTCGCACAGCGAACCAATCCCTGTAACTTGGCGTATTGCCCTTATAGTGATTCATAGCAGGAGTAGGATTCCGCCGCCGTTGTGGGATCTGAACCTAGGTAAGCTGTGTTACCTCGTACCCGTCAACCGTCCGCCTTACCCCACGTCTCTAAACACGCACTATGGCGTACTCGTCGGCAATACCATGACATTTGCCTCCATGATCCTTCATATTCAAAACATGTTTTAGTATGAAGGTTATCTAGGAACTGAAAGGATTGTTTCAGAAACCATCATGTGTGAAAGATATTGTGATATCTGAAACAATGTTTTGGGTGCAACATGATAGAGTATAATTTATCAAAATACACCACTATAAGAAATGTTTTCTTCTGCAACGACTTGGGCCTTTGGTCGTCATAGAAGGCGCGTCTTCCACGAAAAAATTCTTGGCTCGACCGTGGCTGATGGAAAACTTTTTTTTTGATTTCGTGCCCCTCTACTAAGACGAAACAGCTAAAAAATGGACGAAACTCGATAGGCACATAGAAGAAGCAAGATTTCCGGTTCCTCGGGCGATGTTGACTTGCCGAAATATTTTTAGGTGTGTGGGTCCCGTACGTTAGTGACTCTAGCGGACCAAACTTTTTGGTCGCCCCTCCCTAATTTGAACTGGATAACATTGTTCGATGCCTCTTCCATTTAGTCAGGTTGCTAGGTCCCACATGTTTGCCTCTTATTAGAGAAATCGTGTGTATGATGCAATTTGTTTCCTTCCCTATTCCGAACTTGATACCATTGATCGATGCATCTGCCGTTTAATCTGGCTGCTGGGTCCCACCTGTCATCCTCACACTAGAAGAAACGCGTGCATGATTGATTTTTTTCCTTTGCTCGTGCCTCCCTGATTTGAACTCGATAACGTTGCTCGATCTATCTTCCGTTATTCATGATGTTGTGTCCCACATGCCAGCCTCTCATTAGAATAATCATGTGTATAATGGAATTTATTCTTTCGCTCCCGCTACCATGTTCCGAACTTGATAGTGCTGCTAGATGCATCTTCAGTTTAATCATATAGCTAGGACCCACATGTCATCCTCTCATTAGAACAAATTTGGGCATGATGGATTTTTTCCTTCGCTCATGCCTCCCTAATTTGAAATCGATAACGTTGCTCGAACTATCTGTCGTTAATCACGTTGCTCGGTCCCACATGCCAGCCTCTCATTAGGAGAATCATGTGTATGATGGAATTTTTTCCTTCACTGCTGCTAACCTGTTCTGAACTTGATAGCGCTACTAGATGCATCTACCATTTAATCACGCAGCTGGCCCCACATGTCATCCTCTCATTAGAAGAAGCGTGTGTATGATTGATTTTTTAACCTCGATCACGCCACCATGTTAACTTGATAGCGTTGCTCGGCGAATCTACCATTTGGTCACGCAGCTTGGTCCCACATGTCAGCATCATATTAGAAGAAACATATGCATGTTAGATTTTTTTCTCGCTCGCGCCTCCCTATTTTGAACTTGACGACGTTGCTCGATGCAGCACCTGTATAAGGTCTCGCTGGGGGGGTCTCATATGTCAGCCTCTCTGTAAATGAAAATTCTATGATGGACTTTTTTCAGCCGCCTCCGTTGTTCTAACCTTGGTCCATTGCTGGGTCCCAAATGTTAGCCTCCTTTGTGCAGGACACGTGTCTAGGCTGGGTCCCTGATGTCAGCCTCCATTTAAAAGAAAAGTGTCTATGTTGGACTATTTTTTTGGGTCGTGTCCGCCAATTTTGACCATGGCAACATTGCTAGATGCGACAACAGTTTATTGAGGTCCCAGGTATTAGACTTTAAAAAAATGTTAATATATACTCCGTTGCTGGGTCCCACATGTTAGCATCAGTATATAATAACATTAATTGCCACAACCACTATTTTGACTTTGGTATGTTACTGGGTCCTATATGTCAACCTTCTCTGTCCAGGAAACATGTCTTTGCTGGGTCCTACATGTCAGCTTCTATTTTGATGTATTTTTTGGGTCGAGTCCATGCTAGATGCAACAACAGTTTATCTAGGTCCCAAATGTCAGCTTTAGAGAATAAAAAATATTAATCTATACTCTGTTGCTAGGTCCCACATGTAAGACTTAGTATATAATAATAGATATTGCCATGACCACTATTTTGACCTTGGTACGTTGCTGGGTCCCACATGTCAGTGTTCCCTGTGCAGGAAACATGTCTATGTTGGGTCCCACATGTCAGCCTCTATTTGAAAGAAACATGGTATATATGTTGGACTATTTTTTTAGTTCTAGTCTGTCGTTCTGTCCTTAGCAACATTTCTAGATGCAACAGAAGTTTATGTGGGTCCCTGATGTTAGCCTCAGAGTACAGAAAAGTTGACTCACTAATAACACAAATTTCCTAGGATTTGAACTCAAGACCTTAGCTACGGATATCTGCGTGCCTTGCCACTATGAAAGAAACAGCTAATACAATAGAATAATTAAACGATACTGCTATAACTTACGAATTTGTCTCCTTAAAAAGCCTTTCTTTTACCATATTTATCTTGCATCAAATAATACGTCGGCACTTCTGGTAGCTAAACTAAAAGCTGCTACATAATGCAATAGTTTCTACACAAAAATTCCACATAATGGAGTAGTTTCTTAAAAACATGGGTAGGCAGAATTTTTTTAAATTTTGAGAGGTGGGGGGCAATGCCCAAAAGACCAAATCAAAAGAGATTAACTATTCTACATGGGCTGCTCTACATGGGCTATACTCCATAGGTTATTCTTCATGGGCTCCTTTCTCAAATTTCACTGGGCTATGCTCAGCAGCCCCCTCACACCTAAAATGTTGAATAAAAATGTTCAGGGCTATGCTCCATGGGATCCTTGCTCAAATTTCTCTGGACTATGGTAAGTAGTCCCATGCCCCGAAAAGGCCGAATTTAAATATTCTAGGCAAAAGAGGGGCCGAATGGCCTTCGATTTCTTCTCCTGGTATATAAAAATTGCATTGTGTTGTGGCTGAGCTAGATTCAAAACAAAGACGTCAGAGAGGAAGGGGGAAAGAACGATAATTATTTTTGGCAGATATTCATGTAAACTTCAGTAGTATAGAATAAGATAGAAAAATTATTGACATGTTCGCAGTTCATATTCAGTATCACTTGACCAATTCAGCAACATTTCAAAGTGAGCGATTTAGCAATAGAGACACTAAAATAAAATAGAAGTACAGAGTGAACCAGTTCTTGTTTCATCACTAAAAACCTCATCGCACGATCAGTTTGGTGTTTTATCCAAACACAGTCAACCACTAGAGCATGCAAAACTGACGATCAAGTCTGCTTCGAGTACCTTCTTCTCACATCAATGCCTGTGCGACCCCGTATGCAACCCAAAATGCCGAAGTCTCATTTAGATTGTGACAAGGCCATGTTTTGAAAAAAGCAAGACTATCTACTGCCCTTGATTTAAACAAGTACTAGTACATCAGTATTAGTTCTACAAAATGCTTTAGTAATAGCAAGGACAGAACAATTGAGAGATTTAGTAGCTTTCATGCTTTAAATTCAATAGTAGTATAGAGAGAATTCAATTGAGTATTAGTTCTTGTTCCAGCTCAGTATTAGTTCTTGTTCCAGCTCAAAAAACCTTGGCGCATGATCATGCTTTCATGCTTTCAGTATTAGTTCTTGTTCCAGCTCAAAAAACCTTGGCGCATGATCAGTTTGCCCTATTCTCCAAATAGACTCGATCATTGGAGGAAGAAAAACTAATGATCAAGTTTGCTTCTATGCGAATACCTCCTCCTTACGTCAATGCCTGTGTGACCCCTATATGCAACCAAAAATGTCCAACACATATCTATATAATTGTGAAAATGCTAAGTTTCAAAACAAAAGCAAGACAATCTAATGCACTTGATCTAAACAAGTACTCCAATTACATCACAGTTAGTTGTACAAAATGTTATACTAATAGTAACGACAGAACATTTGGTAGATTCAACAGTACATAATAAGTTCGAAAAAATATCGACAGATTCCTATTTCATATTCAGTAACACTTGATAGATTCAGCAGCATCACAAACTGACTGATTAGCAGTACATAGAGAATGACCAAAATAATTGACCGATTCAACAATGCACACATTGAAATTCAATTGATATAGCAAGGCATGATTCAAAAGGAAAGCGAGACCATATTCTGCACTCGATAGGTCGATCTGAACAAGTACTAGTATATGGTTATTATGAAAAATAGATTAGTAGAGGAAGAACTTCATACGAAATACTCAGAACTACCTTAATCTAGGAACCACATCTCCCAAAATGGTAAGTACCAGTATATATAATATAGTAGGTATTACTAAAAAATACATTAGTAGTAGGTGGAATCCATAAAAATAATCCTAAGTACAACTACTAAGAACATGTAGTAAGTATTTCTAGAAGTGAAAATAATCTAACAAATTTTAAGATGTGTTTATCTCACTCATGAATCCTAGCAATGCTAAGACGATATTCCAGGGTGAACACCGACGGTCGACGAGCAACCAGGAGCGATATTGGCACCGACAGGAGCCACTGCAGCTCATTGAATAGGACGCCGTCGGTGACGTGGTGCTCTCCGGCATGCATATCCCAGGATTTTTAAACCTTCTACCATCGATCACGGTCAACAACCAAAAGTTCACCAGGTACTATGGCGACAAGAACGCCGCCGACCTGATGCATATGACAGATACAACGTGTAGCGATTGGCGCATGTCAAATCGCACCGCGGACACCATACCATTGTCCCCAAATCGGATGATATCTACTGTTCACAGGTCTATTGCCGGTAGAGGCTTAGAGGTGTACCTGCCTGTTTTACCGTAGCAGAAACTGCGCACCTGATCGAGTAAGCTTCACTGAGGTGGGTGAGGAGCACTGCCAGTGAGGCGGAAAACACGCAGCCATCCTCCATGAAGTTGCACGGGCCGTGCGGTTACGCGATCTTGTGGTTGTGGACCTGATGGTAGGCGACCAATTTCCCGCAACCGTCGTTGGGACATCTGCTACCTTTTCCGCTGGTGACTGGGAGGTTCAACTCCTTGGAGCATGCGGCCAGCTGAACTAGTAGTGTCCATACGCATAGCGATCTCATCGAAGATATTGGTGCCAACCTTGATCCATCCGCTGTTCCGCCTATTGGGCCCCGAATCCTCCATCGCGTCCCGATGGATTGGGGTCGAGGGTTGATCAATCTATGAAAGTTGGAAGGACCAATGTTGCGAGCGAGATAACGAGGGAAATGAGTGAAGCGTGTGCTGGTGATGATATGATATGCTGCCGGAGATGGGGAAGATGGAATGGCTCTTTGAACGAGGAGTTTTGTGCGTGTTACTTTATCGGTCTTCTGCTGCAGGGCACAACTGCATCAAGTAGACTTTAATTAGCTATCTAGTCTAGCACGCCAATACGTTTTATAGTGTACTTCTCAATACTAGTACTGGGTAGAACGTGCCTTGCAACTCAGACAATACTACTACTATACTACTACATAGTAGTACTAGTAGAATGATATATTATCACAATATAAAATTATACAGTAATATGTAAAGCACAGAAAATAATTATAATTTCGAGCCACATCCATAAATTATCGGGTGTATATTTGGTCCTTGTGCGTTGTGTTCATCGTTCTTATATCAATAGAATCTCCTAGATGCTAGAATGGCAAATAAGATTCGATGGTTACAATGTTGGGATTTGCTAGTATTAATAAAACATTAATGTTGAAAGTTATCCATACACTATATAATGGTAAGATAATATAAGATAAATATCTAACAAAATATGGTCTTGTCACATCAGCTTAACCAAACAGTAGTGCATGAGCCTAGAATCATTGAAGGCAAGGTTGTTTACATATAGTACGACCCTTATTACACAAACATTGAGGTGATTGTTTCTTAAAATGTATGACATGTGGTTTGTAATATCCCGTTGATGCTAAAATTTCCATAATTTCCAAAGAAAATATAGTCAAGTACATACGAGTAACCAAACTGATTACAATAAGACACAGTACCGATTCAAGGACATGTTTCAAAAGAGAGAGACCAAAAAGTTGAAAGCTGATGACTTCAGACAACCAAACAAAATAAATATTTCAATAGGGCCGAGAACTATTTATCTAATTGTAGTACCAAGTATTACATACGGATTGCATCAGTACATACTGTGGCGACAAGTCTTGTTTCTTAGTTAAACATGAGGCCGGTTCCAATTGAGGGCATTCACTAAGGATGGGATGAACCAAAGCGGATGCTGCACCATTCCTGCCTAGAAGCGAGGGTTACTAATTCTCTCCAAGACATTGAATTCATATCTAACACCATAGTATTTACCACTCAGACTGTAGCGGCATAATTCAGGCTGCCACTCTTTGGAAAGCCATATTGTAGTTGGTAAGATATAGACACAGTTGCTTCTCGTCAGATAACCTGAGGCAAGATATGCACCGCCTACAGGCTTGATAATCAAATAGTTCACTCCAAGGAAAAGAGAATGTGATCCAAGGTCAGCAATCCTTTCATATGGATTAGCTTGAACAACCTGACTAGTGTTCATTGAGAACACCAAGTAGATAACCCGGAACTATAAGTGGAGATAGTCCGATAGTAGTGCACAACACGAGGATGAGCAGCACCAGTACAATGGAGGTAATGACAAGTAAGATAACTTGGATCATAAGAAGCGCCAAGCATATATACATGAAGAAGCTTTGAACCATCTGCAGATCTTGCTAACCACCAAAAACCAAAAAAGTAGTCGTGCTCGTCTCCCGTAGTATTAAGAAATGCATCAACCAAGTCATCCGCGGCAGCAGGTCGCGCCAAGACCAGCGCAGGACCTTGAAAAAGGTAGAACGTGTTAACTTAAGATTTTCGCAGCATCATATAGTGAATCATAATGAAAAATTTCCTTCTAATTGAACTACATGCAAAGTAGCTCGAACATTGGAAAAACAACTACAACCTACAATCCTACAAAGCAAACAAAGCATTATGTAATAGGGAAATACCCAAAAGAACAGACTCGTATTTTTTGAATCAATACGGGCAATTTTACCTCCTTTTATTTAAAAAAGGCAAAGAGAATTGACCGGTTCATTTGCAAGGGAACTTGCTGAAAACCCGTGCAAATGCAGAAAAAAATTGAACAAATTATTTTCAGGAGCTTCAAGTAGATCTTAAATTCCTATCGAATAAACTAGAAGACATCCGGAAAAATCTACATAATTCAATCGAATGAATCAAACGACTGCTATAAGAATAAACCCTACAAAAATCCTATGATTCATACAATTCATAGAGTCTAAAATAACTACTCGTATTTTCATTTAAACAAAACATTCCCTAAGTCATTTCAGTAAAATAGCTTGGGCACATGAAGCCACTACACTACATAAGAAGGAACAATTACAAGGATGCATAGGATCCCAAACATGAACGTTGCCATACAGAGCTATGGCGAACACTAGTCCATCATGGGTAATTACATCATTGTAACTATAAGGGATCAGGGTGTGGTTAAGAGGGAGTGGACGAACTGTCCATCCATCATCACTGCCCTGTAGGACATCAATTCTTACATCCAAGACTACAACAAGTGAGAAATCTTTATATCTTCCAGCAGCTGTTGGAACTTGGCAAATAGCAATCTTCTGCATTATAGCTGCATGATTATTATCCAACAAGAATGTGGTTGGCTGGTCAGTTTCTTGGAACGACAATTCTAGGAGAAGAATATTGCGACGAATGTACACGTTGTGAAGCTTGATGACCCACAAGTATAGGGGTGTATCGTAGTACTTTCGATAAATAGGAGTGTCGATCCCAACGAGGAGAAGAAGGTGTTGACTAGTGGTAAGGAGCAGGAAATCTCTGTAAATACTTAGCAACCAAATTTTTTAGGGGTTTTCTGATAAAGCAAAGAAACAAAGTGCAAGCAATAAAGACAACGAACAAATGCAGCAAGTGGCCCAATCCTTATAAGGACCAAACGTTCTCGAGGACACATGGGAATTCTGTCAACTGCTTTCGCTTTAGATAGCGAGGACACATGGGAATTATGTCAAGTGCTTTCGCTTCAGATAGCTAAGTAGTATTCTTTGGTGTTGTAAGTGTTGTGTGGGTGAACCTGTGCTAATGTACCAACCTTACTTGGACTAATAAATACTTGTTATTAAACCCCCTACAAGCATCCGCAACTATAGGAAAGCAATTAAGATATAAACCTAACCACAGCCTTAAACTCTGAGATCCTACGCTCCCTTATGCAATGGTGTCCTAACGGGGGTTCAGGTTTCTGTCACTCCGGCAACCCCACAATTAGTAGACAAATACACAATGCATTCCCCTAGGCCCATAAAGGGTGAAGTATCATGTAGTCGACGTTCACATGACACCACTAGAAGAATAGCACCACAACTTAAATACTAAACCATTGAATAATAACTAAACACAAATCCACTACTAAGAACATGACTTCTCCCATGTCCTCAAGAACTAAACGAACTACTCACAAGACATCATATGTATCAAGATCAAAGATGATATGGTGATGAATAACAATCTAAACATAAACAATAATCCAATGGTTCCACTCACAAGCATCAACTACAATAGTAATCAACACCGGAATGTTTCCCCTAAGAACTATGCAAGTATTCAACACAATTGTTACAGTGGGACAGAGTGGTGATGATGGTGTTGGTGGAGATGATGGTGTGGATGATGATGATGATGATTCCGATGAAGTCTATCTTGATGACGGTGTTGATGATCTCCCCTCTTTAGGATGGAATTTCCCCGGAAGAAATCTGTCTGCCGGAGAGCTCTTTCTCTCTCGGTGTTTTCCGCCCCGCAGAGGCGGCTGAATCTTTTTGTGGTCGCTCTCCGTGTTTTAGGGTTCCGAGAGGAAGATATAGGTGAGAGGGCGGAGTTGGAGGCCATCCAGGTTGGCCACACCTCGTCCAGGCACGACCCAAGGGGGACCATGCCTGGGGGTTGTGGGCCCCCTATGGCCCAACTCCGCCTCCCCTTCTGGCTTCCTTCGTCTTCTGGGAAAATATTATTTTCCATGATTTTCTGGTCTTCGCGAAATTGCATCAAAACACCTCTTTTTCCATCAGAAACCTGACTCCGCAGTTCATCCTCCAAGAATCATCCAACATGCAAAAATAGATGAAAAGACATAAGTATCACCTCTTAATATGAAATATATCAATGAATAGAGGCAAATTATGATATAGAAAGGTGATGCAAATTGGACGTATCAAAGCTCCAGCTTTCCTCTAAACCTAGATGTTGTAATCCAATCTCCATTGGCGCCTACCCACTGCCCAGAACTATAGCCTGGTACCATAGCATCGGGCGAGAACCTGTCCAATGATGATAACTTGCACGGGAGGCTATCAATTTTGAAGTAATGCAAGAAATTTGTCGGTCCCTTTGTCGGGGGGGATGAAGAACACATGGGTGGACAAATGGAAGTGAAGCATCCAATGCTGCACTAGCTTTTGCAATTTCAAGGAAAAGTTTGGATGAACCGATTAGGCTAGCGTCAGTGATGACATTGTATCTGGTTATGAGTTCTTCAAAGGGGCCTTCAGTAAACACATCGTGAAACAGCTCAGAATCATGCTCACTGTTCTTGATTGCTGACTCCATCGCAAGGAAGCGTCTGTATTGTATTGATTGGGGTTTCAGAAGAGAGGGGAATCAACAGTGACAACTCCCTGAGGGAGACGCGAAAGAGTATCCGAAAGTGGCATATGGCGGCAGCAGCGACACGTGGTGTGGAAGGGGAAAACGTCGGAAGAGAGGGGGACAGGGGGGTTAATCACCCTGGAGGGGCGCTGGGGAATATGCAAGGGGAAAAGGTTGAATTAATCAACACTAGCGGGCGCTCCTCTTAGCTGCATTTCGAGGAGACAGTAGTAGACATCTAGACGGTCGGAGTAGTTAATTTAGACGTGGGTTTCATTCTTCGGAGGAGACTGGCCTGACTCCCTAATTACTCCATCCGTTTGGAAATATAAAGTGGTTTTAGATTAGTGAGCTAATGAATCTAGACACATTTTAGTGTGTAGGTTCAAATGAATCAACATACTAAAAGGTGTCTAGATACATTTACTTCACAAACCTAAAACATCTTATATTTCCAAACAGAGGGAGTAGTACTAGACGCCTAGGGAACGGGTAGTAGTTCGGAAATCCGAGCTCTGTATTTTGGTTCAGTCCAATGGAACCTCATGTTTGAATTCCTCTATTTTCATGTGATTCAAACACATACTTGATCCAAATTCCTTTATATTTATATTACTATAGGATTAAAGAGGTCATGCAACTCCAATCCTACGGATTTCCTATTCATGTGTTTTGAGATTCCTGCAAATCAAACGATCCCTTAATACTCTAAAATTTTGGGAACATGCTCTAGAGAAATGAGAGAAGATTCTAGAACAACGGAGACTTGTGTTCGAGGTTTGTTCATAAAGTTCATTGTGCTAAATACTATCAATAGAATCTTCTAGATACTAGAATGGAAAAGAAGATCCAACAGCTAGCAATGTTGGGATTTGGCAATCTTTGATCCAACAGTCAGTTTTCAAAGTTCTTCATACACTATATATTTGTAAGATGCAATATAAGATAAGAAAAGTGAGGCCAGGATAATTTATGGGCCCACACAAAGCATCGTTGTTTACAGAAAATCCCATGTGCTAGAGCTAAAATCTTGGGAATTTGACATGATATGCGAATATCATATGTGAAAGGGCTATGTTTTCCCTTGGTATTTTGGTGATGATGACAATCCCACTTGTGGTTTAATTGTGTGCTTGAGATTCAGGTTATTCGATTTCGATCGAGCTTGTGGAGCTTATGGATGCCTCTCTTGGAGTCTCGCGAAGACGGCGGACTTTGTTTTTGCCTTTCTCTTTATTTATTGTTTTAGGTCGCCGTAATATCAAGAGGGGTGTGGCACCCCGGATTTACGACTCCGAGAATACCCGTTATGCATACAATTCACGTTCCCATGATCAGTGAGCCGTGAGCATAACCGACCAGTATCATTATATCATCCAGAAAGTAATGATTACAAAACTTATAAAGTGGGTGTTATGGAATTACAACACAAGTAGCAGAAGTCTTCAAGCGCAGAGCCCATGTCATGCCTTAACCTACAGGCAGCTGACTGAGAAGACGGCCTAGCTCGCATAGACGTCAACACCTTCGTCACCTCTTAACATCTGCAATCTGGCCAAGTAAATAGCCAGGGAATATGCCGGTGAGTATTTGAATGTACTCGCAAACCACCGAGACAAGGTAACAAAGATAATGCATATTGGGCTGTGGTGAGATAGCTCTACACTATAGTTGTTTCTGAAAAGCCTAACATTGGCATCTCTATATCTTTGTTTAAAAAGAGTTTTTGGAAAATATGCCTCCTTTCAGAAAGTCCGGATATCCCATATCCTTGTTAAAAACTTTGGAAACAGTTTTATAGCAAAACCGTTTTGAAAACATCTTTGACCATCTCTGGTCAAACCCAAACTCTTTCTTATCTTTCCTTGTGACCAAGTCACATCCTTTTTATTAATCTCAAACATATTCCAAGTTTACTCCTAGCAATCACCTTTCTAACCGTCCTTGACCGTGGACGCGGCTATTCGAATATATTAGACTCTGCAGAGTTTATGCACTTTACCCACAAGAATCAATACATCCGTCGGGATACAACCACGTCCCGCTACACACGGTAGATGGGGGTTCGGATAATCAAACCTAACTTTTCATTTGTCCATCCCTAGCAACGATGGCTTTTCCTTTTGGGTTGTTCTCCCCGGCACGAGTATGTGGCACGACGGCCATAGTCCTCCCTTCCATACAAGCCTATACCCCAAACCGTAGTTTGGCATATAGTAATTTGACTCCACTTCCTTACGTACTTACAATAAGTCATATCGTCCGCGAGAGACCCAATTGTTGCACCGGTACCTTGTCCACGACAGTCCGGATTTCATGGGATTTCTCCCCTTTAGCGAGTACGAGCAGCCCCTACTAAAGACAATAAACTACAAGCTAAGCCCCAGCGACTGGGGTAGTATGGTTGCACGGATAAATTGTTCCGGTAAAGGCGTAGAACATCCCTCTCTCTTTCTCTTGCTCAACCTTCTCTTTATCCTCCTCATACCTTCTTTAGTAAAACCTCCACTCAGAAACGGTGCCTCTTTCCAAGGGTTTTATTTTGCAAACTTTGTAGTAGGGTAAAACCCAAAATAGTTTTATCATTGAAAATCCATGGTTTCCAAGAGGGAAGATGCTAAGAATCTTAGCCTTCATCTAAAGGGTAAAGTTGGGTGTTAAGAGTGTAGGTGTCCTAATGGGAGCTCATCCATAGCTTGGAGGAGCCAAGTTACGCACGCCTTTTTTAGTTGAAACAAACCATGCATTTAATCGTGAAGTTCATAAACGAGATATAAAACAATTGATAAAAAGGAGTAGGTCAATATAGGAGTTCAGGAATGGTGGCTTGCCTGTGACCAGCGAGATGTCCCTTGACGGCGTTAGAAAACCAGAATACCGAGTACAATAATAATAAGAGAAACCCGATGCTTCCTTCTTCCCGACGTCACACAGTCGCAGCTATCGCCGTTATCGAGCATACATGCAACCAAACAATACACCAATCAATTCAAAGCATACAAGCATCAATACATATAGAAAGTAACATATAATTACAATATATAAGACAGTAGGATGCTGGATGATTTGTTTGATAAGATTAGTAAAAGATTTGGAGGTATTGGGAGATGATCCGGTTGGATTTATAGTCTAGGAACTACCTAAGAGAGGGGTTTTTAACCAAGGGATTGATCTGTATGATACCATTGTATAATAAATAATACCATCAGATACATATTGATAAAATGAATCCAACCAAAGTGGTTTCACTATTTTATCAATTTCCATTGATTTATAATGATTTTTATAGAAACTCTAGTTGTAGGAAATAATTCACTAGACAAATTCTGGAGCTCCAAAAATTATTTCCTTGGGTGATTAGGTATTATGTGGTGGACTGATTCAAGAGGAGTTAGAATCACCTCAAAAAAATTAACAGAATGCCCTTGAGAAATTCCCAAAGACAGTTCTGGATGCATTTTGTCTTTTTCATAATATTTAATCTACAGAAGCTTTTGATGTGATTCCAAGGACACAAGTTTGGTACAAGTAATACCATTATGTAGAAATTGGAATCACACTTTTTGGAAATACATAAGTACTGTAGTGATTTTTCTAGTAAATAAACCATTCACATAATAGTTTAATTCACCAAAAAAATTAGATGCTTAATTAATTTTGAGCTCCTGGGGTTTGGTAAATATTGATATATATGTGTGCAGGGAGTTGGAATTGGATCAAAACCATCTTTGGTTTTACCTAGGGAATTTTCTAAAGGCAGATATGCCCTGATGTTATTTATCTTACTGGCAAACCATAGTTCACCTTGACATGGGACTAAGTCCATTTGTTGGGGATTTCAAATACCAACCAGAAGTTGTGTTCATGTCATTTTAAGTTGTAAAACTACTGGTAGGATTTAATGAGTGTATTATATACTCTCTAGAATTTGATTTAATATAATTAATCTATCAACATTCTGAGCTAACCCAGGGTACATAATGTTTGTAAAAACATGAAGGTATCTTGGGAATTTTAGATCTGGGAATTTCTGGTGTTTTTACAATTTTTAAATGATTTAAAAAATGCAATTTGCAGATCTAGAAATCTACTTAAAAGAAAAAGAAAGAGGAAGGGACTAGCGGGTCAGACCTGGGCGAAATGGGCCATGTAGGGCACCGCCGGCCCACCAGGGTATGATCCATGCGCGGGAGAGTAGGGTTTTAATCCCCGGGCCGGGCCCAGCGGTCAGTAGCACGTGGCCACGAAGAGGTATCGAGGGACAGGGGCCGTTGGATTAGAATTAGATGGACGGTCGGTGGCCTTCTTCCTCGTAGAGAAGAGGACGAGAGGGACGAAACCCTAGGTCGCACAGGACGGGGATGGGGAGCTCATCGGAGAGGGTCTGAGGCGATGGGAGGCGGAGGAGGTGACGCGGGACTCGATGGCAAGCACAGATAGGGGCGCCAAGAGGGTTCTTGTTACTGGGAGGGTACCCGTGTATGAGCACCGACAACGTCTATGTGGGAGCTCATCGAGGATGCCTCCAGATCACACTCCATGTCGAGGAGGAAGCTCGGAACGTGGGGTGGGCGCTCTCTACGGTCTATAGGGGATCATTGAGCGACAGAGGATACTTGGGGGCCGATGGTTTGGTCAGTCGAGTTCCACCATGGCCATCTCGCGCCGTCGGTTGCTCCGCTGGTCCTGGGACAAAAGAGAAGTACAGGGAGGTTGGTCAGAGTATGGGGGTCCTGAAACTTCATAGAGGATGGGAGTGGTGGCCTAGTGCGACGGCATGCTCAACCTTTTGGGGAAGGCCGAGAGGAGAGCTGCTACAGTGAGGAAGGGGATGGTTCTAGGAGGTGATGGGGGAGAAGGAGGTGTGCAGAGAACCTAATGGAGGCGGAGGGAGGTGCTGAGGGTGGCCTGTACCTTATATTGGTACATGGGTGGTTCATGCTGGACTTCATTCACTAGTGCAAGAGGGGAGGATCCTTGGATGCAGGTTGGGCATAAGGGGCGGCGTGGGGTGGTGTGGATTGGGCCCTGGTACGACCAGAGAGGACAGGGGAGGGCTGGTGGAGGCTGCTGCATTAACTTTGTAAGATTTGAGATATTTGGTACCCCTCTCTCTATGCTTCCAAGGGGAAAGGGACAAGGGAGAGTGCTTGCTACAGTGTCTTGGTTCAGTGGGTGGTCGACTAGAGTGAGGGGTAATGGCTGAGGGGACTGGGAGGGTTTTGCTTATGCCTTTGAATAATTTTAGATTTGGCCATCTTGATGATCATGAAGAACTCCTTGTATTTTGATCATGTGTAGATGGGGCAATGGTACTAGTAGATAGGTAGAGTCAAGATGCATCACCAATAATTACTTGCGATTTATTGGAGTATTTTATAGCATAATTATACCATTTATTCAAAAAGTGCAGAAGTAGTTTCTAGAAGGTCCTTTGATATTTTTACATTGAACAAGGTGGGGTTTTGGTGTGAGATGGTTATAAATGCCATACCACACATTGGAGGATTTTATTGAAATTTATTGAGATGGGAAAGTATTTTTAAGGAATTATTTCTTTTTTCTTCCATTTAACAAAAAGGGCAAAAAGAAATAATAAGGAATATAAAAAATATTTATGTTTGAGTTGGAAAGATGGGATATGATGAATAGGAATCATATGTGCCTTGATTTGGCCAAGTGATTTGTACAAAAACAAACTTGCCTTTATAGACAGAGTTTTTTTTGTTTTGCCAGAAAAAGAATTTAAATAGCTTTAGGCTCCAAATAATTAGGGAAATTATTTGTAAAAGGATTATATCCAAAGTAGATGATGTAAACTTGATTCATACATCATTGTCCACTTGGGTTCTCGAGGGTTTTGGGGAAATGGGAAGAAACTAGATTTTTGGGAATCTAGGGTTTTGTTATTTTCATGCCACCTAAACATGCTGGGATTGGTGAGCTCAGAGCTCACCTTGATACACGGGATGCATTTATAGATAGACCAAGTTATGCAGATGATCATGGAAGCAAGAGTTGGGATTGGTTGCAGTTGAGGTGGTCTAGAAGAAATGGAAAACTTTGTTGAAAATAAGGCTGCCATAACAGAGTGGTCATGGTGCCATATAAACCAGGTGGGTTTAAGATGCACAAGGTTCTGAAGGAAACAAGTGAAGTAGGGTTTGATAATCCATGGTTAGTAGGTCATAACCATGCATAGAGTTGGTCAAGGGGAGGTAGCATATAGATGTGAGCTTCTTCCAAAGTAGTCAAGATGATAAGATTTGCAGAAAAGATTATTATCTTGACTACAAAACTATCATGGAACAGTGGGAATCAGAATAGCTTAGCCAAGGGAAAGAGTGGGATTTGGTAGTACTAAATATGTACTACAAGATGGCCCAAGTACATTCTCACGAATGCACAAAGGTTGAAAAAGGTAGAGCTCCAAATATTGAATCTAGATAAGAAATCCAGACAACCATTTTTTGGCAGATTTAGGGTTTTAGACTAGAGTACAAGTGTAGATGATTTCGAGAGGTTGCTAGGTTCCAATCTCATGATAAAAGGTATGATATTGAGGTATAGATTTAATAGAGGGGATCCATGCTTGGATTGGGTCTCCACTGAGTTGGAAACTATCACGAGTGATTATCCCTAGATTGATCTAATTAGGAGATGAGATGGTTAATTAAGTGGCTTGGGTTGATCCAGATTTGGATGCTTGGTTTGATATTGATGATCACAAGCATAGATTGGGTCCTAAGGTATGAGATACTAGATTAGATCACTCTAGTTCCTAAGCAAACAAGGCAATCAGCAGATCAAGGCAATTTATCAGACAACAAATCAAGGCAATTCATCTTATCAATTATCCAACTATCACTAGGGTTACCATAAACCCTCGCTTGAGGTAAGGATGGGTATTTTGAAATGGGTTATTCTTTGAAGTAAGGTAAGGACCATCTTGGAGTTTTTACCAAGATTGGAATGAAGAGGTTTTTAGGAAAAAGGTTTTGGAAAAACATAGAGATAAGAATAATTGAAGGTTCTGTCTTGAAAACATAAGGAGATTATATATAGGTCTCCATAGTTTTGTCAATATAACTAGTAGAGTATTTTTTTGGGTCAAAGTCATCTTGGCTCGGGTTTTGAAATGCCATAACATTTGAGAATATGAAAGATGAGCCAAGACATCTCTTTTGTAAAATATCTTTTGTAAACTAGTGTTGAGTTAAGGAGTATAGTACCTAATACACAAACAGTTGCATGAGCATAAGAAAAAAAGTAAGCAAGCATTACAACATGTAACAAGAATTTTTTTGTTCCCCCCTGATTTTTTCCTTTTGGATAGCTAATTCGGTTTGCTAAAATTGGGATGTTACAAGGGGGTCCACCTTGGAAGGCTTTGGGGAATCACTTTTTGATGAAGAACCTATACTTGCACCAGCACAGCCATCCTATTCTTCAACAAGAGAGTGATTCTTGGAGTCGTTTGAGGTGTTTCTGTCCCGATCCGAAGTTCCGGCCAAGAGCCAAAAGTTCCACTCAGGGGTCTCTGCGGGGATGGGTTCGATAGTATTTCCGGCCCAACTTTCGGCAGATGTTCTGCCCACGTACTGGATGCTATTTGGCGGAACTACCACCGGAAGTAGCACGAGAATTTCCGGTCCACGGACCTGGTCAAGCCTGACCGATTTCTATGATCGGAACTTCCCATGCTGCTCCCGCTGAGTTCCTGATCGGTACTTTTGCCCAGCCGTCGGAAATTCGGGTTAGATGGTTCGTGGCCCGGAAAGTTCCGCTCCAAGTTCTTCTCCAAGTTCCTCTCACGTACTATATACTTCTATATGAAAGTGTCGTATTGACCAGAAATCCGGTCAAACTTTGGAGCATCCACTGATAGCTTTCGAGCCATTGGAGGTTTGTTGGGAGGAAATTCCGGTACCCCACCGGAAGTTCCGGTGGAGTCGCGGAACAGTGACGGTGGCTCAGTTGACTGTAGAGCCTCACTGGGAGACCCCAAGAGCAAGGTGTGATGAGCACAACAACAAATTTTCCCTCAGTTATGCAACCAAGGTTATCGAACCAGTAGGAGCAAGGAAACAACTCCAAGGGGTTGCTAGGAACTTGGAACCTGCACAACACAAACTCAAAAAATTTCCCCAACTTACAGTGAGGTTGTCAATGTCACTGGTTTGCTGAAAACAAAGGATTAAATGTATAGTGTGGAAGATAGTAGTTGATTGTAGAAAGTAAACGGTAACAGTAGATGATATATCAATGATAATGATTGGACCGGGGTCTACAGTTCACTAGAGGTGTTCTCCTTAAGATAGATAACATGCTAGGTGAACAAATTACAGCAAGACAATTGACAGATTGAGAAAAGCATAACAATGCATATACTAGACATTATGACTCCTATGAGATTTTATTGGGCATTACAACAATTTACATAGACCATAATCCAACTGCATCTATGACTAATAATCCACCTTCAGGTTATCATCCGACCCCCCTCCAGTACTAAGTTCCAAGCAACGGATAACTGCATTAAGCAATGTGTGTAGAGTAAACAATACAATTGTTCCATGCACAAAATATTGTTTTTTCTCCCTAGTAGCAACAACACATCTACAACCTTAGAGATTTCTTTCACGTCCCCAGATTACTAGAGGCATGAATCTACTATCGAGCATAAATACTCCTCTTGGAGTCACAAGCATCTACTTGGACAAGATAGCTACTAGCAACGAATAGCATGCAAGATCACAAATAACACAGACATGATAGAATCAATAATCAATCTGACATAGTATCTCAATATCCATCGGATCCCCGCAAACACAACATGTATGATTACAAATAGATGAACTTGATCATGAACGGATCTCACAAGATCTTAACATGATAGCACAAAGAAGGAGAAACAACCATCTAGCTACTGTATGGACCCATAGTCCAAGGGTGAACTACTCACGCATCATACCGGAGGCTGGCATGGTGATGAAGAAGGCCTCTGGGATGATATATCCCCTCCGGCAGGGTGCCAGGAAGAGCTTCAGATCCCCCGATCTAGGGATGATGGTGGCGAGGGCTATGGACTAGTTCATGGAGATCTGATCGGGTGCGTAGGGTTTCTGCATCGAATAGGCGAGGTCGGTTGAGGGCTAGGGGGCACACACCTTGCCCTGGCGCGTCCTAGGGTCGACCCGCTCCAGGGGGTGTGGCCACCCTGTGGAGCCCCTCCGTCTCTCCTCTGGACTCCGTGTTCGCTCCGGTAAAATATTGACTTTGGCTTTTTTACCGTCCAATTCCGAGATTATTTCCTTACTAGATTTTCTGAAACCAAAAACAGCAGAAAACAGGCAACTGGCACTGCGGCATCTTGTTAATAGGTTAGTCCCAGAAAATGTATAAAAATACCTCAAAGTGTAGAAAAAGCATAGAAAAGTTGATACTAAACAAGCATGGAACATAAAAAATTATAGATACGTTTACGACGTATAGCATCCCCAAGCTTAACTCCTGGTCATCCTCGAGTAGGTAAGTGATAAAAAGAATAATTTTTGAGGTGACATGCACCATCACAATCTCGATGAAACCATTTGGAAAGCATTGAAAGTTGGGATCAAAGTACTCTAAACATGAGCATGAAAGATGTAGCTCTAACAATAAGACAAAGCAACTATGTTGTAACATGAAAATATACAAACAAAGATCATGAATAACAATGCATTGAGAGATGTTTGTTTGTTTCACATATAGAAAACATAACATAGTGGTATTCAGCTTGCCCCTCATGGAGTAGCAAAACATAAATTCATAGGACACCTTCAAAGTTCATAAGGGTGACTAGATACAAATAGTTCAAGAACAAGAAATATCAACATTATGAATCAATCAATAAGTTTTGGGACAATGCACATAAAACTAAGAAAGAAAACTATGCTCTCTTAATTGGTGCATAAATATACAAGGTGGAGACTCAGCATAAAACAATGAAGAAAGGCCCTTCATAAAGGGAAGAAGGGATTTCAAGTTTCATAAAGAGCTTCCAAAAATTATGGTACTTATTAGCTTTCAGCTCTCATTGCCCCTATAATAAGCATCTTGAAGTGATTAAGGTTAAAGTGAAACAAATATGGAGTATATGCTTGACAAATCATAAGTTGGAAAACTCATGTCCCTTGAGTACGAGGGTCGTTCCTTATGCTACTCAACTTTAGTTAGAAGCAAGTTCTTGTCATTGTAAGTATACGTATATCATAGAGAACTGCCAACGGGGTACCCCTTGCCCCATGACATAGGAGCTATCCCATATCAAAATGACAAGGCAACAGACAGTGACCATCTCAACGATCCTTTTATTTACCATGAGCATGGTGCATTTTTTTTCTTTTTTTCTCTCTTTTTTCTATATTTTTTATGAGGATGCTTCATGGATTGCTCACTATGGTGATGTTGCAAGTTTCTACCATGATAAGGCATGGCTTAGGATAGCCACCCAGACGTTTATCTAACACATAAATAATACTTCATGAACTTACAAGCTCCCATTTTATTTCACACCGCCGACATCCATAAACAAAAGATCGATATCAACTGGGTAATATGTACATGTGTTGAAAGCGTTCCCCATGACAGCATGGTTCTACTAATTCCCAACTTATAAGTGCAAGAATATACAATATAGATGACACAATGGTCCAAGTTAATTAGGGGCAAGAAAAATAAAGTGTCCATCAAGTTTGTGAGAGCTTTAATCACTAATGTTCTCATAAATTTTTTAATTTGGATGATATATAAAACAAGAATATACTTGGAATGGTGTAACACACCATGCATAGGAATTTATAGTGGACACTTTGGAATAAATTAGTTTCTTGGGAGTTGGATGCATGAGTAGAGCTTACTCAATACAAGTGGAGGCTAGCAAAAGACTGGGAACAACCAACTAAACGAGCAATAATGGCCATAATCATGCAGAGAAACAAAACAATATCAACTAAAGAATAAAGTGGTATCACAATTCAAAAACTAGATGATCATAGAGGCTAAGGTGACTGGTTCATAGTCATAACATGGTTTAAGCATGCGCCAAGTCAACCCAAACAAAGCATCAAAGGAGAATACCACAATATTATGCTTTTGTATGCTAAAACAACGCATGATTCTTTCAAGGAACATTAAGCAATCTCAATTGTTTGGAACAAGTCATGGTACAGAAATAATCATTAAGCATAAGGTCAAAACAACATCTAGCATGACATGATAAAGTTTAAGCCACAGTCAAAACAAGCTCCCTTTTTGTACCACTTAAGCATGAAACATTCTACTCTTTTCCAACACCAATCAACTTATTTGAAATAAAAGAGAGAATGCGGGGGTCCAACTACTTTATTAAAGCAAACTAAACAAATGAAAACCAAAAACGAAAACTAAGACGCTCCAAGAGCAACACAATAGTGCATGAAATAATAAAAGCGAAGTGTCTAGAAAGAGACCTATGATTTTTATTAATGAAGAAGGGGATGCCTTGGGCATCCCCAAGCTTTGACGCTTGTACCTCTTGAATATTTCTTGAGGTGACACAGGGTGGCATCCACAAGCTTGAGCTTTTGTCCATTCTTCATCACATCACATAATTCTTCCACTACACTTGAAAATTTCCGTCATTCAAAACTTCACACAATTTGGGTTCAGTTTCAACACAAGTAAAACCTTCATTACAACATAAGATACTGTAGCAATTCCTTTAAAAAGCTCAAGTGATCAAAAAGAACTAAAAAAGAAACCAATTAAGAGGCAAATGCAAATAATGGCAGAAATCTGTCAAAATAAACCAGTAGGTAAAAAACGAATTTTTCGAATACCTTATGTTGCTCAAATCAAAAAGTGTTGAACTAATTAAAGTTAGATATCAACCTGGGGCATTTACATAGAAAATTACAGCTCAATCCAACATACATAGATTTTTCATGAATTTTTACATTGAAGCACAACAATCGTTTTCGGGACATCAACTTGCCCAAATCATACTTGTCTCCCATTAGAGGTTATTCTTGGCACAAAAACCACACAAAAAGGATAAGGAGAGGTTATTACAGAAGTACTAACTTCCAAGACTCAATTAAACTATTGTGTTATCTCCCAAGAAGCACTTTTTTTAACGCCTTTAAGTTAGGCATAAGAAGCACGAATCAAGTATTTTCAAATTAAGAAGCATTAACATCAAATTTTGCTTTAATAGGAGGATCAAAAGGTAACTTCTCTATCCTTATAGGGAAGTGTCTATACCTTTTTTGAAAGGTAATTGATATTTAATGGTGCCTTCTTTCATATCAATAATGGCACCAACAGTTCTAAGAAAATGTCTTCCCAAAGTAATAGGACAAGAAGCATTGCATTCAACATCCAAAACATAGAAATCAACAGGGACATAGGCATTGTTAACCATAATAAGAACATCATTAATACTTCCCATAAGTTTCTTTTTAGCATTATCATCAAGAGTGATATCTAAATAGCAATCTTCCAAATATGGCAAATCAAGCATTTCATAAATCTTTCTAGGCATAATAGAGACACTAGAACCAAGTTCACATAAAGCTTTAAGATCAAATCATTCACTTGCATATTAATGATGGGTTCCCAAATATCTTCTAACTTCATAGGAATAGAAGATTTATGTTTCAATTTTACTTCTATAATTTTACTATCTTCTATAATTGGGGTGACTTCATCGGCAGAGGCAAGGTCTGTTGAGAGCTAGGGGGCCACACCCTGACCTGGCGTGGCCTAGGGTGGACCCCTGACAGGGGGTGTGGCCACCCTGTGGCACCCCTCCGTATCTCCTCTGGACTCCATTTCGCTCCGGTAAATATTGAATTTGGCTTTTGTCTCGTCCAATTCTAAGATTATTTCCTTACTAGCCTTTCTGAAACCAAAAATAGCAGAAAACATGTAAAATTATAGATACATCAAAAATAGCAGAAAACATGTAAAATAGCAGACATCTTGTTAATAGGTTAGTCCCAAAAAATGTATAAAAATACCTCAAAGTGTAGACAAAGCATATCAAAGTTGATACTAAACAATCATGGAACATCAAAAATTATAGATACATTTACGACGTATCAAACAGCCAAACGGCTCCTTTCAAAGGGGCCTATTTAAGGCACCCTTCTTCTTCCTTCCTTCTCACCTCTTCAATTTCTCTTTCCTCTATTAATACCAGAGCTTCATCTCCCTAGATCTCTCTCCCTACCCACTCAAACCTTCTGATCTTTTGAGGAGTGGGTAGGTGACCTAGATCTACACTTCCACCAAAGAAGATTTGATTCCCCCCACCCATCCTTTTTGGATCTTGTTCTCTTGGGTACTTGGAACCCTAGACGGTGTAGGACATCCTTAGAGCTATGGGCATACATTGTGAAGCTCTGTGGTGTTGTTGAGAGCCTCCAATTGAGTTTTGGAGCTTCCCCCTCAACCTTGTTGTAAAGGTTTTCAGTTTGCGCCTTCAAGGTCACCGGTTAGTTTATTGTGAGTCCGCCTTTGTGGCTATGCTCAACGGAGAAGAAGGTGAGGCCTTTGTGGAGCTCAGGTGACCTTGTGTGGCCCCGACACCTCTCCAACATAGACGTAGCTTCCTTGGAAGTGAACTATGGGAATTACATCTCCACATCTCCTCTCCGGTTTACTCGCTCCGCCCTTTACTCTTGTCCTTTACCTTTCTATTGCTTATTGTATGCTCTCTAGAATATAGGATTGCTCATCTAGTTGCATATCTAGAGAACATTACTTCTTGCAAAGCCTAAAATTGAATAACAAGATAAAAATTGGTATTCTCATATTCACCCCCTCTAGTCGACCAAAGTTGGTACTTTCAATATCTCCATGTGCTGATCCAATGTAGGAATACTTAGCAATGCTCAAGTTGAATTGTCACACATAAAAAACCTTTTGATGCATAGGGATTATGCAGTGAATAAGTAAAGAATCAATTTTGCTAAGATTTTAGCTAACTGAAAACTGACAATGCAATATTGAGTGAAATGCATATGTGTAGTTTCAGTTAACTTGAGCATTGCAAAGAAAATTGTTCAGACAACCTAAACAACATCAATCTACCCAACCATACAAGTTATGAGTACCAAGAACCAATGCCTGGCTGCATCTCTTCCCGAGCAACTGGAGTCATCGTCAGCAAAATCTTGAGCCAAGAAGAGAAGGCACAAACTACATGGACACATGATGGCTGAACTTGCCGGCCCCTCTGATTGCAGGTTCTAGTGCTGACCGGTTAGAAATAGGTAGACAAATCCAGTCCATCGGCATATATTCTCCAAAAATTAGGCGATCAGAAGATATGTACATGAATCCTAGCCTCCCGAATGGCAGGTGCTTAGTGTGAGGGCCATACATCACATCATTATTCACAAACCTAATAAGGGGATGATTCAGACCAAGAAAGAGGGAAACGTGTCGGAGATGGCTCGGAACCCACTCCGGCTAAGGAAGGTCGCCGTGGTAGCTGAAGAAGCGTTGGCCTGCTACCCTCTGGAAGATATGGCACCGAAGAAATGGATACAATTTGAATGTCCTACCTTGGTGACTAATTGTCTCCTTTGAAGGAGTTCGTTTTCCCTGGATTTGTATCTATTGTAGTGTTGGCCTAAAATAAGCCAGGAACCAACACGGGCGAGAATCTATGCAGCCACAATCTAGGCTGTCGACATTGTTGTTTGGCACAACGTGCTCATCCACGTCTATTATTGGGGCATGTATCTTCATATGATATGCATCAACACCTATCCAATCCACACAATAGACAATAAATATGTACTATAGTGATTAGCTCTTGCTAACACATTAACAAAATCAAGTAGAAAAAAGAGAGCAGTAACTACAGTTTGGTACCGAACTCACCATATTTGAAGGGTTCCCATGTAAAATCAGAGCTATCATCCGCCCACACAGCGTCCACATATCTTCTCGCGGCAAGATTACTGTGCCTAAGTACACTCCATGTATCATCCCCTAAAAACTACTCCATGTCTAGGATGGCAATGAACTTATCGAACACTACGATGAGCTTGTACAACCACTTGTTGCTGCGGGTGGACATCTGAGGTTCACTACCAATATGTATCTTAAGTATCCTGGCAAGAGCCTCACGATACGAAAATGAACCTACATGTGTACCATGAAACCCGAGAGTTTCGAGTGACGGGACCTTAATTATGGTGCCAGTATACAAATTCACCATATGTACTAATGATTTTCCGGGACCAGGACGACCAACGAGACCAATCATGGATACCCAGTTGCGGCTATAACCAGCCCCATAATCGCAGCCGAATTTTGGGATGATGATGGGGGTTGGCATAGAAGGGCCATCTAGCGGTATCATGTTGGCATCAATCACTCCCTTTTAAGTACTAGCGGGAGATGGGGAAGAAGATGGATAGTAGTTCAGAAGGCAATGATAATCATAGGGGAAGAAGAGCGGCTTCTGAAGCGCAACCTGTTCGAGGGAAATGTGTAGATCTTGGATGGCCTTGGAGAACAAGAAATGCTAAGAGGATCAGATCGACTAGCGATTACACGGAGAGAATCATCATATAACTTCTACCAGTTGTGGACAGGTTTGCCTAGATCGGCTCCGGCCATGGTGGATTCACCGTCGCGCTGGTCATGGTTTTTTCAGGGCGAGGGAGGGGATGGGGGAGCTTTGAGGGCACGACGAGGCTAACCTGGTCGCTGGTGAGGGTCGCGAGGGGGACGCCTGTAACTACCTCGGTGAATTACGCTCCTAGTTACAAGCCTGGATGAGCAGAAATGGTTGAAATAGTACGGTGGGGCCCAAATGCCACTCACAGGTAGACCTCTCGGCCGTCCCAACCATTTCCACACATCGGGACAAGAACGGGCGGCGTAATCGGCAGGCGAAGGGATCAACTACATACACAAATGAGTATGTATGCAAGCCACCATACAAGAGTACATCAGAGCCATTCCATCTAAAAAGAAAGGAAATATAGCAACGCCATACGACAAGATCCAAATATCCTAAATAGATATAATAGTTTAGGATATCTCCTCATACATCAATCAACAGAGTATCAAGCGGAAGCGGAAGACAAAATCCGAGTACGGATAAGAAGCAAATCGGCATAAGATGCCCCATTCCCGGAATCCCGCCCAAAGATAAACCCTAACAGTTCTATAGATACTCGCTGACCATCCGCCTAACCAGAGATAGGCGGATGTCCGTGAATTAATAACAACAGTTATAATGGTAATGTCCACAGATCCATCCTCCTCCTCGCTTACCGACGAGGAAGCGGACGAACAACCCCCACCCGTTGGCAGTTTTAATAAACATTCCATGAGTGTTGTGCTATTTACTAGTCAGGTACCTAGTCTAGTCAAATTAAAAGCGATACTTTAGTTATGCTTGTCTATGATCGAGAAACTGTGCTCCAAGTCGTCCATAACCGCGGACACGACTTTCAGAAAGTTTTACCCTGCAGGGGTGCACAAATAGCAACACACACTCGATATGCCTCGGAAAAACCAAATCAAAACCCAACGAGACAGTCACGACAAAGCAATTACAGGATTCAGAAATATTTCAGGGGGCCACCCCATTGAGCTACCCGCAAAGAAGTTAGCTGACCCCGAGACGGACTCAAGGTTTGCGTCAATGGCTGTAAACGACAGCAGATCCCAAAACTGGGACTGTCGATACCGCGAAAACACTCCGCTTCCTAAACAGTACAGTGTGCTCCTCGCACAATTTAAATAAAGCAGTAAAGCATGGCATAAGTACAGGATAGTAAATAAAACCTCAAACTAGTTTGTGGCCCCAAGAAATAAGAATGAATCAAGCTCTGGCTCAGGGGGGGTCCATAAGGCCTCCCGGATGTGGATAGCGCGAATATTCTTGGAACAGGAATCAAGTACTCGGGGTCTTACGGGACACAAGTGAGCCTGAAAAACCAAATAGCGAATATGGCTCACCGATGCCACTTTCATTAGTTATCCCATTACTACTCAGGTTAAGTTGTTTAGGTACCTCGTTATCCATCAGACACTCACATACCCTACACATGCTGTTCTACGACTCGCATGGCTCAAACAACTCCTGTAGTAATGGCTCATGGGATGGAGGAACAAGCTTTGGTGGGGTTTAATAGTAAGGCTATGCAATACTTGGGATTCAATTTAATGCAATCGCGACTCAATGATGCAAGAATAAGATAGAGGCAATAGGTACTATATGTATGCAAGCATGTGGTAGTGCTTGCCTGGCAGCTCAGTTGAAGCGAGAGAAGGATCTGGGTGGTACTCCTGGGTGTCTTGATAATTCCCCTGCTCAGCGTCTATTCGAAGAAGAACCAAACAGACAAGGGCCAACATAAATAAAGTGCACAAGCATATGAATAAAATGCGACAAGCAACCAATCATGCCATGATGAATGATGCACAATTTGCATGGCATTAAAGTAGCATGGCATGGGTGAGGTGTGAAATACAAGAAATAACATTTTTATTTAGTTTTGGCCCCATTTTATGCCCATAATAGTTGCTGTACACTTTATATTTATACGATGCATGCTCCAAATTAAAACATGGGATGCATAAACAGAAAGGTCTCGTCGAGCTAATCATTTTAGACATATCATTTGTTAAATTTGGACTTATAAAACAAAAGTTATTAATTATTTAAGTCCAAGAGGCATTTTATTGTAATTTAAATAAACTTGGAAAATAAAGTGTTCAAAATATATTTTGAATGGAAGATTTGAAATCCTCACATTTTTTTGATTTGAAAACATATATTATTTGTATTATTTGGTTTAATATTTGAAAAGTTATTTGAAAACAGAATTTAAATTGAATTTGATTTAATTTGAAAAAGGTTTGAATTTAAACAGATACCGCAAATACTTTTTATACACAAGATTGGCTAGCCGCAGACAATGACCAGCGGGTCCCGCTGCTGACTGGGACAAACTGCGCGCAAAAAGCTTTTTCCACCGCGAGCGAACCTAGCCACAGGGTATGACAGGCGGGACCGGGGGACAGCGGGGCCACAGCGCGCGCGCGGCCAGCAGGCGCACGCCACGTGGGCGATCCTGGGATGCGGGGAGGGATCGGTCCGTGATGGTTTGGCTTTTCCGGGGGTTTCCTTGCAAAGAGGCGTCGAGGCTGGCAGGTGGGGCCGCGGGGACCGCGGGTTTAGGCGGGAAAAGGGGGAGGGGCCTAAGCGCAAAACGGTCATCGGCTGCTGCTGCGCTGCTGACGAAAACGACACTGACGGCGTGGATCTGGCGGTTCTCCGGCGACGATGGCGACGAATCTAGTGCGACCAAGACGATGACGCCAAAACAAAAGTTGGAGAGGGGACATCCGGCTACACTTTTCGTTCAGAGGGCAACTACTGGGGCGGGCTGCAGCGCTCGGACTCCGAAGCGGAACAGAGGCAGGACGAGGCTGCTGTGGCTGCTGTTGCTGTCTGTCTGCGCGCGGCGAGCGGCCGTGCGTGCGCGCGGGATGCTCGACGGAAGGTGGCGGCGCTACGGTGCACTAGAGGGAAGGGGGGCATGTCCGGGAGGTAGCGGGGCTCACCAGGGGCTCGTCGGTGGTGATGGTTCATGCGGAGGTGGAGGAGATCCGGCGTTGTGCTCGCGACGGGGAGCTTCGGTTCCTGTCGGCCATGGCGACGGCGACGGCGCTCTGGGGCTTCCCAGCCGCTCCCTCTGGTGCTGGTCGACAAAGAGGATGCAGGGGAGCCTCCTGGTGCTCCTGGTGGCCTTGGAGAGCAACTGGTCACGCAGATCGAGAACAAGGCCGAAGCTAGGGTTTTGGGGGCATGGTGGTGATCATGGTGGGGAAGGGGAAGAAGGAGGAAGGGTGGAGAGGACCTGGGAGCCTCCAGATCTGATCTGAGGTGGCCATGGTGCGCTGGGGTGGTTTGGGAGATAGGGAGAGAGGAGGGAGGCACATGGGTTTGGTGGTGGTAGCTAGGAAAAAGGTGAGGAGAGGGGCTCGGGCTAGATCTTTTCTCTCCTCTCTCTCCTTCTTGTCCTGTAGCTGAGAGAGGGCAGAGAGGGACCAAGGGAGGAGGGAGCTCGGTGTACTTAGGGGTTAGGTTATATAGGGCTCGGGTTAGCTAGGTCTAGAGAAAAGAGAGGTGGCCTCGGGGGTGACTAGGGCTAGGAGAGAGGGGTAGATCATGGGGTGGTTAGGGTTAAAGAGAGGAGAGAGGCCGAGAGAGAGGGGTGTGGCATGCTAGGGTTAGGGTTTAGCTAGATGGGGGTGATGGGTTTAGATTAGGTGTGGGGGTTATGGTGATGATGGAGGATCTAGGATAGATGATTAGAGAGAGGGGTGATGGATTAGGGCCTAAGGAGCTTGCATGCTCCACACTTGAACAAGCAAGAAGGTGGTGAAAGAGAAAGAGAGGGATGTGGTAAGGTGGTTTAAGCATGATCAAATAAGATCAAGCCAAAAGAAAAGATAGAGGTAGAGATGATCCACTCCAAGAACAAATAAAATCCAAATGACAAGCTAAAGGTGGTGCTTGCATGGCCCATGCAAATTATTTAATGCCATGATAATTCTTGTGAAAACAATATTCTTTCATGGCATTATTATTATGCAACCCAAAGTTGGAGTAAGGCCCAAGCAAAGGAATTTAGAAAGAATTCCAAGTGGAGTATATGGAGATGATCACATTGGATTATATTTGGGACTTGATAGTGTGTATATGCCACTAGGTATTTAATAAGCCCACAAAATATCCCAACATGATGATAACCCCAAAAACACACATATGGAAGCTAGGAAAAAGGTTCCACCACAAGGCATGCAAAGGTGGCCATGTGGCTCTCATGTATCAATAATGTGAAAACAACATGACACTAAGATGAGAGCATGTGGTAAAAGAATTGGATCCATCCCAACCCACATGAGCTAGAGATAGACTCAAATAAAGCCAAGCTCATATTTAGTTGGATGGTGGAATTATAAGGTGGTGAAAGAAAAAGGTGGTGGAGTTAAAAAGAGATATGCCCCCAACTCAACTTGGGCATTTAAACAATATATCCAGAACCAAATACAATATCAAGAGGCAAATACAATTAACAATGCATATGAGAGAAGAACCAAATCAAAAGGGTTTCATATGATGCTCAAATGCAAGGTGGCATGATGACATGAGCATGATATAATTATGATGCAACAATTATATATTTGAAGTAGCATCTATATAGACTAGGCTAGTAGCATTGCAATTGTTAGAAAATTGGGATGCTACAACGCCAGGGCTTGAGTTTGTTTTAAAATGTTCGGCAGGACTAGTAGGGCAGCCTAGCACGTGATGGGAGGTGGAGTAGCCCGAGTAGGAGGGTGGGAAGCACCGCGATATGTGGGGAAGGTGGTAGATGTAACTCACACTGACAGTATGACCGATCGTACAGTGGAACTCACGCGTCAATAAATCAAGATCGACTCAATATGATGGGGAACCCAAACCAGCATGGCAAATATGAGAATATATGGAACCCTGTTCATACTACTGCTCTAGGAGCAATAACTGACACAAGTTCGGCAGCATGCATTGAGTACAACTGCACTGTTATACAACGAGTCTAGTCCACTGTGATATGTGTTTTGTCGAATCTTTGCATGTAGTACCTTGCGTGTATGTTTTAATTTATACCTATACCAGTGTGCAAATGGTCAAACATCACACTCACGCAGAAGAACAGTACACCTACTGTTTCATTGTGCAGCTTGCCGAGATAGACATGGCTCCACAACATGAGTCTAGTAAAAAGACTCCCATGGATAATTCTAGTAGTACAAGACTCAAGTCAACATAAATTAATGGAAGGGACCATAGTCAGTCTCTAGATCCTTTCTATAATGGCATGTCATGCAAATAGAAAAGAAAGATTGACAGTTCTGTTTGCAAAGTAGCGGGTCCTATAAAAAAAATAGTTTGCTACCCGGCAACATTTTTTTGAGCATATTTTCTAGACTAAAGCTAAATGGTATAAACGCTCTAATCTTCTAGACTCAAAAATGGAAAAGAAGATCCAACACTTAGCAATGCTGGGATTTTCCAGTCTTGGTCGAATGTTGAATATTCCAAATTATCTATACACATGGGAATCATATAATAGAAGTATGACATTATCATTTTTATATAAAATTATAATAGGTGAAATGATTATAATTTTAAGACACGTCCATAAAGTATCCAGTGTATATATCATAAACCAACGAGAGTTTTCAAGACAGGTTGAACTTCTTGCTAAGATTTTGCATCTTGACAGTTTAACGAAATTAGGTCAAATTTGAGATACAAGTAAGCATGATAGAGTGCTCTTGAATTAAATGCAATTTCAGAGGTTGATGGGTTCATATTATTATATTAATAAATATCGTGGGTGTGGGTTTCCAACTATATCTATAAAGAACATTCTCAATTTCATTACTGATGCGGAGATTTTTCTTTTTCGGAAAGAAAAGTCCGGATAATATTGGATCTCCATGCTACAAGCCAGGTTTTCAGACATATATAATGGACCAACTTGTCATGCTTACGGTTCCAATGTTTTATGAGTTTTTCAAATTTCCTTGCTAAATCTGTCCACTTGAATCAATTTATGTTGATTGATCAAAATTAAGTGAAATTTGAAACTACAGGTAAATTGTAGGTTTCTTAGAAAGTTTACGAAAAAGCTTTTGGAGGTACCCATCGGGGGTCACAATTAGTATATCAAAAACCACCGAGATTTTTTGATGATAGGTTCAACTTCTTTCTAAGATTTTGCATCCTGACAATTTAAAAAAATTAGGTCACATTTAGCTACAAGTAAGCGCAAATAGATTGCTCTTAAATTAAATATTTTCGGGTGTAGATGGGTGCATCTTTTTGTAGTAAACAATGTTGTCAGTTTGAGTTTCTAACTATGACGAAAGAACATTCTCAATTTTCTGAGTGGTGACGAGATTGTTCTTTGCCGTAAAGCAAGTCCGAAGAATATGGATCTGAATGCCACAAGCCAAGTTTCCAGACATTTGCCACTAGGTAGGACCCGCAATGTATAAGGTAAACCTTAGAAGATGCCACATAGGCATTTAGGTGTTTTTAACACATTGCACATGCTAAGGAAAAAGCAAATAATGGGCCCACTTGGCAGTGTTTGACCAAGCTATAAAACTCCTATGCAAAAGTTAGCATCTTTAGTTTATTAGGTCCCATGAATCATCTCGTATAGACATTGTCTAAATGGTGGAGCTTACTCGTATTAGTATTGTAGTGTATTTAGACATATGCTCACCTATGTCCATGCGCTGTACATGTAGATAGAATAAAATGTAGGTAGGGGAAGAGGGAAGCAGCGAAGAAATAATAGGAGTTACAGGCGGTTCGATGTTAGAGAAAAGCTTATTACTGATGGGTTCCTGACATGAGGTACTACAGACTCATCTAGTAGTAAATTTCAGGACCTATGCATGCAAAATTGGTGTGTTTTCTCTCTCCTTCGCTTCCTCTCATCTCTCCACCCCTCTTCCCTCGTGCACCGGCCTGGCTGATCTCTCCCTCGTCCATAGCATGGCGCTGCGCACGTGTGCCTTGGTATGTTGGCTCTGTTTATTTTTCTTATTTTGAGAGGGCGGCTCTGTTTCTCTAGCATGTTCGGCAGCCGCGTTGGTGTGGAGTAGGAGGAGTAGTACATAGGAAGGAAACCACTTTCATCCTTGGCGGAAAAAAAATAGAAAACTTGTCTAGTTTCCAAATTCGAACATTCACCACTGGATCAAGACTAGCAAATCCAAACATTGCTAACTGTTGGATCTTCTTTTCCATTCTTAGCAAGATTCTATTGATAGTCTTTTGTATAATGAATGCTAGTATCCGCAAACCTCAAAACACACTTCATTGCTTAGTTTTACGGACCTTGTTCTAAATGCATTGACCTGGATGTAATTTTCATTTTTTACGAGGTCCTTGATGTAATTGCTTGTACTTCCACTAACCGTGTTAACTGAAGCACCTCGCTCCTATGGGACCTAACACAGTTAGAAGAAAATGCAACCCTCCCAATTATCACACAAAGTGGACCACGGTTTCTTATATAATTCCATTTTTCAAGCTTCTTAGCTAACTTCACACACTTCACTGACTTCTTGCTGATTTAACGAAATTAGGTCGAACTTGAGCTACAAGTAAGCGCGGTAGATTTCTCTTGAATTAAATGTAATTTCAAAGGTAGATGGGCGAGCCTTCTTGTAGTAAACAATGCTGTGGGTGTGAGTTTCCAACTATCTGGAAAGAAGATTCTCAATTTCCCGAGTGATGACGAGATTATTCTTTTCCATAAATAAAGTCTGAATTGTAGGTTGCTTTGGAAGTTTTACGAAAAAGTTTATGCACGTACCCATCGGGGGGTCAATTAATATATCAGAGACCACCAAGAGTTTTGATAATAGGTTCAACTTCTTACTAAGATTTTGCATCTTGACATTTTAATGAAATTAGGTCAAACTTTAGCTACAAGTAGGCAAGGTGGATTTCTGTTAAATTAACTGTCTTTTCAGAGGTAGATGGGTGCATATTCTTGTAGTAAACAATGGCATTGGTGTGAGTTTCCAACTATAAGGAAAGAATATTCTCAAATTTTCCGAGTGATGACCAGATTGTTCTTTTCCGTAAAGAAATTATTTAGAATCCGTTGAAAGTCCCACCAATTGGTCATATAGTTACCTATTTAGCTCTGTAACAACATAACAGACAGTTGGGCCCACCTTATCAGTACTCCCATTAATTTAAAAACTTGTAAAAATTTACATATTCATAACAGGTCAATAATTCATCCAATATTTATCTTGTTGGTTTAACGAAATTAGTCAAAATTTTGCTACATGAGTAAGAGCGATAGATTGCTCTTGAATTAATTATATTTTTGGAGGTAGATGGGTGCATCTTCTTGTAGTAAACAATGTCGTTAGTGTGAGCTTACAACTATCAGGAAAGAGCATTCAACTCTCAATTTTTCAAGTGATGTCGAGATTGTTCTTTTTTGTAAGGAAAGTCTAGAGAATATGGATCTCAATACCACAAGCCAAGTTTTAAGACATGTAGTGGCCCAACATGTTGTACTGACGATACCCATATTTTATGATTTTTCAAACTTCCTAACTAACTCTGCCAACTTGAATGACATTATGCCAATTTATCGAAACTAGGTCAAATTTGAACTAGAAGTAAATATGTTACTTTGAAAGTTTTATGAAAAATATTTTGGAGGTACCCATGGGGGGCCAATTAATGTATCATAAACCAACTTGTGTTTTGATACAGGTTCAAATTCTTGCTAAGATTTTGCATCTCGACAGTTTAATGAAATTAGGTCAAACTTGAGCTACAAGTAAGCGCAATAGAGTGCTCTTGAATTTAAATGTAATTTCAGAGGTATATGGGTTCATCTTCTTGTAGTAAACAATGTCGTCGGTATGGGTGTCCAACTGTATCTGTAAATAATATTCTCAATTTTACGAGTGATGACGAGATTGTTCTTTTCCATAAAGAGAAGTTCGAAGAATATTGGATCTTAATGCCACAAGCCAAGTTTTCAGACATATATAGTGGACCAACATGTTGTACTTACTGTTCCCATGTTTTATGATTTTTTCCAATTTCCTTGCTAACTCTACCCACTTGAATGGATTTATCTCGATTTATTGAAATTAGGTCATATTTGAAACTATAAGTAAATTGTAGGTTGCTTAGAAAGTTTATGAAAAAAATTTGGAGGTACCCATTAGGGGTCACAATTAATATATCAGAAACCACCGAGAGTTTTGACGACAGGTTCAACTTCTTGCTCAGATTTTGCATCCTAACAATTTAATGAAATTAGGTCAAATTGTCATGGTGTGGAACACGGCAGTGCCATCAGGGGTGGCTAAAGAGGGACACACGGATGCAATCGGTGGCTCATGCAATGGGTCGGGCATGGTAAACTGCGAACACAGTGGCATACCCATTTCGGGGCCCTCTCAGCGAGGAAACACCCCTACTCCTGCAAGATCAACTATATGGGGGGCGAACGCCCAGTACAAGTGATCCTAGAGCTGTTTCCTTAGCTACTATCGAAGGCTAGAGGAGGAAGAATAAATAGAGGAAATCTCTTGCTACTATGGATGTTCCTTGCCTAGAACCCCATCTCTACCCGCCCTTATATACTAGTCGGGGGAGGTAGATTACAATTTGGGCTCTAGGGTTTACTGTTTGGATACGAGCTTATGGGGCAGGGCCGGCTGCAGGGTCCAGCCGGTTGGCCAAGACCCAGTCATCCCTTCTTTTAGCGTCATTCACTTCTTTAGCGGTCACCCGGACTACATTGGCAGTCAGCCGACCGCATTGCATTATTTTCGTCGGGTAGCACAGGTCGTGACGGCATGCCAGCCTGTCTGATGATGAGGGGAGCCAGAGGCGTACCCCGCAAGGAGCATCTACCCCCTCGCTTTCCATCGAATCCTAGGTTAGCTGGGTGGAAGCGGCCACCCGGTCGGTTCTTCTGGCTACCCTGCTAGATGGGACAGTCGGGAAAGCTTTATACCTAGCATGGCGGTACTAGCAAGGCGACTAGAGTTGTCCTGCTTGATGGCCAGGCGACCTGTATCTTCTGGAGCCGGCCTACTTAGGCTTGGATTTCCCCACCGGGGTTATCCCCCCGACACTAGTCCCCGAGCACGTAAGGACTTGGCCAGTGGGTAAGGTCTTGCGAGCTCCTTTGTATCTTGTTGTAGTTTGTTGACTGAGTCCGGCTACAGATTTTACTTTTGCTTTCTAGCTGGATTCAACCGACTACGGAATCGATGGACGCCCACTGGGTGTAAATAGTGAAGGCAACAACCTTTTGGCGAAGCTGGAGCCGAAACGTCAGTTTGATGAGGTCAGTGTTGTTGTCAGCCATGACTATTGCTCTGGGGCATGTCGCATCAGTTTAACTTCCGCGTCATTGCGCCAGTTTTTTGGTAACTGGGCGCGCCACCTGCCGCAGCAGTTTCTCAGGGCGAGCACGCACGCCTCGTCTCCTGGTAACACTTGTGGATCTTCTGTGCTGGTTCACGGTGGCACAAAGGATATGAAGCCGTAGCGTCGCGCGGCTGGAGAGCCTCGTGGCCACGTGTCGTGCGGGAGCTGAGGAGGCGATGGTGCCCCCCCCCACGCGGGGATAAATAGATCCTTGGAGGGGAATTATGTTTCCACTTCGTCTTCCTCCAGCTCCTCCTTCCTTGTCTCTCTGTGATCTCTCGCACTCTGCTCTTTGTGTCTCCTCTTTGTGGTCGCCGGAGCAACTAGCCACCATCTTCCACGGCCATTCCACCTGTCGACATGCTGCTGGAGCAGCACGGAGGTTGGTACGGGTACTTTGTGACCGACGACCTCGTCTACAAGTACCGGCGGGAGAAGTTTATCCCCTCATCGATGCTGGTGAAGCACCGGCTCGCACCGGAGGGGGAGCGGGTGCCTGACCCCAAGCCAGGGGAGCGCGTCATCTTCCTTGTGCTCTTTGCCCATGGCATCGGCCTCCCCGTCAACCCCTTTCTTCTTCAGCTCTTCGTCTTCTTTGACCTCCAACTCCACCATCTTGGCGCCAACGCCATCGCACAGCTGTCGCATCATGCGGCATGCTGCGAATCATACCTTCGGGTGTGGCCGGAGGTGGCGAGCTTCCTCAAGTTCTTCCACTTCAAGGCCCAAAACACCATCAAGGACGGCCCGCTGACAGAGACGGGTTGTTGCGCCGTCTACCCGCGACCCTCATCGCTGATGCCGCAACTCAAAATCCTCGACACCGTCAAGCTGTGGCAGCGCTCATACTTTTATGTGAGCAACGCCATGGAGGTGGACTAGATTGGCCTACCACCCTTTGTCAACATGCCCTCGACGCAGAAGGCCTGGACGGTGAAGGGAATGGGGGCCCAGGCGGACATCGACCGGATGGCCGCCCAGGTGGAGGCGGTGGTGACGACGAAGTGGCTCACCGCCCGGGATATCGGGCTGTCAGGGATGGCGCGCCGCATGCTTCCGTTGTAGAAGCGGTCGCACAATATGTACCACATGTCAACCGTCGACGACCCAACACAGACATCGTGGCAGGATGTGCCGTACCTGGACCTACGAAACTGGATCTCCATGATCTCCAAGTTCCGCGTGGAGGCGAACTTGGCGTACTCCTACCCGTCGTACCACCGCGGTTGCCTATCGCCTCGGGTGAGTTGCCCTTGGTTTCTCTCCTTTTCATGTCTATCTTTCTCCCTGGTAGCTTTTCCTTTGGTGCCTTATGATCCCCTTTTTGAATTGTTGTTTACGACGCAGCATGCTGAGGACGGTGTCGGCGACCTCATGCTCCCCACCTTCCTGGTGGACCGGAATCCGAAGAAGTACCCTAGACGGAGCCCAAAGGGTTTCCCGTCCGGGAGGACGACGGACCCTAAGATCCTCATGGTAATTTCCGGGTGCAGCTTCCGCATTTGTCCTGCCCATGGGGTTTGTGGTTGATACTTGTTTTTGTTGCAGTCGATGCCGCCGAGGACGAGGCCGGTCAGAAGAAGGCTGCGGCAAAGGCTCCGGGGAAGAGGGCAGCGACCATTGCCGCGCCAGCTTCCGCTGAGCAGAAGATGACGTGTTGAACGCGCCAAACTGCCGTCGTGCCGTCCGTCGGCGGGTGAGTATTCTCCCTGGATCTGTTTGGCTCATTTTCCTTTTCTTTCTGCTAAGCCTTTCTTACTTTTGCCCCTCATAGCGAGGCGATGTTGCTGGCCGGCTCTGGTGCTGCCGTCGTTTCCCCTACCCCGCCTCTGGAAGCTGAGGAGGCTGCAGGGTCTCCGGCTGCACCTGCCCCGCCGACTCCGCATGTGGCTCGTCAGAGTTCGCAGGCCACGGGAGTGCTGCACAAAGCGCCCGCGACTTTGCAGGTGGGGAAGCTCTTCGTGGCCGCTCAGGACCCCGAGACCCACCTCCTCCATCCTAGGGCTAGCGTGAACCCAGCCTGGAGCGATGCTCTAGCCAGTTCTGCCAGGCCCGTTATCACGAAAGTGATGGAGGAGGCAGCGTGCGGGCGGCTGCGGCGGGTGGCTGCCAGCCAGGCGTCTCCAGCTCGGCGGGGAGGGAGCTGGTGGTGGCTGCGTCTTCTGGCGCGGACACTGATAAAGAAGAGGTTGTGGTGACCGGATCGAGGCCAGCTCCAGCTGTGATAACGCCGTGTGCCATCCTCGCCCAGCTCTCAGGCGCGATGCCCATCGCACTTGGCCAGGTTCGCTACCTGGTTGAGGGAATGGAAAAGGGCCTTGGCGAGGCCAAAAATTTGTCTGTTTTGATGGAGGTAGGTGTCTCTCCCCATTCTCTTTTGCCGCACCTAGATTTTGTAGCCGGATTTCAGCACTTTTCCTTACTCCTTTCTCTTTGCAGAAAGCGTTTTTGGATTCTGTGAAGAACACTCAGGAGCTGGTCCATAAGATTGCTTCCTCTGGTCTGTCTTGGCGGTTGTCCTCCTTTTCTCGTTTTTTGCTGACCATCGGGTATCCTCCTACATCCATGATCTTGGATAAGGAGAGGAAGGTGGAGCGCCTGAAAGGTCAAGTTGCCCGGCTGGAGGAGTCAAACAAGGCACGACAGGTGCAGTTCGACCAACTGGTCGTGGCCAAACACAAGCTGGAGGTTGCTGTGGAGAGGAGAAAGAAGGTGGCTGACACTCGGGGGGAGGAGACGGTCAAGGCTCTCCGTTCCTGGGAGGAGGAGCTGTCCGAGGAGCTTGAAGGAATTGTCGAGCTGGTCGTTATTAAGTTTGCATTTTCTTGCCTCTTCTATACTGTGGTGAACTAATCTTTCTCTTGTCGCTTACTCCTTCTTTCGTCTACAGCTCATTACCTAGAGTCGACCGAGCTGGCTCTCGAAAAGCTACCGGCAGAAGAGGCTGGCCGCGATCTGACCGGTTGGGACCTGGTCAAGGTTCGGGTGGAGGAAACCGATGATCTTCGCAGCATTGCCAACGAATTCTTCCAGTATGTTTGGCCAGAGACGGGTGAGCCGCACGACATTGCTAGCTTGGCGCTCACCCTGACCCATAGTATCGACGTCCTGGAGATCCACAAGGAGTGGGCTGCCTGCAGCGGCATGGAGATGGCCCTGTCCCTGGTGAAGTCCTAGTATCCAAACTGGGACCAGCTACGAGAGCCTCCACGAGAGCATTCCGGTGATCAGGTCCTATGGGGTGAAGATCGGCACGTACATGGATCTGGAGCGCGACTTCCGTGACCCCTCCGAGTCGATGCCATACCACTGGATCCCGACTCCCACGAATGCCGCCAATATCGCCTCCTCTAGCCAAGTACCCGCGACCAGCGCCAGTGCTCCTTATGCCGGACCGACTCCTACTCCAGCGGCCGATGCTCCTTCCACGAGTCCAACTCCTCAACCTTGGTCCTTGGGATGCCAGGAGTATTTGTCTTGAAAACTTGCCATGCATCAGTTTCGTCTACCGGTTAACCTTGCTGTAAGATTTTGAATTCTCTGCGGAACCTCTGTGTTCTGCTTATTGGCTTGACTCCCCTTTTGGCTTAAGTTAAATTTGTCTCTTTTCTTCTTGGACATTTTTGTCCTTGCGTTTTTTTGCGCGAGCGCGTGGCCGCGCGATCGTCGGGTGTAGTCCTTGAGGTTCGGGCCGGCTAGGGTAGCCGGCCGGGTCGAAGCTCTTTGTTACCTTACTTGTTCTAATGGGTGCGCGGGAGCGCGCCCACTGGGTATAGTCCCCGAAGTTCGGGCCGGCTGGGGTAGCCAGCCGGGTCGAAGCTCTTTTCCACCTTACTTGTTCTGATGGGTGCACGGGAGCGCGCCCACTAGGTGTAGTCCCCGACGTTCAGGCCGACTTGGGTAGCCAGCCGGGTCGAAGCTCTTTGCCACCTTACTTGTTCTGATGGGTGCGCGGCAGTGCGCCCACTGGGTGTAGTCCCCGCGGTTTGGGTCGGCTAGGGTAGCCAGCCGGGTCGAAGATCTTTGCCACCTTATTTCCTGTCAAGTTGTGGCTCGTTCAGTACAAGACACATCGTCGTTTGAGTTAGTTTCATTACCTTTGCGTTCTTTCGTAGCTAAGATGGAGTACGAAAATGATGCCCTTTCGAACTAGGCCGTTAATAGGTTCCTTTTCTCAGCGAGCATTGGCCTTTCAAGCTTTGACCTTGCCGGCTGCTACCCGGGTTGCGGTATGCAGTCGGAACCAAAGGGGTAGCTAGGTTGACGTGCCTCGTGATACTTCGGTGTATTATTATTGGCTTAGCTTGAGCAGGCGCAGCCGGTTTGCCCAGGCGCCCTGGCTTTCTCCTTGGATAATTTGTTGTAGAGGTTACTTCGAGCTTTTGATCTTGCCAAGTCGACAGCCGACTTGCGGTCTGAAGCCGGAACCGAATAGTGGGATCTAGGAGCCCCGTACAGTACTCAACCGCCCGTATAAATCGCGGGCGTCCGAGCCAGCCGGCAACCTCGTTGTAAATATTGCTAGAGACGGTTTGAAGGAGAAAGTGGTGCACAAATTAGGACAAAGTCCTCGGAGCTGTGCCATGGGCGTTCCATGGGCGAAGAGTGGGCTCTAGGAGCCAAGATTGTTCATTTATTACATGAAAAGGAAGATACATACACTTCTTGTTCAAGTGTAAAATAGACGGAGTAGATTCGCGTTCCATGGGCGTTCGATTTCCTTGTCAGAGCGATCTTCCTTGTTCTTCACCGGCTGTTGGGCATTGATCAGGTAGTATGAGTCCCTCCCAAGGCGGAGATAACTTGTGCATTCCCTTCGTGCTCTGGACCAGGTGCAACACCAGATCCCCTCACAAAAATAGGTGGGATGGATCCGGCTAGCGTGGTAGTGGGGCAAGTCCTGTCGATAGATTCCTGATATGGACAGGGCCAGCTCGCGTGCATCCTCAAGCAAGTCCACTTTGTCCTCCCATGCTTCCTTGGGTTCTTGCTCTATGTAGAGCTGTTTGCGGGGTGCATCGAACTAGATGTCAGTGGGAAGGACGGCCTCTGCCCTGTAGACGAGGAAGAACAACGTGAAGCCGGTTGAAAGGTTGGGGGTGGTGCGCAGGCTCCATAGCACGGCTGGCAGTTCCTCTATCCAGCATCTCGGTGACCTAACGAGTGGCTAGATCAGTCTTGGTTTGATTCCATCTAGGACTAGGCTATTTGGGCGCTCGCACTACCCGTTCGACTAAGGGTGCACGACCGAGGCAAGGTCCAGGCGGATGCCCTTTTATCCATAGAAGCGAGACAAAACCCCCTTGGCGAAATTGGTGCCATTATCCATGATGATCCTATGTGGGTAACCGAACCGAATGATGATGTCCGTGAAGAACTTGATCATTGTTGCCTGATGCAACTTCTTTATGGACTTTTCCTCGATCCATTTGGTGAATTTTTCCATGGCTACGAGCAAGTGTGTCATGCCGGATCGAGCTATCTTGAATGGTCTGACCATGTCCAGCCCCCAGACTACAAACGACAAGGTAATCGGTATCGTCTTGAGGGCTGTAGACAGCGTGTGCTTCAGCTGGCCGATTCGTTGACAGCCATTGCATGCCTTGACCAATTCCTGAGCACCCTTTAGTGTTGTTGGCCGATAGAAACCGTGGCAATGAGCCTTGGTTGCTATTTCCCTTGACGAAGCGTGGTGACCGCATTCACCCTGGTGTATGTCCACTAGGATCTTGATTCCTTCCACTTGGCTTACGCATAGTTGATAGATGCCTCCGACGCTGTGTTTGTATAGCTCGTTATTGATGATTGTGTATGCGCTTGCCCTTCGTCTCACTTGTCGCGCCGCAACTTCCTCCTCTGGCAGTTCATCCTTGGCCAAGGATTTTATGAATTGCTTAGCACAGTCGAGTGTTTCCCGGATGGCGTACACCGTTTGCATGATGATATTGATTTCCTCGCGGGAAGCTGGCTCCGGAGCGTCAGGGGGTTTTCCGGGTGGAAGCTCGCTGGCGGCAGTCCCCGGGTGCGGTGGAGCACTCCTCGGGTGCGACGCGGAAGTCCCCGGGTGTGGCGAGATAGTCCCCGGGTACGGCGGAGCAGTCCCCGGGTGTGACGGAGCAGTCCCCGGGTGTGCCTCTCCGGCTGCCCCTGGGTATGCGTCGAGCACTATGGAGTCAGACTTCGGGGAGGGAGTGATGGAGGGCTTGCGCAGGTGCTCGAGGGAGACTCTAGGCGGCATGGCCTGTCTTGTTGATACGACTCTGGCTAGGGCATCAGCGGCTTCATTGTTCGCCCTGGGTACATGGTGGAACTCGCATCCTTCGAAGCAAGCGCATAGCTGTTGAATGAAGAAACGATGGAGGGCCATGTTGGCATCCCTCGCGTCTCATTCGCCTGAGACTTGGTGTACCACCAGATTTGAGTCTCTAAAGCAGAGTATCCTCTGGATGCCTATCTCCTTGGACATCTTAAGCTCGTGGATGAGTGCTTCATACTCGGCGACGTTGTTTGATTCCTTGAAGTGTATCTGGAGCATGTACTCCAGCCGGTCGCCCTAGGGCGAGGTTATTACGATTCCGAATCCAAGTCCTCCCCGCATCTTGGAGCCGTCGAAGTGCAGCTTCCAGTGTATTGAATCAGGGACCGGTGGCATGTACTGTGTCTCTACCCAATCGACAATAAAATCGGCCAGCGCTTGGGATTTGATAGCCGTTCTTGACTCGTACTGAATCTTGTGCACAACAAGCTCTATGGCCCATTTCGCCATGCGCCCGGTGGTGTCCTTGCTCCTTGACTGGGCCCCCTTAGGCTTGCTGCTTGTTGGTGGTGGCGACGAGGAGTCTCAGTTTCGCGGCTGCTTCTTCGGCCGCTCTCATGGTTTTGGCAGGGGTGCTATAGACAGGTTGCACCACGCCAGCGCGTGAGTCAGCGGCGCGGTCTAGTTCTAACGCGAGGTCGCGCCCCTAGTGCTGGATTTTCCTGGCGAAGGCACGAGCGGCGTTGTACTCGTGCACGATGGTGTTCAGACGGTGCTGGTTAGCGGCAACCTTGTTGGCCTCCTCCAGGAGCTTCTCGTGCGTGGCTTCGAGTGCAGCCACAGCGGCTGCTGAGTCCGCCTCGATGACGACGGGAGGACAAAGGTGCTAGATGGAGGAGGTGAGCGGGTCTTACTCCTGCTCGAGCGCGGAGCTTTCCTCTCCCACCCAACTCTCCTGAAGCGAGCGGTGGTTCTCGCAAGCGTTTACCACCATGACCTCGACGTAGCTATTTTCCACGGCCGGGCCGCAATCGAGGTGGTCGAGAGGAACGTCGGAGACGGTGTTGACCTCGCTGGGAAAAACCTCGGCGATGGTGGCGACGTAGACGCAGAGGTCCCTAAAGTGCATGATGGAGCCGTTGGCGGGGAAGGCGTTCCCGGTGAAGCACGCGGCATTGTCGATGATGCAGTCGAAAGCGCCGAGTGTGAGGACAAGGCCGGAGACCACACACTCACTGGCGACGAGCGGAAGTCCTGTGCGGAAGATGATCCCAGCCGAAGCACTATGCCCCACGGTGGGCGCCAACTGTCGTGGTGTGGAACACGGCAGTGCCATTAGGGATGGCTAAAGAGGGACACACGAATGCAATCGGTGTCTCACGCAACGGGTCAGGCACGGTGAACTGCGAACACATCGGTGTACCTAGGTTCGGGACCCTCTCAGCGAGGTAACACCCCTACTCCTGCAAGATCAACTATATGGGGGGAACACACAGTACAAGTGATTCTGGAGCTATTTCCTTAGCTACTATCGAAGGCTAGAGGAGGAAGAAGAACCAGAGGAAAGCTCTTGCTACTATGGATGTTCCTTTCCAAGAACCCCAGCTCTACCCGCACTTATATACTGGTCGGGGGAGGTACATTACAATTTGGGCTCTAGGGTTTACTGTTTGGCTACGGGCTTACGGGGAAGGGCTGGTGTGACACCCCCGGGATCAGGGCTAACCAAATCCCAGACCTCCGTCTGAAATAAGCTTAACCTTGAGCTCGAGAATATTCAGTGAAGAATCAGTAACACGGTAGTGACCCTACGACACAAAATTTATTACAGCAAGCTCATAACTGAGCAGAGAACCAAAATATTACAAGCAGAGGTCACTGACCACAAACATCAAACAACGGAAGGCAAATTATGCTATTAAGTATAGCAAACTTAACAAATGGCCTAAGAGGCCTGAAGCATAACGATGACGTCCCAGCCCATATATTCCAGGCTGCCGGCCGGAAACCCCAAGCTATTCGTCGATGTTGATGTAGTACGGAACTTGTCTTCAGAGGATCACTTACTCTACCAAAAGTATCAACAAAGCAAGGATGAGTACAGGGTGTACTCCGCAAGACTTCTGGCTGGTGGAGTTGTTTTGCATAAAGCCATCTTTCTTTAAAAAACGAGAGAGAGAGAGAGAAGAATCTCGTCTAATCAGAGTATTTTAAAAGGGGATAAGAGAGCGACGTCTCCGAAAATATTGATCATCATCTTTTGATATCCACCGAATCATCATCATCTGAACTAGGATCACCCCCTCGTACCCATGAGGAAGCATCCTTAAGCACACGTTGATCTGCCAAGTTTTACGATTAGATTATAGTTCTCTATGATCTTAGAATCTGGTCACCAAGCGTTCATAACCGTGAACACGGCTTTTCGAAAAGATTTAACCCTGCAGAGGTGCACAACTTTACCCACACGTACCAACCGACTCTTAATGCCAGATTGTTAGCCCTCTTTCTTGGAAGCCGGCAGAGGGTGGTTGGCCACGACCTTTACCTTGCTTTCGCCTAAATCCATGAGTCACCAAGAAAGGGTTCCATCAGCCCATATCTCTATGTCCAAGGATCGGGAGTACTCCCGGAGCCTCCTTCCTCCTTGGTCATGCCCTATATGATGCACCATCTTCAACCCATCCAAATATGCAGATGCCAAATAGCTAACTACGGATTCATTGATCAGACTAGGCAAGTTAATCAGGCGAGAGGTTCCCAAGCTCCGTGTGGATGTATGCTCATCTCGGTTCCAAAGGCAAGAACTCAGGTCCTAGTGGTGGCGAGCATGGAACTAGAAAAACCACATCCCACTGTGGCCTACCATACAAGCCTTAGGAAGTTTAACTCATATCACCTCTGATATCATCTCATCACGTTCTCCTGTCATACTATATTCTCTGCATCTGATACATCATCTGGATGGACCAGACTCAACATCTATGCCAGGCTAAGAAGGACACAGATATAATCTCTAGCATTGCACACAAGCCAAACCTAGTTATGCTAGGAGCAGTGGAACAGGTAATATAAGCTCAAAGGGAGTAATGCAATAGATAGGATACTCTATCTATTTATAAAAGACCACAGTATAATCGTATGCAACATGGCAGAATTGAAATGCTTTCGAAATCATAGGATTATATCATGGTGGGGCTATGCATGCCTTTGCCAGTTGATAGGAGATATAAAGATCTTCAGAAGCCTTGAACTTGACTTGGTTAGAGTTGGTCAAGTATTGTTATTTGATCTTTGATGTTCGACGGTGTTGACCTCGGTCTTCAATCTCGACCTCGATCTCGTATTCTACCGGGAAGAAGCAAACACCGGAAATAAAGGGAAAACAATCAACACGTGGCATCGATGCAATGCTCAAGCAAGGATGATGATATGATAAGTTAAATTGCATTGGAATGAAACCCTATAGCATGCTCGACAAATTAATCAGGGTTCCGAGGGGCGAAAACCCTATTTCGGGAAAACTCCGGAGCATATGAGAGGGGTGCATTTCTTCTTCTAATTAAACTTGTCATGAAAGTTGATTAACAATGCATGATTATAGCTTAAAGAGGTAGGTTTTATTTTTCTGAACATTTTGGTATATTATTTGTATTTTCTGAATTATAAATAATTAGATATTGAATTTACAAGATTTAAATCAATTTCAAAAATTATTAAACATTTATTGAGTTATTATGACATCAACTAGGGGGTTTATTCTTTTTACACCACAGGCACACCTAGCCTCCGTGACTGACAGAGGGGCCTGGAGCCACCTCAGCAGCCACACAAGCAGAAGTGGTTCAGGGGCATTTCCCACTCGGGCTGGGGCTACCCACTCCTACTGAAGGGTGGGGCCGAGGCCACGTTGGCATGCCACGCAGGCCTCGCCGGTGAGCACTGAAGGCGGCGGCAGGGAACAGCGCAGGAGGGCGCGGGCGAGCAAGCGAAGCAGCGCGTTCGAAGAAGAACTTCAGGCTGAGCCAGAAACGGGCGGCGCCGCTATGGGAGGGTCGTCGGAGCAGCGAGCACAGCGAGCGACGGCGGCGGGGCTTGCAGGTGACCATGGAGGAGGGTAACCAGAGTGAGAGAGGGCAAGGGAGAGGGCCCATGGGGACCAGGATCTCACCAGGAGCGCGGTGGTGGTGTCAGGGAGGCGAGAGGAGGAGGAACGATGCCGGAATCAACGACGGACATGGTGACCGGAGCTCAAGAAGACGGTCGATTTGGACGCCTGGGAGCATGCTGGCTCACATGGTTGAGGGCGAACGAATGAACGAGTCGAGCAACGCAGAGCTTCCAAGCTTCACGGCGGGGCTCGGGGTGGTCTACAACGGCGGGGATCGTCGGAGCCAGGGTTCGGGTCCGCGAGGGGAACGAGAGAGAGGGGTATCTGGGGAGAGGATAATAAGATAGGGTAGAGGCAGGGCTTCGTGACGTTCTTATGTTCCCTCCAGAGCTCGACGGACGGCCAGGAGAAGGCGGCAGGCATCGTCAACGCTGGCGACGACACCGAGCAGCGTGTCTACCTAAGGAAGAAGACAGGAGGAGAGGCGAAGGGGTATGGGCCCTGGCTGGGCGGGCTTGGGCCGCTGCGGTGCTGGCTGCTTCACGGGTGGGCGGCAGAGAGGAGAGGAGAGAATGTCGTGGTGGTGGCATAGCAGATGCCATGGGTAGGCTAAAGTATGGGGCCAATGGATGCTAGAGGGATCCGCGGAGGGAAGATGTAGTGATTTCTACACTCAACAGTTCTACAAGTAAATCTCTATTCCTCTTCTCAATGAATACAAGTGCTCCTAGAGCTGTCTCATAGAGAGGAAAGAACACTAATACACGAGCCTTCCGGCGTAGAGTGAATTGATCTCCCCTCAGGAGCCCGCGTCTCCCCTTATAAAGGGGTGCCTTGGTTCCTTCTAGGGCTGATGTGGCAAGCATATCCTTGGAATATGCTTGTCCCAATATGGTAACTCGGCGGCCTCCTTTCCGTGTCCCCCTTCTATTGGCGGCAATGTTCCAGAAACCTTCACATGCGCGCCTCGGGCTTCCTCACTGTCAGCTCCGTGACGTTCGTCTGCCCTTCTGCTGCCCTGCTCCTTGTCCTTTGCGCTTGGCTCTGGCTAGATTCCTCCTAGCCAGTGAATAGGGTTTGACTATAGGCTCCTCCTTCTCCTGCAAGATTCGCGTTATACGGCCTTGTCTCGCATAACTCGGCTTGGCCTTCACCTATATTCGAATTAGTCAGAGTCATTCGGCCGACTTAACTCATATGTCAGCCGGATAAGGTGTTTCTCATTCTGCATTTGTCATGGCCCTGCTTATCTCGGCCGACTCTTACATGATTCGGCCAACACAATCATTAATTCGGCTTACGACAAGGGAGATTCCTTTCGTCTTTCCCCTATCTTGACCCTATCCGGGGTCACCTCCCCAACATTAGTCCCCGAAGCTGGTGTGGTCCTGCCGAAAACCTCGGCCGGTCCACATTAGTTTCCCGACATTCTTCTCTCTTTTTTCCGAGTTATCTCTCTCTGTTTGAGGTATCCGCGCAGCTTCATGGGTACGCCTCTTCCTACGTGTACTACTCATCATTGCTCTTCTAGTTTTTTGTTCCGCTATAGTGCCCACTGTCTAGCTATAGTGATTACTGCTCCCGTCGCGTCGGCGAGTGACGCCTCGAGTACCGCATCGGTCAGTTTGCCCGATCCTCTCCTGTGCCGTGTGGCCTGTGGTGTGGCTCCACTAGCTGTGTGTGGTTTCGCGATACACGCGATTATGTGGATATTGTGGCATAGCCACGATCCCACTATAGTTACTGTGGCGCGGTTATAAAGAGGGGAGAGGGGTTTGGGCAGTTCACTTTTCCCCTTCCGCTCTCCCTCATCTTCTTCCTCGCGTCGCCGCTCTTCTTCGCGTTCTGGTGCTTTTGCCTTCGTCGTCCTCCTCGACGGTCACACCGCCGTTCTCCAGCTCCTACGACCTCACCGCCGCGCCCTTGTTCTGGTGCTTTCACCGGTGAGTTTTCCAACTGTACTGCCGCTAGGTCGCCGTGCTAGGAATTCCTATTTTCTAGATTCCCCGTGGCGGTTCTTCTTCTGTTCTGCCGCCGTGCTTGTTAGAACCACGACGGGGCCCTGCGTCTCTAGGCCTCTCCCCGCCGCTAGTCTATCCTCCGTCGACTCCTCCGACGAACCTATGTCTTGTTCTGCTAGCGGAACCCTCGTTGAGAACGATGACTTTACGTCCGGTCCAGAACGGGGTTCCTGGCAGGGTTCCATCGTTACTTGTCGCGAAGTAGAGTGGTTGATTAAGACGCACCGGATTCCCGCCGAGGTAAGCTGTCGCTTGCCCAGCAAGGAATATTCTCCCGTTCTCAACGAAGGCTAGTATGTAGTCCTCATGGCCCACTTTGCTCGTGCGTTTTGCCTCCCCCTTAGCGATTTTGCTAGGGGGTTCCTCGATTACTTCGGACTCCAGCCGCATCACCTGTCGGCAAATGCTATTTCCTCTTTGTTAGCTTTTATCTCGGCTTCGGAGGGGTACTTCGTCCTTTTGCCCTCCGTACATGTTTGGTCCAAATTCTTCCAGATCCGATCTAATGTTGTGTCGGACAAATCTCTTCATCCTTCTAAGAAATCTCTTACCCAATGCGGGGCTTTGTCCATTACACCTTGGAGAAACTCTGAGTTCCCGCGTGTCGCCGGCCTTGAGTCTTGTAAGAAATGGCATAGATCATTTTTCTATGTCAAAAATACTGGGCAGGAAGATAAGATTCGGCTCCCCGCTTTTTCTATCGGCCCCTCTTCCAAGAAGAATTGGAACTACAACCCTAGGAAGAGCCATGCTCTGGCCGAGGAATTTGAGATTCGGCTCAAGGAGTTGATCCGCGCCGGGCTCCGTGGTGAGGATCTGATGACCGCATTCATCAGCAACCGAATGTGCCCTTTTTAGCTTCGCTCTCACAAGCTTTGTTACATGAGTGGTCCACTTGATCCCAACCGAGTTTCCGCGGTTGAGCTCAAAGATTATCACATTTATAAGCATGTCCGAGCTATTTTCAAGACCGATATGCCGGAGGAATGGGCATGGGTACTGAGGCCATTCACTCGCGGGAATCCCCGTCCTCAAGTAAATTTATGCATTGTTGTTTGCTTCCGAGTCGCCTATGTGGTTGTTCTTTTGCTAACCCTACTATGTTTTTTCTCTCGCAGAGGTTTACGGAGCAAAAGACTCAGGATGCCGAGGTTTTGGCTCTTCCGTGGAATGCAGATCGTAATACCCCGAACAACGGGGAACCTGACTCGGAGGAGTTTGTCCCTAAGTCGGATGTTGCTCCGGTTCGTGCCCGTGGCAAGACCTCGGCCCATGCGGATGAAGTTGACTCGGACGACGTCCAAATTCTTTAGGTAGTTGTCGCGGTTCCTATCTCTTACGCATTTCCGTCTCCTTCTTTCCCAGCTAATCCGGCTGGTCAGGTGCACGACGCCGAGCCTCTTGCTTCTCAAGCTCCCGCTACTTCGAAGAAGCGCACCGCTTCCGCAGATCCCTCCGGTGCTGCCCCCAAGAAGCGAGTGAAGAAATCTTCTCAGCATATCCCGAGGCGTAAGACCATGCCTACGGTTACTGGGTGAGTTTACTTTCATTTGTATTTCTTGTTTCTCTCTTTCTGTCTCTTGACTCGACTTTTTTGTCTTTCGCAGAGCTCCTCTCTCCGCAAAGCCTAGCGGTCCGAGTATGACGAGCCATACTACTCGGCAGCCTTCTCCTCCTCCTCCAGAAGATACTCGGGTTCCCAGTCCCTCTCATGTTGATTCTCCTCCTGCACCGACCCATATGTCGCCTCGATGGGATGTGCCTATTGCCCCCACCGTTATTGTCGACATAACCCCCACACCGGATCACCCGGTTGAGCATGTTGCCCCTGTCAAAACCACCGAGGATTCCCCCCATGATCCTTTGATCACCACAATCCCAGCTGAACTCCAACCGAGGATATCACCACCTCGGCCCCCTTGGAAATTTTGGTTCCTCCTGCCCCCCAGGACGTGATTCCTAGTGCTGAGGTTACTGCCCCTGCCGAAGCCTCTACTAAAAGTAGGAGGATTGTTGTTACTAAACCTTCGGCATCTCAGAAAGGGCCAGCTAGCTCTTCTCAGCCCAACATAGCTGATGCATTTCGCAAGGGAGCTTCCTCTGTTAAGCCTGGTGTCACCCTACTGCCGATACTCAACTTACTCTTCATAAGAGTCCGGCGATGGCGGTGGTCACACAACGGGCCCGAGGTAAAGTGTTGACTCGCACTGAGAGCGGAAACAGCCTTGGCTCTTTGGTGGAGTATGCCAATAACTGGAACGCCGCCGATCAACTTGAAGGCAATACAAGTAGCCTACCATTTCAGCTTTCCGATATTAGCAGTCGCGTGCACATGGCTGCTAAGATTGTCCTTGATAGTGACAAGATTAATGAGGTAAGTGCTTTCGTTGATACTTTTCTATCATTCAAATGGTATTATCTACACACTTGTCCCCGAAGCTTGCAACCGGATAACATGTTGTTCGTTTGGAAACTTTGTCAGGCTTCAAATGCATTTCTTGCTAAGTCAACCCCCTTCGTGACTCGGACTAGCCATGATATCTGAATCAAGTTTTACTTGGTTAGGATTTGCTTTAGCTTTGAATACCTAGCCACTTTGATCCGAGTCGAGTTACGCTTGGGTTGGATCTGCTTTAACTTTGAATATCCCGCCACCTAGATCCGAGTCAAGTTTTACTTGATTCGGATCTGCTTTAACTTTGAATATCTAGCCACCTAGATCCGAGTCAAGTTTTACTTGATTCAGACCTGCTTTATCTTTGAATATCCAGCCACCTAGATCCGAGTCAAGCTTTATTTGATTCGGATCGGCTTTAACTTTGAATATCCAGCCACCTAGAGCCGAGTTAAGTTTTACTTGATTCAGATCTGCTTTATCTTTGAATATCCAGCCACCTAGATCCGAGTCAAGATTTATTTGATTCGGATCGGCTTTAACTTTGAATATCCATCCACCTAGATCCGAGTCAAGTTTTACTTGATTCGGATCTGCTTTAACTTTGAATATCCAGCCACCTAGATCCGAGTCAAGTTTTACTTTATTCGGATCTGCTTTAACTTTGAATTTCCAGTCTTGTAACCTTCTATTATATCTAGGTTGCCCATGATCGGCAGACAGCCGAATTTCAAAGGTTGCCCTTTGCCCACAAGAAACTGCAAGAAAAATATGAGAAGGTTGTTCCTGTAGTGAAGAAAACTGGTAATTTAACAAATCTGTGTACTGTTCCCTAAGTTCGTAACATTTTTGGCTTGTCATGCTAATTCACTTTTCGCTGGTGTGCAGCTAGTATCAACAATCTGAATACCCGCCTTACCAAGAAGGTTGACGCTCTTGAAGGTTGGTTCCTCGTTTTTTGTTTTTAATTTGTTAATTCCTGTCCGAGATAAATATTGGGTTTCTTACGACCTTCCAGCTTTGGTATAGCCGAGTTACAAACACTTGCAACATCGAATCAAGAATGCATACCTATGCCTGATATGTTGCTGCATTTTTTAGAGCAAGCTGCCACTCATTCGGCGGAACTCAAAGAAAAGGACGATGAGATAACTCGGTTACGCGCCGAGGTTGAGTCTCTCAAGCTTTCCCAGAAGTCCGAATTGGAAAAAGTTGATCAGGAATTCTCTAAAGAAAAAGAATCGACTGAGCCTGCAGTTGCAGAAAGATAAGGAACTTCTTGACGCTGCCGAGCTAAAGAACCGGGCGATGAGCAAGGAAATCACTTGTTTCGAGAAGAGTAGGGCCGACTGGTCCCCGGATCTCCAGAAAATGTTGAGTTATATCCATCGTAAGTCTTCACCTGTAGCCGAGTTATCTTCTTCTCTTTCTTATTTTTAACTCATGTGATTTCCTTTTGTGTAGATCATTTTCCCGTAGTGAAACCAGTGAGCACTAAGGCTGTGATTGCTAATCGTGAGCGTCGAGGTGTCCCCGTTGCTCCGAGTCAAGAATATTCGATGGAAGACTTCTTGATTGCTATCGGTGCTGCTATTGGACCAATGAAGATTATGGGAAGAGATCTGGTGCAAGAAGCTATCCGGGCCTATCATGTTCTTTGGTCGAACACCTCTGGAACGCCTGAGATTGATGAAGTTGAAGTGCTTGTGTCAATACTGATGGCATCTCAAACCCAACTTAACCTCTAGAGGGAATCTGCTGGGAGGGCTGGTGCTGACATGGCCCTTACGGCCTTGTTGTCTTGGTATGAAGATATCTCCCTCGATACTCTGATGCATCTGCGCACTGGCTCTCCTTGGGTTGAAAATACGGAGTTTATTGCTCGCCGTCAAGCTCGTGCCTTCCAGCTTATCGAGTATGCTGACTTGCATAATTGGATCAAAGGGCCGAGTTTTCTTCCCAAACTAGCGGATGATGTCGAAGCTGAAGATGCATCAGGTGATGACTCGGCCGATCAAGATGAACCGGAGGGTGATTCGGATAATTCCCGCGATTCAAACGAAAGCTCGGATGAGGATGGCAACACGCGATCGTCCTCTAAAGGGACCGAGAACTCTCGAGCTCAAGCTGATGTCTCTCAGCAACCGGGGCTTGTCCCCGAGGTTACCATGGCTTCTGTTGAAGCCGAGGTAACTTCGGCTGAGGCGCCAGCTACCTGGGAGGGCCTAGTTCCTGAAGATACCCTTGCTAAGGAGACCGAGGTCCCTCCGCTAGCGTCCGAGATACCCATGCCTGATGCTCCTGACAATGCTACTGCCCCTTAAGGGTAATTTGGCCTTTTTCGTTGTTTAGGTTCAAAAACTCTAAGTTGTTTTAAGTCCCCGGTATGCCGGGTGTATGATGTATGTGGAACAATTGTCTGTCTTTTGGTGTGGTGTGAACCTTTTTGCCTTGTGCCGCTGAGGCATTGGTGATGGTAACTGTTGTCATTCCATCTAAGTAAATTTAACTGCTTCATATATCTGCTTTGCCCAACTTTAATTTCATAAAGCCGGATCGTATTCTCCCATGTGGCTGACCTTCGTTCGGCATTTATCTTGCTTGCCCTTTGTAAACCTGGTTGTGTAGCTGTTGTTTTCGCGATTTCTTCTTGAAGTACAATACTCTAACCTCATAGATTGGCTTGTGTCCCTTATTATACTTGGACTTGCTGAGGTTGTTACATCTAAAAGTCGTTAGTTGTTCCCTCCTTGTTATTCCTTTGTCGATCGAGGCGAGCTTACATTGCATCCTATGAGTTATGATCAGCAAATTGGGTAGTCCCGAGTTTCTGCTGAAGTTATCGAGCTCTTGTGTGTATGTAAAAAATTTAATGGGTGGCGTAGGTCACTTCTGAGTTATCGCTTCGGTTGCTGAAGGTTCATATCCGTTCAAAAAATATCGAATGATATGAAGCAGTCCCCAAATTATAAACTGGGTTGCTGAAATATAGTTCATAACTCAATCAAAAAATGAGAAATAATTATGGGGTAGTCCCCGAGTCACTGCTCGAGGTGCCGAGGTTTACTAGATAATTCAAAAAATGAGAAATAATTATGGGGCAGTCCTCGAGTCACTGCTCGAGGTGCCGAGGTTTAATGCATAATCCGAAGCAAGAAATAACATGATGTAGTCCCCGAGTCACTGCTAGAGGTGCCGAGGTTTAATACATAGTCTTAAAAAATAGAAACAACATGGTGCAGTCCCCGAGTCGCAGCTCGAGGTGCCAAGGTTTAATACATAATCTTAAAAAATAGAAACAACATTGTGCAGTCCCCGAGTCGCTGCTCGAGGTGCCGAGTTTTAATACATGCTTTATATTCCGACTCGATGCGTCACATCGCGACGTACAACATGTGGCTTCTAAGTGTAGAATGGGCGAAGTAAGGCTATGTTCCATGGTATTTTTGATTCGTCTCCGGCTTTATTTGCCTTTTTCTTCTCTGGTGGCTGAGCGTCGATTAGGTAATACACATCATTGTGCAATGCTTTACTCACGATGAATGGTCCTTCCCATGGAGGTGAGAGTTTGTGCATGCCGGCTGTGCGTTGCACTAACCGAAGAACCAAGTCTCCTTCTTTAAAAACTCTTGGATTGACCTTTTTTCTATGATATCGTCTGAGATTTTGCTGATAAACAGCTGATTTTGATAATGCCAATTCCCTTGCTTCTTCTAGCAGATCCACATCGTCTTGCTGTGATACTTTGTTTACTTCGGCCGTTGTGTATTGGATTACTCTTCGCGAGTCATGCATTATGTCGGCTCGAAGCACAGCTTCTGCCCCGTATACTAGAAATACTGGGGTATACCCTGTCGACCTGTTTGGGGTGGTACTGAGGCTCCACAGTACTGCTGGAAGGTCCTTAATCCAGCATCCTGCGACCTTTGCAGTGGTTCGATAATACGGGGTTTTATTCCTGACAATACCAGTCCATTTGATCTTTCTACTTGCCCGTTTGATGTTGGGTGAGCACCGAGGCAACATCTAGTCTTGTGTGTTTTTCTTGGAAGAATTTAGCAAAGGCTCCTTCAGCAAAATTTGTGCCATTATCCGTGATAACGCTGTGTGGATATCCATATCTCAAGATAATATCTTTGAGAAATTTTACCGCTGTTGGTCCATCGCATTTTCTTACTGGTTTCACCTCAATCCACTTTGCGAATTTGTCCACCATGACTAGAATGTGAGTCATTCCACCTCGGGCTGGTTTGAACGGACCTACCATATCCAAGCACCATACAGAAAAAGGCCAAATGATTGGTATCGTTTTTAACTCGGACGAGGGTAAATGTATCTTGCTGGCGTATCTCTGGCAACCATTACATTTTTCTACTAATTATTTTGCCTCCTTCAATGCCGTCGGCCAATAAAATCCATGCCTAAATGCTTTGGCCACTAAAGCTCTGGACGAGGCGTGATGCCCGCATTCTCCCTGATGTATATCCAGTAGTATTTCTTGCCCTTCTGCCGAGTCAACACATCTTTGCAGTACACTCGTGACGCTTCTCTTATACAACTCATTGTTTATGATTGTGTAAGCTTTTGCTCTGCTTACTATCTGTCTAGCCAGTAGCTCATTACTCGGCAAGATTGCCTCCTTAAGGAATGAGAATATGGGTCGCGCCCATATTGGCGTGATTTTCTCTGGGATAGTTTCACTCTCGATTTTCATACTTTCCGCCGACATAACAGCTTCGGATTTTTCTGTGTTTGCTCGTGCGACGACCAGGTTCACCTTTAGAAAACCCAGGTCACATTCTTTGTCGATTTCCGTTGGCACACTTCCTTCTATCAGTTCTACCGAGATACGAATTGACTCGGATTCTTGTGATGGTGTAATCGATGGTTTTCTCAGGTGCTCTAGGGCAATGCCCGGGGGAATTGATTGCCTAGTTGATCCGAGTTTTGACAATGTATCTGCAGCGTTGTTTTCTGCCCGAGGTATATGGTGAAATTCACATCCATCGAAATCACCACTGATTTTTTGCACGTGAAATCTATATAGGGCCATATTCGCATCTAGTGCGTCCCAATTGCCTGATACTTGCTGTACTACCAGATCTGAATCCCCATAGCATAGGATCCGACGTATACCAATATCTTTTGCCATTTTTAACCCATGGACGAGTGCTTCATACTCAGCTACATTGTTTGACGCGGCGAAATGTATCTGCAGCACATACTTCAGCTGATCTTTTTTCGGCAAAGTTAATACTATCCCTACCCCCAAACCATTTCTTAGCTTGGATCCGTCGAAATGCATTGTCCAGTAATTCGAATCTGGTATGTGGTGGTTCATATTGTACCTCGGCCCAATCCACAAAGAAGGCGGCCACTGCCTGAGATTTGATTGCATCTCGCCTATCAAATTGTGGAGCATAAGGTGATAACTCGATTGCCCATTTTGCTATTCGGCCACTTGCATCTTTGTTTCTCAGTATCTCGGCTATAGGCGCTTCACAGATCACCTTTATCGGATGTTCTTAGAAGTAGTGTTTGAGTTTTGTCGCTGACATGTATACTCCATAAGTCATCTTCTGGTAGTGCGGGTAGTTCTTCTTTGAGGCCGATAATACCTCGCTTTGGTAATATACCTGCCTTTGTATTGACTTATCCCCTTCATTCCGTTCCACAACAACCACCGCACTTACCACTCTATTAGTGGCGGCTACATAAAGTAACATAGGTTCCTTTGACAATGGAGAAGCCAAGATCGGTGTTGTGACCAACATCTTTTTTAACTCATGAAATGCATTATTAGCCTGTGGTGTCCAGATGAATTTATCAGATTTTTTCATTAGTTGATATAGAGGTAATGCCTTTTCCCCTAGCCGACATACGAATCTACTCAGCGAAGCCAGGCACCCCGTGAACTTTTGTACATCATTCAGACACCTCGGCAGTTCCATTCTTTCAACTACTCGGATTTTAGTTGGATTTGCCTCTATAGCTCGGCTGGACACGAGGAAACCAAGTAATTTTCCGGCTGGCACACCTAAGGTACATTTTTCCGGGTTAAGCTTCATCCGGAATCTTCTCAAGTTTGTGAATGTCTGCCGAATATCATCAAGGAGCGTTTCGCTCTCTTTGGTTTTTATAACCACAACGTCTACATATACTCGTACATTTTTTCCTATCTGGTCATGTAGACACTTTTGCATGCATCTTTGGTATGTTGCTCCTGCATTACACAGGCCGAATGGCATGGTGCGATAGCAATAAGCCCCATACGGGGTAATAAACGCAGTCTTTATTTGATCGGCCGGATTTAACAGTATCTGGTGGAAACCAGAATACTCGTCTAGAAATGACAACAGCTCACAACCAGCGGTCGAATCAATGACTTGGTCTATCCTTGGTAAAGGAAAAGGATCTTTGGGACACGCCTTGTTTAGGTTCATGTAATCGATACACATTCGCCATACGACGGCTACATTCGGGTCATCCTTTTTCTTTTCACTAACACCGGAGAGGTTGCTTCACCGGCCTTGCTCCTGGCGTTACATGCAAAGAGTGCTCAGCCAACTCCCTCGGAACACCTTGCAGGTATTGAGTTGACCATGCAAAGATATCTCGATTCTCACCGAGGAAGTTGGTGAGCTCGCCTTCCTATTTGGCATCTAGGCCGACACCAATCGTGATGGTGCGCTCTGGTAACTATTCATCTATCTGGATCTTTTTCGTCTCTTTAGTCGGCTGGAAAGAAACACTTCCATGGGGGTTGGCTAATGCCGGCATATTCAGCTATGCCGACTGAGCCAGAGCTGCTACCTCCTGAATCCTCCTTTTTTCTCTTGCAATCACCAATGAGTCGGCCAGGTTTGATCTGGCCGAAGCACACTCCATTGATTTTCTGTAATCTCCGGCTACTGTTATCACCCCCTGTGGCCCGGGTAACTTCATTTTCAGATAAGTAATGTGGCAGCGGCTCATGAATTTAGCCAATGCTGGCCGTTTGAGTAAAGCATGATAGCAACTTTCTAGGTCCACCACTTCAAACTCCAAATTCTCCGCTCTGCAATTCTCCCTTGTGCCGAATAACACATCTACTCGGACTTTCCCAATGGGTTCACACGAGAGACCCGACACTATTTCATGGAACGTGGTTCTTGTGGATTGTAACATATTCTGTGTTATTCCAAGTTTGTGCATTGTGTACTTGTACATAATGTTGATACTACTCCCATTATCAATGAGCACTTTTGAGAATTTCACATTAATGTTGGGTCCGACAAATGTCGGATCTAGTACCAGTGCATACGACCCTGGATTCGGCATTATCTTTGGGTGATATTTTATGCTCCAGGTTATTTCCTGATCGGACCAAGGCATGTATCTTGGTATTGCCGGCATAAAACATTAACTTCCATATGCCAGCGTTGTACACTTTGCCTGTCTTGCTGTTCGGTTGTGAACACACAATATGATTGATGATGCTCCCTGTAATCATTATGTCTGTTGTTTCCGGGGTTTGCCCTTCCATCTTGACCTTGATTTATCACTTGATGCACTGCATCCCTCCGGTCCGAGATATCATACCTTGGAGGAGGTGGTGGTAACATTAACTGTTGCGCATTTGCCCCTGTTAGCTGCGGCTGCTGCTGTTGATGTGCATGATGAGGAGGTGCTTGCATGCCCGCCGGGTTCCCCATTGCATTTTTCATCCAAGCACATTGACGAGTTGTATGATTAGCCGGCTTGGCCGGGTTTGGAGTGTGGAACTTACATGGTTGATCCAACATGGATTAAAATGTGTACTTCGGCCTTTCCTGCCACTCCTTCTTCTGTTCCGGTGTACACTGTTTTTTTCCCTTCATTCCTCAGTGAAAACTACTGAGGACCATTCTTCTGTCGCTGACTGTTTCCATGACTCGGCTGATCCTGTACCACCGCTGTCACCTGATTGGAAGCATATCTGTAATCTGGCCTCTCCTCCTTTCTTCTACCTCGGAATTTGTTGCGCCTCGATGATCTGGCTGCATCTCTTGCATATTGATCTTGATGCTCCCGATGCTCTGCCGACATTAACTCTGGTTGCGTTGGATCCCCTAAAGCATATGAATCTGCTATCCTGATGGTCTCTGCCAACGTGATCGGCATATCTCTTTGCAGCCTTTGCCATAATACACTTCCATGTCGGCAGCCTTGAGCAAACCAAGCTATCTCATGAGACTCTATGACTCCTTCGCATGAGTTTCTGAGGTTACACCACCGAGTCAAGAGTTCTCTATCTATTTCATTCGGCTTCTGCTTGCACATAGCGAGCTGATGTGGCCTATTTGGTATTCTATAGGTACTGGTGAAGTTGCTCACAAACATTTCTTCAAAATCTAGCCAACAGTTGATACTGCCTACCGGCAAATTGTTTAGCCATACTCTAGCTGGTCCTTCCAGCATCTGCGGGACGTATCTCACCGCCCATCGTAGGTTTCCGCTAGCTATCTTCACCGAAGTGTCATAGTCAATTAACTAATCTTGTGGTTTTGTGCTCCCATTGTATGTTTTCGTGCCCCTTGCAAATTGAAATTTCGGCACCAGAGGTTTGCCCATGATCCGAGGTCCGAAGCACGCCGGACCGAGCGGACCCTGTTCCTCCAATAACTCGGACTGATATAACCTGTCCAGTTTTAGTCTTGCATCATTTGACGACAAGTTTCTGTAAATGATCCTCTCTTGTATTCCATAATGGTTATTCCCACCAAGTTTAGCATGCTCCATATCCGAGTAACCATCATTGTACCTCTCATTTGCCTGATTATGGTGAGCTGGTCTCACTTCTCGCTCTTGCCGAGGCTCATACCTCGGCTCAGGATCTGGTGGAGGGTTTCTCCTTCCCTCCGCTGGGTTATTGTTCTCATGATTTCCCCTTCCTAGGACCCCATGCCCTTTGTTCGCACGGCCGGGGTTTCTATCTCCACTGTTACCTCGGCTGCCATTTCCTCTATTATCATTGACCTTTCCGGCTACTGTCGGATCATACGGAACAATTTTCTTATTTCTTTTTCCTGAAGTAACCGATCTATCTTTTCGCGCGGTTTTTCCGGGTGAGGATGCTACCGCCGTAGATAGTGTCGGTGCTGCTCCGGCCGAATGAACCATGCGCGAAGCTCCCGGTCTTACCGGGTTAGCCCTAAGCATTTCCTCATTCTGCTGGTTCGCAATGCGCACCAGCTCATTCACTCTTTCTTGTTGTTTCTGTCGGGCTTCCCCGCTTAATCCTTCTAGCTCCAAAGCAGCGGCATTTGCGTCCCGTAGGTTCTTTGCCGGGGTACTATACCTCGGCAAGCCTAGATCGACCAAATCACCTTCACGTGCTTCATGCTCTTTGTTGATATCGTTCATGAGGTTCTTTCCTCTCAATATCAATTCATCTACCCGCTCAGGGGCCACATCCAGTTTGTTTTCCCTAGCATACTCTCGCAGGGTCCTTTTCAAGGACTCGCGCAAGGCCGACACCTTTTTTGCCTCTACCAGTACCTTTTGTCTGGTTTCTTCTAACTCCTCCTGGGCATTAGCCGGATCAAGTATCGGCGCCACAGGCGTGGTTAGATTATATATAGTTTCCTGGAGAATTGGTCTCTCCAGAGGCAGCCATCTTACCCTTGCCGCCTTTGGGGTCGTCTCCTGCACCTCGGCTGACTTGGCTGCTGGAGGATCTACCTCTGTGGGCTGCGGAGCTGTCTGCTTCGCGGCCATCTGTCCTCCTACCGCCGGGTCCTTGCTTGGCCCGGCGCCTACCCCTGCCTCCGGTGCTGCGGCTGTCACCATCACCTCGACGCTACCGACGGGGCGTGCGCCACGCTGACCGTTAGCAGCGCTGAGGCGAGGTTCTCCTGTTTCAACGACTCGACGAGGATAGACGATGGACGTGTCAACGCCGACGTAGACCCTGTGTGTACCCAGGTTGATGAAGACACCGTTGCGCGGAGGCGCTTTCCTCCTGAAGCTACCCGCGTTATCGCTGACATAGTCCCAGAGATCAAATCTCTAGACTAAGCCAGAGACAACCCGCTCGCCGGTGTGGATGAAGTTTCCCGTCCGGATCTTGACTCCAGCTAGCACCCCTGCTGGCCCCACGGTGGGCGCCAACTGTCGTGGTGGTGGCACAGGAGATTCCATGGGTAGGCTAAAGTATGGGGCCAATGGATGCTAGAGGGATCTGGGGAGGGAAGATTTAATGATTTCTACACTCAAAAATTCTACAAGTAAATCTCTATTCCTCTTCTCAATGAATACAAGTGCTCCTAGAGCTGTCTCATAGAGAGGAAGAACACTAATACACGAGCCTTCCGGCGTAGAGTGAATCGATCTCCCCTCAGGAGCCCGCGTCTCCCCTTATAAAGGGGTGCTTTGGTTCCTTCTAGGGCTGGCGTGGCAAGCATATCCTTGGAATATGCTTGTCCCAATATGGTAACTCGGCGGCCTCCTTTTCGTGTCCCCATTCTATTGGCGGCAATGTTCCAGAAACCTTCACACGCGCGCCTCGGGCTTCCTCACTGTCAGCTCCGTGACGTTCGTCTGCCCTTCTGCTGCTCTGCTCCTTGTCCTTTGCGCTTGGCTCGGTCTAGATTCCTCCTAGCCAGTGACTAGGGTTTGACTATAGGCTCCTCCCTCTCCTGCAAGCTTTGCGTTATTCCGCCTTGTCTCACATAACTCGGCTTGGCCTTCACCTATATTCGAATTAGTCAGAGTCATTCGGCCGACTTAACTCATATGTTGGCCGGATAAGGTGTTTCTCATTCTCCATTTGTCATGGCCCTGCTTATCTCGGCCGACTCTTACATGATTCGGCCGACACAATCAATAATTCGGCTTACGACAAGGGAGATTCCTTTCGTCTTTCCCCTGTCTTGACCCTATCCGGGGTCACCTCTCCAATAGAGAAGGAATGGGCCGGCCTGGCTAGTTCTTGCTCTTTTTTTTATCAAAAGCTTATTCTCTTTTTCTGTTTTCACTTTTCCTTTTGTATTTTCAATTCAAACTTGTTTTAAGTATTTCAAAATTACCAAAGGGGTCTATAAAATATTAAAGATACTTTGGGGCCCTTTTAAACATTTTGGGCTCCATTATTTTGGTAGTTTTCAAAATACCAAAACCTTTTGATTGCATTTCAAATAGAGGGAGAGAGAGAAACTAGGGTTTGCATTTTATTTTCTTGGTTGCATTTTTAGAGGATGATGCTCATGATGCACAAACAAAACCTAATCTAAGATCAAGCAAAACTAGGGTGTTACAGCTGGCTGTAGGGTCTAGCCGGTGGGCCAGGACCCAGCCAGCCTCCTTTTAGCATCATTCACTTCTTTAGCGGTCACCCGGACTTCTTTTGCGGTCATTCGACCGTTTTGCTTTATCTTCGTCGAGTAGCGCAGGTCGTAATGGCAAGCCAGCCTGTCTGAGGACGAGAGGATACAGAGGCATACCACGCAAGGAGCATCTCCCCCCCCCCCGCGCTTTCCATCGAATCCAAGGTTAGCCGGGCCAGCTGGGAAAGCTTTAAACCTATCCTGGCGGTACTAGCCAGGCGGCTAGAGTTGTCATGCTTGGTGGCTAGACGGCCTGTATCTTCTAGATCCGGCCTACTTAGGTCAAATTTGAACTACTTCAAGTAAATAGTGGTATGCTTTGAAAGTTTATGAAAAAGCTTTTGGAGGTACCCATTGGTGGGTCACAATTAATATTGTAAGACCCCACCTTTTAAAGGTAAAGGCCCCTGTGATTTCAATGCTAGTCCCTGGATCAAAATGCTAGCATCCATAGTTTAAGATGAAGTACATATATACAAAGACCATTATTACATTGTCATTCCAGAGATAACATAGTCTTTACAACTCAATAGCCCAAGGCTATAACATAGAGTTCATAACATAATGGAAATAACTATAAGTCTTCATCTTCATGTGCCACAGGCAAACATGTTGAGTGTAGACTCACAACCCTAGTCTCCATCTGAGTAACCTGCAACATCATAAGTTACAGCCACAGAGGGTCAATATATTTGGAATTGTATTGGCAAGTGATACCATAGTAGAATAGTAGTATCTAACATCTATATGAATTTGGCTAAGTGTAGCTTAGGCTGGCTTTGCTCAAAAATAAGGTTTTCTCTTATTAGTTGAAAACACTAAGTTTTTGTTTGACAAAACACCCGAGGAACTGCCAATAGACATTGGTGAACCTTTACCCTTGTTCAACCACAAATTTTAACTTAGAGAAATTGGGATGAGGGATCCCTGATTGCTTCAATGTCTTTGATTCTCAAATTGTCCGTTGCCGGGGACACGGCTAAGTATTTAGGTTTTACCCTCTCGAGAGGTGGTGCACTTTCCCTACAAGACTCGACATGCATCGAGACGAGACTTTTCAGAAGCATTCCCTTAGACCACCATGGACGCGTTCCATCCTATCAACCCTACCACCAACTGTCCATCTGGCTAAGTTCTTGCAACCTAGTTGGTCAAGGCAGAGCCCATATGCTATGTGGTTGCACTATAAGCTTCTCAACACTAAACATCTCAAATCCCTTTGTTCCTGGATGGCAATGCACAAGTGTGATACACAAGGTAAACCATAGACATGGGTCTTGTGTAACCACTCAACATAAACCAACCATACCATTCCACCCAGGTGATTCATTCACATAGTTATTTTATTAAGCAAAAACACAAGTCATAGACTTAGCAATAATTCATAAAATGAATAATCCACCCATGTTTTCTACTAGCTAGCCTAAGCATACTAGTATAGCAAATTTGTTAACTTGAGGAAAATCTACTGAGATAACATCTACTAGGATTTCCCAAGGAATAGCATAGTTTATACTAGCTAGGCTAAGCATATCCAATTCAAATCCTACTCAAAATATCACTAGGGCATAGATAAAATAGTAGGACAAAATATGGAGCATCACTTGCCTTGGTAGCTACGGGAGTAGCAACAGTCCTCACAATCACAATCACCACTATCACCAAAATCTACACATAAAATCATAACACCAAAATCACATTTCAATAATCAAACAAAAATACATATGAATGCATGAAAATGCAATCAAATGATTTTTCTAAACTAAAAAAAGTCAAAACAAATAGTACTGAATACAAAGTGAACTTTCTAAAGTCTAAATAAACTCAAATTTGCTTTAAAAATATTTTCCAAATAATTTTTATATGCAAAATAGGCCTACAAATGCTTATGCAAATAATCATATTTTTTCAGAAGAAAAACATTAAAACAAGGCCATAAGTGTGTAGAGCTTAATTTTATGAATGCATTGATATATTATTTGCAATTTTTGGACAAACAGATCAAAATATATGAATTTTACAAATTTGCATATCTAATAGATATTCAAAAACAGATTTTGAATCGAATTTATAGACATGTGGCAGTGCCTGATTGGCTGATACCGCTTCGCGCCGATCATGATTCCATGTCGTTGGATCAAGTCATATCCAAGGCGCCAGATCTAAACAAAACGGTTCAGGAAGTGATCTATTCTATGACGCAGGATCTAGATCTAACGGCTCTGGATCAAGCGACCAAAACCTAGCGGCGTTGATGGCGCTAGCGGCGGCGACAACACTGCTGGCGATGTTCCGGCGAGTCTAGAGGGGGCTGGGGGTGGCGCCGATGCTTACCAGCATCGCATGGATGTGAGGAAGCTCAAGGTGGTCGTGGTTTGGACAGGGGCATGTTGTTGCGGCCGTGGGAGCTCGTCGAAGTTGGTCCTGGCATCGGGTGCTTGTGAACGGAGACGATGGCGACAACCTGGTGAAGATAGAGGTGAATTCACTCATTTGAATTAAAGGTCAAGGGGGACACTGATCTTACCGGAATGGCTCGTCGGAGTCGAGCGGCCCATCTGGTGCTTGCAGTGCTTGACGGGGGCGAGCTCTTGGGTCACTAGCAGGCAAACATATGGCATCAGAAGGAGAGCAAGAGGATGGCAAGAATGAAACGGTAAACCAGAGGGAAAGGGGTGGACGGAGCTCACCAGAATTGATCGCCGGAGTTCGTCGGGCAGCGGCAGTGTGAACTTGATAACTGGCAGCCTGGGGGCGCTCTGGTGATGGGGGTTGAGGAGAAATGGTGCGGGGGCATAGGGGGTTAGGTAGCTGGCGTCGGGGGCGAGGATTACGCACGGGATCAATGCATTTTACTCAGATTGTTTCACAGTAGTGAAGGGAGGAAACGGGCGGCAACGACGTGGTCTGCAGGTGCGGGTTTTGGGGACCATGGGGTGAGGTGGCATCGGGCCCAGCAGTCAGTGAGTGGGGGTGAGGCGCGTGCGGGTGAGAGGGAGAGAGGGGGAGGGGTGGCTCGGGTGGGCTTGCTGGGCCTAAAGTGGGTCTGGGCCAGTTTCGCAGCGCATGTTTTTACTTTTTTCCTTTCACCTTTTTCTTTCCTGTTTTGATTTTCTGAATTGACTATGAAACCCTAGTTCAAATATGTTTGAATTCAAACTTTCACCAAAATTTTATAAGGTGAACCAAGCATCAAAAAGTGTGCTGAACACATCTAACCACTCAAAACCACTTTGGTATTTGAAATAAAAACAAAACCATGCCCCATATAATAAATAAAGAGCGGTTTAAAATATGGTTTCATCTAGGGTTTTGATTTGAAAAAAATTGTGCAAACTCTAAATGTTAAGTGGTACTCCATCATAAAATTTTGGGTGATCACCCATTTTTTGCCACCTCCTACCCATATATGGTAGATGGACATAAAAATTGGGTAAGAGGCAATCTCTACCCATATGTTGCTTTGTGAGCACAAAATGCACGCGAGAGGGTCCAACTGCCCGAGCGGGAGTTTACACTCACTCCAGCCGCGCTGGCCTGCTCGCGCCGCCGCTCGCCGTCGTCGCTCCGGCCGCCGTTGTCCCATGGATGATTTTCCCTATGTTCCTCAAGCCCCTACTGCCCTTCTCCCAGCCCGTGCGTGGCCGTTCCAGACTGATTTCGGGCTACAACCGCTGCTCAATGATCCCCACTGCCGCGCCTCAACCTTTGTTGCCGGGCCTCTCTGCCGCGGCTCCTCCATCTCCAGGACCCCTGTCAGGCCCCACCGAGGCACCCCAATTTGGTCGCGGGCATGATCTAGCTGGTGCGCACGACCTGTCAGACAACAACAGGAAGCTTGTTGTCGCCCTCCCCTGAACTTTCCCTCCCTCCACTGACCTTTCTAGACCTCCCCCGTATCCACGAGTATCTCACCGTCGCCTTGACCTCACCGCCTTCCCTCCCTCGTCCACGGCAAGCTTGTCAGTGCCCCTTCAGGCCCCGACGGGGTCAAGTTTGAGGACCCTATTTCTTTTCATAATTTTTCTTAGGGTCCTAGGCGTAGAAAAGAAGGGCACAGATATAATTTATATTATTTTGTGGCCGCAGTTGTCATTTGAGTAGCCAATTTTTGGGTAATATGTTGAAGCTCAAAGTGTTTGCCTACCCAAACCTTTTCTCTCATCTTACCCAAAGACTTTTTGCTTACCCATATTTCGGTAAGCTGTTCGAGTTGCTCTTACCAGCTTTAGGCCTTTCATCACGACAATGGGAGTATCTTAATGCAATATCATAGGCTAACTAAGTAATTATAGTTACCGATGAGGAGTACTCAGGGACTACTAGTACATTAGCTAGACTATTATTCTTGCATGCAGGTATAGACAAAAAACAATTTCTAGTAGCTCAATCACATGCATGCATGTAAGAGATATTAATCCATTGGCGAGCGTAATGAGAGAGTGTTAGTAGTTCATGTTAGTACTATCTTTATAGTGGGTAACATGTGTGTACTAAATTAAGACGAAGGAAGAGACACTATTTGTATAGAAATGGGTCCGAAAATACTCTGTACCTACAAAGGCTAGAACATTATAGTAAACTAATATTTTCTCTAGTCCTTATAGTAGGTTATTATTTTTCTATATATTTTGAACTGTATAGCCAAATTCAAAGTCTCAGAGTGCCAAATTATCCCTCCACACCTCCATTGAAGTACGAAATTCCTTTTCTACCGCTGACAATGTCCTAACCTCCATTGAAATATTTCGAGTGGTCACGCGCCAAGTCGGGGCGTGGGTATCTTTCGTAATTTTTCTCCCCCTGGTCCCCACAGCTCTGAAACTGGGTAGTACACCTTCCACTGACGCCATTTCCCAATGGCACTCCGAGAAACCCTAACCCCACCTCGGGCTCCTGCACCACCACATCGGAGAAACCCACCACGCTTCATCGTCCTACACGCCACCCAACCTCTATCTCACCTCCAGCTCCTGCACCATCGCACCGGAACATCCTCGTTGTAGTTCGCTGTCCTACTCACCACCCAACCCCTATCTCACCTCCAGCTCCTGCACCACCGCACTGGAACATCCCCGTTGCAGCCCCGACCTACACGCGACCCAACCCCTATCTCACCTCCAGCTCCTAAACCACCGCACCGGAACATCCCCACCGCACTTTGCCGGTCCACACGTGTTGAGGGGATTACCCCCGGGTACCCCAAAGAATCCCCAAGATAGTCAAAAATGGCAGGTACAACATATTCGACCTCGCCCGGCTGGAAGCCTCCAGCCGGCCTGCTCGCGCCCATCCGGCCCATCGTCTGCCTCTTCTGCGTCACCCGCTGTGTGTGCCTCTCAGCCACCTCGACCGCCCCAATCGGTCATTCGGCTGGGTGCACCCGAGGCAGCTGCTACCCATTCGATCAGTACCAGATAAAGCCACCAGACAAGGAGGAGACAAGGAAAAGCAAGAAGGACAAGGATAAGACCAAGACCATTACACTAGTACAAATAGTGCCAGATGATGTAACAAATAATCTTGCACTATGTATTACCTCATGCATGACATCATGTATAGTAAAGTTAGGCCTTGTGGGCCCAGGATGTCCCTTGGGAACACTTCATAAGTGCACCAAGGGTGCTCATGGTGGGGGCTCATTCTCACTTGGACTTAGAGGCAGCCAGCAAACACACACGCATGCATACACACATCGATCAGCTTCCTGCTAGCTAGCTTGCTCTAATACATGCACACATACATTCTCAGATATGGTTCCAGGAGCAATCTTGTAGTCGGAATATACCCACATATACTGTCAAACATGCAGGAGTAGGAGTTTTATCTGATCCTGGGTACTTCTTGTGTCCCACCACACTTTCTTGTACCCAATCCTGCCAGTGGACGTCATCGTAGTCGCCCTGCTCGCTCCCACACCTCTATCCAGCCTCCTTAGGCAATGCCATTTTCATACCGATGACATTTGGCGCCCACCATGGGGCGATGCTGGCACATCGCGAGTGAGAGGGAAGAAAAGTATAGAAAGAAAAAGAAAGAGAAAATAGGAAACTAGTGAGCAGGTTGAAAAAAAAAGGTCATTTTAGTAGGTTGGAAGTAAGAATAATAAGAGGAGAAAAAGTAAAGAAGATAGAAAGGCCGGCTAGAGTGAATCCGGCTGAAATATTGTGTCTATCCGGCCGTCTATTTTTTGTCCGACGGGCATTCCCTTCGTTTGTCCAATTCGTCTGACTCGGACCCGTTACGGCTGAATCGGGCCGGTTCGGCGCAACTTCGTCCGTTTAGCTGTCAGTCCGGCCGATTCGGCATGACCTCGCCCGTTTCGTTACCATTCTGGCTGGCTGAACCCGGTCCGGCTAGGCGAGGCCGGCTCGGCGCGACCCAGCGCGTTTGGTTGTCTGGCTGGCTGGGGACCGAATCCGGCTGCACCACGTTTGGTTGTCTGGCCGACTGGAGCTAGGCCATCCAGCTAGAACGCTCCATCGACCGTTTCAGTGCCCGCGACGCGTGCAGAATCGTGTTTCGACCCTACTGCAGCAATGTTAGAGGTTTTTCCGACCTCGAGTAACCCTCGAGAGCGCGCCAGATGTTGTCCTACTTCCTGCTTTCAGTTTTTCGGCGCCGGCAACCCCTACCCGGGGCCTCGCCGGTTGGCCCGACCTGCTAATTCTGTAAACCGACTGAGTAGTGTGCGACGATATAGACCGCAACCCGGCTGTCCGGCTAGCAAGAGCAAAAGCTCAAGGCATTGCACATAATAAACGGTGAAAGATACGACAGATTGGACATTCTGTCCATGTGCCTAGTTTGTATTTTCCAGCTGCTAAGGCTCTAGTACCGGGCACAATGTATTGTCAGCTCCCTTCGGTTCCGGCTCCAAACTGCAACCCGGCTGCCCGGCAAGGTGCAGCGTAAACAGCAGAGCGCACGCGAAAGTGACTAAGTATTCAGGAAAAGCAAGAGCTAGTTTTTTGAAAGAAAAACCATCATTCGGTTGAAAGCATCTGTACTATATGTCAATGTACTGACAAAAATTCATTTCTATGTGTTTGCTTTGTCTGAGTACATCGAGTCAGATCTCAAGTACAGGTAAAGATTCGAAGCACCTGTATCTGTCAGCTCCTCCGAATCTCGGGGGCTACACCCCGCGGGTGCGCTCGCGCGCCCCCGCTGGAGTTGTGTTGCTTCCCCGGCCAGAGGTGTCCAGCCCGACGTCATTCAAGAACTTCATCTACAACGACAACGTCAATTTTTGTGGAGCATATGCTAATTTCCCCCTCAAGACGAAATCAGCGCAGGCTCGAGGGCTAGTGTCGGGGGAATTACCCCCGGGTACCCCAAAGATGCCCCAAGACAGTCAAAAAAGGCCGGTACAGCAGATTCGACCTAGGCCGGCTGCAGGCTTACAGCTGGCCTGCCCATGCCCATCTGCCGCGTCGCCCGCTGTGTGCGCCACTTGGAGGCTCGACCGCCTCAATCGGTCATTCGGCTGGGTGCACCCGAGGAAGCTGCTACCCATTCGATCAGTACAAGATAAAGCCACAAGACAAGGAGGAGACAAGGAAAAGAAAGAAGGAGAAAGATGACACCAATACCATGCCGCTTGTACTATGTATTACCACATGCATGACATCATGTATATAAAGTTAGGCCTTGTGGGCCCAGGTTGTCCCTTGGGCACACTTTACAAGTGCACCAAGGGTGCTCACGGTGGGGGCTCATTCTCACTTGGACTTGGTGGCATCTAGCACACACACGCGCATGCATACAGACATCGATCAGCTCCCTGCTAGCTAGATTGCTCTCATACGGGCTCACCTACATTCTCAGATACAGGTCCATGAGCAACCTTGTAGTCCGAATATACCCACATATACTGTCAGACATGCAGGACTAGGAGTTTTACTTCACCACGAGGGCTCTGAACCTAGGTACTTCATGTGTCTCATCGCACTTGCTTGTATCCAATCCCGCCTGCGGACGCTGTCAACACCCAGATTTTTAATCCCAGATGCCTGTTATGCCATACATCGCAATCCCAGGATTACCATTTTTGCTAGACATAACAGAATTGGATACCATAGTACATCATCCATTACAAACCGTACCTAAGTTCTTACACAAATAGGGATCTCATGATCCAGTTCTTAATACAACTTCAAGTAGCGGAATACATAATAATAACGATAGCGTAGGCGAAGCTCCATCTTCGAGGTCACAGGCAATGCTGACGATGGGAGATGATCCTAGTTGTCGTAACGTTCCTGGGGTCCATCCTCCAGGTACTCGTCTTCATAGTCTAGCCACGGGAATATCCAGGGACAAAGCCATGAGTACTCTAAGTACTCGCAAACTAATACTAATCAAGAAAAAGGGGTTTTTGATAATAGGACACTAGGCTCTAGGGTTGTTTTGCAAAAGCCAGATTTACCTCTACTAAGTTCAGAAGCAAGAGAAACTAGTCACAATTTTATAACTCCTAAGTAGGAACTTGTATTTCATATCACAACCTTGTTGTGGTCAAGTCAAGGTCTCACTTCCATTCACAAATCATTTTGAAAAGTCTGATCGGGGAATAGTATGGCCACTCCAACTGTCCATAACCGCGGACGCGGCTATTCAAATAGTTTGACACTCTGCAGAGATTGTACACTTCCACCACAACATTCGATACATCCGTCAGGAACAAATCCTGAATTCACCATACTCAGTATGCAGATAATCAATCCTAACCTTTCAATTACACGCCCTAGTATAAGCACCTCTCCTGTGAGTTTGGCCTCCCAACCATGACCAACTGTCATCTTGGGTACTGCATAGGTGGACAATCTTCACAAGGTAGCCTCAGCTCAGACCTTGGCCGTGAGGGAACTAATACTAAGGTATATAAGTTTCCATTCAAGCCCTACCCAATCTTTGGGTATTGTGGTTGTACGATAAAATTGGAATGGTATCGCATCCAGACAACCATTAGTTTTATAAAGGGCTAAGGCTCATGCCTCAACATTTTCATCACCAAAAATCATCCGGTGTTCGGAAACACATGTCAAAACATCTCAGTAGAATGTTCCATCATTCTAAGGTTTTCATAACCATTTTCACCAAGTATTCACATCTAATGTTGATCAAGTTTTATGCTTAGCACTAGCATCTACAAGTGGGGGTAAGTACTAATGAGGGGTGGTGAACAAGTGGAGTTTTAACTAAGTTCACTCTCATGTCTTAGGATGACATCAGGATTATCTAGCTTAGGCCAAATTTTATGCTCTTTATGCAACCTTCAATTATCCTTCTAGTATCTTCCACTTATTCCAGTAAACTCTAGGTACAAGCTTTGATAAAGAAATAAAGTAGAAGCTTGCAAGTAAAACTAGGATTGGGTATCATCAAATGTATCTAACCAAGCATGCTTAGTGCATTGCATAGGTTATTTAACTCTCATAATTGCAAGTGTTAGCTTTCATTGGTCCACTTAGTAAAGCTTGCCTTGTGCAGAGCAGTGGTTGAAGTTCTCCTTGGCTTCTTCTTCGTAGTATCCTCCTTCCTCCTCGTATCCTTGGTCGGTACTAGCGTCTATAAATAAATACGATGTACACAATCACCAAACAATACTTAACTACTTGCAATAATCACACAAAAGGGTCCTATAGATGATCTAGCATCATCACTAACATTACAATATTAAAGCTTGGTTTAATTCCTTTTATTTTTAGAAAGGTAATTTCTACTCATTGAAAAACTACTTAAGATTTAATATTCTCCAAACCAAACATGGGATCATGTTGACACATGTCATCACCACATATTTTATTCCATGGGAAAGTGATTTAAAGTGGTGTCACAATTTACTAAGGTTTTTCTCTTTTATTTTAATTAATTAAAGTGGCTAGAATTGCCTATGTAGCATTCTTTTATTACTTGAACATTATTTCTGTAAGTAAACCTATATATTTTTATATATTCTGAAAGGTGTGGTTAAATGTGATTTTTGAGAGTTGGAATCAACTCAAAAGCTATTATGGTTTAAATTTGAAAAATGTTTGAATGCAGAAAAGCTTCTGCCTTGTTATTTTTACCAAGGATGATCTACAGATCCAAATGATTTAAATCCAACGGGATTGGATTCAGCATTGCAAGACCTTTCTAACAAAATTGGTTTCATTCAATTTGGTTCAGTGAATCAATCTGGGTTGATTTTTGAATCTAGGTTCACAAGTGTGTTTGAAATAAAATGAAAAAGGTTAAATTCAAATAACTGGGCTGCTCGGGAAACGATACTGGGCCGGCCTGCTAAGCATAGCGCTTCCGCGGGCTGGTTAAGTGGCTGTCCCCACGCGTCAGTGAGACAGGGGGTGCGAAGCGGTATGGGGCGATGTGGGGCGTTCGATCGGGTTCTAATCCAACGGCTGAGGGTCATCGTCGACGTTGGGCAACGCCGGCGAGACAAAAACCTAGCGCGGCCAGTGGGGGTCGTTGGGGGCTCACCGGGGTTCAGGTGAGGGTCGGCGAGGCGGGCGAACGACGAAGTCGACGACGGCGAACCTCCTGGTACCGCCAGCTTCTCCTGGGGCGGCTCCAATCACTGGGTTCCTTCTTCTCCAGAGACGGCGGGCTCCTGTGAAATTCCAGCGAAGTGCTGCTCGCCTTGCTCCGGGAACGGGGTGGGACGATCAGTGAAGAGAGGGGAGTGAGATGGTGTGCTCAATTCGGCTGGGGGTGGCATCTATTTATAGTGGCGAGAGGGGACCGACGGGGCAAAGTGAGCTCGTCGTGGTCGACAGTACAGACAGCTATCGGCGTGGGCGACGGTAGGAGGAGGTGCGGTGCTCCCTGGCCATGCTCAACGACACGGTGGTGAGACGTGGGGCGGTGAGGTTTGGTCGGAACGCGACGGTGCCCTGCGCGTGCCCGACGGAAGATTTAATGGCGCACAGCGCGCGTGGTCCGCGCGGCGGCGAACGAGCGTGTCTACGGGGTTGCTGGGACGGTGGTGATCACGTATGCACGCGGCGAGGGCGGCGTGCGGTCTGTGGGCGTCGGTCGAGCGTGGCGCATGGGGCGTGCTCTCGGCATGGTGGCTGGCGAGCTTGGCATGGTTCGTGCGTGTGGTCCAGTGGCTGGCAGGGTTCGAGCGCTGTACAGGGAGTGGCGGTGGGGTGTTGGCTGCCTCCTAGACATGTTGTTTAGGCTTGGTGCTTGCTCTGGCTAGCTAGCCATTGTCGGCTGGCAAGGGGATGCTCGGGTTGGCATGGCATGGGGCAAAGGGTAGGGGCTAGGTTTTGTCCAAGCACTGGTTGGCACTGGGGAGGCAAGGGTGATCAATGGTGAACATTGCTTAGCCAAATTACTGCTCCAATCAGTGAAGTTAGGCCAGTTTGATTTGATTCTGCCAAGTGTTCGATGAAATGGCCGCAAGAATTCAAGTTTTGAATTTTGAAAAGATTTTTGGTGGATGTGCTAGGTTGGTGCTGGTGAGTCTGCAGATGCTTGGGTTTTGAAAGTTGAGCTTGTTTGAGTGGTTTTTGAAAAGTGGGATCTTCCCATATGATAAAGATTCAATTTTGAATTGTCATTTAAACTATGCATTTGAAAGTTTCTAGATGATCACAAAGTGGGCCTTGATACTTTGTTATGAGTACAATCAAGGGGTACAAAGATCCAGAAAATTTTCTGTTAGGTTCTGAAAGTTTGAGACAGCCAAAGTCGGCATGGGGGTTAAATTGGTCAAAATGACCATTCACTCATTTTGTTAGTTTTGATTTATTTGTCTTTGGGAAAAGTTTGGGAATTGTTTAGATGATGTTTATTTCACCTAAGCATCCATTTACAAGCAAAGACACACACAAACAAGGTGGTTCAAAAGAATTCCAAATGAAATGCATACTCCATGCATGCATTCATATTTTTATTTAGCAAAGTTTTTGTTAACCCTAAATTTGGTGATTAGAGTTTGATGATCCAAGTTTATTATTTTTGGGATGTTACAGACGCCGTCGCAGTCGCCCTGCTTGCTCCCACACCTCTATCCGACGACAACACGCCACCCCAAAACCTATCCCAACTCCAGCTTCTGCACCGCCGCACTTCGTCGGCCTGCACGCCATACCTCGCGATACCACATACTCCTCACCAGGATTAGCCGATGTCCTCCTTACCCAACCTAGTTCGCTGACTCCCTCGTCCACAACACCTGACCTGCTTCACCTACGCTGGTGTGCGCTGCATTCCATCTGCTTCATGGACTCAACATTCCACTACACCAGATCTGCTTCACCGATGCTCTTGAGCAGAGTCTCGAGTCCATAATCGGTAGTAACAGATCTGCTCCACCGATGATGCCATGCACTACATCAGATCTCCTCCAGTGGCCATCTTATCAAGCAAGTGAGACCCATCAACAACCTCCACAGATCTTCTTCACCGATGCCGCCATGATCTATCTGCTTCAGAGCGACTCACCACTACCGGGCACACTCGGCGTCCTTGACGTGAACCGCAAAGATGTCGTGTATGCGTAGACGATGCCGTGACCTAGGTAAACCAGATCTGCTTGTTCATTTCAGTATAGTAGGTATAAGTCTGCGATAGTGAACTGCATTTCCATATTGGTGGTAAATTCCTACCTCAATACTCGCTTAATTAATATCCGACTCTCCCTTAATAAAACCGGTGTAGTCTATGTTAAATCTAGGCATTAAACTACTCCCCTATTTCCAGGAATAAGGCGTCCTTGTTTCCGTGTTTTTTCTTTGATCAATAATTACTCTTAATATATAAACAATTTTGGTAGTACAAAGATAACATCATTGGAGCTCATTGTTGTTATGCAGTTCATGGAAAATATTAATTCACTAAACATCTAAATCTGCCTGCATGTTGTACAAGTTTGCAAGTTATGTCATCATAATGTGCATTTGCTTTGTCCGTAGCTACAACACTGACTGCATGTAATTTTGGAGTTCATTGGTAGTTTTAAGCCACTGAACATGTAGGTTAACTTTTTCTGCTCTACAAGTTCAGAATTTATGCTATTTTAATTTCAATCTGGTTTGCACTAAGCAACCATAGTAACTGCCTTCTTTTATGTAGTTCATCACAAATTTTATGTCATTGAACTTATTGGTATTGCATTCCCTCTACAAGATATGCCATTATTATTTCTATCTCATTTCAATTAAGCTCCGACAGTAGCTGCCTCCTATTATACACTACATTCGTTCCGTAAAAGAATGCCTATACTTTTTAAAGTCAAACAATGATGACTTTGACCAGGCAGATATAAAATATATTAACAATTAATTTGTATCATCTGTGACTATGAAAATACATGTCCCAATGTATCGAATGGTATTGGTTTGGCATGTTAGATGTTCCTTGTATGTTCTACAAAATTGGTCGAGTTTTGCATCGACTGACTTGTAAAAATTTATATTCCTTAGTTTTTGGATTAGATGTAGTATTATATGGTAAGTTTTAAGGCACTTAACATGGTTATCTGCAAGTTCTGCTCTATAAATTCAAGTTTCTCAATTATAATTTATGGAGCATCAATATCTACCTTCGATTATGTTGTTCATGGAATTTTAAGTCACTTCACATGTGTTTGCTTTCCCTGCTCTATAAGTTCACGAGGTATACCATTGTAATGTCTATCTTGTTTTTCCTAATGTTAATACAGTATCTGTATTCTCCATAGATCATGGAAAATTTTATGGCACTTCACATATTTGTTTGAAATCCCATTTCACAAGTTAAAACCATTTTCCATTGTAATTTGTCTCCTGTTCGTGCTAAGGGCTGACTATATCTACATTCTACTTTGTTGCCATGTCAATATTTATGTCATTAAAATGTTTGCTTATATTCCACCATTCCCTGCTCTTGTTGTTCACAAGTTGAGAACCAGGCACTGGCCTGGTAGCTGATACTCCGGGTGTGGAGGCCAGCCCACCTGGGTTCATGTCCCAGTATGGGCAGACTTTCGAATCACCACTGAGGGATGAATAAATTGGGTGTCTCACCTACCTAACAACGTCTAACCAAGGGAGGGATCATTCTCCCATTGGAAACATTTTTACTTGTTCACAAGTGATTAGACTATAATGTCTATCTAGATCTTTGTAAATAATAACACCCACTATCTGATATTATTTCCTCTCACAGGGAACACGGAGAATCAAAGAGTGAATCGTCCCTACAATCTTGTAAGTACCTGTTGCTTTCTATTGCTGGATGCAAACCTATTTTATGTCAATGAGTGGCCGGAAGCTATATGCATAGGAGCAACAATAAAGCAGATGAATCATCTATCCAAGTGCTGGATGCGGTGGATGTCTTCAACAAACGAACTGACAACAGGATATCCTCCAATGGGACTACACAAACAGAAATAGTAAGTCACTTGTTTCTACCGAGATGTGCTTAGTGTCAGATGCTTGTTTGTATGAGGCACCACATGAGTCGGCTAATTATTTAAACAGGAATGACCTTAAACAAGAATGTGCAAAAACCAAACGTGAATCCCTCAATTATAATTCAATGTGCTCACTCAATCATGGTGCCGATATATTGTTTCTATATTTGACTTATGCTCATCCATCTATCTATATATATATATATTAACTAGACCATGTTTTGGTGGTGGTGATTTATGTATATCCACTTTTATGCTATTTTTTCTACTATGTAACAAAGACTAAATGTAAATATCTCGATTTATATTTCAATTATCTCAATCAATCATGGTGCTGCTCTATTATTTGCTATATTTGACTCACCATCAAATCTATCTATCTATGCATTAACTAGACTATTATCAGGAGGTGGTAATTTAAGTATATCCACTTTTATGATAATTTATAGTCTATTGTAGTATTTTTCTTCTATTAAGAGTTTGTATGAACCCTGGAGGTAGTCACATTGTCTAGTGTTGGCACCACATGAGTTGGCCAATGATTAGAACAACATGACCATTAATGCAATGTTCTCCCTGGATATAAAAAGCATAATTAAGCTTTGTATGATACTTAGTTACTATATATCTACTATAACCATCTTACTATGCTCTGGAAGTCTATCGTGCACCTATTGTTTGATTGTTAATTCATTACCTCACTAGCTACTCTACACGATGCACATATAGATTCTATTTCCAATTTGATTCTTTAGTTTGGTCATGTTTAAAGCAATTTCATGATTTTCTTAACTTAAATGATGGTAATTTCTTTGAGAATACAATTGTTGATTACTAAGAAACATGAGACATTATGCATATGTTCCGACTCATGTCTCTCAATTTAATCTATAGATGATCATATGATCTTGCTAGTTTAATATTAGCCACCAGATGGTTCAATTGGTTAAGAGTCCTTTGCATTTTAGTTGACTTGTGATTGCAACAATGCGATATTGTGTCGTGGTTTCTATGAATATATGTGGATAACAGAGCTCGTACACGTTTACTTGACATTATATATGTTAGATTTTTTTTCAAATAGCAGTTTATATGATGCATACGGTGTTGCTGCATTTCCTAGCTACCAACTCTATATGGTGAACAAAGTGCTTCTATCAAAAGAATGTCACATTCTGCTTAATTTGATCTTCCACTTCATACTAGCCATACATTTTTCAAATACTTCATTGATCTTGCAAGATGCACAATGTATCAGTTGCTTGTTTGCCTACTCGATTTTCTTAGTTGCCTGGTTATATGCACAATGATACTATCAGCAATTGGAAATACAATAGTTGTAGGCATTACAAGAAGGTTTCTGCTACTTTTTGGCTACATCCAATTATTGTTTTGGCAGCCAATGTCTCATCTCTTTGTTTCACTTCTTTTTTTATATACTGGCCCGATGATCAAAATATATGAATGATCTTGCTACTGGAAAGGAGTGGCTGATATCTTGTTTCTCTGAAAATATGATGGTAGTATATTTAAGACATACTTGATCTATTTCTTGTATTTCTAAGATACTATCATAGTTCGCTGATGATTAAAACAATGCCACCTTTTGTGGTTGGAGGTCCAACCATAATTTCTTGAACTACACACTAATATGTCTAGTTCGTACAATAGACTATTTCTAAATGTTATTTTTATAGTATAGGTTAATGTTTGTTGTCTTGACCAATTCTAAGCAGCTCAAGGGATCCTAGGCACCTGTTTTTGTCATATTTTTTATATTTCCATTAGGTAGTGATATGATTTGTTTAGGAGGGAAAGATTAGGTTATTGGTTCACTACATTCCCTTCCAAACACGTTTAGTTAGACTGCATGATACACATGTTAATTGCTTGATTTTTCATATTAGGACAATACCGATTTTGAAAATCTTTGACAACAAACACAGTGTTTCTTCTCCTTCTTTGTTGCACTAACTTAATATGTATTAGTTTTAGCTTGCAAATCATCTTTATTGTTTGTTGCATAGAGCGGCTGTGATACAGACACATGCTCGCATCGGTCCAAGACGTCCACTGTTCCTGTTATCCTGGAAAGAGATGTATGAGGCACATCATTGATTGTTTCTGGCCAATGATGAATTACAGTTATTTTAAGTATAAGTTGGCTGCCAGTTTGCTGGTATGTTGTGCTGACTTGTTTTCTTTATTTCAGGCTGCACATGAAGCTATGGATGCAGAAGCGAGGACTCCTACGTTAAGTATTGAGGTTATTTCACAAAGAAGCAGTAAGTGACAGTGGTTATTTCTTTCATCGTCCCACTATTCTAGTTTTTCAAGCACAAAGAGGTGTTACATCTGCACTCAACACAATTGATTTCATTGAACAAGAAATAGAGGAAACAGATCCAATAATCACGATTACACGCAAACAGATACAGGAACTAAAAGATCTACAAGATTGGACTGACCGTCTACTTGATAATATCTTCTGCAGCTGTCATGGTAAGCCTGTTGTTACTTGTATGACGATGTAAGCTCTAGCAGAAACCCTGTTCCAACCCATGACAAGCAATGTCTGTGTTATGTATCTTTTTGTTTCTATTGAAATTCTGGTCTATAATAAATTTAAGTATTTTCCTGTTGATGTAATAAGTTGTTTCTCGCACGACATTAATATGAAAAAATATTAACGGACTATTTTAAATAAGAATTGCGCCATAATTGTAGAATACGATATTCCAACCAGCAGACGGGCTCAATATACATTAAAAGGCCAGAATCACGGGAGGCCGCATAAGCTTCCATAGGCCTTAAAATGTACCTGCCAAAAACAATAACATGCCAATAGCAAAACAGTAACATACCAAAACAGTAACATGCAAAAATAGTAATAGGCCAGAACTGTAACAGGCCAGAACAGTATTAGGCCAGAACAGTAACAAACCAGAACAGTAACATGCCTTAATAGTAACTAGCCTGAATAGTACAGAACAGAACAGGAGGGGGCCAGAACAGTAGCAGGTAGGAACAGTAACATACTGGAAAACCTACCTGGTTTAGAACAGGAACATGCCATAAAATTAGGAGGCCGCTTTATGGGACATAACAGAAACGGGACTTCCCACAAATAAGCCATCAGTTGGTAGCCCATTATGTTCTGTAAGAATAGTATTAGGCCGATCGCAAGCCTTAATAGTACCAGGACAACATTGCGCAGGCTGCTAATGGCCCATACAGTAGCGAGCCCAGTGGGACTTCACTAGGCCGAAACTATAATAGGCTCAAAAGTTTATGGGCCACTGCGGGCAGCAAAAATGGACCCAATTCAAACAATGTAGAATGAAACAGTAATGGGCCAAGATACTATTGGGCTCCCTTAATAGTCTGAACCACTTAATTGTTACCAGGCCTTGGCTAGGCATGGCTTCTACCACGGTTTCATTAACAATTAACGACACTAACTGTCCATTAACAGTGTTCTCCACGTGGCAATTTTCATGACGTCAGCAGTCAACGGGGCTGGCGAACAGATCTATGAAGGAACGACTTTTCATGGCTGAAGGGTACGATCCGCCATGGTCAAAAAAACATAGTAGATTCATTTGTGACAGGGTTCTACCATGAAGGGCATCCGTTGAACAAGGCTTTTTAGAAACAAAAAATGGACCTTCAACCACGAAAATCGTTCGTTCTAAAAGGACATTTTCTTATAGTGTTCCTGTTATTTTTTTGAGAGGGAGGCTCTGTTTCTCTGGCATGTTCGTCAGCCGTGTTGGTGTGGGTAGGACGAGTATTACATAGGAATGAAACCACTTTGGTCAACCGCGCCAAAAAAATTCAAACTTTTCCGGTTTTAAAATTTTCACTTGCTTCCCGAACATCGGGAGGGAAGGTTATTCAAAAGATCGACAATTCGCAGTAGTACTACTTGTCTTATCATTATATTGTCTTATCTCTTACAGAACCATAGACCACTATATAGTGTATGGATAACTTTGAACATTGACGTTGGATCAAGAGTGGCAAATCCAAACATTGCAAACCGTTCGATCTTCTTTTCCATTCTTAGCATCTAGAAGATTCAATTGATAGACTTGAGCACAATGAACGCTAGTATGCGCAAACCTGAAAACATACTTCATTGCTTAGTTCTAGGGACCTTGTGTTAAATGCATGGATTGGATGTAATTTTAATTTTTATGAGGTCCTCGATGTAACCTGTCCTTCCATCGACCGTGTTAACTAAATCACCTCGCTCCTATGGGACCTACCATGGTTAGAAGAAAATGAAACCCTCCCAATTATCACACAAAGTGGACCACACTTTCTTATATAATTCTATTTTTCAAGCTTCCAAGCTAACTTCGCACACTTCACCGACTTCTTGCTGATTTAACAAAATTAGGTCAAAATTGAGCTACAAGTAAGTGAGGTAGATTTCTCAAAAATTAAATGTCTTTTCGTAGGTAGATGGGTGCATTTTTTTATAGTAAAAATGTCATCGGTGTGTTTCCAACTATCAGGAATGAACATTCTCAATTTCCCGAGTAATGATGAGATTTTTCTTTTTCGTAAAAAAATTCTGAAGAATATGGATTTGAATGCCACAAGACAAGCTTCGAGACATATTAAGTGGACCAACATGTTTCACTTACGATTCATATGTTTAAGTTTATGAGTTTTCAAATTTTTCCTAGCTACCTTTGCCCACTTGATTGACTTTATGCCAACTTATCGAAATTTGAACTAGAAAATTGTAGGTTTGGTTTGAAAGATTTGTGATTTTTTGAGGTAACCATCAGGGGGCATTTAATATATCACAAACCGCCACCGAGAGTTTTAAGAACACATTCAACTTCTTGCTAAATTTTTGCATCTTGACAATTTAACAAAATTAGGTCAAACTCGAGCTACTAGTAAGCACGATAGATTGATCTTGAATTACTAGTTATATTTTTGAAGGTAGATGGGTGCATCTTCTTTTTAGTAAACAATGCCATCGTTGTGAGTATCCAACTATCATGAAAGAACATTCTTAATTTTCCAAGTGATCACGAGATTGTTCCTTTCTATAAGAAAGTCTGAATAATATGGACCTGAATGCCATAAGCAGACCTTTCAAATATTTATAGTCGATCGACATGTTGTACTTATGATTATCATATTTTACAATTTTTCAAACTTTAGCCTAGCTAACTATTCCCGCTTGAATGACTTTATGCCGAATTATCAAAATTAGGTCAATCTTGAACTACAGGAAAATTGTAGGTTTCTTTGAAAGTTTTGCGATTTTTTTAGGTAACCATCGGGGGGTCATGTAATATATCACGAACCACCAGTGAGTGTTTTTAAATCAGTTTCAACTTATTGATAAGATTTTTGAACTTGACAACTTAACAAAATTAGGTCAACCTTGAGGTACGAGTAAGAACAATAGGTTGCTCTTGAATTAATTTTATTTTGAAAGGTATATGGGTGAATCTTCTTTTAGTAAACAATGTCCTCCGTGTGAGTTTCCAACTATCAGGAAAGAACATTCTCAATTTTCCGAGTGATGATGAGATTGTTCCTTTCTGTAAATAAAGTCCGATGAATATTGGATCTGAATATGCCACATGCCAAGCTTTCATACATATATATTGGACCGACATGTTATAATACTTATTTGTCCCATGTTTCATGAATTTTCAAACTTCATCCTTGCTAACTCTGCCAACTTGAATGACTTTATGCCGATTTATCGAAATTAGGTCAAATTTGAACTACAGGAAAATTGTAGTTTGCTTTGAAAGTTTTGTGATTTTTTGGAGGTAACCATCAGGGGTTCAATTAATATATCACAAACCACCACTAGGAGTTTTGAAAATAGTTCAACTTCTTGCTAAGATTTTGCATCTTGACAATTTAACAAAATTAGGTCAAACTTGAGCTACCAGTAAGCGTGATAGATTGCTCTCGAATTAAATATCATTTTATAGGTAGATGGGTACATTTTTTTAGTAAACAATGTCGTCGGTGTAAGTTTCCAACTATCAGGAAAGAACATTCGCAATTTTCCAAGTGATGGACTTGGATGTCATTTTTATTTTCTATAAGGTCCTTGATGCAACCTGTACTTCCACCGACCGTGTTAACTAAAGCTCACTGCTCCCATGGGACCCGTGTTAGTTAAAATAAAAATCCATTACCCCAATTTTTATACAAAGTGGACCTTTCTTTATTACAATTCCCAAGTTTTTAGGTGGATTTGTCAAGATTACTAGCTAACTTGGTACACTTAAATGACTTTATATAGATTTAACAAAATTAGGTTAAAATGTTCTTCTATGTAAAGAATATAGCTCAAAATAGAGGGGAAAATTGAAGAACGAGAATAGATTTTGCATGCAAATTGTTGAGGAAATATGGTGTGTAAAAGCAACTTACTTTTGGGTATCTTTATATGGTTGTTGATCATTATCAATATATTGGTGGAATTTTGCAAAAAAATCAAGTCTAGCGTGGTGGAGAGGGGAGCACAAGGCACATGTGTCTAAAGGAAAAAGCGAATAATGGGCCTCACTTTGAAGTGTATGACCAATCTGTAAAACTACTATGCAAAAGTTAGCATGTCACATGCCAAGGTTTAGAAATTGGGACTAAATTTTTTTTTGTATTAGCATAGAATTTTGCATTCATGAAAGTTTTGGATTGCAAAACACTAGTTTAAATCCCTAAAATTGAAATAACAAAATGCTTCTACAAAAGTAAAATACATGTAGTTTTGAAATCACAATTTTGAAATAGTAAAACTATTGACAAATAGGATCCTAAGATGATCCCCTAGTTTTTAGAAAATTTTAGAAACAAATTTGGGATCATTTGGAGTTAGTATGGAAAAGATATGAAAAATAAAGTTATAAAAAAAATGAAACCTACAAGAATTTATAGATCCATATTTTAGTTTAGACATGAATAATGTTCATTAGCATCACAATACAATATACTGAATTTTATAAAATCACAGAACTTTGTTTGACTCAAAACTGAATTCAAAAACAAAAGATACAAAGAAATTAGTGAGAAGAATAAAAGAAAAAAAACTAACTAACCTAAACTACCCGGCGAGCCCCCGGCCTAGCCCACCTGCCCCGCCTACCCTATCTACCGCGCACGCCAGCGCTGAGCACCGCATAGAGCAGCGGCGTGCAAGCAGCAGCCCGCTAGCGGCCCAGCAGCCCACTCCGCTCCCCTCTCCCCTGTGTCGCTGCCCGACGGACCCCACCCGGCCTTCTCCTACCTCTCGACCGAGACCGCGACAAACACGCTGCAACGACCCCGACGTGAATTCCATAAAAATCCGGCTAAATCCGTTTGGATTTCCCTCCCCTCTCCACATAATTGAGCCCCTCTTGAACCCCCACACCCGAGAGTCTCGTTTTTTTACCAGATCACAAGCCCTAGCGCCGCCCCATAGTTCCCTGATCCCGCTGCCGTCGGAGCTCGCTGACGAGCTCGATACAGGAGGTTGTCGAGCACCCCGCCACCTCTTTCTCCCCTTATCCTCTTGCCAGTACTCAACTCCGTCGCCTCGCGCCGTTTTCCCCATCGCAGGACCACGGGAGAGGCCGCGATTGCTCGCCGGAGCACTATCTCCACCGCACGTCTCCATCCGCACGCCGACGCCACCTCGGGAAGCAAACCACGACGCCGTTCTCACCAATTAACTCGTCGTCCTCGCCTGGTCCTCGTCCGCCACCTCCCCTCGCCTAGAACTCGTCGGAGCGCCGCCCAAGATCACCACCGAGCCGTCCGCCGCCGCTCGCCGTCGCCCAGGCCGGCCCACGCGGAAGGATTCGTTCTGAGCCGCTGGTTTCCCCTCCGACGGCCCAGATTAGATCAACCCGACGAACCGGTACCGACGAACCAGCTTGCTCCACGTGTCGTCCCCGTCAGCCTACCGCGCCAGTGCCCGGTCAGCTCCTGCGCCCAGTCAGCGAAGAATATTCCCAGGGAATATTCCCTGTGAATTTGAAATTGAATTAAAATTTCAGAAAATTGTATAAACTTGCAAAATTCATATAAAAAGAACCACAGATCCAAAAATAGCAAATTATATATCAATGGATTCATAAAATTGAATAGAATAATAATATCAAGTTGGATTTAACTTCAACAGTACGTGTTTAATGTAATAATTTAATTAGTTTTAATGGCCTTTTAGGTTAATAAATTCATAGAAAAATATCTACTGGTCCAAAAATCACAAATAATATACCTATGGATTCACAATTGTGTGTACATCCTCAATATGCAAATGGTTAAGTCAAATACTGTAAGGTTTTGCAGTAATTAAATAAATGGTTTAATGCCCTTTTTTAGAGTAATTAATTCGTAGAAAAAGATCTGTAGCTCCAAAAATTGCAAATAATATGTCCCTGGAATCAGTAGAACAAGGGGAATCTCAAAGTGAGTTAAAAAGTGAGGCTTACAGTAACAAATTTTGCAGAACCTATTTAATGTCTTCCTGCAGTATTTTAATTACTCAGGGAGTTATATAATTCCTTTTTGAGAAATTCCAATTGGTACTGTTCCTATTTGGTAATGCCTATACAGTAGAATTTTTCCCAAGATTTTACAAACAGTATGTTAACAGTAGCTGCCAACCCACTGAGATGGAGCAGCTGATGGCAGCCCAGGCGCAGCTAGCGTAGGTGATGACCCAATTCATGGCTGCGCGGAACAACAACAATGGGAACAACCAGCCCCAGGAGGATGCTCTCACCAGGTTTCTGAAACTGAGGCCAGCTAAGTTCTCCACTGCACTTGAACCTATGATTGCTTTTGACTGGTTGTACTTTCCAGATCACCCACCCACTGGACACGGTTACTTGGGCCATGTTTCAAGAAGGATTCAAGACCAACCATGTTTCTTCAGGAGTTCTGAGCCTGAAGAGGAAGGAGTTCCACAACTTGCGCCAGACCAATCGCACCGTGGCTGAATATATAGAGGAGTTCAACAACCTGTCTTGTTATGCACCTGAGGATGTTGACACCGATGCCAAGAGGAGAGAGAGGTTCCTGGATGGCCTCAGTGATGAGCTCTCGGTACAGCTGTTAGTGGTCTATTGCCCTACTTTCCAGGAGCTTATGGACAAGGCCAGAATTCTGGAGGGAAAACACAAGCAAGTGGAAAGACACAAGAGGAAGAACAATGGTCACAACTCGGGATCACACCATAAGCGTACCAACCATGATGGTAATGGGAATTCTAGACATCACAAGCATGGAGGAAATGGACATAACCACAATGGAGGCAATGGACACAATTCAGGAGGCAACAATGGCCATAACCATCACTATCAGAAGAAGGATATTAGTCAAGTGATATTCTTCAAGTGCAACCAGAAGGAACACTATGCTGATAACTGCCCGGAGAAGAAGAGTGAAGCTGGAGTCAAGCCGGATTCACCTCCGAAGACAACTGTGAACCATGTGAGCATGGGGAAAACACTCAATAAGCCATGCCGTGTGACTAGTAAGTTCTCGCTAATTTATGCATCACGCTCGTAATGTTTTCAATACTGGTGCATCATGTTCATTCATATTGAGGCATTCATGGATAAGAATAGTTACATATGAAGCTACTTAGAGGAGTTGATGAAGAGAACCCACTGGAAAGGATTGATAGCTAGCACAAGATTCCGCAATTAAGTATTGGATGTTGGAGATGCCAAGTTTAGTTTTTCTTAAGGGGGTTAGCCTCGACAACAACACCCATAACCTTTCTAGCCATTCCGAATCTCGGGACGAGATTCATCTTAAGGGGGTTAGTCTGTCACATCCCAAGGTTTAGAAATTGGGACTAAAAAAAATTTGCATTTGCATTGCATTGGCATAGCATTTTGCATTCATGAAAGTTTAGGATTGCAAAACACTAGTTTAAATCCCTAAAATTGAAATAACAAAATGCTTCTACAAAAGTAAAATACATGTACTTTTGAAATCACTATTTTGAAATAGTCAAACTATTGACAAATAGGATCCTAAGATGATCCCCTAGTTTTTAAAAAAATTTAGAAACAAATTTGGGATCATTTGGAGTTAGTATGGAAAAGATATGAAAAATAAAGTTATAAAAAAAAGAAACCTACAAGAATTTATAGATCCATATTTTAGTTTGGACATGAATAATGTTCATTAGCATCACAATACAATATACTGAATTTTATAAACTCACAGAACTTTGTTTGACTCAAAACTGAATTCAAAAACAAAAGATACAAAGGAATTAGTGAGAAGAATAAAATAAAATAAAAACTAACTAACCTAAAATACCCGGCGAGCCCCCGGCCCAGCCCACCTGCCCCGCCTACCCTATCTACCGCGCACGCCAGCGCTGAGCACCGCATATAGCAGCGGCGTGCAAGCAGCAGCCCGCTAGAGGGACCAACCGCTTCTTGGTGAATTAACAGTAGTGAATTATTTGGGTTATAGCTCTAATTTTGAGCGTTATAAATTGCATAATAGTTTTCCTTGCGCTAAAATTATTTTGCAAGCATGCATTCAGTAGCTTTACTGAATAAGATTATGTGGTGCTGTTGTAGCATCAATCCACTTGTCATGCATGCATTGATGCATCATCTTTGTTTGCATATGCTTGTGGATGGTTTGTTTATGAATGCAATTGTATCGTGTAGATTGTGACGAGTGCAACGCTTGCTCGTGTGTGGATTGTTCTTCCGACCGCTACAACCAAGGAAATTAGATGCTATTTTGTGCATGATGTTGTCCTACTATTTTCAATGCATTGTCGTGTATTTTGTAGACGCATGTGTAGGATGATACTATCGCTATGCTATGTCCTCTTATGTGGTAGGGCTTTCCTGGTAGACGAACCACCGTTGGTAGATGTGCTTAGCCATGCTATGATGAACGAGGGCTGGGTTACATCACTGAAAGTTGTTTATAAATGTGTTGGTTTGCGAAAACTAAAACAACTTAATCAATGAATCTCCTGGGTGTGATAGGATTGATAAATTTTGGTGGTTTCATTGCGGAAAGGCACCCAAGTATCAAGAGAAAATAATTGGCTTCTTTATTCTGTAGCTTACGTGTACAACTATGTGCCAATAATGGAATGGGCGGTTGGTTGGACTTAGTAGGTTGTGGTAACTCGAACCCGCATATCCAGAGATGTAGAATTTTGGTAGGTTGGACCGGTGCGCGTCGGGATTGGGGAGCTACTTCCCGAACAGTCTCTTCTTGGACTTCTCCCTATCATCACCCAAAATGAGAGTGATGGTACGAGCTGGGCTGGCCAAGTCACATGGGTAAAGTGTACTAACCCCTGCAGGGTGTATAATCTAATCGATTAGCCGTGTCCCCGGTTATGGACATCTGAGTTGCTTGATATTGATTCCATGACATGTTTCTCGCTCATTCCAATTTCTTAATTGTTTAAACATTGTTGGGTTAACTTAATTGGGATCTTTTCAAAGAAAATCAAAAACTGTTTATGAAAGTAGGACAAAGGTGTTTGTAAATGCAAGCTAGCCACAACTCCACTTGCCAAATATGCATGTAGATGTTAGCATTATTGTCTCCTTTACTAGCTCTACTTGCCATACATTCCATGTATTGACCCTTCGGGGCTGCTACATTTCATGTTGCAGGATATTCCGATTCTGAGTAATCGATATAGGCCACGGTACTCCACTCGGCACTTGTTCACTTGTGGGCAATTTGAAGAATGGAGGATTTGCTTAATTTATGTTGCTACCTGAATAATTTGAGCTAGCCTTGAGCTAAGCTTTTATTGTAATAATGGTACTCTGGATCTTCGTTATTTATGATACACGGATATTTTGCTATGTTATTCATATTATTCTATTGTGGGCCAATGAACCGATCCAGGGATTGGCATGTCACATAGAAGCCACGGTCTTTTCAGAACCGCGGTGTTACATAGCATCTTTAGTCTAGTAGGTCCCACGAATCGTATCATATAGACACTATCTAAACGTAGAGCTTAGGGCATCACCTATGTATATGGCCAAACCTATCTTTAAGATGGGACCCACTTTCTCATAGGAAGCTAGTTGATTGCACCACAATGTATCTAGTCAAACTTGTCCATAAGATAGGACCCACATGTAAGAGCTACCTTCTCATAGTCTTGTGATAAAATTTTGTTTCTATTCCTAGGTGTACTAGATATCAATATTTTAATGCTTATGGACTAACCATGAGCTTAAGTGTGACCCTTAAGTTTTTTAGCTTGTAGATATCTTCCGCAATGTATATGAAAGTCCATCACGTCTACTTTTTTCCCCTTATGGACAACATAGTGGATGCCTTTACTCGTAGTAGTATTTCTTTGCTTAGACATATTGTCACGCATTTCCATGCATTGTATGTGCAGAGAGAATAAAACATAGGCAGGGGAAGAGGGAAGCAGTGAAGAGCAAAGTTATGATGGGTTCCTAACACGAGGTAATACTACCGCCTATGTACACTCTACAAGTAGTAAATTTCAGGACCTATGCACAAAAAAGGGAGTGTTTTCTCTCTCCTTCAATTCCTCTCATGTCTCCACTCCCCCCCCTCGCGCGCCGGCCCTACTGATCTCTCCCTCGTCCACCGCGTGGCGCTGCGTATGTGTGCCTTGGTACGGTGGCTCTTTTTCTTGTCTTGAGAGGGAATCTCTGTTTCTCTGGCGTGTTCGGCAGCCACATTAGTGTGGAGTAGGAGGAGTAGTACATAGGAAGGAAACCACTTTGATCCTCCCCATAAAAAAATCAAACTTTCCTGGTTTGGAATTTTTCACTTGCTTCCCAAACATCGGGAGGGAAGGTTATTCAAAAGATTGACAATTCGCAGTAGTACTTCTTATCTTATCATTATCTTGTCTTATCTCTTATAATACCATAGACCACTATATAGTGTACGAATAACTTTGAACATTTACTGTTGGATCAAGAGTGGCAAATCCAAACATTGCTAACCGTTTGATCTTCTTTTCCATTCTTAGCATCTAGAAGATTCTATTGATAGACTTTAGCACAATGAACGCTAGAATGCGCAAACCTGAAAACACACATCATTGCTTAGTTCCAGGGACCTTGTGCTAAATGCATGGACTTGGATGTAATTTTCATTTTTATGAGGTCCTCGATGTAACTTGTACTTCCACTGACCATGTTAACTAAAGCACCTAGCTCCCACGGGACCTACCACAGTAAGAATAAAATGAAACCGTCCCAATTGTCACACGAAATGGACCATGATTTCTTATATAATTCCATTTTTCAAGCTTCCTAGCTAGCTTCGCACACTTCACCGATTTCTTGCTGATTTAACAAAATTAGGTCAAACTTGAGCTACAAGTAAGAGAGGTATATTTCTCTTGAACTAAATGTCTTTTAAGAGGTAGATGGGTGCATCTTATTGTACTAAACAATGTCGTCAGTGTGAGTTTCAACTATCAGGAAAGAAAATTCTCAATTTCCCGTGTAATGACGAGATTGTTCTTTTTCATAAAGAAAGTCCGAAGAATATAGATCTGAATGCCACAAGCCAAGATTCTAGACATATTAAGTGGATGAACATGTTTCACTTATGATTCCTATGTTTAATTTTATGAGTTTTCAAACTTCGTCCTAGCTAACTCTGCCCACTTGAATGATTTATGCCGGCTTATCGAAATTAGGTCAAATTTGAACCACAAGAAAACTGTAGGTTTGGTTTGGAAGTTTTGCCATTTTTTCAAGGTAAACATCGGGGGCATTTAATATATCACAAACCACTACCAAGAGTTTTAACAACATGTTCAACTTCATGCTAAAATTTTGGATCTTGACAAATTAACGAAATTAGGTCAAACTTGAGCTACCAGTAAGCGCGATAGATTGCTCTTCAATTACTAGTTGTATTTTTAAAGGTAGATGGGTGCATCTTATTTTTAGTAAACAATGCCATCGATGTGAGTATCCAACTATCAGGAAAGAACATTCTTAATTTTTGAGTGATGACGAGATTGTTCCTTTTCGTAAAGAAAGTCTGAAGAATATGGATTTGAATGCCACAAGAAGAACTTTCAAATATTTATAGTGGATCGACATGTTGTACTTACGTTTCCCATGTTTTTCAATTTTTCAAACTTCAGCCTAACTAACTCTGCCCACTTGAATGACATTATTCCGATTTATCGAAGTTAGGTCAGTCTTGAACCGCGGGAAAATTGTAGCTTGTTTTGAAAGTTTTATGATTTTTTGAGGTAAACGTTGGGGGGGTCATTTAATATATCATGAACCACCACCGAGAGTTTTGAAATTAGGTTCAACTTCTTGCTAAGATTTTTCATCTAGACAACTTAACGAAATTAGGTCACACTTGAGGTATGAGTAAGCACAATAGATTGGTCTTGAATTAATTGTCTTTCCGAAGGTAGATGGGTGCATTGATACGCCCAATTTGCATCACCATTCTATATCATAATTTACCTTTATTCATTGATATTTGTCTTATTATGAGGTATTACTTATGGCTTTTCATCTGTTTATTCATGTTGGAGGATTCCTGGAGGATGGACTGCTGGAGTCTGGATTCTGATGTAAAAGAAGGCGTTTCGGTGCAATTTCGCGAAGATCAGAAAAATACCAGAAAAATATGGAAACATATTATTTTACCAGAAGACGAAGGAAGCCAGAAGGAGGAGCAAAGAGGGGCCGCAGGGGGCCCACACCCCCCTAGGGGCCGACCCACCTAACCTCGTGCCTAGGGCTGGTGTGGCCCACCCGCCCGGCCTCCGACTCTACGCCTTCGCCTATATCTTCCCTACGGAACTCTAAGCCTAGGGGAGCGACCACAAATAGATTTCTGCTGCCTCTAGGGGCGGAAAACACCGAGAGAGAAAGAACTCTCCCACAAATAGATTTCTCCCAGAGGAATTCCTTCCCGGAGAGGGGAGACCGTTGCCATCAACACTATCATCAAGCTAGGCTTCATCAGGATCATCATCATCATCCACACCATCATCTCCACCAACACCATCATCACCACTCTGTCCCACTGTAACAATTGTGTTGGATATTGCTTTAGTTCTTAGGGGAAACTTTCCCGGTGTTGATTACTATTATAGTTGATGCTTGTGAGTGGAATCATTGGATTATTGTTTATGTTCAGATTGTTGGCCATTATCATATCATCTTTGATCTTGATCCATATGATGTCTTATGAGTAGTTCGTCTAGTTCTTGAGGACATGGGAGAAGTCATGTTGCTAGTAGTGAATTTGTGTTGAGTTATTATTCAATGGTTTAGTATTTAAGTTGTGGTGCTATTCTTCTAGTGGTGTCATGTGAACGTTGACTACATGATACTTCAACATTTATGGGCATAGGGGTATGCATTGTGTATTTGGCTACTAATTGTGGGGTTGCCGGAGTGGCAGAAACCTGAACCCCCGTTAGGACACCTTTGCACAAAGGAGTGTAGGATCTCAGAGTTTAAGGCTATGGTTAGATTTATATTTTAATTACTTTCCTGTAGTTACGGATGTTTCCAGGGGGTTTAATCACAAGTATGTATTAGTCCAAGTAAGGTCTGTACATTAGCACATGTTCATCCACACAACACTTACACACCAGCGAAGAGTACTGAACTATTTGAAGCGAAAGCACTTGACAGAATTCCCTGTGTCATCGAGAACGTTTGGTCCTTATAAGTATTTCCACCGGCTTGTCCTTTGCTAAGAAAGGATTGGGCCACTTGCTGCGTTTGTTCTTTATTACTTGCTCTTTGTTTTGTTGCCTTATCAGAAATCCACTAAAAATCCATTTGCTAAGTATTCACAGAGATTTCCTGCTCCATACCACTATTCAGCACCTTCTGCTCCTCGTTGGGATCGACACTCCTATTTATCAAAAGTACTACGATACACCCCCTATACTTGTGAGTCATCAAGACTATTTTCTGGCGCCATTGCCGGGGAGTGAAGCGCTATTGAAGAGTGGAACTGGTAAGGGAAACTTTTACTATGAGTATTTCTTTTTTTACTGCTTGTTACTTTGTGCCCAATATGGATAACCCACTTGGTTTTCTGTTTGGGAAAACTACTACCACTGCTAGGGTAGTAGCTTTGAGATAGATCCTTTTAAGATACCTACAAGTATTGTTAATCGTGTTATGGATAATTATTATTTTGGGGATGGAACTGTCCATCCTGGTGATCACTTGCTTTTTATCCATGAATTATGCGGGTTGTTTAAGTGTGCAGGTATCACAACTGAATAGGTGAAGAAGAAGTTACTCTCCATATTCTTGAAAGGGAGAGCTGAAGAATGGTATAAGCTGTTGAACAATGGACAATCCATGGAATGGGAGGAGATGGCATCTCTCTTTTACTCTAAATTTTATCCTCCCAATGAGATTCATAAGGATAGAAATCTTATATATAACTTTTGGCCTCTTGATGGAGAAAGTACAACCAAGTTACTAATGCTTAAATGTCCTATTCATGAACTCCCTAACAATATTATTCTCAATAATTTTTATTCCAGGCTTTCTCTTCATGATAAAGATTTATTAGATGCTTCTTGTGATGGATCATTCACACGTATGAAGGACAAATCTAAATGGGATCTCTTAGACCGTATTCAAGATAACGCTGAAGCTTGGGAGAATGACAAATGAAGAAAGTCAGGTATAAACTATGATTATTAATGCAATAAATCTTTTATGGGAACTGATGACTTCCGTGATATTAGCAATGAGTTTGGTCTTGATCCTCAAGTTCTTATAAAATGTTTTAATGCTTTTGCCTCTTATATTGAGATTGCCAAGAAAGAGTGGGACAAGTACCATATAAAGACATTGTCACCCATGTTCTTGCTAGTATAGAGGTTTCTACAGCTGATCCTATTTTGCCCGAACCTTATGTTGAAAAAATCCCTTTTCCCTCCAAGGTAAGGGAGCATTCTATTATGGCTAATGTGGTTAGAAAAAGCGCAAAGAAAACTGTAGGGTCCGATGAGCTTATTGATACTGAGCCTATGGTAGCTATTGTGAAAGATCTTTTCACTAGAAATATAGAGGATGAGCATATTGTCTTTTGTGAAGATGCACTAATATTGTTTCTCATCCTAAGAAAGTTAGAAAATCTAGTGTCCTTGTGCTTTCTGTTAAAATTGGTAGTCATAGCTATTATGGTTTATGTGATATTGGTGCTAGTTCTAGTGTTATTCCTTATGAGATTTACAGGGAATTATGCATGAGATTGGTCCTTGTGAACTTGAGGACATTGATGTTTTTATTCACCTTGCTAATAGAGAGCAAGTTTTCCCCATTGGCATTATAAGAGATGTGGAGGTCCTTTGTGGTAAGATTAAATATCCTGCTGATTTTCTAGTACTTGGTAAATAAGCTAGTAAAACCTATCCTATTATCTTTGATAGACCCTTTCTTAATACTTGTGGGGCTATCATAGATTGTAGGAAGGAAAAAGTTTTGACTAAGCTTGCTGGAGAATCTTATGAGTTTAATTTTTCCAAATTTGCCAAAACTCCTTACGAAAATGAACCGCCTGATGACGATTTCAGGGTTGAACAACTTTCTGCTATTTCTCTTGCTCCGAACAATGCCTTGAAGCAGTTTATGGAAGATCATGAAAGTGATGTCTTCATGAAGGAAATAAATGAGATTGACGAGGTTTTCCTTCGTCAGCCGGAACAACTTAAGCATAATCTACCTGTGGAAGATTTGGGTACCACACTACCACCTAAAGGCGACCCTGTTTTCGAATTAAAACCTTTGCCTGATGATCTTAAATATGCTTATCTTGATGATAAGAAAATGTATCCTATTGTTATTAGTTCTAAACTTTCAGGAAAGGAAGAAGAAAGGTTATTGGAGATATTGAAGAAACAACGAGGACCTATGGGCTATACTCTTGACAATTTAAAGGGGATTTCTCATACTATATGTCAGCATGCTATTAATATAGAGCCTGATGCAAAACCAGTTGTTGAGCACCAACACCGTCTAAATCCTAAGATGAAGGATGTGGTAATAAAGGAGGTATTAAAACTACTTGATGCTGGTATTATTTATCCTATTGCTGATAGTAAGTGGGTTAGCCCTGTTCATTGTGTTCCCAAGAAAGGGGGGATAACTCTTGTGCCTAATGAGGATAATGAGCTTATACCCCAAAGAGTAGTGGTTGGGTATAGAATGTGCATTGATTTTAGAAAGATTAATAAAGATCATTACCCTGTGCCCTTTATTCATCAAATGCTTGAGAGGTTGTCCAAAAAGACTCACTTTTGCTTTCTTGATGGTTATTATGGGTTTTCTCAAATTGCTGTGAAAGCACGGGACCAAGAGAAAACTATTTCACTTGTCCTTATGGTACATATGCTTATAGGCGTATGCCTTCTGGTTTATGTAATGCTCCTGCTACCTTTTAGAGATGTATGTCTGCTATCTTTCATGGTTTTTGTGAAGAAATTCTGGAGGTTTTCATGGACGATTTTTTCGTCTATGGAACTTCTTTTGATAACTATTTGCACAACCTTGATAAATTTTTGCAGAGATGTGAAGAAACCAACCTTGTTCTTAATTGGGAGAAATGCCATTTTATGGTTAATGAAGGGATTATTCTTGGACACAAGATCTCTGAAAGAGGCAGTGAAGTTGACAGAGCCAAAATTGAAGCAATTGAGAAGATGCCTTGTCCCAGAGATATCAAAGGTATTCGTAGTATCCTTGGTCATGCTGGTTTCTATAGGATTTCTCCAAAATTTAAAATCCCCTTACTAATCTTCTTCAAAAATATGTACCTTTTGTTTTTGATGATAATTGTAAGGAAGCTTTTGAAACTTTGAAGAAAGCTTTGACAACTGCTCCTATTGTTTAACCACCTGATTGGAGTTTACCCTTTGAAATTATGTGTGATGCTAGTGACTTTGCTGTGGGTGTTGTCCTTGGACAACGCGTTGACAAGAAGTTCAATGTCATTCATTATGCTAGCAAGACTCTGGATGCCGCTCAAAAGAACTATGCTACTACTAAAAAAGAGTTCTTAGCTGTAATGTTTTCTTGTGATAAGTTTAAACCTTATATTGTAGATTCTAAGGTTACTATTGATACTGATCATGCTGCTATTAAGTACCTTATGAAAAAGAAGGACGCTAAGCCTAGTCTTATAAGGTGGGTGTTGCTTTTGCAAGAGTTTGATCTGCATATTATGGATAGGGAAGGTGCTGATAATCCTGTTGCTGATAATTTATCTCGTTTGGAAAAAAATTCTTTTGACCCTTTGCCTGTTAATGATAGTTTTCCAAATGAGTAGTTAGCTGCAATAAGGGTAAGTCCACATGAGAGTCCTTGGTATGCTGATTATGCTAACTTCATTGTTTCCAAGTATTTTCCTCTAACCTTTACAGCTCAACAAAGAAGGAAATTCTTTTATGATCTAAGGCATTACTTTTGGGATGACCCACACTTATATAAAGAAGGAGTAGATGGCATTATGCGAAGATGTGTTCCATAATTTGAACAACAAGAGATATTGAGAAAATTTCATGGCAGTGCTTATGGAGGACATCATGCTGGGATAGGACCGCACAAAAGGTTTTACAATCTGGATTTTATTGGCCTACCCTTTTTAAAGATGCAAGGAAGTTTGTCTTATCATGTGATGAATGCCAACGAGTAGGTAACACCTCTAGACGCAATGAAATGCCTATGAATTATTCTCTTGTTATTGAACCTTTTGACTGTTGGAGATTTGACTTTATGGGGCCTTTTCCTCCTTCAAAAGGATATACACATATTCTTGTTGTTGTTGACTATGTTACGAAGTGGGTAGAAGCCATACCTACGAACAATGCTTATGGTAAGACCTCTTTGAAAATGCTTAAAGATGTCATTTTTCCTAGGTTCGGTGTGCCTAGATATCTCATGGATGATGGAGGCTCTCATTTTATTCATGGGGGTTTTAGAAAAACTATCACTAAGTATGATGTAAACCATAGAATAGCTTCAGCTTATCACCCCCAAACTAGTGGGCAAGTAGAAAATTCCAATAAGGAAATTAAATCTATATTGTAGAAGACTATCAATAGATCTAGAAAAAATTGGGCTAAAAAGTTGAATGACGCTTTGTGGGCTTATAGAACTTCTTATAAAAATCCTATGGGGATGTCTCCTTACAAAATGGTCTATGAGAAAGCTTGTCACTTGCCTTTAGAATTAGAACACAAAGCTTATTGGGAAGTGAAGGAGTTGAATAGAGATTTTAGACTTGCTGGAGAGAAAAGACTGCTCGACTTATGTAATCTACATGAGTGGAGAGGTGAAGCTTACGAAAATTCTAGGCTCTTTAAGGAAAAAGTAAAAAGATGGCATGATAGGAGAATTCTCAAAAGGGAGTTCCATTTTGGTGAGAAAGTTCTTTTCTATAGGTCTCGTTTCAGATTTTTTGCAGGAAAGCTACTCTCTAAATGGGAAGGACCTTTTGTTATCAAGGAAGTGTACCGTTCAGGTGCCATCAAAATTTCTTCTCTGAAGGATGACAAAACACAGGTGGTTAATGGTCAAAGACTAAAAAATTATATTTTTGGAGATTCTTATAATGAAGATGTGGATGTTATTCAAATGGTGACTCCAGAAGAATTTATGAGAAGCCAAACACCAGAAACGGCAGAGTTCGTCCTTGAATAGGTAAAAGTGGTGAAAACAGAAGGTTCGTGAAAATCCAATCTTTTTATATTTTTGATGTTTTTAATACATAAGGAAGACTATGAGACAAAACAGAGGAGGAACCGGAGGCCGGGGTGGCCAAACCCACCCCAGGCGCGGGCCCACCTTGCCCCGCGCCTGGAGGGGGTGTGCCACCCCCGAGCTCCGACTCTGCCTCGTTTCCGTATCAGAACATCCTTATTCCTTGAAACTTCATAATATATACCCCTCCGGGTTACCTGAGGTTCTTGCATCGTGTTCTCGTCGTGTTTTCATTTCGATCCGTTTCTGTCAGGAAAATTCTCAGATTTGGAGCCTCAATGTCTTCCTCTGGATCATCCACAGAGGATTCCTCTACGGACGTCCTCAACCCATACATGTATGAGTTGACGATTCATCCCAAAGAGTTGATCCTCAAAGAGGGGAAGGTACATATGAAAGAAGTTCAAGGCCCTAAAGGATAATGTAGTCTAGAAGACAGGATGGAAGCATTGGAACAGGAAGTTTTCAGGTACAAGAAGATGGCAGAACGCGAAGTGGATATTATTCACAAGATAAATTCAAAACTCATCACCAAGCACGAGGGAGAAGTTGCTGAGCTCCGAGAAGAGATCTTATCACTCCGTCAGACCACCAATCAATTGCAAGCACAACTCTATGACATACATAATCAAATCTGTGAGTATGAGGCTAGATTTGATCGCATAAGCTCTGCTGCTAGTTTCAGGATTGTAGAGACAAGGACATCCTTTTTGGACGGGGAACCTTTGCCTTGGAAGTTTTATGATGACAAGAGAACACCACCACCACCAAAGGAGTAATTCATCATTAGGTTTGGCATCCCCTTGGATTGTTCCAAGCTTGGGGAAGTGTCGTAGTATCACCACCATTATCTTTTATATTTTACCTTTTTAGTGGATTCATACCTGTGATAGAGAGGTTATCTTATAGTTTGGTTTGCATGTGGAAGTATCTCTCCTATAGTTGATTATCTATGTATCCCTAGGTGTGAGCGCCTTTATTGGAATATTAATGAGAAGTCTCATCTTTTACTTTTTGCACTTCTTATTTTAGTTTGCAATCTCTATTACATGATGGATATTGTTGATCAGTATATCCATAACTTTGGGAGCATCAAGTGGATCTAAATTGGTTTTGGAAAATCGAGTTCTGGTCAGTAGCAATACTTTTTGACGTTTGAAAGAAAAGAGAAAAAAAGCTTACAAGTATTTTGTATCATTTGTTTTCTTTCCTGTTGGCTCATAAGCTTAGTATTCTTTATTTAAGATCTTTTGTGTCTTCAAGAAATATTGCATGTTTGGATTTATTACTTGTATGTTTACTTGTTTCTTTCAACTCTCTTGCTTGCTACCCAGCCTTGCTAGCCAAAAAAACCTATTTTGAGAAGGAATACTTCTCATGTTTCCAAATCTCTTTGAACCAAAACCTTTGACAATTGTGGCCACCATATCTACCTAGTAGCATTGTTGCTATTCCAAGCAAATTCTCAAGCTTCATCTATCTTTCGAATTAAAAATTATTTTGTTATGTGAAAACTAGTTAGTAAAGCTCTCACGAACTTGATGGCACAATTTATTTCTTGCCCCTAATAGACTTGAACCATTGTGCCATTGAATTTGTATATGCTTGCACCTATACGTTGGAATTAGCAGAACCATGCTGTCACGGGGAACGTTTTCAACATTGCACTTGTACTCTGTACACAGTTGATATCGTGCTATTTTGTCTATGGATGTCAACGGATGTGAAATAAAGAGGGAACTTGTAAATCCATGGAGTTTGTATCCTGTGTTAGAGAAACGCCTGGGCCGCTAGCCTAAGCTATGCCTAATCATGGTGGAAACTTGCAGCATCACATAGTGAGCTATCTATGAAGCATCCTCAATAAAAAAGCTATACATATGTAAATAAAAAGATTGCTGAGATGCTCATTGTCTGGTTGCCTTGTCATTTTGGTTATGGGAAAGATCTTGTACCATGTACAAGGGGTACCCTGTTGGTGGTTCTCAAAGATATGCAAATACTTATAATGACAAGAACTTACCTGTGACCAAAGTTGAGTAGCATGATGAGTGGCCCTCATATTCAAGGGACATGAGATTGCCAACTTATATTTCGTCAAGTATATACTCCATCTTTGTGCACTTTAACCTTCATCATCTCAAGATGCCTATGATACGGGCAATGAGGGCACAAATTTAGTAAGTACCATAATCTTTTGGAAGCTCTTTATGACTTGTAATCTCTGCTTCCCTCTAAGAAGGGACCTTTCTCCCACTTCCAAGTTGATTCAGTAAACCTACTTCTTCTCTATCTCCAGCAAGCATTTGAGTTGTTGTGTTTAAGCATTCATATGGTGATTTATTCAATCATGTTCTTTATCTTCCTTGTTTGCACAAAACTCTTATCTATTGAGTATTACTTTGAAAGCCTTTACCTGTGAAAAACCTTTTTGAGCAACGAGTGCTCCTTTTTTGAAACTTCTACAAAAAGCTTTTGTGAAACTGTTTGTCAGGTGTTCTCTGACCAAGAACAAGTTTGCCAATTCCAATTATGATTTATCTTTATGCATATCTATTGTGACTGTTGTACTTGGTTGCAAGCTAAGTTATATAATGGTGAGTTGATTTCTTCTATGAGTTGTGCAATGGTAAGTGTGATGCTTCTTGTTCGTATTATTTTATCGACATAAACCTGTGGACATGTTTACTGAGCTCAGTATTCGCTTGGGGACAAGCAAAGTCTAAAATTGGGGGAGTTGATACGCCCAATTTGCATCACCATTCTGTATCATAATTTACCTCGATTCATTGATATTTGTCTTATTATGAGGTATTACTTATGGATTTTCATCTTTTTATGCATGTTGGATGATTCCTGGAGGATGGACTGCCGGAGTCTGGATTCTTATGGAAAAGAAGGTGCTTTGGTGCAATTTCGTGAAGATCATAAAAATACCAGAAAAATATGGAAACATATTATTTTACCAGAAGACGAAGGAAGCCAGAAGGAGGAGCGAAGAGGGTCTGCAGGGGGCCCACACCCCCCTAGGCGCGGGCACACCTGACCCCGCGCCTAGGGCAGGTGTGGCCCACCTGCCCGACCTTTGACTCTGCCCCTTCGCCTATATCTTCCCTACGGAACCCTAAGCCTAGGGGAGCGACCACATATAGATTTCCGCCGCCTCTGGGGGCGAAAAACACCGAGAGAGAAAGATCTCTCCAGCACACAGATTTGTGCCAGAGGAATTCCTTCCCGGAGAGGGGAGACCATCGCCATCAACACCATCATCAAGCTAGGATTCATCGGGGTCATCATCATCATCATGCACACCATCATCTCCACCAACACCATCATCACCACTCCGTCCCGATGTAACATTTGTGTTGGATATTGCTTTAGTCCTTAGGGGAAACTTTCTCGGTGTTGATTACTATTTCTGTTGATGCTTTTGAGTGGAACCATTGGATTATTGTTTATGTTTAGATGGTTGTACATTATCATATCATCTTTGATCTTGATCCATATGATGTCGTGTGAGTAGTTCGTCTAGTTCTTGAGGACATGAGAGAAGTCATGTTGTTAGTAGTGAATTTGTGTTGAGTTATTATTCAATGGTTTAGTATTTAAATTGTGGTGCTATTCTTCTAGTGATGTCATGTGAACGTCGACTACATGATACTTCACCATTTATGGGCCTAGGGGAATGCATTGTGTATTTGGCTACTAATTGTGGGGTTGGTAGAGTGACAGAAACCTGAACCCCCATTAGGACACCTTTGCACAAGGGAGTGTAGGATCTCAGAGTTTAAGGCTGTGGTTAGATTTATATCATAATTACTTTCCTGTAGTTACGGATGTTTGCAGGGGGTTTAGCACAGGTTCACCCACACAACACTTACAACACCAACGAAGAGTACTCAGCTATTTGAAGTGAAAGCACTTGATAGAATTCCCGTGTGTCCTCAAGAACGTTTGGTCCTTATAAGTATTTCCACCGGCTTGTCCTTTGCTAAGAAAGGATTGGGCAACTTGCTGCATTTGTTCTTTGTTACTTGCTCTTTGTTTTGTTGCCTTGTCAGAAATCCACTAAAAATCCATTTGCTAAGTATTCGCAGGGATTTCCTGCTCCATACCACTATTCAGCACCTTCTGCTCCTCGTTGGGATCGACACTCCTATTTATTGAAAGTACTAAGATACACCCCCTATACTTGTGGGTCATCATGCATCTTCTTTTAATAAAAAATGTCATCGATGTGAGTTTCCAACTATCGGGAAAGAACATTCTCAATTTTTCGAGTGATGACGAGATTGTTCCTTTCTATAAAGAAAGTCCACAGAATATTGGATCTGAATATGCCACAAGACAAGATTTCATACATATATATTGGACCGACATGTTGTACTACTTATGATTCCCATGTTTCATGAGTTTTCAAACTTCGTCCTTTCTAACTCTACCAAATTGAATGACTTTATGCCGATTTATCTAAATTAGGTCAAATTTGAACTACATGAAAATTGTAGGCTGCTTCGAAAGTTTTGTGATTTTTTTGGAGGTAACCATCGGGGGTTCATTTAATATATAACAAACCACCACTAAGAGTTTTGAAAACATTTTCAACTTCTTTCTAAGATTTTCCATATTGACAAATTTAACTAAATTAGTTCAAACTTGAGCTACCATGTCACATCCCAAGATTTTAAAAATTGGGACTAGAAAAAAAATTGCATATGCATGACATTCATGAGCATTGCATTGCATATTTGCATCAAGAAAAATCCCTAAATAAAAATAAAGGACTAAAACCCTAAATAGTATATGCCACTTTGTTCCTAAAGGGAATTAAATTGGCTTTATAAAAACCCACTATTGCTAAGGCAGCGATTATTGATAAATAATATCCTAAAAAGATCCAATGAATGTTACAAAATTTTATAAACAAAATTGAGCTCATTTGGAGCTACTCCCTCTGTTCGGAAATATAAGACGTTTTATCTTTGTGAATCGAATGTATCTAGACATCTTTTAGTGTATAAGTTCGTAGAGGTTCGGAGTGAACCTATACCCTAAAAGGTGTCTAGATACATTCGTTTCACAAAGTTAGAATGTCTTATATTTCCTAACGGAGGGAGTATTATGGAAAAGTTATGGAATAAATACAAAAAAATAAAGATATAGATAAAATAAAATATACAAGATTTTATAAATTCATAACTTGAAAACTAGTAAAAATAAGAGAAATATGATTCTAGAATAATCTATTCAATTTTAAAAAAAAATAGAAATAAGAATCATATCATTTGGAGTTCGTATGCAAAAGATATAAAGAAAATACAAAACTAGAAAAAGAAAAGAAAAAGGAAAAAAAGGAAAAAAAAGAAAAAAAACTAATGGGCCAGCCGGCGGCCCAGCAAGCAGCCGACCGGACCAGCCAGACGTACAGGAAGAAGGGATCGATCGCATGCATGCTTTAAATTTTGTGCAAATCAGTTTTTCTCAAACCTATCTCTATTCAAACTCTTATATCTTTTTATCTATAACTCCGAATCGACTTCCGTTTGTTTATACTTGTTCCCTACTCCAATACCTATCTATACACTGTCCTAAGCATCCATATAAACCCGTGGAGCCACAGCTGTACGAGTTTTCCTTCTCGAAATCCCGAATCTACACATGCCCGAATCTTATTTTGTTTATTCACCCATCTAGACTTCATTTTTTGCCTTCGTCCAAAGAAAAAAAGATGTAGATCTCGTCGAAATATTTCAATCCCGACAAACCTCACTCTTTTCATCCACCACAGCTGGAGAATTTCGCACCGCAATATTTCAGATATGACAGTGTAAATCCAAGATGTACTCACGCTCGTTTCTTCAAATCCAAATTCCTTTGGTGAGAGGGTAGGACTAATGATTCCCCACAACTTTCATGTTGTAAGTTTTTCAATTTGACCTATGGATTTGTATCTCTAACACATATCTATTTCTTGTCTATTCTGAGCCAAAATCGGGTCAATCTCCTCTCCTAACCACTGGATCTCATCCGAACGACCAAGATTAGATCGATTCCACGAAGGGGTACGAGCCAACCGGATCTCGCCACATGTCAATGCCAGCTCAGCCCCGCGTCCTAGTCAGCATAGAATATTCCCAGGGAATATTTCCTGTTGATTTGAAATTGAATTTAATTTGCAGAAAATTGTGTAAACTTGCAAAAATCATATAAAAAGATCCATAAATCCAAAAATAGCAAATAATATATCAATGGATTCAGAAAAATGTGTAGAATATTAATATGGCATTAGATTCAACCTTTAGTGTATGCGTTTACTGCAGTAAATTAATTACTTTAATGGTCTTTTAGGTTAATAAATTCATAGCAAATTTTATGTAACTCTGGAAAATATGAACAATATATCAAATTGAAGCTACTATAATGTAGATTAATAATATCTAGTTGGATCCAGCTTTTTCGGATTATTTACCCCGTAGTGATTTAATTAGTTTTAATGGCTTTATAAATCATTAAATTCATAGAAAATTATTTGCATATCACAAAAATATATATGATATACTGATGGAAATCTGGTTCCATGTAGATCATCAATACGTATCTGGTTCAGGAAAATACTATAAGGTTTTTCTGTAGATATTTAAACAAGCTAATACCCATTTTTGAGTAATAAATTCATAAGAAAATAAATACTATTCAGAAAATTGCAAATAATATGTCCCTGGAATCACAAGAAAGAGTAGAACCAGTTTCTGAATTAAAATTATAGGTGTACAGTACGTATAATGTTAGGAGAATTATAATACATTCTGTGGTATTTTAATTATTTAAAAAGATCTATAACTCCGATTAGGGTGAATCCAACGCCTACTGGTTCATATTAACGTCCTCTATCTAGTAAACCCAAGAAACAAATTTAATTCGACAGTTAGAACAGGCGTTACAACAGAACTATTAAAAACCCTATATTGGTAAGTAATTATTAATAACAAGTACTCCATTGCATTAATTGGCCTCTTGCATGCATCATATACTTCAGTATTGTTTAGAGAACTAAAGTAACAACCATTGTGACTTATTAAATTGTCATGCATGCATTTGTTGCATTTGTTTGATCTCTATGTGCTATTGTTTATGTTGTATGCAATTGTTTGATCGATAGATTGCGAGGAGTGCAACAAGTGTGATTGCAACGAGTGTGTGAATGACTTCACAACCTATCAAGGAAAGTAGATGCTACTTTGTTCATGATGTTTTCGTACTATTTTCAATGCATTGTCGTGTATTTTGTAGATGCATGTGTAGGAAATTACTATCGCTATGCTATGTCCTATTATGTGGTAGGTTTTTCCTGTAGATGAGCCACCGTTGGTAGATGTTCTTAGCCATGCTATGATGAACGAGGGCTAGGTTACATCACTGAAAGTTGTTTCTAAATGTGTTGGTTTGCGAAAACTAAAAACAACTTAATCAATGAATCTCCTAGGTGTGATGGGATTGATAAATTTTGGTGGTATCATTATGCAAAAGGCACCCAGGTATCAAGAGAAAATATTTGGCTTCTTTATTTTGTAGCATACGTGTACAACCATGTGCCAATAATGAAATGGGAGGTTGGTTGGACTCAGTAGGTTGTGGTAACTCGAACCCACATATCCAGAGATGTAGAATTTTGGTAGGTTGGACCGGTGCGTGTCGGGTTTGGGGAGATACTTCCCGAACGGTCCCTTTTTGGACTTCTCCCTATCATCACCCAATATGAGAGTGGTGGTATGAGCTGGGCTGGCCAAGTCACATGGGTAAAGTGTACTAACCCCTGCAGGGTGTATAAACTAATCGATTAGCCGTGTCCCCGGTTATGGACATCTCAGTTGCTTGATATTGAGGTTCATTGATTAAGTTTTTTTTAGTTTTCACAAACCAACATATTTAGAAACAACCCTCAGTGATGTAACCCAGCCCTCGTTCATCATAGCATGGCTAAGCACATCTACCAATGGTGGCTCATCTACAGGAAAACCCTACCACATAATAGGACATAGCATAGCGATAGTAATATCCTACACATGCATCTAAAAATTACACAAAAATGCATTGAAAATAGTAGGACATCATCATGAACAAAGTAGCATCTACTTTCCTTGGCTGTATCAGTCGAACGAACAATCCTCACACGAGCAAGCGTTGCACTCGTCACAATCTACACGATACAATTGCAATCACATAAACAAACCAAACACAATCATATACAAACATGACAATGCAAGATGCATGCATGTCAAGTTGAACAATGCTACAGTAGCTTTATATAATCTTATTCATTACCTACTGTATGCATGCATGGAAAACATTTTTAAGTGCATAGGAAACAAAGCATGCAATTTTAAATGACCAACAATTGAGCTATAACCCAATTATTTAGCCACTTCTATTGAATAGTTTGTAAAATCTTGGAAAAATATCCACTGTGTAGTCAACCTAAAATAGAACCAGTACCAACTAGAAGCACTCAAAAAGGATTTATATAATTTCCTGGGTAATTAAAATACTCTAGTAAGCCTTTTTATAGATTCTGCAAATTCCAGTACTGTAAGTCTACCTTTTTAATTCACTAACAGATTCCTCTCGTTCTACTGATTCGAGGGACATCTCGTTTGCAATTTTTGGAGTTGCAGAACTTTTACTATGAATTTATTACTCCAAAAGGACATTAAACTATTTAATTAATCAAGACAAATCCTTGCTGCAAAAGTATTAAACAACTGTACAGAAGTATTCTACTTGAAACACTTAATCCATACATATTTTATTTGCAATTATTGGCCTAGTAGTTTAATTTCTATCGATTTTACAAGATCTATCTAATTTCTGCCAAAATTAATTCGAGTTAAAATATCAGTCAAAGTTGACTGACTTGACCACACTGACGTGGCACGCTGACCAGTCAGCAGTCAGAGTGGTTGGTCAATGGTCCATCTGGACTGTCTGTTCCAGATCAAAGGGTAGGGGAGGGCGGCGGCGCGGCTCGGGCGGTCACCGGCGGCGGAGGTTGGTGTGACGGCGTGCGGGGCGAGGCGGCCAAGCTCGTGGGGGCGACGTCGTCGGCTGGCGTGTCCGCGGGCGGCGGCAGTGAGCGGCTGGAGTGCAGCGTCGGCGTCGGCTCTGGCGAGAGAAACGGCAAGAAATCGCCGACGACGTGAGGCTCTGCGGAGGGGGAAAAAACTATGAGGCGATGTGGTCGAGCGTGTCAAACGTCACAGAGGTAAAGGGAGAGCTCAGGGCGGCATCTCCTACCTCGTCCTGCGAGCTCACCGGCGGCATTAATGGCGCGGTGGCGGGACGGGCTAGCTCGGGCGGGCTAGGGTTTGAGGCGGGGGGGAGAGGTGGCTGCCTTGAAGGTTTAAGTGGTAGGGGGTTCAAACGTAGTACCGCACGGAACGTCCGCTGCGAGAATCGACCATGATGGAGGAGTCCGCGTCAGCCTACTGCCCCTCCGGGTTGACAGGTGGGGCCTCCCTGCCAGCCAGCGCGGCTATGCGGGCTGGCCGCAGCGGTGGTGGCTATCTGCCGCCCGCGCGAGCGCTGCGCTGCGGCTGCTGCTGGGTGCTGTGCTGGCAGGCCCCGGGTGGGCTGCTGGGCCTGTGTCTCGGCTGGCTGCGCCGGCTTGTTCCTCCTTTTTTATTTTTCTTTTTCCTTTTCCTGAGCAATTCTTAACTGAATTTTTTTGTCTGAAAGTGTCTATAGATAAGCAAAAATTCAGATTGTTGTAGATTTTGCTCCGAAGCTCCGATTGAGGCGATTCAAAGTGCTACGGGTTCGTGTCAGAATCCTCTACGCACCTGTGCCTTCCAAACAACTAAAATATACCGTTTTAGCAGATGCATGGTAGAAACCGAGCACTCAAGTGTAGGTGTCGAAATGCAATTCCAAGTGAGGGGTTTTGACAAAACCTTTTCAAACTGAATTTTTTTACAATGATGTTCATGATGCAATGACATGTATGCTATGCAGTACCAATTCTAAAATTTGGGATGTGACAAGACTAACCCCCTTAAGATGAATCTCGTCCCCGAGATTCGGCGTGGCTAGCAAATAGGTGTGGGTGGTCCTCTCGGATGTCATCCTCACGCTCCCAAGTGGCTTCCTCTTTGGTGTGGTGGCTCCATTGCACGTTGCAATACCTGATTGTCTTGGTACGGGTAATCCTCTCCGCTGTCTCCAGTACCTTGACCGGATTCTCCTCATATGTTAAGTCATTCTCCAGCTGAACCTCTTCTAGTGGCACGATGTCTCTTATCGGCGTATCCACCATCTCCGGATGGCACTTCTTCAGCTGGGACACGTGGAACACATTGTGGACGGCGGACAGAGCCTCTAGCAACTCCAACTGATATGCAACCTCTCCCTTGCGTGTTAAGACCTGGTATGGTCCTATAAACCGAGGTGCCAGCTTACCCTTGATTCCAAATCTCTTAATTCCACGCAGTGGCGACACTCTGAGGTATGCTCTATTACCTATCTCATACACCACTTCCTTGCGCTTGGCATCGGCGTATCTCTTCTGTCTCGATTGTGCTATCTTCAGCCTGTCCCTAACCAAGGCGACATTCTCCTCAGCATCGTTGATCAAATCAGGTCCAAATAGCTGACACTCTCCTACTCCATCCCATAGCAATGGTGTCCGACATCTTTTCCCATATAGCACATCAAACGGCGACGTCTTGATGCTGGTTTGGTAGTTGTTGTTGTAGGAAAACTCGGCATACGGCAAATTCTCATCCCAACTAGAGCCATGAGCCAAAGCGCAAGCTCTCAACATATCCTCCAAAATCTGATTTACCCTCTCCGTCTGTCCATCTGTCTGAGGGTGGAATGTTGTGCAAAACTCCAACCTAGTTCCCAATGACTCGTGTAGCTGGCGCCAAAAGTGAGATGTAAACTGGGTGCCTCTATCTGATACAATGCTCCTGGGAACTCCATGTAGGCACACAATCCTGTCCATATAAATCTTGGCCAACCTTGCACTCGTGTAGGTTGTCTTCACCGGTATAAAGTGGGCTACCTTGGTCAAATGATCGACCACTACCCAAATAGAGTCGTATCCCGACCTAGTCCTGGGCAATCCTATGATAAAATCCATTCCAACTCTATCCCACTTCCAATCCGGCACGAGAAATGGCTGTAGCAATCCTGCTGGTTTCTGGTGTTCCGCCTTCACTCGGCTTCATACATCACATAGGGCAATATGCTTGGCGATGTCTCCCTTCATGTTGTTCCACCAAAATATGTCCTTTAGATCCATATACATCTTTGTATTGCCCGGATGTATGGAATACGACGAGTCACGAGCTTCCTGCAGAATTAGCTTCCTTATCTCCAGATCCCTGCACACGCATAAACGATCTCCATACCACAAGGTTCCTTGCTCATCCTCGCGGATTTCTTTTTCTTGATTCTCCTTCATCTTTTCCTTTATCTCCTCTATCTCCTTGTCTCCTACTTGAGCCTTCCTGATCATGTCCTATAGCATTGGTTGGACTTCCATTGCTGCCAAATATCCTTCTGACACTACCTCCAGTCTAAGATCCTTGAATTGCTTGCACAAATCCTCGGGAAATTCTCCAACGGTCAATCCATTGGCATAGACCTTCCGGCTTAGAGCATCCGCTACTACATTGGCTTTTCCTGGGTGGTATTGCAAATTCATATCATAATCCTTGATAAGCTCCAACCATCTCCTTTTCCTCATGTTTAGTTCCTTATGTGTAAATATGTACTTTAGGCTCTTGTGGTCGGTGTTCACATTGCAGTGTTTTACCATTAGGTAGTGCCTCCATACCTTGAGCGCATGTACAACCGATGCTAATTCCAAGTCATGCGTGGGGTAATTCCTCTCATGGTGTTTAAGTTGCCATGAGGCATATGACACCACTCTCCCATCTTGCATCAGCACACTCCCAAGTCCCTATCGAGAAGCATCACAGTACACTTGGAAATCCTTCTGAAGATCTGGTAAACACAGAACAGGTGCGGTCACTAGACGATGCTTCAGTTCCTGAAAGCTAGCTTCACATACATCTGTCCACTCAAACTTCTTCTCCTTCTTCAGAAGTTCCGTCATCGGCTTAGCAATCTTGGATAAATTCTCTATGAACCTCCTGTAATATCCAGCAAGTCCCAAAAAGCTCCGAATATCGCCCTCATTCTTGGGCGCTTCCCAATCAGTCACTGTTGTCACTTTGCTTGGATCAACAGCGACTCCTTCTCCTGACACCACGTGTCCAAGAAATCCAACAATGTTAAGCCAAAATTCACACTTGCTGAATTTGGCATACAGCTTATGTTCCCTCAGCTTCTCCATAATCAGTTGCAGATGTCTCTCATGTTCAGCATCATCCTTGGAATATATCAGTATGTCATCAATGAACACAACCACGAACTTGTCCAAGTACTCCATAAACACCTTGTTCATCTTGGTCATGAAATATGCCGGAGCATTCATTAGTCCAAAAGACATAACCGTATATTCATATAAACCATACCTAGTGGTGAAAGCAGTTTTTGGATGTCCTCCTCCCGAATCTTCAATTGGAAATAGCCCGATCGCAGATCAATTTTGCTAAACACATTTGCTCCTTCTAGTTGATCAAACAAATCATTTATGTTCGGTAGGGGGTATTTGTTCTTGATGGTCACTTCATTCAGCGAGCGATAGTCCACCACTAACCTCTTATTGCTGTCCTTCTTCTCCACAAATAGAACAGGTGCACCCCATGAAGACGAACTGGGCTGAATAAATCCCTTGTCCAACTGCTACTTTAGTTGTTTCTTTAATTCTTTAAGCTCATCCACATCCATCTTATATGGTCTCTTTGCTATAGGTCCTGTTCTCGGAATCAGATCGATGAAAAACTCCACATCCCTGTCAGGTGGCATCCCTGGCAGCTCCTCCGGAAACACGTCGAGGTACTCATTTATTATAGGCACAATATCCATGCTAACCCCCTTAAGAGAATTCAGCTTACATCTTCCTAGTCGCACCGACGACTTGAACCTAATTTTCTTACCATCCGGGGTTTTGAGCGATACCTCTCGCTGTGCACAATCTGTGTGTCCCTCATGCATAGACATCCAATCCATGCCTAAAATTACATCTAAACCTGGTGACTCCAATATTACCAGATGTGCGATAAAATTGTGTGCTCCAATCCTCATAGTTAAGTCATGGCATCCCGCGCTGGCTATCATATCCCCTCCAAGTGAGCTTACTCTAATAGACCCTTTTAGAGACTCCATGGGTAGCTTATACTTATCCACAAATGCCCTTGATATGAATGAATGTGATGCACTAGTATCGAAAAGTATAAGTGCAGGGTGAGTGTTGATTGGAAACTTACCAACCACAAGCTCAGGCTCATCTGGGATCTCCTCCACATTCATGTGGTTCACCGTGGCTTTCTAGTTGTTGCCTGGCTTCAGTCCCTTCTTCTCCGGACAGTTATCTGCATAATGTCCTTTCTGGCCACACTTGAAACATGTCACCTCACTGAGGTCCTTCTTCGCAAAGTTGCGATCATGGTTGTGGTCATGTCCATTGTGTCCTCCAGAATGGTGAGTGTGTCCTTCCTTGTGGCCGTGGCGGTTGCTCTTGTGGCTCTCATGGCGATGTCCATCGCTTCCATGGCTGTGGCGGTCATGGCTTCCATGGTGCCCATGGTCACTTCCCCCATGCTTGGAGTATCCATCATAAGAAGTGCGAGACTTGTGGTGAGAGCCAGAGTGGTTATTGTTGCTCTTTCTCTTGCGGTTTTCCACCTGCTTGTGCTTCCCCTCCAAGATTCTGGCCTTGTTCATAAGCTCCTGGAAAGTAGGACAATAAACCACTAGCAGCTGTACTGAAAGCTCATCACTGAGGCCATCCAGGAACCTCTCTCTCCTTTTGGTATTAGTGTCAACATCCTCAGGGGCATAACGCGACAGGTTGTTGAACTCCTCTATATATTCAGCCACGATGCGGTTGGTTTCGCGCAAGTTGCAAAAATCCTTCCTCTTCAGGATCAGAACTCCTGAAGAAACGTGGTTGGTCCTGAAACCTTCCTCAAACATGGCCCAAGTCACAGTGTCCAGCGGGTGGGTGATCTGAAAAGTGTCCCACCACGAAGCGGCTGGTCCCTCCAGTAGGTGAGCGGCAAATCTCACCTTCTCAGCATCCGTGCACCCAACAGTTACTAGATCCTTATTCAGTGAACGCAACCAGTCGAGAGCAACCATCGGCTCAGTTGCAGTAGAGAACTTCGCTGGCCTTAGCCTCAGGAACCTTGTAAGTGCATCTCCCTGGGGATGGTTGTTCCCATTGTTGTTGTTGTTGTTGTATTGTTGTTGTTGTTGTTGTTGTTCTGAGCTTCCATGAACTGGGTCATCACTTGGGTTAGATGTGCCTGAGCTGCCATAAGCTGCTCCATCTCAGTGGGTTGACAGCGGGGAGGCATCTGCGGTTCAGCAGGGGTAAGCTTAGAAAGAATCGATTATGAAAATAGGATTATACCCATGCATTATGATCAAACAACAACAAGGCAATCACAGACAATCATGAGCAAGCAACACATCAGCAAAAAAATGATCAAGCAATGTTACAGGGGTTATCCTAGTAGTATATATCTACTGAAATAGTTCTAGAAGCGTTGGCAACAGTTATCAACACAAATTGGCCAACAAAGCATTAAAACAGGAATCTGCCAGAATAGTCCAGCAGTGTTCACGAATTTTTCTTCCTGACTTATACTCATCAGGAATTGTTTATGATTTTTGTGTATACAGTAAAGAGAGTGTCGAACCAAACCCTATTTGTTCAGATTTTTCCCAGTTACCAATAAAATATGAAAAATCGTACAGTACAGCAGGGTCAGCAGAAAACTGCAGCAGAGAAAAACTCGGATATCAACCATACTTGTCATAACTCATTTATAAAATTCGCACAAATAATCCTGGAACTTTGGAGTATGCATAGGAGCAACTAAACACTTTAAAATAACAGTAAATAAGTTTTACATTGATCGAGACTTAAGCTAACGATGTATCCTAATGAAGACTATTTGGTGGACATCTAACTACTTCATGAAGAGGTTGTAGTAGGTCCTTGCATTCATGCGTTGGCGCTTCTGTCCACGAACCAACCATGGCGGCGGAGTATACACCTATCCTGAATCATCACTTGAAACCTCAAATTCCACCTCTTCTGAATCCTCCTCTTCTTCATCCTCTGCTGCAGCTGCAACAGCTTCATCTCCTCCACCATCGTCGTCTCCATCATCATCTTCGTCCTCATCATCATCATCGTTCCCACCGTCATCATCATCATCATTGTTTCCATCGTATCCATTGTTGTCATCAGGGGGTGGATTCAACTGTTCTTGGAGAGCGGCAATCTGGGCTGCCATATCAACAATAGTTTGGTCCCTTTCCTGGATGGTCCCTTGCAGCTACTGTATGGCTTGATTATTTTCCTGCATGGTCCCATTAAGCTGTGCTATGGCTTGATTATTCTCATGGACGGTCCCATTCAGATGGGCTATGGTTGCGTCCCTGCCAATCAGTGCATGGTTCAGAACATCCACAGCTTCATGCAAGGTCTCAATCTCCTGTCCCTAGACCACCATACCGTTGCTGGCAAAATCTGCTATCTCCTTTACCATCATCACTTTCTCAGCTAGATCTCCATTCTCCCTCTGCATATCCTCTATGTGCCTCCGACGGGGCGACATGTTGTTCCTGTCGCCCGGGGTAACCACAATGTTCCCATTCTCATCACGCCTTCCGTAGTCACGGTAGGGTGAGTCTTCCGGCAGAAGGTGTCGAACAAGATGGCACTGGCGTGACAGGGCTTCATGCAGAGCCAAGTTTATCCCAAGCCCCCAGTTGCAATATGTCTTGGTATAGACCGGATGCACAGGTTTTGGCAAGGCAGCATCCCTGAAGATGAAAGTGGTGATCTCCCAGGCGTCCTCGCCATATCCATAGGTGTATAGCCTTCTTCCCTTGAACATGGGTAGTGGCAATCCCAATGACTGCGAGAGCTGTGCCAACTGTCTTGCAAAGGGCCTTGGTGACTCCATCGTGGCATACTCAGTACTGACTTCTCCCATCTATCAATTAAAAGAGGAAAGTGTGAGAATAGCACATGGTAAAGATTTATGAGAGTGAAAGGCATAAGATGAAAGACAGAGTTAATATAAGCTTTAATAATTCTATGGCTTCCTAATCCAAACCTAGGTCACGATCCTACAGTAGACACACGGGCTCTAATACCATCTTGTAACACTATGATTCTGAAAAGACCGTAGCTTCTATGTGACATGCCAATCCCTGGATTGGTTCATTGGCCCATAATAGAATAAAGATGAATAACATAGCAAAATATCCTGCATCATAAATAACGAAGATCCAAAGTATCATTATTACAATAAGGCCTTAGCTCAAGGCTAGATCAGCTTATTCAAGTAGCAACATAAATAAAATAACTCCTCCGTTCTTCAAATTGCCCACAAGTGAACAAGTGTCGAGTGGAGTACCATGTCCTAAATCGATCACTCAGAATCTGAATATCCTGCAACATGAAACGTAGCAGCCCTAATGGGTCAATACATGGAATGTATGGCTAGTAGAGCTATTAAAGGAGACAATAGAGCTAACGTCTACATGCATATTTGGCAAGTGGAGCTGTGGCTAGCTTGCATTTGTGAATATCTTTGTCCTACTTTTATAAACAGTTTTTGATTTTCTTTGAAAAGATCCCAATTAAGTTAACCCATCAACATTAAAGTAATTATAAAATTAGAATGAGCTAGAAACATGTCATGAACTCAATATCAAGCAACTCAGATGTCCATAACCGGGGATACGGCTAATCGATTAGTTTATACACCCTGCAGGGGTTAGTACACTTTACCCATGTGACTTGGCCAGCCCAGCTCGTACCACCACTCTCATATTGGGTGATGATAGGGAGAAGTCCAAGAAGGGACCGTTCGGGAAGTAGCTCCCCAAACCCGACACGCACTTGTCCAACCTAGCAAAATTCTACATCTCTGGATACGTGGGTTCGAGTTACCATAACCTACTGAGTCCAACCAACCGCCCATTCAATTATTGGCACATGGTTATACACGTAAGCTACAAAATAAAGAAGCCAATCATTTTCTCTTAATACCTGGGTGCCTTTCTGCAATGATACCAGCAAAATTTTCAATCCCATCACACCCATGAGGTTCATTGATTAAGTTGTTTTTAGTTTTTGTAAACCAACACATTTAGAAACAACCCTCAGTGATTTAACCCAGCCCTCGTTCATCATAGCATGGCTAAGCACATCTACCAACGGTGGCTCATCTACAGGAAAACCCTACCACATAATAGGACATAGCATAGCGATAGTAATATCCTACACATGCATCTACAAATTACATGACAATGCATTCAAAATAGTAGGACATCATCATGAACAAAGTAGCATCTACTTGCCTTGGCTGTAGCGGTCGAACGAACAATCCTCACACGAGCAAGCGTTGCACTCGTCACAATCTACACGATACAATTGCAATCACATAAACAAACCAAACACAATCATATACAAACATGACAATGCAAGATGCATGCATGACAAGTTGAACAATGCTACAGTAGCTTTATATAATCTTATTCAGTACCTACTGTATGCATGCATGGAAAACATTGTTAAGTGCATAGGAAACAAAGCATGCAATTTTAAATGACCAACAATTGAGCTATAACCCACTTATTTAGCCACTGCTATTGAACAGTTTGTAAAATCTTGGAAAAATATTCACTGTGTAGGCAACCTAAAATAGAACCAGTACCAACTGGAATCACTCAAAAAGGATTTATATAATTTCCTAGGTAATTAAAATACTCAAGTAAGCCTTTTTACAGATTCTGCAAATCTTATTACTGTAAGTCTACTGATTCCAGGGACATCTCATTTGCAATTTTTGGAGTTGTTGAACTTTTACTATGAATTTATTACTCCAAAAAGGACATTAAAATATTTAATTAATCAAGACAAATCCTTTCTGCAAAAGTATGAAACAAATGTACATAAGTATTCAATGTGAAACACTGAATCCATACATATTTTATTTGCAATTTTTGGCCCATTAATTTAATTTCTATCGATTTTACAAGATCTATCTAATTTGTGCCAAAATTAATTCGAGTTAAAATATCAGTCAAAGTTGACTGACTTGACCACGCTGACGTGGCATGCTGACCAGTCAGCAGTCAGAGTGGTTGGTCAACGGTCCATCTGGACCGTCTATTCCAGATCGAAGGGCAGGAGAGGGCGGCGGCGCGGCTCGGCAATGACGGCGGCGTGACTCGGGCGGTCACCGGCGGCGGAGGTTGGTGTGACGGCGTGCGTTGTGAGGCGGCGGAGATCGTGGTGGCGACGGCGTCGGCTGGCGTGTCCGCAGGCGGCGGCAGTGCGCAGCTAGAGTGCGGCGTCGGCATTGGCTCCGGCGAGAGAAACAGGGAGAAATCACCGGCGACGTCAGGCTCTGCAGAGGGGGAAAAACTATGAGGCTATGCGGTCGAGCTTGACGAACGTCACAGAGGCAAAGGGAGAGCTCGGGGCGGCGTCTCCTACCTCAACATGCGAGCTCACCGGCGGCGCTAATGGCATGGCGGCGGGACGGGCTAGCTCGGGCGGGCTAGGATTCAAGGCGGGGGGAGGGCGAAGAGGTGGTTGCCTCGAAGGTTTAAGTGGTAGGGGGGTTCAAACGGAGTACCACAAGGAACGGCCGCCGCGAGAATCCGCGACGACGGAGGGGTACTCGTCGGCCTGCTGCTCCACCGGGCTGAAAGGTGGGGCCTCCTTGTCAGCCAGCGCGGCTAAGCGGGCTGACCGCGGCGGCGGTGGCTATCTGCCGCCCGCGCGAGCACTGCGATACGGCTGCTGTTGTGCTCTGTGCTGGCAGGCCCCAGATGGGTTGCTGGGCCTGCGGCCCGGCTGGCTGCACCGACTTGTTCCTCCTTTTTTTATCTTTCTTTTCCTTTTCCTGAGCAATTCTTAACTGAATTTTTGTGTCTAAAACTGTCTATAGATAAGCAAAAATTCAGATTGTTGTAGATTTTGCTCTAAAGCTCCGATTGAGGCAATTCAAAGTGCTATGGGTTCGTGTCAGAACCCTCTATGCACCTGTGCCTTCCAAACAACTAAAATATACCGTTTAAGAAGATGCATGGTAGAAACCGAGCACTCAAGTGTAGGTGTCAAAATGCAATTGCAAGTGAGGGGTTTTGACAAAACCTTTTCAAACTGATTTTTTTTGCAATGATGTTCATGATGCAATGACATGTATGTTATGCAGTACCAATTCTAAAATTTGGGATGTGACAGAGTAGCTAATAGGTTGATTTCTATAGGATACAAAGTAGAAGAACCGAATATACACCCGATACTTTATAGACATGGCTCAAAATTATAATTATTTTTTGCACTCACCATATACTTTATGGACGTGGCTCGAAATTATAATTATTTTTTGAGCTTCACCTATTATACTTATAATTTTATATAAAAAATGGTATGGCATACTTTCATTATATGATTCTCACGTGCGAGGCACGTTCAACTTTAGTAGTCGTACTAGTGGATGTCTCTTCAGTTTCTGCGTCAAGTACTGTATCTGAGTGGAAATGGTTTTTGAGTAATCACGTGGAGACAAAGAGGACACCCCTCATGGACTAGACCTTCTTCATCCAATCTTCCCGACTGTAGTTCTTCTTTGATAGATTGCTTTGCCCGGTTTCATTCCTTTTTTATGTGCTACTTCACCTGCATGACTGTGAACAAGTCCTACCACAGAAGGGCTTGTGCCGCGACAGCAAAACTAGATGAAGACAAGAAGTCGGCTTGCCGCTCTTCCACGATCAATGGGTCCCAAATGAATCCCTCGTCTGTAGGAGAGAGTTCTTCAAAGCCGCCGCAGCTAGGGACAGATACCTTCAGGTAGATCTCCGTACTTGCGCAACTTTCCACATCTTTGACTGTTTCTTGATTCACACATTTACCTACTAGCACATTCTTCCTGAATGGTGTTTTTAGGTCAGATGGTCTTTGAATTCCTTTAGCACTCCTGCATGTAGAAACATCTTCATAGTTGTCGATAGACGGCGATACCTTTAGGTAAATCTCCGTGCTTGGGAAAATTTCCATGTCTCTGACCGTTTCTTGATTCACTCATTTTCCCTACTACTAGTACATTCTTTCTGAATGTTCTTTTAGGTCAGAAAGTATTTGCATTCCCGTGGCACTCCTTCCTACAGAATCATCTTCACTGCCGCCGATGGAGGCCGATTGGCACAACCACGAGGTAAAGAACCATTCGATTTGTGATTATGTGTCCCTCTTCCTTGATAGTTCTCTAGGTACACTTATGAGGTTTTGCTCCCTATTCATATAACAGAATATTGGCTTCGATATCGAGTTAATGGTGAAAAAGGTGATGGGAGATTTCTGCGCCAAACTCGCTGCTGACAAGGTCGTGCTTAGCCTCCTCAGGAATCTCGCTATGTAATACTTTATTGAGCGTGACGAGCTGAAGCGGCGGCAAATCGGCATGGTGGAGATGTTGGGAATAAGCTCCGAACAAATCCAGGACCTCAAGGACCAGAAGGACAAACTCCTGGCAGATCTGGCGAAGTTGAAGCATGAAGCTATGGTCGATCTCCATCAATGATCTGGCATGTGGAAGACCTTAAGTTAGTAATCCATCTGTTTTCACAATATAAGCCTATTTACAGTGTTAACACAACTTACTAAATAGGTATATATTATGGAATAGAGCGAGTAGTTCATGATCTGATAATATAGATTGCAAAATGGCCCTAGTAAATTGAAAAACCTATATTTAGTAGTATGAATGTATGATCGTGTACTTGCTGGTAAAGTATTTGGTTGTTTGGTGAATGTCATATGCATCACCAGCCACAATGTTGCCAGAGCTAGATTTGGTGTGATCATCTTTCCTACCGCACTATACTCCGTAGTTAGTTATTACTATCGCTTCCATCCCGAGCGGTATAGTTAACAAAATTTAAGGTCAAATTATTTTTTTGGACTACGTATTTTCCTAAATAAACCGGAATAGATGTAGTATACTAGTACTCCTATTTTTTTAAAGGGTAGCATAACTAGAGTACGAGTGTTTGAAGCAGAGCATGTGCTCTGGGCTACGCATAGCTTTTTCGCAGTACGAACTATGGAGTCTACACCTAGTATAGACTGCTGGTGCGTTCATACTTTCCATCGGATTTGATGCAATTCTTATAGCTCGGCTCCTAGATAGTGTAGCAATAGAGTAGAGATCACCAATTTTTTTGGCGGGCTAAATATCACCAAATTTTGCATTACATTGGTAGGTTTTTCTTTGAAATTTCTACGCCACGCGCAATTCAAAAGTTTTGAACATACCACCGACGCCATTGATATATATAAAAGGCGCATTATCCCGCATCTCCCACGAATATGGCCTTGCACCGTCGTCCCTCCTCGCCACCACAACCTCCTCACCAGGTATTGTTGTGACCAAAGACACAACTCCCTTTTTAGCAGGACGGAGCAGCTTCGCCATGCTGACGACCACCATGTCGGAGCATGCACAACATCGCCGGCAAACACGATACCATCGCTGCAAAGTCCATCTCCTTCACGGACTCCCTGGTCTCCGGCACCGAAGAGATGGGAAAACAACATGCCCCCGCTCGATTCCACCAACACGAAGCGTAAACCCATCTCCTCCCCAGAAGAAAGTTGTTGAACACTTTATGCTCTCTTTCGTTATGCATTTGATTACTATCAAAAGTGCTTTGTCACTTGTTGTACTGCGTTCTTGATCATATACTCGATCGTTACTAAAGTTTGCTAGAGCGTTCCATACCATCATTATGAAGCTCCTCTGACATCTATGGAATTTCTCCTAAAATGATTCTTGTTGGGGCATAAAGGTCATAGATAGCACAACTGTATTAGTCATCTCTAACTGACGTTCTGAGTCGAATTAGTATGTCATGGCTCCTTGTTTAGAGTCTAACTAGGCGGGCATCAAGTGCCATTCATCTAAGAAAGTTAGTTTGATTCGATATGTTCATTTTTTGTCTTTAAAACTTTACACCGTGCAAGTTATGTTATCAGTATTATAGTCAAGCCTGCAAATTGGTCGATTGTATTGAAACTTCGTGTGGTTTCTTCTCACTCAAGGTACCATATGGTTAGACTGGCGGCAGTAAATTACTGTACTAGAGTTGTGATGGGAATCATTGCTTTTTGAGATATCAACTGATGCAAGTACTCCTAATTAATTTGCTCTTTTGCACACAATTCCATGATAAATCTCAAAAGCGATTTTCTTCCAATGCAGGAAACAGAGTCAGAACAAGACTCTACTTAATCTAGTTGAAAGTGACAACCATGCCAAAAAATACAATAGTGCAAAACACCAGTATAAAAAGTTGCATCCTAATCCCGCACTAGTGGGTCCAGTTGCACTGGCGGCTGTGAATAAAAAATACGTATCCCACAGCCGCTAGTAGCCAATCCGGTTACCCAACAACCATTTTTAGAAGAACTAGTTTCAATAGCAGGTTCTCAGCATCGAACTGGTAATGATCTCCCAACGACCTTTAGTACTGAAAGAGACATATACTCCCTTGCAAATGAGCGTGACACCAACTTGATATTTTGATGTAACTTTTTTTAGTTGCACCATGACAAAGATTAACAAGGGGCCAATGATGGGAAAAAATCTTGAACATATGCTTGAAATAAATAAATCAAGACTTCCGATCACATCTATAGCAGGATTCAGAGGGCCACTATATCCACATGAATCTGCTTATATAGCATCGATCACAGATGTTTTTGTCAGGAATGATATTCCCATCTTGCCTTCATGGAAACACCACCGAAATACCCCTAAGTATTTCAAAGGTTTACTAAAGAAGTTACATGTAAGTCATCTATCTCTTGGACATACTCCGTTGCTCTGTCCCTTTTTTCTTAGCTTGCCGTTTGTTTTATATGCTACTCATTATTGTCTATAGAGATTTTTCATGTTCGATGAGAATAGCGAGGACGTAAAGGTTGTTCTCAACATCTTATTCTCCGCATGTTTGCGCCAGCAGTGCCACAGGTAAAGAAGCAACACTTCTCTGGCAAGTGTTTTCAAGATGTTACAAGAACGTCTCTTGTGGATCACATGTCTCATGATCAGTGGGGTGATCTTATCCACAACTGGCTTGGTTAAAAGAATGAGGTATACTTTCAGAAGATTGAGAGACTAGATCGCATTGTCAATTCCTATTTATGCATGTATCTTACAAGTCTCCTTTTTTGTAGGCCATCGCTCAAAGGAATTGTTCTAGCTGTAATAAAGTATGAGTACTAAGTTGTACATGATCCCGTAGCATAATTGGGCACCTCTACCAATTGGTAAGGACCAATTTTTTTGTACTGGTATAAGTATGTAATTTATGTTATGCAATCTGTATGCATTTTATCTTTTCATCCTCCATTTCGACCACGTGGTGCAATTTATTTTCGCTCCTTCAAATGCATAAGAAGTCTAACGGGGATCCAAAAACATAGTTGACTCTGCTGGAGAAATTCGAGAGATGCCACACAAATAGATACGGTGTCATTGTAAAGAAAGTTGTTGTAAGTCTTCTCTATGTTTTGTGATATTGCACTTGCAGTGAGATGTACGTATATACGTTGATATGCAACCTTGCTTGGACTCCTTCTCAGTTTTGTTTTCACTTACCTTCATGATTTGCATCTAAAGTCATTTTCAGTTTTGAATTATACAAACCTGTCATATATGCACCTCACAGTGTGTATATAGGAAGCCACATTTTTAGTATTGTTAGTAAATGATATCAAAAAACATCCAAGACAAAATGATCTTTTTACTGAAGTGTATAAGATGCGTTATCAACATTGCCATTTATAGCAGTTCATGCACATGTTAAACCTATCTGCATGTTTCTCCGTAGTAACTTCACATCTCTTACACATGTCTTTCAACTGCAAACTATTGTCGGATTGTCGACAAGTACGCCATAGGGGGTCCTAATGGCTTTGAGAAGATGGGGTGTGAGACGTCATATGTTCCAGGAGCGGTGAGCACAAGTTTACCTAGGTTCAGATCCGACTGCAGTGATCGGATCCTACTCCTGCTAGCAACCCAGTAATATATCGGCGTAAGCTGGATGTTACAGCAGATTACAAGAGAGGTTCGCCTGTGCGAGTTGTGATTGTAGCTATTGCTATGGTTGTTGCCCTAAAGGCTCCCATAGGGCTGGTTTATATAGTCACCAGGACCTAGGGTTATAGGAGAGACCTATCCGGCTACGTTACAGAGTCGGTAACTAGATACATCTTGGACTACAAGTAATACTACAGGCCTAAGTCGGTAACTCTTCTAGGCCTTGCCGTAGCCGGAACTGGCTCCTCCTCTTTCTCTGACTGGGCCGCCCTTGAAGCAAAGCTCTAATGCATTGGTGGGCCACCTTGGTCAGCGAGTCCTGTGGGTATACCCGGAAGTATATCCCCAATAGTAGCCCCTGGAATTCTCCAAGATCCAAAGTTGGATAAATTGTCTAGCTTGATGGTTTCTTCGTCTTGAGAATCTTGAAGGGTTCCTGAAAACTTCATTTAATAGTGTAGGATTCCGAGTTAGTTGAGTCGGATATGTTTTGTTCTGACTTCAGTCTTTTCCTTGTTTAGTTTGAAACATGATACGGATTTCAAACATCGGCGTGCGGGCTGACAACTTTTTAGACCAGATCCTGTCACTGACAGGAGTCCCATCAACACGACCGTTGGTGGTTCCTCTACCTACAGAACAGAGCACTGTTTTAATGCTAACGCGAGAATCGAGGGGGCGGAGGAGTCGCGAGGAAGCCACCTCCCTCTCTCCTATATGCGTGGCGTAAATCGCGCAAATCAAGCACGAATCTTGGCGTAGAGGCAAATAAGAGAGAGGAGAAACCCTTCTCTCTCAGAGTCATCTCTCCACCGTTCTCACTTATTGCCTCCTCGTACTCCTCAAGCCCTCCGTAGCCACTCTCATCTACACGACGCGAGAAAAAATCTCTTCCCCCCACCAATCCTTCATATTTTCCAAGAGAGATGGCTTCTGCATCTGGCTCCGAAGAGGCGGCGGGTACATCGGCGGCAGACGAGAGGAGGTTGCGGGGACTCTAGGTCCCAAGCATCATGGACGACGCCGAGCTTTAGTTCATGGAGGATGAGGGCTACATCGTCATCAGCGCATGGCGGAGCGCCTCAGGACAAGCCACTCCTAACCCGCGCGATGGCGAGCGGGTGCTATTTGGCACGCACGTCGACATGGCCTCAACCTGCCACCGTACGACTTCTTCATCGAGGTCCTCAAATATTACGGTGTGCAGCTCCATAATCTTCCTCCCAACTCCCTGCTAGAGCTTAGTACTCATGCAACTTTGTGTGCGATGAGTTTCTTAGCATTAGGACAAGTCTCACCCTTTTATGGTACTACTATGGTACCCGGAAGAACTCCATCACTGCCGGTGTTCCTTGCACCACTGGCACTCTTAGCTTAGTCCTTAGGAGAAACCGAGTTTATCCTAGGATTAACGCTAGTGAATTTGTTAAACGCTGGGCCGGAACTTTCTTTTACCACAAGGATATTCTGGCTCCTGGAAAGGCGGAAGGTCTTCCGGCCTTCGTCGACGATGCTACTCCCCACCAAAAATCATGGGATGCGGGTCGGATATCTTGATCCTCGTCAAGAGGCGGATTGAGTTTTTGATAAAGCATATGGGCCTTCGTGGATCCGATTTGATCCACTACTTGCTGGATCGCCAGATCCAGCCTCTACAACACCACGGAGATCCCCTTATGCACACCATCATCGACGACAAAAAGGACATTCTGTGGGTCAGCCCACATCGTATTCCGATGAAGGATTACAAGACCCTCATGCAGTATTTGATCAAGGAGAGAGTGGAACGAAAAGTTCCGGATGTCTCCATGAATATTTTCACGTCTACCCGTCCTTTGACTTCGGTAAATATTCTGACTCTGCTTTCGCGTTTTCTCATTATTTTCTATTTCTTTCTCCCACTCTATTTTATTCAATGCTCTTTGATGTTGCCATCTTGAGAAACTCCCCGAGTCTGAGCTAGCTCCACTAGAGGGCTATCTCTCAGACGATCCGGAGGCGATGGAGGATGACAAGGTGCAAGAAGTTTTTGCCTCCGCCTCCAAGAAAAGTAAGGCGACGGAAGTTGTTATCACCGCTGGTAGCCAAGTTCTGCCAGTAGTTAAAAAGTAAGAACCTTATCTTTGTTTTCAATACTTTGTACCTTTGTTTATTTCCAAAGCATACCTGATATTCAGAATTGCGTGCTTCAGAGCTAAAGCAGTTTTGAAGAGTAAACTTAAGCCAAACAGCAAGCCAGGCAAGCCAGTGCGTCAGCAGAAGCTTGTCATCTCCCCAACGATGTCGCCGCAGACTCCAACCAGTACCCCATCATCAGCACCAGAGGTTTCCGCCTCTCTTGATGCCGACAACATATCACAAGCCCTGGTCATCATTGGTGGCCAGGCAACTAACAAGGGTGAATGATGGCGCCCAGCACTGTAACATCCAAAAAATCATGATTTATAAAGTTTGCACATCATTCATGCATCCTCATGCATTTTGATTATTTTCAAATAAGATTGCAAAACAGAAGCCAATTGTTTGCCTATTATTTTATGTAAGAAAGGAAATGGCTTTATTTCCACTTTCAAATCATGTAAATACTTTGTTACAACCAGAAAAGGTTTGAATGTTGAGTTCAAAGCTTTCTCAAGTTTCAAAACAAAGAATCTAAATTAAAACCATTTTTACTGCCTAATATGAATAAATAGACAAGGCAAGGTTTTATTTAATTTTCAATGGGCCAAGGTATTTATGAGAAAATAACAATGTTTTATACACAAAAATAAGCATGGTTCACTTTACAAAAATTCAGAAGTGGTTTGAATTCAAACTCATTTGGAATTCATTTGAATTTGATTTCTGAAAATCAAAATAGAAATAGAAAAAGAGCAAAGAAAATAGAAAAGGCCAGCGCTGCCAATATGGCCCAGCACAGGATCCAGCCCACTAAGCCCACTCAGGGCAATTTCCCTGTGCTTCTCTCTCACACGCAAAACTCCACCCATAGTCGCTGACCCGCAGACCCCACTGCCACCTCAACCTTTCTTCCCCAAATCTCGCCCGCGGACCATGTCGCCGCTGTCGTTGCTGCCATAATGGCGCGACGTAATTAGCCATGAATCTGCAAGCGTTTCCTATCGCGCTGCTACCTACTTAAGCCCCTACACCCCATGGTCATTTCCCCCCCACACAGCACACTCGCTCCGCCACCAGGCTGCCAGTATTTCGAATCGCAACGCCGCTACCCGACAAACTCTGGTGTATGATTACGGTGAGATCCCACCGCCCCTTTGCTTCTGGTTCAAACGAGCGTGACCATCGTGTCCTTGTGCACCTTCTGATGCCTCTAGTTTGCCTGCTCGTGACCCAGGTCGCCGCCCCCGTCCACCCCCGCAAATGACCGAGCCGCCGCTCAACTCCATCGAGCAATAACGGTAATTATCGAGCGCCCCTTGACCCCTCTTGCATACGACTAGGTTCGCCATGTCCTTGTGCAGCTACTGATGCTCCTGGTTTGTGCTAGGGCGATCCAGAACATCGTCAACATGCCGTCCGCTTGAACCCGATGCCGCCCGCAACTCCGGCGAGCGCTAGCCCCCACTACAGCACGCCCCCGTCCCAACCGCGACCACGTTGAGCTTCCTCGCAACCGTGCAACAGTGGTAAGACCAAGCGAAACCCCCAGCCCCCTCTGAATTCGCAAGTCCATCGCCGCCAGTAGCACCGCCGCTGCTGAAACCTCGCGCACCGCCAGTTCTTGGCCAAGCCGTCGTGGCCCGTTAGATCTAGATCCAGCGCGTCAGATTAGATCACTTAATGAAGGGGTATGGTTAGATCTAGCCCGTGCGCCGTCACTTAAATCCAAAGGCTCTGGATGATCGATCCAACTGAACCGGTACGGGCCGATCAGATGCGTCCACGTGTCTGGAGTTTTGTTTTAAAATCAGATTTTGAATCTATTAGTTATTCAAACTTGTAAAATTCATAACTTTGGTTCCGTTTATCCAAAAAATACAAATAATATACCATTGGAATCAAAAAAATAAATCCTACACATCTTTAGGCTTAGTTTTGTAATTTGCTTCTGCTAAAATAGAATTCTATGCAGGGACATTTGTAGGCCTGTTTTGTGTAAAAAAATTATTTGGGAAATGTTTTAAATGCCTAATTAAGTTTATTTAGTGTTTAATTGTCTAGTTTAGTGTTTCAGTACTGTTTTGATTGTCTTTTAGTTTAGAAAAATCATACATGGCATTTGCATGCATTCATATATTTTTGCTTGATATTTGAAATATGAATTTGGTGCTATCATTTTATGTGTAGATTTTGGTGCTAGTGGTTATTGTGATTCTGAGGATTGTTGCTACTCCCCCAACTACCAAGGCAAGTGGTGCTTCATATTTTTGTCCCAATATTTTGACTATGCATTAGTGGTATTTTATATAGGGCTTTCATGATGTTTTTTCTAAGTATCTACATGCTATGCTTGGGAAATCCTAGTAGTTTTAGACTTGTTAGAATTTCCTCTAAGTTAAGATACTTGCTATATTGCCATGCTTAGCCTAGCTAGTAGAAAACAAGGGTGGATTATATACATGCTATGGAAATTATTGCTAAGTCTTTGACTTGTGTTTTTGCTTAATAAAAACAACTAAATGAATGAATCACCTGGGTGGAATGGTATGTTTGGGTTATGTTGAGTGGTTACACAAGGCCCATATCTATGGTCTTTCTTGTGTATCACACTTGTGGAAAGCCACCCAGGAACAAAGGGATTTGAGATGCCAAATGTTAAGTACCTTCTAGTGCAGCCATATGGCAATGTGGGCTCTGCCTGGATCATATAGGTTGCAATAACTTAGCCAAATCGACAGTTGGTGGTAGGGGGTGATAGGTTTGGAGCGCATCCATTTTGGTCTAAGGGAAGGATTCTGAAAGGTCTTGTCTTGATGCATGTCGAGTCTTGTGGGGAAAGTGTACCACCTCTCGAGAAGGAATAATCTAAGTACTTAGTGGTGTCCCCGACAATGGACAATTTGAGCATCAAGACATGGAAGCTATCAAGAATCTCCTCATCCCAATTTCTAAGTTAAAAACTTGTGGTTGAACAAGGGTAAAGGTTCACCAATGTCTATTAGTGGTTCCTTGTGAGTTTTTGTCAAACAAAAACTTAGTGTTTTCAACTGATAGGTAAAATCTATTTTGAGCAAAGAAAGCCTAAGCTACACTTAGCCAAATTCATGTAGAAGCTAGAAACTATTATTCTACTAAGGTATCACTTGCCAATACTATTCCAATGTATTGACCCACTATGGCTATAACTTGTGATGTTGCAGGTTACTCTGATGAGGATTAGGTTTATGAGTCTACACTCTACATGCTTTCCTATGGCACATGAAGATGAAGACTATATTTTATTTTATTATGTTGAACTCTTGTACTAGCCTATGGCTATGGAGTTGTAAAATACTATGTTATCTCTGGAATGACGATGTAATAATGACCTTTGTTTCTGTGTACTTCATCTTAAACTGTGGATCTAGCATTTATCCAGGGACTAGCATTGCAATCACAAGGACCTTTACCTTTATAAAGGTGTGGTCTTACAAGCACTTGTCGTGGGACGCTTTGTTGGAAACCCCAAGAGCAAGGTATGAAGCAGCATAGCAGAAAGTTTCCCTTAGTAAGAAACCGAGGTTATCGAACCAGTAGGAGGAAGGAAATGTCACACATGTGTTGCAAGAAACGCGGAGACCTACACAACACAAACTCAAGACTTTGCTCCAACGAATAAGTGAGGTTGTGAAGCTCACCGGTTTGCTGTAACAAAGGATTAAACGTATGGTGTGGAAGGTAATGGTTTGCAGCAAGTAAACAACTAACAGTGGAAGATGTATCAATGGTAAAGATTGGACCGGGGTCCATAGTTCACTAGAGGTGCTTTTCTTAAATAAACAACATGGCATGAAGGGTAAAAAAATTACAGCAGGGCAATTGACAGGAACTGAGCAAGGCATAACAATGCAATTACTAGTCAGAAAGATCCTATGAGATTCGATTGGGAAATACAACAAGATACATAGACCGCCATCCAACTACATCTATGACTAGAAGTCCACCTTCAGGTTATCATCTAAACCCCCTCGAGTATTAAGTTGGAAGCAATAGACAACTACTTTAAGCAAAGTGTGTAAGGTAAACAGTCCACATGTTCCATGAACAAGAGACCGTTGTTTTCTCCCTAATAGCAACAACACATCTACAACCAGAGATTATTGTCACTTCCCTTGTAAACTAGAGGCATGAACCCACTATCGAACATAAATACTCCCTCTTGGAGTCACTAGCAACTACTTGGACAAGATAGCTACTAACAACGGAGAGCATGCAAGATCACAAACACCATAGACATGATAGAATCATAAAGACAAAACCATTAATCAAACCAACATAATAATATCAATATCCATCGGATCCCCTCAAACACAACAGGCATGATTACAAATAGATTAGATCTTGATCATGAACGAAGCTCATAAGATCTATACATGAAAGCACAAAGGAGGAGATACAACCATCTAGATACTACATGGACCCATAGTACAAGGTGGAACTACTCACGCATCATACCAGAGAGATGGCCTCCGGGATGATCTCCCCTCCAGTAGGGTGCCGGGAAGAACTTTAGTCCCCCCGATCTATGGACGATGGTGGCGGCGGCTACAGACGGTTTCGTGGAGATTTGATCGGGTCCTTAGGGTTTCTGCATCGGGGGCTTCTTATAGGAGAAGGGGGAGGCGTAGGAGGAGGCCAGAGGGTCCACACCCCTCCCAGGCGCGGGGCAGGGCCCACCCGAGCCTAGGGGGGTTCCAGCTGCCCTCGCTTGCGTATCCGTCTCGTCTTGTGGATTTTTTCCCCATAGAAAGTAATTGACTTTGACGTTTGTCCCGTCAAGTTTCGAGAATATTTCTTTACTAACTTTTTTGAAACCAAAAAGAGTAGAAAACAGGCAACTGGCACTGTGGCAACTTGTTAATAGGTTAGTACCAGAAAACATGTAAAAAGCACCTCAAAGTGTATACAAGCAAAGCAAAGTAGACACTAAACAAGCATGGAGCATCAAAAATTATAGATACATTTCCGACGTATCAAGCATCCCCAAGCTTAACTCCTGCTCATCCTCGAGTAGGTAAGTGATAAAAAGAATAATTTTTTAGGTGACATGCACCCTCACAATAAAGATCCAACCATTTGCATGCATTGAAAGCTGGGATCAAAGAACTCTAAACATATGCATGAAAGATGGAGTTCAACAATAGGACATAGTAACTATGCATGCAACATGACAAGCTACAAACAAAGAGCATGAATAACATGCATTGAAAAATGTTTGTTTGTTTCACATACAGAAAACATAGCATAGTGTCAATCAGCTTGTACCTCATATAGTAGAAAATAGATGCAGAGGAAACCTTCAAAGTTCACAAGGGTGACTAGAAACAAATAGCACAAGAACAAGTAATATCACAATATGCATCAATTAATAAGCATTGGAACACTGCACACAGAATGAAAACTATGCTCTCTTAATGGTGCCTAAAGGTAGAAGGTGGAGACTCAACAGTGGTGGAAGAAAGGCCTTTTATAAAGGAAGAAGGGATTTCAAGTTTAAAAAAGAGCTTCCAAAAATTATGGTACTTGTTAGCTTTCAGCCCTCATTACCCCTATCATGAGCATCTTGAAGTGATTAAGGTTAAAGTGACAAAGATGGTGTATATGCTTGACGAAGTATAAGTTGGCAATCTCAAGTCCCTTGAATACGAGGGCCACACCTCATGCTACTCAACTTTAGTCACCTGTAAGTTCTTGTCATTGTAAGTATTTGCATATAATGGAGAACCGCCAACGGGGTACCCCTTGCACATGGTACATGAGCTATCCCATAATCAAAATGACAAGGCAAGCAGACAATGAGCATCTCAGCAATCTTCTTATTTACCATGGGAATATGGTGTTTTTTCTCTTTCCTCTTTTCTGAGTGTGTCTCTTTTTTTATAAGAAGAATGCTTCATAGATGCCACTATGGTGATGCTGCAAGTTTCCACCATGATTAGGCATGGCTTAGGCTAGCGGCCCAGACTTTTCTCTAACACAGGATACAAACTCCATGGACTTACAAGTTTCTTCTTTATTTCACACCGGTGACATCCATAGACAAAAGAGCATGATATCAACTAAGTACAAAGTACAAGTGCAATGTTGAAAACGTTCCCTGTGACAACACGGTTCTGCTAATTCCAACGTATAAGTGCAAGCATATACAACATATATGACACAATGGTTCAAGTTTATTAGGGGAAAAGAATATAAAGTGTGCCATCAAGTTTGTGAGGGCTTTAATCACTAAGTTTTCTCATAACAAAATAGTTTTTAATTGGAAGACAGCTAAAAACAAGAATATACTTGCAATGGTGTAACACACCATGCATAGGAGTTTATAGTGGACACTTTGGAAAAACTTGGTTTCTTGGTAGTTGGAAGCATGAGTAGAACTTACTCATACAAGTGGAGGCTAGCACAAGACTGGGAGCAACCAACTAAGAGAGCAATAATGGCCATAATCATGCAGAGCTACAAAGCATTACTAATCAAAGTATAGAGTGGTACTACAAGTCAAGGACTAAATGATCATAGAGGTTAATGGTGACTTGTCATAGTCATAACATGGTGTGGTCATGTGCCAAGTCAACCCAAACAAAGCATCAAAGGAGAATACCACAATACTATGATTTTGCATGCTAAAACAACGCATAATTTCTTCAAGGAACACTAAGCAATCCCAACTTTTTGGAACAAGACATGCTATAGAAATAATCACTAAGCATAAGGTCAAAACAACACCTAGAATGTCATGCTAAAGTCTAAGTCACAGTCAATGCAAGCTCCTCTTGCACTTCAAGCAAGAACTTACTACTCCTTTCTAACACCAAGCAAATTATTTGCAAAATAACACATCGAGAACGGGGGTCCAAACTACTTTATTCAAGCAAACTAAACAACCTAAGAAGAGCAAACTAAAACTAAGACGCTCCAAGAACAACACAACTGTGCATGAAACAATAAAAACGAAGTGTCTACACATACCTAAGATTTTTATTGATGAAGAAGGGGATGCCTTGGGCATCCCCAAGCTTTGACACTTGTACCTCTTGGATATTTCTTGGGGTGACACCATGGTGGCATCACCAAGCTTGATATTTGGTCCATTCTTCATCTCATTGCATCATTCTCTCTTTACACCTAAAATTTTTTCTTCACACAAAACTTCACACAATCTTCATTAGCAACATTAGTTTATTCAAAAGATATTAGACCTCTGGCAAAGCTTTGAAACAGCAAGGATTTTCACTAAAAACATAAGCTACCATATTAACTCCTTAAAAAAGCTCAATTCACCTAAAGAGAACTAAAAAAAGGAATCAATAAGAAGCAAATGCAAATAATGGCAGATATCTGTCAAAACAGACCAGCAGGTAGAAACCGATTTTTTCGAACATCTTCTGTTGCTCAAATCCAAAAGTGCTGAACTAAAGAAAGTTAACTAACATACTGGGGGATTTATTCGTAAATTTTGAGCTCAATACGAGTTACAGAGACTCCTCACGAGTTTTTTTGGTGGAGGATAGAAATCTGTTTCGGGACAGCAACTCCCCAAATCTTACTTCCCTCTCATTAGAGGTCATTCTTGGCACAAAAAGCAAACAAAAAGGATAAGGAGAGGTCATTACCTAAGTAAACTTCCAAGACTCAAGGAAACTCTTGGGTTATCTCCCAACAAGTACTTTTCTTTAACGCATTTAAGTTAGGCACAAGAAGCAAGAAGAATCAAGTATTTTCAAATGAAGACGCATTAATATTAATACTTGCAAAGTCTTCAACTATGAAAGGTATCTCATCCAAATGGGTTTTGGAGGATCCTTTCTCGTCTCTCTTTGGTCTACTACTTTCATCAAAAACATTTTCAGGAGCAATCCAATCAAAATTCATTTCAAAGGCTTCATGCATTCCAACAAGCTTAAAGGGTATGGGTATTTTAAATTCCTCTCCGGGCTTAGTCTTATCAGAAGTACCCACAACATCTACACTTGAGCCTAGCATATTGAAACACTCAAAACCCTTTTTGGCTTCCCTAGCAACATTATGGAATTCTTTTCATAAAGTTTCAAGGATGAATTCTCTCTTTTCAGCATTCTTTTCTTCTTTTAGTTTTAGGAACAAGAATTGTATGAAGGGGTTAAGGCTAACAAACCTAGCCTCCAACGTATGAACTAAAGAAGCTGCAGCAATCTCATAATTAGGAGTAAGCTCTGCTATAGATTTATCCCCATGCTTACTAACATGGTTAAATAATTCTTCAATATTAGCTTTCCCAATTATGGAGCCACTACCTATCGCAAGATCTTTCAGGGCGAACATGGGGAGAAACATGGTGAGCTAGAGCACGGTGGCAACTAGAGTAGGAACTAACTTCTTTGTGTTTTTGAATAAAGGAAGCAAACCAAACTAGACTAATTTTTTTTGGGTTTTTTGGATACAGGCAAACAAAACCAGGCAAAAGAAACAAAGCAAACTAAAAACAAAGTAAAGAGAAAGGAAGTGAAGGACTCCCCTAGTGAAGACATTCTTAGCCTCCCCGGCAACGGCGCCAGAAAATAGCTTGATGGCGCCCAGCACTTGTCGTGGGATGCTTCGTTGGAAACCCCAAGAGCAAGGTATGAAGCAGTACAACTGCAAGTTTCCCTCAGTAAGAAACCGAGGTTATCGAACCAGTAGGAGGAAGGAAACGTCACACAGGTGTTGCAAGCAACGCGGAGACCTGCACAACACAAACTCAAGACTTTGCCCCAACGAATTAGTGAGGTTGTAAAGCTCACCGGTTTGGTGTAACAAAGCATTAAACGTATGGTGTGGAAGGTAATGGTTTGCAGCAAGTAAACAAGTAACAGTGGAAGATGTATCAATGGTAAAGATTGGACCGGGGTCCATAGTTCACTAGAGGTGCTTTCCTTAGATAAACAACATGGCATGAAGGGTAAACAAATTACAGCAGTGCAATTGACAGGAACTGAGCAAGGCATAACAATGCAATTGCTAGTCAGAAAGATCCTATGAGATTCGATTGGGCAATACAACAAGATACATAGACCGCCATCCAACTGCATCTATGTCTAGAAGTCCACCTTCACGTTATCATCTGAACCCTCTCCAGTATTAAGTTGCAAGCAACAGACAACTACTTTAATCAAAGTGTGTAAGGTAAATAGTCCACATGTTCCATGAACAAGATACCGTTGTTTTCTCCCTAGTAGCAACAACACATCTACAACCGAAGAGATTATTGTCAGTTCCCTTGGAACTAGAGGAATGAACCCACTATCGAGCATGAATACTCCCTCTTGGAGTCACTAGCAACTACTTGGCCAAGATAGATACTAACAACGGAGAGCATGCAAGATCACAAATAACACATACATGATAGAATCATAAAGACAAAACCATTAATAAAACCAACATAATAATCTCAACATCCATTGGATTCCCGCAAACACAACATGCATGATTACAAATAGATTAGATCTTGATCATGAATGGATCTCACAAGATCTATACATGAAAGCACAAAGGAGGAGATACAACAATCTATATACTACATGGACCCATAGTCCAAGGTGGAACTACTCACGCATCATACCGGAGAGAAGGCCTCCGGGATGATCTCCCATCCGGCAGGGTCCCGGGAAGAACTTCAGATCCCCCCGATCTAGGGACAATGGTGGCAGTGGCTATAGACGGTTTCGTGGAGATTTGATCGGGTCCTTAGGGTTTCTGCATCGGGGGCTTCTTATAGGGGAAGGGGGAGGCCGAGGAGGCAGCCAGCGGGGCCACACCCCTCCCAGGCGTGGGGCGGGGCCCACCCGCACGAAGGGGGGTCTGGCTGCCCTGGCTTGCGTCTCTGTCTCGTCTTCTAGATTCTTGTTCCCCACGGAAAGTAATTGACTTTGACGTTTGTCCCGTCCAATTCCGAGAATATTTCTTTACTAACTTTTCTAAAACCAAAAACAGCAGAAAACAGGAAACTGACACTGTGGCAACTTGTTATTATGTTAGTACCAGAAAACATGTAAAAAGCACGTCAAAGTGTAGACAAGCAAAGCAAAGTAGATACTAAACAAGCATTGAGAATCAAAAATTATAGATACGTTTCCGACATATCAGTGAACGCGTCAATGGTAATGATCCCATGGTAATATCAACAGGTCATATGGATAAAGTGTCCGACTCTACTTCCTCTGGCCTAAAACTTAAGAAGAAGGAGGAGATCCTCAGGCTGTCTCAGTCTAGCCTTGAGAAGCAAACCCTCACTCTAGAGGCAGCGAGCCAGGAGATGGAGGACATGAAGATAGAGTCTGGAGAACTCCCAGCGACAGACGTTCCCTCCCTCTCCCTTACCAAGAAAGTGTTTCACAACACTAAACTCGGATTTGAGAAGTTGCACCTGGAACATATTGTAAGTTTCCGATTCTTATTTGAAGTGTTTTATTATCATATACTCTATCCCCCAAGCATAAAGTCAGATAAACATCGTTGAATATGAGTTGATGCTTATAGGATGCAAAAGAACAATGTAGTGTAGCCCCCAATGATCGTGCTGTATTTTTGCAGCCCGAGTCTTAGTAGCCGCCTGACGGTATTCCGTCTCTAAACTTACAGAAAATTGCATCTTCCAACCAGGAATTGCTCAAGAATTTATGTAATAAATGCAAGGAAATTAAATCCTGCGCCTTGAGAATTCAAAGTTAAAAGTTGAAAAAGATGAATTAGAAGGTAAACTTTTCCGACTTCCTCTTTATCATTTAGCTATAGTCATAGTCAAACTCGTTCTGTCTGACTGATATTTTTTCCTTTGAAGAATTTTTGTGTGAATTCAGCAAGATGGTGGAGAAATCTGATAACTTCAAGGTCTTGGAGATGGAGAATGCTGAGCTCCGGGACAAGCTTGAGAAGCTTACTATTGAATCGGAGAAATCTGTAGTTGTTGTCCTGGAGTCAAGCAACCATGAGACTATGAGGCTCGAGAAGCTAATAGCCCTCCGAGATAAACAATTGGATGATCTTGAAAAGGACTTCGATAGTCAGAAGGATCTAGCCCAGGCCATAGAGAGTGAGCTGAACAGCCTCCGCGAGGAGCGTTCTTAGTGGAATCATTCTATGCTAGGTAAGATCTCCGACTTACTTTATTCGATTGATTTTTTCGACTTTCTTTTGAGTCAAATTTTGACTTTTTGTTCTTTCCAAACCCCCCTGAACCTTTCTGACTCCCCTACCTCCGAACCTCACCTCAAGCGCATAAAGCTCATCAGAGATATTTTTTTGACTTCCACCAGACTCTTGAAGAGGCTGGCGAGTCAGTCAAACTTTCTGACTTGCATAAAATGTTAGTGCAAGAGGTGACGGACAAGGACAAGGAGATTCCTAAGCTTATTGAAGACTGGAAGACCTCCTATGCTCGGAATGCTGCACAGACTGCCCTTACCATGGTGATGATCCACCATAGAGATATGGAAATCTGGCACGTCACCAAGGGTATCACCGATGAGGACGATGAGGGTAACCTGCTGAACATCAAAGCTATACAAGATTCTTGTTCAGGTTATGCTTGCTGTGTGGTGGAGATGACCAATTACATGATGCCATTCTTTGAGTCAGTGGTTGTACCTCCCTCGCCTTAAGATCCAGAAGACAACCTCGATGAAGCAGCTTCCGAGTCCGAGGTCCAGGGCAACAATGTTGTCGACTCCAGCGCTCCATTCTCTTCATCACCACCACCTGATTCTGCAGCATAAACATTTTATAATGCATTATTCTGATCTTGGGCATGTAATGATGGGAACAATATTTTGATTGTGCTGGTCTGTAAGAACTGATGCTTTTACTATCGTAGCACTTTTGTTTATATATATTTTATTGTGTGTGCTTGAAAATTTCTGAAGCACTATTTTTTATGCTTATACTTGTCATTTTATCTGGCTCTCTACCTCGTCCCTTTCATGAGCCGACCAACTTTTAGCACGAAAACTTTGCCATGCAACGGAGCTCAATTGCTAAACCAGTTTAAACTCCGAAACAAAGCCGGCTTCTAGTACCAACAATTCATTACTCGGAAGATATTCGTGTCTAAGCAATCAGATAAAAAACCAAAGTATAAACAATAAATTGAATATTTTACCCTAGGGTAACATTTTTTAGATATTCAAAAATCATAACTAGAACGAACATGAGCATAAAGTACTTTCAAGCATTCTGGGGTTTCTGAAAATGACATGCTCTTTTGAAATAAGATGGAAAAATCTTCTCAAAGATAACATATGAGAAAACCAACACTTTATTTCGCTTTGAACATGCATAGATATGATTACAAGGAAATATAACTAAGAATAAAAGGGACGTAGCTATGCAATATTCCATGGACGGTCTATATAATCCGGGTCTGTACTACCGCCATCTCTCTTTCTCTTCCGAGTATCTAGTCTTTCCTTGACTGGTCTCATATCGGTTATATAATATGAACCATTATGAAGAACCCTGCTGATCATAAAAGGTTTGTGTTTTCTTTTTTGCACAAGTCGGAGAACCAAATCTCCCTTCCTGAAAGGATGGTTCTGTATTCTCTGACTATGATACTTGCGCAACTTCTGCTGATAGGCTGTAGATCTCTACTCAGCAATGACACGAACTTCTTAGATTATATCAAGATCATCTTGTCGAGAAACTTTTGCATCTTCTTCGATATACGCTTTGACTCATGGAGACTGATGAATTAGATCACTTGGAAGAACTGCTTTTGCACTATAGACCAAGAAGAAAGGAGTGTACCTAGTTGATCTGTTAGGAGTTGTACATAAGCTCCATATCACAGACGGTACTTCTTCCGCCCAAGCCCCCGCGACACGACAAAGTGGTGCCTTGAGACGAGGTCAGAGTCCTTGTAAAATAAGACCGTTAGTTCTTTCGACTTGTCCGTTAGCTTGTGGATGCGCGACTAATGCAATATCCAGTCGGATCCCTTATTCTTCGTAGAATTCGGCAAGTTCTCCCATGGAAAAATTGCTCCCGCTGTCAGTAATTATACTGTGCGGATATCTTAATTGGATGATCACCTCCTCGACAAACTTTCTGGCTGTGGCTCCATCACAACTTGTTACGGGTTTAGGCTCAATCCACTTTGTGAATTTATCCACCATCACTAGTGGGTGAGTAAATCCACATTTTGTCGTGAGAAATGGCCCTACCATATCAAGCCGCCAGACCGCAAATGGCCATGTAATAGGGATTGTTCGTAGCTGAACAGCCGGAACATGTGCCTGACAGACGTACTTTTGGCAGCCTTTGCACGTTTCGACCAGTTTACCGGCATCCTCCTTAGCTGTAAGCCAAAATAATACGTGTCTAAAAGCTTTTTCCACTAAGGATCTGGCTGCAGCGTGGTGACCACACTCTCCTTCGTGGATTTCACGTAAGATTACCACTCCTTCTTCCGGAGAAATACATTGCCAAAAACCCCCAGAAACACTCTGCTTATAGAGCTCACCATTTATTATTGTGTAGCCTGTCGCTCATCGAACGATCTGCCGGCTCAGGACTTCGTCTTCGGGTAATTTTCCGTCTATCAGGAAATCCAGATAGGGCTTAGGCCAGCTGGGAATTATAGCCAGAACTACTATTAAAGGTGAGTCGGATTTCGTCAGATAGTCCTCATCAACTCCGTTTATGGAGGGGACCCTTAAATTCTCTAAAAAAGCGCCATACGGTACTTGATTCCGCACAGAGCCTATCCTTGATAGAGGATCTGCTTCCTCATTTTCTGCTCAAGGGATGTGTTGAACTTCAAAACCCTTGAACGATTTAGATAATTCATCCACGACATCTATGTTTGTTTCCATGTGCTTGTTCGCATTACAGATGTCGGATACTTTCTGAGCGACTAAATCCGAGTCTCTGTAACACATGAGTATTGTTAAGCCAATGTTTTTGGCCATGCGTATTCCATGTAACAATGCTTCATACTCGGTAATATTATTGGTCACCGTGAAGTGTTTTTGTAACACATAGAATAACTTATCTCCTTGGGGTGATTTGAGCACCACGCCAACCCTCGAACCTCCTCGTTCTTTTGATCCATCAAAATGAAGGGTCCAAAATTCCGAGTCTGGAGGACTTGTATTTTCTGCCGTCTCTGTCCAATCAACAACGAAATCAACAAGTATTTGGGACTTGATTGCTATACGCGGCCTGTACTCAATTTCGAAAGCTACAATCTATACTCCCCACTTTGCGACATGTCTTGTGGCATCGCGATTATTGATTATATCTCGCAGGGGAGCAGTAGTCACCACTGTGATCTTATGCTCTTGAAAGTAGCATTGTAGCTTTTCAAGGTGTGGATACCGGTGTTTCGACTCTGTCAGAACCTCACTCAGGTAATAAGTTGGATGTTGCACCTTATGCTCGTGGCCTTCTTCCTCGCGCTCCACTACTGTTACCACACTTATGATTGTTGGTCAATGCAATGTATAGTAACATAGGCTCCTAAGGTTCTAGTGCTGCGAGAACTAGTTGGTTTGAAAGTAGGTCTTTCAAACTTTGTAGGACAGTATTAACTTCCTGGGTCCAGACAAATTTGTCGGGTTTCTTCAAGAGTTTGTATAAAGGTGCGGATCTTTCTCCAAGCCGGCTAATGAACCGACTCACTACTGGGATGCAACCAGTGAGACGTTGCACGTGCTTCAGGCGAGTCAGCCTGGTATGTTGAGTATAGCCTTGATTTTTCCCGGTTCACCTATATGCCTCGTTCAGAGACAATGAAACCTAACAATTTTCTGGCAGGAATTCCAAAGAATCACTTCTTCGGAGTTAGCATCATGTTAAATTTTCTTAGACTAGCAAATGTTTCCTCCAAGTCGGAAATTAAAGTTCCCTTCTTTTTGGACATAACTGCTATGTCAACTACCTATACATGGACATTGCGTCCTATTTGATCATTGAGACATCGTTGCATAGTATGTTGACATGTTGCTCCTGCGTTCTTTAAGACAAAAGGCATAGTTTTGTAGCAGAAGGTTCCAAAAGGGGTGACAAAAGACGTCTTAATTTGATCCGACTCTTTCATCGGTATTTGGTGATATCCGTAATATGCATCGAGAAAACAGAGTAATTCCGACCCTGCCATCGAGTCGATAACTTGATCGATTCTTGGCAAATGGAACAGGTCTTTTGATCATGCCTTGTTCAAAGCGGTATAATCAACACACATCCTTAAATCAATAGTGTCATTTGTAGGGACGAGTACAGGATTTGCCACCCAATTGGTATGGATAAACCTATATTATGAATCCGGATAATTCTAGTCGGGCCAATTCCTCGATTGTTGATTTCACTTTTCATCACCAAACCGTCGTAAGGACTGTTTGACAGGTTTAGCGTAAAGGTACACATTAAGAGAGTGCTCGGCAAGTTCCCTAGGTACTCATGTCATGTTAGAAGGCTGTCATGCGAAGATATCACTATTAGCTTTGAGGAACTCGATGAGCGCGCTTTCGTATGTGATGTCTAAAACTACCCCTATGTTCGTCGTCTTGGAGGGATCATCTTCCTTCAGCGATGTTTTCTTCGTCTCTTCCGACGCCTTGAACTGTATGCTTGGCTTCAGCACCTCGTTCTTTGTAGCGGGCTTCTCGGGCGGGTTTATGGTCTTCTTGATCTCCTGGTACTCTTGTGCGTGTAGCAAGGCTTCAGCAAAGACAGCAGATCCTTCGTAGCACTTTTGCGCTTTCCTCGGATTTCCCCGGATGGTGATGATGCCCTTTGGACCTGGAAGTTTTATCATATTGTAGATGTAATAGGGACGAGCCATGAACGCCTAGTAAGGTGGACGTCCGAAGATGGCGTGGTAAGCACTTTTGAATGGTATCACCTCAAAATAGAGTGGCTCGATCCGGTAATTTTCTCGGGTTCCAAATGTCACGTCCATAGTAATATCACCTAGAGAATCCGCCTGTCTCCCTGGTACAATGCCATGGAAATTTACACTGCTGTACAACTGGTTTCCGTGGATGTTCATGCGGCGGAGTGTCTCGATATAGAGGATGTTAATGCTTATTCCACCGTCCATGAGAGTTTTAGTGAACTCATAGCCATTAATAAGTGTATTGACGACCAGAGAATATTTTCCCTGATGATGTGTTTTCCTCGGGTGATCTGAGCGATCGAAGGTGATGGTTACATCCGACCAATCCAGAAATTGTGGAACAGCCAGAACCGTGGCATTGATCTCATGGAAAACTGCCTTCTTGGCCTTAGCCGGTTGAAATCCAAGGAAGCAGACGTGGCCTTAGCCTTCTTGGCCTTAGTCAGAAAATCCTTCTTTCCATCCAACTTGGGTTGTGCAGCATCCGCTTCTTCCATGTAGGAATCTTCCTTGGGATCCTTGCCTTTCTCGGAATTTTTCTTTCCTTTTCATCGCTTGGCTCTGTAGCCACCGGATTCGTCTTTTTTGATGTCATCATTGAAACGACACTCGGCATTTGTATGGGTAAATCCTCCGTTACTATCCAAGTGGTGGACACAGGGATTGTTGGCAATGTCGGCCCAGGTATAGGTTCTTCCGGGCTGCTATTCTCCTCTGCCCTAGATTCGGGGAGTTCCACGGCCTCGACCCCGGCCGCTTCCATTCCCTCCTCGTCCTATGGATCCAAAGTTTGCGTTGATAGCTGCGTTGTCCGGAGCCAGTTTATCTTCTCAGGTGTTCTTGCGCATCTGAGCTTGTTGTTTTGGCTGTTTGGCCGCATTGGGATTGGCCAGAATATTTAGCAGCCCTTCTAAATCATGATCGACATCATCATAATTGCTTGCCGTCTCTATCATTTCTCCCAGATCCGTGATGTGGTCACAATTCAATCTATGACGCAGAAGTCCGACTGGAAGTCCTGCGATGAAAGCTTCTATTTCAGTTTGCTCGTTTAATCCTTCACAGGAGTTTTTCGTGTCAATCCAGCATCCGAGGTAATCCCGACAAGTTTCTTCGGGTCTTTGAGTACAATTCTACAAGTCTCTGACTGTGCGGGCCCTCATATATGTTCCCTCAAAGTTTGAAGAACACACTTTGCATATCATACCAGTTATGAATTGAATTTTCTGGAAGTTCATTGAGCCATGATCGAGTCGTCTTCCTCAGCATAAGTGGGACATATCGGACTGCGAATAGGATGTTTTCTTCTTTGGCGATGCAGCAGGCCTGGCAAAAGTCCTGGAGGCAAGTATCTAGCCGAGCCGCGCCATCGTAAGGCTGGATGTGTTTGGCGATACCAAAGTCAACCAGAAATTTTGTCTAACGAATGTGTGGGCCAAAGCACTTGGGTCCCACGTACACGTATTCTTCCTCATACCACCGCACCTCTGTCAGACCTCACCCTTTAAGGTAAAGGTCCCTATGATTGCAGTGCTAGTCCCTGGATCGAATTTCTAGCACCCATAGTTTAAGATGAAGTACACCGATACAAAGGTCATTATTACATCGAAATTCCAGGAGTACAATAGTTATTACAACTCTTAGCCCAAGCATAACATAAAGAGTTCTTATTACAAAGTATATAAATAAATTCTTCATCTTCATGTGCCATAGGCAAACATATTGAGTGTAGACTCATAACCCTACTCACCATCAGAATAACCTGCAACATAATAAGTTACAGCCACAAGGGGTCAATACATTTGTAATTGTATTGGGAAGTGATAACTTAGTTATATAGTAGAGGCTATTAACTACATGAATTTGGCAAAGCGTGGTTTCAGGATGTCTTTGCACAAAGTAGTTTTGTCCTACTAGTTCAAAATACTAAGGAACCACCAATAGACATTCGTGAACCACTACCCCTGTTCACCCACCATTTTTAACATAGATAAATTGGGGTGAGGAGATCCTTGATCATTTCATTATCTTCGATGCTCAAAATGTCCGTTACCGGGGAAACGGCTAAGTACTTAGGTTTTACCCTCTTGAGAGGTGGTGCACTTTCCCCAAAAGGCTCGACATGCATCGAGACGAGACTTTTCAGAAGCATTCCCTCAGACCACCATGGACGCATTCCATCCTATCAACCCTACCACCAAGTGTCCATCTAGATGAGTTCTTGCAACCTAGTTGTTCAAGGCAGAGCCCATATTCCATGTGGTTGCTCTAGAAGCTTATAAACACTAAACATCTCAAATATCTTTATTCTTGGTGCCCATCCACAAGTGTGATACACAGGGTAAACCATAGACATGTGCCCTGTGTAACCACTCAACACAAACCATTCTTCCCATTCCACCTAGGTGTTTCATTAACAAGTTGTTTTCTTAGTCAAAAACATATAGTCATAACCTTTCCATAATATCATAGCATGAATTTTCACCCTTGAATTCTAATAGCTAGGCTAAGCATACTATCATAACATTTCTCTTAACATAGGAAAAAATTCTACCAAGATATCATCTATAGGATCTACCATAGCATAGCATATACTTTGAAAATTACCATGCAAATCCTACTCAAAATAACACTAGTGATTTAGGAAAATAATGTGACAAAAATATGAAGTATCACTTGCCTTGGTAGCTTGGAGAATAGACACAATCCTCACAATCACACTCTCCACAATCCACAAAATCTACACAACAATTCATACAACAAAATAATCACAAATCAATATACACACAAAAATAGTATTAATGCATGAAAAATGCAAAGAGATGATTTGCTACAATTCTAAAATCAAACTTTACAGTACTAAAGACAAAGCATATAATCTAAAGTCTAAATAAATCAAAAACCACTTTAAAATAATATTCCAAATAATTTTGATAGTCAAAATAAGCCTACAAATGCTTCTGCATAAAATCCTAATTTTCCAGCAGCAAATGACCAAACCAAGTCCATAGATGCGCAAGTCTCAATTTTGTGAATCCATAGACATCTCATTTTCAATTTTTATATTTACAGAACAAAATTTATAATTTTTACAAGTTTAAACATCTAATAGATAAAATCCTAGATTTTAAATCAAAAACAGAGCCACGCGGCAGCATCTGATTGGACGATACCGCTTCTGTTGGATCACGCGCGTGAGCTGTAGGATTTAAGTGGCATCCTCTGTTCCAGATCTAAGAGTACATGTTCGCTACTAGATCTAATCTAGACCACTCGATCTAGATCCAGTGGATAACGCTGCTCTGACCAAAAGGCAGCGGCGGAAATGGCTGCAGCGGCAACAACGCTGCTGACGGCAAAGCGCCGACGAGGCTAGGGGGTAGGAGAGGGGTATCTAATGCTTACCGAGGTCGCGAGGACGATGCGAAGCTCAACATGGTCGCGGTTTGGGTGGTGGCGCACGGACACGGGCACAATCGCTCGTCGGAGTTCGGTTGTGCGTCGGGTGCTCATGGTCGAAGACGAATACGACAACGTAGGGTGCAAGGGGACAAGTGGCAAGCATTAGCAGATGCGTAAGACAAAGGCGAACTCAATCGCGTGAACCAGAGGCCAAGGGGAACACGGGCCTCACCGGAATAGCTCGTCGGAGTTGAGCTGGGCTTCGGGCGCTTGTAGACGTCGACGCAGGCGAGACTCTGGTGCGAAATGAAATGAACAGCGAGTGTCAGCAGAAGCGCAAGGAGATAACGAACGAGATCATGTGAGCCAGAAAGAGACGCGTGTACGGGACTCACGTAAATTCGTTGCCGAAGCTCATCGGAGCAGCGGCGATGCAACGCGAAATATGAGTATCCTGGCGGTGCTCTGGTGGTGCTGGGTGGGGGGAAATGACGCAGAGAGGGAGGGGTTTAAGTAGCCAGAGAGGGGTAGGGAATTAATCAGCAAATCAATGGCAATCAAGGGCGATTTCATCGGGTTTGAATGGGGAGGAAACAACCGACGAGCTGGTCGTCGCGCGGGATTTGGGAAAGAAGTGTTAGGTAGCAGCGGGGCAAAGCTGTCAGTGAGGGGGTGCGCGTGGCGGTGAGAAACAAAGAGGAGAGGGGGAGTTCCCGGGTGGGCTCGTGGTGTTGGGCCAGATGGGTTGTTGGCTTCTATTTTTTTTCTTCTTTGCCTTTTTCTTTTCTGTTTTGAATTCCCAATTAAGATTTGAATGGTCAATTCAAATAGTCACAAAAATTTTGTGAGGTGACCCTAGTGTTTAAAAGTGTGTCAAACACAACAAATCACTCCAAAAAAATTTGGGGTCATAAAAATAAAATAAAACCATGCTCCATACATATAATTTAAAAGGGGTTTAAAATATGGTTTTATTAGGGTTTTATCTTTCAATTTTTTTATGCAAAGTAAACATGCCATGATTCCATGAATGCAATAAGATGGTTTTGAATTTGATGAAATTTGGTATGTTACAAATATAACCCCCTTAAGATGAATCTCGCCCTCGAGATTCGGATTGGCTAGCAAATAGTTGACGGTGATCTTTTCGAAGTTCATCTTCTCTTTCCCAAGTTTCTTCTTCCTCGGTTTGATGATTCCACTATACTTTGCAGAACTTGATGGTCTTAGTACGAGTGACTCTTTATGCTGTCTGGAGAATCTTGATAGGTTTCTCTTCATAGGTGAGATCATTCTCTAGCTGAACTTCTTCCCGTGGTATAGTGGCTTTTAACGAACTTTCTTCCATCTCTAGATGACACTTTTTCAACTGGCTTACATGAAACACATTGTGAATTGCTGACAGTGATTCTGGTAGTTCTAACTCATAAGCCACTTCTCCTTTATGACTCAAAATCTTGAATGGTCCTACATAACGAGGTGCCAATTTCCCTTTGACTCCAAATCTCTTCACACCACGAAGTGGTGAGACTCTAAGATAAGCTCTATCACCTCCATCATATGTGACTTCCCTATGTATTGGATCTGCATAGCTCTTTTGTCGGGATTGGGCTATCTTTAATCTGTCCTTTACCATTCTGACTTTCTCTTCAGCTTCCTTGATTAGTTCTGGTCCGAATAAACTTCTTTCTCCTACTCCATTCAATAATAATGGCGTAGTACACTTCCTTCCATAAAGGAATTCAAACGGAGCCATCTCTATGCTCGATTGATAGCTGTTATTGTAAGAGAATTCTGCATATGGAAGACTTTCATCCCAACTAGATCCATAGTCTAGCACACAAGCTCTCAACATATCTTCCAAAATCTGATTGGTACTTTCCATCTGTCCATCACTCTAAGGATGAAATGTTGTGCTGAATTCTAGTCTAGTTCCCAATGACTAAAGAAATTGTTTCCAAAAATGCAAAGTGAACTAAGTTCCTCTATCTGACACAATACTCTTAGGTACTCCATGCAGACATAGAATGATGTTCATATAGATCTTGGCCAATTTAGCACTTGTATAAGTGGTCTTTACGGGTGTGAAATGAGCCACTTTAATTAGGCGATCCACTACAACCCATATAGAATCGTATATGGATCTAGTCCTTGGAAATCCTATGATGAAATCCATACCAATCTTATCCCACTTCCAATCAGGTATAGGTCGTGGTTTCAATAACCCTGCTGGTTTCTGATGTTCCGCCTTCACTCTACTACACACATCGCACAAGACAATATGTTCTGCAATATCTTTCTTGAGATTGTTCCACCAAAACCTTTCTTTCACATGCATGTACATTTTGGTGTTACCCAGATGAATAGAATATGGTGAATTGTGTGCTTCTTGCAGAATCAATTTCTGAAGTTCCAGATCTTGTGGAATGCAGATACGCTTTCCATACCATAAAGTTCCTTGTTCATGTTCATGGAATCCTTTCGCCTTTCCTTTAACAATTTTACTCTTAATCACCTATATTTCCTTGTCTAACTTTTGAGCTTCTTTGATTTTATCCAATAGTGTTGGTTGAACTTCCAAAGACATGAGATATCCTTCAGGGACTATCTCCAATCTTAGCTCTTTAAATTGGGAGCACAAATCATTTGGAAATTCTCCTTTGGTGAGGCCATTCACATAAACTTTGCTGCTTAATGCATTAGCTACGACATTCGCTTTACTGGGATGGTATTGCAAACTCAAGTCGTAATACTTGATGAGTTCTAGCCACCTTCTTTGTCTCATATTCATTTCTTTCTGGGTGAAAATATATTTCAAGGTCTTGTGATGTGTGAACACTTCACATCGCTTTCCCAAAACATAGTGTCTCCATGTTTTGAGTGCATGGACAACAGAGGCCAACTCTAAGTCATGTATAGGATAATTTACTTCATGAGTCTTGAGTTGTCTCGAGGCATAAGCCACAAATTTTCCTTCTTGCATCAATACTCCACCCAATCCTTGGTGAGATGCATCACAATAGACCTGGAAGTCTTTCTCTAGATCTGGCAGACATAAAACTAGTGCTGATACTAGTCTTTTCTTCAACTCTTGAAAACTGGTTTCACATACTTCAGTCCAATCAAACTTCTTCTCTTTCTTAAGCAACTCTTTCATTGGCTTATCTACTTTCGAGAAATTCTCAATGAACCTTCTATAGTACCCAGCCAAGCCTAGGAAACTACGAACTTCTTTAACTGATTTGGGAGATTCCCACTCAGTTACAGCTGGCACCTTTGCGGGGTCGACAACTATAGCATCTCCAGACACAATATGTCCAATAAATCCCACTTCATTCAACCAAAACTCACACTTCCTGAACATGGCATACAACTTGTGCTCTCTAAGTTTCTCAAGAATCAAACGCAAATGTTCTTCATGCTCTTCATTTCTCTTGGAATAAATCAATATGTCATCGATGAATACCAGCACAAACTTGTCAAGAAAATCCATGAACACCTTGTTCATCATGTTCATGAAATAAGCTGGTGCATTTATTAGTCCAAATGGCAACACAATATACTCATAAAATCCATACCTAGTGGTAAAAGTAGTCTTAGGTATATCTTGTTCTCTAATCTTTAGCTGAAAGTAGCCTGATCTAAGATCAATTTTTGAGAACACACGAGCTCCTTCTAACTGATCAAAGAGATCATTGATTCTGGGTAAGGGATACTTATTCTTTATGGTCACTTCGTTAAGTGATCGATAATCTATGCATAGCCTCCGACTTCTGTCTTTCTTCTCGACAAAAAGAACTGGTGCAACCCATGATGAAGAACTCGGTTGGATAAATCCTTTCTACAACTGTTCTCCAAGCTTTTTCTTGACCTCTTTAACTCATCAACTGACATCTGGTTGGGTCTCTTTGCTATGGGTCCAGATCCTGGCAGTAAATCAATCAAAAACTCCACATCTCTATCTGGTGGAATTCCTGGTAATTCCTCCGGAAACACATCCGGGTACTCCTTCTCTACTGGTACACTGTCTATGCTAACCCCCTTAAGAGAATTTAGCTTACTCCCTTTGGGTTCAAAGTTAGACTTGAACCTAATCCGTTTCTTTTCCGGGGTTGTGAGTGTAACAGTTCTTCTGGCACAATCTATTACTCCCTCATAACGGATCATCCAATCCATGCCTAATATCACATCCAATCCTTGGGATTCTAGGATTATCAGACTAACTGGAAACTTATATTTTCCAAACTCTATTACTATATCATGACTGCCAAAATTTACTATCATCTCTCCACCTAGGGAGCTTACTTTAATAGGACATCCAATTGTTTCAGTTGGGAGTCTATTTTTGTCTACAAATGCTCTTGCAATAAATGAATGCGATAAGCCGATATCAAAAAGGATAAGTGCTGGAAAGGAATTAATCTTGAATTCACCAGCCACAGCATCAGACTCCTATTAAATTTCCTCCACATTGATGTGGTTCACATGAACCTTCTGAAAAGGGTTTGGCTTGTTGGCTCCATGAGTCTTCTTTTCTGGGCATTCATTTGCATAGTGCCCAGTTTTCTTGAACTTGAAACATTCAACCTGACTAATGTCTCTTTTAGCTAGCCGATTCCCATTGCCATTTCCACCATGTTGACTCTTGTATCCACTCTTGTTGTTGTGGTGATCACCATTGTTGAGTCCATGATGTTTTTTGCTATCGTGGTGACGGTTACTGTTGTGTTGGTTGTTATGATTCCCGTGTTTGTGGGATCCAGAACCTCCACTTCCTTCACCAAAAGAATGCTTGTGAGACGATCCAGATCCATGCTTATAAAAATGGTACTTCCACTTCCTATTCGCCACTTGCTTCATCTTGCTCTCCAAGATGGTAGATTTGTTACACAGAGATTGATAAGTTGGAACATATGCAACAGATAGTTGCATGCACATCTCACCATTCAGACCTTCAAAGAATTTCTCCTTCCTCTTTGCATCAGTGTCAACATCATGCGGTGCATAGCGTGCCATATTGTTGAACTCCTCAATATATTATGCAACACTGCGGTGGAGTTGCTTAAGGTTATGAAATTTCGTCTTCTTCAAACTCATCACTCCTGAGGAGATATGAGCAGTGCGGAATCCATCCTCAAATATTGCCCAAGTCACTTCTTCAATAGGGGTAGTGATTTGGAAGTTATCCCACCAAGTAGTTGCTGGTCCTTGCAACAGATGTGCTACAAATTTGACTTTCTCCTCATCAGTGCAACCAACTGTGACTAAGTCCTTGTTCACAGAATGTAGCCAATCATTTTCTACCATAGGGTCAGTGGTTCCCGAAAACTTAGCATGCCTCAATCTTAGAAACCTTGTGAGCATATCAAAAGCTGGTGGGTTGTTTTGGTGGTTGTTGTTGTTGTTATTGTTGTTGTTGTTTTGATTATGGTTCACCATAAACTGAGTCATCATTTGCATTAACTGAGTCTGGGCTGTCATCAGCTGCTGCATCTCATTGCCATTGTTGTTATTATTGTTATTGTTGGGATTGGCACGACGGGGAGGCATCTGTGGTTTCAAAAGTATAACCCATATATCCTAACATGCACAATACAATATATAGCAACAATCACAAACAAACAAGCACATGATAAACTTTAGGATTCAAAACGAACAACAAGTTTGCAAAGTAAGCAGACTAGCATAGTCATCCACATGTTGGATGATCAATGTGACTCGATAAATAAAATGGTGATAGATAGATATATCCTCCATATCGACTTCCTCCTCCACTAGAGTAAGTCTTGCTTCGTTAATTCCTGCCTTATACTCCTCCACACTGGTGGTCAAAGCATCGACTTTCCCCTGAAGGTCTCTCTTCGGCGAATGCAGCCTCTCAATCACCTCCTGTTGTGTCTCTACCTCAAGATCCTTTAGCTACATCTCGGCCTTCATCTCATTGATCTTCTTGTTCCTATCTTGCACTCTCTTTTCTTGGTTCTTGAACCTCTTTTTTTGCTTCTCAAACCTAGTCTCCATATCCTTGATTCTCTCCTCCTCGAAGGCCTTGTCCTTCTCCCTCAACTGGACGTGTAGCTCGTCATTGCTAAGCATGACATTGGTCCTATCAGTATCGAGGTGCCTAAGGAGGCTCTATAGGTCTTGAAGATAGAGACGCACTAGCTCAATAGTCTCCCTAGTGGCCTCGTCATACACTATAGCCTCTCCCTCCTCGTCACGTCTCCCAAAGGGATGGAAGTAGAGGCCCCTGGGCTCCGCGGAGTGATGTCCACAGAGGTGTCCAAGTAGCTCCTACATAGCGACGTCGAGGCCCTTCTCCTTGTCATCATGGAGTATCTTGAAGGAGATGTCCTCGGTGGAAGGCTCTCTAGCGTACTGGCTGCGAGACTCTAAATCCCCATAGGTCCTTCCTCTCGAACTTCCTGAGCTGAAGTCCGTTAATGTTGGGGATGGGAAGACCGAGCACGCTGACGAGCTCCACAATACGGGATCCAAAACGATTTCCCTTGAACTCCTCAGCGGTGCTGAGAACAAAGCTAGGCATCTATTGCATAGGATAGAGAAATTTGGAAACAACAAAAGTAATGAGTAAAACATAAAGTAGTAAATCAAAAGCCAAAGTCATTCTACAAAACATTAATCCACACAATTCATGGAATACATTATTCATCACAAACACCAAGGCTCAAACATAACTTAGACAATTTTTTTGCCATACCACATAGGTTGGTATGGTCAAAATTATTAATGCAAGCAAACGACAAGTGTGGTGGTCCAACTATTGGAGTATGTCACAACTCTCACTCACTAGTCAAGGTAGCTATCTGAGCATCCTTGGAGGCAATCTGTTTGTCTTGATCACAGGACTCCCATGCTAAGTCTATGATATCCTCCTTTAGATGTTTTATGGTGGTCGACAAGTGTGGTGGTCCAACTATTGGAGTACGTCACAACTCTCACTCACTAGTCAAGGTAGCTATCTGAGCATCCTTGGAGGCAATCTGTTTGTCTTGATCACAAGACTCCCATGCTAAGTCTATGATATCCTCCTTTAGATGTTTTATGGTGGTCTCTTAGTCTTGAGTATGCTTCTTCTCCTCTATAAGGTCATTTTGAGTGTTGAGCATTCTACACTTGAGTCTTTCTCCAAATTCCTTGATGGCATTCCAAGCTGCATTCCTTGTAGAGTCAAAGAATGACATGTGCATTTCAGAGTTGGTGACCATGTAGAATCCTGACTCATTGTGGTTATCCTCCTTGTTTTTATACAAGTGGAGTTGTACCCACTAATATTCTTCTCCTTCATCCATCACTGGAAATCTCTTGTACACGGCTTCACCATTTATCCCCAAGCTAATCATAAGGTTCTTGAGTGCCATGGGAAACTCCGTCTCACATTCTATGGTCATGGTCATAAGTGGTCCCTTCTTGACGGCTTCGCTGATGGCGGCCATCTACAAATAGAGATGAGAAATAATATTAGGAGAGGTTTATGAGATGAAAAGAGACAAGTGCGAAATTTACAAAGGGATTGCATTTTCCTAGTGGTTTCCCTAGTCTAATCCATCTTAGGGTCACAAACCTATAGGCAACACAGTGCTCTGATACCATCTGTAAGACTTCACCCTTTAAGGTAAAAGTCCATGTGATTGCAGTGCTAGTCCCTCGATCGAATTGCTAGCACCCATAGTTTAAGATGAAGTACACAGATACAAAGGTCATTATTACATCGAAATTCCAGGAGTACAATAATTCTTACAACTCTTTAGCCCAAGGCTAACACAAAGAGTTCTTATTACAAAGTATATAAATAAAGTCTTCATCTTCATGTGCCACAAGCAAACATGTTGAGTGTAGACTCATAACCCTACTCACCATCACAATAACCTGCAACATAATAAGTTACAGCCACAAGGGGTCAATACATTTGGGATTGTATTGGCAAGTGATAAATTAGTTATATAGTAGAGGTTATCAACTACATGAATTTGGTAAGTGTGTTTTTAGGCTGGCTTTGCACAACGTAGTTTTCGCCTACTAGTTGAAAACACTAAGTTTTTCTTTACAAAAACTCTAAGGAACCACCAATAGACATTGGTGAACCACTACCCTTGTTCACCCACCATATTTAACTTACAGAAATTGGGATGAGGAGATCCTTGATCATTTCAATATCTTCGATGCTCAAAATGTCTGTTACCGGGGACACGGCTAAGTACTTAGGTTTTACCCTCTCAAGAGGTGGTGCACTTTCCCCTCAATACTCGAGATGCATCGAGACGAGACTTTTCAGAAGCATTCCCTCAGACCACCATGGACGCGTTCCATCCTATCAACCCTACCACCAACTGTAGGGTTGTAGAGGTCCCAACCTTTAATAAGGTAGAGATCCCTGTATTTACAATGCTAGTCCCTAGATCAATAGCTAGCATCCACACTTTAAGATGTAATATCAAGAAACAAAGGTTATAATACAACTTTATAACCAAGAATAAAATAATTCATTACATCTTACATAGCTCATTTGGCTATCTCATTACAATGCAGAAGAAATAACTATATAGCATGGAGTCCTTCATCTTCAAAGTGCCACAGGCAATCATGTTGGTTGTAGACTTGTAATCCTATTCAACACACTTCACTAACATCAAACAAACCTGCAACATAATAAGTTGCAGCCACAAGGGTAAATACATTTGAATTGTATTGGCAAGTTTCACTACTATGTAGAAATAAGTGGAACCTATCAATATATGTATATTTGGCTAAGTAGGGTTTAGGCTCATTTGCAGAAAGCAATATAGTTTTATCCTATCTTTTCAAAATAGTTTTGATCTTTTGAAAATCTTTCTGAACTCCTTGGAAAAATCCAACTGCTTCTAATCCCTTGTTGACACCATCAAGTTTTACTTTGAGAAATTGGAATGTCGAGATCTTCCATAGCTTCAGGCCTTAGTTGCTCAGAGTTGTCCATAACCGGGGACACGGCTAAGTACTTAGAATTTTATCTTCTGCAGAAGTTGTACACTATACCCACATGACACAATCTCGTCTTGATGCCACCAGTGGCCGCTGGATAAGTACACACCTAATGGAGTACCGGCAGATCGAGAATGTGACAAAGTATTTCCATAGAAGTCCTCCCAATACACAATGCTAGCTTGTCTTCCAGGCACCAATGTAAGGATATATTTCCAATACACAATTCTAGTTAACCTAAATATGCCAATGCAAGGGTATTCCACTATGTAGTTGACTAAGCTAGAGCCCATTTAGCATGTGGCTGTACACGGAAGCCACTGTACGAGAAACTTGTTCAATCTCTAAGTCCTTGGGTGATTTTCTTCTAGTGCACGTACAAAAAGATAGCCATATAAACATGGTTCCCTTTGTTGCCACCTTGTCCAAAATTGAGTATCCTCTTTCCACCCAGGTGGTTCATTGAGTACTTGTTTTATTATATAAAACATAAATTTTTCCCAACACTTCATATATCATATCATGTATTCCATCCCAAGTCTATAGCATGGCTAAGCATACTACAACTATGAGGTTTTCACTAAGGAAGATGGGTTTCCTAATAGGACATAGCATATGTCAACACCCGGATTTTTCAATCCTAGATGCCTGTTATGCCATACATCGCAATCCCAGGATTACCTTTTTTGCGAGACATAACAGAATTGGATACCATAGTACATCATACATTACAAACGATACATAAGTTCTTACACAAATAGGGATCTCATGATCCAGTTCTTAATACAAGTTCAAGCAGCGGAATACGTAATAATAACGGTAGCGTAGGCGAAGCTCCATGTTTGGGGTCACAGGCAATGCTGACGATGGGAGATGATCCTAGTTGTCGTAACCTTCCTGGGGTCCATCTTCCAGGTACTCCTATTCATAGTCTGGCCATGGGAATAGCCAGGGACAAAGCCATGAGTACTCTTTAAGTACTCGCAAACTAATACTAACAAGTAAAAGGGGTTTTTGGATAATAGGACACTAGGCTCTAGGGTTGTTTTGCAAAAGCCACATTTATCTCTACTAAGTTCCAAAGCTAGTCCCAATTTTATAACTCCTAAGTGGGAACTTGTATTTCATATCACAACTCTGTTGTGGTCCAGTCAAAGTCTCAATTCATTTCACAGGTCATTTTAAAAAGTCTGACGGGGGAACAGTATGGCCACTCCAACTGTCCATAACCGCGGACGCGGCTATTCAAATAGTTTGACACTCTGCAGAGATTGTACACTTTCACCACAACATTCGATACATCTGTCAGGAACAAATCCTGAATTCACCATACTCAGTATGCGGATAATCAATCCTAACCTTTCAATTAGACGCCCTAGTATAAGTACCTCTCCTGTGAGTTTGGCCTCCCAACCATGACCAACTGTCATCTTGGGTACTGCACAGGTGGACAATCTTCACAAGGTAGCCTCAGCTCAGACCTTGGTCGTGAGGGAACTAATACTAAGGTATATAAGTTTCCAGTCAAGCCCTACCAAATATTCGGGTATTGTGGTTGTACGATAAAATTGGAATGGTATCGCATCTAGACAACCATCAGTTTTATAAAGGGCTAAGGCTCATGCCTCAACATTTTCATCACCAAGATCATCAGGTGTTTAGAAACACATGTCCAAAACATTTCAATAGAATGATCCATCATTCCAAGGTTTTCATAACCATTTTTCCACCAAGTATTCCCATCTAAGGTTGATCAAGTTTTATGCTTAGCACTAGCATCTATGGGTGGGGGTAGTACTGATGAGGGGTGGTAAACTAGTGGAGTTCAACTAAGTCCAACCTTATATCTTAGGCTGATATCAAGGTTTCTAACTTAGGCCAAATTTTATGCTCTTTATGCAACCTTCAACTATCTTTCTAGTATCTATAATTCACTTAAGTAAACTCTAAGTAAGCTCTGATAAAGAAATAAAGTAAGAAGCTTGCAATTAAAACTAGGATTGGTTTATCAAGTGGGTGTGATCACATATGCTTAAGGCATATAGTAGGCATGGTAACAAGTAGGGGTTTGTTGCATCAGTAGGGTATCTTGCAAGTGTTAGCTTGCACATTTATTAGTAGTATTAGGCTTGCATCAGTGTCAATATAAGCTTTCCTTGTGCAGAGCAGTGGTTGAAGTTCTCCTCGGCTTCTTCTTCGTAGTATCCTCCTTCCTCCTCGTATCCTTGGTCGGTACTAGCGTCTATGAATAAATACGAGGTACACAATCACCAAACAATACTTAACTACTTGCAATCATCACACACAAGGGTCCTATAGATGATCTAGCATCATCTCTAACATTACAAGGTTAAGGCTTGATTTAATTCCTTTTATTTTTAGAAAAGTAATTTCTACTCATTGAAAAACTACTTAAGATTTAATATTCTCCAAACCAAACATGGGATCATGTTGACACATGTCATCACCACATATTGTAGTCCATGGTAATGTGATTTAAAGTGGTGTCACAATTTAATAAGGTTTTACCCTTTTATTTTAATTAATTAAAGTGGCTAGTAATGCCTATGGGGCATTCTTTTATTACTTGAATATTATTTCTGCAAGTAAACCTATATATTTTAATATATTCTGAAAGGTATGGTTAAATGTGATTTTTGAGAGTTGGAATCAACTCAAAAGCTATTATGGTTTAAATTTGAAAAATGTTTGAATGCAGAAAAGCTTCTGCCTTGTTATTTTTACCATGAGTGATCTATAGATCCAAATGACTTGAATCCAACGGGCTTGGATTCAGCATTCACAGAACTTTCTAACAAAATTGGTTTCATTCAATTTGGTGCACTGAATCGATCTAGGTTGATTTTTGAAGTTGGGTATAGAAGTGTGTTTGAATTGAAATGGAAAAAGTTTAATTTGAATAACTGGGCTGCGCGGGAAAAGTAAACGGGCCAGCCTGCTAAGCGCAGTGCTCCCGCGGGCTGCTTAAGTGGGTGTCCCCATTCGTCAGTGACACGGGGTTGGGCAAAGCGGTATGGGGCAACGTGGATCGTTCGATCTAGTTCTAATCCAACGGCTGGGAGTCATCATCGACGCGAGACAACACCGGCGAGAACAAAACCTAGCGCGGCCAGTGAGGGGTTCTAGGGGCTCACCGGGGTACGGGCGAGGGTCGGCGAGGTGGGCGAACGACAAAGTCGACGACGGCGAACTCAGGGGTGGTCGCGGCAGCTCCTGGGGTGGACGAAATTGATGGCTCCCTTCTTCTCTAGAGGCGGCGGGCTCCGGTGCAATTCCGGCGGGGTGGTGCTCGCCTTGCTCTGAGAACGGTGTGGCACGATCAGTGAGGAGAGGGGAGTGAGATGGTGTGAAGAAATCGAGCGGGGGTGGCCTCTATTTATTGTCGAGCGAGGGGACCGTCGGGGCGCACGGTGAGCTCGTCGGGGGCGATGTTACAGGCGGCTAATGGCATGGGCAAGGGTAGGGGACGGTGCTGTGTCTCCTGGCGATGCTCAAAGACATGGTTTCGAGGCGTGGGGCGGTGCACGGTAGAGGCGGCGTCTTCGACGGCGGGCGGTGGCTGTGCGGCACGGGGCGGCAAACGAGGATGTCTGGCGGTCTCCTGGGTTGGTGGGGATTGTGTGTGTATGCGGTGAGGGCCGCGCGCGGTCCGTGGGCGCTGGTCGAGGGTGGTGCTCTGGCGCACGCTCGGCATGGTCTCTGGCGGTCTGGGCGCGGCTTGTGCGCGTGGTCCAGGGCTTGGCAACGCTCGCGGCTGGGACTATGAGTGGCGGTGGACGGTGGGCTACCTCCCAGACATGCTGGCTAGGCTTGCTGCTGCTCCTAGCTTGTCGTCGACTATGGGGTGGCAAGGGGGTGCTCGGCTGTTCACCATTGATGGCAATGGCAAGCTCACAGTGGTGCTAGTGCTTGGCTAATCTTCCTAGATGATCTACTGAGCTGGTTGTGAGCTAACTGAGGAACAAGTTAGGCAAGAATCACTGATCACAATAGTGTTTGATGTTTGTTTGATTTGTGTTTGCAACCTGTTTGATGAAATGGCCGCATGAAATCAAGTTTTGAATTTTGAAAAGATTTTTCGTGGGTTTGCTAGATTGGTGCTGGTGAGTCTGCAGATGCTTGGGTTTTGAAAGTTGAGCTTGTTTGAGTGGTTTTTGAAAAAGTGGGATCTTCCCATATGATAAAGATTCAATTTTGAAGTGTCATTTAAACTATGCATTTGAAGGTTTCTGGATGATCTCAAAGTGGGCCTTGATACTTTGTTATGAGTACATTCAAGGGGTGCAAAGATCTAGAAAAGTTTCTATTAGGTTCTGAAAGTTTGAGACAGCCAAAGTAGTCATGGGAGTTAAATTGGTCAAAGTGACCATTCATTTAATATATGTGTTTTGATTTACTTGTCTTTAGGAAAAGTGTGGGAAATATTTTAGATGATGTTTATTTCACCTAAGAAACATTTTACAAGCAATGAAACAAACAAACAAACAAGGTGGTTTTAAAAGAATTCAAAATCAATGCATACACATATGCATGCATTCATAATTTTATTTAGAAAAGTTTTTGTTAACCCTAATTTTGATGATTAGAGTTTGATGATCCAAGCTTAGTATTTTTGGGATGTTACAGCATAGCATAATAACATAATAGCCCTATCATGCATACTACAAAAATATCACTAAGCGTAATGAAAATAATAGGATTGGATGATAGTGTCACTTGCCTTTTTAGTAGAGAATATTGGTTCACTCCTTGATATTGCAAATATCACACTCTTCTAATTTCACTACAAATCAATGAAGCAAGCACATATTCAACTAGCATTCAAACAATTTATCACATGAAACAATAAAATCAAGCAATGCATGCAAGCATGCAAAAGATTTGTTTTATTTGGAAAAGTGGTTTCTAGTAGGCTCTAAACATTTTAAAGCTCATATTGGTCATTTACTAAAGTGGTAAAACCATTTAAATTCAAGTTGGTGAAAATGGCCATTTAAATCATTTTTGTTTTTCTAAAATGATTTAAATCAAAGTAATATTCTGTAGTGTTAGCTAAATATATTTTTAAACAAAAATGTTAGTGTTTATGGTCAAAGTGTTTAATATTAATCTATTTGCAAAAGGTTCCATCCAAAATCCCATTATTAATTCAAAGCAATACTTTATTTTCTAGAAATGCTTTTAACAAAGTAATGATTTACTAAGATTCAGCAATTATATTTTTAAATCCTAAAACTTGGTGTTTAGGGTCAGGGAGTTTAAATCAAACCATTTTCCAAAGGTTTTAGTCAAAAATAATTTTTAAACCTAGATCAATATTTTTATTTAGCTAGAAATGCTTTTATTCAAAGATTTAATTCCTAAGTGTCACCAAATATATTTTTAAATCTACAAGTTGGTTCTTACGGTCAGTAGGTTCAAAACCATCCATTTTCAAAAGATTTTACCCTAAAAATATTTTTAGAATAAATTTTATGCTCAAAATAAGCCTACCTATGTTTCTGCATAAACAACCAACTTTACAAAAGCAAATACTAAACAAAGTGCATGGTTGGAAAGGTTTTGTTTTCCTGATTCCAATGATATAAATTTGCAAAATTTGGACGTGTGGATTAAAAATTATGATTTTTTCAAGTTTAATCAATCCAAAATCATTTCTGGAATTTTATTCAAATAGGGCAGACACATGTCTTAATTTTATTGGTCGATACCACTTCACTAGGATTGACTGATGCGGTGCGTTGGATCTACTTAAATCGCACGGCACACATCGTCTAATACCGCTTCTCTTAAAGCTAATCTGAGCCATGCGATGAAGATCTAACGGCTATAGCGCATCTGCCAGGAACTAGCTGCGATAGACGGCGGCTGCGAGCCAGCGCAGCTCTATCAGTGAAGCTGCTGGCAAACCAGGAAGCAAGAGAGGGAACGAAGGTGCTCACAGGGTTCGCAGGGGTGCAGAGAAGCTCGACGTGGTCGTAGCAGTCCAAGGGGCACACAGTGGTGTCAGGGATTGCTCGTCGGAGTTTGTAGCGGTGTCGGGTGCTCTCAGGTGTGGTTGTTACCGATGCTACAAAGCATAAAAAGGCGAGGCAGAGGTTTCGTTAGATACGGGAGAGAGTGGCGATCATAGGAGCATCATCGAGAGGGAGAGGGCGAGGTCGGAGTTACCGGGGAAGGGTCGCTGGAGTTGGGGAAGTTCTCGGTGGCGCTTGGGTGTTGTCGTTGCCAAAGCTCTGGTGCACGCGCGGCCAAGCGAGCGGCGCTGGGAGATGCAGGGGATTATGGTGAGCAATCTCGTATGCACTGTGAGGCAAGGGAAGGATCGGCATCGCCGGAATCAGCCGGAGTAGCTCGTCGGGGATAGTGGGTTCGAGCTAGCGATTGCGGCAGCCTGTTGGCCGCGAGGAGATGGCGCCTGGGGGAAAAGAGAGACGAGGAGTGGGCGTTTAAGAATGCGTCGTCCCTGGAGAGATTTAATCCTGTATTGATGCGAATTTACCGGAGTTAATCACGGCAGTAAATGGCGAGGTGCGAGGGGAACGATCGAGGGTGGACACGATGACTGATAGAGTGTGGCGTGGTTGTCTGCGAGAGAGAGAGGGCGTGTGGGGTCTGCTAGTCAGCGTCTACGTGGGTGTGTTTGCGCGTGAGAAAAGAAAACGCTTCGGGATGGAATGGGCTGCGAGTTTGGGCTGGACTGGGCCTTGCTGCTGGGCTGGGTTCGTTTTTTTATTCAGAATCTTTTTCTTTTTCCTTTTCTATTATTCTGTTTTGATTTTTGTTCAAATAATTCAAACACCATTTGAAATCAAAACTTTACCAAACTTTGAGTATATTCTAATACTGTTTATTAACATATTCCAAAGTCCAATTTAGAATATTTCTTTTATTCTTTTAGGATATATTAATTATTTAAAATGGGCCCTTGTCTTAATTCAAAACAAGGTTTTAATTATGTTTTCAAACTCTATTTGAATTCTAAATTTTACCAAACCTTCTTCAATAGGTTTTATTTATTCAAAATAACTTCACTTTGAATTATTATTTAAAATACTTTAATATGTTTTAATGTTCATTTAAATTGGGAATTGTCTTTATTTAAAACAAAATTGGATATTAATAAATCCTTATGGTTTTATTTAAATAACCCTTTACTCTTTTTATTAAACAAAATTGCCAAGATTTAATTTGTATTTTTAAAATAGTCCTTATTTATTTATTTCTTCCTTTTCTCATAAAATCCATATCTTTTTATTTAAAGATCCAAAAATGGTGATTGCAACTTTTATATTTTTTATTTATTTTGTGTTTATCTTTTAAATCCCTTTAGGATTTTATTTGTTCAAAATGGGTTTTGATGTTTCCATTTGGAATCAAAAGGTTTCTTTTCAACCTAAATTTCAACAATTATTTATTTAGTTTATTTATTTTTCACATTTCAAAATTTGGAAAATTTTGGGATGTGACAAGGGTTCTTGCTACCTGGTCAAAGCAGAGCCCATATGCCATGTGGTTGCACTAGAAGCTTGTCAACACTAAACATCTCAAATTTCTTTGTTCCTAGGTGGCCATCCACAAGTGTGATACATAGGTTAAACCATAGACATGGGCCCTGTGTAACCACTAAACACAAACCATTCTTCCCATTCCACCCAGGTGTTTCATTAACAAGTTGTTTTCATAGTCAAAAACATATAGGCATAACCTTGCCATAATATCATAGCATGAATTTTCACCCTTGAATTCTAATAGCTAGGCTAAGAAAACTAGCATAACATGTCTCTTAACTTAGGCAAAAATTCTACCAAGATATCATCTATATGATCTACCATAGCATAGCATATACTTTGAAAATTACCATGCAAATCCAACTCAAAATAACACTAGTGCAATAGGAAAATAATGGGACAAAAAGATGAAGTATCACTTTCCTTGGTAGCTAGGGGAATAGACACAATCCTCATAATCACACTCTCCACATCCACAAAATGTACACAACAATTCATACAACAAAATAATCACAAATCAATATACACACAAAAATAGTATGAATGCATGCAAAATTAAAAGAGATGATTTTCTACACTTTTAAAATCAAACTTTACAGTACTTAAGACAAATCATATAATCTAAAGTCTAAATAAATCAAAAACCACTATAAAATAATATTCCAAATAATTTTTATAGTAAAAATAAGCCTACAAATGCTTCTGCATAAAATACTAATTTTCCGGAAGCAAATGACCAAACCAAGGCCATAGATGCAAAAGGCTGAATTTTCTGAATCTATAGACATCTTATTTGCAATTTTTGGATTTACAGAACAAAAGTTTTGGATTTTACAAGTTTAAACATCTAATATATAAAATTCTGGATTTTAAATCAAAAATAGAGCCACGTGGTAGCATTTGATTGGACGATACCGCTTCAGGTGGATCACGCGCGTGAGCCGCAGGATTTAAGTGGCATCCGAGGTGTACGAGATCATGTGAGCCAGAAAGCGAGGCGTGTATGAGACTAACCGTAATTCATTGTTGAAGCTCGTCGGAGCAGCGGCGGTGCAACACAAAATATGAGTAGCCTGGCGATGCTCTGGTGGTACTGGGTGGGGGAAAATGACACAGAGAGGGAGGGGTTTAAGTAGCTAGAGCGGGGGAGGAAATTACTCGTCGATTCAATGGCAATCAAGCGCGATTTCATCAGGTTTGAATGGGGAGGAAACGACCGACGAGCTGGTCGTCGCGGGGCATTTGGGGTAAAAGAGGTGAGGTGGCAGTGGGACCAGCTGTCAGTGAGGGGGGGGGGGGGGGCGTGCGCGAGTGAGAAACAGAGGGGAGAGGGGGGAGTTCCCGGGTGGGCTCGTGGGCTGCCAGTGGTGTTGGTCCAGATGGGTTGCTGGCTTCTATTTTTTTCTACTTTACGTTTTTCTTTTCTGTTTTGAATTTCCAATTAATATTTGAATGGTCAATTCAAATCCAATTCAATTCAAACCTTCAAAAAAAATTTGTGAGGTGACCCTAGTGTTTAGAAGTGTGTCAAACAAAACAAATCACTCCAAAAAAATTTGGGGTCATAAAAATAAAATAAAACCATGCCCAATACATATAATTTAAAAGGGGTTTAAAATATGGTTATATCTTTGAAATTTTTTATGCAAAGTAAACATGCCATGATGATATGAATGCAATAAGATGGTTTTTAAGTTGATGAAATTTGGGATGTTACAGCCTCTATGTTTGACTCAATGCGGTGGCGAGTGTCGTTTGGCGAGAGAGATATGCGCCTTGGAGGCTCACGGCTTCTATACGGAGTCGGATTTCTGCTCACCATTGCCGCCTCCGCCCCTGTGGCTTCCATGGCTACGGAGAGATCTTTCATGGTCGCTGCCTGGGGGTGATGGTGGCCCTGGTGAATTGTTTCCGGCTAGATTACGCGGTAGTGGTGGTGGTGGAGCCTCATTATGCTGACTCCGATACTGCTTTCTTTGGACTCCGTCCCTACTTGATTCAGGATGATCCGGATCATCTATTCATCCGGCGTTGCGAGGGGGATGTGTTAGTGGTGGAATTCTTAGATGATATTGCTCTCGCTGGTGATGCACTTCCGAGTCTTCTCTATAGAGGTTGTTTTGCCGAAGATGGCCTTGATGGTGAACCATTGCCCTGATGGCATCTTCGGACGTAGCCGGAGTAACTCTTTCCCTGTTACGTGCAGTCCTGGGAGAGAGACCATTTGACCCGGTATTTGAATTCTATTCTTCTCCTCGGGGACGATAGCGTTGATCCGTATCCCTGCAGGGTCTTCAATCAACGCTTTGGTCGGCGCAAGTGTGGAAAAATTCCGACTTTGAGGCCAGCTTGCCACTGAACGACGTGGCCATTTTCTGCTGCTTCAATCCTTTGTATAGGAATGCAACACATTACTGGACCTGCTCTGGAGACGGATTATTAGCGAGGATAGCTCGAGCCACTACAGCGTTTTCCAACAGTGTGTTGTGGACTCGGATCTTCTCTCTAGTTTTTCCATCGAATAGATCTCTGTGGATATCCGGGTTCTTGTTGGCAAGAATCGTACCTCCTCTTGTCTTGTTTGATAGTCGCTTAAAATTTGACTGATATTTGGCTGGATCACTATCTAACTGTTGTTTAAGCTCGACGATGTGAGCGGCCTCTTCGAGTAAAAACAAGCGATGCTTTTCTAGGTCCTCAGCCCTTTTCTCCAGCGGCTCCGGAGTAAGATCCAAAGCCATTGGGATTGGAATTGTTAGAGCATCCCTGTAAATTTCACGTGCACCCTTGGTGAAGACGTGTCCATCCACAGGAGGGTCGATCGGCGTGGTATTAATCGGATCTCCTTCCTGATTCTCCATCTCAATCTCTTCATCAACTTTTTCGTTGTTGGTTTCCTCGACGTCCGGCTATGCCGGTGTCGAATTCTTGTTCTTCTTTGACCACCCAGTAGCCTTAACATGTGTATCGGTGGCTTTCGGTCTGGTACCGGGGGACAAACTTCCATCGGTACATTCCGTAGTGGTTGGCTTGTGGACCTCGGATGAATCTCTGGTATCCATGTCATCCTGTGAGGTGTAGCTTTCATCCATGCTATCATATAGAGTAGGTGGATTTTCCTTCTCACCTTGCGTTGGCTTGGAGGTGTGTTCTTCTTTGTACTCCTCCATCTCCTTCTCGAAGTCCTGAAGTTCCTGTGACGTTATTGACTCCTGAGGGGAGCCAGGTAAGTCGGTGTTTTCTTCGATTACGTTTAGAACTGAATCGCTGCCGGCTCCAACATTGACAGAGTTGGATCCAGAGCTTATGTGGTACACTAAATAGTGATTCTTCTTGTATATGTTCTTGAGGTAGTTGCACAGCTGGGTTTCCGCCTCCTTCATCTGAAAGCTTTCCTTGATATCGATGATTGCTACGTAATCGATGTAGGGGCGTCTCGTCATCTTCTTTATCTTGCTCCTCAAGAGTGCTTTTTTTTGCTATGGCTTTAGTAGGAATGGATCCGTAGGGATATATTCCTCGTTCGTGTATCCGATCTCGATAAGGAGATCAGATTTGGATTTTTCCTCCACCGCTTCTTCCACTACAGGAGTGGGCTGCGTGGGTTTGATTTTTTCCGGGATCTTGAACTCTTCCACCTCTATGGACAGAGTAGATCCGGATTTTTCTTCCGCCATGGTCAACACCTCAAGGGTGGGTTGGGCGGGTTCAGCGAAACCGAGATAAATATAGATCTCGCCGATAGACATGATCGTGTAGGTCGTCACAGGTTTGCTAGACGGAATCCAAGTCTCATCGAGTAGAACGAGAGGGACATCACTGGCGTAGACCACATGACCCATGGCGATTGTTTCGCCGATTCCTACACGCGCAGATTCCGCCTGGAACGAAGCTCCAAAACTCACTGGCCCCACGGTGGGCACCACCTGTCGTCGGATTGTCGACAAGTACACCATAGGGGATCCTAACGGCATTGAGAAGATGGGGTGTGATATGTTGGATGTTCCAAGAGCGGTGAGCACAAGTTTACCCATTTTTAGTTCCGACTGCGGTGATCGGATCCTACTCCTTCTAGCAACCCAAAAATATATCGGCATAAGCCGAATGTTACAGCAGATTACAAGAGAGGTCCGCCTATGCGAGTTGTGATTGTAGCTATTGCTATGGTTGTTGCCCTAAAGGATCCCATAGGGCTGGTTTATACAGTCACCAAGACCTAGGGTTACAGGAGAGACCTATCTGGCTACGTTATAGAGTCGGTAACTAGATACAACTTGGACTACAAGTAATACTACAGGCCTAAGTCGGTAACTATTCTGGGCCTTGCCATAGCCGAAAATGGCTCCTCCTCTTTCTCTAACTGGGCCGCCCGTGAAGCAAAGCTCTAACCCGTTGGTGGGCCACCCTAGTCAGCGAGTCCTGTGGGTATACCCGGAAAGTATATACCCAACAGAAACTTTCCAGGCTGACTTGAAAGAGGAGCTGGAAAATCCTGAGAAATCTTGTTCAGTAAAAACTCCAAAAGAATGTGTGAATTTCTTTTCCAAGACACTACAACGCGATGCTAAAGCCAAGAACATGGTGATGTGTAATGCTGGGTTTAGAGGGAGCTTGTCAAAGTCCAAGTTCAAGTTCAAGTCCAACTTCAAGACCATTTCTTTGCATATTTAAGTTCTAGAGGAACAACTCTAAGATGAACGATCTTTATCATCTTCCCTAAGTGTATATAATGACCGTTTGAAGGCCAAATTAGAGTAAGATGTAACCCACCTCGAGCATAACATATAAATTAACGAGAAAGTCATAAAGATGCTCAATATTCAAGGTTGAACACTGAGAGCTCAGGTCAGTCCCTTTGTCATGAAATGGAACCTGATGCTGAAATTACTTGTTGTTGCATTAGTCTACACTTGTTATGAACTTGGGTCATTTACTTGCTGAGACATGTCTATAATTTGTACGGTACCTTATATTGTACTAACTATGTTCCCAAATATAACCCTTTTTAGCATGATGATTTAGCTCGGTAAAAAGCCTTATATGAATTGTGGAGGAGAGGTACTATTGGTGAACATATTGCACCAATATGGAAGTAGTATGATTCTTGAATGTGTGATCCGTAGATTGCTATCCTGCTTAATATTGGTGCTTTATATGCTGCAAGGTTGGACTATTGTGTAATATATGTGTGGATGTGATCAAACTGGTTATGCACTAATATGTACTAGTATGATACTACATTTTTGAATCAGAGCTCAACATTTTCTTTCGGGTTTGAATGGATTCATGAATAGATGGAGTATGACCCTAAAAAAGAGCTTATACAATTTTTCTGTTTTATTACTTGGACTAGTTACTTTAAAAATAGTAGTCCAGTGGCAAATCCCCCCACCCCGCGGTAATATATCTTAATTAGAGATCATGGTATCCAAGTTTCTACCTCTCTGTCCAGGAATAAAAGGCTACTTTGAGCAATGGGGATTGTGGAGTTGCTAGGTTGGGTGCTGGGGTTTGCTCATAATTTTTGTTAGTAGGACTATACTTAAATTTAAAACCTTAATCCAGCGTCAAAACCTACTGACATGGATATACCCTACGGGTGCCTCACCTTGGTATACCCGGTTCATCCTAGGGAAGGCCCACGTGAAGACTTGCTGCCTAAGAAGATTTCGGGTGGCCGAAGCCCATTCCAAACTCGAATCCTTGAAGGACACGTCTAGGTGTAGATAGAATTTCAAAGGGCCCAACCCTAATTTGTAACTGACTCGACCTATCCCCGGGACTTGTCCTATCTATATAAAGGAAGGAGGGCACGACGAGGATGATCTCTTCACCTGATACACAAACCTCATGCCATATTGCATCTACGCACCCCCTATAACCTTCGGTTTCGCTGTAATCAAGAATATACAAGTAGGAGTAGGTTTTCCCTCTGGGGGCCTCAACCTGGGTAAACCTCGTGTCCCCGTGATGCTTGCCTATTAACCGTCTCGTGACTTCCAGCATCCCCTTCTTCTCCATAACCCAAGTCCATAACAATGGGCATTGACGAGTCGAACCCTCGTCAGTTGGCGCTGTCTATGGGAACTAGGGAGGCTGATCGTGCGGTAGTGACAGTCCCATAAGGAGCAATCTACGATTCCTCGGAGACGGAGAATCACCTCCTCTTCGGCCCTTTCGACTTCACCGCCCACTCACTAGCCACCCAAAAATATTTTGAGTCCGTAGGCGACGGAATCGAGATGCTGTTCAGGACCTTCTTCTTACATGTGAGGCAGACCGGCACCCTCCGCCTCCTAGAGCTGGTGCCACATCCATCGATCAAGCCTTATTTGTGGGTCCAACCCTTCGATGCCATGGGCACGTCATCACTGATAGGCGATTCGGATGACAGCAACAGCTGCAACTCCGATCCCCCTTCAGATTAAGGAACCTACGGTTCCAAATATGAAAGCTGTGGAAGCATCGACCCTCTCCGTGAGCGCTACCTGTGCGTCATCATCCATGGTGGCGACGTGAACAACGGAGTCGATCCACTGCTGGGCCACACACCCAATCCCCCTCCCAACCCTTAGGTGGAGAATGGAGGAAATAGGGTGAACCCGCCTAACATGGCGGCTCGAGGCACTGAGGGCATCAATCACGCCCACAACAAGATCCACCTCAACGAACAGAGCTGGGAGATCGCGCGCGAGGCCGTACGGGGCAATCACATCTTACTTGTTGACGCCTCCCGCGACATGTCAAGCTAGAAGGTGACCTTGAAAAGCGCAAGTGGGAAGCTGATGAATCAAACATGTGGGAAGCTGCGCTCTCCGCCGCTGGCGGCTCCTCTTCACATGGGAACAACGCCAACAAGTACCGCTATTGCCTAGATCGCATGGACCACGCCGCACGGCGCGAGGTCACCAAAGTAGTCGACACGTCCTTCATGATGATGGACTCGCAAGGCAACATCATTCCGAAAACGCCGCACGCCACAATCATGGCGGCTACCACCTACCTCACGTCCAACCCGCCACCGGCGGGAGACCTGAAGAACGCAATCCATAAGTCTGCGCTCGCATGACTCGGACTCGTCGGAGCTACGCTCCATGACGAAACTCCCGTGGAGCCAAAGAAAAAGGCTGTAGTGAGGTTCACTCGAAGACGCACACCCTCATCCGAGGAGGAAGAGCATGACCTGCCTCGACTCCATCGGAGCCCACGACACCGCAGCAGCAACTAAGATGCTCATAGCGAGCTCACACAACGCAAGATCGACAAATCACGTGCTAAGCGTGTGTGCTCAACTGAGTCCGAAGAGGACGACAGAGAGATGTGTGGAGCCAGATGCTTCAGCAGGTCCATTCGGCAATTACGGATGCCAAAAAACTTCAAGCTCCCTTCGGACAAACCAATGTTTGATGGCAAAAACCTGGCTCGACGATCATGTGTCATCAGTCAAGCTCCACGACAGGAACAAAAACACCGCCCTGCAATGCCTCTAGCTACAAATGACAAGCGCAGCCAGGGCCTAGCTCAGCAGCCTCCCCTCGGGCTCCATCCGTAGTTGGGAAGAGCTGGCGTACAGCTTCATACGCAACTTCGAGGGCACCAGCAAGAGACCAGCCTCAATCGAAGAGCTGCGGGCCTACACCCAACGGACCAATGAGTCCATCCTCTAGTACATACTATGCTGGTCTATCATAAAGAACTCTGCTGCAAACATTTCCAAGGAGAGGGAAATCGACGCCTTCAAGGATGACATCAGGCGCCACGAATTCAAGGACAAGGTCGGGCGCGTCAATCCCAAAACCCTCGGATGACGAAGATGACTTCGGCCACAGGCGCGATCCCCGCAGCAAGAGAACATCGCGTGTCTACAATGATCGCGAGTTAGTCGAAATGGTTGCGGCTGGCTACGCCGATCGCCGAGACGATGGAAACCGCAACAGCGGATACCGTAGAAACAACTACCGCGATGGTGGATGGCCCGCCCAAACGTGGCAACGTCGCAACCACGACGACGAGCCTTCGGCATACGACAAGGTATCAGGTCCCTGCACCATCCACTTCTACATCGACGAACAAGATGGTAAGAAGAAGGCCAGCCACAATCTCAAGGATTGCCAAGAATTCCAGAAGCTCGACGAGGGCCTCACCCATATGCGACGCCAGATGGTGAATCCAGGATTCGCACCCACCCCAGGTGTTGTAGCTCATGGAGCTCCACCACCACCACCTGGAGGATCCTCGCAACCTGCGGCTGCACCAGCACAGAATAACGGTGCGGATGGATACCCGCCACCGATAGGGTCTATGATGATACAGAAGGGGCATCCAACTAACAGGCTGCAGAAGAAAATCACCCGCCAAGTCAACTTGGTCGTGACCTCCCCACCAACCATACCTAAGTACCTCAGCGGCTCTGAGTCCTGCATCACGTTTGATTGTTCTGATCACCCGCGCTAGATACCTCACCTAGGTCACTCTGCCCTGGTGCTCGAGGCCCAGATAAAGGGGTTCGAGATGAGACGCATCTTCATGGACGGCGGTAGCGGCATCAACCTGATGTTCGCCAGCACACTTGAAGCCATGCGGATCCCACTATGTAGCCTAGAGCTATCGGACATGACGTTCCACGTCATCGTCCCAGGGAAGGGCATATACCCCCTAGGAAAAATATGGCTCGACGCCATCTTCAGCAAGCCCGAAAACTTCAGGTGTGAGCAGCTGGAGTTCGAAGTGGTGGACTAGCCATCACAGTACCACGCCATCCTCAGGCGTTTGGCATTTGCAAGATTCCGGGGAGTACCGCACCACGTGTACCTTCTACTGAAGATGCCAGGACCTAGGGGCGTCATCACCATCCCAGGAAGCTTCACTAGGTCAGACGGTTGGACCAGATACTTCAACAGAATCACCCATTCGTTTGGCATGTAGGAGGAGCTAACAAGGCTCAGGAGGTCACATATAACGAGGCACCCCCACTCACCAGGCAAAACGCACCTGATATGTCGTTCGACTCCACAATCAACACTAAGAAGGTGCAGGTTCGCCTGACGGATGCCTCCAAGACGGCGTTGATCGCCAACGACCTGAGCCTCGCATAGGAAAGCACACACGTCGAATTCCTTCGTGAGCGGTAGGAAATTATCGCCTGGTGTCTTGTGGACATGCCAGGAATTCCTAGGGAATTCGCCGAGCATGCATTCACTGTGTTTCCGGACATGAAACCATTTAAGCAGTCGATGCGTCGACTGTCCGAGCCAATAGCCGAAGCCGTCAGCATCAAAGTCAACAGACTCCTCGACGACAACTTCATCAAGGAGATCAAGGAAAGCGAGTGGCTAGACAACACCATGCTAGTCCCCAAAAAGTACACTGACATCCTGCGGATGTGTGTGGACTTCACATCACTTAACAAGCATTGTCCCAAGGACCACTTCCCTCTACCAAGGATCGATCAAATCATCGACTCCACTTAAGGAGACGATAAACTCTCCTTCCTCAACGCCTACTCAGGCTACAAACAAATTTGACTGAAGGTCAAGATCAGGAAAAAATGGCGTTCGTCATGCCGTTCAGGGTGTTCTTCTAAAACACAATGCCTTTCAGGCTGAAAAACGTATGTGCCACTTACCAGAGATGCATGCATGCATGTCTTAAGAGCCATATTGGTTGCAACGTGTAGGTCTATATCGATGACATAGTGATCAAGACCAAGGAGGCCAGAACGCTCATCTATGACCTTCGCGAGACATTCAACAACCTTGATCATTACAAGATCAAGCTGAATCTAGACAAGTTTTCCTTTGGCGTCCCGTCTGGCCAATTACTCGGGTACTTCATCTCTCCACGTGGCATCGAGGCCAACCCGAAGAAAATCAGGGCTATACTAGAAATTGAGAAGCCCAAGAACCTCAAGGGAGTTCAGCAGCTGACTGGGCGAATCGTGGCACTCAGCAGGTTCATCAGTCGCATGGGAGAGAAAGCCCTCCCTTATATCAGCTGCTGCACAAAGCTGACAAATTTGAGTGGACAACCGAGGTGGACAACGTGTTCGAGGACCTTACGCGCTTGCTCTCCACATTGCTCGTTCTGGTCACGCCAAAGGAGAGAGAGCCTTTGCTGCTAGACATCGCAGCCACGCATCAGGTGGTCATCACAGCACTTGTGGTCGAACGACCCGAAGACGGCAAGACCCACGTGGTCTAGCACCTTATCTACTACCTCAGCGAGGTACTGACCCCAACAAAGCAGAGGTATCCCAACTACCAGAAGCTAGCCTATGACGTATTCATGACGATGCATTGGTTGAGCCACTACTTCCAGGAGCACCAGATCGTGGTCGTCAACAACGCCCCAGTGTCGAACATCCTGAACAACCCCGAAGCTACGGGGCGATTAGCCCTGTGGGGCATCGAGTTGTCTCCGCGAGACATCATCTACGAGCCGCACACCGCCATCAAATCTCAGGTCCTCCGTGATTTCTTGGTCGACTGGATGGAACTCCAGCTATCGGACACTCCGGACATGTCGCAATCATAGACAATGCACTTCGACGGCTCCAAGCACGAGGCTAGAGCAGGAGCCGGAGTCATACTGACGTCCCCTCAAGGGAACAAGATGAGGTATGTACTTCGGATGAAATTCCACGCATCCAACAATGAGGTCGAATACGAGGCACTCATACACGGCATGAGTATGGCCAAGGTATGTGGCGCCACACGCCTCGTCATATACGGTTACTCCCACCTTGTCGTCTAGCAGACGATGAACGAGTGCGACGCCCATAGCGCCAACATGATCGCATACCGTGCGCTGTACAATTAACTCGAAGGAGACATCGACCACTGCGAGCTATAGCATGTTGGCAGAGAAAGAAACGAGGAGGCCAATAAGATCGCCAACATTGGCTCTACCTGCGCTTGGGTGCCACCAGGAGTGTTCCTCGAACAAATCTGCGTACCCTCCATCAAGCGGAAATTCCCAAAGGGCTGAGCCGAAGCCGCAGAGCACTCGGGGGTTACGCCACTTGGGGGTAACCGCAGAGCACTCGGGGGTTGAGTTGGTAAGCCTTATGCAGGTCATGGCGGTTCAGGAAACATGGACCCAACCGTACCTCCGCTACCTGATAAACAACCAGCTGCCTGAGAACCCGACAGATGCCCGACGCATATCTCACCGATCAAAGGCCTTTACCATCATCAATGGCGAGTTGTACAAGCGCGGCATTTCGGGTGTGCTCCAACGATGCGTCACCATCAGCGACGACAAAAGAATCCTCCTAGACATCCATGAGGGTATCTGCGGCCATCATGCAGGCAGCCGTGCCCTTGTCACAAAAGCTCTACGAGTCGGCTTCTACTATCCAACCGCAATGAACGACACCATGGAGATAGTCCAGCGGTGCAACACCTATCAGAGGTACGCGCACAAGCCACACACGCCAGGATTAGAGCTATGTCCTATTCTAGTGGTCTGGCCTTTTGTCTAGTGGGGCCTCGACATGGTCGGCAAATGACCAAAGTCCTCGCTAGGAGGGCATGTATTTGTAACATCCCAAAAATATAACACAAGGATCATCAAACTCTAATCACTAAAATTAGGGTTAACAAAAACTTTGATTAATTTATAATCATATGAATGCATGTGTGAATGAGATGATTTGATAAATGCTTGAATGAACTTGTGTGATTAACCTACATAGCAATAAATGGTTTAAAGATGAAAATAACATCATATAAAACATTTCCATGCAGAAACAAAACAAGAGAAAATCAAAAACAAATAAAATAAAGCAAATGGTCTTTTTTGCCAATCTTGCTCACTAGGTCACTTTGAGTGTTTCTAGTTCAAGATTTCAAACAGAAACTTTTCCAACTCTTTTCACCCCTTGCTAGAACAAGTAAAAGTAAATCAAAGCCCACCTTTCAAACTTGCCGAAACATTTGGCAACCTCATTCAAATCACAATTCAAAATTGAATCTTTATCATATGTGAAGATCACCCATTTTCAAAACCCAACCAAACTAGTGCCTCTTGACTAATCCAACTAACTAGACAATCCCTAGTATGTGCCTAGCAAACCCACCAAATTTGAATCTCTTGTGGCCATTTTATCAAACACCTTGCAGATACAAATCAAACAAACATTAAACACTATAGTATGCAGTAAAATTTGGCCTAACTTGTTCCCTATCTAGCTCACACTACACCCTCAGTAGATCATCTAACTACTTTAACCCCTCTAGCTCACTGTAAACCAGACCATTCCATCAATGGGAAGCAGGACGAGCCTCACCTTTCCACCCCTTTGTCGACAACAAGCTATGAGCAGCACTAAGCCTAGCCATCACGTCGAGCAAGCACCCCACCGTCCACCGCCACTCTATGTCCCATCCCCGAGCAATGCTAGACCCTGGACCACACGACACGCCCATGCAAAACCTCTCTGCGTGCGAGCCGAGAGCGCTCCAGTGTGCCATGCTCGACCAGCACCCATAGACCACGCGCCGCCCTCGCCGCTTGCAGGGGTGATCACCAGCATCCCATCAACCCCGCAGACATGCCCGTTCGCCGCCACGCGGACCACGCGCGCTGTGCGACATCAAAATCACCATCGGACCCACCCAGAGCATCAGCTTATTTCGACCGATCAGCATCGTCCCACGCTACAAGACCACACCGTTGCCCATCTCCAGGGAGCACCGCACCGCCCCCTACTGTCGCCCATGCCAGTAGCCCTCTGTGCCGTCGACCACGACGATCTCAGCCCGCGACGTCGGTCCCCTTCAGCCACTATAAATAGAGGCCTCCACCGCTCGCTTTCTTCACACCAGTTCGCTCCCCTCTCACCCAGAACCACCCCACCTCACTCACGGAGCAAGGCGAGCAGCGCATCGCTGGATTTTGGCCAGAGCCCACCGCTGCTGGAATTTGGCCGGAGCCCATCGCTGGAATTCTCCCCCGTCGCCGACCCTGGCATGAGCCCCGGTGAGCCTCCCACGACCCCCACCTTCCATGTTAGGGTTTTGTCTTGCCGGCGCTGCCCCACGTGGACGATGAACCATAGCAGTTCGATTAGAGTTAGATCGTGCGGTTCACATTGCCCTGTACCGCTTCGCTCCTCCCCATCTCACTGACGAGTGGGGACAGCCACTTAACCAGCCCGCGTACGCGCTGTGTGTAGTGGGCCGGCCCAGTAAAACATCCCGCGCGACCCAACAATTCAAATTAAGATTTATTAATTTAATTTCAAACATAATTCTGTACCTAGATTCAAAAATCAACCCAGCTCAATTCACTGAACCAAAATGAACGAAACCAATTTTTTTAGAAAGGTACTGAAATGCTTAATCCAAGCCCGTTGGATTCAAACCATTTGGATTTGTAGATCAACCATGGTAAAAATAACAAGGCAGAAGCTTTTGTGCATTCAAACATTTTTCAAAATTCAACCATAAGATCTTTGGAGTTGATTCCAACTCTCAAAAATCACATTTGATCATACCTTTCAGAATATATAAAAACATATGGGTTTACTTGCAGAAATAATGTTCAAGTAATAAAAGAATGCTACATAGGCATTTCTAGTCACTTTATTTATTTAAAATAAAAGTGTTAAACCTTATTAAATTGTGACACCACTTTAAATCACATTCATGTACTAAAATATGTGGTGATGACATGTGTCAACATGATCCCATGTTTGAGTTGGAGGATATTAAATCTTAAATAGTTTTTTAATGAGTAGAAATTACTTTTCTCAAATAAAATAAATAAGACAAGTGCTTTAATCCTTGTGATAATAGTGATGATGCTAGATCATATATTGTGACCTTTTGTGTGATGTTTAAAAATAGTTAAGTATTGTTTGGTGATTGTGTACCTCGTATTTATTTATAGACGCTAGTACCGACCAAGGATATGAGGAGGAAGAAGGATACTAGGAGGAAGAAGCCGAGGAGAACTTCAACCACTGCTCTGCTCAAGGCAAGCCAATACTTGAAACCATGCAAGCTAACCCTTGCACCTATGAAAGTTAGAGAATCTATGCATTTCATTAAGCATGCTTAGTTAGATACATTTGATAATGCCTAATCCTAGTTTTACTTGCAAGCTTAAGTAAATTACTTTATTTATCAAATCTTTCTCTTAGAGTTTACATGGTGACTTGTACATTCTAGAAGGATAACTAAAGGTAGCATAAAGAGCTTAAAATTGGTCCTAAGTTAGATAATCTTGATGTCATCCTAAGGCGTGAGATTGAACTTAGAAAATCCCCACTCGTTTACCACCCCTCATTAGCATTTACCACTACTTGTAGATGCTAGTGCTAAGTATAAAACTTGATCAACTTTAGATGGGAATACTTGGTGAAAATGGTTATGAAAACCTTAGAATGATGAGTCATTCTACTGAAATGTTTTTGACAAGTGTTTCCGAACACCAGATGATTTTGATGATGAAAATGTTGAGGCATGGGCCATAGCCCCCTTATAAAACTGATGGTTGTCTGGATGCGATACCATTCCAAATTTTACCGTACAACCATAATGCCCAAAATTTGGGTAGGGCTTGACTGGAAATTTATGTACCTTAGTACGGGTTCCCTCGCGGCCAAGGTCTGAGCTGAGGATACCTTGTGAAGATTGTCCACCTGTGGAGTACCCAAGATCACAGTTGTTGATGGTTGGGAGGCCAAACTCACAGGAGAGGTGCCTATACTAGGGCGTGTAATTGAAAGGTTAGGATTGATTATCCGCATACTGAGTATGGTGAATTCAGGATTGTTCCTGACGGATGTATCGAATGTTGTGGTGAAAGTGTACAATCTCTGCAGAGTGTCAAACTATTCGAATATCCGCGTCCACGGTTATGGACAGTTGGAGTGGCCATACTGTTCCCCCGCCAGATGTTTTCAAAATGACTTGTGAAATGAATTATGACCTTGACTTGACCACAACAGAGTTGTGATATGAAATTCAAATTCCCACTTAGGTGTTATAAAACCTTCAACTAGTTTTCTTTGCTTCTAAACTGAGTAGAGGTAAATCTGGGTTTTTGCAAAACAACCTTAGAGATTAGTGTCCTACTACAAAAACCCCCTTAACTTGTTAGTATTAGTTTGCGAGTACTTAAAGAGTACTCATGGCTTTGTCCCTGGCTATTCCCGTGGCCAGACTATGAAGAGGAGTATCAGGATGACAGATCACAGGAAGGTTACGACAACTAGGATCATCTCCCATCGTCTGCATTGCATGTGACCCTAAAGATGGAGCTTCGCCTAAGCTATCATTACTATTACGTTATTCCGCAGCTTGAGTTGTATTAAGAACTGGATCATGAGATCCTTATTTGTGTAAGACCTTATGTATGGTTTGTAATGGATGATGTACTGTGATATCCAAATCTGTTATGTCTCGCAAAAATGGTAATCCTAGGATTGCGAAGTATGGCATAACAGGCATCTGGGATTAAATATCCGGGTGTTGACAAGTTGGTATCAGAGCCATCCTGACCATAGGAGACCCTAGTTAGAATGGAAGTTTGAATCAAAAACTTAGTTTCAATACCAAAAGAAGTGAGTATTTACAAAAACTTATTCCCATTCTTATCACTTGGATTCTTTCATCAAAATTTCATGTTCCTCAAAAATTCTTGCAAAATACATAAAAATTAAAACACTTGATCACTATACTAACTTACTCATCCTATATTCTTATAGATGGACGTGAAGTACAACAAGTTTTATCAGTTGGGGGAATGGAGGAGACCTCATCTTTGAGCGTGACTTGGACCAGCTTTCGGAACTTCTGGAGGGTCCGCACCCCGAGTTCTTCGGAGCTTAGCTCAATGATCAGGAAGGAGAAGATCTGCAGTGGCTAGTTGTTGCAAGTCTCCGAGGAAAGATTGAACCTCCCACTGTAGATGGAATTCAGTTCTCCTTAAGAGAGAACAACTGGCTGGATGGACTGGCCAGGGCAATACAAGAAGCTCTTGCCCGTATGTGTGCGCAGAGTATCAATCGGATCAAGGGTACCCGTTCTAAGTTCTAACCATGGCATGATGTTATGGGACAGCCATTGGAGGCCCCATATCATCCCGAGCTGAAGAGTCAATTGGACCACCTCAGCTTCATGATGTACGACCGTCAGAAGGAGTTGTACAATGCCCATGCCTATGCCAACCACAAGTACGCCATCGCCAAGAAGAAGGATCAGACCCTCGCCATGCTAGTGAAGGATCGCAAGTCTCGTCGTTGTCAGCTCGACAAGAAGGAGCGGATCATTGCCTATCTTCGCCACCGGATCAAGGATTTGGAGGAGACCATCCACGAGAGAGACATGCAGTTGGAGGAGAGGGAGAAGGCTGGAGAAGACCTTCGTGGAGACCCCTACTCCTATCTCAGCGATGATGATGACTTTCTGGAGGATCGGGCCGTGGACTTCTTCACGGATGAGGATGATTTCGCCTTCATCGATGATGATGATGAGGAGGAGGAGGATGAGTACACTGACTCCAAGGAGTAGTAGCACTTGAGCACTAGCGTTAGTGAATTGTATTCGGTCCCACTGTATCGTAGCTTCACATAATGGTTCTTAAAACCATCTGTTTTTCTTTGTTGTGGTGTGTGTTGTATTGTGTGCTATGAATGAAAAGCAAGTTGCTAGCAAAATCTGAGTCACAATTTAACAACTTTATGAAACAACCCTGAACCTTAGAAATTTCCCTCTTTTCTCATGATCCATCTCAATCTTCAGATGCCTCGCGGAGGAAGCAACTCAGCCCCGGACCCGATGTTGCAACTCTTGCAAATGATGGTTTCGGACCGCTAAGCCGAAAGAGTCGAACGTCAAGCCAACTTAGCCACCCCTCAACAGATAGCCCAGATGGCCAACAATAATCAATGCCATGGAAATCAGGACAACCATGGATCTAAGCTCAAGATTTTTCAAAACACCAATCCACCTGTTTTCACTAAGTCAGAAGAACCCCTAGATGCAGATGATTGGTTGCAAACAATGGAGAACAATCTGGAAGTCGCAGGAGTGGAAGCTAACGAGAAAGTTCTGTTCGCCACCCACTATCTAGCCAGATATGCAAGAGCATGGTGGAACAACATTCGTGCAATGGCCGAAAGTCAGATGATGACTTGGGAGGAATTCAAGGTCAATTTCAGCATAACCCATGTGCCACCGGGTTTGATTAAGAGGATGAGAGATGAATTCAGAGAACTGAAGCAAGGAAGGATGACAGTAGTGGAATACCGTAACAAATTCTTTTCATTAGCTAGGTATGAGATCGACACTGAAGCCAAGAAGAAAGAGAGATTACTGAATGGTCCGCATGATGAGATGCAGACGGTGTTAGTCAATATCCCCTTTGCTGATATTGAAGCCCTAGTTGACTCTGCCATTCAGATGGAAGGAAAGATCAACCAAGCCAATGAGAACCGCAAGCGCAGCATGATGCATCAACTAGGATCCCACTAGACACCAAAGTATCGCCCCAACCCATCTCCAGGATTTGCCCTGAGAACCAATAGACCCCCGATGAACCGTACGACCTATCCCAACCGTGGAAACCCAAGGCCCGGAGGAAACCACAACAACCCCGGCAACTCTAGCAATTCCAACCGTGCACCACCCAAGTTCAACAACAACAATGCCGCCACCAACACCAACACTGCCCCCAAGGACTGGAAGCAATGTTGTGCCTGTCGCAGCAAAGGACAAGTCACAAGTGACTTGTTATGAATGTGGAACCAAGGGTCACTATTCCAATGAGTGCCCAAAAAATATTGCCGCAGCCCCCAATGCAAATGCCCCAGCTTAGCAACAGCGTCATGTTCAGCCCAGAAGAAGGTTTGCCCCAGGGAACTCGCTCAACCGCAACGGCCATCTTTTTCTCATGCATGCTGAAGAAGCCCAGGAAGCGCCAGATGTCGTGCTGGGTATGTTTTCTGTTAACTCAGTAATTGCAAGAGTGTTGTTTGATTCTGGAGCATTGCACTCATTTGTCACTGAAGAATTTGCATGCACTAGTAATACTCAGCAAACCAAATTAAAGCATGTTATGATTGTTCAAATACCCGGTTCAACCACCAAAGCTAGGCAAATTTGCAAAGCCGTCCCTATCCGAATCCATGGCATCGATTTTTATGCTAATATAATAGTACTCGGAACTAAAGGTTTGGAAGTAGTACTAGGAATGGATTGGATGTCCAAACACAAAGGATTAATTGACTGTGCCAAGAAAGCCATAACCATGACCAGTACAGCCGGAATATCAGTCAAGCATGTATCTGAAACCTTGCCTCGTCAGTTCAAGTGAAAATAGAGTATAGCCCAGCCTACCATTTACCAAGTCTGGATAGTCTGTGAATACCCTGATGTATTTCTAGATGTCCTGCCCGGTATGCCCCCATATTTGGATATATAGTTTATCATTGAACTAATCCCTGGAACGGGACCCATAGCCCAGAGACCCTATAGTATGAACCCGTCTGAACTAGCAGAACTGAAGAAGCAACTGGACGCCATGCTGGAAATTGGACTGATTCAACCAAGTGCATCACTATGGAGATCACCTGTCTTGTTTGTGGACAATAAAGATGGAGGTAAACGTTTGTGTACGGATTAGCGGAAGTTGAATGATGTCACTATCAAAAAAAAGTACCCGTTTTCGAAGATAGAAGACCTGTTTGACCAGTTGACTGGTGCCAAAGTGTTCTCTAAGATTGATCTTAGAACTGGCTATCATCAACTCAAGATTCGCACAGAGGATATTCCAAAGACTGCCTTTACCACCAGATATGGATTATACGAGTATACCGTCATGTCTTTTGGATTGACCAATGCCCCCGCTTATTTCATGAATCTCATGAATAAGATTTTTATGGACTTCCTGGATAAGTTTGTCGTTGTTTTCATCGATGACATTCTGATTTATTCCAAATAAGAAGAAGAACATGAGCTACACCTAAGGAACATTCTTGGAACCCTTAGAGAGCATCAGTTGTATGCCAAGTTTAGCAAATGTGAATTATGTTTACAAGAGGTAGGATTCCTCAGACATATCGTATCAGCCGGAGGAATTTCCGTTGACCCTGCAAAGATGAAAGATGTCGAAGATTGGCAAGCCCCAACTACTCAAACCTAACTTTGTGCGTTTCTCGGATTAGCGGGATACTACCGCAAGTTCGTAGAAGGATTCTTGAGTATCGCCAGACCCATGACCCAATTGCTGAAGAAGGATAAGAAGTTTGAATGGACGGACAAGTGTGAAGCGAGTTTTCAAGAACTCAAGAGAAGATTGATTTCAGCCCCAATCTTGATCATTCCAGATATCACCAAACCCTTTGACGTGTATTGTGACGCATCCAAGATTGGCCTCGGATGTGTCCTAATGCAAGAAGACAAAGTTATATCTTATCTATCACGACAACTGAAGCAGCATGAACAGAACTACCCAACCCATGACCTTGAACTAGCAGCCGTAGTTCCAGCCCTGAAGACATGGAGGCATTATCTCATGGGAAACCGTTGTAAGATTTATTGGGATCACAAGAGCCTGAAGTATATATTCACTCAGAAGGAGATGAATATGAGGCAGAGAATATGGATTGAGCTAATAAAGGAATATGATCTGGACATTCACTATCACCCCAGTAAAGCCAATGTGTTAGCAGATGCTCTTAGCAGATTGTCGTGCCGCTTGAACTCCATGATTCTAAAGGAGCAACCAAGTTTGCACAAAGAGATGGAAGATTTCAGAATGGAATTGGTAAGTGAATGATTTTTGTCTAGCATAGAACTTCAACCCACTTTGATCAGTTAGATCAAAGAGGCGCTAAAAGGAAATGCTAGTATCGACGGAATCAAACGTCGTATCGGTACAGGAAAAGTACCCGTATTCACGGAAGACGAAGAAGGAGTTCTATGGTACAAAGGACGCCTCTGTGTACCAGTAGATTCAGAATTGAAAGAAGTGATTTTGAAAGAGGCCCATGATACTCTTTATTCTATCCACCCCAGAGGAACAAAGATGTATCAAGATTTGAAGGAACAATTCTGGTGGCATAAGATGAAGATAGAAATCGGAAGCTATATCGCCAAGTGTGGTATATGTTAGAGAGTCAAGGAGGGACATCAAAGACCCGCTGGACTGTTGCAACAACTACAGGTTCTGGAATGGAAATGGGATTCAGTTGGAATGGACTTTATCACCGGATTGCCTACTTCTAGTAGGGGAAATGACTCTATCTGGGTCATAGTGGACAGATTGTCCAAAGTCGCCCATTTCTTACCAGTCAAGACCACATACCAGAGTTCGAAGCTAGCAGAGTTATACATCGCTAGAATCATCAGTTTGCACGGAGTCCCCAAGAACATCGTATCGGTTCGAGGAACTCAGTTTACCTCGAGATTCTTGAAGAAAGTCCAAGAAGGTTTAGGAACCCGACTAGATTTTAGCACAGCTTAACCCCTTCAGACCGATGGACAAACGGAACGAGTAAATCAAATACTCGAAGATATGTTGAGAGCATGTGTGCTAGAGTATGGATCTAAATGGGAAGATTGTCTGCCATTCGCAGAATTTTCTTACAATAACATTTATCAAGCTAGTCTGGAAATGGCACCATTTGAGTTTATGTATGGAAGGAACTGTCGCACCCCTTTGAATTGGTCGGAAGTAGGAGAGAGTCAGATTTTCGGACCCAACATCCTACAAGAAGCAGAAGAGAAAGTTCACAAGATTCGTGAGCACCTCAATATCGCCCAATCAAGACAGAAGAGTTACGCTGACAAGAGACGTCGAGACCTCGCTTTCAATATCGGATATTTCGTGTATCTAAAAGTGTCCCCTTTGAAGGGAATGCAGCGTTTCCAGCTGAAAGGAAAGTTAGCCCCTAGATATATCGGACCCTTCAAGATTCTGAATCGTCGAGGAGAAGTATCATATCAATTGAACTGCCAGAGGAAATGTCAGCAGTGCACAATGTGTTCCATATATTGTTACTTCACAAATGCCTTGAAGTTCTAGAAAAGACTAAAGTTTTCAAGAACATTGATCACCGGACCATAGAGATCAACGATGACCTGACTTATCCCGAAGTACCCATCCGTATTCTGGAAGAAGCTTTCAGGACCACCAGGACCCGAAGCATCAAGTTTCACAAGATTCAGTGGAGCAACCACACTGAAGAAGAAGCTACCTGGGAGCGCGAAGATCACATCAGGAGGGAGTTTCCCGATCTCTTTAAATCCTAGGTAATCTTTTTTCTTCCTTTTTCAAATCTCGGGACGAGATTTTTTTAAGGGGGGAAGGTTGTAACATCCCAAAAATATAACACAAGGATCATCAAACTCTAATCACTAAAATTATGGTTAACAAAAACGTTGATTAATTTAAAATCATATGAATGCATGTGTGAATGAGATGATTTGATAAATGCGTGAATGAACTTGTGTGATTAACCTAAATAGCAAGACATGGTTTAAAGATGAAAATAACATCGTATAAAACATTTCCATGCAGAAACAAAACAAGACAAAATCAAAAACAAATAAAATAAAGCAAATGGTCTTTTTTGCCAATCTTGCTCACTAGGTCACTTTTAGTGTTTCTAGTTCAAGATTTCAAACAGAAACTTTTCCAACCCTTTTCACCCCTTGCTAGAAAAAGTAAAATTAAATCAAATCCCACCTTTCAAACTTGTAGAAACATTTGGCAACTTGATTCAAATCACAATTCAAAATTGAATCTTTATCATATGTGAAGATTAGCCATTTTCAAAACCCAACCAAACCAGTGCCCCTTGACTAATCCAACTAACCAGACACTCCCTAGTATGTGCCCAGCAAACCCACCAAGTTTGAATCCAAAATTCTAATTTCAATCTCTTGCGGCCATTTCATCAAACACCTTGCAGATACAAATCAAACAAACATCAAGCACTAAGCCTAGCCAGCATGTCTAGCAAGCACCCCACCGTACACCGCCACTCTCTGTCCCAGCCCCGAGCAATGACAGCCCATGGACCACATGACACTCCCATGCCAAACCTCTATGCGCGAGACAAGAGCGTGCCAGTGCGCCATGCTCCACCAGCACCCACAGACCACGCGCCGCCCTTGCCGCTTACAGGGATGATCACCAGCATCCCAGCCACCCCGCAGACATGCCCGTTCTCCGCCATGCGGACCACGCGCGCTGTGCGACATTAAAATTGCCGTCGGACCCGCCCAGATTATCAGCGTGTTCCGACCAATCAGCACGGCCCCACTCCGCAATACCACGCCGTTGAGCTTCGCCAGGGAGCACCGCACCGTCCCCTACCTTCGCCCATGCCAGTAGCCCTCTGTGTCATCGACCACGACGAGCTCAGCCTGCGCCCGTCGGTCCCCTTCAGCCACTATAAATAGAGGCCTCCACCGCTCGCTTTCTTCACACCAGTTCACTCCCCTCTCACCTAGAACCACCCCACCTAACTCCCGGAGCAAGGCGAGCAACGCATCGCTGGAATTTGGATGGAGCCCGCTGCTGCTGGAGAAGAAGGGAGCCGTCGATTCGAGCTTCCCAGGAGAAGCTGCCGGTACCAGGAGAACCGCCATCATCGAGTTCGTCGTTCTCCCCCATCGCCGACCCTCGCCTGAGCCCCGGTGAGCCTCCCACGACCCCCACCTGCCGCGTTAGAGTTCTGTCTCGCCGGCGTTGCCCGACATGGACGATGAACCGTAGCCGTTAGATTAGAGTTAGATCGTGCGGTTCACATTGCCCCGTACCACTTCGCCCCTCCCAGTATCACTGACGCGTGGGGACAGCCACTTAACCAGCCCGCGTATGCGCTTTGTGTAGTGGGCCGGCCCAGTAAAACATCTCGCGCGACCCAACAATTCAAATTAAGCTTTATTCATTTAATTTCAAACATAATTCTGTACCTAGATTCAAAAATCAAACCAGCTCGATTCACTGAACCAAAATGCATGAAAACAATTTTGTTAAAAAGGTACTGAAATGCTTAATCCAAGCCCATTGGATTCAAACCATTTGGATTTGTAGATCAACCATACTAAAAATAACAAGGCATAAGGTTTTACAGATTCAAACATTTTAAAAATTCAACCATAAGAGCTTTTGAGTTGATTCCAACTCTCAAAAATCACATTTGGTCATACCTTTCAGAATATATAAAAACATATGGGTTTACTTGCAGAAATAATGTTCAAGTAATAAAAGAATGCTACATAGGCATTTCTAGTCACTTTATTTATTTAAAATAAAAATGTTAAACCTTATTAAATTGTGATACCACTTTAAATCACATTCTCATGTACTAAAATATGTGGTGATGACATGTGTCAACATGATCCCATGTTTGAGTTGGAGGATATTAAATCTTAAATAGTTTTTCAATGAGTAGAAATTACTTTTCTCAAATAAAATAAATTAGACAAGTGCTTTAATCCTTGTGATAATAGTGATGATGCTAGATCGTCTAGTGTGACTTTTTGTGTGATGTTTAAAAATAGTTAAGTATTGTTTGGTGATTGTGTACCTTGTATTTATTTATAGACGCTAGTAATGACCAAGGATACGAGGAGGAAGAAGGATACTACGAGGAAGAAGCCGAGGAGAACTTCAACCACTTCTCTGCTCAAGGCAAGATAAAACTTGAAACGTTGCAAGCTAACCCTTGCACCTATGAAAGTTAGAGAACCTATGCATTGCATTAAGCATGCTTGGTTAGATAAATTTGATAATGCCCAATCCTAGTTTTACTTGCAAGATTAAGTACTTTACTTTCTTTATCAAAGCTTTCTCTAGAGTTTACATGGTGACTTGTAGATTCTAGAAGGATAACTAAAGGTAGCATAAAGAGCATAAAATTTGGCCTAAGTTAGATAATCTTGATGTCATCCTAAGGCATGAGATTGAACTTAGAAAATCCCCACTTGTTTACCACCACTTGTAGATGCTAGTGCTAAGTATAAAACTTGATCAACTTTAGATGGGAATACTTGGTGAAAATGGTTATGAAAACCTTAGAATGATGAGTCATTCTACTGAAATGTCTTTGACAAGTGTTTCCGAACACCAGATGATTTTGATGATGAAAATGTTGAGGCATGAGCCTTAGCTCCCTTATAAAATTGATGGTTGTCTGGATGCGATACCATTCCAAATTTTACCGCAACCACAATACCCAAAATTTGGGTAGGGCTTGACTGGAAATTTATATACCTTAGTATGGGTTCCCTCGCGGCCAAGGTATGAGCTGAGGCTACCTTGTGAAGATTGTCCACCTGTGCAGTACCCAAGATGACAGTTGGTCATGGTTGGGAGGCCAAACTCACAGGAGAGGTGCCTATACTAGGGCGTGTAATTGAAAGGTTAGGATTGATTATCCGCATACTGAGTATGGTGAATTCAGGATTATTCCTAACGGATGTATCGAATGTTGTGGTGAAAGTGTACAATCTCTGCAGAGTGTCAAACTATTCGAATAGCCGCGTTCGCGGTTATGGACAGCTGGAGTGGCCATAATGTTCCCCCGTCAGATGTTTTCAAAATGAGTTGTGAAATGAATTATGACCCTGACTTGACCACAACAGAGTTGTGATATGAAATTCAAATTCCCACTTAGGTGTAATAAAACCTTCAACTAGTTTTATTTGATTCTGAACTGAGTAGAGGTAAATCTGGCTTTTTGCAAAACAACCTTAGAGCTTAGTGTCCTACTACAAAAACCCCCTTAACTTGTTAGTATTAGTTTGCGAGTACTTAAAGAGTACTCATGGCTTTGTCCCTGGCTATTCCCATGGCCAGACTATGAAGTGGAGTATTAGGATGACGGACCGCAAGAAGGTTACGACAACTAGGATCATCTCCCATCGTCAGCATTGCCTGTGACCCTGAAGATGGAGCTTCGCCTACGTCATCATTACTATTACGTTATTACGCTTCTTGAGTTGTATTAAGAACTGGATCATGAGATCCTTATTTGTGTAGGACCTTATGTATGGTTTGTAATGGATGATGTACTGTGATATCCAAATCTGTTATGTCTCGCAAAAATGGTAATCCTGGGATTGCGATGTATGGCATAACAGGCATCTAGGATTAAAAATCCGGGTGTTGACAGTCTTCCTCCTGGTAGGAGTAGATAAGAAGTGGATCGAGGCCATGCCTATTACTAACCAAAGTGGGGCCACCGAAATCTAGTTTTTTGAATCCATTGTCTACAAGTTCGGAGTGCCCCATAACATCATAATGGACAACAACTCAAACTTCATCTTGAAGGAGTTCTGAGGCTTTTGCAAAACCTTTGGAATCAACCTCTCATACACCTCTGTGGTGCACGGAGCTGAAGCTATGTTACCCGCTGAGGTACGCTACAAGGCCCCACGTGTCGTCGCCTATAGCGAAGCTGAGTCATCAGCTGCACTTGAAGGCACCGTGGAAACGCTAGATTAAGCACGCGACATCACCGCGGCTCGCTCAGCGGTGTATTAGCAAAGCCTCCGCAACGGCCACAACCATCGGCTGCGTCCAAGGTCCTTCGTTGAAGGAGACCTCGTTCTGCGACTCAAGTAGGAAGGGCACAAAAAGCTTGAGTCACCCTCGGAAGGACCCTACATCGTCACTGAAGTCATCCCAGGTGGCGCCTACCACCTCATGGATGTCGCATCAGGAGTCAAATACTCCAAGCAATGGAACGTCGCAAGACCGCGGCGCTTCTACACCTAGTTGTCTTTCAATAAGGCTATTCAGCTAGGCTACTCTGCCAAATAATGTACCTCCTACATTACGATGAATAAAAGCCAAGTTGCTTGGCCCAAATATTTCTCCCTCATATTATATATCGCTAAAAATGCCGGGGGGCTACGCCTCACCTTACGACTTCGTCGACTGACAACAACGTATATAACCCGAGTAGCTGACCACGTCAGGCAAACAAAAAGGACATGCATACTCTATAATCATACAATGCATTACGTTCCAATACATACAAACTTTAGAAGGGCATTACAAGCCCACTCGAAAATATACAGGCTTTACATTATTTCATTTTTTTACAGGACTCAACTATGTTGGAGCAGTACGTTTGTCCTCTCCTCAAACACATCTACAATTTCTTCGGCATATTGCGCCACATCCGCGTAGTGTGGAAGCATATCCCATGCAATACCATCCGAAGGAGGGGGTGGCCCGGCAGCTATCTCTGCCAGATTGACATCACGGTGATGCAGTCGAACAAGAGACAGGGCCGCCTTCACGCCCGTCACTAGTTGATGGCGCATCAGCTCCTTCACCTGACCTGCATCTCAAAACTTTCAAGCAAGCCCAGAAAGCTAGATGGTGCAGAGTCCAAGGGAAACATGGTGGTCCAGATTGCTATGAGCGACGACCTTGCCCGCCTCAGCACCCGAAGTACTTGAGGGATGCAATCGTGCACCGTCGCAAGGAAGATCACTCAATCGCGGTCCATCCAGAAGAAGCCGTCGGCCTCCAGATCTTGTTGCGTCAAGCAATTCATTTGAATTGCGACGCGCTCCTTCTCTTCCTTCGGAAGAAGATTCACAATTGCACAATATAGCAAGTAAGATGACTCGAAAATTCCTTGCACACTTGAAGAAATAAAGGGTCAATATAACTTACATTGGAGTTGCTCGCCCACCTGCCAGAAACTCTTCTCTGGCAATGGCTCGCTAAGCCTTGGACTTCCACACATCCGCTTGACCATGAATGCTGAGGATGTCCTTCTCCAAGCTTCGGACGCGATCATGCAATAAAGGCAACTGCAACGACTCGCTCAGGAGAAGGTGTAACCACTAGAACTGCACCTGAAGGACCCTAAGGGTGCACAAGCAAACATCAATATCACAACATTTTACAACAGTCAAAAGATGCATTCATATATACACAAATAAGGCCACTATGTGGCAGAGCAACACATGTTCATCCGAAAGACGTTACACATGCAACAGAGAAAGAAAGCTAGACTATCTATAAGGCAGAAGGGCCTAAGAACCAGCACCCGGAGCAGCTTCGGATCCAGACTGCCTACTCTTGACCGCTCGCTGCTGCTCCAACGAGTAGTGAACCAGAAGATCTATCAGTTAGGCCCAAAATGCTTGCAGCAGGAGGCGAAGGTGGCAAACGCTACCTCAGTGCCATCCACCACGAGTTGGAATCCTGGACATGACCTTCGGAAGATCTAGAAGGGCTTCAGACGCCATCGCCATCGCCAGCCCCATTGCAGCGCCGACCCCCTTCTGCGTCCGCTTGTACTTCGTAGGAGCATCATCCGCCAGAGCCTCCACGAGGGAGTCGACGTCCTCAAGGGGAACGCCCTTGGGGTTGATCTCCTTGTAGAAGCGAGCAAGCACCTTTTTGGCCTTGTAAAGCGACTCCACGGATGAGGTGCAATGATCTTCGATCACTGCAACAACATCCGCGAGAGGATCACCGTGCTCCATGACGTCATGATTAAACGTAACACCTGCAGCATCTGCAAAGGAAAAACGGCAAACCCATGAGATGAGGAATAAGGAACCGCAATCAAAACATTTAACACTCAAAGGAATTGCAAGGTGGCCTACCGGATATAGCCTTGGCAGCAGCCATAAGCTGCTACTCACGGTCTTCAGCCTCCTTCTGTTGACGCTAGAGGGCCTCTATGCGTCCTTTTCCACTTTCTCCGCTTTGCCGAGACACTTTTCGAGTGTGTTTAGCTTGCGGAGGGCATCGTTGTTCTAAACTGCAGCATTGGGCAATAGAGGATGAACACAAGAAAATATGCTAGGAGCACTTGAAATCAAACAAGAAAACGCACCTTGGAGCTGCTTGAGGCTGCCCTCTAGAGCAAGGTGCTGCTCGATCAGGCGGTTGGCGTCATGCACAAAGGGCTGCGAAGAAAACAACAAACTTGATGAATAAAGGGCTCGGGGGTTATCCTACTCAAATAAGAACGACACTTACCTGATCATCTGCGGACTCTGAAGGTTTCGTTTGAATTTTCCGAGTGTCGAGTGCACGAGCCCCTTCCCTTAGGGAGCTCGAATGATCTTTATTGTAGTTGGCCACCATCTTGGGAAACGAAGACGTAGGCTTCGATTCCATAAACATTTCTTTGGGCTCCTCATCGAGGGACTCCTCCAAATGATTGCTACTAGCACTTATGAATAACCAAATCAAACAACAAGCTAATACTTATCATATCCATAAACTAAAAAGACTCGAGCGGGAGCAACTTACGATGGTATGTCTGGGAGGTTGAAGACATGAATCTCTTTCTTCTCCTTCTTCTTCTTCTTGGCTTGCGGCTGCGGGTCCATCGCCTGAACATGCACAACCGTGATAGGGGCGGAGGTCGCACCCTCATCCCCGCCGTGGTGCTCTAAGAAGGAGGGACCCTTCGGTGTTGGTGGCGTTGCCCCATCCGATGTTTCACTTCGGGACCTCTTTCGAGTCTACCCTTCGCTCGGCTCAGGGGCTTCCATGGAAGGAGAATGCATAGGGGGAGCTCGGATTTAGAATCCACCTCCTGTATGTCCGACGCATCCGTATACTTCTCAGGTAGAGGGGGCACCATCCCCGCTACCTTGTAGCCCTTCAAATTGAAGACAAATGATGAAACAAGATAAGTAATAATAACAAGCAATAAGCACTCGAAAGATTTATGCGCAACTACGGGTTTCACTTGAATAACTGCTTTCTTGGCATTGAACGGAGAATTCAAGGACTTCACCGGAAGGTCCTCATCATCCTTGTACTTCAGCAGAGGCCGAAGCGCCCTATCAAGGTCAGCCGAAGACATCTCCTCCGCAGAATCCTGGTCGGGTCAATGGCGCCAGCATACAAGAACATCCAGTGCACCCTCGCTTGAAGCGGCTACACCCGACGCATGAGGAAGGTTTGAATGATGTCGACATTGTTGACCTCCTTGCTTAGCACCAGCTGCAGGGCCTCCACCCGTTTGTAGATCTTCTCCACCTATTTGGATTCACCCTCCAAAATGTCGTTCGACCATGACCTCTTTCAGATGATCTTTTGGATGGGGTCAAAGGGGGCAAGCCCGTAATGCTAACCGTCCATCTTGACATTGTAGATATAGAACCATTTCCTCCGCCACTGCTAGAAAAACTTGTAGAGATCAAAAGAGAAGAACTGGAAAGAGGAGCGGATAGAAATTCCGCAACCTCCCACTGGATAAACACCACCAGTTCTAGATTGCCTCTTCACGGAGTAGAGTCTCCGGAAGAGGCCACTCGCAGAGGTTAATGAAACATGCGATGTGCAGAAGAGAATTGGGAGACAGATGGTGAAGCTGAATCCCATAAAAAAATGGAGCCCAGGAAGAAATTCGTGGGCGGGCAAAGAAAGACTGTGAATGACAAAGGCAAAGAACATAACCTGAAACCCTTCGGGTGGGCGCGGGATTACCTATTGGCCCAGTAGGATGGCGTCATCCTTGGACTTGGAAATCAAGCCGGCCTCACGCAATTTGTGCAAGTCCGACTCGCGCATCTTCGTGCGCCGCCACCCGCCATCGGTGGTCTGGCTGGGAGAAGCAACTTTCTTGGCAGCACCGGCGGCGCTCGACCCCGCCGCGACGGATGAGCTTCTCTTTGGCTTTCCCATTGAGGAGTGTCGAGCATGGAGGTGCGTGTGGAGAAAGGAGGAAGGAAAGGCATGGAGAATGTCCAATTCGCAAGAGCTCAAGAAATGGCAGCAATGGTGAAAAGTAGACGCAAATGGCGAAAGGGTAAACTTCTCTGTTTTCCCCATGGTATAAAAGGGGCGACGATGATGAAGCAGAAACGTCGATGTAGAAGCCCTAATGCATGCCCAAGATCTCACCGTCCACATGTCAGCACCAAACCGAACCTTCGCAAGCACGCCTTCCACTACGCTCAGAAATTGAGGAGACACCGTAACTTTTGCCACGATTATGCTTGACTAGTCAAATTCAAGTTAGGCGGTGTGAACCACGATCATCCCATCGCATCGTCTCTGCTTGCGTAGATGGTTGAGCTCACTAATCGTCAGCAATGATGTCATCAAAGAAAATCCAGCAACGGCTCGAAGATTTCGACTGAGCATAAAGTATTTATTTGAGTCTATGACTCAACCAACTACTCGGGGGCTACTGCTATCAGGAGTGCTGGTCGTGCACCTGAGAAATTACAACGGTAACATCACCTCGAAGAGATATTCGAGTCCTACGTCGAGTCCGCAACTCCACTACGGACTCAAAGGCTACTCCCATAGGGAGCGCTGGTCGCGCATTCGAAAAAAATGCGTCCTTCAGACAGATAATCGAAGCAAACGCGAATGACTAAACTAAAGTCTCTGCTCGAGTCTACGACTCGAACAGACACTTGGGGGCTACTCCTAGAGGGAGTGCTGGTCGCGCACCCTATGAACTATTCGAATGAGATCCTTCGGATCAAGTACGACAAATATCTTTTTGGCAACTTTTCCCAAATTAACGTTCAGTGATAAACAACCTCCTTGGTCACGCAAAACACCTCCGCAGTGATAAGTTTTTGGATGTTGTGTCTACGACGCAAAGATAATCCCTAAAGATATCATCTGATGGACTGGTAATGCACCAGACTACGCTCTACCAGTAAACTCCCGTGTTAACAGGCACGATGAAAAATCCTGTCGGACGCGTTAGGTACTTAAACTTAAAACACTAGGATTCGACTCCTGTAAGACCTCAACGGCCTGAGTTGAATCATGCCAGGATTGTTCCGGGTTCGAGTCCGGGGAATCGAATCTGAAGAAGATCGTTTTGTATTGTCCAATGTAAGTTAACTGACCCTGATGCATCGGGTGAGTCAGGCACATGTATCAACAATCCATATGAACTAACATGGTTATTCGAAAGACAAGTTCGAGTGAGAAGCACCCGAAAGATTATAGAGTCTCCAGTCGAATCTACTATTTGACTGAACACTCGGGGGCTACTGACATGGATATACCCTACGGGTTCCTCACCTTGGTATACCCGGTCCAGCCTAGGGAAGGCCCACATGAAGACTTGCTGCCCCGGGTGGCCCAATCCCATTGCAAACTCGACTCCTTGAAGGACACGTCTAGTTGTAGATAGAATTTCAAAGGGCTCAACCCTAATTTGTAACCAACTCGACCTATCCCCTGGACCTGGCCTATCTATATAAAGGCAGGAGGGCACGGTGAGGATGATCTCTTCACCTGATACACACACCTCACGCCAGATTGCATCTGCACACCCTCTGTAAACTTCGGTCCCGCCGTAATGAAGAACATACAAGCATGAGTAGGGTTTTCCCTACGGGGCCTGAACCTGGGTAAACCTCGTGTCCCCGTGTTTCTTGCCTGTTAACCATCTTGCGACTTCTAGCATCCCCATCTTCTCCAAAACCCAAGTCCATAACAATGGGCATTGATGAGTCGAACCCTCATCACCTATAGCCGAAACAAAACATAATTGTAATGGGGGATCAACATTATTTTTTCTATGTGGATAAGGTTGTTATTGATGATCAGTTGATGTAACCTTTTTTTCTATTCCTAAACAAACGTAGTAACATTTTTTCTCTCCTAATATTATTTGCACGCTAGACAAATTCAAAATGTTAGTCGAGCGGCAAATTTTACCGCCCGTGCACCCCTGTTTGAATTGGAGGTAGAGTATCCAATGTTGTCCACTTTTGCGTAATTAATGTAATGGATGATCGGCTGATGTGACTATCAGCCTTCAATTCTAGACCAGCTAGCGTAGTAGTACTAGTCTACAACTACTTTTTTCTAGTATTACTTTGCCGCTAGCAAAAAAATTCAAAGTCATAATCTAGCGGCAAATTCCCCACCAACTCAGATGCATTTCACGCCCTCCCTTTCAAACATTTTGAGGAAAAATCTCCCGCTATTATTATTATATGGACGCTAGACAAATTCAAAATCTCTATTAGTCACCGACGCAGAACCGTTGATGTAGAAGCTCTAACGCGTGCCCCAGATCTCACCGTCCACGTGTCAGCACCAAACTGAAACATTGCAAGCATGCCATCCACTACACACGGAAATCGAGGAGACGCCGTAACTTTTGCCATGATTACACGTGACTAGTCAAATTCAAGTCAGGCGATGGGACCCATGATCGTCCCGTCGCATTGTCTCTCTTTCCGCAGACGGTTGAGCTCATCAATCATCAGCAATGACATCATCAAAGCAAAGCCAGCAACGGCTCGAAGATTTCGACTGAGAATAAAGTACTTATTTGAGTCTACGACTCAAGCAACTAATAGGGGGCTACTCCTATCACGAGCGCTGGCCGCGCACCTGAGAAATTACAACGGTAACATCACCTCAAAAAGATCTTCGAGTCCTACTTCGAGCCTGCGACTCCACTACAGACTCGGAGGCTACTCCCATAGGGCGCGCTGGTCGCGCATTCAAAAAAATGCGTCCTTTAGACAGATAATCGAAGCAAACGTGAATGACTGAACTAAAGTCTCTACTCGAGTCTACGACTCGAATAGACACTCGGGGGTACTCCCGTATGGAGCGCTGGTCGCGCACTCTATGAACTATTCGAATGAGATCCTTCGGATCAAGTACGACAAAAATATTTTTGTCAACTTTGCCAAAATTAACGCTAAGTGAGAAACAGTCTCCTTGGTCACCCAAAACACATCTGCGGTGATAAATTTTTGGATGTTGTGTCTGTGACACAAAGATAAGCCCTACAGATATCATCTGATGGCCTGGTAACGCACTAGACTGCGCTCTACCAGTAAACTCCCGTGTAAACAGGCACGATGAAAAATCCTGATGGACGCGTTAGGTACTTAAACTTAAAACACTGGGATTCGACTCCTGTAAGACATCGACGGCCTGAGTCGAATCATGCCAGGATTGTTTCGGGTTCGAGTCCGGGGACTCGAATCTGAAAAAGGTCGTGCTGTTTTATCCAATGTAAGTTAACTGACTCTAATCCGCTGGGTGAGTCAGGCACACGTATCAACAATCCCTATGAACTAACATGATCATTTGAAAGAAAGGTTCGAGTGAGAAGCACCCGCAAGATTACAGAGTCTCTAGTCGAATCTATGATTTGACTGAACACTCGGGGGCTACGGACTGGATATACCTTACGGGTGCCTCACCTTGGTATACCCGGTCCAGCCTAGGGAAGGCCCACATGAAGACTTGCTGCCCACAAAGATTTTGGGTGGCCCAAGCCCATTGCAAACTCTACTTCTTGAAGTACACGTCTAGATGTAGATAGAATTTCAAAGGGCTCAACCCTAATTTGTAACCGACTCGACCTATCCCCGAGACCTGGTCTATCTATATAAAGGCAGGAGGGCATGGCGAGGATGATCTCTTCACCTGAGACAAACACCTCATGCCAGATTTTATCTGTACACCCCCTGTAACCTTCGGTTCTGCCGTAATTAAGAACATATAAACAAGAATAGGGTTTTCCCTCCGGGGGCTTGAACCTGGCTAAACCTCGTGTCCCTGTGTTGCTTGCCTGTTAACCGTCTCGCGACTTCCAGCATCACCATATTCTCCAAGACTCAAGTCCATAACAATGGGAATTGATGAGTCGAACCCTCGTCACCTATAGCCCAAACAAAACATAATTGTAATGGGGGATCACCATTATTTTTTCTATGCGAATAAGGTTGTTATTGATGATGAGTTGATGTGACCATTTTTTCTATTCCTAAATAGAGGGAGTACCATTTTTTCTCTCCTAATATTATTTGCACGCTACACAAATTCAAAATCTTAGTCGAGCGGCAAAATTTACAGCCCGTGCACCCCTGTTTGAATCGGAGGTAGTGTATCCAATATTGTGCACTTGTGTGTAATTAATGTAATGGATGATCAGTTGATGTGACTCTCGACCTTCAAATGATGACTAGCTAGTGTACTAGTACTAGTATACAACTACCTTTTTATATTATTACTTGGCCGCTAGCAAAAAAATCAAAATCGTAATCGAGCGACAAATTCCCCACCGACTCAAATGCATTTCACGCCATCCCTTTGAAATATTTTGAGGCAAAATCTCCCACTATTATTATTAGATGGACACTAGACAAATTGAAAATCTCAATCAAGCGGCAAAACCACCCACCTACCTTGAAGCATTTCCTAACCCGCCGTTTCAAAAACTTTGAACCAAAATCTCCCACCGGGAGTACCATTTTTCAATTATATCAAAATATCCCACCGCTAGCCAAATTCAAAATCTCAATTGAGAGGCAATATTAGACATCGACCTTGAAGCATTTCTCCCTTCTCTGTTTCAAAAAAAATTGACTTTAAAATTCCCATTCTACCCTTTGTTTAGATGACAAATGGGCATGCTAAAGTTGGTAGCTTTGGGGCACGATCGTAATTTGTTTCATGTACACCTCTATGGTCCCTATTCGCGCAGTTTTTACCATGGGCCCTCCCAAAAATCCCAAGCTCCTCTGTCCCCTCCATGACCACCGCACACACTGGCCAGCGGCAATTCCACTGGATATAAGTTCACCGGGCTTCTGCGCCACATCAGCGGAGCTACAGTCTCAGTCACCATGCCGATGGCGTCATCGACCACCCATGCTTTGCTACCCCACCGTTGAATGCTACCCAACCATAGCGGGTATCCACCTGATGATATATAGTTCAACGAGTTCCATGTCCATCGCTCCAGACCAGCTGCGCGGGCGTCACCATTCACTGAAACGGATCTGCCTCAGCGATGCTCTCGTCCATCGCGCTCAAGGCGGCATCGACCACCCAAGATCTGCTTCCCTGACCAGCCAAGATCTGCTTCCCCGACTGCCCAAGATCTTCTTCCCCGCAACCATAGAACCCTCGGTGACCTGGACGTCACCCGCACGGTACCGATGATGCTTAGACGCCTCTCTGACAAAGGTAACCAAATCTCCAACCCCTTTTTGTGTTGTCAGCAATATAGGAGGTTCAAGCCTGTCGCAGTGAACTGCATTTTTGTAATCGTGATAGTACATACAAGTCACTGGGAAATCCATGTTATTTTTGCTACATAGAAGGTCACTGGACATGTTTGTTTCCATTCGCTGCTCTACAAATTTCAAGTCATGCACATGTTTGTATTTTGTCATGCACATGTTCTTATCTACTCCCTACAACAGTAATTGCCTGCTATTGTGTAGTTCCTGCAAAATGTCAAGTCAGTGGAACATATTAGTGTCGATTCCCTGCTCCACAGTTACTGAATCTATCTGGTTTGTCCTGAGCTAAGTTCCTGCTATTATTTCCTCCCTGGCATCATTCTTCTATCCCATAGTACCTATTTAAAATCATCGTACTAGTTCGATTATAATTTAGTTGTTGACATCTGGATCTCTAAAAGCTGCAACACTGACTAATTTATTTTTCTTTGCATAGAGGTAAAAAAGGGAACACTAAGCATGTTTGTTTGCACAACCTCTTCTATAGGTTCATAAGCGATGCCATTATTTCCTTCTTTTCTGCTGGTTCATCCTAAGCAATAACATAACTATCCTCTACTTTGTAGTTCATTTGTGGTTTGCATTCCTGCTCTATAAGTTCTCTTATGATGCCATTATAATTTCTATCCGGTTGAATCCTATCTACGAAAGTAATTGCATTCCCATTGTGTAGCTCACCACAATTTCCGAGTCACCCAATGTCTCTTGCATTCCATGATATACTACTGCTTCCATATATATATTTGTTGAAATGACCTAGCTAGTTTATATTTGCTGAAAATCTAAGAAACACTCTGTTCGATTGCTCAATTCATTTGTAGGCTCACTTGTGTAATGCTTGCTTGTCCTGTTCTTCAGGTTCACAAACAACGCCATTATATTTCATATCTAGTGGTTCGTCCTAAGCAGCGACAAAGTAATTTCTACGCACTTCTATTATTGTAGACAATTGTTGGGCCTCCAAGTGTAGAGGTTTGTAGAACAGCAGCAAGTCTCCCTTAAGTGGATAACCCAAGGTTTATCGAACTCGCGGAGGAAGTGTTCAAAGGTATTCTCTTTCAAGCAATCCTGCAATCAAGATACAGGAAGTGTCTTGTGTCCTCAACACACCCAATACACTTGTCAGGTGTATAGGTCCACTAGTTCGGTGAAGAGATAGTGAAATACAAGTGGTAATGGTGCCAGAAAATAGCTTCTGACGGTGAGGTAAAGACTGGAAGCAAGCAAACATGCAACAGATCTAGAAGCAAATGGTGTTTCAATGTTTAGAAACAAGGCATAGGGATCATACTTTCACTAGTGAACACTCTCTCATATAAATATCCTCTCTTCATGATACTACTCTTAACTACTCTCCGGTTGGACACTCTAATCCATGGTAGGGCTATAACAACACACTGCAAAGTCCGCCTTCCCCAATATAGATAACCCCACACTGTCACCTTGAGCGCTAGATGGTTCCAACAAACACAACAATTTCATAGAGACACCCAACTCCAAATATAACTCATAACAAATATATATGTAGTCTAGCCTAAGTGCCACACACAGCATGCACGCTGTCACTTTCACACACACGGGGAAAAGAATAGATCTATCAAAACACAATGAGTATTTATGTAGACTCAAACCTAAGTGCCACCATGGCGTGCACGCTGTCACTTTCACACACATAGAATCTATTAAAGCAGGAGGCGAGGCTGGGAGGCGGCCGGAGGGCCCACACCCTACCCAGGCGCGGGGTAGGGCCCACACGCACCTAGGGGGGTGTGGTGGCCCTGGCTCGCCTCTCCGTCTCCCCTCTGGACTTCGTGACGCCCACGGTAAAATATTGACTTTGGATTTTGTCCCGTCCAATTCCGAGAATATTGATTTTTTGCCTTTCTGGAACCAAAAACAGAAGAAAACAGGCAACTGGCACTATGGCATCTTGTTAATGGGTTAGTTCCAGAAAAGGTATAAAAACACCTCAAAGTGTAGAGAAAGCAAAGCAAAGTAGATACTAAACAAGCCTGGAGCATCAAAAATTATAGATACGTTTCCGACGTATCGCATAGCTATCCTCCACTGTATATGTAGTGCATTCGTGGTTTGCATTCCTTCTCTGCAAGTTCTCTTATGATGCCATTATAATTTCTATTTTGTTGCTTCCTAGATAGGACAGTAATAACAAGGCCAATTGTGTAGATCACCGCAAATTCTGAGTCACCCAATGTCTCTTGCTTTCTAGGATAAAAAATTGCTTCCATATATATTTGTTGAAATGACCTGGCTTATATTTGCTGAAATTCTAAGAAACATTTTGATTGATTGCTCATTTAATTGTAGTCTCACTTGTCTAATGCTTGCTTGTCCTGTTCTACAGGTTCACAAGCGATACCATTATTTCCTTATCTGGTGTTGGTTCATCCTAAGCAATGCCATAACTATCCTCTACTATGTAGTTCATTCGTGGTTTGCGATCCCGATCTGCAAGTTCTGGTATGATGCCATTATAATTTATATCTGGTTCATTCTTAGGTACGACAATAACTGGATGCCATTGTCTGGTTTGATTGCTCATTTTATTGTAGGCACACATTACTAATCCTTTCTTATATTATTCTATAGGTTCATAAGCGACGCCATTATATTTGGTATCTGGTCCTGGTTCTTCCTAAGAAACAACATAATTATCTTCTATTGTATTGTTCATTTGTGGTTCCCATTCCTTCTTTACAAGTTCTTGCATGATGCCATTATAATTTATGTCTCGTTCGTTCTTATCTACGAAAGTAACTGCATGCCATTGTCTGGGTTATACTTCTAATTACTCTTCTATGTATATTTGTTGATATGACATGGTTAGTTTATATTTGCTGAAATTCAAAGCAACAAACATTGTTATATTTCTTGTTTCATGGTAGGCACACTTGTTTAATGCTTGCTTGTCCTTTTTTTTTGACGTGATGGTCAATATATTTCAACCATTTGTAACATCCCAAATTTCAGCAACCCTGATTTGTTGTCCAAAAAGTAAAAAATCACGGGGAACAAAAAAATTTCGTTGTTAAGTGTTGCAATGCTTGTTGCTTGTTGCTTGTGTTCATACATCTGATTGTATACTAGATCATATACTCCTTACCTCAACCTCAGTTGACAAAAACTATTTACAAAAGAGATGTCTTGGCTCATCTTCCATAATCTCAAATGTTCTGACATTTCAAACTTGAGCCAAGATGACCTTGACACAACAAACTATTTTAATAGCTTCCCTTTAACAAACTATGGAGACCTATATATAGTATCCTTATGTTTTCAAGACAGAACTTTCAACTACTCTTATCCCTAGGTTTTCCAAAACCTTTCTTAAAAACTTTTCATTCCAATCTTTGTAGAACTACCAAGAGGGTCCTTACGTTACTGCAAATCACAACCTCTTCAAAATACCCATGCTTACCTCAAGCTAGACTTGATGGTAACCTTAGTGGTAGTGGTATAAGTTTGTTTGATGAATTGCTTTGATCTGCTGTCTTCCTTGATTGCCTAAGAACTAGAGTGAGGTAATCTAGTAACTCATCCCTTAGTATCCCACCAATGGTTAAGATCGCCGAAATCCTAAACCAAGACTCCTACGCTGGATCTATCCTAAGTGACTCTTTAATCTACTTAAGCAGATCCACACTAAGTTAATCCTTTGTATTAGCATCAAACACGTCGAAGACGAAATACAATCATGGCTCCCCTTTACCCAATATAGCTTTCAATATCATCCACTTGATGATAAGAATGGACCCTTTCATCCCTCCCTATTTCATAAAGGTCTAAATCCACAGATCTGCCAAATTTGGCCTAAGTCTGAAATCTTTGACTAGATTCAATCTTTGGATCTCCAACCACTCCAACCTATGTGCATTCTTGAGCGTTTACTTGAACCAACTTGTAGTACATCATGTATAGTACCAAATCCCACTCTTTCCCTTGTGTAAACCATTCTTGGAACCACTCATACATGATGGTTTTGTAGTCAAGATAATAATCTTTCCTGCAAATCATATCATCTTGCCTACTTTGGCAAAAGCTCACATCCTTATGATACCTCCTCTTGACCAACTCTCTGTATGGTTGTGACCTACTAACCATGTTCTAGAAATCCACCCTTCCCTTGTTTCCATTGGAGCATTGTGCTTCTTAAACCCACATTGTTTATGAGGCATCATGACTCATCTTCTATGTCAGCCTTATTTTCAACAAATTTTGCCATCACCCCTAAACCACCTCAAATACTACTAAGTAAAACACTTGATCCCATGATCATCTATATAACTTGGTCTAACAATCCCACTATCCTATGTATCAAGGTGAGCTAGGAGCCCACTAATCCCACCAAGTTTAGGTGGCATAAAAATATCAAACCCCTAGATCCTCCAAATCTAGTTTCCTTCCATTTTTCAAGAAAGATTCCCAAATCTAAGGTTGATACTTCAAGGTGAAACTATCTAGCTTGGATAAAACCATTTTCCAAATAATTTCCAAAATTAGTTGGAACCTAAATCTATTTAAATTCCTTTATTTTACTAAATTCTCTAAACCTTCTCTATAAATACAAGTTTGTTTTTCTACAAAATACTTTATCAAATCAAGGCACATTTTCTGCCTATATATCATATTCTATCTTCCTATCTTAAAAATAAATATTTTTGAGATCTTTTATTATTTCTTTTTGCACCTTTCTTAAATGGCAGAAATAAGAAATAATACCCTAAAAATACTTTTCTTCCCAAATAAAATCCAATAAAATCACCCAATGTGTGATATGGTATTTAAGACCATCTCTCACCAAAATACCACCTTGCCTAATGTACAAATATCACATTAGCTTCTATAAACCATTTCTGTACTTTTTGAATAAATGAGATAAAGTGGACTTTTAACCTTTTGAAGAATCCCAAACAATTATTAGAGCTATCTCTTGACATCTTCTACACACCTGTACCATTCCCCCTTCATGTACAATGCAAATTTTTGGACTTCCTTAATAACCCTAGATTTGATCAAATTGGCAAACTAACCAAATCCTCTAAGCTAAATCCCACAAAACCTTCTCCAACCTGATCCACCAAACTTTCCTAGCACAGCACAACCACTCTGGTCGAGCTAGCACCATAGCATCCCTGTAGCAAACCATAACACTTTTACTCTTGTGTTTGTTTGAGGGAGATACAATGGGCATGTATTTTTCCTTGCTCATTAAACCCTTGCAGCAGCCTCTCTCCTTATCTACCACTACCCACGACCAGAACCACCCCTCCACCTCCCACTAGAACCAATCACCTGGTTTCACCCCTCCTCTTTCTCCCCATGGACATGTTCCACCATGGGCCTTCCCTCTTTGGTTATAACATTTGCTCCCCCTCCTCTCCCTTGTTCTGGCTATGAAGAAAGAAAAGAAACCCCTCGGGCATTTTATAGATCTTGGTGTAGCTCCTCCTCCCCTTCTCTTCTCCTCTTGCATGTGACCGCAATGAAATCCTCATGCTCTAATCTAACTTTCCCATGCCTCCTTTTTGTCATAGGGACGCTGGAGCAGCCGTCTTCGGTGCATGCCCGACGGAGAGTTCCCAAGGAAGCCGTCGAACCTGAGAGCAGGTGGTGGTTCCGGCTCTTCCTACGAGTTCTCTTAGACCCCTGCGTCCCCTCCGCTATCCCATGGTTGGCATGCAGGCACCCGAGCGCATTCACTGGCGAGTTCCCGAGCTAGCCACTATGTTCTCTGTCGGTGTTGCACGCTAAACACCACCTGGCATCAAACCACCCCTTCCGCCTATCCCAGAGGTCCCCGGAGTGCACCGCATCTCCCTATATTGTTGCCGGCGCCAGAGAATCCCTCTATGGTGATCCCTTCTCCTCCTCCTCCCCTGCTAGGGTTTCACCTTGTCGCCACTTGACAAAGGAGGAAGATACTCCCAGTTGTCGGTTCCGACTTGATCCAACGGTAGGGATTCCCCCATACCCCTTCAGGCCCCCGTGGTGGCTGTCAATCGGGCCCTCCCGAGGTTGCTTAATCCCCGCCTATGAACGCGCTTGCAAGGAGAAAACTGGGCCGGCCCAGCACGGCTTACCTAGCTCCCCGCGCTAAGGCCCAAGCCAGCTCTTCCCTTTTTCCTACTTTTACTTCCTATATCCAGATATTATCTCCTCTATAAATCATTTAAAAAAATGAAAAACAACAAATATTACCTAGATACAAATTTAAAATTGATCAAAAAAGTATCAAAGAACAACAAAAAATGAAAAACAACAAAATATTTACCATAAGTCCCTTGCCCAAATTTACATTCTTTATTTTCTGGTATTAAATTACCAAAAAGTATCCAATACACTTATTAAATTCTCCAAGGAGTTTTACAACCCCAATTTGACCAAAACCACTTTGTACTGCTACCTATCAGCAGTACCTTGTGTTTCACCTTGGCCCCATCCTCATTTTCTTCCTGTAATGACCCTGGTAAAAATAAAAAATAAAACCCTTTAATGACTTCATGAAATTATCTAGGTCAAACCAAAGGTATTATTGACCTAATTCCAACTCTAGAATATCACCAACACTAATACTTGTCAAATCCGAGCAGAACAAGAATTACAAAGCACCAGTTGATTTATTATGAATTAAACTGTTCTATGCATAATTAATTAATTATATAAATCACCCAGTAGTTTTGTAACTCTAAAAATGGTGGTTCCAATTTCTACAGAAAGGTATTCTAAATACCTAACATGTTTCGTTGGAATGATACTAAAAATTTCTGAATATTTAATATGGTTAAAAATATAAATACCATCGAGAACTATCTTTGGAAATTTCCCCAGGGAATTATGGTAAATATTTTGGGATGATTCCAACTCTCAGTGAATTAGTCCACCAAACAATACTTAACCATCCAAGGAAATAATTTTTGGAACCACAGATCATTTCTACTGAATTATTTCCTAAAACTAGAGCTTTTATCACTAGAAAATTCATTATAAATAAATGGTAATTGGTAAAATAGTGAAACCACTTTTATTGGTTTCATTTTATTAATAACTTTATGATGATATCATTTTTGCATATTGATATCATATAGAAATGGACCCTGGTTTAAAAAACCTTTACTAAGTAGTCCTAGCCTCCCAAATTCATTAAAAAAAAGCAAATGCTTTTCAAGCATTTCCTTTTTCTCTAAATCCAAGAACTCAAAACCTAATGAACCATAATCTTGTTTTGCACAATGCTTTTTGTATGGTTTTGATTATTGCATTGATTTGTATTGAATGTGGTGTTGTTTGCTTACACGTATGCTCAATAATGGCGGTAGTTGCGATTGTGTGACGCCGAGAAGAAGGAAGCATTGGACTAGTATTGATTATTAATCGTAGACGTCCCAACCTGATAAGGTAGAGATTCCTGTGTTTACAATGCTAGTCCCTGGACCAATAGCTGGCATCCATAGTTTAATATGTAATATCAAGAAAGAAAGGTCATATTACAACTTACAACTAGGAATAAAATAATTCATTACATCTTACATAGCTCATATGGCTATCTCATTACAATGCAGCAGATATAACTATATAGCATGGAGTCCTTCATCTTCATATGCCACATGCAATCATGTTGGTTGTATACATGTAATCCTACTAAACAAACTTCACTAACATCAAATAAACCTACAAAATAATAAGTTACAGCCACAAGGGTAAATACATTTGAATTATATTGGCAAGTGATACTATGGTAGAATAGTGGTATCTAACATCTATATGCATTTGGCTAAGTGTAGCTGAGGCTTGCTTTGCTCAAAAATAAGGTTTTCCTTATTAGTTGAAAACACTAAGTTTTTGTTTGTCAAAAATCACCCAAGGAACCACTAATAGAAATTTGTGAACCTTTACCCTTGTTCAACCACAAGTTTTTAACTTAGAAATTGGGATGAGGAGATCCTTGATATCTTTAATGTCTTGATGCTCAAATTTTCCATTGCCGGGGACACGGCTAAGTACTTAGGTTTTACCCTCTCGAGAGGTGGTGCACTTTCCCGACAAGACTCGACATGCATCGAGACGAGATCTTTCAGAAGCCTTACCTTAGAAAAAATTGACGCGTTCCATCCTATCACCCTACCACCTTCTTTCCATTCCACCCAGGTGATTCCTTCACATAGTTGTTCTATTAAGCAAGAATATAACTCATAAACTTTGCATAATATCATAGCATGAATAATCCACCCATGTTTTCTATTAGCTAAGCAAATCATAATAGTAGCAAGATTCTTCACTTAGGGAAAATTAAACTAAGAAAACATCTACTAGGATTTCCCAAGGCATACCTTATACTTAGAAAAATTGCATGCAAGTCCTACTCAAAATTATCACTAATGCATAGTCAAAATAATATGACAAAATATATGAAGCACCACTTGACTTTTTAGTAGAGAAACTAGGTTCACTCCTTGATCTTGCAATTGTCACACTCTTAAAAGTTCACTATAATTCAATCAAGCAAGCACATATTCAAAACTAGCATTCAAACAATTCACCACATAAAATGATAAAATCAAAGAAATGCATGCAAGCATGAAAAAAATTGTTTTATTGAAAAAGTGGTTTCTAATATGGCTATGAACATTTGAAAACACCTACTGGTCATTTATAAAAGTGGACAAACCATTTAAAACCAAGTTAGAGAAAAAGTCCTTTTTAAATCATTTTTGTTTTGCTAGAAATGCTTTTATCAAAGGAATAATTTATAGTGTTAGAAAAATATATTTTTAAATTTAAATGTTAGATTTTATGGTCAGAGAGTTCAAAACAAACCATTTGCAAAAGGTTTCACTCAAAATTCATTTTTAAAACAATTTTTATATCCAAAATAGTCCGAAACTTGTTTCTGCAAAAACACTCAATTTTTACAGAATCAAAATACTAAACTAAGGAAAAAGTTGCAATTTTTACATTTTTCTGATTCCATTGATATAAAATTTGTAATTTTTGGCCATGCAGAACAAAATTTATGATTTTTGCAAGTTTAAACATCCAAAACCATTTTCTGGAATTTTAAACAAACAGAACTGCCCACGCATCTGTTTATGATTGGTCCATACCGTTTCATGTGGATCGAGCTATGCGGACCGTAGAATCTAATTAGAATCACACGGCTCAGATGAGCACGTACCGCTTCACTACTCGTTCTATCCTATCCGCCAGATCTGCATCCAACGATCCAGAGCAGCTGACCATGGATGGGTGGCGCTAGCGACGGTGAGCGGCGGTGGCGCGTTTGGGCGGTGACGTTCCGGCGACTCTAGGGGGGAAGGGGGTGGGGAAGATCCTTACTGAGATCACAAAGGAGCTTTGGTGCTCAAGGTGGTCGCAGCTGGCGAAGGGGCGTACGGAATCGCTGTGTGCTGCTCGCCGGAGATGTCACTGGCGTCGGGTCACGCACGGCTTCATCGGAGGAGAATATCTAGAATGCAAGCGAGCAAAGAAACGCGTCAGGAAGGTGCGCACAGTTCAAGGATCGCGGGGACACTCACCAGAGAGTAAGGGGCGCACGAGGTCGTCGGCTATGGCTCACCGGAGTCGAGCTTGTCGTTGGTGGCGCTCAGACGTGGACAAAGCCGAGGATGTGGGGCATGCACGGGAAAACGGAGACCACTGGCAGGTGCGTGGGATGATGGCGAGCACATCTGTGTGAGCTAGGGCAAGGGGCGCGGTCTGGGCTCACCGGAATTTGAGCTAGAGCTCGTCGGAGCAGTGGTGGTGCGGGACGAAATTAGCACAGCCTAGGGGTGATTGTTTGCGGGAGAGTGGGGGGAAACAGAGAGGGAAGGGAGGCGCTTTAACGAGCGTGGTCAGAGGAGGGATTTACTCACAAAATCAATGGAATTGAAGCCGAGGGATTAACGTAGGAAATGGCCGGGGAGGGGGAAAATAACAGGTCGCGGGTGAGGAAGATGATGCCAACGTGGCGTGGGTCCACGGGGTCAGCGAGGTGAGGGGGTAGAGGTCGCGATTATAAAATGAAAAGAAGAGGGGTGTGTTTCCCGGGTGGACTACAAGTTGGGCCTGCTAGGCTGGTAGGTGGGTTGGGTCGTTTCTATTTTTTTGTTCTCTGTTTCTTTATCTTTTTCTTTTTTCTAATTTCTGTTTTCATTCAAATCAAATGTATTAAACTTTAATTTGATTTTAAATTTTTGCAAAACCTTTTTAGTAGGCTTTTATCTGTTTATTAATGTGCTTAATAGCCCACCTTGGATTAATTCAAACATTCTCTTATGATTTATTATTTAATTAAATTAGGTCTTTTGTCTTTATAAAATTGAGTATGGTTTAAACCCATATTATTTTATTCAAATAATCCTTTATTCTCTTTTAAGTTAATTAGAAAACTTTTAATCCATTTTGGCAATTTCAATTATTTTTCTCGTGTTTTAATTAATCATTTATATTAGGCAATTTTGTCTTTATTCAAATAAAATCAAATATGGTTAAAATCCCATATAATTTTATTTAAATAATCTTTATTCCTTTATTTTTATTTAGACTATCTTTATTCCATTTGTTTATGGATTTGGCCAAGATTTAATTTGACTTTTAAATATTCCTTATTTATTTAATTCTTCCTTTATCTTATAAAATTCATATCTTTTTATTTATAGCTACAAAATTGGTGATTCCACTTTCTAAAATTTTATTTAATAATTATTTATCTTTTAAAATACCTTTAGGATTACTTTCCTCACAATTTAGTGCTGATTTTAGTTAGGAGCTTTATTAGTCTTAGAATTATTTATCTTATTAATATCATAAGTTTTTATCTATGGCTCCAAATCTAATGAAACCAATTTACATGGTTTTATAACATTTTTGTTTACCATTTTTTATCATTTAGAAATGTTTGTTGCTAAATTTTTATATGGAACAAGGTCATAGTTTTCGGTGATGTGAAAATGATTTCTCTCATTAGGGTTTAGTTTTTTTTTACTTTTCCAAGTTCTTAAAATTCAAGATTCTTTCCATGCAAGAATGCATTTGATATTTGGAATATTTGTTTGTTGTCTTTTATTCAAATTTTGTTCAACTAGGGTTTTGATGTTTCCATTTACAAGCAAAAGTTTCTTTTCACCCTAAATTTCAATAATTATTTATTTTTTTTGTTTATTTTTCACGTTTGAAAACTTGGAGAATTTTGGGATGTGACAGACTACCACCCTTAAAAGGAATCTCGTCTCGAGATTCGGGAAGGCTAGAGGTTACAAGTTGGCTTGAAGACAACTAGGGTACTACCACCCTTAAAAGGTTTTTAACTGGATTATAACTTGGCTTACTTGGTGTCTTGATGTAACTTCTCTGGACAGTTGTTTGCATAGTGTCCCTTATTTCCACATTTGAAACATGTGACAAGGTTGATGCCTCTCATAGGTTTGCTTGTATTGTATTTCTCCTTTTCTGGGCAATGTGATGCATAATGTCCTAGCTCTTTGCATTTGTGGCACATCACTTGGCTAATATCCTTCTTCTTGTTGTGTCTCTCTAAAGCTAGAAGGGCCCTTAGTTCATGTTCTTCATATTTCACCACAAATGTGGGAAAACTTCCTTGGTTCTTTGAACGATTCCTAGATAACGTCCATGTTTCCTCTTTTGTACACCATAGTGGGTTACAATGTATGGAGGTGCATACTGAGACTTTTTGTCTTCATCCTTCTTGGTATATGTTGTACCTTCATGGGTGTTTCCAAAGACTTGATGTTTTCCATCCTTAGCTTGATGTTTCATCTGTTGAACTATAGGATAGATGGGGCATTGGACAGGGACATGATCATTTACTTCACATAGGAAACAAGAAACTTGAGATGTGGGGCATTATCTAGATGGATGTTTCTCTTCACAATTAGGGCATTGGTCCATATGCTCTTTGTAAGTGTGTCCTATGTCTCCATAGATTTTGCAAGCTTGAGTTCCTTCGATAATATCATCCTTGATATGATTGTTTTCACAATCTCCCTGGGAAGGGTTGCTTCTCATGTTGATCATTTGATTGGTCATCCATTGCAACAATTGGGATTGGGCTTCCAAGAACTATAGCATGGTTGGGTCTAACTCAATGTTGTTGGCTAAAAACCGAGTTGTCACTTGATTCAACTGGGCTTAGGTTACTAGCAGTTGTTCTCTCATGTGTATCTCTTGGTTGTTGTTCTCACCATCCTTGATGTTGGAGTTGTGGTCACTTGGATAAGTCATCTGTTTGGGTTGGATTGGGATTACATTAGGCAAAAGATTTTCTAGAGGAAGAATTCTACTCAGACAAAAAACCTCACACAAAGCAATGTGCAAGAAATCACAATTATGCATTCCACTCAAACAACAAGGTTCAAGCATATTTTTAGGCAACAAAATATTTTTTCTACACCACAAAAGTTGGTGTGATCAATAAATCGATTAAACTAAAGAATAGTATGGTGGTCCAACTATAGGGTTCACTTGAGGTCATTCTATCTTCTTAGTTAATACATCATGAGCCAGATCATGGTATCCTTGAAAGAAAATCTTGTATTTTGGTCACAAGCTCAAAGGTGATGATGGTTCCTTCTAAGTTGTGTTTCCTTAGTCTTCCAAGTCTTCAGTATTATTCTTGTCTCACTTGTAGTCCTTAGTGATGTCCAAATTGAAGTCCTTGGTGATATTGTAGTTGAATTCATTGGTGATGGTGAAGTCCTTACTCATGTGGAAGTTTTTGTCCATCAAGTTGGAAAAAGAAGAGGTGTAGAATCAAAACAAAATGTTGAGGAATCAGTTTACAAGATTGTTTGTATATAAGTTTTGAACAAATACAACTCCTATTTTTCTAAGGGGTTTTGTCCAATCCCAGGTTTACAATCCTATAGGCAACACAGTGCTCTGATACCATTTGTAGAGGTCCCAACCTAATAAGGTAGAGATCCCTGTGTTTATAATGCTAGTCCCTGGATCAATAGCTAGCATCCACAGTTTAAGATGTAATATCAAGAAACAAAGGTCATATTACAACTTACAACTAGGAATAAAATAATTCATTACATCTTACATAGCTCATATGGCTATCTAATTACAATGCAGCAGATATAACTATATAGCATGGAGTCCTTCATCTTCATATGCTACAGGCAATCATGTTGGTTGTAGACTTGTAATCCTACTCAACAAACTTCACTAACATCAAACAAACCTACAAAATAATAAGTTATAGCCATAAGGGTCAATACATTTGAATTGTATTGGCAAGTGATTCTATGGTAGAATAGTGGTATCTAACGTCTATATGCATTTGGATAAGTGCAGTTGAGGCTTGCTTTGCTCAAAAATAAGGTTTTTCTTATTAGTTGAAACACTAAGTTTTTGTTTGTCAAAAATCACCCAAGGAACCACCAATAGAAATTGGTGAACCTTTACTCATGTTCAACGACAAGTTTGTAACTTAGAAATTGGGATGAGGAGATCCTTGATAGCTTCAATGTCTTGATGCTCAAATTTTCCATTGCCGGGGACACATCTAAGTACTAGGTTTACCCTCTCGAGAGGTGGTGCACTTTCCCCACAAGAATCGACATGTATCAAGACGAGATCTTTCAGAAGCCTTCCCTTAGACCAAATGTACGCGTTCCATCCTATCACCCTACCACCTTCTGTCCATCTGGCTAATTTATTCCAACCTATATGATCAAGGAAGAGCCCATATTGCCATGTGGTTGCACTAGAAGCTTCTCAACACTTAACATCTCCAATCTCTTTGTTCCTGGGTGACTTTCCACAAGTGAGATACACCAGGGAGGCCATAGAAATGGTCCTTGATTAACCACTCAACTCAAACCATTCTTTCCATTCCACCCAGGTGATTCATTCACATAGTTGTTTTATTAAGCAAGAATATAAGTCATAGACTTTGCATAATATCATCGCATGAATAATCCACCCATGTTTTATATTAGCTATGCAAAGCATAATAGTAGCAAGATTCTTAACTTAGGGAAAATTCCACTAAGACAAGATCTACTAGGATTTCCCAAGGCATAGCTTATACTTAGAAAAATTGCATGCAAGTCCTACTCAAAATTATCACTAATGCATAGTAAAAATAATAGGACAAAGTATATGAAGCACCACTTGCCTTTTTAGTAGAGAAACTAGGTTCACTCCTTGATCTTGCAATTGTCACACTCTTCAAAGTTCACTATAATTCAATCAAGCAAGCACATATTCAAAACTAGCATTCAAACAATTCACCACATAAAATGATAAAATCAAAGAAATGCATGCAAGCATGCAAAAGATTGTTTTATTGAAAAAGTGGTTTCTAATATGGTTATGAACATTTTAAAACACCTACTGGTCATTTATTAAAGTGGAAAAACCATTTAAAATCAAGTTAGAGAAAAAGTCCCTTTAAAATCATTTTTGTTTTGATAGAAATGCCTTTATCAAAGGAATAATTTATAGTGTTAGACAAATATATTTTTAAATTCAAATGTTAGTGTTTATGGTCAGAGAGTTCGAAACAAACCATTTGCAAAAGGTTTCACTCAAAAATCATTGTTAAAACAATTTTTATATCCAAAATAGTCCTAAACTTGTTTCTGCAAAAATACTCAATTTTCCAGAATCAAAATACTAGACAAAGTTGCAAAGTTTACATTTTTATGATTCCATTGATATAAAATTTGTATTTTTTGGCCAAGCAGAACAAAAGTTATGATTTTTGCAAGTTTAAACATTCAAAACCATTTTCTGGAATTTTAAACAGACAGAACTGGCCACGCGTCTGTTTATGATTGGTCCATACCGTTTTGTGTGGATCGAGCTATGCGGACCGTAGAATCTAATTAGACTCACACGGCTTAGATTAGCACGTACCGCTTCGCTACTCATTCTATCCTATCTGCCAGATCTGCATCCAACGATCCAGAACAGCTGACCATGTGTCAACACCCGGATTTTTCAATCCTAGATGCCTGTTATGCCATACATCGCAATCCCAGGATTACCATTTTAGCGAGACATAACAGAATTGGATACCATATTACTTCATCCATTACAAACGATACATAAGTTCTTACACAAATAGGGATCTCATGATCCAGTTCTTAATACAACATCAAGCAGCAGAATACGTAATAATAACGGTAGCGTAGGCGAAGCTCCATCTTCGGGGTCACAGGCAATGCTGACGATGGGAGATGATCCTAGTTGTCGTAACCTTCCTGGGGTCCATCCTCTAGGTACTCCTCTTCATAGTCTGGCCATGGGAATAGCCAGGGACAAAGCCATGAGTACTCTTTAAGTACTCGCAAACTAATACTAACAGGTAAGGGGTTTTTGGATAATAGGACACTAGGCTCTAGGGTTGTTTTGCAAAAAGCCAGGTTTATCTTTAATAAGTTCCGAAGCTAGTCACAGTTTTATAACTCCTAAGTGGGATCTTGTAATCTAGGTCACAACACTGTTGTGGTCAAGTCATAGTCGCAATTCATTTCACAAGTCATTTTAAAAGTCTGACGGGGGAACAATATGGCCACTCCAACTGTCCATAACCGCGGACGCGGCTATTCGAATAGTTTGACACTCTGCAGAGATTGTACACTTTCACCACAACATTCGATACATCCGTCAGGAACAAATCCTGAATTCACCATAATCAGTATGCGGATAATCAATCCTAACCTTTCGATTACACGACCTAGTATAAGCACCTCTCCTGTGAGTTTGGCCTCCCAACCATGACCACTGTCATCTTGGGTACTGCACAGGTGGACAATCTTCACAAGGTAGCCTCAGCTCAGACCTTGGCCGGGAGGGAACTAATACTAAGGTATATAAGTTTCCAGTCAAGCCCTACCCAATATTCGGGTATTGTGGTTGTACGCAAAAATTGGAATGGTATCGCATCCAGACAACCATCAGTTTTATAAAGGGCTAAGGCTCATGCCTCAATATTTTCATCACCAAAATCATCAAGGGTTTGGAAACACATGTCCAAAACATTTCAATAGAATGATCCATCATTCCAAGGTTTTCATAACCATTTTTCCACCAAGTATTCCCATCTAAAGTTGATCAAGTTTTATGCTTAGCACTAGCATCTACAGGTGGGGGTGGTACTAATGACGGTGGTAACAAGTGGAGTTTCACTAAGTCCAACATTATATCTTAGACTGAGATCAAGGTTTCTAGCTTAGGCCAAATTTTATGCTCTTTAAGCAACCTTCAGCACAACTGTCTAGTATCTACCAAACTCTTAGGTAGACTCTAAGTAAGCTTTGATAAAGAAATAAAGTAAGAAGCTTGCCATAAAACTAGGATTGGTTTAGCAAGTAGGTATGATCACATATGCTTAAGGCATATAGTATTCATATCACAAGTAGGGGTTTGTGGCATCAGTAGGGTATCTTGCAAGTGTTAGCTTGCATTGGTATAGTATCAGCTTGCATCAGTGTCAATATAAGCTTGCATAGTTACTAGCTTGCCTTGTGCAGAGCAGTGGTTGAAGTCCTCCTCGGCTTCCTCTTCGTAGTATCCTCCGTCCTCCTCGTAGTATCCTTGGTCGGTACTAGCGTCTATGAATAAATACGAGGTACACAATCACCAAACAATACTTAACTACTTGCAATCATCACACACAAGGGTCCTATAGATGATCTAGCATCATCTCTAACATTACAAGGTTAAGGCTTGGTTTAAACCTTTTTATTTTAGAAAAGTAATTTCTACCCATTGAAAAACTACTTAAGATTTAATATTCTCTAAACTAAACATGGGATCATTTTGACACATGTCATCACCACATATTTTAGTCCATGGGAATGTGATTTAAAGTAGTGTCACAATTTAATAAGGTTTTACCCTTTTATTTCAATTAATTAAAGTGGCTAGAAATGCTTATGAAGCATTATTTTATTACTTGAATATTATTTCTGCAAGTAAACCTATATATTTTTATATAATCTGAAAGGTATGTTTAAATGTGATTTTTGAGAGTTGGAATCAACTCAAAAGCTTTTATGGTTTAAATTTTAAAAATGTTTGAATACAGAAAAGCTTTTGCCTTGTTATTTTTGCTATGGATGATCTACTGATCCAAATGACTTGAATCCAACGGGCTTGGATTAAGCATTCACAGACCTTTCCAACAAAATTGGTTTCATCCAATTTGATGCACTGAATCGATCTGGGTTGATTTTTGAAGTTGGGTACAGAAGTATGTTTGAATTTAAAAAGAAAAGGTTTAATTTGAATTGCTAGGCTGCGCGGGAAATTCTAACGGGCCGGCCTGCTAAGCGCAGTGCTCCCGCGGGCTGCGTAAGTGGGTGTCCCCACTCGTCAGTGACACGGGACTGGGCGAAGCGGTATGGGGCAACGTGGATCGTTCGATCTAGTTCTAATCCAACGGCTGAGGGTCATCGTCGACTCGAGACAGCTCCGGCGAGAACGAAACCTAGCGCGGCCAGTGAGGGGTGCTGGGGGCTCACCGGGGTACTGGCGAGGGTCGGCGAGGCGGGCGAACGACAAAGTCGACGACAGCGAACCTCCTGGTACCAGTGGCTTCTCCTGGGGCGGCTCAAATCGCTGGCTCCCTTCTTCTCCGGCAGCGGCAGGCTCCGGTGAAATTCCGGTGATGTGGTGCTCGCCTTGCTCTGAGAATGGTGTGGCACGGTCAGTGGGGAGAGGTGAGTGAGATGGTGTGAAGAAATCGTGCGGGGGTGTCCTCTATTTATAGTCGAGCGAGGGGACCGTCGGTGCGCAAGGTGAGCTTATCGGGGGCGACATTACAGGCGGCTAATGGCATGGGCAAGGGTAGGGGACGGTGTTGTGTCTCCTGGCGATGCTCAACGACATGATCGCGAGGCATGGGGCGGTGCGGTTTGGTCTGGAACGGGCGGCGCTCTGCGCGGCAGAGGCGGCGTCTTCGACGGCGGGCGGTGGCTGTATGGCACGGGGCGGCAAACGGGGGTGTCTGGCGGTCTCCTGGGTCGGTGGTGATCGTGTATGCACGCGGTGAGGGCGGCGCGCGGTCTGTGGGTGATGGTCGAGGGTGGCGCTCTGGCGCACGCTCGGCATGGTCTGGGCGTGTCTCGTGCGTGTGGTCCAGGGCTTGGCAACGCACACGGCTGGGACAGGCAGTGGCGGTGGACGGTGGGCTGCCTCCCAGACAAGGTTGGCACGGCTAGTTCTTCCTCTAGCCTGCTGTCCACAATGGGTGACATGGGGTTGCTCGGTTGTTCACCATTAATGGCAATGGCAAGCTCACAGGGGTGCTAGTGTTGGGCTAATCTTTCTAGATGATCTACTGGGTTGTGTGTGAGCTAACTAGGGAACAAGTTAGGCTCAAAACACTGCACACTATAGTGTTTGATGTTTTCTTTGATTTGTGTCTACAACCTGTTTGATAAAATGGCCGCATGAAATCAAGTTTTGAATTTTGAAAGGATTTTTGGTGGGTTTGCTAGATTGGTTCTGGTGAGTCTGCAGATGCTTGGGTTTTGAAAGTTGAGCTTGTTTGGGTGGGTTTTGGAAAAGTGGGATCTTCCCATATGAAGAAGATTCAATTTTGAATTGTCATTTAAACTATGCATTTGAAAGTTTCTGGATGATCACAAAGTGGGCCTTGATACTTTGTTATGAGTACATTCAAGGGGTGCAAAGATCCAGAAAAGTTTCTGTTAGGTTTTGAAAGTTTGAGACAGCCAAAGTAGGCATTGGAGTTAAATTGGTCAAATTGACCATTCACTTAATATATTTGTTTTGATTTACTTGTCTTTAGGAAAAGTGTGGAAAATGTTTTAGATGATGTTATTTTCACCTAAGAAACATTTTACAAGCAATGGTTCACACAAACAAGGTGGTTTTTAAAGAAATTCAAAATTCATGCATACACATATACATGCATTCATGAATTCATTTAGAAAAGTTTTTGTTAACCCTAAACTTGATGATTAGTGTTTTGATGATCTAAGTTTGATATTTTTGGGATGTTACAAACCTGCTCCCCTTAAACAAAATCTCGTCCCGAGATTTGAAAAGGACGAAAAGATTACCTAGGATTTGAAGAGATCTGGAAACTCCGTTCTGATGTGATCTTCGTGTTCCCAGGTAGCCTCCTCTTCTGTGTGGTTGCTCCACTGAATCTTGAGAAACTTGATGCTTCGGGTTCCGGTAGTTCGAAAAGCTTCTTCCAATATACGGATGGGTACTTCGGGATAGGTTAGGTCATTGTTGATCTCTATGGTGTGGTGATCGATATTCTTGAACACTTCGGTCTTCTCGGGGACTTCGAGACATTTGCGAAGTAACGAGATATGGAACACATTGTGCACCGCTGACATCTCTTCAGGTAGTTCCAGTTGATACGATACTTCTCCTCGATGGTTCAAAATTTTGAAAGGTCCGATATATCTGGGGGCTAACTTTCCTTTGAGTTGGAAACGTTGCATTCCCTTCAATGGCGACACTTTCAGATAAACAAAATCTCCGATGTTGAAGGCGAGGTCTCGACGTCTCTTGTCGGCGTAACTCTTTTGTCGGGATTGGGCTGTCTTGAGGTGTTCACGAATCTTGTGAACCTTCTCTTCTGCTTCTCGTAGGATGTCGTGTCCGAAGATCTAACTCTCTCCTACCTCCGACCAGTTCAAAGGGGTGCGGCACTTTCTTCCGTACATAAATTCAAATGGGGCCATTTGCAAACTGGCTAGGTAACTATTGTTGTATGAAAATTCTTTAAACGGCAGACAGTCTTCCCACTTGGATCCATATTCTAACACACATGCTCTAAGCATATCTTCGAGTATTTGGTTTACTCGCTCCGTTTGTCCATCGGTTTGAGGGTGATACGCGGTACTGAAGTCTAGGCAGGTTCCTAAACCTTCTTGGACTTTCTTCCAGAATCTCGAGGTAAACTGAGTTTCTCGATCCGAGACTATGTTCTTGGGGACTCCGTGCAAACTAACGATCCTAGCAATGTATAACTCCGCTAGCTTCGAACTCTGATAGGTAGTTTTGACGGGCAAGAAATGGGCGACTTTGGACAATCTGTCCACTATGACCCAAATAGAGTCATTTCCCCTACTAGAAGTAGGTAGTCCAGTAATAAATTCCATTCCTACAGAATCCCATTTCCATTCCGGAATTTGCAAAGGTTGCAACAATCCAGCGGGTCTTTGATGTCCTGCCTTGACTCGCTGACATATATCACAATTGGCGATATAGCTTCCGATTTCTCTCTTCATCTTATGCCACCAAAATTGCTCTTTCAAATCTTGATACATCTTAGTTCCTCCAGGATGGATAGAATAAAGAGTATCGTGAGCCTCCTTCAAGATAACTTCTTTCAACTCCGAATCTGCTGGTACACAAAGGCGTCCTTTGTACCACAAAACTCCTTCTTCGTCCTCGGTGAATCCGGGTACTTTGCCTGTACCAATACGACGCTTGATTCCGTCGATACTGGCATTTCCCTTCTGCGCCTCTTTAATCTGACTGATCAAAGTGGGCTGAAGTTTGATGCTAGCCAAAAATCCTTCACTTACTAATTCCACTCGAAAATCTTCCATCTCTTTGTGCAAACTTGGTTGCCCCTTCAAAATCATGGAGTTCAAGTGGCACGGCAATCTGCTAACGGCATCGGCTACCACATTGGCTTTTCCAGGATGATAGTGAATGTCCAGGTCGTAGTCCTTGATTCGCTCAATCCATCTTCTCTGCCTCATATTCAGCTCCTTCTGAGTGAATATATACTTTAGGCTCTTGTGATCCGAATAAATCTCACAACGGTTTCCCATCAGGTAATGTCTCCATGTCTTTAGGGCTAGAACTACGGCTGCGAGTTCGAGGTCATGGGTTGGGTAATTTTGTTCATGTTGCTTCAATTGTCGCGATAGATAAGATATAACTTTGCCTTCTTGCATTAGAACACATCCGAGACCAATCTTGGATGCGTCACAATACACATCGAAGGGCTTCATGATATCCGGCATGATCAAGATTGGGGCTGAAATCAATCTCCTCTTGAGTTCTTGAAAACCCGCTTCACACTTTTCTGTCCATTCAAACTTCTTGTCCTTCTTCGGCAATTGGGTCATGGGTCTGGCGATACTCGAAAATCCTTCTACGAATTTGCGGTAATATCCCGCCAATCCGAGAAAAGCACGAACTTGGGTTTGAGTGGTTGGGGCTTGCCAATCTTCTACATCTTTTACTTTGGCAGGGTCCACGGCAATTCCTCCGGCTGATACAATGTGACCGAGGAATCCTACTTCCTGTAACCAGAATTCACATTTGCTAAATTTTGCATACAACAGATGCTCTCTAAGGGTTCCAAGAATGGTCCTTAGGTGTAGCTCATGTTCTTCTTCCGATTTGGAATAAATCAGAATGTCATCGATGAAAACAATGACAAACTTATCCAGGAAATCCATAAAAATCTTATTCATGAGATTCATGAAATAAGCGGGGGCATTGGTTAATCGAAAAGAAATGACTGTATACTCATACAATCCATATCTGGTGGTGAAGGCAGTCTTTGGGATATCCTCTGCACGAATTTTGAGTTGATGATAGCCGGTTATAAGATCAATCTTAGAAACACCTGGGCACCGGTCAACTGATCAAACAAATCTTCTATCTTAGGCAAGGGGTACTTGTTCTTGATGGTGACATCATTCAACTTTCGATAATCCGTACACAAACGGTTACCTCCATCTTTCTTGTCCATAAACGAGACAGGTGATCTCCATGGGGACGCACTTGGTTGAATCAATCCGATTTCTAGCATGGAATCCAGTTGCTTCTTCAGTTCTTCTAGTTCTGACGGGTTCATACTATAGGGTCTCTGGGCTATGGGTCCTGTTCCGAGGATTAGTTCGATGATAAACTCGATATCCCGATCTGGGGGCATACCGGGCAAAACATCTGGAAATACATCGGGGTATTCGCAGACTATCCGAACTTGGTCAATGGTAGGTTGGGCTAAACTCTTGTTACACTTGAATTGGCGAGGTAAGGTTTCAGATATATGCTCGACTGATATTCCGGTGGTACTGGTCATGGTAATGGCTTTCTTGGCACAGTCAATCAATCCTTTATGCTTGGACATCCAATCCATTCCTAGTACTACTTCCAAACCTTTAGTTCCGAGTACTATTAGGTTAGCATAAAAATCTATGCCATGGATTCGGATAGGGACGGCTTTGCAAATTTGCCTAGCCTTGGTGGTTGATCCGGGAATTTGTACAATCATCACATGCTTCAATTTGGTTGGTTGAATTTTACTAGTGCAGGCAAATTCTTCGGTGACAAATGAATGTGATGCACCAGAATCAAACAACACTCTTGCAAGTACTGAATTAACAGAAAACATACCCAGCACGACGTCTGGCGCTTCCTGAGCTTCTTCAGCATGCATGAGAAAAAGACGGCCATTGCGGTTGAGTGAATTCCCTGGGGCAAATCTTCTCCCTGGCTGGACACGACGCTGCTGCTGAGCTGGGACATTGGCGTTGGGGGCTATGGCATTCTTCTTGTTGGGGCACTCGTTGGAATAGTGGCCTTTATTTCCACAGTCATAACAGGTCACTTGTGACTTGTCCTTGGCTGCGATAGGCACATCATTGCTTCCAGTCCTTGGGGCAGTGTTGGGGTTGGTGGTAGTATTGTTGGTGTTGAACTTGGGTGGGGCACGGGTGAAATTGCTAGAGTTGCCGGGGTTGTTGTGATTTCCTCCGGGTCTAGGGTTTCCACGGTTGGGATAGGTCGGACGGGTCATAGGGGGTCTGTTGGTTCTTGGGGCAAATCCTGGAGATGGGTTGGGGCGATACTTTGGGGTCTGATGGGTTCCGGGTTGATGCATCATGCGACGCTTGCGGTTCTCATTGGCTTGGTTGATCTTTCCTTCCATTTGGATAGCAGAGTCGACAAGGGCTTCAATATCAACAAAGGGGATATTGACTAACACCGTCTGCATCTCGTCATGCAGACCATTGAGGAATCTTTCTTTCTTCTTGGCTTCGGTGTCTATTTCGTCCGGGGCATACCTAGCTAATGACCAAAATTTGTCACGGTATTCCTCTACAGTCATCCTTCCTTGCTTCAACTCTCTAAACTCGTCTCTCATTCTCTTGATTAAACCTAGTGGCACATGGGTTCTGCTAAACTTGACCTTGAATTCCTCCCAGGTCATCATCTGGCCTCCGGTCATTGCACGAACACTGTTCCACCATGCCCTGGCATCTCCGGCTAGATAATGGGTGGCGAACAAGACTTTCTCGTTGGCTTCCACTCCGGCTACTTCTAAGTTATTTTCCATGGTTTGCAGCCAATCATCGGCGTCTAGGGGTTCTTCCGACTTGGTGAAAACGGGTGGGTTGGTATTCTGGAAATTCTTGAGCTTAGATCCGTGGTTGTCCTGATTTCCATGGCCTTGGTTGTTGTGGGCTAGCTGGGCTATCTGTTGCAGAGTTGCTAGGTTGGCTTGACGTTCCGCTCTTTCAGCTTCGCGGTCAGAAGGCAACATTTGCAGGATCTGCAACATCGGGTCCGAGGCTGAACCACTTCCTCCACGTGGCATCTGAAGATTTAGATAGATCATGAGAAAAGAGGGAAATTGCTAAGGTTTTGGGTTTTTGAAAAGTTTTTGGAGTTTGACTCAAGTTTTCTAGCAACTTGCTTTTTCATTCATTCACTCATAGCACACAGTACAACACACACCACAACAAGGAAAAACAGATGGTTTTAAGAACCATTCTGGAATCTACGATACAGTGGGACCGACTACTACTCACTATGCTAGTGCTCAGTGCTACAACTCCTCGGAGTCTGTGGCTTCATCATCTTCAGGATCATCAATGAAGGCGAAATCATCCTCATCGGTGAAGAAGTCCATGGCCTGATCCTCCAGAAAATCATCGTCATCGTTGAGATAGGGGTAAGGGTCTCCACGAAGATCTTCTCCGGCATTCTCCCTTTCCTCCAACTGCATGTCCCTCTCGTGGATGGTCTCTTCCAGAGATGAGATGCGATGGCAAAGACGGGCAATAATGCGCTCCTTCTTGTCGAGCTGACGGCGGCGAGACTTGCGATCCTTTGCTAGCATGGCGATGGTCTGATCCTTCGTCTTGATGATGGCAGACTTGTGGTTGCAATAGTCACGGCAGTTGTCCAACTCTTGTTGACGATCATACATCATGAAACTAAGGTGGTCCAATTGATTCTTTGGCTCGGGGTGGTATGGGGCTTCCAGTGGTTGTCCATTTGCATCACGTCTTGGGAAAAACTCAAAGCGAGTACCCTTGATCTGATTGATGCTCTGCCCACACAGACGGGAAAGAGCTTCCTGCATTGCTCTGGCAAGTCCATCGAGCCAGTTGTTTTCCCTCAAGGTAAACTAAATTCCCTCCGCTGTGGGAGGTTCAATCTTTCCTCGGAGACTTGCAACAATTAGCCACTGCAGATCTTCTCCTCCTTGATCATTGAGCTGAGCTCCGAAGAACTCGGGGTGCGGACGCTCCAGAAGTTCCGAAAGCTGATCCAGATCCCTCTCAAAGATAAGGTCTCCTCCATTCCTGAGTTGATAAAACTTGCTGTACTTCACGTCCATCTATAAAAATAGAGGATGAGTAGATTAGCAGAGTGATCAAGTGTGTCAAAATTTTATCTATTTTGCAAGAGTTTTTGGGGAACATGAAGTTTTATGAAAGAATTAAAGAGATAAGAATGAGAATAGGTTTTTGTAAATATTTGTTTTCTTTGGTTTTTGAAACTAAGTTTTTTTTGGTTCAACGTCCAACCTAACTAGGGTCTCCTATGGTCAGGATGGCTCTGATACCAACTTGTCAACACCCGGATTTTTCAATCCTAGATGCCTGTTATGCCATACATCGCAATCCCAGGATTACCATTTTTGCGAGACATAACAGAATTGGATACCATATTACTTCATCCATTACAAACAATACATAAGTTCTTACACAAATAGGGATCTCATGATCCAGTTCTTAATACAACATCAAGCAGCGGAATACGTAATAATAACGGTAGCGTAGGCGAAGCTCCATCTTCGGGGTCACAGGCAATGATGACGATGGGAGATGATCCTAGTTGTCGTAACCTTCCGAGGGTCCATCCTCCAGGTACTCCTCTTCATAGTTTGGCCATGGGAATAGCCAGGGACAAAGCCATGAGTACTCCTTAAGTACTCGCAAACTAATACTAACAGGTAAGGGGTTTTTGGATAATAGGACACTAGGATCTAGGGTTGTTTTGCAAAAAGCCAGGTTTATCTTTAATAAGTTCCGAAGCTAGTCACAGTTTTATAACTCCTAAGTGGGATCTTGTAATCCAGGTCACAACTCTGTTGTGGTCAAGTCAAAGTCGCAATTCATTTCACAAGTCATTTTAAAAGTTTGACGGGGGAACAGTATGGCCACTCCAACTGTCCATAACCGCGGACGCGGCTATTCGAATAGTTTGACACTCTGTAGAGATTGTACACTTTCACCACAACATTCGATACATCCGTCAGGAACAAATCCTGAATTCACCATACTCAGTATGCGGATAATCAATCCTAACCTTTCGATTACACGCCCTAGTATAAGCACCTCTCCTGTGAGTTTGGCCTCCCAACCATGACCACTGTCATCTTGGGTACTGCACAGGTGGACAATCTTCACAAGGTAGCCTCAGCTCAGACCTTGGCCGGGAGGGAACTAATACTACGGTATATAAGTTTCCAGTCAAGCCCTACCCAATATTCGGGTATTGTGGTTATACGCAAAAATTGGAATGGTATCGCATCCAAACAACCATCAGTTTTATAAAGGGCTAAGGCTCATGCCTCAATATTTTCATCACCAAAATCATCAAGGGTTTGGAAACACATGTCCAAAACATTTCAATAGAATGATCCATCATTCCAAGGTTTTCATAACCATTTTTCCACCAAGTATTCCCATCTAAAGTTGATCAAGTTTTATGCTTAGCACTAGCATCTATAGGTGGGGGTGGTACTAATGAGGGGTGGTAACTAGTGGAGTTTCACTAAGTCCAACATTATATCTTAGACTGAGATCAAGGTTTCTAGATTAGGCCAAATTTTATGCTCTTTAAGCAACCTTCAGCACAACTGTCTAGTATCTACCAAACTCTTAGGTAGACTCTAAGTAAGCTTTGATAAAGAAATAAAGTAAGAAGCTTGCCATAAAACTAGGATTGGTTTAGCAAGTAGGTATGATCACATATGCTTAAGGCATATAGTATTCATATCACAAGTAGGGGTTTGTGGCATCAGTAGGGTATCTTGCAAGTGTTAGCTTGCATTGGTATAGTATCAGCTTGCATCAGTGTCAATATAAGCTTGCATAGTTACTAGCTTGCCTTGTGCAGAGCAGTGGTTGAAGTCCTCCTCGGTTTCCTCTTCGTAGTATCCTCCGTCCTCCTCGTAGTATCCTTGGTCGGTACTAGCGTCTATGAATAAATACGAGGTACACAATCACCAAACAATACTTAACTACTTGCAATCATCACACACAAGGGTCCTATAGATGATCTACAATCATATTTAACATTACAAGGTTAAGGCTTGGTTTAAACCTTTTTATTTTAGAAAAGTAATTTCTACCCATTGAAAAACTACTTAAGATTTAATATTCTCTAAACTAAACATGGGATCATTTTGACACATGTCATCACCACATATTGTAGTCCATGGGAATGTGATTCAAAGTAGTGTCACAATTTAATAAGGTTTTACCCTTTTATTTCAATTAATTAAAGTGGCTAGAAATGCTTATGAAGCATTATTTTATTACTTGAACATTATTTCTGCAAGTAAACCTATATATTTTTATATAATCTGAAAGGTATGTTTAAATGTGATTTTTGAGAGTTGGAATCAACTCAAAAGCTTTTATGATTTAAATTTTAAAAATGTTTGAATACAGAAAAGCTTTTGCCTTGTTATTTTTGCTATGGATGATCTACTGATCCAAATGACTTGAATCCAACGGGCTTGGATTAAGCATTCGCAGACCTTTCCAACAAAATTGGTTTCATCCAATTTGATGCACTGAATCGATCTGGGTTGATTTTTGAAGTTGGGTACAGAAGTATGTTTGAATTTAAAAAGAAAAGGTTTAATTTGAATTGCTAGGCTGCGCGGGAAATTCTAACAGGCCGGCCTGCTAAGCGCAGTTCTCCCGCGGGCTGCGTAAGTGGGTGTCCCCACTCGTCAGTGACACGGGGCTGGGCAAAGCGGTATGGGGCAACGTGGATCGTTCGATCTAGTTCTAATCCAACGGCTGAGGGTCATCGTCGACGCGAGACAGCTCCGGCGAGAACGAAACCTAGCGCGGCCAGTGAGGGGTGCTGGGGGCTCACCGGGGTACTGGCGAGGGTCGGCGAGGCGGGCGAACGACGAAGTCGACGACGGCGAACCTCCTGGTACCAGTGGCTTCTCTTGGGCGGCTCCAATCGCTGGCTCCCTTCTTCTCCGGCAGCGGCAGGCTCCGGTGAAATTCCGGCGATGTGGTGCTCGCCTTGCTCTGAGAATGGTGTGGCACGGTCAGTGGGGAGAGAGGAGTGAGATGGTGTGAAGAAATCGTGCGGGGGTGGCCTCTATTTATAGTCGAGCGAGGGGACCGTCGGGGCGCAAGGTGAGCTCGTCGAGGGCGACGTTACAGGCGGCTAATGGCATGGGCAAGGGTAGGGGACGGTGCTGTGTCTCCTGGCGATGCTCAACAACATGATCGCGAGGCATGGGGCGGTGCGGTTTGGTCTGGAACGGGCGGCGCTCTGCACGGTAGAGGCGGCGTCTTCGACGACGGGCGGTGGCTGTATGGCACGAGGCGACAAACGGGGGTGTCTGGCGGTCTCCTAGGTCGGTGGTGATCGTGTATGCACGCGGTGAGGGCGGCGCGCGGTCTGTGGGTGATGGTCGAGGGTGGCGCTCTGGCGCACGCTCAGCATGGTCTGGGCGTGTCTCGTGCGCGTGGTCCAGGGCTTGGCAACGCTCGCGGCTGGGACAGGCAGTGGCGGTGGACGGTGGGCTGCCTCCCAGACAAGGTTGGCACGGCTAGTTCTTCCTCTAGCCTGCTGTCCACAATGGGGTTTCATGGGGTTGCTCGGCTGTTCACCATTAATGGCAATGGCAAGCTCACAGGGGTGCTAGTGTTGGGCTAATCTTTCTAGATGATCTACTGGGTTGTGTGTGAGCTAACTAGGGAACAAGTTAGGCAAGAATCACTGCACACTATAGTGTTTGATGTTTGGTTTGATTTGTGTCTGCAACCTGTTTGATGAAATGGCCGCATGAAATCAAGTTTTGACTTTTGAAATGAATTTTAGTGGGTTTGCTAGATTGGTGCTGGTGAGTCTGCAGATGCTTGGGTTTTGAAAGTTGAGCTTGTTTGAGTGGTTTTTGAAAAAGTGGGATCTTCCCATATGAAGAAGATTCAATTTTCAATTGTCATTTAAACTATGCATTTGAAAGTTTCTGGATGATCACAAAGTGGGCCTTGATACTTTGTTATGCGTACATTCAAGGGGTGCAAAGATCCAGAAAAGTTTCTGTTAGGTTTTGAAAGTTTGAGACAGCCAAAGTAGGCATGGGAGTTAAATTGGTCAAAATGACCATTCACTTAATATATTTGTTTTGATTTACTTGTCTTTAGGAAAAGGGTGGGAAATGTTTTAGATGATGTTCATTTCACCTAAGAAACATTTTACAAGCAATGGATCACACAAACAAGGTGGTTTTAAAGAAATTCAAAATCCATGCATACACATATACATGCATTTATGGGTTTTAATTAGAAAAGTTTTTGTTAACCCTAATCTTGAGGATTAGTGTTTTTATGATATAAGTTTGATATTTTTGGGATGTTACAAACCTGCTCCCCTTAAACAAAATCTCGTCCCGAGATTTGAAAAGGACGAAAAGATTACCTAGGATTTGAAGAGATCTGGAAACTCCGTTCTGATGTGATCTTCGTGTTACCAGGTAGCCTCCTCTTCTGTGTGGTTGCTCCACTGAATCTTGAGAAACTTGATGCTTCGGGTTCCGGTAGTTCGAAAAGCTTCTTCCAATATACGGATGGGTACTTCGGGATAGGTTAGGTCAGCGTTGATCTCTATGGTCCGGTGATCGATATTCTTGAACACTTCGGTCTTCTCGGGGACTTCGAGACATTTGCGAAGTAACGAGATATGGAACACATTGTGCACCGCTGACATCTCTTCAGGTAGTTCTAGTTGATACGATACTTCTCCTCGATGGTTCAAAATTTTGAAAGGTCCGATATATCTGGGGGGCTAACTTTCCTTTGAGTTGGAAACGTTGCATTCCCTTCAATGGCGACACTTTCAGATAAACAAAATCTCCGATGTTGAAGGCGAGGTCTCGACGTCTCTTGTCGGCGTAACTCTTTTGTCAGGATTGGGCTGTCTTGAGGTGTTCACGAATCTTGTGAACCTTCTCTTCTGCTTCTCGTAGGATGTCGGATCCGAAGATCTGACTCTCTCCTACCTCCGACCAGTTCAAAGGGGTGCGGCACTTTCTTCCGTACATAAATTCAAATGGGGCCATTTGCAAACTGGCTTGGTAACTATTGTTGTATGAAAATTCTGCAAACGGCAGACAGTCTTCCCACTTGGATCCATATTCTAACACACATGCTCTAAGCATATCTTCGAGTATTTGGTTTACTCGCTCCGTTTGTCCATCGGTCTGAGCGTGATACGCGGTACTGAAATCTAGGCGGGTTCCTAAACCTTCTTGGACTTTCTTCCAGAATATCGAGGTAAACTGAGTTCCTCGATCCGAGACTATGTTCTTGGGGACTCCGTGCAAACTAACGATCCTAGCGATGTATAACTCCGCTAGCTTCGAACTCTGATAGGTAGTTTTGACGGGCAAGAAATGGGTGACTTTGGACAATCTGTCCACTATGACCCAAATAGAGTCATTTCCCCTACTAGAAGTAGGTAGTCTAGTAATAAAGTCCATTCCTACAGAATCCCATTTCCATTCCAGAATTTGCAAAGGTTGCAACAATCCAGCGGGTCTTTGATGTCCTGCCTTGACTCGCTGACATATATCACACTTGGCGATATAGCTTCCTATTTCTCTCTTCATCTTATGCCACCAAAATTGCTCTTTCAAATCTTGATACATCTTAGTTCCTCCGGGATGGATAGAATAAAGAGTATCGTGAGCCTCCTTCAAGATAACTTCTTTCAACTCTGAATCTGCTGGTACACAAAGGCGTCCTTTGTACCACAAAACTCCTTCTTCGTCCTCGGTGAATCCGGGTACTTTGCCTGTACCGATACGACGCTTGATTCCGTCGATACTGGCATTTCCCTACTGCGCCTCTTTAATCTGACTGATCAAAGTGGGCTAAAGTTCGATGCTAGCCAAAAATCCTTCACTTACTAATTCCACTCGAAAATCTTCCATCTCTTTGTGCAAACTTGGTTGCTCCTTCAAAATCATGGAGTTCAAGCGGCACGGCAATCTGCTAAGGGCATCGACTACCACATTGGCTTTTCTAGGATGATAGTGAATGTCCAGGTCATAGTCCTTGATTAGCTCAATCCATCTTCTCTGCCTCATATTCAGCTCCTTCTGAGTGAATATATACTTTAGGCTCTTGTGATCCGAATAAATCTCACAACGGTTTCCCATCAGGTAATGTCTCCATGTCTTTAGGGCTAGAACTACGGCTGCGAGTTCGAGGTCATGGGTTGGGTAATTTTGTTCATGTTGCTTCAATTGTCGCGATAGATAAGATATAACTTTGCCTTCTTGCATTAGCACACATCCGAGACCAATCTTGGATGCGTCACAATACACATCGAAGGGCTTCGTGATATCCGGCATGATCAAGATTGGGGCTGAAATCAATCTCCTCTTGAGTTCTTGAAAACTCGCTTCACTTGTCTGTCCATTCAAACTTCTTGTCCTTCTTCAGCAATTGGGTCATGGGTCTGGCGATACTCTAAAATCCTTCTACGAATTTGCGGTAATATCCCGCCAATCCGAGAAAAGCGCGAACTTGGGTTTGAGTGGTTGGGGCTTGCCAATCTTCTACATCTTTTACTTTGGCAGGGTCCACGGCAATTCTCCGGCTGATACAATGTGACCGAGGAATCCTACTTCCTGTAACCAGAATTCACATTTGCTAAATTTTGCATACAACTGATGCTCTCTAAGGGTTCCAAGAATGGTCCTTAGGTGTAGCTCATGTTCTTCTTCCAATTTGGAATAAATCAGAATGTCATCGATGAAAACAATGACAAACTTATCCAGGAAATCCATAAAAATCTTATTCATGAGATTCATGAAATAAGCGGGGGCATTGGTTAATCCAAAAGACATGACTGTATACTCATACAATCCATATCTGGTGGTGAAGGCAGTCTTTGGGATATCCTCTGCACGAATTTTGAGTTCATGATAGCCGGTTCTAAGATCAATCTTAGAAACACCTGGGCACCGGTCAACTGATCAAACAAATCTTCTATCTTAGGCAAGGGGTACTTGTTCTTGATGGTGACATCATTCAACTTTCGATAATTCGTACACAAACGGTTACCTCCATCTTTCTTGTCCACAAATAAGACAGGTGATCTCCATGGGGACGCACTTGGTTGAATAAATCCGATTTCTAGCATGGAATCCAGTTGCTTCTTCAGTTCTTCTAGTTCTGACGGGTTCATACTATAGGGTCTCTGGGCTATGGGTCCTGTTCCGGGGATTAGTTCAATGATAAACTCGATATCCCGATCTGGGGGCATACCGGGCAAAACATCTGGAAATACATCGGGGTATTCGCAGACTATCCGAACTTGGTCAATGGTAGGTTGGGCTAGACTCTTGTTACACTTGAATTGGCGAGGTAAGGTTTCAGATATATGCTCGACTGATATTCCGGTGGTACTGGTCATGGTAATGGCTTTCTTGGCACAGTCAATCAATCCTTTATGCTTGGACATCTAATCCATTCCTAGTACTACTTCCAAACCTTTAGTTCCGAGTACTATTAGGTTAGCATAAAAATCTATGCCATGGATTCGGATAGGGACGGCTTTGCAAATTTTCCTAGCCTTGGTGGTTGATCCGGGAATTTGTACAATCATCACATGCTTCAATTTGGTTGGTTGAATTTTACTAGTGCAGGCAAATTCTTCGGTGAAAAATGAATGTGATGCACCAGAATCAAACAACACTCTTGCAAGTACTGAATTAACAGAAAACATACCCAGCACGACGTCTGGCGCTTCCTGAGCTTCTTCAGCATGCATGAGAAAAAGACGGCCATTGCGGTTGAGTGAATTCCCTGGGGCAAATCTTCTCCCTGGCTGGACACGACGCTGCTGCTGAGCTGGGACATTGGCGTTGGGGGCTGTGGCATTCTTCTTGTTGGGGCACTCATTGGAATAGTGGCCTTTATTTCCACAGTCATAACAGGTCACTTGTGACTTGTCCTTGGCTGCGATAGGCACATCATTGCTTCCAGTCCTTGGGGCAGTGTTGGGGTTGGTGGTAGTATTGTTGGTGTTGAACTTGGGTGGGGCACGGGTGAAATTGCTAGAGTTGTCGGGGTTGTTGTGATTTCCTCCGGGTCTAGGGTTTCCACGGTTGGGATAGGTCGGACGGGTCATAGGGGGTCTGTTGGTTCTTGGGGCAAATCCTGGAGATGGGTTGGGGCGATACTTTGGGGTCTGATGGGTTCCTGGTTGATGCATCATGCGACGCTTGCGGTTCCCATTGGCTTGGTTGATCTTTCCTTCCATTTGGATAGCAGAGTCGACAAGGGCTTCAATATCAACAAAGGGGATATTGACTAACACCGTCTGCATCTCGTCATGCAGACCATTCAGGAATCTTTCTTTCTTCTTGGCTTCGGTGTCTATTTCGTCCGGGGCATACCTAGCTAATGACAAAAATTTGTCACGGTATTCCACTACAGTCATCCTTCCTTGCTTCAACTCTCTGAACTCGTCTCTCATTCTCTTGATTAAACCTGATGGCACATGGGTTCTGCTAAACTTGACCTTGAATTCCTCCCAGGTCATCATCTGGCCTCCAGTCATTGCACGAACACTGTTCCACCATGCCCTGGCATCTCCGGCTAGATAATGGGTGGCGAACAAGACTTTCTCGTTGGCTTCCACTCCGGCTACTTCTAAGTTATTTTCCATGGTTTGCAGCCAATCATCGGCGTCTAGGGGCTCTTCCGACTTGGTGAAAACGGGTGGGTTGGTATTCTGGAAATTCTTGAGCTTAGATCCGTGGTTGTCCTGATTTCCATGGCCTTGGTTGTTGTGGGCTAGCTGGGCTATCTGTTGCAGAGTGGCTAGGTTGGCTTGACGTTCCGCTCTTTCAGCTTCGCGGTCAGAAGTCAACATTGGCAGGATCTGCAACATCGGGTCCGGGGCTGAACCACTTCCTCCACGTGGCATCTGAAGATTTAGATAGATCATGAGAAAAGAGGGAAATTTCTAAGGTTTTGGGTTTTTGAAAAGTTTTTGGAGTTTGACTCAAGTTTTCTAGCAACTTGCTTTTTCATTCATTCACTCATAGCACACAGTACAACACACACCACAACAAGGAAAAACAGATGGTTTCAAGAACCATTCTGGAATCTACGATACAGTGGGACCGACTACTACTCACTACGCTAGTGCTCAGTGCTACTACTCCTCGGAGTTTGTGGCTTCATCATCTTCAGGATCATCGATGAAGGAGAAATCATCCTCATCGGTGAAGAAGTCCATGGCCTGATCCTCCAGAAAATCATCGTCATCGTTGTGATAGGGGTAAGGGTCTCCACGAAGATCTTCTCCGGCATTCTCCCTTTCCTCCAACTACATGTCCCTCTCGTGGATGGTCTCTTCCAGAGATGAGATGCGATGGCGAAGACGGGCAATAATGCGCTCCTTCTTGTCGAGCTGACGGCAGCGAGACTTGCGATCCTTTGCTAGCATGGCGATGGTCTGATCCTTCGTCTTGATGATGGCAGACTTGTGGTTGCAATAGTCACGGCAATTGTCCAACTCTTGCTGACGATCATACATCATGAAGCTAAGGTGGTCCAATTGAGTCTTCAGCTCGGGGTGGTATGGGGCTTCCAGTGGTTGTCCTTTTGCATCACGTCTTGGGAAAAACTCAAAGCGAGTACCCTTGATCTGATTGATGCTCTGCCCACACAGACGGGAAAGAGCTTCATGCATTGCTCTGGCAAGTCCATCGAGCCATTTGTTTTCCCTCAAGGTAAACTAAATTCCTTCCGCCGTGGGAGGTTCAATCTTTCCTCGGAGACTTGCAACAATTAGCCACTGCAGATCTTCTCCTCCTTGATCATTGAGCTGATCTCCGAAGAACTCGGGGTGCGGACGCTCCAGAAGTTTCGAAAGCTGATCCAGATCCCTCTCAAAGATAAGGTCTCCTCCATTCCCGAGTTGATAAAACTTGCTGTACTTCACGTCCATCTATAAAAAATAGAGGATGAGTAGATTAGCAGAGTGATCAAGTGTGTCAAAATTTTATCTATTTTGCAAGAGTTTTTGGGGAACATAAAGTTTTATGAAAGAATTAAAGAGATAAGAATGAGAATAGGTTTTTGTAAATATTTGTTTTCTTTGGTTTTTGAAACTAAGTTTTTTTTTGGTTCAACGTCCAACCTAACTAGGGTCTCCTATGGTCAGGATGGCTCTGATACCAACTTGTCAACACCCGGATTTTTCAATCCTAGATGCCTGTTATGCCATACATCTCAATCCCAGGATTACAATTTTTGCGAGACATAACAGAATTGGATACCATATTACTTCATCCAGTACAAACGATACATAAGTTCTTACAAAAACAGGGATATCATGATCCGGTTCTTAATACAACATCAAGCAGTGGAATACGTAATAATAACGATAGCGTAGGCGAAGCTCCATCTTCGGGGTCACAGGCAATGCTGACGATGGGAGATGATCCTAGTTGTCGTAACCTTCCTGGGGTCCATCCTCCAGGTACTCCTCTTCATAGTCAGGCCATGGGAATAGCCAGGGACAAAGCCATGAGTACTCTTTAAGTACTCGCAAACTAATACTAACAGGTAAGGGGTTTTTGGATAATAGGACACTAGGCTCTAGGGTTGTTTTGCAAAAAGCCAGGTTTATCTTTAATAAGTTCCGAAGCTAGTCATAGTTTTATAACTCCTATGTGGGATCTTGTAATCCAGGTCACAACTCTGTTGTGGTCAAGTCAAAGTCGCAATTCATTTCACAAGTCATTTTAAAAGTCTGACGGGGGAACAGTATGGCCTCTCCAACTGTCCATAACCGCGGACGCGGCTTTTCGAATAGTTTGACACTCTGTAGAGATTGTACACTTTCACCACAACATTCGATACATCCGTCAGGAACAAATCCTGAATTCACCATACTCAGTATGCGGATAATCAATCCTAACCTTTCGATTACACGCCCTAGTATAAGCACCTCTCCTATGAGTTTGGCCTCCCAACCATGACCACTGTCATCTTGGGTACTGCACAGGTGGACAATCTTCACAAGGTAGCCTCAGCTCAGACCTTGGCCGGGAGGGAACTAATACTAAGGTATATAAGTTTCTAGTCAAGCCCTACCCAATATTCGGGTATTGTAGTTGTACGCAAAAATTGGAATGGTATCGCATCCAGACAACCATCAGTTTTATAAAGGGCTAAGGCTCATGCCTCAACATTTTCATCACCAAAATCATCAAGGGTTTGGAAACACATGTCCAAAACATTTCAAAGAATGATCCATCATTCCAAGGTTTTCATAACCATTTTTCCACCAAGTATTCCCATCTAAAGTTGATCAAGTTTTATGCTTAGCACTAGCATCTACAGGTGGGGGTGGTACTAATGAGGGGTGGTAACTAGTGGAGTTTCACTAAGTCCAACATTATATCTTAGACTGAGATCAAGGTTTCTAGCTTAGGCCAAATTTTATGCTCTTTAAGCAACCTTCAGCACAACTGTCTAGTATCTACCAAACTCTTAGGTAGACTCTAAGTAAGCTTTGATAAAGAAATAAAGTAAGAAGCTTGCTATAAAACTAGGATTGGTTTAGCAAGTAGGTATGATCACATATGCTTAAGGCATATAGTATTCATATCACAAGTAGGGGTTTGTGGCATCAGTAGGGTATCTTGCAAGTGTTAGCTTGCATTGGTATAGTATCAGCTTGCATCAGTGTCAATATAAGCTTGCATAGTTACTAGCTTGCCTTGTGCAGAGCAGTGGTTAAAGTCCTCCTCGGCTTCCTCTTCGTAGTATCCTCCGTCCTCCTCGTAGTATCCTTGGTCGGTACTAGCGTCTATGAATAAATACGAGGTACACAATCACCAAACAATACTTAACTACTTGCAATCTTCACACACAAGGGTCCTATAGATGATCTAGCATCATCTCTAACATTACAAGGTTAAGGCTTGGTTTAAATCTTTTTATTTTAGAAAAGTAATTTCTACCCATTGAAAAACTACTTAAGATTTAATATTCTCCAAACTAAACATGGGATCATTTTGACACATGTCATCACCACATATTGTAGTCCATGGGAATGTGATTTAAAGTAGTGTCACAATTTAATAAGGTTTTACCCTTTTATTTCAATTAATTAAAGTGGCTAGAAATGCTTATGAAGCATTATTTTATTACTTGAACATTATTTCTGCAAGTAAACCTATATATTTTTATATAATCTGAAAGGTATGTTTAAATGTGATTTTTGAGAGTTGGAATCAACTCAAAAGCTTTTATGGTTTAAATTTGGAAAATGTTTGAATGCAGAAAAGCTTCTGCCTTGTTATTTTTGCTATGGATGATCTACTGATCCAAATGACTTGAATCCAACGGGCTTGGATTAAGCATTCACAGACTTTTCCAACAAAATTGGTTTCATCCAATTTGGTGCACTGAATCGATCTGGGTTGATTTTTTAAGTTGGGTACAGAAGTATGTTTGAATTTAAAAAGAAAAGGTTTAATTTGAATTGCTGGGCTGCGCGGGAAATTCTAACGGGCCGGCCTGCTAAGCGCAGTGCTCCCGCGGGCTGCGTAAGTGGGTGTCCCCACTCGTCAGTGACACGGGGCTGGGCGAAGCGGTATGGGGCAATGTGGATCGTTCGATCTAGTTCTAATCCAACGGCTGATGGTCATCGTCGACGCGAGACAGCTCCGGCGAGAACGAAACCTAGCGCGGCCAGTGAGGGGTGCTGGGGGCTCACCGAGGTACTGGCGAGGGTCGGCGAGGCGGGCGAACGACGAAGTCGACGACGGCGAACCTCCTGGTACTAGTGGCTTCTCCTGGGGCGGCTCCAATCGCTGGCTCCCTTCTTCTCCGGCAGCGGCAGGCTCCGGTGAAATTCCGGCGATGTGGTGCTCGCGTTGCTCTGAGAATGGTGTGGCACGGTCAGTGGGGAGAGGGGAGTGAGATGGTGTGAAGAAATCGTGCGGGGGTGGCCTCTATTTATAGTCGAGCGAGGGGACCATCGGGGCGCAAGGTGAGCTCGTCGGGGGCAACGTTACAGGCGGCTAATGGCATGGGCAAGGGTAGGGGACGGTGTTGTGTCTCCTGGCGATGCTCAACGACATGATCGCGAGGCATGGGGCGGTGCGGTTTGTTCTGAACGGGCGGCGCTCTGCGCGGCAGAGGCGGCGTCTTCGACGGCGGGCGGTGGCTGTATGGCACGGGGCGGCAAACGGGGGTGTCTGGCGGTCTCCTGGGTCGGTGGTGATCGTGTATGCACGCGTTGAGGGCGGCGCGCGGTCTGTGGGTGATGTTCGAGGGTGGCGCTCTGGCGCACGCTCGGCATGGTCTGGGCGTGTCTCGTGCGCGTGGTCCAGGGCTTGGCAACGCTCACGACTGGGACAGGCAGTGGCGGTGGACGGTGGGCTGCCTCCCAGACAAGGTTGGCACAGCTAGTTCTTCCTCTAGCATGTTGTCCACAATAGGGTGACATGGGGTTGCTCGGCTGTTCACCATTAATGGCAATGGCAAGCTCACAGGGGTTCTAGTGTTGGGCTAATCTTTCTAGATGATCTACTGGGTTGTGTGTGAGCTAACTAGGGAACAAGTTAGGCTCAAAACACTGCACACTATAGTGTTTGATGTTTTGTTTGATTTGTGTCTGCAACCTGTTTGATAAAATGGCCGCATGAAATCAAGTTTTGAATTTTGAAATGATTTTTGGTGGGTTTGCTAGATTGGTTCTGGTGAGTCTGCAGATGCTTGGGTTTTGAAAGTTGAGCTTGTTTGGGTGGGTTTTGGAAAAGTGGGATCTTCCCATATGAAGAAGATTCAATTTTGAATTGTCATTTAAACTAGGCATTTGAAAGTTTCTAGATGATCACAAAGTGGGCCTTGATACTTTGTTATGAGTACATTCAAGGGGTGCAAAGATCCAAAAAAGTTTCTGTTAAGTTTTGAAAGTTTGAGACAGCCAAAGTAGGCATGGGAGTTAAATTGGTCAAAATGACCATTCACTTAATATTTTTTTTGATTTACTTGTCTTTAGGAAAAGTGTGGGAAATGTTTTAGATGATGTTATTTTCACCTAAGAAACATTTTACAAGCAATGGTTCACACAAACAAGGTGGTTTTTAAAGAAATTCAAAATTCATGCATACACATATACATGCATTCATGAATTCATTTAGAAAAGTTTTTGTTAACCCTAAACTTGATGATTAGTGTTTTGATGATCTAAGTTTGATATTTTAGGGATGTTACACCATGGATGGGTGGCGCTAGCGACAGTGAGCGGCGGTGGCGCGTTCGGGCGGTGACGTTCTAACGAATCTAGGGGGATAAGGGGGTGGGGAATATGCTTAATGAGATCACAAACGCGCTTTGGTGCTCCAAGGTGGTTGCAACTGGCGAAGGGGCGTACGGAATCGCCATGTGTTTCTTGCCGGAGATGTCACTGGCATCGGGTCACGCACGGCTTCATTGGAGGAGAGTATCTGGAATGCAAGCGAGCAAAGCAACGCGTCAGGAAGATGCGCACGGGTTCAAGGATCGCGGGGACACTCACCAGAGAGTAAGGGGCGCACGAGGTCGTCGGCTATGGCTCACCAGAGTGGAGCTTGTCGTCGGTGGCGCTCAAACGTGGACAAAGTCGAGGCTGTGGGGCATGCGCGGGCAAACGGAGACCACTGGCAGGTGCGCGAGATGATGTCTAGCACGTCTATGTGAGCTAGGGCAAGGGGCGCGGTCTGGGCTCACCAGAATTTGAGCTAGAGCTCGTCGGAGCAGTGGTGGTGTGGGACGAAATTAGCACAACCTAGGGTTGATTGTGTGCGTCAGAGTGGGGGGAAACAGATAGGGAAGGGAGGCACTTTAACGAGCATGGTCAGAGGAGGGATTTACTCACAAAATCAATCGAATTGAAGCCGAGGGATTAACGTAGGAAACAACCGGGGAGGGGGAAAAGAACAGGTCGCAGGTGAGGAAGATGATGTCAACGTGGCGTGGGTCCATGGGGTCAGCGAGGTGAGGGGGTAGAGGCCGCGGTAAGAAAAGGAAAAGCAGAGGGGTGTGTTTCCCGGGTGGGCTGGTAGGTGGGTTGGGTCGTCTCTATTTTTTTTCTCTGTTTCTTTTACTTTTTTTGATTTCTGTTTTCATTCAAATCAAATGTCTTAAACTTTAATTTGATTTCAAATTTTTGCATAAACTTTTCAGTAGGTTTTATCTGTTTATTAATGTGTTTAAATATTCCACCTTGGATTAATTCAAACATTCTCTTATGATTTATTATTTAATTAAATTAGGTCTTTTGTCTTAATAAAATTGAGTACGGTTTAAACCGATATTATTTTATTCAAATAATCCTTTATTCAATTTTAAGTTAATTAGATAACTTTTAATCCATTTTGGAAATTTCAATTATTTTTCTCATGTTTTAATTAATCATTTATATTAGGCAATTTTGTCTTTATTCAAATAAAATCAAATATGGTTAAAAGCCCATATTATTTTATTTAAATAATATTTATTCCTTTATTTTTATTTGGGCTATCTTTATTCCATTTGTTTATGGATTTGGCCAAGATTTAATTTGACTTTTAAATATTCCTTCTTTATTTAATTCTTCCTTTATCTTATAAAATTCATATCTTTTTATGTATAGCTCCAAAATTGGTGATTCCAGTTCGTAAAATTTTATTTAATAATTATTTATTTTGTCAAATCCTTTTAGGATTACTTTGCTCACAATTTAGTGCTGATTTTAGTTAGGATCTTTATTAGTCTTGGAATTATTTCCTTTTATCTTATTAATATCATAAGTTTTTATCCATGGCTCCAAATTGAATGAAACCAATTTCCATGGTTTTATAACATTTTTTATTACCATTTTTATCATTAAGAAATGTTTGTTGCTATATTTTTATATGGAACAAGGTCATAGCCTTTGGGTGATTTGAAAATGATCTCTCTCATTAGGGTTTAGAATTTTTTTGTTTACTTTTCCAAGTGCTTTAAATTCAAGATTCTTTCCATGCAAGAATGCATTTGATATTTGGAATATTTTTTGTTGTCTTTTATTCAAATTTTGTTCAAGTAGGGTTTTGATGTTTCCATTTAGAATAAAAAGATTCTTTTCACCCTAAATTTCAATAATTTTTTTATTTTGTTTGTTTATTTTTCACATTTCAAAATTTGGAGAATTTTGGGATGTGACATTAATACATTGGGTATTATGTTATTCTATTGAAGAAGTCCAGGGAAATATCGATGGTCATAGGCAAGCCACCTTCTTGCTCACCCGCCTTGGTCCTACTATTTTACTTATGCATGTTTTAACTATTGTTTATGAAATTGCATTGTTTTACTTTATAATGTTCTATATATGGTAATGGTTTGGATCCCCCAACCAATACCATTTGTACTACTAAGTACAACCCTCTTGATGTCACCTACTTGTCCCTAGTATGGCAGATGGTGTTTCACACCATAATCCCTTGGAAACCCTGTTTTAGCCAAAGTAAAAGCATAGGATGGGAAGACCCCAGGAAAATGTTAAAAATGTTTTATGAGAAAACCTTGGTGAGGTTCGACCTACCAAGATAGGTTTGAAGGAAATAAAAGGTTTCGTTTCACAAAAAGGTGGGATAAAGGATGGAGGAAAAATGTTTACAAAAAGGTACCTGGTTCTTTGTAGTTTTGCTAGAACAATTAACCCATGCAACCACATTACCCTGAAGTGGGACGGGGCTTAACCCAAAGTTAGTTCTCTTTGATATGGGTACCCACGCAACTACTTATAAGGGATCATCTCCCTCTAATTCCAGACTTCCTTTAAGAAATGGGTCAACTAAGAGGCAGTCACCTAGAGGAAGCAAGATCACCCATGTGAGTGACCGGGCGATACTATGAGCCTCTAATTGCATGTGCCGGCCCTGAAGGAGATGGGTTGCACTCCGGTTGGTCCGTGGATCCAGACGTCCCGGTGTTGAGGGGAACAACTCATAGGGTAGGCACGTGTTGGAGTGGACTTTCCGAATGTTCTTTTTGGTTATCCAAGAACCGTATACTTTAATATGACGACCCGAGGGTGATCCCTGTGGATGTATCAATTCTTGTGGGTAAAGTGTACAACCTCTACAGAATGTAAATCTATTCGAATAGTGGAGTCCTCGGTCATGGATGGTTGGGAAGATGGTTGTAGAGTGGTGCTGGTTTTGTTTTCAAAACGGATTTCGACAAAGAAAGTGTTTTCTAAAACCTGGTGGTTCGAGGGACACCAGAAAAAGAGGAGGATAACCCGGTGATGTCTACACACTTCTATTCTTGTAGATAGTTGTTGGGCCTCCAAGTGCAGAGGTTTGTAGAACAGCAGCAAGTTTCCCTTCAGTGGATTACCCAAGGTTTATCGAACTCGGGGAGGAAGTGGTCACAGGTATCCCTCTCAAGCAACCTTGCAATCAAGATACAAGAAGTATCTTGTGTCCCCAACACACCCAATACACTTGTCAGGTGTATAGGTGCACTAGTTCAGCGAAGAGATAGTGAAATACAAGTGGTAACGGTGCCGGAAAATAGCTTTGATGGAGCTTGACGGTGAGGTAAAGACTGGAAGCAAGAAAACATGCAACAGATCTAGATACAAATGATCTTTCAATGTTTAGAAACAAGTCCTAGGGATCATACTTTCACTAGTCAACACTCTCTCATATAAATATCCTCTCTTCATGATACTACTCTTAACTACTCTCCGTTTGGACACTCTAATCCATGGTAGGGCTATAACAACACTCCTCAAAGTCCACCTTCCCCAATCTAGATAACCCCACACTGTCACCTTGAGCGCTAGATGGTTCCAACAAACACCACAATTTCATAGAGACATCCAAATCCAAATATAACACATAACAAATATTCAATCTAGCCAAAGTGCCGCACACGGTATGCATGATGTCACTTTCACACACGTGGGGAAAAGCATAGATCTATTAAAGCACAAAGAGTATTTATGTAGACTTAAACCTAAGTGCCACCATGGCATGCATGCTATCACTTTCACACACATGGGGAGAGCAGAGATCTAATAAAGCACTTGAGTAGCAAGGTAGATCTACTTGATTACAAAGCTCATGACCACAACAAGATCATGCATAGAGAGAGAGATGAACACATAGCTACTGGTTTATCCCTTAGCATCGAGTAAGAACTACTCCCTCCTCATCATGGGAATCAACAACGGTGATGGATATGGTGGTGGAGATCGAGGGAGATGTCTCCGGGGGCACTTCCCCATCCCGGCAGGGTGCCGGAACAGAGACTTTCTGTACCCTGAATCTCCCCTTCGGTGGCGGCGGCGCTGCGGAGGTTTTTGGGTCGGCGGCTTCTTAGAGTCAAAGGAAGCAAGGTCGGTGGAGGTCCAGGGGGCTCACACCCCCTATGGGCGTGGCCTAGGGTGGGCCCGCACCCACCTAGGGTGTGGCCACCCTGGTTTCCTCCTTCGCCTCGTCTTTGATTTTCCATATCTCTCAGGAAAAAATATAAACTTTGGCTTTTGTCCCGTCCAATTCCGAGAATATTCATTTTTTAGCTTTCTGAAACCAAAAACAGCAGAAAACATGCAACTAGCACTGTCGCATCTTGTCAATAGGTTAGTTCCACAAGTGTAGACAAGACAAAGAAAAGTAGATACTAAACAAGCATGGATCATCAAAAATTATAGATACGTTTCCGACGTATCACCCGGTCAGTTGAGGACCGTCGATATGAAATAGGGTTACCCAATTCTAGTGTTTTCCAAAAAAAATTCAAAACGTTTCCAAAAAGGTTTTATAAAAGTTTTCAAATAAAACCTTGTAGATGCTATATCTAAAAGAGAAATTAGTTTATAAAAGAATCTCTTATTGAACCCTCCTACTACCATAGCCATACTACATATCCTTTATTGTTGTTCTTTTAAGGTGGTTTACGAGAACATTCAAAGTACTCACCAGCATTATCCCTGGCTATTTAGTTGGCCAGATTTCTAGAAGCACGAGGAGGAATGGAGAAGCTGACGTCTATGCGAGCTAGGTTGTCTCCCAGTCAGTTGCATGTAGGTTAAGGCATGACATGGGCTCTACACGTGAAGACTTCCGCTATTTGATGTTGTAATCATCATAATGGCAACATTTTATGTTTGTAATGATTACTTTCTAGATGTTGTAATGATACCCTTCGGTTATGCTCATGGATCACTAATCATGGGAATGTGAATTGCAGGCATAATGGGGATTCTCGACCATAAATCCAGGGTCTAATAGACTTGGTATCAGAGCCATCCTGACTGTAGGAGACCTTAGTTAGCATGTACGTTAGACGGGACAACCCCTATTTTCTAAAAACACCAGATTTTCGAAAATTATTTTATCAAGGGCTTCTCCAAATATTCCATATCTTATCTTCTCTGACTTAAAATATTTGAAAATGCTCCACTTTACACCTCGGCTATCTCAAATACTCGGTTTTTGAAAATCAAGTCCGACTTTGAAACCGCGAAGATAGAGATCCCAAGATGACGAGAAGCAAAGGAAATAAAACCAAAAAGGAGTTACCACTAGACACCAACACTATAAGATCGCCCTCCAATGGATTCCTTCATTGCCTCCCTAAATGGATCAAGCGCGACGTCAACAACCCGGATGACAAGACAAAAGTCAATACCTCCAGCAACGTCCGCAACTAGGATAAATAACCCCAATGTAGGATTACCCTTATGGAACATAGTCGTTCCTTAGTACATGTGGTACGCTTTGTCTGTTGGTCACATGTGTGTATGATGCTTGTATTGTGTTGCTTATCTCCCCTAGATCTTTGATCCGTTTGTAATAACAAACTTGTTTAAGTACCTTGACACCAAAACCCATAACCCTGTAAAACTGAAACCTCTCCTCAGCAGGATGGCCACCGAAATAAATCTATGATGATCCCATCCTATTCCATACCAACGGGAAGTCCCAACCCTAAATCAGATGCCCCAAAAATTGATTCGAAGACAACGAGTCTACTCAACATCGAACCGAAGCAACATAGAGAGTTCAAGAAGAGACAACCTCTCTGAAGCAAGAATGCCTCTACCCCGGCTGAAGTCTAAGAAATAAGCATCGCTAACCGCTAATCCACCCGAAGCTAACCTCTAAAGCCTCATTAGGTAATAATTGTAGCAAGGTAGTCGCAATAAGGCGTCACTCAAAAACCACAATTCAAGCGTCACGATAATTCTCCAGGACGATGGATCTACCCTAGCCTCGACAACCCTAAGTAAAGCTCTAAGGTGGAATGACTGTGTCTTTTCACTCAAATCCGTAAGATCACCTACTAGATGATACCTCAATAAAGTCATCAATCCCAGTACCTGCCCCAACTACCACCTCGAGAGTCGTTAGAGGAACCTAAGATAGACCTCATCCCCAATATTCATAAGATCCACCTATCGAGGCAGCTATCAAAAAAATTCACGACCCTTACCTCCACTTTGGAAGCTCTAAATACCCCTCACGCCCCCGAGGATTTGTAGTAACCAAAACTAGAATCTCCAAACCTAGAATGGCAACAAGATTCAAGAAATACCCATGGAGTAGTCTCTCGCGCACTACAAATTCACCCTATGTCATAGGATAGAGTTAGGTATCATCCCAAAATCTGTTTGTAAAACCCCAAGTGCCCCGACGCCTGGTAGCACAGACCTGTTTTGTAATGCTTTAAGTACCCTCTAAAGGGAATATTCCCTGAGAGGCAATAATAAAGTTGTTATTATAAGTATTCCAAGTATATGATAGATGTTTATTTTTCATGCTATAATTGTATTAATACGAAAACATTAATACATTTGTGTTTAATAAAAAAATAGAAAGTTTCTATTTATGCCTCTGTTATAAACTAGCTTGTTGATTAACAAGATGATCAAGGTTTCCTGATCATGGAAATTGGAAGTTGTTAATAACGAGGTCACAACATTATTGGAATGATGTGATGAACATTCATCCGAAGTATAGCATTACGATCAAAGTCATTGTGTTTATATTGCTATAACATCATACAAAGTAATCCTAGTCCTTAAACCATGAGATCATGTCAATAACTAACACTAGAAGAGTATCTTGATAACATCAAACGTTACACCATAAAAGGGTGACTATAAAGGTGGGTTCAGTGCTACGAAGGTGTTATGTAGAGGCTCATGGATCAAGAGTGGAATTTTTCCATCCCGATGATAGATAGATATAATCTAGGCCCTCTCGATGATATCACATTAGTTAGGTTGCAACAAAGTGATGCAATCATTAGATGTTATATCACGGGAACAAGAAAAGAGTACATGTCGGTAACAAGATCAAACTAGGTATGGAGATACTGATGATCGAATCTCGGACATGTAATATATCACGAGACAAAGGGATTAAGTTGCTAGCATAAAAGGTTCTCATGATCACAAGAAATCAGCGTTGAATGTGTGGGAGTCAGTATGGATCTCCAGGTCTCGCTTCTGATTATTGATCCGAGAGGGGTATAGATCATGTCTGTATTATTTGCGAACCGTAGGGTGACACGCTTAAGAGACAGCAACACCATTTGTAGCAAATATGTTCTAGACGAAAGAATTACAAAGCGCTGGAATTATTTAAATGGACACCGGAATTGTTTCGCTTTAAATTGCTAAAATTGTTTCTGCTTGTGAAATTGAAAGGTAGCAAGGGTTTTATGTGAATGTTTACTAATTAATGTAATTGAAAAAATTCTGTATAAATAAATAAAAGGAGTTTTATTTAATGAGAGATTACATTAAATTTGGTGGAAATTTAATGGGATTTTTGAGTGGGATTTTGAGTGGAGAATATGGAGGGACATTTTTGTGAGTGGGAGATCCACTCACATGAATGGAGGAAGGGGTGGGGGATGCCCCCATGCGGCGGACATGCCCCTTGGGGTGCCTCGATCCTCCTATATAAAGCCCCCCTCTCCCTCTCTCTCACTCACACCTCCTCATGAAGGATCTATCCCCCTCTAGAATTATTCCCCCATGGTCTCAGACTAGCAAGATACATGTTCCCGGTGGCTTTTTGTCTGGAAGGAGTTGCTGCTTCCACTGCATCGCTAGAGCGAGGAGGCGGAGGTTATTCGGTGGATTAAACGTGTGTGCGATCACGGATGCGCTGCTAATTTGCAGCGCTGGACTTCTTCTCGATCTTGACATCGGCAAGCGTTTGACTACATCATCCACGACCACAACCTCGTTCAACTTTGTTGGTCTACAAGGGTATGTTCTCTATGTATGTATATCCACCAGTTGCTTGTACCTATTCGATAGATCTTGGTTCTTAGTGGTTTCCATCATAAGAAATTTTTTGTTTTCTATGCTGCGAACCCAACACCCTCGCTACTGGTCGGCGCAGACCTGCTAAAAAAGGTATGAACTCTGCTAGAGGATATGCTAGTATGAGGTTTCCTCTTTCGTGTTTTACCCAAGAAGTTGCATCAGACTGAACCCAGAACGACTCCAACCTATACGCTCGCGTTCCTACACCGTCAGCCTCAAAAGGCAGCCTCCCAGCTCGACACCTCACTAACCAGCTTAGACGCCTCCCAAGAAGTAGTGTCTACAAGGTCGACTAAAGATCCTCAATCCCGAACGAGAAGTACAACGTCCTTCCAACCTCATCCTTAAACTCCAACACATAAGGTCCGCGACTTCACCAAGCACTCCCAGTCTCTCTCTTAAGGGGAAAGACTGCGTCTTTCCCGCAAAACCATACTAACCCCGAGAGTCGACCCCTAGTCTTCGTTAGGAGATGAACCTCCCCTAAAACAAGAACGTGGACCCTACAAGAAGGGTGATAATCAACACTTCTCCAGAAGCAGAAGATACTCCGGGAAAGCCCTTCACTCAAGGATCGACCATACAACCAACAACCCTGTTGTTCAAATACCTACAAGGCCGAAGAGCTAACCCCAACGATAGAGGTTTAAAGAAGACTCAACTCGTCATTTTGCTTCCAAAAGAAAGGACCGAGCTTACGCCAAACCTACCTAGAATTGTCCTAAGGGGAAAGATTGTGTATTCTCAACTAGCTCGATATAAAGATCTCAACCCTCAGCCACTCAGCCCCGATCCATAGCTGATCAAACCTATTTGTAAAAAATTTGTTATCATCTAAATAATTCCACTGTTGAAAATTGTTAAGCCGATGTTATCACCCAAACCTACCTTTCCGGAATCTTGGGACGAGAGTATTTTAACGGGGAAAGGTCTATAATATCCCAATTTCAGCAACCCTGATTTGTTGTCTAAAAAGGAAAAAATTAGGGGGAACAAAAACGTTTTCTTTTTAAGTGTTGCAATGCTTGTTGCTTGTTGCTTGTGTTCATACATCTGATTGTATACTAGATCATATACTCCTTACCTCAACCTCAGTTGACAAAAACTATTTTACAAAAGAGATGTCTTGCCTCATATTCCATATTCTCAAATGTTCTGACATTTCAAATTTGAGCCAAGATGACCTATATATAGTCTCCTTATGTTTTCAAGATAGAACTTTCAACTACTCTTATCCCTATGTTTTCCACAACATTTCTTAAAACCTTTTCATTCCAATATTGGTAGAACTACCAAGAGGTTCCTTAACCTACTTCAAATCACAACCTCTTAAAAATACTCATGCTTACCTCAAGCTAGACTTAATGGTAACCTTAGTGGTAGGGGTATAAGTTTGTTTGATGAATTGCTTTGATCTACTTTCTGCCTTGATTGCGTAGGAACTAGAGTGAGCTAATATAGGAAGTCGTCCATTAGGATCCCACCAACGGTTAAGATTCCCCAAATCCTAAACCAAGTCTCCTAAGCTGGATCTATCCTAAGTGACTCTTTAATCTAATTAAGCTGATCCACACTAAGCTAATCCTTTGTATTAGCATCCAACTCATCAAAGACCAAATACAATCATGGTTCCACTCTACCCCATATAGCTTTAAATATCATCCACTTGATGATATGAATGGACCCTTGCATCCTCCCCTCTTTCATAAAGGTCTAAATCCACAGATCTGCTAAATTTGGCTAAGTCTGTAATCTTTGACTAGATTCAATCTTTGGAACTCCAACCACTCCAACCTGTGTGCATTCTTGAGAATGTACTTGAACCATCTTGTAGTACATCATGTATATTACCAAATCCCGCTCTTTCCCTTGGCTATACCATTCTTGGAACCAATCATCTGTGATGGTTTTGTAGTCAAGATAATAATCTTTTGTACAAATCTTATCATCTTGCCTGCTTTGGCAGAAGCTCGCATCCTTATGCCACCTCCCTTTGACCAACTCTCTACATGGTTGTGACCTACTAACCATGTTCTAGCAATCCACCCTTCCCTTGTTTCCATCGGAGCTTTTTTCTTATTAAACCCACATGGTTTATGAGGCATCGTGACTCATCTACTATGTCAGCCTTCTTTTCAACAAATTTTGCCATCACCCCTAAACCACCTCAAATATTACCAAGTCAAACCATTGCTTCCATGATCATATATATAACTTGTTCTAACAATCCCACTATACTATGTATCAAGGTGAGCCCTGAGCTCACTAATCCCACCAAGCTTAGGTGGCATAAAAATATCTAACCCTAGATCCTCAAAATCTAGTTTCCTTCCATTTTTCAAGAAAGGATCTCAAAACCAAGGTTGGTTATAATATATACTGATACGTCCAGAACGTATCTACTTTCTCGAACACTTTTGCTATTGTTTCTCCTCTAAATTTGTGTGATTTGGATACAACTAACACGGACTGACATTGTTTTCAGCAGAATTACCTTGGTGTCTTGTTTTTGTGCAGAAAATCAACTATCAGGAAAAATCCAGGAAAATATGCCAAAAATTATATTTCACCAGAAGACCCACGGAGCCAGAAGACGATACGGAGAAGGGGCCTGGGGGCCCACACCCCTGCCAGACGCGAGCCCACCACTAGTCGCGCCTAGGGGATGCAGCCACCCCAGGAACCCCCTCGGGTTCCCTCTGCGCCTATAAGTTGCCTTTCAACCTAAAAACAGAGGGGGGTTCGATAGTTTTCCAGAAACATTTCAGCTCCGTCGCCGCCACTAGAAACCAAGATTCGGATCCAGAAACTCCGTTCTGGCACCTAGCCGGGACATGGAATTTGGAGAGGATCATCGCCATCGTCATCACCAACGCATCTCCATCAATAATCGATGTTTCCCTCATCCATGAGTGAGTAATCCCCCACTGTAGGCTTGGGGATGGTAGGGATTGGATGAGTTCTATCATGTAATCGGATAATATCTATTAGGGCATAGTGCCTAGTATCTCTATTGGTGCTATTTGACTTTGTTGCAACTTGTTGTGCTTAATGCTTGTCACTAGGGCCCGAGTGCCATGATCTCAAATCTGAACTTATTATTGAATCATTATGATAGTATTATTTGTGATCTTATCTACAAGTTGTGTACACATATCATTGTCCGGATCGAAAGGCCCCAAAGTGACAATAATTGGGACAACCGGAGGGGATGGCCATGGTGTGAGGATCACATGTGTTCATGGAGTGTTAATGTTTTGCTCTACTGCTCTATTAAAAGAACCTTAATTGCCAGTAGTTCCCTAGAGGCCCCGCTGCCACGGGCTGGCTGGACAGGAGATGTTGTGCAAGTTCTCATTGCGAGCACATATGACTATATTTAGAGAACATGCCTTGGATTGTCTAGTACTTGGATGCTTGTTATTATTTATCTGCAATTCCCTAGATCTTTAGACTCGTCCATGCAACGCCTGTCCAGCCATCCCTCTGCCTGTCATTGTTGTTGTTGCTTTGTTGTTGCTACTACAAACTGTTGCTACTGATAAACTTCTGTGAGCAAGAACTATTTCCAGATGCAGTTGAATTTACAACTCAGTTGTTAAGGCTTGCAAGTATTCTTTGGCTCCCCTTGTGTCGAATAAATAAATTGGGTAATACTACCCGCGAAGACTGTTGCGATCCCCTACACTTGTGGGTCATCAAGACTATTTTCTGGCGGCATTGTCGGGGAGCTTAGCTTTATTTGTAAGTTAACTTGGATCTATTATTGTTCACTGATACTCCTTTCATCATGGGGAAGTATCGTGATGGAATGTTTCCTATTTTACCATCCACTACAAGAAGAGGTACAGTCCTAGACACCTCTGTTGCTCTTGATTCACCGTCTGTTATAAGTAAACATGTCACACCACCAACAAATACTCATGCTACACATACTGCTACTACTATTGAGTCTGAAACTGCTTTTGATGCTCATGATGTTATTTCTACTGTGCTTGATGCGAGTGGTTCATTAGGTCCTTTCCTTCATGATACTATGGGTAGTTTAGGAAATACCGAAACTCCTAGTGAAGACAATGTTACACCTGTTAGCTCACCTGAGTCTAGAGAGAGTTATGATATTAATGATGGTTACATTGAGTTCACTAATGAATTTGTTGAAGAGTGCCAAAACACACATGGTACTAGTGCTATTAAGAGTCTCCTTGCTATACGTACTATTTGTTGGGGATATGTTATATGGGTATCCTCATAGCATGTCTCTTATCCGACTAACCCGGGTGGCCCATAGTCGGTAGCATGGCCTATGGACTGCTGGGCGGCCCAGTTAGGTGGATCCAGAAGGGAGGCCCATGCCGGATAAAGTAAGGCTACGGTGGAGTCACCAGCGTACCCGGAGCCTTGGAGTGCAAGATACACAAGACTAGTAATAGACGGTGTAGAACTCTGTAACCTGTCCGGCTAGGACTTTTCCCTGTAACCCTAGGATTTGACGACTATATAAGTCGGGCCTATGGGAGCCTTTAGGGCACGATCATAGACAACTTCACATAACCTCGCACAGCGAACCTAATCTCTGTAACTCGGCGTATTGCCATTATAGTGATTTATAGCAGGAGTAGGATTCCGCCACCGTTGTGAGATCTGACCCTGGGTAAGCTATACATGTTACCTCGTACCCGTCAACCGTCCGCCTTACCCCACATCTCTAAACACGCACTATGAGGACCCCTCCATGGTGTACTCATCGGAAATACCACGACAGTTGGCGCCCACCGTGGGGAAAGAGGCGCTTCAGGCTCTTCAGCGGGGGAGGACCAAGATCTTTGCAGGAATCGGCAAAACCATAGCCATCGGTCTTGTTCTCTTCTCCGGCAACGTTCCGATAGTCCCCCCCAACGAGTTCTGGATCCCGACGAAGACAAACCCTACGCGGTGTTCGATCGTTCCTATCGGAGACATCCACCTCTTCATCGGCGAAACCGACTCGGGCACTAGTTCCCTAGGAGTCGGAGGAGCATCAAGACGCGCACGGACCGCCTACGGGCAGGATACGTTCGCGGAAGGATCGATGTCGGATCTCTCCTCGGAGTTTGCCGGCAAAGATCGGAAAAATTCAAGACCCACACGGACCGCCTACGGGCAGGATACGTTCGCGGAAGGATCGATGTCGGATCTCTCTTCGGAGTTTGCCGGCAAAGATCTGAAAAATTCAAGACCCACCCAAACCGCCCCTGTGTAGTATATAAAGGTGGAAGATCACTGCAAATCCGCCGGCTTCGCCCGTGCGTCTGGACAGCAGAGATCCAAGTTCGTCGGCGTGGTTACCATCTTCAATCTGGCGCGCTGCATTCAGAGAGAGGGCGAAAACCCCCGCGACTACCTCGCCAGGTGGCTCCGTATACGGGATGACCTGGACAATTACCCCAATGATGATGTCATCTATCACTTTGTGGAAGGACTGGACCATGGCACGCTTCTCCGACACTCTCTAATACGGCAATAGGCGTCAGGACGCCTCACCTTTGAAGGCATGGTGAACACCGTCAAAAACTACGCGGAGGCAGAAGCGGCAGCTCAGACAGCGCTTGCGCTCATTGATGGAGCACCTCTGATTCAGCCACCACCACCGCCTCTGGCCGCCATCGTCGCAGCAGCGCCACCACCTCCAGTCATCGTCGAGGCTGTCGCACCTCCACCGCCCGTCATCGAGGAAGTCCTGGCACCCTCCGACTCTGTCATTGACGCGCTTTATGCTGATTTCAGTGCAGATTTAGAGGAGATAAACTTCAGTCCAGAAGAGCTAGACTCCGCCATGCAGGAGATGGAGGAGGAGTACTCGCGCGACGAGCAAGCTAATAACATCGTCATGTCTCGAGGGGTGTTCGTCACCATTGGGACATCGATGGATGAAGACCAACCCGGGCAAGCTCCGCCTATGTTGCTGGATAAGGGGAAGGGGGCACTTATTGCTGCTGACGATGATCGCGCAAGAGTCATGCCTCCCCCGCCTAATCCAGTGCAGCAGCCGCAGGAACTCGGCACCGGTCCGAGCAACAACAACACTGCAAACTTGCCGCCTCTAGCATCAATGTCGGAAGCAGCCCATGTTACTCCAGCTGATAGAGTGATGTACGACAATCTCCTCGTTGAGCCACTAACTGTTGATCATATCCGGAACGTGACTCAGCTTGACGAGAAGCGCCAGCAAATGCTGGAGGAAGCGCAAGCCATCACGGAGCAAGGCGCTAAACTAGATCGAGATCTGGTCAACGCGCAGAAGTCCATAGAAAAAGCTAGAGCAATGGAGGCCGAGTACAAGACTCTGCTCCAGCAGTAGAAGGCTAAGAAGGCTCTAGCTCGCGTCATCAACGATCCTGGTGTATGGCGCAACCTAGGATGGGCTCCCTCGAAGCCGGCACAAGCCAAGCCATACATTGACAGTAAAGGCAAGCAGGTGATGCCCACCCCACTCCTTAACCTTGTTGTCGCCAAGACCCTTCTGGAGCAAGATAGATCGCCTGAGGCAGTGGAACAGGTCTATGACCTAGTGGCCAAGGCGGTAAAGCAGCAGGAAAAGGCCACCTCTCAGAGGCTTGAGTCTGACCCAGCGCTCTGCCGATCTAGCCAGTACAAACCGCCAAGGGACAGATCTCCTCAGGATGTCGGATCGCGGACGGGTTCATCAGAACGAAGACGGAGGGATGCGCGCAATAGGAAGGATGCTATCCCCATATCCTCTGACCATGGAGAAAGAGCCCAACCTCGCCGCCCATCGCCACCGCCCCGATCCCCCCGACGTCAGGAAGACTACAAGGCTCACCATCATACGGATATGCCTCCACCAAAGCAGTGTGGCATCGTCATCCGCGGCAACGTGGAGCAGACCCGTCATGACGGAAAGCACAACGAAGGACATAAGAGCAGGTCGCGCAGGCAACCGTGACAGGCGTGAGGCGTCGCAGGAGGGTAACAGCAAGAAGGCTAACCCACCGCCACCTCCGCCTCCGTCGCTGCCATGCAGTCACCATGGCGGAGGAGGCCCACGTTGTTCGCGTAGCCCATCCCCTGTTGACAAAAAGAAGAACAACCCGGAGCCATACGATGCATGTTCGCGGATCGATAAGATCCACGAGTCCCGGGAAGGACCATACCTGGGACCACGTTGCTTTGGACCTGCAATACTGACCGCAACTTACCCCAAAGGTTTCCGGATTGAAAATACCATCAAGCCCTATAACGGCACCACCAAGCCTGCCACATGGTTGCAGGACTATGGCAACGCGGTGGAGATTGCCGGAGGCAACCCCAACGTCGCCGTCAAGTACCTCCCGTTAATGTTGGCGGGCACGGCCCGTCAATGGATCGACTACTTGCCGGAGAAATCCATCTACAACTGGTTGGACATGCAAGAAGCGTTCACCAAAAACTTTGAGGGTACATACAAGCGTCCCTGCACGGTGGGCTATCTACAGCGGTGCATGCAAGAGAAAGACGAGACATCTCGCGCCTACCTCTCCCGCTGGCTGGATATGAAGAATTCCTGCACAGGAGTGCACGCCCAGACCGCCATGGTCGTCTTCATCGATGGGTTGGAAAGAGGCTCGTTACTCCGACATAAGCTAAAGCGCTTGCAGGACAATCATCATCTTGACTTGAATCAGATGATTCAGTTAGTTAGTGAGTTCGTAGCTGCCGACGACGATGCTCATGGCTCTTTGCCGGCAACGGCCGTTCCAACTCAAGCTCGGAGGAACAGCAGTACAAAGCGGAAAACTGCTCCAGAAGAAAAGCAATCTACCGACATGGTCGCCATGACTTTTGCAGGACGAGGAGAAGGCGGACATAGTGGCCGAGGAAGGGGAGCAGGCCGTGGGCAGCAGCGAGGAAGTGAAAGCAACTCGGCGCCGCTCCGCGTTCCCCAAACCTACGAAGAGTACCGTGATATGTCGTGCGTCGTACACCTCGACGCCAACGGCAAGGCCACCCATACCAATCGACACTGCAAGTTCGTTAACGACCTCAAGGAAGACCCGGAGTCCGGCTATAAGCAAAGTCGGAAGAACAGACCGCGAGGCAAGGGCAAGGGGAAGAAGAAGGAGGAGGAGTCCAAGGATTCAAGTGACATGGACGAGGACGTTGACCCCAAGCACGCCGCTAAGAGCGACGACAAGGGCAAGAACCCCTTCGCAAAGAAGGCCCCAGTCTACCACACTTTCCTTGGCACCCCCACCGTCCGACAACAGAAGACCTCTTTAAGGATCCTGATGGTTACTCTCCCCCAGTTCCCCAATACCTGCGCTGGTCGGAAGTTCCAATCACATGGGACAGGACGGACCACCCAGACCTTGTGCCCACGGAGAACCAGTACACCATGGTCATCAACCCATTGATTGACGGCGTGGAGTTCACCAAGTGCATGGTGGATAGTGGAAGCAGCATCAACATCATGTACCTGGATACACTGCAGAAGATGAACTTGACGGAGCCAAACCTAAGGCGAACCAACACCGTGTTCCATGGCGTAGTTCCTGGACGGGAGGCTCGGTCCCTTGGGTGCATTACACTTCAGGTGGCCTTTGGCGACGTTAATAATTACCGCCAAGAGCGCATGACCTTCGAGGTGGTCCCCTTCAAGAGCGTGTACCACGTCATATTCGGCCGCGACATATTCCACACGTTCATGGCCAAGCCATGCTTCGTCTACAACAAGCTCAAGATACCTGGACCGAACGGTGTCATCACCGTATCCGGAAGCTTTACCAAGGCAAGGGACTGCGAGATCAATGAAGCAGCTGTTGCAGAAGCTGTCCTCTACAGCGAAGAATGCAAGGAGATCCAGAGCAAGGTCAATGACTCAGAGATGCCCGCGTCGAAGAAGCAGATCTCCGACTCTGCTCCTGCGTTCAAGGCCGCCATCAAGAGCAAGCCGGTGGAACTTGTGGTAGGCGATTCCTCCGAGACCGTCGCCATTGGGACGAACCTGGATCCCAAATAAGAAAGCGCGCTCGTCGAGTTCCTCCGTGAGAATAGGGACATCTTTGCCTGGCAACCTGCCGTCATGAAAGGTGTACCTAGGTAACTTGCCGAGCACAGCTTAAACATTGATCCAAAATGTAAACCAGTGAAACAACCTCTACGACGCTTCGGAGATGAGAAGAGACGCGCCATTGGCAAAGAGATAGCTAGGTTACTTTAGGCTGAGTTTATCCGAGAAGTCCTTCACACCCGATGGGTGGCCAATCTTGTACTTGTCCCCAAAAAGGGAACCAATGAATTAAGAATGAGCGTTGATTACACTGGCTTGAGCAAAGCATGTCCCAAAGATCCGTTTGCTTTGCCTCGCATTGACCAAGTCATTGACTCGACGGATGGCTCGGAATTTTTGTGTTTTCTCGATGCATACTCAGGATACCACCAGATCAAGATGAGGAAGTCGGACCAATTGGCCACTTCGTTCACTACCTCGTACGACACGTTTTGCTATGTCACGGTGCCCTTTGGGCTGAAAAACGCAGGTCCTATCTACCAGCGGACAATGCAACGTTGCCTTCACGATCAAATTGGTCGAAACGTTCACGCCTATGTGGACGATATCGCAGTGATGTCTAAAAAGTCAAATGACTTAATCTCCGAACTAAAAGAAACCTTTGATAATCTCCGGAAATATAACATGATGCTCAACCCTAAGAAGTGCGTCTTCGGGGTTCCAGCCGGCAAACTATTGGGCTTCATTGTTTCCTAGCGCGGAATCGAGGTCAACCCGGAAAAAATCAAGGCCATCTTAAACATAAACCGTTCGACATGCCTAAAGGACATCCAACGACTAACAGGTTGTGTTGCAGCAGTTAGTCAGTTCATCAGCCGACTTGGAGAGAAGGCTCTGCTGCTGTACAAATTGCTGAAGCAGATGCAACATTGAAGCAGCTCAAGGAGATTCTTTCCTCAGCGCCCATCCTTGCAGCACCCGAGCCTGGCGAGCCCCTATTAATTTACATGGCGGCAACCAATCGGGTTATTAGCATCGTCGTCGTGGTAGAGCGGAAGGAACCAGGCTATGAGCAGGGAGTTCAACGACCAGTTTACTATGTAAGCGAGGTCTTGAGGGAGTCCAAGCAGCGTTACCCGCATTACCAAAAGATAGCTTATGGAGTATTCCTCGCTTCGCGGAAGCTGAGGCATTACTTTCAGGAGCACCCAATCACAGTAGTGAGCAAGACTCCACTGTCCGACATTATCAACAACAGCGATGCTACAGGAAGGGTCGCGAAGTGGGGCATTAAACTTGCCTCCTTCGAGATCACCTACAAAAGACGCGACGCTATCAAGTCACAAGCCTTGGTGGATTTTATTGCAGATTGGACGGAGATGCTGGATGCCACTCCGTTTTCGGAACCAGAGTACTGGGTGATGCACTTTGACGGATCAAAGTTGCTCAACGGCTCGGGGGCTGGTGTATTGCTACAGTCACCAAAAGGAGACAAGCTACACTACGTTCTGCAGATCCACTTCGAGGCTACAAACAACATGGCGGAGTATGAAGCGCTCATTCACGGACTGCGTGTAGCTAAGGATATTGGCATCAAGCGCATAGTTTGCTGTGGAGATTCCGACTTTGTTGCCCAGCAGGTGGCTGGCACCTGGAATGCGCGGAACCCTATGATGGCGGCATATCGAGACGAACTGGACTAGATAGCCAAGAGCTTCTTGGGCTACGAAGTCAAGTATGTGCCTAGGGAGCAAAACGAAGTGGCTGATTTACTGTCCAAACTTGGATCAGGGCGCAAGCAAATTCCGCCAGGAGTTTTCCTAGAGCATCTATGCACACCATCCGTGAAGGGCGCCGACATCGACAACCCGGATAGAGCCGATTCTTTCGTCAACATGGTGACAAATATCCCTCCGGCTTGGACAAAACCGTTCATGGAATATCTCGAACACGGAACTTTGCCCGACGACGAGGTCGAAAGACGACAGATAGTACGACGAGCAAAGGGTTATACCATAATCAATGGGCAACTATATAAAAGGAGCACTACTGGTGTATACCTAAAGTGCGTCTCCCAGCTAGAAGGTATGGAAATCCTACGCGAAATCCATCTCGAAGATTGCGGGCATCACGCCGCTCCTCGATAGTTGGTCGCGAAAGCCTTCTGGCAAGGATTCTACTGGATGACCGCGAAGGCGGACGCCGACAAGCTGGTTGAGACGTGCACTGGATGCCAGTATTATGCCCGACAACCACATGTTCCTGCTGAAGAACTGCGAACAATATCAATAACTTGGCCATTTACAGTCTGGGGGCTAGACATGGTGGGACCGTTACAAACGGCACCGTGTGGATTTACGGATCTGCTTGTAGCAGTTGACAAATTCACCAAATGGATAGAAGCTAAACCCATTAGAAAGCTTGATGGGGCAACTGCCCTCAGGTTTGTCCGGGATCTAGTGGTGAGATTTGGTCTCCCACATAGCATCATCACCGACAACGGCGGCAACTTGTCACTCGGAGAAGTCGAGGCCTATTTGCTGGGAGAAAGGCATCCGACTTGACCTTGCATCTGTGGCGCAGCCACAATCCAATGGTCAAGTTCAGCGAGCCAATGGATTAATTCTGCAGGGAATCAAGTCACGTCTTGAGGCACCACTACATAGAGCAGCTGGAGCCTGGGCGGAAGAATTGCCATCTGTGCTATGGAGTTTATGAACTACACCCAACAGATCCACCGGCTACACCCCTTATTTCATGGTATATGGAGCAGAAGCCATCCTACCTTCCGACTTAAGTAGAAGAAGTCACACAAATTATCCCCGCCATGGGAAGGACCATTCATCATAAGCAAGGCGCTGCTCAATGGGTCTTACTACCTTGTCAACAATCGTGAACTCAAGGATAGGCCCAATGAGGATCATAAGCGTAAGCGATGTGACCCGGATGATGACTACCCGGAGCTTGATCGGCCATGGAACATAGCACAGCTACGTCCTTTCTACACTTAGCATTTTTTATCTAATTGTGTACCTCTTATATGATCAATGAAATAAAGCTCTTTGGTTCACTCATATTGCTGAGTCTTTTACCTCCTTTTCTGTTCATTTTTGGATCATATAAACCTTTATGCACAAGATTTGCGATTGCACTTGTGAAAATTCCGCCTACGGGCGTTAGCTTAAGTTTTCTGGTCTACACGTTCTTTGTTGTTTTTATGTGGATTCTGGAGTAGTGACTTTCGGCACTCATTGTCGGCGATATTGTGCTAAGGTTATTGACGGTGCCATTGGGCATCATCACCTAAGCGCATGGTTCCGACAACGAGTCTTCCGACTCACGAAAAGTCAAGCATAAGAACCAGAGTAATGGATAAGCCAGCACTTGCTTAAAAAATATAGACATACTGGGCATTAATTCTTAAGTAGCAGGATACGACAACCACTATTTTCCGCCTTAAGATTACATCACCAAGTTTTTTTTCAATGCACACTCCAGAGGTGAAACAAGAATTACAAAGTGTTTTTCACTCCTTGGGTGCAAGGGACTTAGAGGCCGCATCATCACCAGCCGGAGATTCACCCTCAGCGTCACCACTGTGAGGAGACTCGGAGGATTCAGGGTCGGCGTTGTCAAGAAAGTTCCTGGGCACGAATACGTCGATGTCCACCAACTCGGCAACCCTGGTGTCATAGCCCGCGAGTGATGACAGGATGGCTTCGTGATCAATCTCCTTGCCGTCATCATCCACGTCGGGGATACCAGATGTCACCGTGTCGATGTCGGCACCTTCATAGTGTGCCTTCACCATGGACAACGCCATCCTTGCGCCAGCCCATGCGCAAGAAGCTTTCCAGCTCGCAACACGCTCGGGGGCTCGGCGCAGAATCTCCGAGTACTTCACCACGGAGTCGGAGGCCTTGATATAAATCTGCAGGGGCGTGGCGATCTCCTTGGCTTGGGTGATGGCGGTGTTGATGAAGTTGCCGGCAAGAATCATGCATTCCTTGTCCGAACGAGGCGAGCGGGTTAAACCCAGGGGCACTGAAAAATCCGACAACGATTAAATGAGTTCAAAAATTCTAAGTACCCAGACTACATAGCTACAAGGCGAAGGATACTTACTGAAGATGTTGGCCTTAGCCTGCCAGACGACGTCCGCCAAGGATTCTTTCTCTTGTTGGAGGAGCTTAAACGCCTCGCTATGGCGAAGGTTTTGCTCATCGGCAGCTTGCTTATGATCCTTTAGGATCACAAGCTCCTCCTTCAAGCGATTGATCTCAGCGGAGGCGGAGTCCTGCAGGGCTTTCATGGAATCCTCATGCATCTTCAGCATTTGTTACCTCTCCTTCTTAAGGACCTTGTTCTTGCTGTCCGGCTGCTGGATGTGCTTGGACTGCTCGACAATATCCTTAGCCTTGGCGACATGCTCTGCAAGTCGGAGAAAACACAGCACACCGTGAGTACTCGAATAAGGAAGGCACAAAAGTAAGATGGAAGTGCGCAAAAAGAAAATAGACTCTTGTTTTTGATGATCTGTTCCTTCAAGATGGCAGTTTTACCCTTTTCAGCTTCAAGGTCTGTGCGCATCTTCTGGTACTTATCATTGGCCATGCCCCTCCGAGCATTCTCGTTATGTGGAAACAAATACAAAGTCAAGCCGTTGTTTAGTCTACTTGGATCCCCTAGTCGGAGATTTTTCCATCTAGGTGCTCGGGGGCTACAGCCAGAGTTTTTAACTTAACAATATGCTTAGCTTTTCTTTAAAGCATCTAGTCGGAGCTAATTCAGTTCTCAACTAGAAGCTTGGGGGCTACAGTATAAAGTTTTAACTCGGATAATTCTTAGCTTTTCTTTAAATATCTAGTCGGAACTAATTCAGTTACAACTAGAGACTTGGGGGCTACAGCACTTAAAATTATGAACACTGTGTATGCTACTCTTAAAGCATCTAGTCAGAATAATTCATTCCATCTAAATGCTTGGGGGCTACAGTGAGAGTTTTTTCTAACTTAGTCACTCTTAGAGCATATAGATGCAAAACCAATGGTTTTCCGTCTACATCCTCGGGGGCTATAGTGGGATACTCATATGAAATGCAAAAGGTAAAGTAAAACTTACAAGTGCGATGATCTTGAGGTTCGTAGCACTTTCGGCCAGCAGCTTGCCAAAGGAAACGCTGTTGCTTCGCAAGATGTCTGCTTGGCGGAGTAGCTCCTCAAGACCGCACGTCGGAGATGATGGCACTCCTCCAGGAACCATAGTTGTGCTACCCGGCGTAAGCACCGGGAAGATAATCTTTGGCAATTCGAGGGGTTTCTGGGGAGTAGAGGCGCCGCCTTCGGCAGAGGTACCAGCACCCACCACCGCCTTGCCGCTACCGATGGCATCCTTAGCCGGAGCTTCAGCCATTTGAAGAGCAGCACTCTCCTGCGTCGCCTGTTCGCCGACAATTGTGAGTTCGGTAGAGGCGCCAGAATCCACTTCCATGGCGGAAGGGCCTGGTGCCTCCTGGGCTTGGGAGCTTGTCAGAGCGGAGGAGGGCTTGACGGCAGGAGTAGCAGGGGCGATGGCGGGGGAAGAGTCGCGATGCAGCATATCCTTGATATTTTTAGAATCCCCACGAGTCTTGGAGGACTTCTTGAGGCTGGTTGTGGCTTTCTTCCTGAAACGTGCAAAATGCATAAGTACAGGCATGAGACAGATAAACAAGACAATGTCAGAGAATAAGAAGCTTACACTAGGGGGGCTCTTTGGCAAACATCCCGGTGGCTTTCTTCTTTTCCGCCTCCAGGGCAGCAGTACTCTTTTTGGAGGCTCCACCCTCCGTCTTCTTTTTCTTGCCTCCGTCGGCAGTGTCAGAGGTGGAGCTCTTCCGCTTTCACGCCAACGGAGCATCATCGTCGGACACAACCGTGACTTCCTTCATCTTGGGATCGTAGATTTGGGCAGCCAGGTTGCCCTCCTCTAGATCACTAAGCTGTTAAGTGAGAAATCATTGTGTTAGACAAGATGGTATTAGCAAGACGGAAAAACTAGAGCAATGTCATACACGGAAAATAAATACCTACCTTTGGGCACTTTCCTTCTACGAACATGTCGTAGGTAAGGGTGAAGCCGCGCTTCTTGTCCTTTACCTTGACGATGTCCTTGAGGCGGAACTTGACGGAGTCGCTCGAGAAGTTGTCCTCGGAGATCCGGAGGGTATCCCTTCGGTCGTCGGTGTACTCGTGCATAAGCTTCGTACGGTGCTGCAGAGGTCGGATCCGCCTGATGAACCAGCACATGGCTAGGTCCAAGCCGGTCAGACCCGTCTCTACAAACCATTCTATCCGCCTTATTGCGCGAGAAGAGTTGAGGTCAGAGGGAAGGGAGGCATGAGACCGCCATGTGGAGACTTTAGCGGCGGCTCCATCCACGAAATCCGGGTACGTTGCTTCTCGGCCCGACAAAGGAATGTCGGGGCCGTAGAAGTACGTCCGCTGCCAGTTCTTACACGACTCGTGGCCGACAATGTCGGGGAACCGCCGGGCAGGTCGGATCTTGAAGCTTATGGTGCCGCAGTTTCTAAGCTCCTCCTTGCTGTGTCCGGCTTCATGTTTGATGGTAAAGAAGTACACAAACAAATCTAACCTAGGCCTAATCCCCAGGTAACCCTCACAAAGTGCCGCGAAGTTGCTAAGCACTAGGATACTATTCGGGGAGAGGTTGTGGGGTTGGACCTTGAAGTGATTCAAGACGGACAGGAAGAAGTGGAAGATGGGCAGAGAAACGCCGCGTACCAATTGCGCCTTGAGGTACACTTTCTCTCCGGCTTGGGGAGAGGGGGTCACCTCGCCGGCCGGCGCCGCCCGCCAGGCGAGCCCCTCCGTTGCAGGGAGGTAACCCTCAGCGACCATCTCTTGGAGGTCGCGGCCGGTGATGTCCGAGCCGCGCCAGTCGCCTTTGCGCGAGTCTGGCTCCTCTTCCAGGGGCTCCAGTGCCGCCAGATTATGTTCGCCGCCAGTGGTTTCTATCACCGCCGATGCGGGGATGACCAGACCCTCTGGGGGCACGACGATGGAGCTCGCCGGCTTCGCCGTGGCTTCGCTCGACACCGCCATTGATGGGGATGAGCTGCTGCTGGCCATGGAGGAAGGAAAGAATGCGACTGGTGCAGGCAAGAGGCTAGGGTTTCTCGAGGTTCTCGCGGAGAGCTCGAGGAGGCGCGCGGCTGGAGGAAGAAGACGATGACGCAAGATAATGGGGTGAAAAAGTGGCAAGTGTCTCACGGTCGCTATTTATCTTACTCTGCGTCAAGATTCGTGCAGCTAATCGGACGGTTGCCGCGTAGACGACATGTTCGTGAACGTGCGCGGTAATTTCGCCACGTCTCCAACCGTCACCGCCAACAGTTCGTATCGCTCGCGCGGGAAAAGCGGATATGATTACATTCACTGCATGTGTGAGTTACGAGGCGTCGCTGACCTATAGCCTACGTCGTCATAACTGACATGGTGGGTGAGCCGTCCCATCAAAGATTCCGGCATGGACGGATTTAATCCGGCAACGGGAGCGTACGATGGAAGATTCAGCATTTCTCCGACTTACTCATAGAAGACGGAGAAAACTTTGCAGGGTTCTTTGGGAGGACTACAAGATATTGCTTGACGATTTGCCGACATCCATCTAGACGGAGCATTCCACGGGAAGAGGCAAGACGGCGCAAGATCTCGGAGTTCTCCGGGCGCTACTGTTGGGGATATGCTATATGGGTATCCTCATAGCATGTCTCTTATCCGACTAACCCGGGTGGCCCATAGTCGGTAGCATGGCCTATGGCCTGCTGGGCGGCCCAGTTAGGTCGATCTAGAAGGGAGGCCCATGCCAGATAAAGGAAGGCTACGGTGGAGTCACCAGTGTACCCAGAGCCTTGGAGTGCAAGATACACAAGACTAGTAATAGACGGTGTAGAACTCTGTAACCTGTCCGGCTAGGACTTTTCCCTGTAACCCTAGGATCTGACGACTATATAAGTCGGGAATATGGGAGCATTTAGGGCACGATCATAGACAACTTCACATAACCTCGCACAGCGAACCTAATCTTTGTAACTCGGCGTATTGCCATTATAGTGATTTATAGCAGTAGTAGGATTCCGCCACCGTTGTGGGATCTGAACCTGGGTAAGCTATGTTACCTCGTACCCGTCAAACGTCCGCCTTACCCCACGTCTCTAAACATGAACTGTGAGGACCCCTCCATGGCGTACTCGTCGGCAATACCACGACACTATTATGCCTAAATTGTTCTCTAATCCTAAGTTTGCCACCTCTACCATAGATATTAAAGATGAAGACTATGATTTCTCTCTTGATTTGTCCTACTTGGATATTGTTGAGGAAGAACCTTTCTGTGGGACTGAAAATGGGAGTGATGTGGCTCATATGAATCAGATTGCTACTATGAGTCCTTTGTTCTCTGATGTTTTTAAGATGCGCAAGTACTTTGTTACTAAGATGTTCCCTTTTCACTAAAAGTAGAAGCTAGGGCTTGGTTTAATAGATTACCTCCCGGTTCCATTGATAGCCCTGATTGCTTGATTGCTTCTTTCTTTCAGAAATATTTTCCTCCCAGTGCTAGACATGCTGCTTTGCAGAGACTTTTTGATTTTAAACAGGGAGAAGAAGAGAAATTGCCTGAGTCATGGACATTTCTGTGCCTTGATTCATGCACATCCTGGATGTCCATTACCTAAGAATGAGCTTCTTGATATTTATTATAATGGACTAGATGATGATTCTAGGACATACCTAGATAGCTTTGCTAATTGTGTTTTCAGGAAAAGAACTCGTACAGATGCTGAAGAATTAATGGCTAAGATAAGCAATAATTATGATGACTGGACTTCAACTGAGCTAAATACACTTGATCCTATTACTCCTGAACCAGTTGTGCCTGAACCAGTTCCAACACCAAAGAAGAGGGGAGTTATTGCATTAAATGATGAAGCGATGAAGGAAGCTAAGAAATGTCTAAAGGAGAAAGGTATTAGAGTGAAGATGTGAAGAATCTACCTCCTATAGAAGAATTATGGAAGACAATTCCTCACTCATCTACTATTGACCAAGATGAGAATGTTGAAGAGGATGCCGAACACAATTCGGTTCAGCCCTCCAACTTGGGAGAGTGTTCATACCAGCAACCCTCATTTCATTGGGGCGCATCTTCTTATTCATCGCAAGCGCCTGACTATGATCATTCCTATGATGACCCACCAGCATGGGGTTACTACCCGCGCTATTGAGCCCCACTTAGGCCAAAATCCTAAGCTTGGGGGGAGGTATACCGACATCACACTCATATATATATATCATGTTCGGTCGGTTCTTTGTATATCCATTGTTTTGCTTTGTTTTTGGTTTTTGTTGCTGCTTTCTCAAAAACACAAAAATACCAAAAATAGTTTCGTTGTTTCTCTTGGTTTGTTTCTTTGTTTCTTTGCTTTGGTTTGCCTTAAAAGAAAAATCCAAAAAGATTTTGCTTTGTTTGGTTTTCTTTGTTTTTGTTTGTTTTATCTTTGTTTGCTTGTTTCTAAAAAAACCGAAAACTCCAAAAATATTTGTTGTTCTTCTTTGGTTTTGTGAGTTCTTTGCAGGTTTTAGCCGTCCTCGGTGGATTTTGGTTTCATGTTATTATTCATGTCACACAAGTGAATGGAAATAATGAAGATTAAGACAACTCGAGGTGTGGTAAGAGGCTGGTAACGAACTCTATTTGTTTCATTTTTGTATATACACTCATCATGGTGAGCATGCTTAGCATGTTTGTGTAAGATGTATGTCATTATGGATGCTTAGTAGTTATTCCTTGTTTATGATTAGCTCTAGCTTGCTAATAGTTTGTAGCATGTCATATGAATGTTTGCTTGCATTGTTTTACTCGTATTTTGGTATGATATTGTGGTATCCTCCTCTGACTATTCATATGAATCGACTTGGCACATGCTCACGCATGCATATGACTAATCAATAGTCAGTAAGCCTCGATGATTTATTTTTCCTCGGAGTTCTTGTATCACTTTCATGCCATAATTAGTCATGTTTTGTTGCAAGCATGATTATGACAATTATTGCTCTCTCGTTTGTAACTCCCTCTCTATTGCTAGCCTTCACTTGCATTGAGTATGAGCTCTACCTGTGTTTCCAACTCCGCAAAACCAACATTGCCAGTTGTGTCCACCATACCTACCTATTAGCATCATTTGCTACTTCAGTGCATATTCAATATGCCTTATTTTATTCCAAAATAAAATGTTGTCTGTTTTGAGAAATTTAGTTAGTAAAGATCTCACGAACTTGATGCCACACTTTATTCCTTGCACTTAATACTCCTGAACCATTGTGACTAGTCCATGAAAGTTATATGCTTGCAAATTATATGCTCGGAGTCAGTAGTACCGTGCTGTCACGGGGAACGCTTTCAACACTTTTTGGATATCATATCTAGTTGATACTTTGCTCTTTTGTTTACGGATGTAGACGATGTGAAATAAAAGGGGAGCTTGTGAGTTCATGGAGTTTATACATTGTGTTAGAGAAACGCCTGGGCCGCTAGCCTAAGTCATGCCTAATCATGGTGGAAACTTGCAGCATCACCATAATAAGCATTCATGGAGTATCCTCAATAAAAAGCTATACATATAGTAAATAAAAAGATCACTGAGATGCTCTTGTCTGCTTGCCTTGTCATTTTGATCACGGGATAGCTCCTGTATCATGTACAAGGGGTACCCCGTTGGCGGTTCTCTATGATATGCATGTATTTACAATGACAAGAACTTATAGGTAACCAAAGTTGAGTAGCATACGAGCGGCCCTCGTACTCAAGGGACATGGGATTTCCAGTCTATGGACTGTCAAGCATATAATTTAGAGTGGACCTCACTTTTACCTTAACCGTATGAAGATGCCTATCATAGGGGAAATGAGAGATCAAAGCTAATGAGTACATTCCTTTCAGCATTAGGAAGCCTTTCAAACTTTTCAAAACCGTTTTCACAACCTTGTTGAGTCACCACTTATTCTATGAGCACCTTCTTGAGAGCATAGTTGTCATTCTTGTGTTTGTTTCAAAACTTGGTTAATTATGTCATGACTTTGATGCTTCTATCTCTGATATCTTCACTTCTAGTCTTCACTCGAACTTCAGAGGTGCCTTGGCATTTATATTGTGCTCTACAAACAAAGGTAAGCGAGATACCACTCTATCACACCTTACTATGAGCATTGCAATTTTGCTTATGTTTATGTTTCATGCTACTTATTATTATTGAGTTGGTTTCTCTTCATAGCTTGCAATGACTATTGAGTAGACTTAGTTGCATACTTCTTATTATGAATGGTTTAAGCACCTACTCATGTGCTGAGAATATATACATCATATGAAGCAAATGTGTTCGTGAAAGTTCTTTTATTGCACTCAGTTTTCAACTAAATTTCTTGAGGACAAGCAATAAGCTAAGCTTGGGGGGAGTTGATACGTCCAAAACGTATCTACTTTCCCGAACACTTTTGCTATTGTTTCTCCTCTAAACTTGTGTGATTTGGATACAACTAACATGGACTGACGCTGTTTTCAGCAGAATTACCTTGGTGTCTTGTTTTTGTGCAGAAAATCAACTATTAGGAAAAATCCCGGAAAATATGCCAAAAATTATATTTCACTAGAAGACCCACGGAGCCAGAAGACGAGACGGAGAAGGGTCCTAGGGGGCCCACACCCCTGCCAGGCGCGGGCCCACCACTGGCTGCGCCTAGGGGGGTGCAGCCACCCCAGGCACCCCCTCGGGTTCCCTCTACGCCTTTAAGTTGCCTTTTGACCTAAAAATAGAAGGGGGTTCGATAGTTTTCTAGAAATAGTTCCGCTCCGCCGCCGCAACCAGAAACCAAGATTCGGATCCCTTGTCGGGACGGGGAATGTGGAGAGGATCATCGTCATCATCATCACCAACGCATCTCCATCAACCATCGATGTTTCCCTCATCCATGAGTGTGTAAGCCCCCACTGTAGGCTTGGGGATGGTAGGGATTGGATGAGTTCTATCATGTAATCGAATAAGATCTGTTAGGGCATAGTGCCTAGTATCTCTATTGGTGCTATTTCACTTTGTTGCAACTTGTTGTGCTTAATGCTTGTCACTAGGGCCCGAGTGCCATGATCTCAGATCTAAACTTATTATTGAATCATTATGATAGTATTGTTTGTGATCTTATCTGCAAGTTGTGTACACATATCATTGAACGGATCCAAAGGCCCCAAATTAACAATAATTGGGACAACCGGAGGGCATGGTTGTGGTGTGAGGATCACATGTGTTCATGGAGTGTTAATGCTTTGCTCCGGTGCTCTATTAAAAGGAGCACCTTAATTGGTAGTAGTTCCCTAGAGGCCCCGCTGCCATGGGCTGGCTGTTCAGAAGATGTTGTGCAAGTTCTCATTGCGAGCACGTATGACTATATTTGGAGCACATGCCTAGGATTAGTACTTGGATGCTTGTTATTATTTATCTGCAATGCCCTAGATCTTGAAGTTACATGTTTAGAATTGTCCATGCTACGCCCGTCCATCCATCCCTATTCCTACCGCACTCGAATCCTACTATTACCGTTAATGTTACTATTGTTCCTGCTTTGCTGTTGCTGGCGCTGTTGCTGTTGCTTTGCTGTTGCTACTACAAACTATTGCTACTGATAAACTTCTGTGAGCAAGAACTATTTCCATGTGCAGCTGAATTGACAACTCAGTTTTTAAGGCTTGCAAGTATTCTTTGGCTCCCCTTGTGTCGAATCAATAAATTGGGTAATACTACCCGCGAAGACTCTTTCTATCCCCTACATTTATGGGTCATCATATACTTCAATTTGAAATCATACACCTTGGATAAAACCATTTTCCAAATAATTTCCATATTATATTGTAACCTAAATCTATTTAAACTCCTTTATTTTGCTAAATTCTCAAAATCTTATCTATAAAGACAAGTTTGGTTTTCTCCAAAATATTTTATAAAATCAAGGAACATTTGATTCCTATATATCATACCCTATCTTCCCATCTAAAAAATAAGTATTTTTGAGATGCTTTATTATTTATTTTTGCACCTTTTCTTAAATGGCAAAAACAAGAAATAATACCCTAAAAGTACTTTTGTTCCCAAATAAATTCCACTAAAATTACCCACTGTGTGATATGGTATTTAGGACCATCTCACACCAAAATTCCACCCTGCCTAATGAACAAATATCACATTAGATTATATAAACCATTTCTTCACTTTTTGAATAAATGAGATAAAGTGGACATTTAACCTTTTGAAAAATCCCAAACAATTATTTGAGCTATATCTTGACATCTTCAACACACCAGTACCATTTCCCCATCATGTCCAATGCAAATTTTTGGACTTCCTTCATAACTATATCTTTGATAAAATTGTCAAACTAACCAAACCCTCTAGGCTAAATCCCACAAAACCTTCTCCAACCTGATCCACCAAACTTGCCTAGCATAGCGCCACCCCTATGGTCGAGCTAGCACTGTAGCCTCCCTATAGAAAACCCTAACAGTTGTCCTCTTGTGTTTGTTTGAGGGAGAAACAATGGGCATGTCTTTTTGCTTGCTCATTAAACCCTTGCAGGAGCCTCTCTACCACTACCGACGACCAGAACCACCCCTCCGCCGCCCACAGGACCCAATCCCCTGGTTTCATCTGTCCTCTTGCTACCCATGGACATGTTCCAACATGGGCCTTCCCTCTTTGGTTTATAAGGAAAATAGCCTAGCCAGCAAACCCCTCCGTGCTCATTTTCTCCCCCTCCTCCTCACTTGTCTACCCCTATCACATCCCAAAATTTTCCAACTTTTTTAATGTGAAAAATAAATAAACAAAATAAATAATTGTTGAAATTTAGGGTGAAAAGAAACTTTTTGATTCCAAATGGAAACTTAACATCCCATCTTGAACAAACTTTGATTAATGTTTGAATTCAACTAAATTCAAAACAAGTGAAATGCATTCTTCATAAATGCATCTTGAAATTTAAACACTTGGAAAATAAACCAAAACTCTAAAACCATAATGGAAGAAAAACATTTCCAAGTTATATCCAAGATCATGGATTGGATCCATATAATTTTTTTTTCAACAAACATTTATAAATGATCAAGAATGAAAAATAGAAATATTATAAAACCATATAAATTGGTTTCACTTAATTTGGAGCCATAGATAAAATCTTATGAATTTAATAAGATAAGGAAATTGAATTTCAAAAGCTAATAAAGCACCTATCTAAAAATCCATACCAAATGGTGAGCAGATAGTCCTAAAGGGATTTAAAAGGATAAACAAATATTAAATAAAATCTTACAATTGGAATCACCAAGTTTGGATCTTTAAATAAAAAGATATGGTTTTTAAAAGACAAAGGAAGAAATAATAAATAAGGACTATTTGGTAAGAGCCAAGTAAAACTTGTCCAAGACCATAAGCAAATGGAATAGTTATAATCCAAATCCAAATAAAAGGATAGAGAATTTTCCAAATAAAATAAAAGGGCATTAACCAAATCCTATTTCTATTTGAATAAAGATAAAATCCCTAGTAGAAATTATTAATTAAATCATGTGAAAATAATATTTGGAATTTACCCAAGTGGAATAAAAGTTATTTAATTAACTTAAATGGTATCAAAGAAATCAACTAAATAAATTTATGGCATTAAACCCATATTTAATTTCATTGGAATAAAGACAAATACCCAATTTAAATGATTAATAAATCATAATAGAAATATTCCAAATAATTCAAAGTGAATTATTTGCCACCCTAATAAATAAATAAAACCTCCTGAAAAGGTTTTGTGAAAATTGAAACTTAAATAAGGGTTGAAAATATATTTGATCTTATTTGAATTTATAAAAAACAAGGGCCTACTTTAAATAATCAATATACCCTAAAAAGAATAAAAGAATTATTCTAAATTTGACTTCAGAATATATTAATATACAGTGTTTGATTATACACAAAGTTTGGTTGAAGTTTGATTTTAAATTGTTGTTTGAAATGATTAAACAAAATCAAAACAGAATAAAAGAAATGGAAAAAGAAAAATAAACAGGAGAAGGAAAAAATAAACAAAGCAGCCAGCCCAGCAAACCCAGCCCGCTGGCCCAGTTATCCAATCTCCCCACCCCCACAGTGAATTGTTTTTCACTCAGAAAATCACCCGCGCAGTCGTAAACTAGAAGGCCCCACACCCACTCTGTCTCTCTCGCAGACAACCAGGACCCACCTACTGTTCATCGTCTCTAACCTGCGACCACTTCCTCGCCGGTTTTTGCATTGATCTCGCGGGAGTAATTCACGTCAATACTATGAGTAATGTCTGTCATCAATCATGCTCGATAACTCGCCTGCTCCTCCTCTCCATTTCCCCTCTCCCGCTCCTCCCTTTCCGCCTTCAGGCCGTCCCAATTCGTCCTCACACCGCCACTTCCTCCGACGTCTTCCGCCCATCGGGTCAACCGCCATCGCCCATCGCCCCCTCGACCACACGGAGGCACTCCCCATCACCCGGCGAACCTCTCTGTAGCCTCCACTCGCCCGCGCTCGCTCCACATCATCGGAAATGTCAACACCGAGCGCCACCACGGTCTACAGCAGCTCCGGCAAACCCCTCTGGTAGTCTCTGACCGCGCCTCCTCTTCTCTTTGATGCTCCGATACTACCCACTCTTCCGTGCATCTAACAACGCTGTTTGCTTGCTCTCTCGTGCTCAGTACCGATGCCACCAACGGAACCGTGTGTGTCCGGCGGTGCCAAGAAATTCGGTGAGGGATTTCCATCACCCCCGTGCGCCCCTTCGCCAACCCCCAGCTCTTTGAGCATCAGCATTCCACGATGAACATGGTGAGCAAATCCTCCCCCCCCCTCCCTTCCTGGAATATCCAGAACGCCATCGCCAGAGCCGTGCCGCCGCCGACCACCGTCACAGCGCCGCCAGTTCTTGGAAAAGCATTAGGAGCCGTCCGATCTAGATCCGAGTGATGCGATAGATTGACTTATCGAAGAGGTATGAGAGCATCTGTGCCGTGAGTTGTTAATTAGATACAAAGTCCCGTATCACTCAATCCACATGAACCGGTACCAGCCTATAGAAACGCGCCACGTGGCCAGACTCTGGTTCTAAAAACAGAATTTGATCTATTGGATTTATAAACTTGCAAAATTCATAACTTTCAATCCACATGTCCAAATTTTGCAAATTTTATATCAATGTAATTAGCAAGACAAAGTACTTTCCAACCATGCACTTTGTTTAGTAAATTGCTTCTGTTAAATTGGTTGTTTTGCAGAAACTTGTGTAGGCATATTTTGAATATAAAATTCATTCTAATTTTTTTTTGTGAAAAAAGCTTTGGCAAATAGATTGTTTTGAACCTACTGACCATAGAAACCAACTTATGGATTTAAAAATGTATTTTGTGAAGCTAAAGAATAAATCTTTGATTTAGAACATTTCTAGTCAAATAAAAATGTTGTTTATATGTTAAAAATACTTTTTGGAGAAAAATGTTTGGGAAATGATTTGGATTAAACTCTCTGACCCCAAACACCTAGTTTTAGAATTAAAAATGTATTTGGTGAACCCTATAAAGATTATGGCTTTGCTAAAGGCATTTTCAACCACATAAAATAATGTTTTGGTTTAAAAAGGGTTTATAGGTAAAATCTTTTGCAAATTGTTTTGCCACTTTTATAAAATGACCAATAGGTGTTTTAGAATGTTTATAACCTATTAGAAACCACTTTTCCAAATAAAACAATCTTTAGCATGCTTGCATGCATTGCTTTGTTTCTATTATTTTATGTGATGTTTGCTTGAATGGTAGATTGAATTTCTGCTTGCTTGATTGAATTGTAGTGGAATTTGAAGAGTGTGATCATTGCAAGATCAAGGAGTGAACTTATATTCTCTACCAGAAAGGCAAGTGATTCTTCATACTTTTGTCCTATTATTTTCACTATGCATTAGTGATATTTCTGAGTAAGACTTGCATGGAATTTTGCTAAGTATAAACTATGCCATGGGAAATCCTAGTAGATGAAACCTTAGTAGAATTTTCCTAAGTTAAGATTCCTACTGCCATCATGCTTAGCTTAGCTAGTAGAAAACAAGGGTGGTTTATATTCATGCTATGGAATATTTCTAAGTCAAGGACTTGTGTTTTTGTTTAATAAAACAACTAAGTGAATGAATCACCTGGGTGGAATGGAAATAATGGTTTGTGTTGAGTGGTTATGCAAGTCCAGTATGCTGGGGAAAACTTGGGCATCACCAAGTCCGTATACTAGGGAAAACTTGGTATATTACTTGTGGAATGCCACCCAGGAACAAAGAGATTTGAGATGTCAAATGTGCAGCCACTTGGCATTATGGGCTCTACCTAGATCATATAGGTTGCAATAACTTAGCCAAATGGACAGTTCGTGCTAGGGGATGATAGGTTGGAACGCGTCCATTCTGGTCTAAGGGAATGCTTCTGAAAGATCTTGTCTTGGTGAACCCATGTCTTGTGGGGAAAGTGCACCACCTCTGTAGAGTGTAAAATCTAAGTACTTAGCCATGTCCCTGGTAAAGGACAATTTGAGCATCAAGACATGGAAGCTATCAAGAATCTCCTCATCCCAATTTCTATGTTAAAATTTTGTGGTTGAACAAGGGTTGAAGGATCACCAATTTCTATTGGGAGATGCATTGGGTGATTTTGACAAGCAAAAACTTAGTGTTTTCAAATGATAAGGAAAAAATATTTTGAGAAAAGCAAGCCTAAGCTCCACTTAGCCAAATGCATATAGTTGATAGACTCCACTATACTACGATAGTATCACTTGCCAATACAATTCAAATGTATTGACCCTTGTGGCTGTAACTTATTATGTTGCAGGTTTGTTTGATGCTAGTGAAGTGTGCTAAATAGGATTACACGTCTACAACCAACATGATTGCCTGTGGCACTTTGAAGATGAAGGACACCATGCTATAGTTATTTATGCTGCATTGTAATGAGATAGCCAAATGAGTTATGTAAGATGTAATGAATTATTTTATTCCTAGTTATAAAGTTGTAATATGACCTTTGTTTCTTGATATTACATCTTAACTATGGATGCTAGCTATTGATCCAGGGACTAGCATTGTAAACACAGGGATCTCTACCTTATTAAAGGTTGGGACCTCTACAACCCCGAGCTCCCTTCCACCTCCTATCCTCTGTTCTGGCCATGAAGAAAGAAAAGAAACCGAGCCAAGCCATGGTCGGCATACAAGAACCCGAGTGCATTCAATGGCGAGTTCCAGAGCTCGCCGCTATGTACTCCGTCGGCATTGCACGTGTGACGCCGCCCGGCGTAAAACCGCCCCTTCCGGCCATCCATGAGGTCCCTGGAGTGCACCACGTCTCCCTGTACCATCGCCCACGCCAGATCATCCCTCTCTGGTGAGCGCCGCTCCTCCTCTTACCCCTGCTAGGGTTTCACCTCGTCACTAGTGGACAAAGGAGGAAGACGACTCCCAGTCGTCGGTTTCGACTAGATCCAACAACAGGGATTCCCCATACCAATTCAGGCCCCAGTGGTGGCTGTCAAGCGGGCCCTCCCGAGGTCACTTAACCCCTGCCTGTGTGCGCGCTTGCAAGGAGAAAAATGGGCTGGCCCAGCGCGACTCACCCAGCTCCCCCGCCCTATGGCCCAAGCCAGCTCTTCCCCTTTTTCCTACTTTTACTTCCTAGATCCAGATATTAGCTCCTGGTTCAAATCATTTAAAAAAATAGAAAACAACACCAATTAGCTAGATCCAAATTTAAAATTGACCCTTGTGGTTTTCCCAATCACGCAAAGCAAGTCCCCTTCCAAAATTTGCATTCTTTATTTTCTGGTATTTAAGTTACCAGAAAGTATCCAATACAGTTATTAAATTCTCCAAGGAGTTTTACAACCCCAAGTTAACCAAAACTACTTTGTACTACAACCTATCAGTAGTACATTTTATTTAACCTTGGCCCCATCCTCATTTGCTTCCTGTAATAACCCTGGTTAAAATAACAAAAAATAACTCTTTTATAACTTTGGGAAATTCTCTAGGTCAAACCAAAGGTGGTATTGACCAAATTACAACTATAGAATATCACCAACACTAGTACTTGTCAAACCCTAGAAGACCAAGAATTATAAAGCACTGGTTGATTTATGATGAATTAATTTGTTTTGTGCATAATTAATTCACTATATAAATCACCCCAGTAGTTCTATAACTCTAAAAATGGTGGTTCCAATTTCTACAGAAAGGTATTCTAAATTCCTAACATGTTTCCTTAGAATCATACCAAAAGCTTCTGAATATTTAATATGGTTAAAAATATAAATACAATCTAGAACTATCTTTGGAAATTTCATGAGGGAATTCTGTTAAATATTTCAGGATGATTCCAACTCGTAGTGAATTAGTCCATCAAACAATACTTAACCATCCCAGGAAATAATTTTTGCAACCACATATCATTTCTGGTGAATTATTTCCTAAAACTAGAGCTTTTATCACTAGAAAATTCATTCTAAATCAATGGTAATTGATAAAATAGTGAAGCCACTTTTGTTTGTTTCATTTTATCAATACCTTTCTGATGATAACATTTTTGCATATTGATATCATACAGAAATGGACCTTGATTTAGAAACCCTTTACTAAGTAGTCCTAGCCTCCCAAATTAATTAAAGAAAAACCCTAAATGCTTTTCAAGCATTTCCTTTTTCTCTAAATCAAAGAACTCAAAACCTACTAAATCATAAACTTGTTTTGCACAATGCTTGATGTATGGTTTTGATGATTGCATTGATTTGTATTGAATGTGGTGTTGTTTGCTTGCATGTATGCTCAATAATGGCGGTAGTTGTGATTATGTGATGCCAAGAAGGAAGCATCGGACTAGTATTGACTATTATGGCATCGGGTATTCTAGTATTCTATTGAAGAAGTCCAAGGACATCTCGCTTGTCACACGCAAGCCACCTTATTGCCCACCCGCCTTGGTCCTACTATTTTACTTATGCATGTTTTAACTATTGTTTATGACATTGCATTGTTTTACTTTATAATGTTCTATATATGGTAATGCCTTGGCTCCTCCAACCAATACCATTTGTACTACTAAGTACAACCCTATTAACGTCACATACTTGTCCCTAGTATGGTAGATGGTATTTAACACCATAATCCCTTGTAGACCCCGTTTTAGCCAAAGTAAAAGCATAGGATGGAAGACCGCGGGAAAAATGTTTACAAAATGTTTTATGAGAAAACCTTGGTGAGGTTTGACCTACCAAGAGAGGTTTGAAGGAAATAAAAAGTTTTGTTTCACAAGAAGGTTGGATAAAGGATGGAGGAAAAATGTTTACAAAAAGGCACTGAGTTCTCTTGCAGTTTTGCCAAAACAATTAACCCGTGCAACCACATTACCCTGAAGTGGGACATGGCTTAACCCAAAGTTAGTTCACTTTGATATGGGTATCCACACAACTACTTATAAGGGATCATCTCCCTCTAATTCTGGAATTCCTATATGAAAAGGATAAACTGGGAGGCAATCACTTGGAGGAAGCAGGATCACCCATGTGAGTGAAGGGCGATACTATGAGCCTCTCACTCCAGTTGGTCCGTGGATCTATACGTCCCGGTGTTTAGGAGAACAACTCATAGGGTAGGGCCTGTGTTAGAGTGGACTTTCGGAAGGTTTTGTTTGATTATCCGAGACCCGTATACATTAGTATGACGACCTAGGGGTGATCCCAGCGAATGTATCAAATCTTGTGGGTAAAGTGCACAACCTCTATAGAGTGTAAATCTATTCGAATAGTTGAGTCCTTGGTCATGAACGGTTGGGAAGGTTGCTATAGAATGGTGATGGTTTTGTTTCAAAACGGATTTCGACAAGAAAGTGTTTTCTAAAATCTGGTGTTTCGAGGGACACCAGAAAACGAGGAGGATAACTCGTTCAGTTGAGGACCGTCTAGATGAAATAGGGTGACCTAATCCTAGTGTTTTCCAAAACTTTTCAAAAGGTTTCCAAGAAGATTTTATAAAAGTTTTCAAACAAAACCTTGTAGATGTTATATCTACAAGAGAAATTAGTTTATAAAAGAACCTCTTATGGAACCCTCCTACTACCATAGCCATACTGCATAAGGTGGATGCTATACCTACAAGAGAAATTAGTTTATAAAATATTTTATAAAAGTTGTTCTTTTAAGGTGGTTTGCGAGTACATTCAAATTACTCACCAGCATTGTCCCTATATATTTACTTGGCCAGATTTCCATAAGCACTAGGATAAATTGAGAAGCTGACATCGATGCGAGCTAGGCCGTCTCCCAGTTAGTCGCCTGTAGGTTAAGGAATGACATGGGCTCTATGTGAAGACTTCCGATGTTTGAGGTTGTAATCACCATAATGGAAACATTGTAAGTTCGTAATCGTTACTTTTTGGATGTTGTAATGATACTTGTCGGTTTTTCACGGCTCACTGATCATGGGAACGTGAATTGCATGCATAACGGGGTCCCACACCATTGACCAGTAGTAGACTCCAGTTCATAGATCCTAACGTCATGTGTTTGCATTGTTTGATGTATTAACTTGTTATTACTTAGTTTCAGACTGCAATTATTGCTATCTCCACCAAAGAGGGGGCTGCAAGATCATGTCTCAAGGTTATGCTATGCAAACTATATGAGTGTTTCCATCACATCATTCTCCTAATGACATGATCTTGTTATTAATAGCATCCAATGTCCATGATCAGGAAACTATGATCATATATTCATCAACAAAGCTAGTTTAACAAGAGGCTTACTAGGGTCTCTTTTATGTTTACAAAACACACAGGTATGAATGTTTCCGGTTAATATAATTATAGCATGTTATGAAAACATTTATCATAAACACAAAGATGTAATAATAACCATTTTATTATTGCCTCTTGGGCATATCTCCAATAGTCTCCCACTTGTACTAGAGTCAATAATCTAGTTTAGAATAAACTTGTGTATTCAACACCTATGGCTTTCTGGTGTTGTATATACATGATTGCTAGTGGTAAACAAAATCTTCGGATCTGCACTAGGTCCTGTGTATTTGCATGTATTTGCGTCTCTACGCATCACTCATTATCCAATGAGATGTCATTGTATAAATTTGGTCTTTTGGCAAGACCTTTTTGTTCCTTGGGGTTAAATCATGTCGATAAAATTGTCGTACAATATATCTTCATATTACTAGCCCTTGTGAACCACACCTAGTTTGATAACAAACCAATTGACGCAAATGCCCTCTTTTGATTCCACAATAGCAGTCATATATTTATCCTTTTGTTATAGTATTCGTCATAATGTCTTAACTTTGGAACTCATCCAAATCCGTTATGGAACTTTCTTTCCATTACATTCTGCCACCCATAGTTTAAATTCATATAAACTTAATTTGTATCTTGTGAAAAAACTAGTATCAATGTAACACTTTACAATGAACTATCTATCTATCTATCTGTCTGTCACTTCTACATAAATAACATATTCTTAGTTCTTCTAAAGATCATAAGAATATCCTGACTATCGTCCAATCATCATCTTATGAATCATTATGGTATCTGCTCATAACATTTAGAGCATAGGACATATCTAGATGTGTACATATCACGGTATGATTAATCAACATATTCTTGTGATTTCACTCACCAAGTGTCAAAAACACTTGGATCTTATCTCACTTACCAAGTGTGAAAACACTTGAATCTTGATTCAATCCTTCCTGTGTGACAAGAACCTTTCTTGTAGTTTCTATATTGAACTATTTCAATATATCATCTATGTACTCTCAGCACAACCATATTAACGTCTCAATCTATCCATATAGACATTGATGCCAAATATTCGGGTTTGGCCTAAGTCTTTCGTCGAGATGAAATTCTTAAACTGTGTCAATAAAAGATACATTGTTTCCAATCAACAATATGTCTTTCACATAATGTATTAGAACTATGTCTTAGCGCTCCCACTTAATTTCTTATAAATGAAAGCATCGTCATCATTTCCAATGAAATTAAACCTTTTAACTATTTCATCACGGTGAAGATTCCAACTCCGCGATGCTTACTTCAACCATTGAAGTTTGCATGCCCTGTTAGCAACCTTTGAATTAACAAAACCCTTTGGATCGTGTCATGTACACATCCTAGGTAACCATTCTATTATAAGAACTTGTTTTGTTTGTTCAACTACCATATACCAAATTAAATGTAGTGGTTGCTACATTAATCCGTCCAGACTAAATATCTCTATGAAAGATCAAATCTTGTCATAGTCAACTCCTTGATTATTGTCGTAAACTCTTTCCCGACATGTCGACTATTTCATAGATGTGAAATATCCATGTATATTTATTTATAGATCCAAATACGACTGTAAGGTCTTACACCTTTCCAGAGGGTCTTCCAAGTTCAAAGCTTGATTTATCGTGTATGGAACTATCACGGATTTTATGCCTTCAAGCCATTTGACAGAGTTAGGGCCCATCGTTGCTTATTTGCATATAGTTGGTTTATCATTGTCAAACAACAATGATTTACTCTCACATCTTAGTATTTGATTGTTGCTGCCTTCGGGACACTTTCTGGCGTTGTGCAACTCCACACATATAGCTAAGGTTAAATAACCTTATCAAAGTTCTATTGTCCTCCCACTTAACTTTTCACAAAAAAACCCTTCCTAAGAAACTTGACGTTTTAAGCGAAAAATACTTTTGTCTTTGGTGTTATGGAGGTATACCCAACGGTTATTTGAAATAACATACAAAGACATGTTAATCTGACTTTGGTTGTAAACTTTTACTTATGCCTAGCATACCAAATTTTAAGAAAGGACAACTTGTGTTTTATCCCAAACCATAACTTATATGGTGTCATTTCAATGGATCACGATGGTTATCTTTTCAGTGTAAAAGCGACAGTCACTAAAGCTTTAATCTTTAAAATACAATGGCTGTTTTATAACTGACACCTTTTATTTCACCATGTCAAACAAGGTTTCATTACATATATCGAACACTCCATATTCCAATGGTGTTTCGAGAAATGAAAATCCATGGAACGATTCCTCAAATATTAGGTGTTATGCTAAACTTGTAACTCAAATATCTTCCTTTATGATCCAATCATAAACTCTTTATTTTCGTGTTACAATGATTTTCCAATTCATCTTGAAAGTCTTTGATCATTTTCAAATATTTCGTACTTCTTCCTCATTAAGTAAATATACACATATATTCACTCAAATTTCCGGAGAAAGCATATGAAGTTGAAATCCATCGCTCACGACTGCACATAATTTACTACATACATCAAATTGTACAAACTCCAATAAGTTAGTCATGTTTTCTTCTTCGGCCTTTGAATGAAGTTTTAATTATCTCCAGGAAACTCTCAGAAGTGTCATTTGATCAAAATCAAAAGACTCCAAAATTCCATCAACACGGAGTTTCTACTTGTTTCCTTTCCAATATAATTTAAATGGCGATGTCACTTCTTAAGTGTTCTTTCGATCATTTGTCTTACGACATTTTCAGCATTTTGGTTTTATGGATGTGATTTCTCCATCTAGATTTTTAAATTATCCATCTTTTATGGATTATGGCAATTATTTGAACAACCCTTTTTTCTCATAATACCTTCTCAAAATAACAATTATTGAAACAAATCTTGAAGATAAGGTTTGATGTTAACGAGCAACACAACAACACTTTGTTTTGTTTTCGATGAACATCATCACATATTCTCTTGCTGCTTACTTAGGCCCAGTTCTTTTGGGGGTTTCTTTCAAAACCCGCCCTCCCCCCAGCTTCCTGGAGAAGCCGGTCTAAAAAAATTGCGAGGCTTCCAAAATAGTTAAATCTAAACATCTTTAGAAGCCTCGCAAATTTTTTGAACCGACTTCCCCAGGAAGCTGGGGGTAGGGCAACTTCTTGGAGAAGCCGCCAAAAGAACTGGGCCTTAGGCCATTGCAGTTCATGAATTGTGTTTTCTTGCATGACATTTCACACCAACCAATTCAGTATTCAATACCCAAGAACCAAATTCTTTAACAAGCAAAGAATACAACCATAACATGTATATCTATATATCCAAGATGGACATTTCCAACCTTTTATCTTTCTGCCAAATATTTCAAAGATTCTCTTTCAGCATTTTCTTTCCCTTTTTTAAAAAAATCTATCAACAAAACAGTGGCGTCATACACATGATACATAGTCCAAAGTGTGTATAGTCAAATACTAATAATTTTGGACTTGCACTTTGAAGTAGACAAACATCATCAAATGATTGCCATTCTTTCAAAATCCATTCTTTTGTAATCTTGTTGTGTAGTAAATAGTTTACCTACATCTTATCTTCATCCTCATCATGACAACTTTCATGATCAATCTACTATAGCTTATAAAGGTGAATCATGAGTATAATGTTGCTCTCCAAAACCTTTTGGAGTATTAGGACGACCAGCGTCTCCAACCTTCGCAAATTCTCATCAAATATGAGAACATATATTTTTCCATATTATAATCTATCATGTTGCAACCAAAAAACATTGTTTCAGATATCGCAATATTTTCCACACATGATGGTTTCTGAAACAATTCTTTCAGCTCCTAGATAACCTTGATATTAAATAAATATTTGAATATCATGAATCATGGAGGCAAACATGATACTTAGATACTAACAAAGGAATTGTCACTCTTGATTTAATATTAATTATTAAACTTCATGGAGTAAACGGAGTATGCTGAAAGTTTGCAATAGGACTTTTAAACTTTAGATTGACACTCAAAAACAATACGATACCAGTTCATAATGTAACTATACAAAATTCTATAGTTCTATTATCTCAATTATAATTAAGCGTAAGGTGGTGAACGGATTCCAATGACTACAAGAATTATGCAAATTCACTTTGATTTAATTTATGATAAATTGTGTTCAACTTCAATCATATTACTTTTGAACTCCCACTCAAAACAACATCCCTCGAGTCATTTTGGTGATTACATGAACCAAGTCCATTACACCAAGTCTGATCATCACGAGAGATGATGTAGCTTCAAAGGAGAACAATCAACATGTTCATCATATCATCCATATGACTCATGCTTTACCTTTCGGTATCCTGTGTTCCGAGGCCATGTCTATACATGCTGGTCTCGTTAAGGTTAACCTTAGTATCCACATGTGCAAATCTGGCTTGCACCCGTTGTATGCACACGTAGAATCTATCACACCCGATCATCACATGATGCTTCGAAACGACGAGTCTTAGCAACGGTGCCTACTAAGGACGAACACTTGATATTTAGTGAGAGGGATCATCTTATAATGCTACCATCGCGATCTAAGCAATACAAGATGCATAAAAAGGTATAACATCACATGCATTTCATAATATGTGATATGATATGGACTTTCTTTGTGCCTTTGATCTTCATCTCCAAAGCACAAACATGATCACCATCATCATCGGCGTGGTGTCAAGGTCAATGTAGCCGCTTCATGGTTGTCCTCTACTAGCATCATCTATTACAACTACTTTGATGAATAAACAAAGAGGTCTTAAACATAATTTAAAGTCAACCATAAGGCTCCTGCCGATTGCCAACTTACAATAAGGATCATTGCATACATCATATATAATCACAATCACATGATGGCCATATCACATCACAACACATGCCCTGCAAAAACAAGTTAGACGCCTCTAATTTTCTTTGCATGTTTGACGTGGCTGGGGCTTTCGAGTAAGAACCGTTCTAACTTACGATCATGAACCACAACATTGATATAAGTATTGTCAAGTGACTGTTGTAAATTGAATCTTCACTATGGTGGGAGAGACAGACACCCGCAAAGCCACTTGTGCAATGTAGGTTGCATGTTGAGCGTAGAGCAAGTCTCATGTACGATGACATGTAAGGTTAGCCCTGGCCGCTTCATCCCACCATCCCACAAGATACAAAGTACATGAAAAGCAAGCGACAACCAAAGAATCAACGCCCACAAAACAATTGTGTTCTACTCGTGCAACATATCTACGCATAGATTCGGCTCTGATACCACTGTAGGGTTCACAACATGGAAAACAAAAAAATTCTATCGCGAGAACACACAAAAGCCAAGATCTAATCTACGAGATCGGTGCAACGAGTTTGTAGAGAACTTACCCTTCTAGATCCAAAGCGTTTAAGAAGATCGGATTCTCATGGTTGATGTAGGCGATCACTTGCCGATATCAAGATCGTGTAGACGATCCTTCTGGCACCACGTTCCTGCAGCGCTTTCTCAAACGGTCACACGTACGGTAGTACATGAAGACCTTCCTCTCCCTTGTTCCAGTAGGAAGCGTAGGTAGTATATCTCCTCGGACTCCCAACGGCACGATGGTGTGGTGGTGCTGGAGGAGGAGAGATTTCTGCAGGGCTTCACCTAAGCCAGAGCAAGACGATGGACGAGAGAGAAGAGGGGGCGGCGGCTAGGGTTAGGCGCCAAAGGCAAGAGGTGCAAGGGGGTGCGCCCCCACCCCTCCTTATATAGGTGGGTGAGGGGCATCCAAGGGTGTTCCCATCCCTAGTTGAGTCCCTCCCCAACTCGGCCTCCAAAGTAAGAGGTTGAAACCTTTTCCACCTAGACTTCCCTCTAACCAAAAACTAGAGTTTGACTTTTCAAACTAGGATTGGACTATTCAAACTAGGGTTTAACTCTTGTACTAGTCTTGGACGAATTGGCCCTTTAGGGTTTTGTGTGGACATCCCCTAGGGAATGCCATATCCCAAGTGACCCCTCCTGGAGTGGTGTACATTCTAGAACATTCTATAAGGTTTCAGTCAAAACACCGAAAACATTTCCGAACCCCGAAAAACCACTTTCCTTATATGAATCATATTCTCCGGACCATTCCGGATCTCCTTGTGATGTCCTAGATCCAATCCGAGACTCTGAAAAACATTCAGTCTCCAACTCACATTCCATATCTACTTTAAACAATATCGAATCCTTAAGTGTGTGTCCCTATGGTTCGTGAACTATCCAGACTTGAATGAGACAACTCTCCGATCAATAACCATTAGTGGGATCTGGAAATCCAGAATGGCTCCCAATATTTCGATGATGACTTCATGATCGAATGCATCATTTAAATACAATACCGATTCCCTTTGTCTCGTGATACTTTACTTATCTGAGGTTCGATCGTCGGTATCTCTATGCCAAGTTCAACCTCGTTACCGATAAGTACTCTTTACTCTTTCCGTGATATGACATCCCTTGTGACCTAGTCAAATTCTTGCAAGAAAATTGGATGAAATTCCATCGAGAGGGCCCAAAGTATATCTATCATTCATATGGATGGAGAAATCCCACTCTTCATCCATGTGCTTCAACACATACTTTCAGAATACCTAATTTCACCTTTATAACCACCCAGTTACAGAAGTGGGGTTTCATGTCATCAAATATCCATCTGGTGATGGTGATTAACATGATCTCATGGTCGAAGGATTAGGTTACTATGTATTTGAAAGCTTATAGAAAATGAACTCTAAAGGACCTGATCTTATGCTATGCTAACTATAGGAGTGTGTCCATCAGAACATTCTCCTAATGACATTATCTTGTTATTAATAACATCCAATGTCCATGATCAGGAAACCATGATCATACATTAATCAACAAGCTAGTTTAACAAGAGGCTTACTAGGGACTCTTTTATGTTCACAAAACACATAAGTATTAATGTTTCTGGTTAATATAATTATAGCATGTTATGCAAACATTTATCATAAACACAAAAATATAATAATAACCATTTTATTATTGACTCTTGGGCATATCTACAACAGATAAATCACGTCCATAAAAACTAATGCTAAAAATTGTGCAAGACAAATGATTGAAAGATCATTTATGAAGTGAAATCGCCGTTTAAATTATATTGGAAAGAAAACACATGTAGAAACTCCATGTTGATGGAATTTTGGAGTTTTTTATTATGATTAAATGACGCTTGTGAGACTTTCCTAGAGATAATTGAAACTCCGTTCATAGTCCAAAGAGGAACGGATGACTAACTTATTGGAAATTATACATATTGATGTATCTATTATTTGTAGTCATGTGTGGTGGATCTTTAGCTTCATATGCTTTATCCGGAAATTTGAGTGAATATATGTGTATATTTACTTAATAAGGAAGAAGTGTGAAATATTTGAAAATGTTCAAAGACTTTCAAGATGAAGTGGAAAATCATTGTAACAAGAAAATAAAGAATTTATGATTTGATCATAAAGGAAGATATTTGAGTTACAAGTTTAGAAAAACACTTAAGATTTGAGGAATCATTCCATGGATTCGCATTTCCCGAAACACCATAGGAGTATGGAGTGTTCGAGATATGCAATGAAACCTTCTTTTACATGGTAATATAAAAGGTGTCATTTATAAACTTACATTATATTTTAAAATTAAATCTTTAGATATTATCACTTTTACACTGAAGAGAGCACCATCGTGATCCGTTGAAATGACACCATATGAGTTATGGTTTGGGATAAAACCCAAGTTGTTTTTTATTAAATTTTGGTATGCTAGGCATAAGTAAAATGTTTACAACCAAAGTCATATAAGCACTTCTTTGTAGGCTATACCAAAGAATTTGCTGTGTATTCCTTCATAACACCGAGGATAAAAGAGTTTGTCACTTTGAACGTCAAGTTTCTTCAGAAGTATTTTTTGCAAAAGTTAAGTGGGTGAACAATAGAACTTTTATTAGGTTGATGAACCTAAGCACCATGTGCTAAGTATAACATAACCGAAATGTGTCCCAGAGGCGGTCAAAATGTTCATGGCTTGCATGATTACAAAGTCTGTGATCGCAGAGATATAAGTTTCTATTGAACCGGGTAGGTCGGGTAACGATCAAATAGTATGATTTGAAAAAGAAGTCGTTATTGTTTTGACAATGATGAACCGACTACATGCAAATAAGTGATGATGGGATGTGACTACATAAAATGACTAGAAGTCATAAAGAATCCGTGATAGTTTCCATACATGAGAAATCAAGTTTTTAAACTTGGAAGACCCTCCGGAAAGGCATGAAGCCTATTGGTCGTATTTGTATATTTAAAGAAATAGACATGGATGTTTCACATCTATGAAATAGTCGGCATGTCGGAAAAGAGTTTACGAAAATGTTCATGGAGTTGACTATGACAAGATTTGATCTTTCATAACGATATTTAGTCTGGACGGATTATTGTGAAAACTACTACTTGTAATTTTGGTATATGGTAGTTGAACAAACAAAAAAAGTTCTTCTAAAAGACGGGTTACCTAGGACGTGTACATGACACGATCCAAAGTGTTTTGTTAATTCAAATGATGCTAAAAGGGCTTGCAACCTTAAATGGTTGAAGTGAGGATAGAGGAGTTGGAATCTTCACCATGATGAAACTTTTAAAAGATTTTAATTTCATTGGAGACGATGAAGATGCTTGCATTTGCAAGAAATTAAGTGATAGCATTGAGACATATTTCTAATACATTATGTAGAACACATCTTGTTGATTGGAAATGATGTATATTTTAATGACACAAGTTAAGAATTTCATTAAAATTTGATTTCGAGCAAAGACTTAGATAAAACCCAAATATTAGGTATCAATGTCTATATGGATAGATTGAGACTCTAATATGGTTGTGCCAAATGTACATAGATGATATATTGAATGATTTCAATATGGAAACGTCAAGTTTCTTGAGAAGTATTTTTGGCAAAAGTTAAGTGCATGGACAATAGAACTTTGATTAGGTTGATGAACCTAAGCACCATGTGCTAAGTATCACAGCACCGGAATGTGTCCCGGAGGCGGTCAGAATGCTCATGGCTTGCATGATTACAAAGGTTCTGATCTCAGAGTTATAAGTTTCTATTGAACCGAGTAGGTCGGGTAACGATCAAATAGTATGATTTGAAGAAGAAGTCGTTATTGTTTTGACAATGATGAACCGACTACATGCAAATAAGCGATGATGGTCCCTGACTACATAAAATGACTAGAAGTCATAAAGAATCCGTGATAGTTTCCATATATGAGAAATCAAGTTTTTAAACTTGGAAGACCCTCTGGAAAGGCATGAATCCTATCGGTCATATTTGTATCTTTAAAGAAATAGACATGGATGTTTCACATCTATGAAATAGTCGGCATGTCAGAAAATAGTTTACAAAAATGTTCATGGAGTTGACTATGACAAGATTTTATCTTTCATAGCGATATTTAGTCTGGACGGATTATTGTAAAAACCACTACATGTCATTTTGGTATATGGTAGTTGAACAAACAAAAAAAGTTCTTCTAAAAGACCGGTTACCTAGGACATGTACATGACACCATCCAAAGTGTTTTGTTAATTCAAATGATGCTAAAAGGGCATGCAACCTTAAATGGTTGAAGTGAGGATAGAGGAGTTGGAATCTTCACCATGATGAAACTTTTAAAAGAGTTTAATTTCATTGGAGACGATGAAGATTCTTGCATTTGCAAGAAATTAAGTGGGAGCATTGAGACATATTTCTAATACATTATGTAGAACACATCTTGTTGATTGGAAATGGTGTATATTTTATTGACATAAGTTAAGAATTTCATTAAAATTTGGTTTCGAGGAAAGACTTAGGCAAAACCCAAATATTAGGCATCAATGTCTATATGGATAGATTGAGACGCTAATATGGTTGTGCCAAATGTACATAGATGATATATTTAATGATTTCAATATGGAAACAACGAGAAAGGTTCTTATTGCATGGAGAAGGATTGAATCAAGGTTCAAGTGTATTGACACTTGGTAAGTGAAACAAGATTCAAGTGTTTTGACACTTGGTGAGTGTAATCACATAAATATTTTGTTCAATCATACCGTGATATGTTCATAGATATGTCCTATGCTCTAAATGTTGTAATAATATACTAGAATGATTCATAAGATGATCATTGGACCATAGTAAGGATATTCTTATATGATCTTTGGAAGAACTAAGAATATGTTGTATTCTAGAAGAGATAGAAAGTTCATTGTAAAGTGTTACATTGGTACTAGTTTTGTCACAAGATTATGTTTATCTCAATTTATACTATGGGTGGCACAATATAATGGAAAGGGAGTTCCATGATGGATTGATGACTTCCAAAGTTGATACATTATGACAGATACTACAACAAAAATCCTAAGTATATGGCTGCTACTATGGCAGCACAGGAGGTTATTTGTGTCAAGTAGTTTTTTATCAAACTAGGTGTGGTTGACATAGAGCCATAGGTGTTAGATCTGGATATTAAGTTTACCACAACAAAATGAGTATATACAACACCAGAAAGCCATAGGTGTTGAATGCGCAAGTTTTTCAAACTAGATTATTGACTCTAGTGCAAGTGTTATTCTTTGTTTAAGATAAATTTTTATTTCTGATGCTATAATTGTATCAATTGGAAACTTTAATACATGTGGGTTTAATAAAAAAAATAAGAGTTCCTAGTTATGCCTCTAATATAATCTATCTCATTGATTAACAATATGATCAAGGTTTCCTGATTATGGACATTGGATGTTGTTAATAACGAGGTCAGAACATTGGTGGAATTATGTGATGAACATTCATCTGAAATATTGTAAGACGATCTAAGTCATTATGTTTAAATTACTATAAAATCATACAAAGTTACTTTAGTCCTTATACCATGAGATCATGTCAATCACAAACACCGGAAGAGTAGATTGATAACATCAAACGTCACACCGTAACCGGGTGACTATAAAGGTGGGTTCAGATACGCCGATAGTGTTATGTAGAGGCTCATGGATCAAGAGTGAGATTTGTCCATCCTGATGACAGCGAGATATACTCTGGGCCCTCTCGGTGATATCACATTGACATAGCTTGCAAGAAAGTGATGGGGATCACTAGAATGTTATATCACAGGAACGAGAAAAGAGTGCATGTCGAGGTATGGTGATACTGATGATCGAATCTCTGACATGTATAATATCACGAGACAAAGGTATTTAGTTCCATCGTTAAAGGTTCACACGATCACAAGAATTCATCGTTGAATGTGTGGGAAACAATATGGATCTCTAGGTCCTACTATAGATTATTGATTGGAGAGGGGTCTTGATCATGTCTGCATTATTCATGAACCGTAGGGTGACACACTTAAGGGATACCGACACCATTTGGAGCAAATAAGATGACAAATAAATAATATGAAAGCGCTGGAATTATCTCAATGGACACTAGAAATGTTTTAGGTGAAATTGTTGAAATTGGTTCTACATGTGAAATTGAAATGTTGCAAGGGGTTTTATGTGAATGTTTGTTAATTAAAGTAATTACAAAATTCTGAATAAATTAAATAAAATGGTTTTATTAATTGAGATATGCATTGATTTTGTTGGAAAATTAATGCATGTGTGAGTGGAATTTTGAGTGGAGGTCTTTTATGTGAGTGGGTGCTCCACCCACATGAATGAGGAAGAGGTGGGGGAACCCAACATTTCGACCATGCCATGGACATTGGCTACCCTCTCCCCCTATAAAAGTCACCCCTCTCCCTCCATCTCACACACACCTCCTCATGAAGGATCTCTCTCTCCCTCTAGAACATTTCCCATGTCCTCGACTTAGCTAGATACGTGGCCTCGGCTTAGTTAGATACATGTTCCAGGTGGCTTTTTCTGCAGAAAGGATTTGATTCTTCCGCCACTTCGCTAGAGCGAGGACTCGGAGGTTGTCAGGGTACCGGACGTGTGTGCGATCACGGATGCACCACGTCTTTGCGGTGCTAGGACTTCATCACGATCTTGAGATCGGCAAGTCATCAACGAGATCAAGTCTCACAACGCTTTATCTCTTTTTGAGGGTAAGTTATCTATGGATGTATATCCACCTATTGATTTTGTGTAGGTAGATAGATCTTGGTACCAAGACGTTCACATTGTAGGAATTTTTTGTTTTCTATGCAACAAACCCAACAATTTCCGTCTGCTAGATGCGGGTGGTGGTGACATGCCGTGGTCCTAGAATTCCCTCCTAGGCGTGTAGTTTCCCTTGTGGATCGGAATGGGGGCTGGTGGAGGAGGATATGTTGTGGCTGCTGCGATGGTTGTGGGTCGACGAGGATCTCCTCGATGACGCAACCGTGTGGCATCCATGGCGGGTGGCGGCTACAATAGGTTGTTGGAGATATGCCTAAGAGGCAATAATAAAGTGGTTATTATTATATCTTTGTGTTTATGATAAATGTTGACATGCCATGCTATAATTGTATTAACCGGAAACATTAATACTTGTTTGTTTTGTAAACATAAAAAAGTGCCTAGTAAGCCTCTTATTAAGATATCTTGTTGATTAATAGATGATCATGGTTTCCTGATCATGGACATTAGATGTTATTACTGACAAGATCATATCATTTGGATAATGATGCGATGGAGACACTCCTATAATTATCATAGCATAGGATCAAGTCATTTAGAGTTTTTTTGCTAGAGGCTTTCAAATACATAGTAACCTAATCCTTCGACCATGAGATCATGTTAATCACCATCATCGAATGGATGCTTTGATGACATCAAACAACACTTTGTAACCAGGCGGTTATAAAGGTGGCATTAGGTATTCTGAAAGTATGGATTGAAGCGCATGGATCAAGAGTGGAATTTTTCCATCCGTATGATGGATAGATATACTCTGGGCCCTCATGGTGGAGTGTCATCCAATTGGTTTGCAAGCATGTGACTAGGTCACAAGAGATGTCACATCATAGTACGAGTAAATATTACTTATCGGTAACAAGGTTGAACTAGGTATAATAGATATCGACGATCTAACCTCGGATAAGTAAAGTATCACGCGACAAAGGGAATTGGTATCATATATAAATGGTTCATTCGATCATGAAGTTGTCAGACCCTAGATTTACAGTCCGAGAATCCCCATTATGCACACATTTCACGTTCCCATGATCAGTGAGCCGTGAGCATAACCGACTAGTATCATTACATCATCCATAAAGTATTGATTACATATACTTACAATATGGCCAATATGGCGATTACATCACAAATAGCGGAAGTCTTCAATCGCAGATCCCATGTCATGCCTTAACCTACAGGCGATTGACTGGAAATACGGCCTAGCTCCCATTGACATCAACAATCTCCATCGTTCCTCTTGCTTCCGAAAGTCTGGCCAAGTAAATATCCAGGGACAATGCCGATGAGTAGTTTGAATGTACTCGCAAACCACCTTAAGAGAACAATAATAAAGGATATGCAATATGGTTGTGGTAGTATGGCTCCATATGGGGTTGTTTTATAAATTCGTTTCTCTAGTAAATATAGCATATCTCTATATCTTTGTTGAAAAAATTATGTAAAACATTTGAAAACCTTTTTGAAAAGTTTTAGAAAACACTAGGATTGGGTCAGCCCTTGAAAGGATCGTATGGGCACCTAGGGGGTGAATAGGTGCTACTTCAAATTTTCTTCTTTTTCAAATTAGGTTTGAGAAGAAAGGTAAATTTTCTAGATTATGCAACTAAGGTGAATTTACCTATATGTCAAACAAGCATTAACTAGCACACCACTATGCAAGAACAAGTAAGTAAAGTGTGGTAAAGGATAGAAGTAACCAAAGTGGTGGATGCAGAAAAACAAGGATTTGTTTCCCGTAGTTCCTTACTTTTGAGGAGAAGTATGTATATGTTTGGAGAGGGGGTGGTATCAAACCACCAATGCCACGAGAGGCCTCCCTTGTTCTTCGATGAACCTCACACCAACGGGTTTGATTCACCTTCCACTATCTCGGCAACCTTCGAGGAGTAAGCTGGAACCTTTACAATGAGTTCGGGGCACACATCCACAACCTAATTGGACGCTCGCAAATACAAGCAAGCTGTCAAAACAATCAAAGACAAGCTTGTAAGAACCAAATAAAAGCTAGTGTTTCCAAAGAAACACTAGAGCATGGGGGCCCCTCAAGTGAATGAGGGGGAGATGAAGATCTCTCTTGGTAAAGTTGTAGATCAAGGCCTCCTCCTTCGATTCTCCAAAGATCAATGACTTTGGATGGTTGGATGAAGAGATCTTATTGATTTGGTGGCTCAAATGGGGTTAGTGTTCTTGAGTGGGACGAGCAGCTGGAGGAAGGGGATAAGGTCCCCTATTTATAAGCAGCCCCCCGCCACGAACCGTTTTTTGACTGTTGGAGAAAAGTCATACCGAAGACTCCGGCCTGCACACCGGAGACTCCGGTCTACACCAGACATTCCGGCCTATCTCCGGACTAGTATTCTGATTAACCGAGCCCTTCTGTGAGCCAAGTGGGCTGGAGACTTTGGTCCAGCGGGACCAGAGACTCCGGTTTGAGGCTCACACCGGAGACTCCGCAGTAGTCTCCGGACCTTGCTCCGGACCCCCTTATAGACTGTCCCAGCCAGAATCCTGATGCCCCCTCTGGGGATTCCTGCGGAAAATCCGGTCCACACTAGAGACTCCGGTCCAGCCAGACCGGAGACTCCAGACTAGAATTTCCAGAAACATGCCAAACTTGGAGGAATCATTCCATAGTGTAATGGTCCTTTTCACTTATCATTATAACAACCTATAGACAGTAACATACTGTAAAATGATCTACTTGTTGTTAACGAACACTAAAAGTGATTATGACAGTAAGTGTCCTTTCAATCTTCCCCCTTTTGGTGTTCGATGACAACAAGTGATTTTGCATGGAATAATTTGTATTAAGTTCCCCCTGACTATGTGCATTAAGGTAAACAAGTAAATCATGCAATATAGATAGTATCACAGATAAATTAGATAGTCCTCACATGAGTTACCATAATAGGTGAACAAGCACATAGCACACACATAAGTGGCAAATAACACATGAAGTTCAATATGGAAAATAAAGGCAAATAACAGCGAATCCAAAGCCCAAGCCCATCCAAATTGATGACAATGTCTTCTCCCCCTTTGGTATCAAAATGCCTAAAAGGGAAAAGACCTAAGCTAGCGCCCTATCAACTCGGTAGTCCTCGTCATCCTCATCCTGATCCTGATCCTCACCATCCTCATCATAGTCATCATCATCAGGAACTGCAGGCCCTTTGCCGTGAGGGCGAGACGAGGAGGTACCCCGGTACCCGTATCCAGAGGTGGTATCTGAAAAAGTCTTCCAGTCCACCAAGCTGTCCTATTGGGCATTCCATGCCCCAAAAGAAAGAATGTGATCTGACTCTGAGGACTGCTGAGCACCATTCTCATCACTGTACTCACCCTCTCCTTCCCCATCATCCTCTTCACCTTGAGCCTTAATTTCCTTGAGGATCTTCTTAATGCGACGGTTGCTTTGGTAGGAGGCATGCTATTGCTTGCGGATGTCTACATTCATGCAACATAGGGTCCTCTCACAGAAAGTATCCTTCTTAACCTTATCATCTACATAGTCACGGGTCATGGAAGGCATAGGTGCATTGGAGGCATTATTCCTCCGAGCTCTAGGAGGAGAGGGAGCCCTCTCAGTCTCATCAATCTCCTCATCATCATTGCCATAGCGACGCCTAGGGGGAGGCCCCATGCGCCCCTTCTGCTGCAGTAAAACCAGAGTGTGCTCAGTGAGATTGGGAGCCAAGCCAAGTGGGGAATCATGCTCCTTGGTGTTGATGAGCCGCATAACCAGTGGTGCATATGGAGGAGACTTCTTGTATAGAATGGCATGGAACATCTCCTCAAAGATGAAGTCCATCACATCAATAGGATTTGCGTCTGCCTCGGGCCCAACATTGTGAATCCTGTGGGTATGATAAAGTAGGTTGACCAGCCCACGTCTAATAGCATCATCATTTCCAGCACTTGGTGAGATGGTATGACGGAATATCTTCAACATCAGATTGTAGAGGGGCTTGAGTCCCTTGGACCCCCCTACAACACCCTCGTGGCCATACAGAGGTGCAAGCTTCATCTTGTTCTCACCAAGAGACGTTGAGTGCATGCGTAGCCCAACAGGAGTGGATACGCCATGGAACGTCTCGAAGGTGACATTAGCAAAGTCATAGAAAGTAGCGGAGCAGCGGGTGGTGCCAGTCATCCAAGTCATGGTCATGTTTTCATCAGATCCAAATACAATAGTGGCGTAGAACTGCTACACAAGTGTGATGTTGTAGTCTTCACGAAGCTCCATCAAATTGAATAGCCCCAACTTTTCACAAATCCACAGTGCTTCATGGAAGTAGGGACTTAGCCTCATATGCTCAACACTCATGAACTTCTGAGGACACAAAGGTGATTTCTTGAGCACACCATACACATCCTTCATGAGCATAGCCTGCTCATTCCTCCAGAAACGAGGATCCTCGCTGGTACGTGGCAAGTCATAGAAATCAGTCTTCCGCAGCTCACGGTACTCATTCTTTGACATGTGGGCCAAAGACTAAATATTGTCATATTTGGCCTTCTTGGCATGGTTCTCTTGCTCAGTACTTTCTTGTTCCCTCCTCATATATGCTGCATCACGGGCATGCTGTCTCTGGTTGGAAGGTGGCACGATAAACTGACCCTGGGACTTATCATATCGAGGATTGGCCCTTTTTGACTTGGCCTTGGTGCGAGGAGGATGACGAGAACCATGACCTATGACTAGCAGTGAGGGAGATAGCATGGAGGTAAGCATATATGTCCCAGGGATGCAGTACAGGAGATTTTATGCATTACAGAACCTTTTTGAGTCACCCCACACCGGAGTCTCCGCTGCTCATACCGGAGTCTCCGGCCTGGATCGGAGTCTCCGGCCCTGGGTCCGGAATCTCCGGTCGGGAGGCTCGGGCATGAGCTGGGAGGATGCTGGTGGGGGTGAATCTAATAGATCGGGCAATGCAACAAGGCTAAAGTACTAGAGTGCACACATACGAGTGATTCCAATGGACAAAACAACACCAATCCTCAAAAACGCATCTAGAGATGAACCCTAGGAGAAAAGTAGGAGGAGAGGTACCAGATCTGTCCATGGGATCGATTCCACCAGTGGGAATGACCCAATGGAGGAGAGGAGAAGGTTGGCCGGCGGCACGGAGGATCCCGGGGGCTTCTTGACCTCCGGGGAGAAGTTTTCGAGGAGGAGGCGACGGGTTGGAGGGAGGGGAACGGGGGTGGAAGAATGAAACTTCTTTTTTGGTTCACCCCATCCACTCCCTTGAAGTGGGAGAAACCGTCTAGACCGAAGACTCCAGTCTACACAGGAGACTCCGGTGCAAGTGCACCGGACACTCCTGTCCTCCTCGACCAAAAACTCCTGGTTTTGTGTATGGGGACATATATGAGAGATAGGGAGTTTTAAGACAGCGTATAGGCTTGGGTTAAGATGCCAATCTGTGAAGAATCAATAAAAGCCATGGAAATCAACTAGAATGTTCAAGAAAGCTCCAAATAGGCACTAACCAACAAATGACAAACATGAGTAAGCACCAACCTCTCGAATGTGAGAGGGTGGTGGCCTAGGCCACCATGTTTGTGTATACTCGGCTTGGCACCACGAAGATATATCTTGGGTCCATTACCAAAACTCATCATTTAAGCTCACATATCACTTACTGATATTAAGAGAAACTATTTTTATTGCTTTTGGCATAATGGGGGAGGGATAGTCCAATCAATTAGCACCGCACTCCCCCTATATCCATGCCTGCACCTAAACCAAATAAGGGTGAAGACATAGGTGAGTATGCAAGGTGATCAAGTCAAGCTCCTTGAATCTATGATATTTAGTTCATTTCTCAAATAACAAAACCTTGCTTCATCAAGTGGCTTCGTGAAGATGTCGGCAAGTTAGTCTTTGGTTGACACATAAGATAGATCAATATCACATCGAGCCACATGATCCCTAATGAAGTGATGACGAATCTCAATATGCTTTGTCCTTGTGTGATCCACCGGGTTGTAGGCAATCTTGATAGCACTTTCATTGTCACATAGAAGAGGCACTTTGTCACAATGGAGACCGTATTACTTTACAGTTTGCCTCATCCATAGAAATTGAGTGCAATCACTAGCAGCAGCCACATACTCGGCTTCAGCGGTGGAGAGAGATATACAATTTTTCTTCTTAGAAGACCAACATACCAAGGACCTACCAAGGAATTGGCAAGCCCCGGATGTTGATTTTCTATCATCCTTATCACCAGCCCAATCCTAGTTCGTGTATCCACAAAGAGCAAATGTTGACCCTCAAGTATACCAAAAACCATAATGTGGGGTATGAACCAAATATCGGAAGATTCTCTTGACCGCCATCAAATGGCTTTCTTTAGGAGCCTGTTGATATCTTGCACACACACCTACACTCAACACAATATCGGGTCTAGATGCACAAGTTAAAGCAAAGAACCAATCATAGACTGGTATACCTTTTTATCCACATCTTTACCATTTGCATTTTTTCTAGATGAGTCTTTGTAGCCATGGGAGTAGGAGCTCCATTTAAATCTTGCATATTGAATATTTTGAGCATATCTTGAGTATACTTGGCTTGCTTGAAAAATGTCCCTCCTCTAACTTGCTTGATCTCAAAGCCAAGGAATACCCTTAACTCCCCCATCATAGACATCCGGAACCTACTAGTCATAATCTTTGGGAATTCATCATTAAAAGCTTTGTTAGATGAGCCAAAGATAATATCATCAACATGTATTTGGCATACAAAAATCTCCCCATTGACCTTCTTTGTAAAAAGAGTGGGATCGATTTTCCCAACCTCAAATCCACGATCAAACAACAACTCTCTAAGGTGCTCATACCACGTGTGTGGGGCTTGTTTGAGACCATAGAGCGCCTTATCAAGTTTGTAGACATGGTTTGGAAAGTTGGGATCCTCAAATCCCGGGGGTTGCTTTACATACACCAACTCATTTATTAGACCATTAAGAAATGCACTTTCTACATCCATTTGTTGCAACTTAAAGTTACGATGTGACGCATAAGCAAGAAGGATACGTATGGACTCAAGGCGAGCTACAGGTGCATATGTCTCTCCATAATCAATGCCTTCAATTTGAGAGAACCCTTGTGCAATCAATCTTTCCTTGTTCCTTACTATAATTACAGGCTCATCTTGCTTATTCTTGAATATCCACTTGGTGCCTATAACATTGCGGTAATCCTTTGGCTTCTCAACTAACTTCCATACTTTGTTTCTCTCAAAGTTGTTGTAGAGGTCCCAACCTTTAGTAAGGTAGAGATCCCTGTGTTTACAATGCTAGTCCCTAGATCAATAGATAGCATCCACAGTTAAGATGTAATATCAATAAACAAAGGTCATAATACAACTTTATAACCAGGAGTAGAATATTTCATTACATCTTACATAGCTCATTTGGCTATCTCATTACAATGCAGCAGAAATAACTATAGAATGGAGTCCTTCATCTTCAAAGTGCCACAGACAATCATGTTGGTTATAGACTTGTAATCCTAATCAACACACTTCACTAACATCAAACAAACCTGCAACATAATAAGTTACAACCACAAGGGTCAATACATTTGAATTGTATTGGCAAGTGATACTATGGTAGTATAGTGGTAACTATCATCTATATGCATTTGGCTAAGTGGATCTTAGGCTTGCTTTGCTCAAAATAGATTTTCCTAATCATTTGAAAACACTAAGTTTTTGTTTGTCAAAAATCACCCAAGGCATCTACCAATCATTGATTGAAGATCCTTTAACCCTTGTTCAACCACAAGTTTTTAACTTAGAAATTGGGATGAGGAGATCCTTGATAGCTTCCATGTCGTGATGCTCAAATTGTCCATTGCCGGGGACATGGATAAGTACTTAGATTTTACTCTCTCGAGAGGTGGTGCACTTTCCCCACAAGACTCGACATGCATCGAGACAAGATCTTTCAGAATCCTTCCCTTAGACCAAAATGGACGCGTTCCCAAACCTATCATCCCCTACCACCAACTGTCCAGTTGGCTAAGTTATTGCAACCTATATGATTCAGGCAGAGCCCATAATGCCAAGTGGCTGCACTTGACGCATCTTAACATTTGACATCTCAAATCTCTTTGTTCCTAGGTGACATTCCACAAGTGAGATACACAAGGTTCACCAGTCCCCTAGCCTTGTGTAACCACTCAAAAAAATCCATGCAAGCAATACCATTCCACCCAGGTGATTCATTCACATAGTTGTTTTATTAAACAAAACACGTGTCCTTGACTTAGAAATATTCCATAACATGAATATAATCCACCCTTGTTTTCTACTAGCTAAGCTAAGCATGATAGTAGTAGGAACCTTAACTTAGGAAAATTCTACTAAGGTTTCTTCTTCTAGGATTTCCCATGGCATAGTTTATACTTAGTAAAAATTCCATGCAGGTCCTACTTAGAAATATCACTAATGCATAGTGAAAATAATGGGACAAAAGTATGAAGCCCCACTTGCCTTTTTGGTAGAGAATATAAGTTCACTCCTTGATCTTGCAATAGTCACACTCTTCAAATTGTACTACAATTCAATCAAGGCACAAATTCAATCTACCATTCAAGCAATTCATCACATAGAATAATAAAAACAAAGCAATGCATGCAAGCATGCCAAGGATTGTTTTATTTGGAAAAGTGGTTTCTAAGAGGTTATAAACATTTTAAAACACATATTGGTCATTTATAAAAGTGGCAACCATTTGATATTAAGTTAGTGAAAATGGACACTTTAAATTATTTTTGTTTTGTTAGAAATGATTTAAATCAAAGTAATAATTTCTAGTGTTTGACAAATATATTTTTAAACACAAATGTTATTGTTTTTATGTTCAAATGTTTATTATTAAAACCATTTGCAAACGGTTTTACCTATAAACCATTTTTAAATCAAACAACATTTTATTTCATTAGAAATGCCTTTAATGTTGGGAATATGCCCTAGAGGCAATCATGTATGATGAGATTTGCCATTGTATTCATAAAGATATTAGTCCTTGTATAAACATCTGATGTGTATCATTGAATATGTGATTTGGTTGTGGAACTATGCATTCATGTTGTTTGTACTAAATATCCTTGGTCATTGAGGTTGTGCTGGACACACAACTTAGACCAATGTGAAAGTTGGCTTGATGACTCGGTTCCACTTGTCATGGGCATGGAGATGCTATTCCAACTTACACAGACTCGGCTAAAGAGTTTAGCCAGTCGGATTGACCCATATTGAGGTACAACGAACTAGCTGTCATTTGTATATCTCAATCAATGTAATCCTTAGACCTGAGGTTGTTTCATAGTCCGAGTTGAGGATCACCGACTTAGGTTCTGTCAAACGCTGATCTGTAACTGGGCAGTTATAAAGGAAGGGTTCGGGTCAACTGAGAATCAAGCTGCGTGATGTGAATAACCAAGATGGGATTTTGCCCCTCCACTCGGAGAGATATTCTCTAGGCCCTCTCATGAGATATGATTCGGAAAGCATGGCCATGCACGACTCGGTTAAGTGTTAACCGAGGCGATCGACTAAGAGTTAGTCGGGTGAATCACTTATCTCGGATCGAGAAGAGAGTCGGACTATTTAAGGGATGACATATATTCGCCTATAGTCTGACAAGGTATATCGTGAGGCAAAAGGGACTCGGACGTAAGTCGCATTGGAAAGGCAAGTCGTCATGACTCTTTGGTACTTGGGAGTCGGCACGTTCTTCTAGGAGCCGCTACCGACTCATCGATTGAGAGTCGGACTCCAATCGTGTCCAAGTAGACATGAGCCTGCGGGGTCACACACTTAAGAGCAGGAGCAAGTTCGGATTGGATCCGAATCTGTAATCTGGTTGGGTTGGACCTAAACCAGATTAGGACTGAGTTAGTGAGTTGGACTCACGGTGACTAGTGTTATATGGGCTTTAGTGAATGGGTCGCGCGAGCAGAGCCCACGTTCGCTCCCTATATATAGTGGAGCACCGTAACCCACAAAGGTTAATCGTTGTTCGGTTAGGTCATTCCATGTGTTGGAAACCCTAGCTCCACAGCAGTCCTGCCGTCGTTACGAACCTAGCAGTTCGCCGCCGGCGCTCCTCCTTGTACATGTGGATACCAGCAGAGGTGTTGTGCGATCAGCACCAGGACGATCGGATCGTGAGGACTGCACTGCATCAACTGACGCGCTTCATCAGTAATCCGCAACCGCGCATCTAGTGGTAAACCTCGTGGCCTTCTACCTCAGCTAGTTCTTGGGATCACCACGTTAGAGGGAAAAAGTTTTGTTTTATCTCTGCGTGGCCCAACAGTGGTATCAGAGCGATAGCTTCTGGTTTTAGGCTCGAGATCTCGCATATGTGATATGCGGTAGGATGTAGATGAGATCTATATGCTGTTTGGTGGTCGATCTATGAGATAGATCGGTTTTGTACGAAGTTGATTGGATCAACTGTGCTTGGAGAATGGTAGATCTGATTTCCATGATCATATTGCTGAGGTCGTGGAACGACATACCCCTACCGGTCGGCTTCCGCCATCGGGGTAGACTGTGACACGTAAATCTAGAAGCGGTGATCGAAGATCAAAGAGTTTGATCGAATCGGAACGATGGTAGGAATCCATGTCCGGATCGTAGATGAGATCTACGTTTTCAGAAAAATCATCGGGCGCTGCCCCTTCGATCCCCGCCCGCTATCCGGCTAGCGGAACCACCGGCTTCGCCCTGTCATAGCTCCATAGATGTCGTTGCGAGTTTCACAACACCGGTAGATATTGTATCTATGCATAACTTGTTTTTGCAGGAAGTTGTGAATGGTATGGTTCATGTGCATGTGATGTATGTGTGTAATCCATACGTGATCTGCGAATCACGGTTTATGTCAGCCGGCTGGAGCCTAGGTGCTGTCATTTTATTCTATAATGACCTGCGTGTCGGATTCCCTATGTAATTTACTTTACTAAGCTAGTGTAGCTGTTTGGAGAACCCGGAAGGCATGCAAGGCATTGTACATGTCGGCGACATGGAGTAAGACGGCAAGTGACAAGAGTTGGCACGGGTCGGATTACAGGCTTTGTGGAGATGGAGATCGCCATGAAGAGAGCCATACCATTTCACATTATAATTGCTTTATTTTGTGTTATTATTATGTCTCTGTTTTACCTCTATTAGATAGTCGGTAAAATTTAATCCCTCAAAGAAGGTCTAGTCGGTTTTCCTGCCAGTGTTTGCACCATCACAAGTCGGACATTTTTGATAGTGGGCTCATAAAATTGAGGTGCTGCCAATTCTTTCCGACTAGGTGGGTTCGAGTCGGACTCTTACTGCAGAAACACTCGGTAATCTAGACGGGTCTATCACAACGGTTGTGGGACTCGGGGAAAAGTTGGATGGGAGCCGGGGAATGTGATGCCACCCGTCCAACACGAGTCGCATGAGATGCGATTGACAAGGATTTGTCTACCTAGATCACTTGGCGGCTAGCGGTGATGCTAAAGCTCACTAGCCGACTTGCTTATTTAGGATCCTGAATCACTAAGCAACCATCGGAGGGGTGTTGGTTCTAGTGGGAGCATAAAATATTAAAATGTTTAATATGCTTGCTCTTTTATGAATACATGTCTTAAGTGTTTTGCATATTTTCTGTTGTAGATCATGCCACCAAGTAGCAGTCACTCTCAGATATCCGGTTTTGCGTTGAGAACCATTCTTGAGAAAGATAAACTGAACGACACTAATTTTACCAACTGGTATCGAAATCTGAGAATTGTTTTCAAACAAGAAAAGAAGGACCATGTCCTAGACAACCCACTTCCAGATGAGCCGAATGAGAATGCGACTGTCGCAGCCACCAATGCCTACCGTCGGGCTAAGGATGAGTCCACGGATATTAGCTATCTTATGCTTGCTCACATGGAACCGGACTTGCAAAAGCAGTTCGAGCATGTTGAGGCCTAGGATATGATCGAAAGCCTCAAAAGTATGTTCCAGGCTCAAGCGAAGACTAAGAGGTATCAAGTCTCTCAGGCTTTGCTGAGTTGCAAGCTTAAGGATGGTGATCCATTGAGTCCGCATGTGATCAAAATGGTTGGTTACGTGCAGTCTTTGGAGAGGCTTGGCTACCCCATTAGCGAAGAGTTCGCTACGGACATAATTTTGAACTCTCTTCCTAGTGCATATGGGCAGTTCATTTCGAACTACCACATGCATGGTATGGATAAGAAGCTCACTGAATTGCATGGGATGCTCAAGCAGGCAGAGGTGGATCTCAAGAAGGGCACCACTCAAGTGTTGATGGTGCAGAATAAGGCTAAGTTCAAGAAGAGTTCTTGGACTAAGAAGAAGGCTAAGTCAGGAGGAAAGCAGGCTCAGGACCCGGTCCCAAGCGCTTCCTCAGGGACTAAACCATCTCCTTCAACCGGATCCACTTGCTTCTACCGCAAGGCGGATGGCCACTGGAAGAGGAACTGCAGCAAGTACTTGGCCGACAAAGCCAAGAGTGGAGGTATGACTTCCGACTCAGGTACACTTGTTTGCAATGTTATAGACATATATCTTGCTGATGCACCTAATAGTTCTTGGGTATATGATACCGGATCAGTTATTCACATCTGCAACTCGTTGCAGGGACTGATAAGAACTAGGAGCGTAGCAAGAGGCGAGGTTGATATTCGAGTCGGCAACAAAGCAAGAGTTGCTGCGTTGGAAGTCGGCACGATGCAACTTCATTTACCTTCCAGATTCATTATGGAACTAAATAATTGTTATTATGTTCCAGTGCTCAGTCCAAACATTATTTCTGCTTCATGTTTGATGAGGCAAGGCTATGAGTCGAATATCAAGAATAATGGTTGTTCTTTGTATTTGAATGATATGTTTCACGGCTTTGCACCCGTCCAGGACGTGTTATTTATTTTGAATCTTGATGGTGAGTCGGTTTATAACATAAATTTTAAAAGGTTGAAACCAAATGATCTTAATATGACTTACTTTTGGCACTATCGGCTTGGTCATATAAGTTGGAAACGCATGAAGAAGCTCCATGATGATGGACTCCTAACTTCGTTCGACTTGGAGTCGTTCGAGACATGCGAATCTTGCCTACTCGGCAAAATGACCAAGACACCTTTTGCAAAGAGTTGCGAAAGGGCGTCCGACTTGTTGGGACTAGTACATAGTGATGTATGTGGACCAATGATCACGACAACCAGGGGTGGTTATGAGTACTTCATTACCTTCACTGATGATTTGAGTAGGTATGGATATATCTACTTGATGAAACATAAGTCGGAAGCCTTTGAAAAGTTCAAAGAATTCCAGAATGAAGCGCAGAATCAACTCGGCAAGAAAATAAAGTTTCTTCGGTCGGACCGAGGAGGCGAGTACATGAGCCATGAGTTTGATGACCATCTAAAAAGTTGTGGAATAGTTCCTCAACTTACTCCGCCAGGAACGCCACAAAGGAATGGTGTTTCGAAAAGGCGGAATCGGACCTTGTTGGACATGGTACGATCAATGATGAGTCGGACAGATCTGACTTTATCATTTTGGGGTTATTTTCTAGAAACAGCGGGGTTCACACTAAACAAAGTACCATCAAAATCGGTAGAGAAGACACCGCATGAGATGTGGACAGGCAAAAAGCCAAGTTTGTCTTTTCTTAAGATTTAGGGTTGTGAAGCATTTGTCAAGCGACTTCAGTCGGACAAGCTTACGGCCAAGTCGGATAAATGTATTTTCGTGGGGTATCCGAGGGAAACCTTGGGTTACTACTTCTACAACCGAGAAGAGGGCAAAGTGTTTGTCGCTCGGAGCGGTGTCTTCCATGAGAAAGAGTTTCTCAGTCGGGGAGTAAGTGGGAGCACGGTGCAACTCGAAGAAATTCGAGAGGAACCGGCTAGTAGCGAGTCGGCAAAAACCTTGGAGGTTGAGCTGGTCGTGGAAGCTGAGCCGGCAGAAGCACCTGTACTACGAAGATCGGCAAGATTACGAAGTGTTCGTGATGTGTTACTATTAGACAGTGATGAGCCGGCAAATTATTCGGAAGCGATGGTGGGATCTGATTCCGAGTCATGGCTTGGAGCCATGAGATCCGAGATAAAGTCCATGGATGAAAATCAAGTTTGGAACTTGGTTGATCTGCCAGACGGTGCAAGACCTGTCGAGTGTAAATGGGTCTTTAAGAAGAAAACTGATATGGATGGAAATGTTTCCGTCTATAAAGCACGCCTTGTCGCGAAGGGGTTCCGATAAGTTCAAGGAGTTGATAACGACGAGACCTTCTCGCCCATAGCGATGCTTAAATCAGTTCGTATCATGTTAGCTATAGCAGCCTATTTCGACTATGAGATATGGCAGATGGATGTCAAAACGGCTTTCCTTAACGGAAATTTAACCGAGGACGTGTATATGATACAACCCGAGGGTTTTGTCGATCCGGCTAATGCTGACAAGGTGTGCAAACTTCAGAAATCCATTTATGGGTTGAAGCAAGCATCTCGGAGTTGGAATATTCGCTTCGATGAGGTAGTCAAATCGTTTGGCTTCATCAAGAGTGATCATGATTCTTGTTTGTACAAGAAGTTTAGTGGGAACAAAGTAAATTTTCTAATCTTATATGTGGATGACATATTATTGATTGGAAATGATGTCCAGATGTTGCAAGAAACCAAGGAATCATTGGAAAGGAGTTTCTCAATGAAAGACTTGGGTGAGGCAACATACATCCTCAGAATACGGATCTATAGATATAGATCAAGGAGGCTCACTGGATTGAGTCAGAGTACTTATTTGGACAAAGTGTTGAAGAAGTTCAACATGGAATCGTCTAAGAAGGGGTTCTTACCGATGTCAGATGTAAAACTTAGCAAGACCCAGTGTCCTTCGACAACTGATGAGCGAAGTCGAATGAATGCGATTCCATATGCTTCTACAGTCGGATCCATCATGTATGCCATGATTTGTACTAGGCCGGATGTTTCCTATGCTCTAAGTGTTGTGAGCAGATACCAGGCTGATCCTGGAGAGATCCACTGGACAGCGTCTAAAAATATCCTAAAGTACTTGAGAAGGACTAAGGATATGTTCTTGGTTTATGGTGGTGAAGATGAACTCAGTGTAAAGGGTTACACGGATGCGAGTTATCTCACCGACTCTGATGATTCTCGCTCGCAATCCGGATACGTGTTTATTATAAACGGAGGTGCTGTGAGCTGGAAGAGTTCCAAGCAAGAGACTGTGTCTGCGTCTACAACAGAGGCTGAGTATATTGCTGCCTTGGAGGCAGCAAAGGAAGCTATTTGGATGAGGAATTTCCTCATGGATCTTGGTGTGGTTCAGGGCTCGTCCAATCCGTTGGACATGTATTGTGACAACAATGGTGCTATTGCACAAGCCAAGGAACCTAGACAACACCAGAAGAACAAGCACATACTCATGCGGTACCACCTGATTCGCCAGTTCGTGGATCAGGGTGATATCAAGTTATGCAAGGTACACACGGATGCAAATATTGCGGATCCATTGACAAAGCCGTTACCCCAGCCGAAGCATGAGGCGCACCTGAGAGCCATGGGCATTAGATGCTTAGACATATGATGTCGAAAGATTGACTCTAGTGCAAGTGGGAGACTGTTGGGAATATGCCCTAGAGGCAATCATGTATGATGAGATTTCCCATTGTATTCATAAAGATATTAGTCCTTGTATAAACATCTGATGTGTATCATTGAATATGTGATTTGGTTGTGGAACTATGCATTCATGTTGTTTGTACTAAATATCCTTGGTCATTAAGGTTGTGCTGGACACACAACTTAGAACAATGTGAAAGTTGGCTTGATGACTCGGTTCCACTTGTCATGGGCATGGAGATGCTATTCCAACTTACACAGACTCGGCTAAAGAGTTTAGCAAGTCGGATTGACCCATATTGAGGTACAATGAACAAGCTGTCATTTGTATATCTCAATCAATGTAATCCTTAGACCTGAGGTTGTTGCATAGTCCGAGTTGAGGATCACCGACTTAGGTTCTGTCAAACGCTGATCCGTAACTGGGCAGTTATAAAGGCAGGGTTCGGGTCGACTGAGAATCAAGCTGCATGATATGAATAACCAAGATGGGATTTTGCCCCTCCACTCGGAGAGATATTCTCTAGGCCCTCTCGTGAGATATGATTCGGAAAGCATGGCCATGCACGACTCGGTTAAGTGTTAACCGAGGCGATCGACTAAGAGTTAGTCGGGTGAATCACTTATCTCGGATCGAGAAGAGAGTCAGACTATTTAAGGGATGACATCTATTTGCCTATAGTCTGACAAGGTATATCGTGAGGCAAAAGGGACTCGGACGTAAGTCGCATTGGAAAGGCAAGTCGTCATGACTCTTTGGTACTTGGGAGTCGGCACGTTCTGCTAGGAGCCGCTACCGACTGATCGATTGAGAGTCGGACTCCAATCGTGTCCAAGTAGACATGAGCCTACGGGGTCACACACTTAAGAGCGGGAGCAAGTTAGGATTGGATCCGAATCTGTAATCTGGTTGGGTTGGACCTAAACCAGATTAGGACTGAGTTAGTGAGTTGGACTCACGGTGACTAGTGTTATATGGGCTTTAGTGAATGGGTCGCGCGAGAAGAGCCCACGTTCACTCCCTATATATAGTGGAGCACTGTAACCCAGAAAGGTTAATCGTTGTTCGGTTAGGTCATTCCATGTGTTGGAAACCCTAGCTCCACAGCAGTCCTGCCGTCGTTACGAACCTAGCAGTTCGCCGCCGGCGCTCCTCCTTGTACGTGTGGATACCAGCAGAGGTGTTGTGCGATCAGCACCAGGACGATCGGATCGTGAGGACTGCACTGCATCAACTGACGTGCTTCATCAGTAATCCGCAACTGCGCGTCTAGTGGTAAACCTCGTGGCCTTCTACCTCAGCTAGTTCTTCGGATCACCACGTTAGAGGGAAAAAGTTTTGTTTTATCTCTGCGTGGCCCAACATTTAAAAAAGTAATAATTTTCTAGGGTTCACCAAATATATTTTTAAATCTAAAAACTTGGTGTTTAGGGTCAGTGAGTTTAAATCAAAACACTTTCCAAAGGTTTTACTCAAAAAGCATTTTTAAACATAAACAATATTTTTATTTAACTAGTAATGCTTTTATTCAAAGATTTATTCTTTAACTTCACAAAATACACTTTTAAATCTACAAGTTGGTTTCTATGGTCAGTAGATTCAAAATAATCCATTTACCAAAGATTTTACCCTAAAAACATTTCTAGAATAATTTTTATATTCAATTTATGCCTACACAAGTTTCTACAAATACAACCAATTTTCCAGAAGCAATTTACTAAACAAAGTACATGGTTGGATAGTACTCTTTTTGCTGATTCCATTGATATAAAATTTGAAAAATTTGGACGTGTGGATCAAAAGTTATAAATTTTGCAAGTTTAAACATCTAATAGGAATGTTTTCTGTTTTTAAAATGAGAGCTGGGCTACGTGTCGTGTTTTCATTGGCCGGTAACGGTTTGCACGGATTGCTCTACGTCGAGCGTTGGATCTAATTAGATATGTGTGGCTCAGATGGATTCGTACCCCTTCGGGTTATTTCTAATCTCACGCGTCCGATCTAGATCTAACAGCCCAACTGAAATAACCAAAAACAAGCGACGCTGGCGGCGGTGGCTGGAAGCGGAGCGGTCTGGAAGTGGCGTCGCCGGCGATACAGGAAGCGAGAGAGGACATGGAGTGGCTCACCAACTTCATAGGGCGTTGCTGATGCTCACGTATCTCCTTTGGCCCAGGGGCGCATGAGGTTGCCGCGGATTGCTCACCGGAGTTCCTCACTGGCTCGGGCACGCACTGTTGAAGACGGTGGCGAGGATACCGTGCACGCCAGAGAAAAAGGAAGGTACTGTTAGATGCGCAGAATCGTGGAGAGTATGCACGTGTGAAAGAGGAGGAGAGGGGAGGTCAGCAGATACCTGTAGTGTTTGTCGGAGCGGAGGCAGACGGTGGCGCTGCTCTGGCAAAGAGGTTGCCGAGGTTACAGAGCACGCGCGGGCTTGATGGAGGTACCTAGAGATGCGCCTGGCGATAGGGAGTAAGCTTGTATGCGCCAGGGAGCAAGGGAAGACGTGGGCTGGTCGAAATCGTCGCTGGAGGGCGTCGGAGGCAACGACGGTGCAAGCGAAAATGGAGACAGCCTGGGGGAAGAGAGGGGACAGTGTCTGGGGGAAATGGAGAGAAGAGACAGGAGATTTAACGCGCGTGGTCTCTGGGCGGATTTAGTAAAGCGTTATGATGAATTTAATCAGCGGAATCAACTGCAGAAACGGGCGAGGAGGGGATGAACTGGTCGCGTGGGTGAAGACGATGACTGACGAGTGGGGCCGTGTCGTCAGCGTGAGAGAGGGGTTTTCGGTGGGGTCCAGCGGTCAGCGTCTCTGCGGGTTGTTTTGTGAGTGACAGAAAACGATTCGGTGGAGAAGGGAGTGGGCTGGTTAGGCCTAGTGGGCTTGTTGGGCTAGACTGTTTTTTCTTTATTTTTTTCTTTTCTGTTTATTTTTCTTTTTCTGTTTCTTTTATTCTGTTTTGAATTTGTTCAAACTATTCAAACAAGCATTTGAATTCAGAACCTTCCAAACTTTTTAGTAAGTTTTTAATGTGTTTTAAACATGTATTTAAAGTCCTTTTTAGGAATAATTCCTTTATTCATTTATGGTTTATATTTTATTTAAAATGGGTACTTTCCTTTATTAAATAAGATTTATTTATATTTTGAAACCCTTATTTGAAATCCAAATTTCACCAAACCTTTTCAGTAGGTTTTATTTATTCCTTAGAATATTAAATAATTCATTTTGAATTATTTAGAATATTTTAATATGGTTTAATAATCATTTACATTGGCAATTGTCCTCGTTCAAATAAATTCAAATATGGTTTTAATTTCATTTAAATTTTTATTCAAATGATTCTTTTAAGTTAATTGGATAAATTTTTGATCCACTTTGGTAAATTCCTATTTACTATTTTCTCATGATTTAATTAATCATTTCTATTAGGAATTTTATCTTTATTCAATAGAATTAGAATATGGTTTAATGCCATATAATTTTATTGGAACAATCTTTATACCTTTATTTTATTTGGATTATCTTTATTTCATTTTCTTATGGATTTGGCCAAGATTTAATTTGTTTTTGAAATATCCCTTATTTATTTATTCCTTTCCTTATCTTATAAAATCCATATCTTTTTATTTATATATCCAAAATTGGTGATTCCAATTTGTAGAATTTTATTTAATACTTGTTTATCCTTTAGATCCCTTTAGGATTAACTTGCTCACAATTTGGTATGGATTTTAGATAGGTGCCTTATTAGCTTGAGAAATATTTCCTTTTACCATATTAAACTCACAAGTTTTTATCTATGGTTCCAAATTGAATAAAATCAATTTCTATTTTCATAATATTTTTATTTTTTATTCTTGATCATTTATAAATATTTGTTGACCAATTTTTATATGGATCAAATCCATAGTCTTTGAGATATCTTGGAAATGATTTTCTTCCATTAAGGTTTTAGGTTTTGGTTTATTTTTCCAAAGTGTTTAAACTTCAAGATTCCTTCATTGATGAATGCATTCCACTTGTTTGAAATTTGTTGGATTCCATTTTATTCAAATTTTTCAAGATGGGTTTTTAAGTTTCCATTTAGAAATAAAAAGTTTCTTTTCACCCTAAATTTCAACAATTATTTATTTTGTTTATTTATTTTTTCACATTTCAAAATTTGGAAAATTTTGGGATGTGACAGTTGTTGAGCTCGTTGTGCATTGCTTCTAACCAATCCTAATCTTCAAGAGCTTCCCACACTTTCTTTGGTTCAATCATGGAAATGTGTCCTTGGTGTTCACTAAACCTCTTCAACTGTGCTCTTGTGGAAATGCCTCTCCTTAGGTCACCAACCACATTTTCTAGAGAGTGATCTCTTAATTCCAACATCCTATCCATTCTAGATTCGTAACGAGTGTGGATATCCTTGTTGTTTCTTGGAGGAACCTCTTCATCATTTTGGTCCTCGTCTTGACCATCAACTTGAACTTGACCATCACCGGAATCATTCTCTTCATTAAGAGGCAAATATTGACCTTGGTCTTGATCAGACACACGAGATTGTCTCAAGGCTGTTTGTATGGATCTTCCTTGTGTAATTGACTTAGAAGCACTTGACATTCTGGAGAATGATGACTCAAGCTCCTCCTCACTAGAGATGTCACCTTGATCAACATGTTGAGGGTCCACAGCATGTCTTTGGCTTGGGTCATTGTCCTCCTTGGTGGTTGGATCTTGTTGATGTTGTGAAGATTAGGGATCCACTTGAGTAGAGCACAGTTCTTCTTGATCCGCCATAAGGGATTCCTCAACAGGGAGGATATATCCCTCACCCATTCTTCCTATGGCATCCTGAGGCATTTCATCATCTCCATCACAAGCATCAACACGCCTCCCTTGGGGACCATCATATTCTTTGAAGGTCACAATACAAGATTCTATGACGGCTCCGGAGAGCTTATCATTGATTCTATAAGTGTGAGATTCGAGACCCTAGCCAACAAAAATACCCTCTAATACTTTAGACTCGAATTTGGACAAACGAACACCTTTTATGATATAGAAACACTTACAATCGAACACCTGAAAGTAAGATATGTTGGGCTTGTTACCGGTAAGTATTTCATATGGAGTCTTGTTCACTTCTTTGCGGAGGTTGATCCGGTTTGATGCATGGCAAGAGGTGGAAATGGCTTCGGCCCAAAAAATTTATGGATATTTAAATTCCACCAACATGGTTCTTGCCATCTCAATAAGAGTCCGGTTCTTCCTCTCGGCTACACCATTTTGTTGAGGGGTATATGTAGCGGAATATTGGTGTTTGATCCCCTCATCACTAAGAAAATCATTCAAGGTGTAGTTCTTGAACACGGTGCCATTGTTGCTTCTTATTATCAACACGGGGACATTGTATTGACGTTGAACCAAGTTGATGAAGTCAATGAAGGTCTTTTGGGTCTCACTTTTCAACTTGAAGAAATATACCCATGAGTATCTTGAAAAGTCATCAACAATCACCAAACAATATTTCTTCCCACAAAGACTAGCAATGAGATGGAGGACTAAAGAGATCCACATGAAGGAGATCCTAGAATACACGCCCTACAAACACGATCTTTGGCAAAGGAAACATTTCCTTTTATTCCAACAAAATGGCCCTCCTTATGGAGACTTTGCAAAGTTCTCATATTAATATGGGCTAGTTGGCGATGCCATAACCAACCCATATCGGCCATTCAGAATAAGCACATCGCACTTGTAGTTGTTTGCACCGAAAAGTCCACCACATACAAGTCATTTTCGACGTACCCTACAAAAGCGACCTTGAGAGACTTGCTCCAAATGAGAACCACAATATCACCATCAATAAAGACGGAAAAACCCATCTTTCCAAGAGCATGGACTGAAAGTAAATTGTAACCAAGGGTCTCAACAAGCATGACGTCCATGAGTGTAATGTCGTGGGCAACCACCACCTTGCCAAAACCCATTACCTTAGACTTTGACTTTTCGGCATATGTCCGGGATATTTGATCATCATTTGGCCTTAAATCCTTGACAGTAAAAGAGCTTCCGGTAATATGACTTGTGCAACCACTATCAAGCACCCATTTTGACCCTCCGAAAGCATATGTCTATAAAATATCAAGCTAATTTTTAGGTACCCATTTTTCAATGGGTCCTCTTTTTTAGCAACAAGGGTCTTGGGGACCCAAATATACCAAGCAATATAACCATCATATGGTCCAACATATTGTGCATACACATCACCATAATAATCACGCATTAGAACATAGTGAGGGTTAGCACTTCCCACAAAATCATCACGAGACATAGTTTTACCACTTGTGGTCTTACTATCCACAATGGCCTTTTTTTATCTTTTGCGGGATTGGCCTTCTTCATCTTGTTGTTGTTCTTCTTCTTGGCCTTGGAGACAAAACCAATGCCCCTTTATCACCATTTGACATTTTCTTAGTCAAGAGGTCGTCAATGGACTTGTTACCTTTTGGAAATGTGGCCTTAGCTAGCTCCCCCTTCAACCTAGCATTTTCTTCAAGAATAGTTGTACTACTAGATGGAATGAAATTATTAGGTGGAGGAATATTGGTCAATTGAGTTTGAAGCTTTTCATGGGACTTTGTGAGTGACAAGAGTTCACTTTCCACAACCTTGTGAGCCTTGTTAAGTAAACTAAAATCCCCGGCAAGTTTTTCATGAACCACACCAAACTCAATATTGTCCTTTTTACCCCTTTTATATTTAGCAAGAGCAAGGTCACGTGCCTTAATGAGTCTATCACAATTAAATCATTTGCCACATCAAGCCCTTCAAATTTTAGTTCAAGGGACAACCTAGTCTCTTGTTCTTCTTCTAGAGCATTATTTAAGGCTTCTACCTCAATCATGTGTTATCTTCCTAGTTTACATCTTTCATCAAGAAGATCCTGGGTATGAGAAAGTTGATCTAAGAGGTCCACAAAATGTATTTTGTGTTCCCCTTGCAAGTTATTCATGAACTAATCAAAAGCAATTATTTGCTTTTTAACCTCAAGAGACATTTCATCATTATTTTCATCATGACTCAAGAGGGTGGGGTGAGATGATGAAGATACCTCCATTCCTCTTGCCATAAGGCAAGTGACGTTCTTGTTGGAGATATTCTCATTTGGGGAGTCGAAGAGGGAGAATGTACGAGTAGAAGTAGTGGCAAGAGCAGCCACACCACTTGACGTTCCCTCTTCATTATCTTCATCATCGGAGGAGTATTCTTCATGAGTGATCAACACAATTTCACCCGACTTCTTGTTGATGGAATTCTTCTTGATGAAGAGTTTCTTGTAAGGATCTATGGAAGTTTTGTTCAACACAAGTTTACCCCCATGATCTTCTCTCTTCTCATAGGGACAACCCGCCACAAAGTGATAGATGTCACCACAATTGAAACGAGTTCTCAATTTAGTGACATTTTCTCTTCTTCCATTTGGGTTGCTTCTTCGTTGCATTTCCATCTTGGCCTTGGCGGGGTTCTTCAAAAAGTTCTTTGCATAGAAGGACATATATTCACCATGAGCAATCTTGACATCATCGGGGTGGCTCATGGAGAGGCCTTCATCACTATCATCTTCATCCCCATGTTCCAAAACTTTGGCCTTCAATGCAAGGTTGACAACATTGCTCATTCCAAGGGCTCGAGAACGGGCATCTTTGGCATTCTTGGCGGCCACCTTGAAAGAGGCCATCTCTTGCATAACTTCATTAGAGGTCATGAGGTGGTAGTTGTGTCTTCCTTGTAGGCTCTTAAAATCGGTGGGCTCAAAGGGCATGAGTGCAATCACATATTTACTTTTTATCCAAGCATCATCCACATGTGAGGCACCCACATTTCTAAAAGCGGTGGTGGTGATCTTGAGCCTACGGTACAGGTATCCATGATCTTCACCTTCCTTCATATAGAAGCCTTCGGCTTCATTGCTTAGTGCATCATACCGGTTCCTTTTCATGCTCTCATTCCCAACAAACAACCATGTGAGAGCATCCCAAGCTTCCTTGGCGGTGTTGAGGTGCTCAATGTGTGGGTAATCCTTTGTACCCAATCCTTGTTGAATCATGTGCAAGGCGGTGTCATTGAGTTGACTATTTACAACTTCCCTTCTTGTCAAGTTGTTTGGATCCCCAATATAGAGTCCTTGTTCAATGATGTTCCATAGTTCAATGCAAGTGCTATGCACATGAGTTTTCATTACAGATTTCCATTTTGCAAAAGTAGATGCCTCTAGCCTTGGTGGGTCTCCTTTATTGTTTATATGAGGGTGAGGGATTGGAGGGTCAGGAGAGTACCATCCATGAGAGTCATGGTGCTCTCCCTTCCCACCATCCCTTTTTGGGGAGAAATTAGTGTTGTCTTGATTACCCCCACCACCACACCCTCGGGTGATACCGGGGCATTCCCCTTAGGTAATGGTGGAAGTTCCTCTTGGGGAGAAGGGGATGATGAGCCACCTTTATCTTTAACAAGTTGCTCAAGTAACTTGTGCAATTATTTGATCTCGTTGGCCATGGTGGAACTCAATCTTGTTTCCAAGTTATTGAGATCACCCATGGTCACCGAGGTAGGCGCACCACCACCTTCCCCATCATTGCTACCCATATACTCTTAGGCGGTAAAGCCCGAATAAAGAGCCGAGGCTCTGGTACCAATTGAAAGGATCGTATGGGCACCTAGAGGGGGGGTGAATAGGTGCTATTTCAAATTTTCTTCTTTTTCAAATTAGGGTTTGACAAGAAAGGTAAATTCTCTAGATTATGCAACTAAGGTGAATTTACCTATATGTCAAACAAGCATTAACTAGCACACCACTATGCAAGAACAAGTAAGTAAAGTGCGGTAAAGGATAGAAGTAACCAATGTGGTGGACGCGGAGACACAAGGATTTGTTTCCCATAGTTCCTTCCTTTTGAGGGGAAGTACATCTATGTTTGGAGAGGGGGTGGTTTCGAACCACCAACGCCACGAGAGGCCTCCCTTGTTCTCCGATGAACCTCACCCCAAGGGGTTTGATTCACCTTCCACTATATCGGCAACCTTCGAGGTGGAAGCCGTCACCTTTACAACAAGTTCGGGGCACACATCCACAACTTAATTGGAGGCTCACAAATACAAGCAAGTTGTCAAAACAATCAAAGACAAGCTTGTTAGAACCAAATCAAAGCTAGGGTTTCCAAAGAAACACTAGAGCATGGGGGCCTCAAGTGAATGAGGAGGAAATGAAGATCTCTCTTGGTGAAGTTGTAGATCAAGGCCTCCTCCTTCGATTCTCCAAAGATCAATGACTTTGGATGGTTGGATGAAGAGATCTTGTTGATTTGGTGTCTAAAAGGTGGTTAGTGTTCTTGAGTGGGTCGAGCAGCTTGAGGAAGGGGATAAGGTCCCCTGTTTATAAGCGGCCCCCCTCCATGAACCGTTTTCTGACCGTTGGAGAAAAGTCAGACCGGAGACTCCGGCCTGCACACCGGAGACTCCGGTCCAGTGAGACCGGAGACTCTGGTCTAATGCTCACACCGGAGACTCCGCGGTAGTCTTCGGACCTTGCTCTGGACCCCCTTATAGACTGTCCTAGCCAAAATCCTGATGCCCCCTCCGGGGATTCCTGCGGAAACTCCGGTCCACACCGGAGACTCTGGTCCAGCCAGACCGGAGACTCCTGTCTAGCCAGACCGGAGACTCCGGTCTGGAATATCTAGAAACATGCCAAACTTGCAGGAAACATTCCATAGTGTAAGAGTCCTTTCACTTATCATTTTAACAACCTGTAGAAAGTAACATACTGTAAAATGTTCTACTTGTTGTTAACGAACACCAAAAGTGATTATGACAGTAAATTTCCTTTCACCCCTTTTGTTTCTTTCTCCCAGTCATCCAATGACCTTTCTTTTCTTCCGTTCCAACCATCCCATGGTCAAAACATTTATCCTTTTCGACCATCCCATGGTCAAAACATTTCCAAAGCCATTGCCTTTTCAAAATCCTTTTTGAATTCAAAACTAGCACCTCTTTACAACAACCTTCCAAACCGTCTATGACCGAGGACTCGGCTATTAGAATAGATTTACACTTCGAAGAGGTTGTGCACTTTACCCACACCATCCGAGTACCCTTCCATGATCTACACTGATTGGGGAAGGAGTAACCGGTTAAGACCTTCGGAATGCCCACTCTAGTATAAGCGCCAATCCTATGAGTCGTTCCTCTCAACACCGGGACGTCGGGTACCATGGACCAACTGGAGCGCCCTTATCACTGCACAAAGTGTGCGCTTCGATGAGATGCTCATAGTAACGCGTGGCGGCCCGTAGACCGTTCGTTTCTTCACTTGGTCGACGCTTTGTGGACCATTATAGGATAAGACCCAGCCTCCATATATTGACATCCCATGTAGTAGTTGTGAGGCACCTATACCATAATAGACAAACTTCCAGAATAATGTGGTTGCGCGGTTAATTGTTCTGGCAAAACTGCACAGCCCAGTGTGTTTTTGTAAACATTTTTCTTCCATCCTTCTTCCAACCCTTTTTGTAAAACCAAAACCTTTTTTCTTTCTCAGACTTCTCTTGGTAGGTCGAACCTCACCAAGGTTTATTCGCAAAACCTTTTTATAAAACTTTTCCGGGTCTTCCCATCCCATAGTTTTGCTTCGACTAAAACGGGGTTTCCAACGGGGCATGGTGTTATTCACCATCTACCATAATAGGGACAATTAGGTGTCATCAAGGTATTGTACTAGTAGTGCAAACATGTAATGGCTTGGAGGAGCCAAGCCACTACAAGATATAACCTTTAAACAGTAAAACAATGCACTTTGCATAAACGTAGATAAAACATGCATAAGTAAAATAGCAGGACAAGGGCTTATGAGGAAGAATGTAACATCCCAAAAATCATGGTTTATAAAGTTTGCATATAATTCATGCATCCTTATGCATTTGGTTTATTTTCAAACAAGGTTTCAAATAAGAAGCCATTTGTTTGCCTATTATTTCATGTAAGAAAGTCAATGGCTTTATTTCTACTCTCAAAATATGAGAATACTTTGATTCAACCAGAAAAGTTTAAAAGATGATTTCAAAGCTTGATCAAAGTTTTTAAAACAAGAATCTAAATTAAAACCATTTATATGCCTATTATAAATATTTAAATAAGGCATGGTTTTATTTTATTTTCAGTGGGACAAATTATTTTTTTTGAGTAAACAACAATGTTTTATACACAAATATGTGCATGGATCACTTTACATAAATTCAGAAATGGTTTGAATTCAAACTCATTTTAATATCATTTTAAAATGGATTCAGAAAATCAAAACAGAAATAGAAAAGGATAAAAGAAGAAAAAATAAACGCAGCTAACCTATCTATCCCAACCCACCCGCGGCCTAGCTACCAGCCCAGCAAGCCCACCGGGGAAAACCCCCTCCCCTCTCTGTTTTTCACCCGCTCGAACACCCTCTCCCTCGTTGTCGAGTGGACCCAATGCCAAGTCAGCATCGTCGTCCCCAATTTCCGCGCGACGACCCGCTCCACCGTTTCTTCCTCGCAGTGACGCCGCGTTTGATTCTCGTTTAATTACCATTGATTCCATGCATAATTTCCCCCCTCGCTTTGGCTACTTAACCACCCCGCCGCCCCACATCTTTCCCCTCACTCACCACTGCCTAAGCGCCATCTGGCTGTTCGTATTGAAGCTCACACCGCTGCTGTCTGACGAAATCTAGCGAGTGATTACGGTCGTCGTCTTCGTCGAGCTCCTCGAATGGTAGAAGCGCCGCTCAACTCCGGTGAGGAATCTAGGGCGATCCAGAGTGTCGTCAACGTCTCCGTCCGCATGAACCCGACGCCGCCCGCAACTCTGATGAGCCCTAGCGCCTCTACAGCATGCCCTCGCTCACACCTTCGACACATTGAGCTTTCTCGTGCTCTTGCGAGTCTAGTAAGAAACAACGCAACCCCCAGCCCCTCTGTATTCGCCGGACCGTCGCTGCCAGTAGCGCATCTTCCGCTGCAGCCACGCGCGCCGCCAGTTCGTGGTCAAGCCGTTGTGAGCCGTTAGATCTAGATCCAGTGTGCCTGATTAGATCACTTAGCGAAAGGGTATGGTTAGATCTAAGACGTGCGATTTACTTTTAATCCTGCGGTCCACAGAGCACGATCCATGCGAAACGGTACCAGCCAATAGAAACACTCCACGTGGCCTAGCCTGTCTGTTTAAAATACCAAAAATGATTTTTGAATGTTTAAACTTGTAAAATTCATAACTTTTGTTCTACTTATCAAAAAAATACAAATAATATATCAATGGATTCGCAAAATTAAATCCTACACATATGTATGCTTGGCTTTGTATTTTGCCTCTGTTAAAATAGAATTTTATGCAGAGAAATTTGTAGGCTTGTTTTGAAAATGTTTTTAAAGCCAAATTAAGTTTATTTAGTCTCTAAATGTTTATTTAGTGATTTAGTACTATTTTAATTGTCTTGTTTAGTTTATAAAAATCATCACATGTCATTTTCATGCATTCATATATTTTTGCTTGATTAGTTTGGAATATTAATTTGGTGCTATCATTTTATGTGTAGATTTTGGTGCTAGTGGTGATTGTGATTGTGAGGATTGTTGCTACTCCCCCAAATACAAAGGCAAGTGGTTCTTCATATTTTTGTCCCAATATTTTGACTATGCATTAGTGATATTTTGTATAGGGCTTTCATGATGTTTTTGATAAGTATCTAAATGCTATTCTTGGGAAATCCTAGTAGTTGTAGACTTGTTAGAATTTTCTCTAAGTTAAGGTACTTGCTATATTACCATGCTTAGCCTAGCTAGTAGCAAACAAGGGTGGATTATATACATGCTATGGAAAAATGTTGCTAAGTCTTTGTCTTGTGTTTTTCTTAATAAAATAACTAAGAGAAAGAATCACCTAGGTGGAATGGTATGTTTGTGTTATGTTGAGTGGTTACACAAGGCCCATATCTATGGTCTACCTTGTGTATCACACTTGTGGAAAACCACCCAGGAACAAAGGGATTTGAGATGCCAAATGTTAAAAAGTTTCTAGTGCAGCCACATGGCAATATGGGCTCTGCCTAGATCATATAGGTTGCAATAACTTAGCCAAATGGACAGTTGGTGGTAGGGTGATAGGTTTGGGAACGTGTCCATTTTGGTCTAAGGGAAGGCTTCTGAAAGATCTTGTATCGATGCATGTCGAGTCTTGTGGGGAAAGTGCACGACCTCTCGAGAAGGAAGAATCTAAGTACTTAGCCGTGTCCTCGGCAATGGACAATTTGAGCATCAAGACATGGAAGCTATCAAGAATCTCCTCATCCCAATTTCTAAGTTAAAAACTTGTGGTTGAACGAGGGTAAAGGTTCACCAATGTCTATTGGTGGTTCCTTGGGAGTTTTTGTCAAACAAAAACTTAGTGTTTTCAACTGATAGGTAAAACCTATTTTGATCAAAGCAAGCCTATGCTACACTTAGCCAAATTCATGTAGAAGCTAGAAACTAATATTCTACTAACGTATCACTTGACCCACTATGGATGTAACTTGTGATGTTGCAGGTTACTCTGATGATGATTAGGGTTATGAGTCTACACTCAACATGCTTGCCTGTGGCACATGAAGATGAAGACTTTACTTTATTTTGTTAAGTTGAACTCTTGTACTAGCCTATGGCTATGGAGTTTTAGAAGACTATATTATCTCAGGAATGACGATGTAATAATGACCTTTGTTTTTGTGTACTTCATCTTAAACTGTGGATGTTAGCAATTGATCCAGGGACTAGCATTGCAATCACAAGGACCTTTAACTTTATAATGGTGGGGTCTTACAGATGGTATCAGAGCACTGTGTTGCCTTTAGGATTATGACACTAGGATTGGATTACACTATGAAACCACTAAGGAAAATTTCAACACTTTGAAAAATTTCCACACTTGTCTTTTCCTTATCGTAAACTTGTCTAATATTCTTTCTCATCTCTATTTGTAGATGAACTCCATCAACGAAGCCGTCAGGAAGGGACCACTGATGACCATGACTTTGGAGTGTGAGACTAGATTTCCCAAGGCACTCAAGAACCTTATGGTTACCATGAGGATACATGGTGCAGTTGTGCACAAGGGATTCCCTGTGATGGATGAAGGAGAAGAGTATTGGTGGGTATAACTTCACTTGTACAAAAACAAGGAAGACAACCACAAGTAGTCAGGATTCTGCATGATCACCAACTCAGAAATGCACAAGTCATTCTTTTACTCTGCAAGAAATGCAGCTTGGAATGCCATCAAGGAGCTTGGTGATAGATTGAAGTGTAGAATGCTCAATACTCAAAATGACCTTAGAGAAGAGAATAAACATACCCAAGACTTAGAGACTACCAATCAACAACTAAGGGGAGAAATCATAGACTTAATATGGGAGTCTTGTGAACAAGATAGACAGACTTCCACTAAGGATGCCCTGATAGATATTCTGTCTAGTGAGTGAGAATTGTAACGTACTCCGTTAGATGGACCAACACACTTGTCATTTTTTACTTCAAAAATTTGTCTAAGATATGTTGAACCTTGGTGTTTGTAATGGATTTGTGTATGCCATGACTTGTGTGTTTGATGTTAAAAATGTGCTTGTGATATTTAGTCTTGTAAATTTTAACTACTTGTGTTGGTTCTAACCTTTCTCTATCTTATAAAAATAGATGCCTAATGTTGTTATCAGCACGACCAAGGAGTTCAAGGGAACTCGTTTTGGTACTCATCTCATTGAGCTTACTAGTTTTCTCAACCTCCCACTTCCTAGTATCACGACACTTCAGCTCACCAAGTTTGAGAGGAAGGACCTTTGGGGCTTCAGAGTCACACAGCTGGGACGCCAGGCAGAGCCACCCATGGAGGCTATCATTTTCAAGATGATGCATGATGACAAGGAGAGAGGCTTAGATGTATTCATGCAGGAGTTACTTGGATGCTTGGTTGGGAGGCACTCCACCGACCTTAGAAGTCTTTACTTTCACCTGTTCGGGAGACGCAATGAGGAGGGTGAGGCTATAGAGTACTATGATGCTACTAGAGAGATGATGGAGCCGATTCGTCTGTACCTTTAGGACCTAGAGGGTCTTGTTAGACACCTTGAAACTGATAGGACCAACGTCATACTTAGCAATGACGAGCTCTAGGTTCAGCTATGAGAGAAGGACAATCTCTTCGCGGAGCAAGACGAGATCGTCAAAAAGAGATGGAGGCCAAATTTGAAAGCCATGACAAGAAGTTCAAGAGCTAGGAGAAAAGAGTCCAAGACAGGAACAAGAAGATCAGGGAGATGAAGGATGAGTTAGAGGACAAGGACTTCGAGCTTGATCACCAGCAGGGAGTGATTGAGAGGCTTCGCTCACAGAAGAGGGCTCTTAGTGCCAAGATTGAGGCCTTGACCACTAGTGTCGAGGAGTACAAGACCGCCATGGAGAATGCAGGTCTTACCCTTGTTGATGTGGAGGTCGACATGGAGGAGTAGTCTAGACTACTCGACTATCTTTCATCTATCAAACTTTGATTATTGAGTCGCAGTGACCATCCAATATGTGGATGGTTTGCTATGGTGTGTTTGCATTTTTCAAAACCTGTTGTTATGTCGTTCAAACCTTATGTTATTTTGAGCTTGGATATTGTGATTGTTACTATGTGATGTATTATGAATGTTAGGCATCTATGGGTATCTCATCCTTATCCTTATTGAAACCATAGATGCTTCCTCGTCGTGCCAACCCCAACTAAAACAACAACGTCACTCCCGAAATGCAGCAGTTGATGACAACACAAGCTCAACTGATGCAGATGATGATGCAGTTCATGCAGAACCAGTATTAGAATAACAATAACAATAACAACAACAACAATCAGAATAATCCTCCGGGATTTGACATGCTTACCAGATTTCTGATCCTAAGGCCTGCAAAGTTCTCGGAAACCACTGATCCAATGATAGTGTCACATCCCAAATTTTAGATTTGGTTCTACATATCATTCATGTCATTGCATCATGATCATCCATACAAAATTTCAGCTTGAAAAGGTTTTGGCGAAACAATGTTTTCAAAGCCCTATTTTGAATTGCTAAAATGCCCCTACAAGGGATTATACTTGGACTTGTATTTTTCCACCTTTGGAAGCTAGTGGAAATGATACCACATGACCCTAGGTTGATCTCCTAAATTTTAGAAAAATTTAGAAAGAAATTTCACCCCATTTGCAGTTCATATGGAAAAGTTATGTTGGAAGTATTAAAACAGGAAATGGAAAAGAAAAAGAACAAAAAAAAAGAAGCAAACAACACAGCAGCAGCCAGCCTGCCGCGGCCCGCGGCCTAGCCCGCGCAGCGCAGTGCAGCGCACGCGCGCAGCAGCTAGCCGCCGCCCGCACGGCGGATAACAGCGCGCCGCTCGCGCAGCCACAGACGCCGCCAGCTGGGGCCCTCCTGTCAGCGGAGCCGGCCAGGGCATGGACGCCGAGGCCGACTCGGTCGCAACCTCGCCACCCCTCGCGACCCAACGACCTCCCTCTTATACCCTAGCCTCTCCTCTACCCGACCCCTAAACCCACGCTCTCTCTCGCTCCCTCGATCTCCGGCGATTTCTCGCCGGAGTTGACACCGCCGCCGCCGCCTCTCTCTCTCCCGCACCCTCCCGCGAGCTCGCCCGCCGCCACTGATCCCCCTCCTTTTCTTTCCGCGCAGGAGCATCCCTGCGCCCGCACCGCCGCCGTCGCCCGCCACCGACGCCGCCACCGCTTCGGTCGCCTGCCGCGCTCGCCCCCGACCCCGCCAGCTGCCGCCCCGACGCCGACGACCTCTGACCCGTCGCCCCCGACCCCGTACGCCGAGCCGCCGCCGCCGGGATCGCCGGAACCGCCGCCACCGACACCGTCCGCCGCCGCCGGTGAGCCTCCCCCTCTCGAGTGCCTCCCTGCCATCGGATCTTAATCCAACAGTCCAGATCGGAACGTTGAACAATCAACGCGGGCGCTTACCCGGTCAGCGCCACGTCAGCGTCACGTCAGCCCAGTCAACAGTCAAAGTCTGACTGGGTATTTTCTAAATAGATTTAATTGGCCGAAAATTATATAAACTTGTAAAATTCATATCTTTAAATCTACTAGGCCAAAAATTACAAATAAAATATGTGTAGATTCAGTAACTCATGTAGAATCTTTCTGTACCATTGTTTTACACTTTCACAGCAAGATTTTGTCCAGAATAATTAAATGAGTAAATGGCCTTTTTAGAGTAATTAATTCGTAGAATAAGTTCTGTAACTCCAAAAATTGCAAATAATATGTCCCTGGAATCAGTAGAACAAGGGGAATCTCAAAGGGAATTAAAAAGTTAGGCTTACAGTAATAAACTTTGCAGAATCTATTTAAAGGCTTACTGCAGTATTTTAATTAATTAGAGAGTTATATAATTCCTTTTTGAGAAATTCCAATTGGTACTGTTCCTATTTAGTACTGCCTACACAGTAGAATTTTTCCAAGATTTTACAAACAGCATGTTAGCAGTGGTGAATTATTTAGTTTCTAGCTCTATTATTGAGCATTATAAATTGCATACTTGTTTTCTTTGCGCTAAAAATAATTTCCATACAGTAGCTATACTGAATAAGATTATGTGATGCTGCTGTAGCATCAATCCACTTGTCATGTATACATCTTGCATCATCTTTGTTTGCATATGATTGTGGATGGTTTGTTTATGATTGCAATTGTATCGTGTAGACTGTGACGAGTGCAACGCTTGCTCCTGTGTGGATTGTTCTTCCGACCGCTACAACCAAGGCAACTAGATGCTACTTTGTTCATGATGTTATCCTACTATTTTCATTGTATTGTCGTGTATTTTGTAGATGCATGTGTAGGATAATACTATCGCTATGCTATGTCCTATTATGTGGTAGGGCTTTCCTTGTAGATGAACCACCGTTGGTAGATGTGCTTAGCCATGCTATGATGAACGAGGCAGGGTGACATCACTGAAAGTTGTTTCTAAATGTGTTGGTTTACGAAAACTAAAACAACTTAATCAATGAATCTCTTGGGTGTGATGGGATTGATAATTTTTGGTGGTATCATTGCGGAAAGGCACCCAGGTTTCAAGAGAAAATGATTGGCTTCTTTATTTTGTAGCTTACGTGTACAACCATGTGCCAATAATGAAATGGGTGGTTGGTTGGACTTAGTAGGTTGTGGTAACTCGAACCCGCGTATCCAGAGATGTAGAATTTTGGTAGGTTGGACCGGTGCGCGTCGGGATTGGGGAGCTACTTCCCGAACGGTCTCTTCTTGGACTTCTCCCTATCATCACCCAAAACGAGAGTGATGGTACGAGCTGGGCTGGCCAAGTCACATGGGTAAAGTGTACTAACCCCTGAAGGGTGTATAATCTAATCGATTAGCCGTGTCGCCGGTTATGGACGACTGAGTTGCTTGATATTGATTCCATGACATGTTTCTCGCTCACTCTAATTTCATAATTGCTTTAATGTTGTTGGGTTAACTTAATTGGGATGTTTTCAAAGAAAATCAAAACTGTTATGAATGTAGGACAAAGGAATTTGTAAATGCAAGATAACCACAGTTCCACTTGCCAGATATGCATGTAGATGTTAGCATTATTGTCTCCTTTAATAGCTCTACTTGCCATACATTCCATGTATTGACCCTTCGGGGCTGCTACGTTTCATGTTGCAGGATATTCCGATTCTGAGTAATCGATTTAGGCCACGGTACTCCACTCGGCACTTGTTCACTTGTGGGCAATTTGAAGAACGGAGAATTTACTTTATTTATGTTGCTACCTGAATAATTTGAGCTAGCCTTGAGCTAATCTTTTATTGTAATAATGGTACTCTGGATCTTCGTTATTTATGATACACAGATATTTTGCTATGTTATTCATCTTATTCTATTGTGGGCCAATGAACCGATCCAGGGATTGGCATGTCACATAGAAGCTACGGTCTTTTCAGAACCGTTGTGTTACAAGATGGTATCAGAGCCCGTGTGTCGACTGTAGGATCGTGACCTAGGTTTGGAATAGGAAGCCATAAATTTATTAAAGCCTATATTAAATCTGTCTTTCATCTTATGCCTTTCACTCTCGTAAATCCTTGCCATATGCTATTCTCACACTTTCCTCTTTAATTTATAGATGGGAGAAACAGGACTGAGTATGCAACCATGGAGTCACCAAGGCCCTTTGCAAGACAGTTAGCACAGCTCTCGCAGTCATTGGGATTGACAGTGCCCATGTTCAAGGGAAGAAGGCTGTACACCTATGGATATGACGAGGATGCATGGGCGATCACCACTTTCATCTTCAGGGATGCTGCCTTGCCAAACCCTGTGCATCTGATCTACACCAAGACATACTGCAACTGGGGACTTGGAATAAACTTGGCCTTGCATGAAGCCCTGTCTCGCTAGTGCCATCTCGTCCAACACCTACTGCCAGCAGACTCACCCTACCGTGACTATGGGAGGCGTGATGAAGATGGGAACATTGTGGTTACCCCGGGCGACAGGAACAACATGCTGCCCCGTCGGAGGCACATAGAGGACATGGAAAGGGAGAATGGAGCTCTAGCTGAGAAAGTGATGATGGTAAAGGAGATTGCAGACTTTGCCAGCAATGGTATGGTGGTCCAAGGACAGGAGATAGACACCTTGCATGAAGCTGTGGGAGTTCTGGAAAATGCCCTGATAGGCAGGGATGCAACCATAGCTCAGCTTAATGGAACTGTGCAGGAAAACAACCAGAACATACAACAGTTGCAAGGGACCGTCCAGGAAAGGGATCAAACTATTGAAGATATGGCAGCCCAGATTGCCGCTCTCCAAGCACAGCTGAATCCACCCTCTGATGATGACAATGGAGATGATGGCAAAAATGATGATGATGATGATGACAGTGGGAATGATGATGATGATGAGGATGATGATGATGGAGACGATGATGGTGGAGGAGATGAAGTTGTTGCAGCTGCAGCAGTGAATGAAGAAGAAGAGGAGGATCCAGAAAAGGTGGAGTTTGAGATTTGAAGTGATGACACAAGAGAGGTGTATACTCCGCCGCCATGGTTGGATCGTGGACAGAACCGCCAACGCATGAGTGCAAGGACCTACCGCAACCTCTTCAAGAAGTAGATAGAAGTCCACCAATTAGCCTTCGTTAGGTAAAAATCGTTAGGATTAGTCTCGATCGATGTAAAACTTAATTACTGTTAGTTTAAGAGTGTTTAGTTGCTTATTTGTGTACTCCAATATCCCAGGATTATTTGTGCGAATTTTATGAAAGAGTTATGGCAAGTTTGGTTAATATCTGTGTTATTCCTGTTGTAGTTTTCTGCTGATACAGCAGTACTGTACGATTTTTCATATTTTACTGGTAACTGGGAAAAATCTGAGAAACATAGGTCTGGTGCGAAACTCTCTGTACTGTATGCACAAAAATCAGCAAAAATTCCTGACGAGTTTAAGTCAGGTAGAAAAATTCGTAAACGCTGCTGGACTGTTCTGGCAGATTGCTGTTTTTAATGCTTTGTTGATCTAATATGTAGATAACCATTGTCAACTCTTCTAAAAACTATTGAAGTAGATATATACTGCTAGGATAACCCCTGAGATGTTGTTGGATCACTTGTTTGGTGATGTGTTGCTCGTTTGAGATTGTCTGTAGTTGTTTTGTTGTTGTTTGATCATAATGCATGGGTAGAATCCTGGTTCGTTATCGATTCTTTCTAAACTTACCTGTGCTGAACCGCAGATGCCTCCCCGCCGTCAACCCACTGATTTGGAGCAGCTCATGGCAGCTCAGGCACAGCTGACCCAAGTTATGACCCAGTTCATGGAAGCTCAGAACAACAACAACAACACTGGGAACAACCAGCCTCAGGGAGATGCTCTCACTAGGTTTCTGAGGCTAAGGCCAGCTAAGTTCTCTACTGCAACGGAGCCGATGGTTGCTCTCGACTGGTTGCATTCAGTCAACAAGGATCTGGTAACTGTTGGGTGCACTGATGCTGAGAAGGTGAGGTTTGCTGCTCACCTACTGGAGGGAGCAGCCGCTTCTTGGTGGGACACTTTTCAGATCACCCACCCTCTGGACACTGTGACTTGGGCAATGTTTGAGGAAGGTTTCAGGACCAACCACGTGTCTTCAGGAGTTCTGAGCCTGAAGAGCAAGGAGTTCCGCAACTTGCACCAAACCAACCGCACCGTGGCTGAGTACATTGAGGAGTTCAGCAACCTGTCTCGTTATACACCTGAGGATGTTGAAACTGATGCAAAAAGGAGGGAGAGGTTCCTAGATGGCCTCAGTGATGAGCTTTTAGTGCAGCTGCTGGTGGTTTATTGCCCCACTTTCTAGGAGCTTATGGACAAGGCCAGGATCTTGGAAGGGAAGCACAAGCAGGTGGAAAGCCGCAAGAGGAAGAGCAGCAATCACCACTCTGGTTCTCACCACAAGTCTCGCACTTCTTATGATGGATACTCCAAGCATGGAGGAAGTGACCATGGGCACCATGGGAGCCATGACAGCCACCACCATGGAGGCGATGGACATCCCCATGATAACCACAAGAGCAACCACCACAGCCACAAGGGAGGACACTCTCACCATTCTGGAGGACACGGTGGACATGACCGCAACCATGATCGCAGCTTCGTGAAGAAGGATCTGAGTGAGGTGACATGCTTCAAGTGTGGTCAGAAGGGACATTATGCAGACAACTGTCCGGAGAAGAAGGTACTGAAGCCAACCAACAACCAGAAGTCCACAGTGAACCACATGAATGTGGAGGAGATCCTAGATGAGCCTGAACTTGTGATTGGTAAGTTTCCAATCAACACTCACCCTGCACTTATACTTTTCGATACTGGTGCATCGCATTCATTCATATCAAGGGCATTTGTGTATAAGTATAAGTTACCTACGGAATCTATGAAAGAGTCTATTAGAGTGAGTTCACCTGGAGGGGATATGATAGCTAGCGCGGGATGCCGCGACTTAACTGTGAGGATGGGAGCACACAATTTCATTGCACATCTGGTAGTATTGGAATCACAAGGTTTAGATGTAATACTGGGCATGGATTGGATGTCTATGCATGGGGACACATAGATTGTGCGCAGCGAGCAGTTTCGCTTAAAACCCCGGATGGTAAGAGAATTAGGTTCAAGTCGGCTGTGCGACCGGGAAGGTGTAAACTGAATTATTTTAAGGGGGTTAGCATGGATACTGTGCATGTGATTAATGATTACCCCGACGTGTTTCTAGAAGAGCTTCCAGGGATGCCACCTGACAGGGAAGTGGAGTTTCTCATCGATCTGATGCCGGGAACAAGACCTATAGCAAAGAGACCATACAATATGGATGTGGATGAACTGAAGGAACTAAAGAAACAACTAAAGGAGCAGTTGGACAAGGGGTTCATTCAGCCTAGTTCGTCGTCATGGGGTGCACCTGTTCTTTTTGTGGAGAAGAAAGACAGCAGCAAGAGATTAGTGGTGGACTATCGCTCGCATCAAGAACAAATACCCCTTGCCTAACATAAATGATTTGTTTGATCAACTGGAAGGAGCAAAGGTGTTTAGCAAAATTGATCTGCGATTGGGCTACTTCCAATTGAAGATCCGGGAGGAGGACATACCAAAAACCCCTTTCACTACTAGGTATGGTTTATATGAGTATACAGTTATGTATTTTGGACTAACGAATGCCCCCGGCATATTTCATGACCATGATGAACAAGGTATTCATGGAGTACTTGGACAAGTTCGTGGTTGTGTTCATTGATGACATACTGATATATTCCAAGGACGATGCTGAGCATGAGAAACATCTGCGACTGATTATGGAGAAGCTGAGGGAACACAAGCTATATGCCAAATTCAGCAAGTGTGAATTCTGGCTTAACACTGTTGGATTTCTTGGACACGTGGTGTCAGGAGAAGGAGTTGCTGTTGATCCAAGCAAAGTGACTGCAGTGACTGAGTGGGAAGCGCCCAAGAATGTGGGTGACATTCGTAGCTTTTTAGGACTTGCTGGATATTACAGGAGGTTCATTGAAAATTTCTCCAAGATTGCTAAGCCGATGACAGAACTTCTAAAGAAGGAGAGGAAGTTTGAATGGACGGATGCGTGTGAAACCAGCTTTCAGGAACTGAAGTGTCGACTAGTGACCGCACCTGTTCTGTGCTTACCAGATCTTCAGAAGGATTTCCAAGTGTACTGTGATGCTTCTCGACAGGGTCTTGGGAGTGTGCTGATGCAAGATGGGAGAGTGGTGTCATATTCCTCGCGACAACTTAAACACCATGAGAGGAATTATCCCACACATGACCTAGAATTAGCATCGGTTGTGCATGCGCTCAAGGTATGGAGGCACTACTTGATAGGGAAACACTGCGATGTGTACACCGACCACAAGAGCTTGAAGTACATATTTACACAGAAGGAACTGAACATGAGGCAAAGGAGATGGTTGGAACTTATCAAGGATTATGATATGAATCTGCAATACCACCCAGGAAAGGCCAATGTAGTAGTAGATGCTCTGAGCCGGAAGGTCTATGCCAATGGATTGACAATTGGGGAATTGCCCGAGGATTTGTGCAAGCAATTCAAGGACCTTAGACTAGAGGTAGTGTCTGAAGGATACTTGGCAACAATGGAAGTCCAACCAACGCTACAGGATAGAATCAGGAAGGCTCAAGTAGGAGACAAAGAGATAGATGAGGTAAAGGAAAAGATGAAGGAGGATCGAGCAAAAGAATTCCGCGAGGATGAGCAAGGAACCTTGTGGTATGGAGATCGTTTGTGCGTTCCCAACGATCCGAAGATAAGGAAGTTGATTCTGCAGGAAGCTCATGACTCGCCGTATTCCATACATCCGGGCAATACGAAGATGTATATGGATCTAAAGGACAGATTCTGGTGGAACAACATGAAGGGATACATCGCCGAGCATATTGCCTTATGTGATGTATGTAGCCGAGTGAAGGCGGAACACCAGAAGCCAGCAGGACTGCTACAACCATTGCCAGTGCCGGATTGGAAGTGGGATAGAGTGAGAATGGATTTTATCACAGGATTGCCCAGGACCTGGTCAGGATATGACTCCATTTGGGTAGTGGTTGACCATTTGACCAAGGTAGCCCACTTTATACCGGTGAAGACGACCTATACGAGTGCAAAGTTAGCCAAGATTTATATGGACAGGATTGTGTGCCTACATGGGGTTCCCAAGAGCATTGTATCTGATAGAGGCACCCAATTTACCTCACACTTTTGGTGCCAGCTGCACGAGTCATTGGGGACTATATTGGAGTTTAGCACAGCCTTTCACCCACAGACTGATGGACAGACTGAGAGGGTAAATCAGATTTTGGAAGATATGCTGAGAGCTTGCGCTTTGGCTCATGGTTCTAGTTGGGATGAGAATTTGCCGTATGCTGAGTTTTCCTACAACAACAGCTATCAAACCAGCATAAAGACGTCACTGTTCGATGTGCTGTACGGGAAACGGTGCCGGACACCATTGTTATGGGATGGAGTAGGAGAACGTCAGCTGTTTGGACCTGATTTGATCAAGGACGCTGAGGAGAAGGTCGCCTTGATTAGGGACAGGCTGAAGGTAGCGCAATCAAGGAAGAAGAGCTACGCTGACGCCAAGCGCAAGGAAGTGGTGTATGAGATAGGAGATAGAGCATACCTCCGAGTGTCTCCACTTCGTGGAATCAAGAGATTCGGGATCAAGGGTAAGCTGGCACCTCGGTTTATTGGGCCATATCGGGTCTTAGCAAGCAAGGGGGAAGTTGCTTATCAGTTGGAGTTGCCAGAGGCTCTGTCCACTGTCCACAATGTGTTCCACGTGTCCCAGCTGAAGAAGTGCCATCCAGAGATGGTGGATACACCACTGAGAGACACCGTGCCACTAGAGGAGGTTTAGCTTGAGAATGACTTGACCTACGAGGAGAAGCCGGTCAAGATACTGGAAACAGCGGAGAGGATTACCCACACCAAGACGATCAGGTTTTGCAAGGTACAATGGAGTCACCACACCGAAGAGGAAGCCACATGGGAGCGTGAGGATGACATCCGAGAGGACTACCCACACCTATTTGCTAGTAACGCCGAATCTCGGGGACGAGATTCATCTTAAGGGGGTTAGTCTTGTCACATCCCAAATTTTAGATTTGGTTCTGCATATCATTCATGTCATTGCATCATGATCATCCATACAAAATTTCAGCTTGAAAAGGTTTTGGAGAAACAATGTTTTCAAAGCCCTATTTTGAATTGCTAAAATGCCCCTACAAGGGATTATACTTGGACTTGTATTTTTCCACCTTTGGAAGCTAGTGGAAATGATACCACATGACCCTAGGTTGATCTCCTAAATTTTAGAAAAATTTAGAAAGAAATTTCACCCCATTTGGAGTTCATATGGAAAAGTTATGTTGGAAGTATTAAAACAGGAAATGGAAAAGAAAAAGAACAAAAAAAAAGAAGCAAACGGCGCAGCAGCAGCCGGCCTGCCGCGGCCCAGCCCGCGCGCAGCAGCTAGCCGCCGCCGCCCGCGCGGCGGATAACAGCGCGCCGCCCGCGCGGCCACAGACACCGCCAGTTGGGGCCCGCCTGTCAAAGGAGCCGGCCAGGGCACGGACGCCGAGGCCTACTCGGCCGCAACCTCGCCACCCCTCGCGACCCAACGACTTCCCTCTTATACCCTAGCCTCTCCTCTACCCGACCCCTAAACCCACGCTCCCTCTCGCTCCCTCGATCTCCGGCGATTTCTCGCCGGAGTTGACACCGCCGCCTCTCTCTCTCCCGCGCCCCCTCGCGAGCTCGCCCGCCGCCACTGACCCCCCTCTCCTTTTCTTTCCGCGCAGGAGCATCACCGCGCTCGCACCATCGCCGTCGCCCGCCACCGATGCCGCCACCGCTTCGGTCGCCTGCCGCGCAAGCCCCCAACCCCGCCAGCCGCCGCCTCGACACCGACGACCTCCACCCCGTTGCCCCCGACCCCGTACGCCGAGCCGCCACCGCCGGGATCACCAGAGCCGCCGCCACCGCCGCCGTCCGCCGCCGCCGGTGAGCCTCCCCCTCTCGCGTGCCTCCCTGCCATCGGATCTTAATCCAACGGTCCAGATCGGACCGTTCAACAGTCAACGCGGGCGCTGACCCGGTCAGCGCCACGTCAGCCCAGTCAACAGTCAAAGTCTGACTGGGTATTTTCTAAATAGATTTAATTGGCAGAAAATTGTATAAACTTGCAAAATTCATATCTTTAAATATACTGGGCCAAAAATTACAAATAAAATATGTGTAGATTGAGTAACTCATGTAGAATCTTTCTGTACCATTGTTTTACACTTTCACAGCAAGATTTTGTCCAGAATAATTAAATGAGTTAATGGCCTTTTTAGAGTAATTAATTCGTAGAATAAGTTCTGTAACTCCAAAAATTGCAAATAATATGTCCCTGGAATCAGTAGAACAAGGGGAATCTCAAAGTGAATTAAAAAGTTAGGATTACTGTAATAAATTTTGCAGAATGTATTTAAAGGCTTACTGCAGTATTTTAATTACTCAGGGAGTTATATAATTCCTTTTTGAGAAATTCCAATTGGTACGGTTCCTATTTAGTATTGCCTACGCAGTAGAATTTTTCCAAGATTTTACAAAAAGTATGTTAGCAGTGGTGAATTATTTAGTTTCTAGCTCTATTATTGAGCATTATAAATTGCATACTTGTTTTCTTTGCGCTAAAAATAATTTCCATGCATGCATACAGTAGCTATACTGAATAAGATTATGTGATGCTACTGTAGCATCAATCCACTTGTCATGCATACATCTTGCATCATCTTTATTTGCATATGATTGTGGATGGTTTGTTTATGATTACAATTGTATCGTGTAGATTGTGACGAGTGCAACGCTTGCTCGTGTGTGGATTGTTCTTCCGACCGCAACAACCAAGGAAAGTAGATGCTACTTTGTTCATGATGTTATCCTACTATTTTCATTGCATTGTCGTGTATTTTGTAGATGCATGTGTAGGATAATACTATTGCTATGCTATGTCCTATTATGTGGTAGGGCTTTCCTTGTAGATGAACCACCGTTGGTAGATGTTCTTAGCCATGCTATGATGAACGAGGGAAGGGTTACATCACTGAAAGTTGTTTCTAAATATGTTGGTTTGTGAAAACTAAAACAACTTAATCAATGAATCTCCTGGGTGTGATGGGATTGATAATTTTTGGTGGTATCATTGCGGAAAGGCACCCAGGTTTCAAGAGAAAATGATTGGCTTCTTTATTTTGTAGCTTACGTGTACAACCATGTGCCAATAATGAAATGGGCGGTTGGTTGGACTTAGTAGGTTGTGGTAACTCGAACCCGCGTATCCAGAGATGTAGAATTTTGGTAGGTTGGACCGGTGCGCGTCGGGATTTGGGAGCTACTTCCCGAACGGTATCTTCTTGGACTTCTCCCTATCATCACCCAAAACGAGAGTGATGGTATGAGCTGGGCTGGCCAAGTCACATGGGTAAAGTGTACTAACCCCTGCAGGGTGTATAATCTAATCGATTAGCCGTGTCCCCGGTTATGGACGACTAAGTTGCTTGATATTGATTCCATGACATGTTTCTCGCTCACTCTAATTTCATAATTGCTTTAATGTTGTTGGGTTAACTTAATTGGGATCTTTTCAAAGAAAATCAAAAATTGTTATGAAAGTAGGACAAAGGAATTTGTAAATGCAAGCTAACCACAGTTCCACTTGCCAGATATGCTTGTAGATGTTAGCATTATTGTCTCCTTTAATAGCTCTACTTGCCATACATTCCATGTATTGACCCTTAGGGGCTGCTACGTTTCATGTTGCAGGATATTCCGATTCTGAGTAATCGATTTAGGCCACGGTACTCCACTCGGCACTTGTTCACTTGTGGGCAATTTGAAGAATGGAGGATTTACTTATTTTATGTTGATACCTGAATAATTTGAGCTAGCCTTGAGCTAAGCTTTTATTGTAATAATGGTACTCTGGATCTTCGTTATTTATGATACACGGATATTTTGCTATGTTATTCATCTTATTCTATTGTGGGCCAATGAACCGATCCAGGGATTGGCATGTCACATAGAAGCTATGGTCTTTTCAGAACCATGGTGTTATAGATAGACAATGACTGGTTATGTTCAGTGAATAAGGACTTAGTGACTGTCGGCTGCACCGATCAGGAAAAGGTCAGATTCGCAGCACATCTGCTTGAAGGGCCAACAACAACATGGTGGGATAACTTTCAGATCACCACTCCCCTTGAGCATGTGACTTGGTCTATCTTCGAGGATGGATTCCGTACAGCTCACATCTCATCTGGAGTGATGAATTTGAAGAATAAGGAGTTCCACAATATGAAGCAGCGTCACCGCAGTGTGGTCGAGTACATTGAAGAATTCAACAATCTGGCGTGCTATGCACCGGATGAAGTTGATACAGATGCAAAGAGGAAGGAGAAATTCCTCGAAGGACTTAATGATGAGTTGAACCTGCAGCTGTCTTTTGCCTATGTTCCAACCTATCAATCACTTTGTGAAAAAGCTACCATCTTGGAAAACAAGATGAAACAGGTTGAGGGCAGAAAGAGGAAGCATAGCTTTGATAAGCACAGCTCGGGATCGTCTCACAAGCATTCCCATCATGATGATAGTGGAAGTTCTGGATCCCACAAACATGGGAAGTACAACAACCACCACAGCCACAACCGTCACCATGACAACAAGCTCCATCGTAGTCATGACAATGACAAGTATAAGAATCACAAGAGTGGACACAAGAGCCACCACAGTGGAAGTGGAAGTCAGCCTGTAAAGAAAGATCTCAGTCAGGTTGAATGCTTCAAGTGTAAGAAGATGGGACACTATGCTAATGAGTGCCTAGAAAAGAAAGTTTAAGGTGCGAACAAGCCTAATCCCTTCAAAAAGGGACAAGTGAACCACATCAATGTGGAAGAAGTATATGAAGAATCTCATGCTGTGGCTGGTAAGTTCAAACTCAATTCTGTTCCAGCACTTTTTATTTTTTATACTGGCGCATCGCATTCATTCATATCAAGAGCATTTATTGATAGAAATGGACTTCCAGTTGAAACTATTGGATGTCCTATAAAAGTAAGTTCTCCTGGTGGAGAAATGATAATGACCTCAGGATGTCACGATCTAGTGATAGAATTTGGAAAGTATAAGTTTCCAGTTAGTTTGATAATCCCAGATTCTCAAGGTCTAGAAGTCATTCTGGGAATGGATTGGATGGCCAAGTATGAAGGAGTACTAGATTGTGCCAATCGTACTATCATACTCACAATCCCAGATAATAAAAAGATTAGATTCAAGTCTAACTTTGAATCAAAAGTGAGTAAGCTAAATTATCTTAAGGGGGTTAGCATAGACAGTGTGCTAATTGTGAGAGAGTACATGGATGTGTTTCCGGAGGAATTACCTAGAATGCCACCAAATAGAGATGTTGAGTTTCTGATAGACTTGCTGCCAGGATCTGGACCAATAGCAAAGAGACCTTACAAGATGTCAGTTGATGAGTTGAAAGAACTCAAGAAACAGCTTGGAGAACATTTGCAGAAAGGACTTATTCAACCAAGTTCTTCATCTTTGGGTGCACTAGTTTTGTTTGTTGAAAAGAAAGATAGAAGTCAAAGGTTATGCATAGATTACCGTTCACTCAATGAGGTAACTATCAAGAACAAATACCCTTTGCCAAGAATCAATGATTTGTTTGATCATTTAGAAGGAGCCCATGTGTTCTCAAAGATTGATCTTCGATCAGGCTACTTTCAGCTAAAGATAAGGGAACAAGACATACCTAAGACTTCTTTCACCACTAGGTATGGATTGTATGAGTACACCGTGATGACATTTGGTTTGACAAATGCACAAGCCTACTTCATGAATATGATGAACAAAGTATTGATGGAATTTCTTGACAAGTTCATTGTCGTTTTCATCAATGACATTTTGATCTACTCCAAGTGCAAAGAGGAGCATGAAGAGAATTTGCGTTTGATACTTGAGAAGCTTAGAGAGCATAAACTATATGCCAAATTCAGCAAGTGTGAATTCTGGCTGAATGAAGTTGGATTTCTCGGACATATTGTGTTGGGAGATGGTGTAGCAGTAGATCCCGCAAAAGTGTCAGCTGTAACTGAGTGGGAATATCCTAAGCCAGTGAAAGAAGTGCGTAGTTTCCTTGGCTTGGCAGGATACTATAGAAGATTCATTGATAATTTTTAAAAGGTAGCTAAGCCAATGACGCAGTTACTTAAGAAAGACAAGAAATTTGATTAGACTGAAGGATGTGAACTCAGTTTCCAAGAGTTGAAGAAGAGACTAGTGAAAACACCAGTCTTATGTCTGCCAGATTTGAAGAAAGATTTACGAGTATATTGTGATGCATATCACCAGGGATTAGGAGCGGTTTTGATGCAAGAAGGGAAAGTTTTATCTTATGCCTCGAGACAACTAAAAACTCATGAAGTGAATTATCCTACACATGGTTTGGAGTTAGCCACTGTTGTCCATGCACTCAAAACATGGAGACATTATCTTACTCATGATTTGGGAAAGCGTTGCGAAGTGTTCACAGATCACAAAAGTTTGAAGTATATCTTCACTCAGAAGGAAATCAACATGAGACAAAGAAGATGGCTAGAACTCATCAAGGACTATGACCTGAGTTTGCAATACCACCCCGATAAAGAAAATGTTGTGGTGGATGCATTAAGACGAAAAGTTTATGTGAATGGCCTCACTAAGGGAGAATTGCCAGATGATCTGTGTGTCCAATTCAAATATCTCAGATTGGAGATAGTGCCTGAAGGACATCTCATGTCATTAGATGTTAAACCCACCTTGTTGGACAAAATCAGGGAAGCCAAAAAGTTGGACAAGGAAATTGAAGAGATTAAGGGAAAAATTAGCAAAGGGAAAGCGAAAGGATTCCATGAAGACGAACAGGGTACTTTATGGCATGGAAAACGTATCTGCATTTTGCAAGATCCGGAGCTTCAGAAACTAATTTTACAAGAAGCACATAACTCACCATATTCCATTCATCCGGATAACACCAAAATGTACATGGATGTGAAGGAAAGATTTTGGTGGAATAATCTCATGAAGGACATCGCCGAACATATTGCTTTGTGTGATCTATGTAGTAGAGTGAAAGCGGAACATCATAAACCAGCAGGACTGTTACAACCCCTACATATTCCTGATTGGAAGTGGGATAAGATTGGTATGGATTTCATCACTGGACTGCCAAGGACTAGATCAGGATATGATTCTATTTGGGTCGTGGTAGATCGCCTAACTAAAGTGGCTCATTTCATACCCGTGAAGACAACCTATACAAGTGCTAAGTTAGCCAAGATTTATATGAATAGGATTGTGTGTCTACATGGAGTACCCAAGAGTATTGTATCTGATAGAGGAACTCAGTTCACTTCACATTTTTGGAGGCAACTGCATGAGTCATTGGGAACGAGGTTAGAATTCAGCACTGCTTTTCATCCCAGAATGATGGACAGACGGAAAGGACCAACCAGATTCTAGAAGATATGTTAAGGGCATGTGCCCTAGACTATGGTGCTAGCTGTGATGAAAGTCTGCCCTATGCAGAATTCTCTTACAATAATAGCTATCAAGCCAGTATTGAGATGGCACCATTTGAATTTCTCTATGGAATATAGTGTACTACACCATTGCTATGGAGTGGTGTTGGAGAAAGAAACTTGTTCGGGCCAGAACTAATCAAGCAAGCTGAAGAGAAACTGAAGTTGGTAAAGGACAAATTGAAGATAGAACAGTCCCGACAGAAGAGCTACACAGATCCAAAGCGTAGAGAAGTCACCTATGAGGTAGGTGATAGAGCATATCTAAGAGTCTCACCACTTCGTGGAGTGAAGAGATTTGGAGTCAAAGCAAAATTGGCACCAAGATATGTTGGACCATTGAAAATTTTGAGTCGCAAAGGAGAGGTGGCTTATGAGATTGAGTTGCCAGAATCACTGTCTGCCATTCACAATGTGTTTCAAGTGAGTCAGTTGAAGAAATGCCATCCGGAGATGGAAGAGACTTCTTTGAAGGATACTATACCTTTGGAAGAGGTTCAGTTGGAAGTGATCTCACTTATGAAAAGAAACCTATCAAGATTCTTGAGACTGCAGAAAGGGTTACTCGGACAAAGACTATCAATTTCTGCAAAGTTTAGAGGAACCATCATTCCGAGGAGGAAGCAACTGGGGAAAGAGAAGATGACCTTCGGAAAGACCACCCTCACCTATTTTCTAGCCAACCGAATCTCGAGGGCGAGATTCACCTTAAGGGGGTTAGATTTGTAACATCCCAAAAATCATGGTTTATAAAGTTTGCATATCATTCATGCATCCTTATGCATTTGGTTTATTTTCAAACAAGGTTTCAAATAAGAAGCCATTTTTTTGCTTATTATTTCATGTAAGAAAGGCAATGGCTTTATTTCTACTCTCAAAATATGGGAATACTTTGATTCAATCAGAAAAGTTTAAAATATGATCTCAAAGCTTGCTCAAAGTTTCCAAAACAAGAATCTAAATAAAAACCATTTATATGCCTATTATAAATATTTAAATAAGGCATGGTTTTATTTTATTTTCAATGGGCCAAAGTATTTTTTAGTAAACAACAATGTTTTATACACAAATATGTGCATGGATCACTTTACAAAAATTCAGAAATTGTTTGAATTCAAACTCATTTGAATATCATTTGAAAATGGAATTTGAAAATCAAAACAGAAATAGAAAAGGAGAAAAGAAGAAAAAATAAACGCAGCTAACCTATCTAGCCCAACCCACCCGCGGCCCAGCTACCAGCACAACAAGCCCACCCGGGAAAGCCCCCTCCTCTCTCTGTTTTACACCCGCTCGCACACCCTCTCCCTCGCTGTCGAGTGGACCCAATGCCAAGTCAGCATTGTCGTCCCCAATTTCCGCGCGACGACCCGCTCCGCCGTTTCTTCCTCGTAGTGACGCCACGTTTGATTCTCGTTTAATTCCCATTTATTCTACGCGTAATTGCTGCCCTCGCTCTGGGTACTTAACCACCTCGCCGCCCCGCATCTTTCCCCTGACTCACCACTGCCTAAGCGCCACCAGGCTGTTCGTATTGAAGCTCACACCGCTGATGTCCGACGAACTCCAGTGACTGATTACGGTCATCATCTTCGTCGAGCTCCTCGAACGGCAGAAGCACCGCTCAACTCCGGTGAGGAATCTAGGGCGATCAAGAGAGTCGTCAACGTCTCCGTCCGCACAAACCCGACGCTGCGCGCAACTCCGACGAGCCATAGCGACCTTTATAGCACGCCCCCGCTCACACCTTCGACACGTTGAGCTTCCTCGTGCTCTTGCGAGTCTGGTAAGCAACACCGCAACCCCCAGTCCCCTCTGTATTCGCCGGACCGTCGCCGCCAGTAGCACCGCCGCTGTAGCCACGCGCGTCGCCAGTTCATGGTGGAGCCGCTGTGAGCCGTTAGATCTAGATTCAGCGCGCCAGATTAGATCACTTAGCGAAATGGTATGATTAGATCTGAGCCATGCGATTTACTTTTAATCCTGCAGTCCAAACAACACGATCCGTGCGAAATGGTACCAGCCAATAGAAACACTACACGTGGCCTAGCCCGTCTGTTTAAAATTCCAGAAATGATTTTTAAATGTTTAAACTTGTAAAATTCATAACTTTTGTTCTACTTATCCAAAAAATACAAATAATATATCAATGGATTCCAAAAATTAAATCCTACACATCTGTAGGATTGGTCTGGTATTTTGCCTATGCTAAAATAGAATTTTATGCAGAGACATTTGTAGGCTTATTTTGTGTATAAAAATTGTTTAGAAAATATTTTTAAAGCCAAATTAAGTTTATTTAGTCTCTAAATGTTTATTTAGTGATTCCGTACTGGTTTAGTTGTCTTGTTTAGTTTATAAAAATCATCACATGGAATTTGCATGCATTCATATAGTTTTGCTTGATTTGTTTGGAATATAAATTTGGTGCTATCATTTTATGTGTAGATTTTGGTGCTAGTGGTGATTGTGATTGTGAGGATTGTTTCTACTCCCCCAACTACCAAGGCAAGTGGTGGTTCATATTTTTGTGCCAATATTTTGACTATGCATTAGTGATATTTTGTATAGGGCTTGCATGATGTTTTTGCTAAGTATCTAAATGCTATGCTTGGGAAATCCTATTAGTTGTATACTTGTTAGAATTTTCTCTAAGTTAAGATACTTGCTATATTACCATGCTTAGCCTAGCTAGTAGCAAACAAGAGTGGATTATATACATGCTATGGAAAAATGTTGCTAAGTCTTTGACTTGTGTTTTGCTTAATAAAACAACTAAGAGAAAGAATCACCTGGGTGGAATGATATGTTTGGATTATGTTGAGTGCTTACACAAGGCCCATATCTATAGTCTACCTTGTGTATCACACTTGTGGAATGCCACCCAGGAACAAAGGGATTTGAGATGCCATATGTTAAGAAGCTTCTAGTGCAGCCACATGGAATTATGGGCTCTGCCTGGATCATATAGGTTGCAATAACTTAGCCAAATGGACAGTTGGTGATAGGGGGTGATAGGTTTGGGAACGCGTCCATTTTGGTCTAAGGGAAGGCTTCGGAAAGATCTTATCTTGGTGCATGTCGAGTCTTGGGGGGAAAGTGCACCACCTCTCGAGAAGGAAGAATCTAAGTACTTAGCCGTGTCCCCGGCAATCGACAATTTGTGCATCAAGACATGGAAGCTATCAAGAATCTCCTCATCCCAATTTCTAAGTTAAAAACTTGTGGTTGAATGAGGGTAAAGGTTCATCAATGTCTATTGGTGGTTCCTTGGGAGTTTTTGTCTAACAAAAACTTAGTGTTTTCAACTGATAGGTAAAACCTATTTTGAGCAAAGCAAGCCTAAGCTACACTTAGCCAAATTCATGTAGAAGCTAGAAACTAATATTCTACTAAGGTATCACTTGCCAATACTATTCCAATGTATTGACCCACTGTGGCTGTAACTTGTGATGTTGCAGGTTACTATGATGAGGATTAGGGTTATAAGTCTACACTCAACATGGTTGCCTGTGGCACATCAAGATGAATACTGTCCTTTACTTTGTTAAGTTGAACTCTTGTACTAGCCTATGGCTATGGAGTTGTAAAAGACTATGTTATCTCTGGAATGATGATGTAATAATGACCTTTGTTTGTGTGTACTTCATCTTAAACTGTGGATGCTAGCAATTGATCCAGGGACTAGCATTGCAATCACAGGGACCTTTACCTTTATAAAGGTGGGGTCTTACAAAGAAGGTGGCTTGCCTGTGACCATCGACATGTCTAGTGACTTCCTTAGAAAACCATAATACCGATAACCATAATAATAAGATCAACCTGATGCTTCCTTCTTCTCGGCGTCACACAATCGCAACTATCGCCGTTATCAAGCATGCATGTAAACAAACAATACCACAATCAATATATTGCATACAAACACCAATTCATACAACAAGAAATGTACAAAACAAGTTTATAGATCAGTAAGGATTGAGGATTTTGCTTTGGATACAACTGAAATGCTTTGATTGCATAGGTGGATTTTTTATTAGGGTTTAAAGTCCAAAACTACCTAGATAGGGGGTTTTGGAGCAAGGAAAATTGATGTATGATAGCATTTTGCAAAAATGATACCATCAGATCAGTATTGATAAAGTGAAGCCAACAAAAGTGGTTTCACTATTTTATCAATTTCCTTTGATTTATAATGATTTTTATAGTGAATAAAACTCTAGTTTTAGGGGATAATTCACCAGAAAAGTTTTGTAGCTCCAAAAATTATTTCCTTGTATGATTAGATAGGATTTGATGGAATGATATAATAGGATCTGGAATCAACTTAAACTAACTACCACAATGCCCTTGGGAAATTCCCAAACAAAGTATTGGATGTTATTTGTCTTTTTCACCAGATTAAATCTATAAGGACTTTTGATGTGATTCCAAGGGCACATGTTAGGTATTTGAAATATGTTTCTGTATAAATTGGAATCACCCTTTTTCATTTAATTAACTACTGTAGTGAAATTTCTAGTTAATAAACCATTCATAGAATAGTTTAATTCACTAAAATTCACTAGATGCTTAATAAATTTTGGGCTCCTAGGTTTGATATATATGGGTATGTAGATGTACAGAGAGTCGGATTTGGGTCAAAAATATTTTTGGTTTTGCTTAGAGAATTTCTCAAAGGAAGAAATGTCCTGATTTTGTTATTTTTGTTGTGGGCAAACCAGGAAGAAAATTAGGTTAGGTCTAAGGGGACATACAAGGTACCTGGCATACCTTTCAATAGACAAAGGTTTCACCCCCTTTGGAGTTAGGATACTCTCTGAACTCAATTTTGAGTAATCTAGACACATGTTGGGATTTTAATTTTTAATAAAATCCTAAATATTATTTGGGCCAAGTACATGGTCTTCATGTTAGTCAAGACATACAGGAACTTGGTAAAAATGTGCATGGGAAAAAATATCTTGTATTGCATTTTTATTTGGATTTAAACCAAGCTGGATGCATTCAGATCTAAAATAGGAAATAAGAAAACAAGAAGGGGGCAGGATCTGCTGGGCTGATACCTTACGAAGATGGGCTGGGAAGAGGAGATCCGGCCCATCCAGCATCACCACGCGCGGGAGGCCGCGGTTTTGTAAGACCCCACCTTTGTAAAGGTAAAGGTCCCTATGATTGCGATGCTAGTCCCTGGATCAAATGCTAGCATCCATGGTTTAAGATGAAGTTCACAAAAACAAAGGTCGTTATTACATCGTCATTCCAGAGATAACATAGTCTTTTACAACTCCATAGCCATAGGCTAGTACAAGAGTTGATCTTAACAAAAATAAAGTAAAGTCTTCATCTTCATGTGCCACAGGCAAACATGTTGAGTGTAGACTCATAACCCTAATCCTCATCACAAGTTATAGCCACAGTGGATCAGTACATTGGAATAGTATTGGCAAGTGATACCTTAGTAGAATAATATTTTCTAGCTTCTATATGAATTTGGATAAGTGTAGATTAGGATTGCTTTGCTCAAAATAGGTTTTGCCTATTAGTTGAAAACACTAAGTTTTTTTTTGATAAAAAACTCCCAAGGAACCACCAATAATCATTGGTGATCCTTTACCCTTGTTCAGCCACAAGTTTTTAACTTAGAAATTGGGATGAGGAGATTCTTGATAGCTTTCATGTCTTGATGCTCAAATTGTCCATTGCCGGGGACACGACTGAGTTCTTAGATTCTTCCTTCTCGAGAGGTGGTGCACTTTCCCCACAAGACTGGACATGCATCAAGACAAGATCTTTTCAGAAGCCTTCCCTTAGACCAAATGGACGCGTTCCAAAACTATCACCCCTACCACCTTATGTCCATTTTGCTAAGTTATTGAAACATATATGATCCAGGTAGAGCCCATATTGCCAACTGGCTGCACTAGAAGCTTCTTAACATATGGCATCTCAAATCCCTTTGTTCCTGGGTGGCATTCCACAAGTGAGATACATAGGGTAGGCCATGGAAATGGGGACCTCGTAACCACTCAACAAAAATGCATCCATGCAATTACCATTCCACCCAGGTGTTTGATTCACATAGTTGTTTTATTAAGCAAAAACATAAGTCAAAGACTTAGCAACATTTTCCATAGAATGTATATAATCCACCCTTGTTTGCTACTAGCTAGGCTAAGCATGGCAATATAACAAGTATCTTAACTTAGAGAAAATTCTAACAAGTCTACAACTACTAGGATTTCCCAAGCATAGCATATAGATACTTAGCAAAAACATCATGCAAGGCCTATACAAAATATCACTAATGCATAGTCAAAATAATAGGACAAAAATATGAAGCACCACCTGCCTTGGTAGTTGGGGGAGTAGCAACAATCCTCCCAATCACAATGACCACTAGCACGAAAATCTACATATAAAATTATAGCACCAATTTACATTCAAATACATCAAGCAAAAATATATGAATGCATGCAAATGCCATGTGATGATTTTTCTTAAACCAAGCAATACAAGTAAACAGTACTAAACATTTATATACTAAATAAACTTAATTTGGCTTTAAAAACATTTTCTAAATAATTTTTATATACAAAATATGCCTGCAAATGTTTCTGCATAAAATTCTATTTTAACAGAAGAAATTCACAAAACCAAGCCTACAGATGTGTAGGATTTAATTTTGTGATTCCATTGATATATTATTTGCATTTTTTGGATAAACAGAACAAAATTTATTGAATTTACAAGTTTAATCATCTAATTGAATCAAATTTGGATTTTAAAAGAAAATCCCTAGCACGCGGCAGCGTCTGATTGGCGCGTACCGGTTCACGCTGGATCACGCTCTTGCACCGTTAGATCTAAATGAAATCTAGAGGCTCTGATCTACCCGTACCCCTTCGTTAAATGATCTAATATGATGCGCTGGATCTAGATCTAACGGCGCATAGTGGCGTGACCAAGAACTGGCGGCGCACGTGGCTACAGCGGCGGCGCTACTGGCGGTGGCGTTCCGGCGATTGCAGAGGGGGATGGGGGCTGTGGTTGGTCTTACCAGCATCGCAAGGTTCCGAGGGAGCTCAACGAGTCGCTGGAGAGGACAGGGGCGTGCTATAGCGGTGGCTAGAGCTCGACGGAGTTGCGCTGTGCGTCGGGTGCTCACTACCGGAGACAAAGGAGACGACCTGGGTCACCATAGGGAAAACGCAAGGCATCAGTATATGCACAAGGACACGACAAACTTAGTCATATGCACGAGACGTCAAGGGGCGCTCTATAGTTACCGTGATTGCTCGTCGGAGTCGAGCGACGCCTCGGTTGTTTGCAGGGGTGGACGGGGACGGCGACCTGGGGCGATGTAGGACAAACCAGAGGTGTCAGAAGATGCGCAAGGACAAGAGGGAAACACTCGTGTGAACGAGAGACAGGGGGCGTTCTAGACTCACCGGAATAGCTCGCCGGACTGCGTCGGGCTGTGGCGGTGCGAGCTCCAATACGAACAGCCTGGTGGCACTTAGGCAGTGGTGAGTGAGGGGAAAGATGCGGGGCGGCGAGGTAGTTAAGTAGCCAGAGCGAGGGCGACAATTACTCGAGGAATCAATGGGAATTAAGCAAGAATCAATCGCTGCGATTCTGCGAGGAAGAAACAGCGGAGCGGGTCATCGCGCGGGAATTTAGGGACGACGATACTGACCTGGCGTTGGGTCCACTTGACAGTGAGAGGGAGGGTGTGTGCGCGGCTGAGAAATAGAGAGTGAGCGAGGGGGTGGTTCTCCCGGGTGGGCTGGAGTTTGGGCCGCATCTTCTGTTGGGTTGGAATGGTGGCGCTGGCCTGCTTCTTTTTCTTTTCTCTTTTTCTTTTTTCCAATTTGATTTTTTGAAAAGAAATTCAATTAAAATTCAAATGAGTTTGAATTCTAAATTTCTCTGGATTTTTTTAGTGTGAACCAAGCACATATTTGTGTATAAAACACTACTGTTTACTCCAAAGTACTTTGGCTCATTGAAAATAAAATAAAACCATGCCTTATTTACATACATATATTAGGCATATAAATGGTTTTATTTTAGATTTTTGTTTTGGAAACTTTGTGCAAGCTTTGAAATCAGCTTTTAAACATTTCTAGTTAAATCAAGGTATTCTCATACTTTGAGAGTAGAAATAAAACCATTGCCTTTCTTACATAAAATAATAGGCATACAAATGGTTTCTCATTTTGAAATCTTTGTTTTGAAAATAACAAAATGCCCATGAATGCATGAATGATATGCAAACTTTTCAAATTATGATTTTTGGGATGTTACAAATCTAACCCCCTTAAGGTGAATCTCTCCCTCGAGATTTGGATTGGCTAGCAAATAGGTGAGGGTGGTCTTTCTGAAGGTCATCTTCTCTTTCCCAAGTTTCTTCCTCTTCAGAATGATGGTTCCACTGTACTTTGCAGAATTTTATAGTCTTAGTCCAAGTAACTCTTTATGCAGTCTCAAGAATCTTGATTGGTTTCTCCTCATAAGTGAGATCACTCTCCAACTGAACCTCCTCCAAAGGTATAGTATCCTTCAAAGAAGTCTCTTCCATCTCCGGATGGAATTTCTTCAACTGACTCACGTGAAACACATTGTGAACAGCAGATAGTGATTCAGAAAATTCAATCTCATATGCTACTTCTCCTTTGCGACTCAGAATCTTGAATGGTCCAACATACCTTGGTGCCAATTTTACTTTGACTCCAACTCTCTTCACTCCACGAAGTGGTGATACTCCAAGATAAGATCTATCACCCACCTGATAGGTGACTTCTCTACGCTCTGGATCTGCGTAGCTCTTCTCTCGGGACTATGCTATCTTCAACCTGTCCTTTACCAACTTGACTTTCTCTTCAGCTTATTTGATTAGTTTTGGCCCGATCAAATTTCTTTCTCCAACACCACTCCATAGCAATGGTGTAGTATACTTTCTTCCATAGAGAAATTCAAACGGTGCCAATTCAATACTGTCTTGATAGCTGTTGTTGTAAGAGAATTCTGCGTAAGGCAGACTTTCGTCCCAACTAGCACCATAGTCTAGGGCACTGGCCCACAACATATCCTCTAGAATCTAGTTTGTCCTTTCTGTCTGTCCATCAGTCTGGGGATGAAAAGTAGTGCTGAATTCCAATCTCGTTCCCAATGACTCATGCAGTTGTCGCCAAAAATGCGAAGTGAACTGAGTTCCTCTATGAGACACAATACTCTTGGGGGTACTCCATGCAGACACACAATCCTATTCATATATATCTTGGCTAACTTAGCACTTATATCAGTTGTCTTCACGGGTATGAAATGATCCACTTTAGTTAGGCGATCTACCACGACCCAAATAGAATCATATCCTGATCTAGTCCTTGGCAGCCCAGTGATGAAATCCATGCCAATCTTGTCCCACTTCCAATCCGGAATAGGTAGTGGTTGTAACAATCCTGCTGGTTTCTGATGTTCCGCTTTCACTCTACTACACACATCGCACAAGGCAATATGTTCTGCGATGTCCTTCTTGAGATTATTCCACCAAAACCTTTCCTTCACATCCATGTACATTTTGGTATTACCCGGATGAATGGAATATGGTGAGTTGTGTGCTTCTTGTAAAATCAGTATCCGAAGCTCCGGATCTTGCGGAATGTAGATACATTTTCCATACCATAAAGTACCATGTTCATCTTTGTGGAATCCTTTTGCTTTCCCTTTGCTAACTTTTCCTTTAATCTCTTCAATTTCTTTGTCTAACTTTTGGGCTTCCCTGATTTTATCCAACAAGGTGGGTTGAACATCCAATGACATGAGATGTCCTTCAGGCACTATCTCCAATCTAAGATCTTTGAATTGGGCACACAGATCATCTGGCAATTCTCCCTTAGTGAGGCCATTTACATAAACTTTACGGCTTAATGCATCCGCTACAACATTTGCCTTACCGGGGTGGTATTGCAAACTCAAGTCATAGTCCTTGATGAGTTCTAACCATCTTATTGGTCTCATGTTGATTTCTTTCTGAGTGAAGATATACTTCAAACTCTTGTGATCTGTGAACACTTCGCAATTCTTTCCCAAAAGATAATGTCTCCATGTTTTGAGTGCATGGACAACATAAGCTAACTCCAAATCATGAGTAGGGTAATTCACTTCATGAGTTTTGAGTTGTCTCGAGGCGTAAGCCGCAAATTTCCCTTCTTGCATCAAAACTTCACCTAATTCTTGGTGAGATGCATCACAATATACTTGGAAATATTTCTCCAAATCTGGCAAACATAAGACTGGTGTTATCACTAGTATCTTCTTCAACTCTTGGAAACTGAGTTCACAACCTTCGGTCCAATCGAATTTCTTGTCTTTCTTAAGTAACTCCGTCATTGGCTTAGCTACCTTTGAGAAATTCTCAATGAACCTTCTATAGTATCCTGCCAGGCCAAGGAAACTACGTACTTCTTTCACTGACTTGGGAGATTCCCATTCAGTTACAGCTGACACTTTGGCGGGATCAAATGCTACAGCATCTCCTGACACAATATGTCCAAGAAATCCAACTTCATCCAGCCAGAATTCACACTTGCTGAATTTGGCATACAGCTTATGCTCCCTAAGTTTCTCAATATCAATCATAAATGTTCTTCTCTTGGAGTAGATCAAAATTTCGTCGATGAAAACAACAACAAACTTGTCAAGAAATTCCATGAACACTTTGTTCATCATATTCATGAAGTAGGCTGGTGCATTTGTCAAACCAAATGGCATAACGGTGTATTCATACAATCCATACCTAGTGGTGAAAGCTGTTTTATGTATGTCTTGTTCTCTAATCTTTAGCTGAAAGTAGACTGATCGGAGATCAATCTTTGAGAAAACTCGGGCTCCTTCTAGCTGATAAAACAAATCATTGATTATGGGCAAAGGATATTTGTCCTTGATAGTTACCTCATTGAGTGAACGGTAATCTATGCATAATCTTTGACTTCTATCCTTCTTTTCCACAAATAAAACTGGTGCACCCCAAGATGAAGAACTTGGTTGAATAAATCCTTTCTATAACTGTTCTCCAAGCTGTTTCTTGAGTTCCTTCAACTCATCAACTGACATCTTGTAGGGTCTCTTTGCTATTGGTCTTGATCCTGGCAACAAGTCAATCAGATACTCAACATCTCTATCTGGTGGCATTCCAGGTAACTCCTCCAGAAACACATTCGGATACTCTCTCACAATTTGCACACTGTCTATGCTAACGCCCTTAGGAGAATTAAACTTACTCCCTTTTGATTCGAAGTTAGACTTGAATCTAATCCGTTTCTTATCCGGGGTTGTGAGTGTGACAGTACGATTTGCACAATCTAGTACTCTTTCGTACTTAGTCATCTAATCCATTCCCAATATAACATCCAATCCTTGGGAATCTAGGATTATCAAACTAATGGGAAACTTATACTTCCCAAATTCTATCACTAGATCATGACATCCAGAGTTCACTATCATTTCCCTACCAGGAGAGCATACTTTTATAGGACACCTAATAGTTTCAACTAGAAGTCCATTTTTATCAACAAATGCTCTTGATATGAATGAATGCGATGCGCCAGTATCAAAAAGAACAAGTGCTAGAACAAAATTCAGTTTGAACTTCCCAGCCACGACATCAAACTCTTCATATATTTCTTCTGGAAAGGGTTGGGCTTGGTAGTTCCTTCAACCTTCTTTTCTGGGCACTCATTTGCATAATGTCGCATCTTCTTACACTTGAAACACTCAACCTAACTGATATCTCTCTTTGCAGGCTGACTACCACTTCCACTTCCACCTCCACTATGGTGGCTCTTGTGTCCACTCTTGTTACTCTTATATATGTCATTATCAGGACTACGATGTTGCTTGTTGTCATGATGACGGTTGTGGTTATGGTTGTGGTTGTTGTTGTTGTACTTCCCATGTTTTTGGGATCCAGAACTTCCACTATCATCATGATGGGAATGCTTGTGAGACGATCCCGAGCTGTGCTTATCAAAGCTATGCTTCCTCTTTCCGCTCTCAACCTGTTTCATCTTGTTTTCCAAGATGGCAGCCTTGTCACAAAGTGATTGATAGGTTGGAACATAGCCAACAGACAGCTGCAGTTTCAACTCATCATTAAGTCCTTCGAGGAATTTCTCTTTCCTCTTTGCATCTGTATGAACTTCATCCGGTGCATAGCGCGCCAGATTGTTGAATTCCTCAATGTACTCAGCCACATTGCGGTGACGCTGCTTCAGATTGTGGAACTCCTTTTTCTTCAAGTTCATCACTCCTGATGAGATGTGAGATGTACGGAATCCATCCTCAAAGATATCCCAAGTCACATCCTCAAGGGGAGTGGTGATCTGAAAGTTATCCCACCATGTTGCTGCTGGCCCTTCAAGCAGATGCGCTGCGAATCTGACCTTTTCCTCATCGGTGCAGCCAACAGTCACAAAGCCCTTATTCACTGAACGTAACCAATCATTGGCTAACATTGGATCAGTGGTTCCCGAGAACTTTGCAGGCCTTAGTCTCAGAATTCTGGTGAGCATGTCAAATGGTGGAGAATTATTCTGATTGTTGTTGTTGTTATTGTTGTTCTTGTTCTTATTGTTCTGATTCTGGTTCTCCATGCACTGTGTCATCATCTGGATCAGTTGAGATTATTGAAAGGGCATTTATTGTCATAATCACTTTTGGTGTTTGTTAACAACAAGTAGATCATTTTACTGTTTGTTATTGTCCACAGATTGGTATTATCATTGATAAACTGCACACACACTCTTGGGAAAATACCACATTCATTTGCCATTGATCTGGAAAATCCAGACCGGAGTCTCCGGTGTGGTCCGGAGTTTCCGGTTCTGGCTCCGGTGGTGCTTCCCAGGACCTAGCTGGGACATTATGACTAGGGGTCCGGAGGCTGCACCGGAGGTTACTCCGGAGTCTCCGGACTTTGGTCAGTCCGGAGTCTCCGGTGTTGGAAGGCCGGAGTCTCCGGTGTTGCTGGTGCAGATTTGGTCTGGGTCAGTCAGAAGGGTAGTCCGGAGACTGGTCCGGAGATTGGCCGGAGTCTCCGGTGTAGACCGGAGTCTCCGGTCTCTAGACCGGAGTCTCCGGTCTAAATTTTCTACAACGGTCAGAAAACGGTTCGTGGAGGGGGCTGCCTATAAAAAGGGACCCTTATCTTCTTCCTCCAGTTGCTTGAGCTGCTCAAGAACACCAACCCCACTAGAGCCACCAAATATACAAGATCTCTTCATCCAACCATCCAAAGTCATTGATCTTTGGAGAATCGAAGGAGGAGGCCTTGATTTACATCTTCACCAAGAGAGATCTTCATTTTCCCCTCATTCACTTGAGGGCCCCCAAGCTCTAGTGTTTCTTTGGAAACCCTAACTTTGATTTGGTTCTTACAAGATTTTCTTTGATTTGTCTTGACAACTTGCTTGTATTTGGGAGCCTCCAATTCAGTTGTGGATGTGTGCCCCAAACTTGTTGTAAAGGTGCCGGCTTCCACCTTGAAGGTTGCCGATATAGTGGAAGGTGAATCGAGCATGTTGGGTTGAGGTTCATCGGAGAACAAAGGAGGCCTCTCGTGGTGTTGGTGGTTTGAATCCAACCCCTCTCCAAACGTAGACGTACTTCCCCTCAAAAGGAAGGAACTATGGGAAACAAATCCTTGTATCTCCGTGTCCACTCCCTTGGTTACTTCTATCCTTTACCGCACTTTACTTACTTGTTCTTGCTTAGTGTCGTGTTAGTTTGTTCTTGATTGACATATAGGTAAATTCACCATAGTTGCATATTCTAGAGAATTTACCTTCCTTGTCAAACCCTAATCTGAAAAGGAGTAAAATTTGAAGTAGCACCTATTCACCCCGCCCCCTCTAGGTGCCCATACGATCCTTTCAATTGGTATCAGAGCCTCGGCTCTTTATTTGGGCTTTACCTCCTAAGAGAATATGGGTAGCCAAGAAGGGGATGGTGGTAGTGAGCCGACCCCGATGACCATGGAAGATCTCAGAAACTTGGAAACAAGATTGAGCTCTTCCTTGGTCAACGAAGTGAAGAAGATGCTTGAGCAACTTCTTAAAGACAAAGATGGCTCATCACCCCCATCTCCTCAAGAGGATCTACCATCCGTTGTACCTAAAGGGAATACTTCGGTATCCCCGGAGGGTATGGTGGTAGGGGGAAAACTAGAGAACGCTAATTCCTCCACACAACTTGATGGGGGGAAGGGTGAGCACCTTGATTCTTGGTACTCTCCCGATCCTCCCGTCCCTCACCCTCATGTGTACAATAGAGGTGACCCACCTAAGCTAGAAGAGTCTGCTACTTTTGCTCAATGGCAATCACTAATGAGAACTCATGTGCGCAGCTCTTGCATTGAACTATGGAACATCATCGAGCATGGACTCTTTATTGGGGATCCAAACAACTTGACAAGAAGAGAGGTTGTCAATAGTCAACTCAATGCCATTGCTTTGCATATGATTCAACAAGGATTGGGAACAAAGGATTACCCACACATTGAGCACTTTAGCATTGTGAAGGAATCTTGGGATGCTCTCACTGTGTTGTTTATTGGAAATGAGAGTATGAGGAGGAACCGATATGATGCTCTAAGCAATGAAGCCGAAGGCTTCTACATGAAAGAAGGTGAAGATCATGAAGACATGTATCGAAGGCTCAAGACCACCGCCACCGCCTTTAGAAATGTGGGTGCCTCACATGTGGAGGATGCATGGATAAAAAGGAAATATGTGAGTGCACTCATGCCTTTTGAGCCCACCGACGTGAAGAGTCTATAAGGAAGACACAACTATTATCTCATGACCTCAAATGAAGTTATGCAAGAGATGGCCGCTTTCAAGGTTGCTGCCAAGAATGCCAAAGATGCCCGTGCTCGTGCCCTTGGTATGAGCAATGTTGTCAATGTTGCATTAAAGGCCAAGGTTGTGGACCATGGGGATGAAGATGATAGTGATGAAGGGCCTTCCATGGACCACCCCGATGAAGTCAAGATTGCTCATAGTCAATATATGGCTTTCTTTGCACAGAACTTTTGGAAGAACCCCGCCACGGCCAAGATGGAAATGCAAAGAAAAAGCAACCCAAATGGGAAAAGAGAAAATACAACGAGATTGAGAACCTGCTTCAATTGCGGCGACCGTTATCACTTTGTAGCAAGTTGTCCCTATGAAAAGAGATAAGATCATGGGGGTAAGCTTCTGTTGAAGAAGACTCTCAAGGCACCTTACAAGAATCCTTTCATCAAGAAGAATCCCATCAACAAGAAGTCGGGAGAAATTGTCTTGATCACTCATGAAGAATACTCCTCCGACAATGAAGATGATGAAGATGAGGAAGAGGAAACTTCACATGGTGTGGCGGCTCTAGCCACCACCTCTACTCCGACATTCTCACTCTTTGATTCTCCAAATGAGAACTCTCCCACCAAGAACGTCACTTGCCTTATGGCAAGAGGAACGGAGGTATCCTCATCATACCACTCTACTCCCTTAGATAATGATGAACTTGATGATGAAATGTCTCTTGATGTTAAAACGGAATTAATTGCCTTTGATGAGTTTATGACTAACCTAAAAGTAGATACTAAGTTACACTTTGAAAACATCCTAGATCAACTTTCACATACTCAAGAGCTTCTAGATGTTAATGTAAACTTGGGCATGAACACATGATTGAGCTAGAGGCTTTAAACAATTCTCTAGAAGAACAAGAAACTAGGTTATCACTTGAGCTAAAACTTGAAGGGCTTGATGAGGCCAATGACAATATTGTTAACAAACTCATCAAAGAGCGTGATCATACTATTGCAAAATACAAAAGTGCTAAAAAGGACAAGATTGAGTTGGTGTGGTTCATGAAAAACTTGCCGAGGACTTTAGGTTGCTTAACAAGGCCCGCAAGGCTTTGGAGAGTGAACTCTTGTCACTCACAAAGTCCCATGAAACGCTTCAAACTCAATTGTCCAATATTCCTTCACCTAGTAACTTCATTCGATCTAGTAGTACAACTATTCTTGAAGAGAATGCTAGGTTGAAGGGGGAGCTTGCTAAGGCCACATTTCCACAAGGCAACAAGTCTATTGATGATCTTTTGAGTAAGCAAAGGCCTAGTGGTGATAAAGAGGGCATTGGATTTGTCTCCAATTCTAATAAGACGAAGAACAACAAGAAGAAGAAGGTCAAGCCCACACAAGAAACTAACAAGGCCATTATGGGTAGTAAGACCACAAGTGGTAAAACTATGTCTCATGATGACTTTGCGGGTAGTGCTAACCCTCACTGTGTTCTAATGCGTGATTATTATGGTGATGTGTATGCACAATATGTTGGCCCATATGATGGTTATATTGCTTGGTATATTTGGGTTCCCAAGACCCTTGTTGCTAACAAAAGAGGACGCATTGAAAAATGGGTACCTAAAAATTAGCTTGATCTTTTGTAGACTTATGCTTCTGGAGGGTCAAAGTGGGTGCTTGATAGTGGTTGCACAAGTCATATGACCGGAAGCTCGTCCATTGTCAAGGACTTAAAGCCAAATGATGATCTAATCACCGTGACATATGTCGACAAGTCAAAGTCTAAGGTAATTGGTTTTGGCAAAGTTGTGGTTGCTCACGACATTACACTCGTGAACGTCATGCTTGTTGAGACCCTTGGGTACAATTTACTTTCAGTCTGTGCTCTTGGAAAGACAGGTTTTTCCGTCTTTATACATAATGATCTTGTGGTCCTCATGTGGAGCAAGTCTCTCAAGGTCGCTTTCGTTGGGTATGTCGAACATGACTTGTATGTGGTGGACTTTTCGGGGCAAGCCACTACAAGTGCGATGTGCTTACTCGGAAAGGCCGATATGGGTTGGTTATGGCATCGCCGACTGGCCCATGTCAATATGAGAACTTTGCAAAGTCTCCACAAGGAGGGCCATATTGTTGGACTAAAATAAAATGTTTCCTTTGCCAAAGATCGTGTTTGCAGGGCATGTGTTCTAGGGAAGATGCATGATGCTCCTCATAAGCCTAAGAACCGCATCAAGTCCACCAAGATCTTGGAGCTCCTTCACGTGGACCTCTTTGGTCCCCCATCTCATGCAAGTCTTGGTGGGAACAAATATTGCTTGGTGATTGTTGATGAATTTTCAAGATACTCTTGGGTTTATTTCTTCAAGTTGAAGAGTGAGACTCAAAAGACTTTTATCGACTTCATCAACTTGGTTCAATGGCAATACAATGTTCCCGTGTTGATCATAATAAGTGACAACGGCACCGAGTTCAAGAACTACACCTTGAATGATTTCCTTAGTGATGAGGGGATTAAACATCAATATTCCGCTGCATACACCCCTCATCAAAATGGTGTGGCCAAAAGGAAGAACCGGACTCTTATTGAGATGGCTAGGACCATGTTGGCGGAGTTTAAATATCCATACAACTTTTGGGCCGAAGCCATCTCCACCGCTTGCCATGCTTCAAACCGGCTATACCTCCGCAAAGAAATCAACAAGACTCCATATGAAATACTTATCGGTAACAAGCCCAACATATCTTACTTCCGGGTGTTCGGTTGTAAGTCTTTCTATCTCATAAAAGGTGTTCGTTTGTCTAAATTCGAGTCTAAAGCATTAGAGGGTATTTTTGTTGGCTATGGTCTCGAATATCACAATTATAGAATCTATGATAAGCTCTCCGGAGCCGTCATAGAATCTTGTAGTGTGACCTTTGAAGAATATGATGGTCCCGAAGGGGGGCGTGTTGATGCTTGTGATGCAGATGATGAAATGCCTCAGGATGCCATAGGAAGAATGGGTGTGGGATATATCAGCCCCATTGAGGAACCCCTTATGGCGGATCAAGAAGAACTATGCTCCACTCAAGTGGAGCCCTCATCTTCACAACCTCAACATGCTCCATCCACCAAAGAGGACATTGACTCAAGCCAAAGACAAGATGTGGACCCTCAACATGGTGATCAAAGTGTCAACTCCAGTCAAGGGGGGCTTGGTCCATTCGATGGATTGTCAAGTGGTGCCAAGTCAATTTGTCAAGGAAGATCCGTACAAGCTGCTTTAAGACAAGCTCAAATTGACGCTAGAAGTGCACTTGATCAAGACCAAGGTCAATCTTTGCCTCCCAATGTAGAGGATGACTCCAGTGATGATCAAGGTCAAGTTGATGGTCAAGACGAGGATCAGAATGATGAAGCGGGTCCTTCAAGAAACAACACGGAGATCCACGCTCGTCGCGAAGCTAGAAAGAAAAGAATGTTGGAAATAAGAGATCACACTCTACAAAATGTTGTTGGTGATCTAAGGAAAGGTATTTCCACAAGAGAACAATTGAAGAGGTTCAGTGAACACCAAGCTCACATCTCCATGATTGAACCAAAGAAAGTGTGGGAAGCTCTTGAAGATTCGGATTGGTTAGAGGCTATGCATAAAGAGCTCAACAACTTTGAGAGAAACAAAGTATGGAAGTTAGTTGAGAAGCCAAAGGATTGTCGCAATGTTATTGGTACAAAGTGGATATTCAAGAACAAGCAAGATGACCATGGAATTATAGTAAGGAACAAGGCTAGATTGGTTGCACAAGGGTATTCTCAAATTTAAGGCATTGATTATGGAGAGACTTATGCGCCCGTGGCTCGCCTTGAGTCCATCTGTATCCTTCTTGCTTATGCAGCACATCATAACTTTAAGTTGCAACAAATGGATGTAGAAAGTGCATTTCTCTATGGTACATTAAATGAATTGGTATATGTTAAGCAACCCCTGGGATTTGAGGACCCCAACTTCCCAAACCATGTCTACAAACTTGATAAGGCGCTCTATGGGCTCAAGCAAGCCCCACGCATATGGTATGAGCACCTTAGAGAGTTATTGTTTGACCGTGGCTTTGAGGTTGGGAAAATCGATCCCACTCTTTTTACTAAGAGGGTCAATGGGGAGCTTTTTGTATGCCAAATATATGTTGATGATATTATCTTTGGCTCATCTAACAAAGCTTTTAATGATGAATTCTCAAATCTTATGACTATTAGGTTCCGGATGTCCTTGATGGGGGAGTTGAGAGTATTCCTTGGTTTTGAGATCAAGCAAGTTAGAGGAGGGACATTCTTCAATAAAGCCAAGTATACTCAAGATATGCTCAAGAGATTCAAAATGCAAGATTTAAATGGAGCTCCTACTCCCATGGCTACAAAGACTCATCTAGAACAAAATCCAAATGGTAAAGATGTGGATCAAAAGGTATACCGGTCTATGATTGGTTATTTGCTTTACCTTTGTGCATCTAGACCCGATATTATATTGAGTGTAGGTGTGTGTGCAAGATATCAAGTGTCTCCTAAAGAAAGTCATTTAATGGGAGTCAAGAGAATCTTTCGATATTTGGTTCATACCCCATTTTATGGTCTTTGGTATCCTCAAGGCTCAACATTTGCTCTTTGTGGATACACGGATTCTGATTGGGCGGGTGACAAGGATGATAGAAAATCAACATCCGGGGCATGCCAATTCCTTGGTAGGTCCTTGGTATGTTGGTCTTCCAAGAAGCAAAATTGTATATCTCTCTCCACCGCCGAAGCCGTGTATGTGGCAGCTGCTAGTGCCTGCACTCAATTGCTATGGATGAGGCAAACTTTAACGGAATACGGTGTCCATTGTGAAAAATTTCCTCTTCTATGTGACAATGAAAGTGCAATCAAGATTGCCTACAACCCGGTGGATCACACAAGGACAAAGCATATTGAGATTCGCCATCACTTCATTAGAGATCATGTTGCTCGAGGTGATATTGATCTATCATATGTATCAACCAAGGATCAACTTGCCGATATCTTCACGAAGCCACTTGATGAAGCAAGGTTTTGCTACTTGAGGAATGAACTAAATATCGTAGATTCAAGGAGCTTGACTTGATATTCTTGCACCCTCACCTATGTTTCATCTCATATTTGGTTTAGGTGTAGGCATGGATATAGGGGGAGTGCGGTCCTAATTGATTGGACCATCCCTCCCCCCATTATGCCCAAAGCAATCAAAATCATTCCTCTTAATATCATTTAGTGATATGTGAGCTTAATGATGAGTTTTGGTAATGGACCCAAGATATATCTTCGTGGTGCCAAGCCAAGTATACTCAAATATGGTGGCCTAGGCCACCGCCCTCTCTCATTTGAGAGGTTGGCATTTACACATGTTTGTCATTTTCTTGATTCTAGTCTCTTGGAGCTTTTCTGAAAAAAAATTTAATCCCTATGGCTCTTGTTGGTTCTTCACAGTTTGATGTCTCAACCCAAGCCCTTTCCCTATCTTAAAAACCATATATCTCTCATATATGTCCCCAAACACCTTTCAACACCGGAGACTCCGGTGTAGACCGGAGTCTCCAGTCCAGACGGTTTCTATGACTTAAAGTGGGGGGTCGTGTAAGATCCCTCCTTTGTAAAGGAAAGGATCCCTGTGATTGCAATGCTAGTCCCTGGATCAATGCTAGCATCCACAGTTTAAGATGATGTACACAAAAACAAAGGTCATTATTACATATCATTCCAGAGACAACATAGTCTTTTACAAACTCCATGGCCACAGGCCTAATACAAGAGTTCAAAATATATAATAAGATAGATAAGTCTTCATCTTCATGTGCCACAGGCAAGCATGTTGAGTGTAGACTCATGACTCCTAATCATCATCAGAATATCCTGCAACATCACAAGTTACAGCCACAGTGGGTCAATACATTGGAATAGTATTGGCAAGTGATACCTTAGTAGAATATTGGTGGACTAGATACTATATGCAATTCTGGCTAAGTGTAGCTTAGGCTTGTTTTGCTCAAAATAGGTTTTACCTATTAGTTGAAAACACTAAGTTTTTCTTTGTCAAAATCTTTCCCAAGGAACCACCAATAGACATTGGGGTCCTTCACCCTTGTTCAACCACAAGTTTTTACTTAGAAATTGGGATGAGGAGATTCTTGATAGCTTCCATGTCTTGATGCTCAAGTTGTCCAATACCAGGGACATGGCTAAGTACTTAGATTTTTCCATCTGCAGAGGTTGTGCACTTTCCCCACAAGACTTGATTTTCACCAAGATAGGACCTTTCAGAAGCCTTCCCTTAGACCAAATGGACGCGTTCCAACCTATCATCCCACTACCACCAACTGTCCAAATGGCTATGTTATTGCAACCTATGTGATCCAGGCAGAGCCCATATTGCCAAGTGGCTGCACTAGAAGCTTCTTAACATTTGGCCTCTCAAATCCCTTTGTTCCTGGGTGGCTTTCCACAAGTGAGATACACAAGTTAAACCATAGAAATGGGCCTTGTGTAACCACTCAACATAACCCATTCTTTCCATTCCACCCAGGTGTTTCATTCACTTAGTTGTTTTATTAAGCAAAAACATAGTCCAAAGACTTAGAAATATTTATTCATAGCATGAATATATAACCACCCTTGGTTGCTACTATCTAGGCTAAGCATGGCATTGATAATACTTAGAAATATTTCTAGAAACTACTAGGATTCCCAAGCACAACATATAGATCAAAAATAACCATGCAAAACTAGCAGAATATTTCTAATGCATATTTGAGTAACATAGGAATAAAATCATGAAGCACCACTTGCCTTGGTAGTTTGGAGAGTAGCTACAATTCTCACAATCACAATCACTATTTGCACCAAAATCTACACATAAAATAATAGCACCAAAATCACATACAAAATAAATACAAGCAAAAATATATGGATGCATGCATAATGCCATGTGATGATTTTCTACACCAAACAACACAAGTGCATGCTACTGAATCATAAACAGGTACAAAACAAGCTAATAAACTTTATTTGAATATTAAAACATTTTCCAAATAATTATTATACACAAAATAGGCCTACACATGTTTCTGTAAAAACAAACATTTTAAGAGAGGCAAAAAATTAAACACATTGCATAGATGGAATGGATTTTCTCTCCTGATTCCATTGATATAAAATTTGTCAAATTTGGACGTGGCATTCAAAATATATGAATTAAACAAATTCAAACATCTAATAGATCTAATTCAGAAATTTAAAACAAAGAACATGCCACGCGGCAGTCTCTGGTTGGCTGGTACCGCTTCGCACTGGATCGTGCTTGCGCACCGTCAGATCTAACTAAATCGTGCGACACAGATCTCTACTTACCCCTTCGACTATGTTCTATCGCATTCGTCCGATCTACATCGCACGATTCTCAACAACTGACCAACAAGTGGCGGCGCTGGCGGCGGCGACAGGCGGCGGAGCCGGCGAACTAGGTCGCGCGGGGAGGTGTGAGGATGCTCACCAGAATCGCCGTGACGAGGAGATGCTTGACGTGTGCTCAGTTGGCGAAGGGGAGCTCAGGGTTGTCGTGGATTGCTCGTCGGAGAAGTCCCTGGCGACGGATGCTTCTGTTCGTCGACGTTGGCGAGGATGCAGATCATGCCAAGGCAAGAGAAGCGGTGGGTCAGATGCGCAAGATGATGCTAGTCACGCGGGTCTCAACAAGAGGGAAAGGGGCGGTCAGAAATTACCACTGGAGGTCGTCGGAATTGAGCCGAGCTTTGGTTGCTTCCAGTGGTGGACGGTGACGACGTTCTAGGATGGTACAAAGAAAAAGAAAGGCATGAGAAGATGCGCAAGGACATGTAGAGCATGCTCGTATGAAGCAGAGACAAAGGGGTGGACGATGCTCACCGGAATTGGTCGTCGGAGGTCGTCGGTGCTGCGGCGGTGTGGGCACGATTACGGGCAGCCTGGTGGCATGGTGTCTGCGCTAAGTGAGGGGAAATGAGCGGAGAGAGGAGGGGATATTATAGCCGGAGCAGGGGCGGAGATCACGCACACATTCATCGCCAATTAAGAGGTTTAAAATCGCGGCAGAAGCGGGGGAAGAAACGGGCGGCGACGTGTTCATCGTGTTGTTTCTGGGAGGACGATGACGACGTGGCGATGGGGCCACTGGTCAGTGAGCGCGGGGTTGAGTGGGTGCGCACGAGAGAGCGAGGAGGAGGGAATGGCCCGGGTGGGCTTAGTGGGCTAGGTCTGCTGATGGGCCAGAAGTCTGGCGCCGGCCTTTGCTTATTTCTTTATTCTTTTTCTTTTTCTGTTTGAATTTCCAGGAAACATTTTCAAATGATTTCAAAAGCCATTTGAATTCAAATCTCTCCTGGATTTTTGTAGAGTGCAACACTCATATTTTTGGACATAAAAACATGTGGTCTCTCTGTACTAGCTTGGTCATTTTGATTAAACAAAATAAACAGTGACATAGCACTTGATTTGAATAAGTTTTAAAAATGGTTTTAAAGCCATATTTGTTTTGTAAATTTGCACCAAACTCCAACAATCCAACAAAGTAACAAGAGAGCAAGCAAGGATTGTTTTAAAACAAATAAACTCTTCAGTTGAGAGCGGCATTGGTTTAATAGTTGCTCACAGAAAATAATGAGCATCAGATGCTCCTGTTTTTGAAATGGCTTTGAAATGGAGCCCTAAATGATCATGGATGCATGGATGATATGCATGAGTTTTGAAACATGATTTTAGGGATGTTACGAATCTAACTCCCTTAAGGTGAATCTTGCCCTCGAGATTCGGGTTGGCTAGCAAATAGGTGAGGGTGGTCTTTCCGAAGATCATCTTCTCTTTCCCATGTTGCTTCTTCTTCGGAATGATGGTTCCATTGAACTTTGCAGAATTTGATAGTCATAGTCCGAGTAACTCTTTCTGCTGTCTCAAGAATCTTGATAGGTTTGTCCTCATAAGTGAGGTCTCTCTCCAATTGAACCTCTTCCAAAGGTATAGTATCCTTCAAAGAAGTCTCTTCCATCTCTGGATGGCATTTCTTAAGCTGACTCACATGGAACACATTATGAACAGCTGACAAAGACTGGCAATTCAATCTCATAAGCTACTTCTCCTTTACGACTCAGAATCTTGAATGTTCCAACATATCTTGGGGCCAATTTACCTTTGACACCAAACCTCTTCACTCCACGAAATGGTGACACTCTAAGATAAGCTCTATCACCCACTTCATAGGTGACTTCTCTACACTTAGGATCGGCATAGCTCTTTTGTCGGGACTGTGCTATCTTCAATCTGTCCTGAACTAGCTTGACTTTCTCTTCAGCCTCTTTGATTAGTTCTGGTCTGAACAAACTTCTTTCTCCCACACCATTCCATAGCAATGGGGTGGTACACTTTCTCCCATAGAGAAACTCAAATGGTGCCATCTCAATACTGGCTTGATTGCTATTATTGTAAGAGAATTCTGCGTACGGCATACTTTCATCCCAACTGGCTCCATAGTCTAGAGCACATGCTCTCAACATATCTTCAAGAATCTGATTGGTCCTTTCTGTCTGTCCATCAGTCTGAGGATGAAATGCAGTGCTGAATTCCAACCTCGTTCCCAATGACTCATGTAGTTGCCTCCAAAAATGAGAAGTGAACTTAGTTCCCCTATCAGACACAATACTCTTGGGTACTCCATGTATACATACAATTCTACTCATATAGATCTTGGCTAACTTAGCACTTGTATAAGTTGTCTTCACGGGTATAAAATGAGCCACTTTAGTCAAGCGATCCACTACTACCCAAATAGAATCATATCCTGACCGGGTCCTTGGAAATCCGGTGATGAAATCCATACCAATCTTGTCCCACTTCCAATCAGGAATAGGTAGTGGTTGTAACAATCCTGATGGTTTCTGATTTTGCGCTTTCACTCTACTACATACATCACACAAAGCAATATGTTCGGCGATGTCCTTATTGAGATTATTCCACCAAAAAATTTCCTTCATATCCATGTACATTTTGGTGTTACCCGGATGAATAGAATATGGTGAGTTCTGTGCTTCTTGTAAAATCAGTTTCCGAAGCTCCGGATCTTGTGGAACACAGATACGTTTTCCATGCCATAAAGTACCCGTTTCGTCTTCATGGAATCCTTTGGCTTTCCCCTTGCCAATCTTTTCCTTAATCTCTTCAATTTCCTTATCTGTCTTTTGGGCTTCTTTGATCTTGTCCAACAAAGTGGGTTGAACATCTAAATACATGAGATGTCCCTCAGGCACAATCTCCAATCTGAGATCTCTGAGTTGGGCACACAGATCATCTGGCAATTCTCCTTTAGTAAGGCCATTCACAAAAACCTTACGACTTAGAGCATCCGCAACAACATTTGCTTTACCGTGGTGGTATTGCAAACTTAAGTCATAGTCCTTGATGAGTTCTAGCCATCTTCTTTGTCTCATGTTAATTTCTTTCTGGGTGAAAATATACTTCAAACTCTTGTGATCTGTGAACACTTCACATCGTTTTCCCAAAAGATAATGTCTCCATGTTCTGAGTGCATGGACAACAGAGGCTATCTCTAAATCATGAGTGGGGTAGTTTACCTCATGAGTTTTGAGTTGTCTCGAGGCATAAGCCACAACTTTCCCTTCTTGCATAAGTACTGCACCTAATCCATGATGAGATGCATCACAATACACTTGGAAATCTTTCTCCAAATCTGGCAAACATAAGACTGGTGTTGTCACTAGTCTCTTCTTCAATTCTTGAAAACTGAGTTCACAACCTTGAGACGAAGCAAATTTGTTGTCTTTCTTTAACAATTCTGTCATAGGTTTAGCTACCTTGGAGAAATTCTCAATGAACCTTCTGTAGTAACCTGCTAAGCCAAGGAAACTACGAACCTCTTTCACTGACTTGGGAGATTCCCATTCAGTTAGAGCTGAAACTTTAGCAGGATCCACTGCCACACCATCTCTCCTGACACAACGTGTCCAAGAAAACCAACTTCATTTAACCAAAATTCACACTTGCTGAATTTGGCATACAGCTTATGCTCTCTAAGCTTCTCAAGTATCAAATGTAAATGTCCTTCATGCTCTTCTTTGCTCTTGGAGTAGATCAAAATGTCATCGATGAAAATGACAAAAAACTTATCAACAAATTCCATGAACACCTTGTTCATCATATTCATGAAATAAGTTGGTGCATTGGTCAAACCAAATGGCATCACGGTATACTCATACAATCCATACCTTGTGGTGAAAGCTGTCTTAGGTATGTCTTGTTCCCTTATCTTGAGCTGGAAATAACCTGATCGGAGATCAATCTTTGAGAACACACAAGCTCCTTCTAACTGATCAAACAAGTCATTGATTCTTGGCAAAGGGTATTTGTTCTTGATAGTCACCTCATTGAGTGAACGGTAATCTATGCATAGCCTTTGACTTCTATCTTTCTTTTCCACAAACAAAATTGGTGCTCCCCAAGAAGAAGAACTTGGTTGAATAAATCCTTTCTGCAACTGTTCTCCAAGCTGCTTCTTGAGATCTTTCAACTCATCCACTGACATCTTGTACGGTCTCTTTGCTATTGGTCCAGATCCTGGTAACAAGTCAATAAGAAACTCCACATCTCTATCTGGTGGCATTCCCGGCAATTCTTCCGGAAATACATCCGGATATTCACTCACAATTGGCACACTGTCTATGCTAACCCCCTTAAATTAATTTAGCTTACTGCTTTTTGCTTCAAAGTTGGTCTTGAATCTGATCCTTTTGTTTTCTGGAGTTGTGAGTGAGACAGTATGGTTGGCACAATCTATCACTCCCTTGTGCTTAGTCATCCAGTCCATTCCCAAAATAACATCCAATCCTTGAGCGTTTAGGATTATCAAGTTAACGGGAAACTTGTACTTCCCAAACTCTATGACTAGATCATGACATCCTGGATTTACTATCATTTCTCCGCCAGGAGAACTTACTTTTATAGGACACCCAATAGTTTCTACCGGTAGTTCATTTCTTTCAACAAATGCTCTTGATATGAATGAATGAGATGCACAAGTATCAAAGAGAACAAATGCTGGAACAGAATTGAGTTTGAACTTACCAGCAACACCATCAGGTTCCTCATAAATTTCCTCCACATTGATGTGGTTCACTTGTCCCTTTTGAAAAGGGTTGGGCTTGTTGGTTCCTTCAACTTTCTTTTCTGGGAATTCGTTTGCATAATGCCCCATCTTCTTGCACTTGAATCATTCAACCTGACTAAGATCCTTCTTGACAGGCTGGCTTCCACTGCCACTTCCATTTCCACTGTGGTGGCTCTTATATCCACTCTTGTGATTCTTGTACTTATCGTTGTCATGACTACGGTGGTGCTTGTTGTCATGATAACGGTTGTGGTTGTGGTGCTTGTTGAACTTCCCATGCTTGTGGGATCCAGAACTCCCACTGTCATCATAATGGGAACGCTTGTGAGACGATCCCGAGCTGTGCTTGTCAGAGTGCTTTCTCTCCCTGCTTTCAACTTGTTTCATCTTGCTCTCCAAAATAGCAGCCTTGTCACAAAGAGACTGGTATGTGGGAACATAGGCCACAGCTAACTGCAGGTTCAATTCATCATTCAACCCTTCAAGGAACTTTTCCTTCCTCTTAGTATCAGTGTCAACTTCATCCGGTGCATATCGCGCCAGATTGTTGAACTCCTCAATATATTCAGCCACGCTGCGGTGGTGTTGCTTCAAGTTATGGAACTCTTTCTTCTTCAAACTCATCACTCCGGATGAGATGTGAGTAGTACGGAAACCATCTTCAAAGATAGCCCATGTCACATCCTCAATGGGAGTGGTGATCTGGAAGTTATCCCACCAAGTGGCTGCTGGTCCTTCCAACAAGTGTGCTGCAAATCTGACTTTCTCTTCATCAGTACAGCCAACAGTTACCAAGTCCTTGTTCACAGAGCGTAGCCAATCATTGGCCACCATAGGATCAGTAGTTCCTGAGAACTTTGCTGGCCTTAGCCTTAAGAACCTGGTAAGCATGTCAAAACCCGGTGGGTTGTTCTGATTGTTGTTGTTGTTGTTGTTATTATTATTATTGTTGTTGTTGTTATTCTGATTCTGGATGAACGTGGTCATCATTTGCATCAACTGAGTCTGAGCTGTCATCATCTACTGCATCTCAGGGGTGATGTTGTTGTTGTTGGGGTTGGGATTGGCACGTCGGGGAGGCATCTGTGGTTTTCAATAAGGATAAGAATGAGATACCCATAGATGCTAACATGCACAATACATCTCATAACAATTCACAATCATGCATCATAGTAGTAAAGGTTCAACAACACAGACAATAAGTTTTTGGAAAAGTAAACACACCAATAGCAAGCCATCCACATGTTGGATGGTCATTGCGACTCAATAATCAAAGACATGATAAATAAAGGTAAATGAGTAGTCATCACTACTCCTCTGCATCAACCTCCTCATCAACAAATGTAATACCTGCATTCTCCATTGCGGTCTTGTATTCCTCGACATTGGTGGTCAAGGTCTCTACTTTGGCTTTGCGAGCCCTCTTCTGTGAACGAAGCCTCTCAATCACAGTCTGCTGATGCTCGAGCTCGAAGTCTTTGGCCTCTAGTTCTGCAGTCATGTCTCGAATCCTCTTGTTCCTATATTGGACTCGCTTCTCTTGACTCTTGAACTTTCTGTCCTGACTCTCAAACTTGGCCTCCATCTCTTTGACTATCTCATCTTGCTCCGCGAAGAGCTTGTCCTTCTCATGAAGCTGCACCTAGAGTTCGTCATTGCTAAGCATGACGTTGGTCCTATCAGTGTCTATGTACCTAAGAAGAACCTCTAAGTCCTGGAGGTATAGGAGAATTGGCTCTGCCGTCTCTCTCGAAGTATCCTCAAAGTCAATGGCCTCACCATCATCATCACGTCTACCAAAGGTGTGGAAGTGAGTACCTCTAACCTCTCGAGAGTGTCTCCCTAGTAAATGTCCTATCAAATCCTGCATGACTACCTCTTGGCCTCTCTCCTTGTCATCATGCATGAACTTGAAGATGATGGCCTCCGGGGCTGGCTCAGACTGGCATCCTGGCTGATTGACCTTGAAGCCCCAAAGGTCTTTCCTCTCAAATTTGGTGAGGGGAAGCATCATGATAGTAGGAAGAGGGAGATTGAGTAGACTAGTGAGCTCAATAATACGAGGGCCAAAACGAGTTCCCTTGAACTCTTCATCCGTGCTGATAGTAACATTAGGCATCTATTTAATAAGATAGAAAAAGCTAGAACCAACACAATTCAAGACAAATCACAAGACAAGGCATCACATGCATAACTTTGTAAATCAAAACACACAAGTCATGGCATACATGGATTCATTACAAACAACCAAGGTTCAACTTATTTTAAACAACATTTGGGAAATAAAATGATAAGTGTGGTGGTCCAACTAACGAAGTACGTTACAATCCCATCTCACTTGCCAAGTTGGCTAACAGGGCATCCCTCGAGGCAATCTGTCTTTCTAGATCACAAGACTCCATTGCTAAGTCTATGATGTCCTTCCTTAAGCTTTGGTTGGTAACCTCTAACTCTTGGGTATGCTTCTTTTCTTCCCTAAGATCATTCTGGGTGTTAAGCATTCTTCACTTGATTCTATCACCAAGTTCTTTGATGGCTTTCCAAGATGCATCCCTTGCTGAATCAAAGAATGTGGTGTGCATCACTGAGTTGGTGACCATGCAAAATCCTAAGTCCTTGTGGTTGTATTCCTTGTTTTTATACAAGTGAAGTTGCACCCACCAGTACTCAACTCCTTCATCCATCACAGGAAAACCTTTGTACACAGCTGCACCATGTATTCCCATGGCAACCATGAGGTCCTTGAGAGCCTTGGGGAACTCTGTCTCACATTCCAAAGTCATAGACATGAGTGGTCCCTTCTTCACGGCTTCGTTGATGGAGTTCATCTACAAATAGAGATGAGAAAGAAGATTAGAAAAGTTTACGAGAAGAAAAGACAAGTGTGGAAGTTGTTGAAATTTTTTTCCTTAGTGGTTTCCTATCCTAGGGTCATAATACTACAGGCAACACAGTGTTCTGATACCATCTGTAAGATACCTCCTTTGTAAAGGAAAGGATCCCTGTGATTGCAATGCTAGTCCCTGGATCAATGCTAGCATCCACAGTTTAAGATGAAGTACACAGAAACAAAGGTCATTGTTACATATCATTCCAGAGACAACATAGTCTTTTACAAACTCCATGGCCACAGGCCTAATACAAGAGTTCAAAATATATAATAAGATAGATAAGTCTTCATCTTCATGTGCCACAGGCAAGCATGTTGAGTGTAGACTCATGACTCCTAATCATCATCAGAATATCCTGCAACATCACAAGTTACAGCCACAGTGGGTCAATACATTGGAATAGTATTGGCAAGTGATACCTTAGTAGAATATTGGTGGACTAGATACTATATGCCATTTTGGCTAAGTGTAGCTTAGGCTTGTTTTGCTCAAAATAGGTTTTACCTATTAGTTGAAAACACTAAGTTTTTCTTTGTCAAAATCTTTCCCAAGGAACCACCAATAGACATTGGGGTCCTTCACCCTTGTTCAACCACAAGTTTTTACTTAGAAATTGGGATGAGGAGATTCTTGATAGCTTCCATGTCTTGATGCTCAAGTTGTCCAATACTAGGGACATGGATAAGTACTTAGATTTTTCCATCTGCAGAGGTTGTGCACTTTCCCCACAAGACTTGATTTTCACCAAGACAGGACCTTTCAGAAGCCTTCCCTTAGACCAAATGGACGCGTTCCAACCTATCATCCCACTACCACCAACTGTCCAAATGGCTAAGTTATTGCAACCTATGTGATCCAGGCAGAGCCCATATTGCCAAGTGGCTGCACTAGAACCTTCTTAACATTTGGCCTCTCAAATCCCTTTGTTCCTGGGTGGCTTCCCACAAGTGAGATACACAAGGTAAACCATAGAAATGGGCCTTGTGTAACCACTCAACATAACCCATTCTTTCCATTCCACCCAGGTGTTTCATTCACTTAGTTGTTTTATTAAGAAAAAACATAGTCCAAAGACTTAGAAATATTTATTCATAGCATGAATATATAACCACCCTTGGTTGCTACTAGCTAGTCTAAGCATGGCATTGATAAGACTTAGAAATATTTCTAGAAACTGCTAGGATTTCCCAAGCACAACATATAGATCAAAAATAACCATGCAAGACTAGCAAAATATTTCTAATGCATATTTGAAAAACATAGGAATAAAATCATGAAGCACCACTTGCCTTGGTAGTTTGGAGAGTAGCTACAATCCTCACAATCACAATCACTATTTGCACCAAAATCTACACATAAAATAATAGCACCAAAATCACATACAAAATAAATACAAGCAAAAATATATGGATGCATGCATAATGCCATGTGATGATTTTCTACACCAAACAAGACAAGTTCATGGTACTGAATCATACACAAGTACAAAACAAGCTAAATAAACTTTATTTGAATATTAAAACATTTTCCAAATAATTATTATACACAAAATAGGCCTACACATGTTTCTGTAAAAACAACCTTTTTAACAGAGGCAAAAAATTAAACACATTGCATAGATGGAAAGGATTTTCTCTCCTGATTCCATTGATATAAAATTTGTCAAACTTGGACGTGGCATTCAAAAGTTATGAATTAAACAAATTCAAACATCTAATAGATCTAATTCAGAAATTTAAAACAAAGAACATGCCACGCGGCAGTCTCTCGTTGGCTGGTACCGCTTCACACCAGATCGTGCTTGCGCACCGTCAGATCTAACTAAATCGTGCGGCACAGATCGCAACTTACCCCTCCGACTATGTTCTATCGCATTCGTCCGATCTACATCGCACGGTTCTCAGCAACTGGCCAACAAGTGGCGGCGCTGGTGGCGGCAACAGGCGGCGGCATGCTCTGTCAGCGGTGGAGCCGGTGAACTAGGTCGCGCGGGGAGGTGTGAGGATGCTCACCAGAATCGCCATGACAAGGAGATGCTCGACATGTGCTCGGTTGGCGAAGGGGCGCTCGGGGTTGTCGTGGATTGCTCGTCGGAGAAGTCCCTGGCGACGGATGCTTCTATTCGTCGACATTGGTGAGGGTGCAGATCATGCCAAGGCAAAAGAAGCGGTGGGTCAGATGCACAAGACGATGCTAGTCACGCGGGTGTCAACGAGAGGGAAAGGGGCGGTCGGAAATTACCACTGGAGGTCGTCGGAGTTGAGCTGAGATTTGGTTGCTTCTAGTGGTGGACGGTGACGACGTTCTAGGATGGTACAGAGAAAAAGAAAGGCATGAGAATATGCGCAAGGACATGTAGAGCATGCTCGTATGAAGCAGAGACAAAGGGATGGACGATCCTCACAGGAATTGGTCGCCGGAGGTCGTCGGTGCTGCAGCGGTGTGGGCACGATTACGGGCAGCCTGGTGGCGTGGTGTCTGCGCTGAGTGAGGGGAAACGAGCGGAGAGAGGAGGGGATCTTATAGCCAGAGCAGGGGCGGATATCACGCACGCATTCATCGCCAATTAAGAGGTTTAAAATCGCGGCAGAGGCGGGGGAAGAAACGGGCGGCGACGTGTTCATCGCGCTGTTTCTGGGAGGACGATGACGACGTGGCGATGGGGCCACTGGTCAGTGAGCGCGGGGTTGAGTGGGTGCGCGCGAGAGAGCGAGGGGGAGGGAATGGCCTGGGTGGGCTCAGTGGGCTAGGTCTGCTGATGGGCCAGAAGTCTGGCGCCGGCCGTTTCTTATTTCTTTATTCTTTTTCTTTTTCTGTTTGAATTTCTAGGAAACATTTTCAAATGATTTCAAAAGCCATTTGAATTCAAATCTCTCCTGGATTTTTGTAGAGTGCAACACTCATATTTTTGGACATAAAAACATGTGGTCTCTCTATACTAGCTTGGTCCTTTTGATTAAACAAAATAAATAGTGACATAGCACTTGATTTGAATAAGTTTTAAAAATGGTTTTAAAGCCATATTTATTTTGTAAATTTTCACCATATTTATTTTGTAACAAGAGAGCAAGAAAGGCTTATTTTAAAACAAATAAACTCTTCAATTGAGAGTGGCATTGGTTTAATAGTTGCTCACATAAAATAATGAGCATCAGATGCTCTTGTTTTTGAAATGGTTTTGAAATGGAGCCCTGAATGATCATGGATGCATGGATGATATGCATGCATTCTGAAACATGATTTTAGGGATGTTACAAGTTGGGGTGAACTGGGAAAACAGTTCACCATTCTTCACCACGTCCCCTACCTCCAACCCTGTCGCCCCCTCTTTCAAAAATCCTCCCCGGAGGTCAAGAAGCCCCCGAGATCCGTCGTGCCGCCGGCCAAACTTCCCCTCTCCTCCATTGGGTCATTCCCACCGAAGGAATTGATCCCATGGACAGATCTAGTACCTCTCCTCTATTTTTCTCCTAGGGTTCATCTCTAGATGTGTTTTTGAGGATTGTTGCTGATTTGTCCATTGGAATCACTTGTTTGCGTGCACTCTAGTACTTTAGCCTTGCTGCATTGCCCGATCTACTAGATTCACCCTCACCAGCATCTTCCCATCTCATACACGAGCCTCCTGACTGGAGACTCCGGTCTGAGCAGGAGACTCCGGTATCTGGTGCGGAGACTCCGGTGTTGGGTGAATCAAAGTAGTCCAGAAATGCATCAAAGCTCTTGTACTGCATCTTTGGGACATATATACTCATCTCCATGCTATCTCCCTCACTGCTATTCACAGGTGATGGTTCTGGTCGTCCTCGTCGTACCAAGGCCAAGTCCCAAAGGGGCAATCCTCGCTATGATGAAGCTCAGGGTCAGTTTATTGTGCCTCCGTCCAACCGGAAACAGCGGTCACGTGATGCAGCTTACATGAAGAGGGATCGGAAGAGGGCTGAACGGGAGGAACATGCAAAGAGATCCAAGTATGACAACCTCCAGTCCCTAGCCAAGATGTCTAAAGAGGAGTACCGTGAGCTGAGAAAGACAAATTTCTATGCGCTGCCTCGTACCAGTGATGACCCTCGTTTCTGGAGGAAAGAACAGGCTGTGTTCATGAAGGATGTGTATGGTGTACTCACCAGATCACCTGTCTGCCCTCAGAAGTTCATGAGTGTTGAGCAAATGCACCAGAGCCCTTACTTCAATGATGCCCTATGGATCTGTGAGAAGCTGGGTCTCTACAACTTGATGGAGCTGCGCGAAGACTACAGTGTACACCTTGTTCAACAGTTTTATGCCACAATTGTGTTTGGGTCTGATCTTGACAGGACCATGGTGTGGATGACTGGCACTACTCGCTGCACGGCTACATTTCATGATTTTGCCAATGTCATCTTTGAGACCTTTCATGGTGTATCTACTCCTGTGGGGCTGCGCATGCACTCGGCAGCTTTGGGTGAGAACAAGATGAAGCTGGCACCTCTGTATGATGATGGTGTTGTGGGGGGGTCCAAGGGACTCAAGACCCTCTACAACCTTATGCTGAGGATTTTCCGTCACACTATTACTCCAAGTGCTGGAAATGATGATTTATCAGGGGTGGGCTTGTCAACCTCCTGTACCATACTCACCGGACCTTCAATGCTGGACCAGAGGCTAATGCTGCACCCATTGATGTGATGGACTTCATTTTCGAGGAGATGTTCCATGCCATTCTTTACAAGAAATCTCCTCCATATGCACCCTTGGTTATGAGGCTCATCAACTCCCAGGAGCATGATTCTCCACATGGCATACCACCACACCTCACTGTACACACTCTGGTCTCTCTGCAGCAGAAGGGGCACATGGGGCCTGCTCCAAGGCGTCGCTATGGGAATGATGATGATGAGGAGATTGAGACGGAGAGGGCTCCCTCTCCACCTAGAGTTCATAGGAAGAATGCCTCCAATGCCCCTATGCCTACTATGACTCAAGACTATGTCCATGAGAGGGTCAAGAAGGCCAACTTTTGGGAGAGGACCCTCCGTTGCATGAATGTTGCATTCCCAAGCAGTAGCATGCATCCTACCAAAGCAACCGCCGCATGAGAAGCTTCTCAAAGAGATCAAGGACCAGGGTGCTGCGGATACTGAGGAAGGTGAAGATGAATACAATGATGAGCATGTGGCTCAGCAGTCCACAAAGTCTGATCACAGGCATGGAATGCCCAACAGGATAGTCTGGTGGACTGGAAGACGTTTGCTGACGTCACCTCAGGGTTTGGATACCAGAGTAGTTCCTCTTCTCGCCCTCACGGCAAAGGGCCTGCTATCCCTGAGGATGATGATGATGACTATGACCAGGATGAGGGTGACCAGGATGAGGATGACTAGGATGAGGATGAGGATGCCGAGGATGACAAGGATGACGATGACTACTGAGTTATTGGGGCGCTAGTATAGGTCTTTTCCCTTTTTCGGCGTTTTGATGCCAAAGGGGGAGAAGACATTCTCATCGCTTTGCATGGGACTTGGGATTTGTGACTATCTGCCTTTATTCTCCTTTTATTTGGATATTCGAACTTGAACTTTATGTGTGTTATCTGTTGTTCTTATGTGTGTCTATGACTATGTGCTTGTGTGCAACACCTATTGTAACTCATGTGAGATCTATGTGTGCTATCGTTGATATTATCTTCCTTACATGATTTACTTCATTATCTTGCTGCACATAGTCAAGGGGAGCCACATTTATATGTTATTCCATGAAAATCACTTGTTGTCATCGAACACCAAAAAGGGGGAGATTGAAAGGGCATTTATTGTCATAATCACTTTTGGTGTTCGTTAACAACAAGTAGATCATTTTACTGTTTGTTATTGTCCACAGGTTAGTATTATCATTGATAAACTGCACACACACTCTTGGGAAAAGACCACATTCATTTGCCACTGATCTGGAAAATCCGGAGTTTCCGGTTCTGGCTCCGGTGGTGCTTCCCAGGACCTGGCTGGGACATTCTGACTAGGGGTCCGGAGTCTGCACCGGAGGTTACTCCGGAGTCTCCGGACTTTGGTCAGTCCGGAGTCTCCGGTGTTGGAAGGCCGGAGTCTCCGGTGTTGCTGGTGCATATTTAGTCTGGGTCAGTCAGAAGGGCAGTCCGGAGACTGGTCCGGAGATTGGCCGGAGTCTCCGGTGTAGACCGGAGTCTCCGGTCTCTAGACCGGAGTCTCCGGTCTGATTTTTCTACAACTGTCAGAAAACGGTTCATGGAGGGGGCTGCCTATAAAAAGGGAGCCTTATCTTCTTCCTCCAGTTGCTTGAGCTGCTCAAGAACACCAACCCCATTAGAGCCACCAAATCTACAAGATCTCTTCATCCAACCATCCAAAGTCATTGATGTTTGGAGAATTGAAGGAGGAGGCCTTGATTTATATCTTCACCAAGAGAGATCTTCATTTCCCCCTCATTCACTTGAGGGCCCCCAAGCTCTAGTGTTTCTTTGGAAACCCTAACTTTGATTTGGTTCTTACAAGCTTGTCTTTGATTTGTCTTGACAGATTGCTTGTATTTGGGAGCCTCCAATTCAGTTGTGGATGTGTGCCCCGAACTTGTTGTAAAGGTGCCGGCTTCCACCTCGAAGGTTGCCGATATAGTGGAAGGTGAATCGAGCCCGTTGGGGTGAGGTTCATCGGAGAACAAGGGAGGCCTCTCGTGGCGTTGGTGGTTTGAATCCACCCCCTCTCCAAACTAGACATACTTCCCCTCAAAAGGAAGGAACTACGGGAAACAAATCCGTGTGTCTCCGCGTCCACTCCCTTGGTTACTTCTATCCTTTACCGCACTTTACTTACTTATTCTTGCTTAGTGCCGTGTTAGTTTGTGCTTGATTGACATATAGGTAAATTCACCATAGTTGCATATTCTAGAGAATTTACCTTTCTTGTCAAACTCTAATCTGAAATAGAGTAAAATTGGAAGTAGCACCTATTCACCCCCTCTAGGTTCCCATACGATCCTTTCACTTGTGTTGTCATCAACTGCTGCATCTCGGGAGTGACGTTATTGTTGTTGTTTTGGTTGGGGTTGGCACGACGGGGAGGCATCTGTGGTTTCAATAAGGATAAGAATGAGATACCCATAGATGCTTAACATGCACAATACTTCACATAGAATCAATCACAATAACCAAGCTCAAAATAGCATAGAGTTTGAACGACATAACCAATAGGTTTTGAAAATGCGAACACACCATAGCAAGCCATCCACATGTTGGATGGTCATTGCGACTCAATAATCAAAGTATGGTAGATGAAAGATAGTCGAGTAGTCTACACTACTCCTCCATGTCGACCTCCACATCAACAAGGGTAAGACCTGCATTCTCCATGGCGGTCTTGTACTCCTCAACACTAGTGGTCAAGGCCTCAATCTTGGCCCTAAGATCCCTCTTCTGTGAGCAAAGCCTATTGATCACTCCCTTCTGGTGCTCAAGCTCGAAGTCCTTGGCCTCTAACTCATCCTTCATCTCCCTGGTCTTCTTGTTCATGTCTTGGACTCTTTTCTCCTGGCTCTTGAACTTCTTGTCCTGGCTCTCAAATTTGACCTCCATCTCTTTGATGATCTCGCCTTATTCCGCGAAGATCTTGTCCTTCTCCCGCAGCGGAACCTGGAGCTCGTCATTGCTAAGCATGAGGTTAGTCCTATCAGTGTCAAGGTGTCTAATAAGACCCTCTAGGTCCTGAAGGTAAAGATGAATCGGCTCCATCGTCTCTCTAGTAGCATCACCGTACTCTATTGCCTCACCCTCCTCGTCGCGTCTCCCGAACAGGTGAAAGTAGAGACCTCTAAGCTGGGTGGAGTGCCTCCCAACCAGGCGTCCAAGTAACTCCTGCATGACTACATCTAAGCCTCTCTCCTTGTCATCATGCATCATCTTGAAAGTGATAGCCTCCGTGGGTGGCTCTGCCTGGCGTCCAAGTAACTCCTGCATGACTACATCTAAGCCTCTCTCCTTGTCATCATGCATCAGCTTGAAAGTGATAGCCTCCATGGGTGGCTCTGCCTGACGTCCCGGCTGTGTGTCTCCGAAGCCCCAAAGGTCCTTCCTCTCAAACTTGGTGAGCTAAAGTGTTGTGATACTAGTAAGTGGAAGGTTGAGCACACTAGTCAGCTTAATGAGACGAGTACCAAAACGAGTTCCCTTGAACTCCTCGGCAGTGCTGATAACAACATTAGGCATCTATTTTTATAAGATAGAGAAAGGTTAGAATCAAGACAAGTAGTGAAAATTCACAAGACAAAATAACATAAGCACATTTTTAACAACAAACACACAAGTCATGGCATCCATAAATCCATTACAAACACCAAGGTTTAACTTAGACAAATTTTTGAAGTAAAAACGACAAGTGTGGTGGTCCAACTAACGGAGTATGTTACAATTATCAGTCACTAGACAAAATAGCTATCAGGCCATCTTTAGTGGCAATCTGTCTATCTTGATCACAAGATTCCCATATTAAGTCTATGATGTCTTCCCTGAGTTGTTGATTGGTAGCTTCTAATTCTTGGGTATTTTTCTTTTCTTCTCTAAGGTCATTTTGAGTGTTGAGCATTCTACACTTGAGTCTATCACCAAGATCCTTGATGGCATTCCAAGCTGCATTTCTTGCAGAGTCAAAGAATGTTGTATGCATTTCAGAGTTGGTGAGCATGCAGAATCATGACTCTTTGTGGTTGTCAACCTTGTTTTTGTACAAGTGAAGTTGCACCCGCCAATACTCTTCTCCTTCATCCATCACAGGGAATCCCTTGTACACAGCTGCACCATGTATCCCCATGGTAACCATAAGGTTCTTGAGTGCCTTGGGAAACTCAGTCTCACACTCCGAAGTCATGGTCATGAGTGGTCCCTTCCTGACGGCTTCGTTGATGGAGTTCATCTACAAATTGACATGAGAAAAAAGATTAGAAAAGTTTACGAGAAGAAAACGACAAGTGTGGAATTTTCAAAGTGTTGAAATTTTCCTAAGTGGTTTCTTAGTCTAATCCAACCTAGGGTTATAATCCTACAGACAAAAATGTTGAGTGTAGACTCATAACCCTAATCCTCATCAGAGTAACCTGCAACATCACAAGTTACAGCCATAGTGGGTCAATACATTGGAATAGTATTGGCAAGTGATACCTTAGTAGAATAATAGTTTCTAACTTCTATATGAATTTGGCTAAGTGTATCTTAGGCTTGCTTTGCTCAAAATAGGTTTTGCCTATCAGTTGAAAACACTAAGTTTTTGTTTGATAAAAAAAACTCCCAAGGAACCACCAATAGACATTGGTGAACCTTTACCCTTGTTCAACCACAAGTTTTTAACTTAGAAATTGGGATGAGGAGATTCTTGATAGCTTCCATGTCTTGATGCTCAAATTGTCCATTGCCGGGGACACAGCTAAGTACTTAGATTCTGCCTTCTCGAGAGGTGGTGCACTTTCCCCATAAGACTCGACATGCATCGAGACCAGATCTTTCATAAGCCTTTCCTTAGACCAAATGGACGCGTTCCAAACCTATCACCCCCTACCACCTTCTGTCCATTTGACTAAGTTATTGCAACCTATATGATCCAGGCAGAGCCCATATTTCCAAGTGGCTGCACTAGAAGCTTCTTAACATATGGCATCTCAAATCCCTTTGTTCCTGGGTGGCATTCCACAAGTGAGATACACAGGGTAGGCCATGGAAATGGGTCCCTGGTAACCACTCAACAAAAATCCATCCATGCAATTACCATTCCACCCAGGTGTTTCATTCACTTAGTTGTTTTATTAAGCACAAAAATAAGTCAAAGACTTTGCAACATTTTCCATAGCATGTATATAATCCACCCTTGTTTGCTACTATCTAGGATAAGCATGGAAATATAGCAAGTATCTTAACTTAGAGAAAATTCTAACAAGTCTATAACTACTAGGATTTCCCAAGCTTAGCATATAGATACTTAGCAAAAACATCATGCAAGCCCTATACAAAATATCACTAATGCATAGTCAAAATACTGGGACAAAAATATGAAGCACCGCTTGCCTTGGTAGTTGGGGGAGTAGCAACAATCCTCACAATCGCAATCACCACTAGCACCAAAATCTACACATAAAATGATAGCACCTACATTCAAATACATCAAGCAAAAATATATGAATGCATGCAAATGCCATGTGATGATTTTTATTAACCCAAGAAGGACAAGTAAACAGTACTAAACATTAAACTAAACATTTATATACTAAATAAACTTAATTTGGCTTTAAAAACATTTTCTAAATATTTTTTATATACAAAATATGCCTACAAATGTCTCTGCATAAAATTCTATTTTAACAGAAGCAATTCACAAAACCAAGACTACAGATGTGTAGGATTTAATTTTGTGATTCCATTGATTTATTATTTGCATTTTTTGGATAAACAGAACAAAATTTATTGAATTTACAAGTTTAATCATCTAATTGAATCAAATTTGGATTTTCAAAGAAAATCCCTGGCACGTGGCAGCGTCTGATTGGCGCGTACCGGTTCGCGCTGGATCACGCTCCTGCACCATTAGATCTAAATGAAATCTAGCGGCTCTGATCTACCCGTACCCCTTCGTTAAATCATCTAATCTGATGCGCTTGATCTAGATCTAACGACTCACAGTGGCTTGACCAAGAACTGGCGGCGCACGTGGCTACAGCGGTGGCGGCGCTACTGGCGGTGGCGTTCCGGCGATTGCAGAGGGGGATGGGGGTTGTGGTTGGTCTTACCAGCATCACAAGGTTGCGAGGGAGCTCAATGAGTCGCTGACGAGGACAGGGGCGTGCTGTAGCTGTGGCTAGAGCTCGTCAGAGTTGCGCTGTGCGTCGGGTGCTCACTACCGGAGACAAAGGCGACGACCTGGGTCACCATAGGGAAAACGCAAGGCATCAGTAGCTGCACAAGGACACCGCGAACCTATTCGTATGCATGAGAGGTCAAGAGGCGCTCTATAGTTACCGTGATTGCTCGTCGGAGTCGAGCGGTGCCTCGGTTATTTGCAGGGGTGGACGGGGACGGCAACCTGGGGTGATTTAGGACAAACCAGAGGTGTCAGAAGATGCGCAAGGACAAGAGGGACACGCTCAAGTGAACAAGAGAGAGGGGGCGTTCTAAACTCACCGGAATAGCTCGCCGGAGTGCGTCGGGCAGTGGTGGTGCAAGCTCCAATATGAACAACCTGGTGGCGCTTAGCAGTGGTGAGTGAGGGGAAAGATGCAGGGAGGCGAGGTGGTTAAGTAGCCAGAGCGAGGGCGACAATTACACGAGGAATCAATGGGAATTAAGCGAGAATCAATCACGGCGTTTCTGCGAGGAAGAAACGGCGGAGCGGGTCGTCGTGCGGGAATTTGGGGACGACGATACTGACCTGGCATTGGGTCCACTTGACAGTGAGAGGGAGGGTGTGTGGCGGGTGAGAAACAGAGAGTGAGCGAGGGGGTGGTTCTCCCGGGTGGGCTGGAGTTTGGGTCGCATCTGCTGTTGGGCTACAATGGTGGTGCCGGCCTGTTTCCTTTTCTTTTCTCTTTTTTGTTTTCCAATTTGATTTTTTGAAAAGCAATTCAATTCAAATTCAAATGATTTTGAATTATAAATTTCTCTGGATTTTTGTAGTGTGAACCAAGCACATATTTGTGTATAAAACACTACTGTTTACTCCAAAGTACTTTGGCTCATTGAAAATAAAATAAAACCATGCCTTATTTACATATATATTAGGCATATAAATGGTTTTATTTTAGATTTTTGTTTTGGAAACTTTGTGCAAAGTTTGAAATCAACTTTTAAACATTTCTGGTTAAATCAAGGTATTCTCATACTTTGAGAGTAGAAATAAAACCATTGCCTTTCTTACATAAAATAATAGGCATACAAATGGTTTCTGATTTTGAAATCTTTGTTTTGAAAATAACCAAATGCTCATGAATGCATGAATGATATGCAAACCTTTAAAATTATAATTTTTGGGATGTTACAGGTTTGAATCCGGTGGCATGGGTCCAGGCTGCCAGCGGCCCAGGAGGGGCGAAGGGGTATGGAGGCCTCCTGGCTATCTGATTAGAAATGCCATTGACGGCGGCCATCCTTCTTCCACCTCAGGACCAGGAGCCATGGAAGAAACCCTAAGAGCATCCGCTGGAGGCACGGGGGCACTCGCCGAAGGCGCGCTGGCGACAGGGAGGAGGCAGGGAGGACGCGGCTATCGCCAGTGACCATGAAGAGAGGCGGCAAGGGTAGGGGCGACCTCGTGCAGAGTCTCGATGACCACAATGGCAGTGCTCCTTCAGGAGCTTGTCGGAGCATCTCCCATGGACTCATGCATGCCAAAAAAAGAGGATGGTCAGATGCGGCTTGAGCAGGGGGTCACTCCCTAGCAAAAATGAGAGGGAAAGAGGGAGTATAGAGGGAGTAGGGTCAAACCTTTCAAAGCACCGAAGACTAGTTCTTCTTCTTATCCACGGTGGTACAGACCAAGAGGGCTCTAGAGCTCTTGGGTGGTAGATCAGAGGTAGGGGGTCATGGTGCGACCTCATGCACAAGAAGAGGTGAAGGGGAGAAGGAGTTATGCTCGGTTTTTGAGTAATGGCCGAGAGGCCATTTCTCCTTCTTTCTCTCGGGGGAGGAAAGGAAGAAGAAGGAAAGGGGTGATTGGGAGAGGTAGGGGAGAGAGTGGGGGCAAATGGGGTGGGAGATGGGGCTCGAGGTGGCCTCTAGCCTTATGAGCCGAGAGAGAGGGGTCCATAGTGGACTTTGTCCATGGGCAATCTTAGGAGGGGGTGCTGGCCAGGGATTGGGAAATGAGGGAGTTGGAGAGAGGGGTGGTGGGGTGCTATGCTCGACCAAATGAGTGGAGGGGAGGGTTAATAGCTGCTGGTGAGGGTTTGCTTAAGGATTTTGAATTAATTCAAATCTTGACCTTATTGATGGTTATGAAAGAAATCAGAAATATTGTCTTAGTCAAGCTGAGGGAGAGGTACTGGTAGGTGGGTAAGGTCAATTCATAACAATAGGAATTGTTTGACATTTTTTAAAGAGTTTAAAGTCCACTAGGAACCATTTATTCAAAAGGTGCAGAAGTAGTTTCTAGAAATTTATTTGATATTTTTACATTGGACAAGGTTTGTTTTTTATTTGATATGGTCCTAAATACCATATTAGAAACTGGAGAATTTTATTGGAATTTATTGAGATGGAAAACTATTTTTAAGCAATTATTTATTGTTCCGACCATTTAAGAAAAAAGGGCAAAAAGAAATAATGAAGAATTTCAAAAATATTTATTTTTCAGTTTGAAAGATAAAGTATGAGGTAGATAATTCAAATGTGCATTTATTTGGAAAAGTAATTTGTAGAAAAACAAACTTGCCTTTATAGGAGAGATGTTGAGAATTTTGCAAGATAATGAATTTAAATAGTTTTGGGTTCCAAATAATTATGGAAATTATTTGGTAAATTATCATATCCAAGGTAGATGATGTAAAATTGATGTATCCATCTTTTCCAACCTTGTGTTTTGAAGAATTGTGGTGAAAAGGATGGAAACTAGATTTGGGAGAATCTAGGGTTTTGATAATTTTATACCACCAAAACAGAGTTGGATTTTGGAGCTCAGAGCTCAACTTAGTACAATGTATAGATGGATAGGCTGGAACAAGTTATATATGATCATGGAAGTAATATTTGGGCTTGGTTGGATTTAATTTAGTTTAGGAGTAATGGCAAACTTTGTTGAAAATAAGGCTGCCATAACAGAGTTGTCATGATGCCTTATAAACCATGAGGATTTAAGAAGCACAGGGTTCCAATGGAAACAAATGAAGTAGGGGTTGATAGACCATGATTATTATATCATAATCATGCAAATATTTGGTCAATGGGAGGTAGCATATGGATGTGAGCTTCTGCCAAAGTAGGCAAGATGATAAGATTCGCAGAAAAGATTATTATCTTGACTACAAAACCATCATGGATGAGTGGGTACCAGAATGTCTTAACCAAGGGGAAAGGTGGTATTTGGTAGTACTAATAATGTACTACAATATGCTTCAAGTACATTATCAATAATGCACACAGATTAGAGTAGGTTGAATCTAGTACATTATCAATAATGTACTACAATATGCTTCAAGTACATTATCAATAATGCACACAGATAATGTACTACAATATGCTTCAAGTTCCAAAGGTTGAATCTAGGTAAAGATTCTAGACAACCAAATTGGCAGATTTGTGGATTTTGACTGGTATGCAAGAGAGAGACATTTTGAGGGGGTGGCAAGGGTTTATCCTCTTCATAAAGTGGTTGATATTTAGGTATATATTGAATAGAGAGGATCCATGCTTGTGTTTGGTCTTTAATGAGTTGGATGCTAATACACATGATTAGCTCAGGATTGATCTGGTTAAGTAGATTTGAGATTCAGTTGAGTGACTTAGTATAGATTTAGTTATGAGGATGCTTGGTTGAGATTGTTTCTCTCAACTATTGTTTTGATACCTAAGGATGAGCTACTAGATTAGCTCATGCTACATCCTAAGAAAACAAGGCAAGCAGCAGATCAGGGCAATTCATCTCATCAGACTAATTTAACTACTTCTGGGGTTACCATCAAGCCTATATTGAGGTAAGGATGGGTATTTTAAATTGGGTTTTATTTGAAGTAAGATAAGGAGCTCTTGGTATTTCTACCAGGATTGGAGTGAAGAGGTTTTAGGAAAAGGTTTTGAAAAACCTAGAGACAAGAGTAGTTGAATGTTCTGTCTTGAAAACATAAGGGGATAATATATAGGTCCCCATAGTTTTTTGATAGAACTAGTAAAATGATTTGTTGCATAAAAATCATCTTGGCTCAAGTTTGAAATGCCAGAACATTTGAGAATATGAAAGATGAGCCAAGCCATCTCTTTTGTAAAATTCCTTTTGTCAACTAGTGTTGAGATAAGTAGTATATCACCTAATACACAATCAGTTTCATGAACACAAGAAAACAAGTAAGCAGGCATTGCACACTTAGTAATAAAAAGTTTTTGTTCCCCCTAATTTTTTCCTTGTTGACAAAAGATCGGGGTTGCTCAAATTGGGATGTTACAAACCTTTCCCCCTTAAAATAATCTCGTCCCGAGATTACGGAGGAGTAGGGTTGGGTGATAACATCCGCTTAACAATTTCACTAGTGGAAATTATTAGATTTTAACAGGTTTAACAATAAATAGGCGTGGTTAGCTACGGGTTGGAGCTGAGTGGCTTAAGATTGAGCAGTTTAGATTAAAAAAATGGAAAATACATAGTCTTTTCCCCTTCGGACGATTCTAGGAATGTTTAGCATCAACAGGTCCTTCCTTCTTGAGGCGAGACGGTGAGTTGAGCCTTCTTCAATCCTTTACCATGGTAGTCAGCTTTTCTGTCTTCCTTGTCTTGATACACCGGGGTGTCTGCTGGACGGTCGACTTGGTGATGGGGGACTTTCCCGATGTGTCTTATGATTCTGGAGAAGTGGCGAATGATGTCCTTCGTGCATGGTCAAATATTCTTATTTAGGGGGTGGTTGTCACCTGACAATGATTAGGGGTCGACTCTCTCGGGGTTCTATCAGGTTTTGGGCGAGAAAGACGTTGTCCTCCCCCCTTAGGGCGACATTAGGGGTGCTTAGTGAAGTTGCATGCCTTCTTTATTGGAGTCATATGTTGATGTCGGGGAAGGGCGCTGCACCTTTCGTCTGGAGGATGTTATCTTCTATGGACCTTGTATAAGCCGCTTCATGGGAGATGCTGATGCCACTTCTTGAGGTGGTAGTCGTAGCAGGAAGGGCGTTTAACTAGCTTCCTAATAGTTAGTTATGGGCTAGTTAGGAGCCGATAGGTGGGAGAATGTCGGTTGCGGTTAACAGCATGAGAGGCGTTCTTATAGGATGATGTCATTCCGGGTTGAGTCTGATGCGACGTCATCGGTAAAACACGCAAAGAACAACATCATACTTGCAAATCATCCAATAGTGTTCATCCAGAATTCAGCAGATTTGCGCCGGCCAACGGCGAAGGTACTTGATGCCTTACTGAACAGGTTTCGAGACGATCCATCACTTGCTAGAGGTTGGAATATGGATTTGGTAGGGTACGAAGGACTATGTCAAGAGTGCTCCTTGAATCTTTTAGCCATACTAGGTTTGGGTACTCACTATGATTATTTCAGTTCCTCGGGGTGTGAGGGATATTCAAAATTCTGGCAGTCAGGAGTGAGGGTTGTGTATTATCCTATGTTTGATCCGATGTGTGGATCTTCCGGGGGTGGTGACCAAAGGATAGGTTGATACTCGTAGAAGGACAACTATTCATTTTCAGTCTCGGGGTTAGAAGAGTCGAATATCTCTTTAGGTGGGTCTTAGCGGAGATAGCAGAGGAGGGGCCTTGCGACATCTTCAGAGAATCTCGACTCCTTGGGTTGCTTTCTTCCCTTTTGAGAGTAGTATTTGCGGCATCGGGTAGTATTGTCATCTTGAGTCCGAGCATCGTGGGGTATTGGGAGGATCAAGCAGATTTCCGAAAGGGGGTTGATGAGGTCTGTTTTTCTGTTCCTCTGACGACTCTCGAGGTGGTGCTTGGGTAGTTTCTTGCATTTGATATCTTCCTGGATTATCTTCTCGTAGGCGGTCTTCGGGAGTTGAGTGGAAAGACGCAGTCTTTCCACCTTAGAGATTTACTTATCGTCATCGAGGATGGGGTAGATCCTTCGTCTTGGAGCATTGGCGTGACACTTGAATTGAGGTCTTCGGGTGACGCCGTATTGCGACTACCTTCCTATGGTGGTTACCTATCGAAGCCGTAAGGGTTAACTCGAGTTTTTTTAGGGGTTAACGACGCTTCTTCTTTTTCCTTCGTCTGGGTGGAGGCATGTTAGCTTTAGAGGGGTGGTCTTACCTCGAACTCTTTGTGTTGCTTTGAAACTATGACGAAGTAGACTCTTTGTCTTTGGGCCTCCTTATCTTCCGGATTTTTGGGGCGTTTGTGTTATGGAGAGGACTTACCGTTGATTCGACAGAGGGTCGAATAGGATCATTGCTCCTTTGGGGCGATTAGAACTCAGTACGAGTAGGGTTGTCGTGGATTTCTTTATGTGGCCATCATGTTGAGGAGGGGTTTCAGGTTATGGGCTTATGAAGGTTCGTGGCTTGAGACACAAACGGGGTGGTCATATCATAGGATCGAATGATCCGAGTAAGACAAGCAACACATTTCAAGCATTAATATTAGCACATGACAAGTAAGTCGACCGTACCATAGATACTAAGGGGTGACTACACGCCATAAGGGAAATCATATATCGGGGATACTTATCCTAAGTATGAGCGTCATGGGGGTCTTTACCCCGGTATTTCCATCTAGGTTGTTAATGCTGTTCTTGATCCCTTGAGGCATTGAAGGACTCCGTTTGTAGGGCGATCTTGTAGTATCTTTCGTCATTGGTAGCTTATTTGATTTGCTTGTGTTGGTGTCTCTTCATTTCAGGATCTCCATCTTCATAGTCTCCAAATCGGACTTTGTTTTTCAAAACGGAACATTTGAAGTAGACGAGATATAGAGTAATACATTTTAAAATAGTTTAAATCAGAGAAGATGAGATAAGGAATCATTCAAAAAGCTTTTGAGAAAATAGTTTTCGAAAGCCGGAGTTTTCAGAAATAGGGGTTGTCCATGCTAACAAAGGTCTCCTATAGTCAGGATGACTCTGATACCAAGTCTTCCGGACCCTGGATTTACAGTCTGAGAATCCCCGTTATGCATACATTTCACGTTCTCAAGATCAGTGAGCTGTGAGAATAACCGACTAGTATCGTATCAACACCCGAATTTTTAATCTCAGATGCCTGTTATGCCATACATCACAATCCCAAGATTACCATTTTTGTGAGACATAACAGATTGGTACCATAGTTCATCATCCATTACAAACAATAATAAAGGTCTTACAAATATAGGATCACATGATCCAGTCTTAATACAATAAATGCAGCGGAATAATAATAAGGGTAGCATGGTTAAAGCTCCATCTTTAGGGTCATAGGCAATGCTGACAATGGGAGATGATCCTAGTTGTCATAGACTTCCTGCTGTCCATCATCCTCGTAGTCCTCCTCATAGTCTGGCCATAGGAATAGCCAGGACAAAGCCATGAGTACTCTTTTAAGTACTCGCAAACTATCACTAAAAGGTAGAGTAGTTCAAGTAGGAATCCTAAGCTCTAGGTTTATTTGCAAAAAGCCAGGTTCATATCTAACTGAGTTTAGAAGTAAAGAAAACTAATTTAATGTTTTACAACACCTAAGTGGTAACTTAGTTTTCATGTTCACAACCATCTTGTGATCAAGTCAAGTCATAGTTCATTTCACAAGTCATTTTGAAAACATCTGACAATGGAACAGTATGGCCACTCCAACTGTCCATAACCGCGGGCGCGGCTATTCGAATAGTTTGACACTCTATAGAGATTATACACTTTCACCACACCATTCGATACATCCTTCAGGAACAATCCTGAATCATCATACTTATTATGCGGATAATAAATCCTAACCTTTCAATTACACACCCGAGTATATGCACCTCCCCTATGAGTTTAGCCTCCCAACCATGAACATCTGTCGTCTTGGCAACTACATAGGTGGACAATCATCACGAGGTAGCCTCATCTCAAACCTCTTTCGCAAGGGAACCCATACTAAGATATATAAATTTCCAGTCAAGCCCCACCCAAATTCGGGTATTGTGGTTGTACGGTAAAATTGGAATGGTATCAGATCCAAACCCAACCATCAATTTTTATAAAAGGGCTAAGGCTCATTCCTCAACATGTTCATCATTAAATCATCTTGTGTTCATAACACATGTCAAAACATTTCAATAGAATGAATATTCATTCCAAGGTTTTCATAATCATTTTCACCAAGTATTCCCATCTAAAGTGATCAACTTTTAATCTTAGCAATAGTCACTAAAATTGAGAGTATGCACTAATGAAGGGTGTTAACCAAGTGTGGCTAACCCAATATAGATCTCATGCCTCAGTATGACATCTAGTTCTAACTAACTTAGGCCAAGTTTTATGCTCTTTATGCTACCTATAATATCTTTCCAAAAATCACAAGTCACTAAGTAAAAGCAATAAATAACTTTGATAAAGAAATAAAAGAATAAAGCTTGCAAGTAAAACTGGGATTTGGTATAATCAAGGTTGCATAACCAAAGTATGCCTAATGCATATTGTGTAGGTTAACTAGTAGGTTTAGGCTTGCAAGGATGGATTGCATGGTTTAGCTTAGCTTGCATGGTTAAGAAACTTGCAAGTGGTAGCTTGCCTTGATTAGTGAAGTGGTTAAAGTTCTCTTCTTCTACTTCATAGTAGTACTCCTCATCCTCGTAGCCTTGGTCGGTACTAGCGTTTATAAATGAATACGAGGTACACAATCACCAAACAAATACTTAACTACTTCTATTTATCACATAATGGTTCACACTAGATTATCTAGCATCATCACAATCATCACATGAAATAAAGACCTAGTCTTAGTTATTTTATTTTGGAAAAGTAATTTCTACTCAATGAAAACTACTTAAGATTTAATATTATCCAATTAAAATATGGGATCATGTTGACACATGTCATCACCACATATTTTAATACTTGGGAATGTGATTTAAAGTGGTGTCACAATTTAATAAGTTTAAAATTACTATTTTAAGTAATTAAAGTGACTAGAAATGACTATTTAGCGTTCTTTTAGTACTAGTCCATGATCAATGCATGTAAACCTCAATATTTTTACATATTCAGAAATATCTTGTCAAATGTGATTTTTGAGAGTTGGAATCAAATCAAAATCATTTATGGTTGATTTTTGAAAAATGTTTGAATGTTTACAAGTCTCGGTCCTTTTATTTTTACTATAGGTGATCTATAATTTCAAATGGTTTGAATCCAACAGGCTTGGATTGATAATTTCAATACCTTTCGGAAAAAATTGGTTTCATGCAATTTGGTTCAATAAATCTCCTTGAATTGATTTTTGAATCTACTGCCAGAACTAGGGTTTTGAATAAAATGGAAAATCTCTATTTGAATCTCTGGGATCAGCGCGGGAATATTACTAGGCAAGCCCAGTTGCATAGCACGCGTGCAGCAGGCTGCTAACAGGAGGGTCCCACGCGTCAGTGGCTCAGTCTAAGCGAAGGGGTAAGTTTCAATCTGGGCCGTGCGATTAGACTACGATCTACGGCTGACGTTCATCGTCTCCGTCGAACAGCTCCGACAAGACCAAACCCGAATGACGACGGTGGGGGTACGTGGTGGCTCACCTGGGATCCAGCGAGGGTCAGCGATGGGGGCGAACAACGTTGTCGACGATGGAGGTTCGAACGGTGGTCGTGGCGGCTCCTAGGGTGGCTCCAATCAACGTATCCTCTCCTCCTCTACAGCAGAAGACTCTGGTGAAAATCCGGCGGCCTGGTTCTCTCCTTGCACCGGGGAAGGGTCAGGGTTGTTCTCTGAGGAGTAGGGAGTGAGATGGTGTGAAGAATTGAGGTGGGGGTGGCCTCTATTTATACACCGGCGAGAGGGGCAGCGCGGCATGGGCTGAGCTTGTCATTGACGATGATGAAGTGAGCTAACGACATGGCAAAGGGCGTAGGCCGGTGCGGTGTCTCCTAGCGATCGTCGCTGGCTTAATGACCATTTCCCATGGGGCGGTCAAGAACGGTCAGAACAGGTCGATGCTCTGCACGGTACAGATGGCGTACATGGGCTACTGGTCACACGTCGGCGAACGGGCATGTCTGGGGGGTAGCTAGGGTCATGGTGCGTGTAGTGATGCGCGGCGAGGGCGAGGAGCGGCATGTGCAAGCGTGTCAGTCGTGGCGCTCTGGCGCGCTCTCGGCATGGTTGCAGAGAAATGGGCGCGGCGTCTTCTCGGTGGTCCAGGGCGTGGCTGCGCTCGAGGGTTGGACAGGGGGTGGCGGTGCACGGTTGCCTGCCTCCTAGACATCGTGGATAGGTGCGGTGCTGCCTCCTACGTGCTGGCCATGGTCGAACTACAATGGTGGCTTCGGGTGGCATGGCACTGGTTCAAGGGTAGGGTTTGTAGCTAGTTCAATGCACTAGTAGTCACTGGGCCAGACAAGGGAAGAGAATTGGGAACAATGGGGGAACAAGGCATTGATCAAGAATAGTGAAAGTTAGGCAGTTTGATCTGAGCTCACCAACTGTTTGATGAAATGGCCGCATGAAATATACATTTGAATTTTTGGATGAATTTTGGTGATTGCTATGGTCACATGCTTGGTAGTTCGAGGTTGCTTGGGTTTGTCAAGGTGAACTGGTTTGGTTGGGTTTTGAGAAATGGTGATCTTAGTATCTATTAAGGATTCAATTTGAATTGTCCCTTAAATAGATTTGGAATTTGTTTCTGTTGGTTTGTAAAGTGGGCTTGGGTTCACTTTTACTTGGTATAGCAAGGGGTGAAAAGAATTGGATTTCTTTCTGTTAGAAAACTTGGACTAGGAACACTCAAAGTGGTCTAGTTGTTAACTTTGGTCAAAATGACCATTTGCTCATATTGCTTAAATTTGATTTTGTCTTCATTTGCTTCTTCTTGGAAATGATATAGATGATGTTGTTTTCATCTTTAAACCAATCCTTGCCATTGATAGCAATCAAACATAGCATTGTAAGAATTCATGCATTACTCACACACATGCATTCATATTAAGTTTAATAATAAAAGTTTTTGTTAACCCTAAACTTGGGTGATAGAACTTTACAATCTTGATTAATATTTTTGGGATGTTACAAACCTTCCCTCCTTAAACAAAATCTCGTGCCAAGATTTAAGAAAAAGAAAACTAGGAATTAAGGAGATCTGGAAACTCAGTCCTAATGTAATCTTCTCGCTCCCAAGTAGCTTCTTCTTCAGTATGGTTACTCCACTGGATCTTGAGAAACTTGATACTCCGAGTTCTAGTGGTTCTGAAGGCTCCTTCCAAAATACGAATGGGTAATTCAGGATATGTTAGGTCCTGGTTGAGATCTATGGTTCTATGATGAATATTATTGAAAACTTTGGTCTTCTCCGGTACTTCTAGGCATTTGTGAAGTAACAAGATATGGAACACATCATGCACGGCTGACATCTCCTCTGGCAGTTCTAGTTGATATGATACTTCTTCTCGGCGGTTCAAAATCTTGAAGGGTCCAACATATCTAGGGGCTAACTTCCCTTTCAGTTGAAAACGTTGCATTCCTTTCAAGGGTGATACTTTCAGATACACAACAAATCCGGTAGCGAAGGCTAGATCTCGACGTAACTCTTCTGTCTGGATTGGGAAGTCTTAAGGTGCTCAAGGATCTTGTCAACATTCTCTTTGGATTCTCTTAGGATGTCGGGTCCGAATATCTGACTCTCTCCTACTTCCGACCAATTCAGTGGGGTACGACACTTCCTTCCATACATAAAATCAAATGGGGCCATTTGAAAACTGGCTTGGTAACTGTTGTTGTATGAGAATTCTGCGAAAGGTAGACAGTCCTTCCAACACACAAGATATCAACATATCTTTGAGTATCTAGTTTACTTGCTTCGTTTGTCCATCAGTCTGAGGGTGATAAGCTGTGCTGAAATCCAGTCTGGTTCCTAATCCTTCTTGGACTTTCTTCCAAAATTTCGAGGTAAACCGGGTTCCTCGATCCGACACAATGTTCTTGGAGACTCCATGCAAACTGACTATCCTAGCAATGTACAACTCTGCTAGCTTCGAACTCTGATAAGTGGTCTTGACTGGTAACAAATGAGCGACTTTGGACAATCTATCAACTATGACCCAAATAGAGTCATTTCCCCTACTAGATGTAGGCATACCGGTGATAAAATCGATTCCTACTGAATCCCATTTCCATTATGGGATCTGCAAAGGTTGCAAAAGTCATGCGGGTCTCTGATGTCCTGCTTTGACTCTATGACAGATATCACATTGGCTATGTAGTTTTCGATTTCTCTCTTCATCTTTTGCCACCAAAATTGCTCCTTCAAATCCTGATACATCTTCGTTCCTCTAGGGTTGATAGAATAAATAGTATCATGGGCTTCTTGCAAAATAGCTTGTTTCAACTCTGAATCTGCTGGTACATAGATACGTCCTTTGTACCACAAAATTCCTTCATCTTCGGTGAATTCGGGTACCTTCCCTGTAACGATATGACATTTGATTCCATCGATACTAGAATTTCCTTTCTGCGCCTCCTTGATTTGACTGATCAAAGAGGGTTGAAGTTCTATAATAGCCAAAACTCCTTCACTAACTAGCTCCACTCTGAAATCTTCCAACTCCTTATGCAAACTTGGCTGGGCTTCTTTTATCATGGTGTTTAATCGACATGGCAATCTGCTAAGGGCATCTGCTACCACATTGGCTTTGCCGGGGTGATAGTGAATTTCAAGGTCATAGTCCTTGACTAGCTCTATCCATATCATTTGCCTCATATTTAGCTCTTTCTGTGTAAAAATATACTTCAGACTCTTGTGATCCGAATAAATCTGACAACGGTTACCCATGAGGTAATGCCGCCATGTCTTCAAGGCTAAAACTACGGCTGCTAGTTCGAGGTCATGTGTAGGGTAATTCTTCTCATGTTGCTTCAGCTGTCGGGACAAATAGGATATGACTTTTGCTTCTTGCATTAACACACATCCGAGACCAACCTTGGATGCGTCACAATACACATCAAAAGGCTTCATGATATCCGGCATAATCAGGATTGGGGCTGAAATTAATCTCTTCTTGAGCACTTCAAAACTTGCTTCACATTTGTCCGTCCATTCAAACTTCTTATCTTTCTTCAACAATTGGGTCATGGGTCTTGCGATGCTCTAAAGTCCTTCTACGAACTTGCGGTAATATCCAGCTATTCCGAGAAATACGCGAACTTGGGTTTGAGTGGTTGGGGCTTGCCATTCTTCAACATCCTTAACCTTGGTAGGGTCGACAGCAATTCCTCCTGCCGAGACGATATGTCCGAGGAATCCTACTTCCTTTAACCAGAACACACATTTGCTGAACTTAGCATACAACTGATGCTCTCTAAGGGTTTCAAGGATGGTTCTCAGGTGTAGCTCATGTTCTTGTTCTTATTTGGAATAGATCAGAATGTCATAGATGAAAACAACGAATAACTTATCCAGGAAATTCATAAAAAATTTATTCATGAGATTCATGAAATAAGCGGGGGCATTGGTTAATCCAAAAGACATGACAGTGTACTCATACAATCCATATCTGGTGGTGAAGGAAGTCTCTGGAATATCCTCTGCGCAAATCTTGAGTTGATGATAACCAGTTCTAAGATCAATCTTAGAAAACACTTTGGCACCGGTAAACTAGTCAAACAGATCTTCTATTTTCGGCAGTGGGTACTTGTTCTTAATGGTTACATCATTCAGCTTCCGATAATTCGTGCACAAACGGTTGCCTCCAACTTTCTTATCCACAAACAAAACAGGTCATCTCCATGGCGACGCACTTGATTAAATCATTCATATATCTAGCATAGCATCCAGTTGCTTCTTTATCTTCGCTAATTCAGACGGGTTCATACTACAAGGTCTTTGAGCTATGGGTCCAGTTCCAGGTATTAGTTCAATGATAAACTTGATATCATGATCTGGGGGCATAGCGGGCAATACTTCTAGGAATATGTCGGGGTATTCACAGACTACTCTGACTTGGTCAATGGTTGGTTGGGCTAGACTCTTGTTGCACTTGAATTGACGGGGCAAGGTCTCGGATACATGCTCTACTGATACTCCAGTGGTACTAGTCATGGTTATGGATTTCTTGGCACAGTCGATTAATCCTTTATGTTTCGACTTCCAATCCATCCCTAGTACTACTTCCAAACCTTTTGTTCCAAGTACTATTAGATTAGCATAAAAATCTATTCCATAGATTCTGATAGGTACGACCTTGCAAATTTGTCTAGCTTTGGTGGTTGAACCAGGTATTTGAACTATCATAACATGCTTCAATTTTGTTGGTTGAATCTTACTAGTGCATGCAAATTCTTCTGTAACAAACGAGTGTGATACTCTAGAATCAAACATCACTCTTGCAAGTACTAATTTAACAGAAAACATACCCAGCATGACATCTGGCGCTTCCTGGGCTTCTTCGGCTTTCATGTGAAACAGACGGCCATTACAGTTTGAGCGAGTTCCCTAGGGAAAACCTCCTTCTAGGATGAACACGGCGCTGCTGCTGAGCTGGGGCGTTCACATTGGTGGCTGCTGCAAGCTTCTTGGGGCACTCGTTGGAATAGTGACCCTTGACTCCGCATTCAAAACAAGTATCCTGAGACTTGTCTTTTCCTGCAACAGGCACGACATTGCTTCTAGTCCTTGGGGAAGTATTTTTGTTATTGGGGTTGTTGTTTTTGTTGTACTTGGGCGGTGCACGGTTGAAATGGTTGGAGTTGTCGGGGTTGTTGCTATGGTTTCCTCCGGGCCTTGGGTGTCCTCCTCCACGGTTGGGATAGTTCGGACGGGTCAGAGGGGATCTATTGTTTCTTAGGGCATATCCTGCAGATGGGTTGGGACGATACTTTGGGGTATGGTGGGATCCTAGTTGATTCATCATTCGACGCTTGTGATTCTCATTGGCTTGGTTGATCTTGCCTTCCATCTAGATTGCAGAATCCACTAAGGCTTCAAGGTCAGCGAAGGGAATGTTGACTAACATTGTCTGCATCTCATCATGTAGACCATTCAAGAATCTCTCCTTCTTCTTGGCTGCGGTACTAATCTCATCAGGGGCATACCTAGACAGAGACAGAAATCTGTCGCGGTACTGTACTACAGTCATCCTTCCCTGCTTCAGCTCCTTGAATTCATCCCTCATCCGCAGAATCAAACCCGGTGGCACATGGGTTCGGCTGAACTTGAGTTTGAATTCATCCCAAGCCATCATCTGTCCTCCATTCATGGTGCGAATGCTATTCCACCAAGCTCTTGCATCACCTTCCAGATAATGGGTGGCAAACAGTACTTTCTCATTGGCCTCCACTCCTGCGACTTCTAAGTTGTTCTCCATGGTCTGTAGCCAGTCATTAGCATCTAAGGGCTCTTCAGACATACTAAATATGGGGGGATTGGTGGTTTGAAAGTTCTTGAGCTTGGATCCATGGTTGTCCTGGTTTCCCTGGCCTTGATTATTATGGGCCATCTGAGCTATCTGTTAAAGGGTGGCTAAGTTGTCTTGACGTTCATCTCTTCCAGCTTCACAGTCAGCAACCAACATTTGCAAGATTTGCAGCATTGGATCCTGAGATGAACTGCTCCCTCCGCGAGTCATCTGAAGATTGAGATAGATCATGAGACAAGAGGGAAATTTCTAAGGTTCAGGGATTTGTTTTTGAAAAGCTTTTAAACTTTGAGTTTGCCTCTGGTTTTTGGACAACCAGCAATTTGCTTTTCATTCATTCATTCATAGCACCCAATACAAACACACACCACACTAAGGTAACAAATGGTTTTAGGAACCATTCTGTGAAACTACGATACAGTGGGACCGGATACAACTCACACTACGATAGTGCTCAAGTTCTACTACTCATCAGAATCGGTGGCTTCATCATCATCAATGAAGGCAGAATCATCATCATCAGTGTGCTGATCAAAATCTTTTTGAAGCTATAGACAGTATTAAAAAAGATCTTAAAGTCCCTTTTGCAATGGAAATTATTATGCTTGGAGCTTGGGGCACTTGGATATGCAGAAACAATGAAATCTTCAACAACAAACATGCTTCGCTTGAGGAATGGAGGGCTATTGTCTCTCGGGAATTAAGATGGGTCCTGTATAGAATTAAGAAAAAGAATTATCAGGGCCTCAAAGATTGGATTGCAAATAATTTAGACAGGAGATAGCTTCTTAGAATGTTATCCCTCTTTTGAGGTGGCTTGAGCTTGTAAATATTTTTTGTAACACTCTATGATATATAAAAATTGCAGTGGGGTACTTTACCCTACTGTTTTACCCTCAAAAAAAATCATCATCAGTGTGGAAGTCCATGGCTTGGTCCTCCAGGTAGTCATCATCATCACTGAGGTATGAGTAGGGATCTCCACGGATATCTTCCCCTTCATTCTCCCTCTTTTCAAGTTGCATATCCTGCTCATGGATGGTCTCCTCCAAGTCTGACAGTTTGTGACGAAGGCGAGCAATGATGCGATCCTTCTTGTCACGCAGACGGCGGAATAACTTGCGCTCCTTCGCAAGGATGGTGAGGGTCTTGTCCTTCTTGATTACAATGGCATAGTTGTGGTTGGTGTAGGCGCGGGCATTGTCCAACTCCTTCTGCCTGTCATACAACATGAAGCTGAGATGATCCACTTGGTGCTTCAACCCGGATGATGTAGCACCTCCAATGGCTGTCCCATAGCATCACGCCTTGCGTAGTACTCAAAGCGAGTGCCCTTGATCTGGTTGATGCTTTGCCACATAGACGGGCAAGAGCTTCCTACATAGCCCTGGCGAGTCCATCTAGCCAGTTGTTCTCCCTCAAGATGAATTGGATCCCCTCTGAGGTGGGTGCCTCCATCTTGCCTCTGAGATTTGCAATGAACAGCCATTGTAGTTCACCCCCTTGCTGATCATTGAGCCGTGCTCCGAAGAACTCGGGGTGCGGGCGCTCAAGAAGTTCCGAGAGTTGGTCTAAATCGCGCTCGAATGAGCTGACATCCGTTGCCCAACTGGTAGAACTTGCTATACTTGACTTCCATCTATAAGAAGGTAGGATGAGTAAGTTAGTAGAGTGATCAAGTGTGTCAAATTTTATGTAAGATTTGCAAGAATTTGCGAGGAACATAAATTTTCTTGAAAGAGTCTTACTGATAAGAATGAGAATAGGTTTTTGATTCAAGCGTCCATTCTAACTAGGGTCTCCTATGGTCAGGATGGAACTGATACTAACTTGTCAACACCCGGATTTTTAATCCTAGATGCTTGTTATGCCATACATCGCAATCCCAGGATTACCATTTTTGCGAGACATGACAGATTGGTACCATAGTTCATCATATATTACAAACCATACTAAAGGTCTTACAAATATAGGATCACATGATCCAGTCTTAATACAATCAATGCAGCAGAATAATAATAAGGGTAGCATGGTCGAAGCTCCATCTTCAGGGTCACAGGCAATGCTGGCGATGGGAGATGATCCTAGTTGTCATAGACTTCCTGTTGTCCATCATCCTGGTAGTCCTCCTCATAGTCTGGCCATAGGAATAGCCAGGGACAAAGCCATCAGTACTCTTTTAAGTACTTGCAAACTATCACTAATAGGTAGAGTAGTTCATGTAGGAAACCTAAGCTCTAGGTTTATTTTCAAAAAGCCAGGTTTATCCCTAACTGAGTTTAGAAGTAAAGAAAACTAATTTAATGTTTTACAACACCTAAGTGGGAACTTAGTTTTCATGTTCACAAACCTATTGTGATCAAGTCAAGTCATAGTTCATTTCACAAGTCATTTTAAAACATCTGACAACGGAACAGTATGGCCACTCCAACTGTCCATATTCGCGGACATGGCTATTCGAATAGATTGACACTCTGTAGAGATTGTACACTTTCACCACAACATTCAATACATCCTTCAGGAACAATCCTGAATCATCATACTTAGTATGCGGATAATCAATCCTAACCTTTCAATTACACACCCTAGTATAGGCACCTCCCCTATGAGTTTGGCCTCCCAACCATGACCATCTGTCATATTGGGAATAACACACAGGTGGACAATCATCACGAGGTATCCTCAGCTCAAACCTCTTCCACAAGTGAACCCATACTAAGATATATAAACTTCAAGTCAAGCCCTACCTAAATTCGGGTATGGAGGTTGTTCGGTAAAATTGGAATGGTATCGCATCCGAACCCGACCATCAATTTTTATAAAAGGGCTAAGGCTCATGCCTCAACATGTTCATCATCAAATCATCTGGTGTTCATAACATTTCAATATAATGAATCTTCATTCCAAGGTTTTTATAATCAATTTCACCAAGTATTCCCATCTAAAGTGATCAACTTTTATGCTTAGCACTAGCCACTAAAATTGAGAGTATGCACTAATGAAGGGTGCTAACCAAGTGTGACTATCCCAATCTATATCTCAAGCCTCAATATGATATCTAGTTATAACTAACTTAGGTCAAGTTTTATGCTCTTTATGCTACCTATAATATCTTTCCAAAACTCACAAGTCACTAAGTAAAAGCAATAAATAACTTTGATAAACAAATAAAATAATAAATCTTGCAAGTAAAACTGGGATTTGGTATAATCAAGGTTGCATAACCAAAGTATGCCTAATGCATATTTCATAGGTTAACTGGTAGGTTTAGGCTTGCAAGGATGGCTTGCAAGGTTTAGCTTAGCTTGCATGGTTAAGAAACTTGCAAGTGGTAGCTTGCCTTGATTGGTGAAGTGGTTGAACTTCTCTTCTTATTCGTAGTAGTAGTACTCCTCGTCCTCGTAGCCTTGGTCGGTACTAGCGTCTATAAATGAATATGAGGTACACAATCACCAAACAATACTTAACTACTTCTATTTATCACACAAAGGTTCACACTAGATGATCTATCATCATCATAATCATCACATGAAATAAAGACCTAGTTTTAGTTATTTTATTTTGGATAAATAATTTCTACTCAATGAAAACTACTTAAGATTTAATATTATCCAAATAAAATATGGGATCATGTTGACACATGTCATCACCACATATTTTAATTCTTGGGAATGTGATTTAAAGTGGTGTCACAATTAAATAAGTTTAAAATTACTATTTCAAATAAGTAAAGTGACTAGAAATGCCTATGTAGCATTCTTTTAGTACTAGTCCAAGATCACTGCATGTAAACCTAAATATTTTTATAGATTCAGAAAGATCTTGTCAGATGTAATTTTTAAGAGTTCGAATCAACTCAAAAGCATTTATGGTTGATTTTTGAAAAATGTTTGAATGTGTAAGAGTCTTTGTCTTGTTATTTTTACTATAGGTGATCTATAATTTCAAATGGCTTGAATCCAATGGGCTTGGATTGATAATTTCAATATGTTTGTAACACAATTGGTTTCATGCAATTTGGTTCAGTAAATATTCCTTGAATTGATTTTTGAATATACTGCTAGAACTAGGGTTTTGAATAAAATGAAAAATCTCTATTTGAATCTCTGGGCTGAGCGCAGGAATATTACTAGGCCAGCCTAGTTGCACAGCGCGCGCATAGTGGGCTGCTAACAGGGGGTCCCACGTGTTAGCGGCTCAGTCTAAGCGAAGGGATAAGTTTCAATCTGGGCCGTGTGATTAGATTACGATCTACGGCTCACGTTCGTCATCTAGGTTCCATCTAGGGTCGGTGATGGGGGCGAATGACGTTGTCGATGATGGCAGTTCGAACGGTGGTCGTGGCGGCTCCTGGGGTGGCACCAATCAACGGCTCCGCTCCTCTTCTGCAGCGGCGGACTCCGGTGAAATTCCGGAGGCCTGTTGCTCCCCTTGCTCCAGGGAAGGGTCGGGGGTGTTCTGTGAGGAGTGGGAAGTGAGATGGTGTGAAGAATTGAGGCGGGATGGCCTCTATTTATACACCAGCGAGAGGGGCAGTGTGGCATGGGTTGAGCTTATCGGTGACAATGATGTAGTGAGCTAACGGCATGGCGAAGGGCGTAGGCCAGTGCAATGTCTCCTAGCAATCATCGCTAGATTAATGGCGTGGCATGGGGCAGTTGAGAATGGTCAGAACAGGTCGACGCACTACGCGGCACCGATGGCGTTTTAGACGGCGTACAGGCGTTACTGGTCGTGCGGTGGCGAACGGTCATGTCTGGGGGTAGCTAGTGTCATGGTGTGTGCAGTGATGCGTGACAAGGGCGAGGAATGGCGTGTGCTAGCGTTTTGGCCGTGAAGCTCTGGCGTGCTCTTTGCATGGTTGTAGAGAAATGGGCGCGACATTTTCTCGAGTGTCCAGGGCGTGGTTGCGCTCAAGGGTTGGACATGGGGTGGCGGTGGACGATGGCTTACCTCATGGACATTGTGGACGGGCGCCCCACTGCCTCCTATGTGCTGGCCATGGTCGGACGACAATGGTGGCTTCGGGTGGCATGGCACTGGTGTAAGGGTAGGGTTTGTAGCTTGTTCAATGCACTGGTAGTCACTAGGGGAGACAAGGGAAGATAATTAGGAACAATGGGGGAACAAGGCATTGGTCTAGAATAGTGAAAGTTCGGCCGTTTAAACCAATCCTTGCCATTCATAGAAATCAAACATGGCATTGCAAGCATTCATGCATTACTCACACACACATGCATTCATATTAAGTTTAATAATAATAGTTTTTATTAACCCTAAACTTGGGTGATTAGAACTTGACAATCTTGATTAATATTTTTGGGATGTTACATATCATTACATCATCCATAAAGTATCGATTACATATACTTACAATATGGCCAATATGGTGATTACATCACAAATAGTGGAAGTCTTCAATCGCAGATCCCATGTCATACCTTAAACCTACAAGCGACTGACTGGGAAGATGTCCTAGCTCGCATAGACGTCAGCAATCTCCATTGTTACTCTTGCTTCTGAAAGTCTGGCCAAGTAAATAGCCAGGGAAAATGTCGGTGAGTACTTTGAATGTACTCGCAAACCACCTTAAGAGAATAATAATAAAGGATATGCAATATGGCTGTGGTAGAATGGCTCCATATGGGGTTCTTTTATAAATTCGTTTCTCTGGTAAATATAGCATATCTCTATATCTTTGTTGAAAAACTTTGGTAGAACATTTGGAAACCTTTTTGAAAAGTTTTAGAAAACACTAGGATTCGATCACCCCTTTTTTTTCTCCTGGTCATCTCGTGACCAAACTTATTTTATTCCTTTCCGACCATCCCATGGTCAAAACATATATCCTTTTAGACCATCCCATGGTCAAAATATTTCCAAAGCCATTGCTTTTCCGAAATCCTTTTTGAAATCAAAATGAAGACTGCTTTACAACAACCTTCCCAACCGTCCATGACCGAGGACTCGACTATTTGAATAGATTTACACTCTGCAGAGGTTATACACTTTACCACACCATTCGAGTACCCTGCCCTGATCTACAACGATCATGAGTCGAGTAACCGGTCAAGACCTTCATAATTCCCACTCCAGTATAAGCGCCTACCCTATGAGTCTTTCCTCTCAACACCGGTATGTCGGGTACCGTGGACCAACCGGAGCGCCTTTTTCACTACACAAAGTGTGCGTTTTCAATGAGAGGTTCATAGTAACGCCTGGCGGCCCGCATACTATTTGTTTCTTCACCTGGTCGACACTTCGTGGACCATTACAGGAGAAGACCTAGCCTCCAGAGATTGTCAACCCCTTTATTTGTTGTGAGGCACCTATACGAGAATATAAAAACTTCCAGCCCAGCCCTGCCCGTTCATAGTATGTGATTGCACGGGTTAATTGTTCTGGCAAAACTTCACAGCCCAGTGTGTTATCGTAAACATTTTTGTTCCATCCTTCTTCCAACCCTTTTTGTAAAACCAAAACCTTTTTCCTTTCTCAAACTTCTCTTGGTAGGTCGAACCTCACCAAGGTTTATCCGCAAAACCTTTTTATAAAACTTTTCTGGGTCTTCCCATCCCATAATTTTGCTACGGCTAAAACGGGGTTTCCAATGGGGCATGGTGTTATTCACCATCTACCAAACTAGGGAAAAGTAGGTGTTGTCAAGGTATTGTACTAGTAATCCAAACATGTAATGACTTGGAGCGGCCAAGCCACTACTAGATATAACCTTTAAACAGTAAAACAATGCACTTTGCATAAACGTAGATAAAACATGCATAAGTAAAATAGCAGGACAAGTGCTTATGAGCAATAAGGTGGCTTGCCTATGACCAGCGACATGTACCGTGACTTCCTTAGAAAAACAGAATACCGATAACCATAATAATAAGATCAACCCGATACTTCCTTATTCTCGGTGTCACACAATCACAACTATCACCGTTATCAAGCATACATCCAAATAAACAATACCACAATCAATACATTGCATACAAACACCAATTCATAGAACAAGAAATGTACAAAACAAGTTTATAGATCAGTAAGGATTGAGGATTCTGCTTTGGATACAATTAAAATGCTTTGATTGCATTGGTGGATTTTTTATTAGGATTTAAATCCAAAACTACCTAGATAAGGGGTTTTGGAGCAAGGCCAATTTATGAATGACAGCATTGTGTAAAAATGATACCATCAGATAGGTATTGATTAAGTGAAGCCAACAAAAGTGGTTTCACTATTTTATCAATTTCCTTTGATTTATAATGATTTTTATAGTGAATAAAACTCTAGTTTTAGGGGATAATTCACCAGAAAAGTTTTGTAGCTCCAAAAATTATTTCCTTGTATGGTCCCATTTCTTCTGTGGAACTTGGTGAATCATCAAAAAGCAGTTTTGATCCTTCCTCTATTACTAATCCCAATAATAATGTGTTGGATGAGGATGTAGCTTTTGAAAAAATGATTGATGACATGGTATATAAAGTTCTCAATTGTGGTATATGTCTGTCTATGGGCCATAGCACCTCTCGATGTGTCAATGATATTCGGTGTCGGGCCTGCTTTTGCTATGGGCACATAACTAAGGATTGTTTGGATTCCAAGAGCCAAGTTGGTAAACGCTAGGTTCAAAAGAAAAAATTCACTTGACGGTTTGGACAAGGAGTCTATTACAGACAAGGTTGAACAGTTCGTGGACTCTTCGGCTTCAATATCCTATCTGCCCTCTTCGTGCATCGTCTCTGACACAAATTCCTTTGCAAACAAACCCTACCCCAAATCCTCTGCCGAAGATCCTCCCGACAACAATAGCAAACTTTCCGTTGGATCCGACAAGGTGGATACCTGAAGGGCATCAGATCATCAACGGTGGTCCAACAGGACTGTCGAGGAAATACTACACGCCCTCAGTGGTGTCGCCCTGCCGTCATGACCATATCTGCATTGCAAAGCTTATGCCACCACCGCCGCAGCAACATGAAGCCTTCTAAAGACAGCAGGTCAGAGACTTTATTGTTCATTAGTTGCATAGGTCTGTTGAGGAAGTACAACCGTTTCTGTTTGGAGTTGATCTCTTTGTCCTTCGCAGTTAGGCAGCCATATTGGATCTGATTGATCATCCTCCATTCCAGCTTCATAATGGCAATTTGTGCGTTTTTAGCGCCTGATGATAGGCAAAATCATAGGGCTGAAGTGGGGTTCAGTACTGGATGATTAATGTTTCTTGGTTTGCCTCTAGACTACAGAAACAATTATGACATTGCTAATGCAATTGGCACTTTGGTAAATTTCTGCATTGGCATCAGGACCCCAATGTCCTTCAAAGAACAATGGTGTATGCCTCTTACCCATCCATTAAAAAGGTTCCCAAAGATGTTGTGTTTGGGAATTATGCTTCAGTTGGTGGAGTGAGGTAAGGAAGGACTACAGACTGTTATATCCTGACAACACAATTTGTTGATGCTCTACACAATGATGAGGATCCAATGCCTTTTGATGGCAATCCACATCCCATGTCTGGTCAGATGCATATGAATTTTAACAACTTTGTTGGACCACAATATCCTGAAATTGGTTGGGATCAAAATCATGAGCAAGGGCCACATGACCAAGGTGGAAACTTTCAGCCTGAAAACCAAGATATGCCAAATGGCATGCAAGATGAGGTGCAACATCAGGACCAGGGTAATGTAGCACAACAGGAACAAGAGGTGGAGCAAAATGATGACTCAATTATCATTGATGGATCTGATGATTCAGGGGGGTCTTTTAACAATGACAATGTGATGGCACACAATCAACTTATAATTAATCATGTTAGGATTGCCCCTGTAGAAAGCATGCTTCTGCCATCTTCATATGGTCTTGTGATCCCACCAAGTATGTAGATCGATAAATTGCTACAATTTATGATCCCTCACTTCTGTAAGTAGGTTCCTCCTTCTTTCTTGTCAGTTATTCAGACTTCCAATTCAGTTTTGGAAAAAATAAATTGGCCTACTACTTTCAATAGCCAATGTGAGTTCTCTATCACATGGGATCATGAGAAGGAAAAACACGGGATGAATATAAAAGTCAGATCAATCAATAGAAGTTGTACTTCACCAAACAATAAGGATCAGCATATTGTCCATGTGGCCTTTAAATCCTCCTCACTCAGTGTTCCCAAGAGAACCAGAAAGGCTTACATAGAGCTCTCAACTAGAGTAACAAGAAGTGCTGCAAAATCTAAAAATCCTGTGAATGCTAAGCCTCTTTTTGTGGGAAGGGATGATGCTCAGATTCAGAGTTATCCAGTTAGGAGGAGTGCAAGAACTGCTAATAGGGATGCATGTTTCAAAGTTTGCATTACAGCTGAAACACCAAGGCCAAAAAAGAAGGCAAGGTCCGCCAAGCCATTACAGGAACCAGCATAAATTTTCATACCAATTCCTGTCCTCCAAAGGACAGGTAAGGACTTAGAGATTCCACTAGAAGAAGTTTCCCAGTACAAGCCTATGGCTAATCCTTCCTCCAACAAGGCCAAGAATGTCCCCAATGAAGAGTGATGCTATCTTTTACCAGTGTGGTCTAGGGTCAGTGCTTCTAGTTTGTCATATCGTTATGTCTCCTTGTAATGAACTATTGGTGGTCATGTGGTCTTCTGTTGTTTGTTGGCACTATCAGTTATCTGGTTTTCATGATGAGTCACTATCTATGTTAGTCTACAATTATTGCCTAAAGTTGGTACCTTGTTTTTGTTTCTGGTTTGTTGTGCATGCCAGATGGATGTTCTCACACAGTGTTTTCCAATGGAGAATTTCTCTACTTTAAATCATGACAGGTTGGTCCTGTGTTGGAATGTCAGAGGTTTAAATGATAAAGATAAAAGATTGGTTGTGTATAAAAAAATTAATGAAAGTCATTGCTCAGTTGTTTGTCTTCAAGATACAAAATGTGAAGATTTTGACCATTCTTTTATCAAAACTTTGTGTCCCAGACGGTTTTACCAGTTTGTTTTTGCCCATCTGATGGTGCCTCTGGTGGCTTAATAGTTTTATGGAATAGCTCTGTTTTTGTGGGCACTTTACTAGAAACCACAGACTCAGCAATAAGAATCAAGTTTTCCTCAACCCATAACTCAGATAACTGGACACTTGTAAATGTTTATGGACCTTGTAGAGGTTTGAAGAGGAATTTATTTCTATAGTGGTTATATGATCTAAATGTCCCAAACGATGAAGAATTTTTATTATTGGGGGATTTTAATTTCATTAGATCACTGGATAATAGAAATAAGGAGGGGGTTGATCTCAATGACATCTTCCTATTCAACAGCATCATTAGCCATCTTGGTTTTTGTTAGAACTGCCTTTAAAGGGAAGGAATTTCACTTGGTCAAATATGCAACATAATCCTTTGTTAGAACAATTGGATTGGTTTTTTACAACTCCTGGCTAGACCTTGAAATTCCCCAACACTCTGGTCAATCCTTTATCAAAATCAACTTCTGACCATGTGCCTTGTGTGGTTAGTATATCAGCCACAATTCCAAGGGCAAAAAATTTCAGGTTTGAGAATATTTGGATTGAGTAGCCTGGTTTCTTTCAAGTAGTGGAACAAGCCTAGAAGCAACCTGTTAGGAAGGGACCCATTGCTAATATCATTACTGCAAGATTTAAAAATCTAAGATATGCTTTGAAGAGATGGGGGAAACGACTGTCACACATTAAGATCCTAATTGATAAGTGTAACAAATGTATTTTTTAGCTGGATGATATTGAGGATAAGAGGCCCCTGAGCACACCAGAGTTTAACTTCAGAAATATTGTTAAATTACATCTCAAAAAGATGCTCAACACTCAGTCTATTTACTGTAAAAATAGACGCACAATTAGATGGGTCAAGCTTTGAGGGGAAAATACAAAATACTTTCATGCTAAAGCAACGGAAAGATATAGGAACAATGTCATCAATCAAATTAAAGATGAGGATGGGAATATTTTGGTCCAACATAAAGAAAAGGCAGAGGCATTATGGAGTTTCTATAAAAATAGAATGGGGGTTTCTTTGCCTACTAGATGCAGGACAGATATATCTGACTTTGTTCCAAAAGTGGATAACCTGGATTGCCTCTCTGAGGAGTTTAGTACAGATGAAATTGAACATGTTGTTAAATATATGAAGACTGATAAAGCTCCAGGGCCTGATGGTTTTAATGGGATGTTTGTGAAAAAGTGCTGGCACATAATTAAAGATGATTTCACTAAGTTATGTTATGATTTCCACAAGGGTCTAACTCCTCTTGCAAGAATTAATGGTTCTTTCATTACTCTAGTCCCTGATAAGAACTCTCCTGAGTCTGTCAATGATTTCAGGCCCATTTCTCTCACAAACACCTGTCTCAAATTTGTAGTTGAAGTCATTGTTGATGTTGAAGTCCTTGCTCATGTTTAAGTTTTTGTCCATCAAGTAGAAGAGGGAGGGATGTAGAATCAAAACAAAATGGTGAGGGAAGAGTTTACAAAATTGTTTGTAAATAAGTTTTAAACAAATACAACTCCTATTTTCTAAGGGGTTTTGTCCAATTCTACAGGAAACACAGTGCTCTGATACCATATGTAGAAGTCCCAACCTGATAAGGTAGAGATCCCTGTGTTTACAATGCTAGTCCCTGGATCAATAGCTAGCATCCACAATTTAAGATGTAATATCAAGAAACAAAGGTCATATTACAAATTATAACCAGGAATAAAATAATTCATTACATCTTACATAGCTCATTTGGATATCTCATTACAATGCACTAGATATAACTATATAGCATGGAGTCCTTCATCTTCATATGCCACGGGCAATCATGTTGGTTGTAGACTTGTAATCCCTACTCAACAAACTTCACTAACAACAAAAAACTTGCAACATAATAAGTTACAGCCACAAGGGTCAATACATTTGAATTGTATTATCAAGTGATACTATGGTAGAATAGTGGTATCTAACATCTATATGCATTTGGCTAAGTGTAGCTTAGGCTTGCTTTGCTCAAAATAAGGTTTTCCTTATTAGTTGAAAACTATAAGTTTTTATTTGTCAAAAACACCCAAGGAACTACCAATAGAAATTGGTGAACCTTTACCCTTGTTCAACCACAAGTTTTTAACTTAGAAATTGGGATGAGGAGATCCTTGATAGCTTGAATGTCTTGATGCTCAAATTGTTCATTGTCGGGGACACGACTAAGTACTTAGGTTTTACTCTCTCGAGAGGTGGTGCACTTTCCCAACAAGACTCGACATGCATCGAGACAAGATCTTTCAGAAGCCTCCCCTTAGACCAAATTGACGCATTCCATCATAGCACCCTACCACCTTCTGTCCACCTGGCTAAGTTATTGCAGCCTATATGATCCAGGCAGAGCCCATATTGCCATGTAGATGCACTAGAAGCTTCTCAACACTTTAACGTATCAAATCTCTTTGTTCCTGGGTGGCTTTCCACAAGTGTGATACACAAGGTGAACCATAGAAATGGGCCTTGTGTAACCAGTCAACACAAACCATTCTTACCATTCCACCCAAGTGATTCATTCACATAGTTGTTTTATTAAACAAAACACAAGTCATAGACTTTGCATAATATCATAGCATGAACAAACCACCCTTGTTTTCTATTAGCTAAGCTAAGCATGATAACATGGGAAGTTTCCTAACTTAGGATAATTCTTCTAAGACAATATCTACTAGGATTTCCCAAGGCATATCATATATATACTTAGTAAAAATTCCATGCAAGTCCTACTCAAAATATCACTAATGCATAGTCAAAATAATAGGACATAATATATATGAAGCACCACTTGCCTTTTTAGTAGAGAAACTTGGTTCACTCCTTGATATTTCAATTGTCACACTCTTCAAATATCACTACAATTCAATCAAGAAAAACACAAATTCAAGATTAGCATTCAAACAAGTTACCACATAAAATAATAAAAACAAAGAAATGCATGCAAGCATGCAAAAAATTGTTTTATTGAAAAAGTGGTTTCTAATAAGGCTATAAACATTTTAAAACACCTATTTAGAAATGTGGTAAAATCATTTGAAACGAAGTTAGTGAAAATAACATTTTTAAATCATTTTTGTTTTGCTAGAAATGCTTTTATCCAAAGGAATAATTTCTAGTGTTAGAAAAAAATATGTTTTTATACACAAATGTTAGTGTTTATGGTCAGAGTGTTTTAAAACAAATCCATTTGCAAAAGGTTTCACTCAAAAATCATTTTTAAATCATAGCAACATTTTTGTTTTACTCGAAATGCTTTTATTCAAAGTAATAATTCCTTATGTTAGCCAAATTCATTTCTAAATCCAAATGTTAGTGTTTAGGGTGAGAGAGTTCAAAACAAATCCGTTTGCAAAAGGATTCACTCAAAAATCATTTTTAAAACAACTTTTATACTCAAAATAGCCCTAATAATGTTTCTGCAAAAACACCTAATTTTTCAGAAGAAAAATACTAAACTAAGGCCATAGTTGCAAAGTTTACATTCTTTCTAAATCCATTGATATAAAAATTGTAATTTTTGGCCAATCAGAACAAAAGTTATAGATTTTAAAAAATCAAATCACTAGTAGATCAATTTTCTGTTTCAAAACCAGGGTCTGGCCACATGGAGTGTTCCTACTGGCGCATACCGCTTCGTTCGGATCAAGCAACATGGACCGCAGGATCTCATTTAAATCGCATAGTGCAGATTGAGCATACCGTTTCGTTTAAGTGATTCAATCATAGTCACAAGATCTAGATCTAACGGTCGACAGCGTGATGACCTAAGATTGGCGGCGCGGCCTGGCGTCGCGTGGCGGCGGCGCTCTGCCTGTGGTGGTCTGACGAAAATAGGAAGCAAGGAAGAGGGGGAAGGGGCTGACCGGGTTTGCTGTGGCATGGGGATGCTCGAGGTGGTCGTGGGAAGGTCATGGGCGCACGGCGTTGCCGTTGATTACTCGTCGAAGTAGCTCCTGGCGTCGGGCATGTTCTGTCGTCATCGGGGGCGAGGATACGAGGCACGCCAAGGCAAAATAAGGGCGGTGTTAGATGCGCGCGAGAGAGGGGAGTGCATGAGCGTCAATGAGAGGGAGAGGCGCGATCGGAGGTTACTAGGAGAGGTCGCCGGAGTCGAGGCAGGAGACGGTGGCGAGTTGGTGTCATCGTTGATGACGTTCTGGGACACGCGCGTGCAAGAAAAGGCCACTAGCAGATGCGCGTGTCGATGGGGAGCAGGCTAGCGTGCACTAGGGGGTAGGGGATGGTCCGATCTCGCCGGAATTCGAGTTGGAGCTCGTCGGAGCAGTGGTGCTGCGAGCTAAAATTAGCGCAGCCTGGTGGCGTTCGGGTGTGAGCTAGCGAGGGGAAATGGGGAGGAGAGGGGGCGCTTAAGATGGCATGGTCGCAGGGCTGATTTACTTGCACGTTTACGCGAATTGAATCGAGCCATCAACGGACAGAAACAGCAGAGGGGGATGGGGGCGGGGTCAGCGGGGTGGAGACAATGATGAGGTGGCGCTGGTGGGGTCATTTCGTCACAGGGGGTTCGGGTTCATGAGGCGAGTGAGAAAGAGCGGGCTCGCTGGGAGAGAGAGGGGAGCAGGGTAATTAGATAAATATGGTTCATAAACCGATATAATTTTATTCAAATAATTCTTTTTAAGTTAATTAGATAAATTTTAATTCATTTTTGAAATTTCAATTATTTTTCTCATGAGTTAATTAATCATTTATTTTAGGGATTTTGTCTTTATTCAAATAAAATTGAATATGGTTAAAAGCCCATATAATATTATTTAAATAATCTTTAATCCTTTATTTTTATTTGGATTATCTTTATTCCATTTGTTTATGGATTTGGCCAAGATTTAATTTGTCTTTTAAATATTCCTTATTTTTTTTTCTTTATCTTATAAAATCCATATCTTTTTATTTATAGTTCCAAAATTGGTGATTCCACTTTGTAGAATTTTATTCAATATTTATTTATCTTTTTAAATCCTTTTAGGATTACTTTGCTCACAATTTGGTATTGATTTTTGTTAGGAGATTTATTAGCCTTGGAATTTATTTTCTTTTATCTTATTAAATTCATAAGTTTTTATCCATGGCTTCAAATTGAATGAAACCAATTTCCATGGTTTTGTAATATTTTTGTTTATCATTTTTTATCATTTATAAATGTTTATTGCTGAATTTTTATATGGATCAAATCCATGGTCTTGGAGAGATCTTGGATATGATTTCTTTCATTAGGGTTTAGGGTTTTGGTTTTATTTTTCTCCAAGTGTTTTAAATTCAAGATTCTTTCCATGCATAAATGCATTTGATCTTTGTATATTTGTTTGTTGAATTTTCATTCAAGTTTTGTTCAAGTAGGGTTTTGATGTTTCCATTTAGAAGCAAAAAGTTTCTTTTCACCCTAAATTTCAACAATAGTTTCTTTTGTTTATTTATTTTTTCACATTTCAAAATTTGGAGAATTTTGGGATGTGACAATATGGCTCAGTTACTGTAGAGCATGTTGGTAAACCCAAGAGCAAGGTGTGATGAGCATAGCAGGAAGTTATCCCTTAGTTATGAAACCAAGGTTATCGAACCAGTAGAAAAAAGAAACAACTGCCAAGGTGTTGCTAGCAACGTGGAACCTACACAACACAACCAAAATACTTTGCCCCAACTTATAGTGAGGTTCTCAAGCTCATCGGTTTGCTGAAAACAAAGGATTAAACGTATAGTATGGAAGAAAGTAATTGCTTGTAGTAATTGTAGAAAGTAAATAGTAGACAGTAGATTGAATATTAGTGGGAAGGAAAGGACCGGGGTCCATAGTTCACTAGAGGTGTTTCTCCATAAGATAAGTAACATGTTGGGTGAACAAATTACAGTTGGGAAATTTACAGATTGAGAATGCATAACAATGCATGTACATGTCATGATGATCACTATGAGATTCGTTTGGGCATTACAACATAATACATAGACCGTAATCCAACTACATCTATGACTAATAATCCATCTTCGGGATATCATCCGAACAACCCTCGGATATTAAGTTGCAAGCAACAGATAATTGCATTAAGCAAAGTGTGTAAAGTAAACAATACAATTGCACTTGGACAAATGATTGTTGTTTTCTTCCTAGTAGCAACAGCACATCTACAACCTTAGAGGTTTCTGTCACTCCTCCAGATTACTAGAGGCATGAACCTACTATCGATCATAAATACTCCCTCTTGGAGTCACAAGAAAATACTTGGTCAGAGTAACTACTAGCAACAGAGAGCATGCAAGATCACAAATAACATAGACATGATAGAATCAATAATCAATCTTGATGTAGTACTCAATATCCATCAGATCCCAACAAAAACAACATGTAAGATTACAAATAGATGATCTTGATCATGATAGGGAACTCACAAGATCTAAACATGATAGCACAAAGAGGAGAAATATCCATCTAGCTACTGATATGGACCCATAGTCCAAGGATGAACTACTCACGCATCACTCCGGAGGCTGGCATTGTGATGAAGAAGTCCTTTGGGATGATCTCCCCTCTCCGGAGGGTGTTGGGAAGAGCTTCAAAACCCTCCCGATCTAGGAACGATGGTGGCAGCAGTTAGAGAATTTTTTGTGGATTTATGATCGGGTGATTAGGGTCTTCTCCTCAGGGGGTTTATATAGGCGAAGGGGCAAGGTCGGTTGAGGACCAGGGGGCCACACCATAGGGCGACGCACCCCCTGGCCACGCTTGGGCCGGGTGTGGCCGCCCTAGGGTGCGCCTCCCTCTGGCCTCTGGATTCCGTGTTCACCTCTAAAAATTAGGAAGTTCGGCTTTTGTTTCATCCAATTCCGAAAATATTTTTTTACTAGCTTTTTGGAAACCGAAAACAGTAGAAAACAGGAACTGGCCTGTGACATCTTGTTAATAGGTTAGTTCCATAAAATGTGTAAAAATGCCTCAATGTGTAGACAAAACATAAGATGGTACAAAACAAATATGGAGCATCAAAAATTATAGATACGTCTACCACGTATCATGGGCGCAGCCCACGAGATCCTACGCCGCCACTGGGAGGACCCTCCGCCCGCTGGAACAGAACCTGGCCCGATCCCGATGGGTTCCAGACGTGAATTGGGCAACGAGGCGGGGGACGACAGTGGCGAGCTCCAAGGTTACGACTCAATTGGGATATGGACTTTGCTTTTCCTGCGTATAGAGGAGACTCAATTCAGCCGGCGGAAGTAGCAAACCTGATTTTGATGGGGCAATATGACTCCAGCGATCTAGCTTTACAATTTGCATCGACAAAATCTACCACCTGCTAAATTTAATGCCTCCTCCATGTGGACCTGCTGAATTCCGATGGGGTAGACCGACTCAGGCGACCTGAATCCTCTAGAGGGTCTCGGCTCACTACGGTCATCGTTACCGCTTTGGAGGTCACCTGAACGGGTCAACCAATGGCTTCGCACTGGACTGAACTTGCCAGCACATTGTTGGCTGTGCTGCTCTGAACCTCCCACTTGGAGGCCGCAGTGGAAGTTGGAGTTCAACGCCTGCAGTTGGTGCGCCGGCGACGCGAGCTCTAGGAGATTTTCCAATGGAAGCGACCTCCTCCCCTTTACATATTTACTCCAGTGATTCCCCGCCTCGACCCTATGGAAAAATCTGTTCAAGAAGGTACGTGGTTCTTGCATGCCAATGATGGTGTGCTGGACTGCAAGTTAGAGTGAATTAATGTTTTTGCTGCTTCCTGTTCTTTGGATTAGCGTGTTAGTGACTGGGCCTCATGGTTTTTGCTTCTACTATGTGAGGTTGGTTCTAAGCATCTCAAACTGAAACTACCACGTATGATTTTTCCTTTTTCGTTGGTACACTGGTGCATATAGTGTATCTATTCTTCCTCTGAAAATTGGATGATGTTTGCTGTATGAAAATAGAAGCAAATAATCGTTGCTTGGTACCAAGATGAAGGAGGAAGGAACTCTTCAAGTTGATGGAGCAAAAAAAATATAGCATCATATTTAGCCAAAAGCGAAAATAAGAAAATTTCAGTTACACTTCTGATCTAACGATGGTGGACATACCAAAGGCAGTGATGAGATCATCTTTGACAAACGATACACAGCGTGAAGATTTAGCCCAAGCACAAATAAAAAAAATTCAGCTACATTTCTGATCTAACAATGATGGATAGGCCAACGGCAGCGACGAGATCAACTTTGATAAGCGAATGACTTTTTCAAGTCAATGTTGAAGGCAAGCATCACGATGTGAGTGGCAAGATGAACAAACTAGACGAAGGCAACAACGATGAAAGTTATGATCGTATGAGGTCTTTTAGGAACGATGGTTGGCCTCCTATTGTGTGCGTGTTAATATAGTCGGGAGATTACATAGCAAGTTACACCGATACGAGAGAGATAGAGGGAATGATTGTGGTCTTCATTAGAGTCCGATCGGTACAATCTTGATAAGAAGGAAAGTAAATAATTCAAACTCTATCTCTTTATCTTACGATACTGTGACTACTCCAACTTGTGATAGGTACGAGCGTACAACATTTTGTTTCGCTAACAGAAGTCACATTGCAGAGGTGTTCCAAGACGAGTGAAAGAACATGCCCTTGTACAAAATCAAGCATCCTTTGATCAAGGACATCAAGTACTAAGTAATAATTATCACTGGAGAGACGAGGTCAGGTACATGGCGACGAAACAGGATAGTGTACTCTTGATGTGGGAAGATAAAAACCAAGAAAGAATCATCGTTCCTAGGAGTAGCATGAGAAGTCAGAGTTATTCTCGGATGTATCTGAACCGACTCCTCGTTTTTATTTCCATTACAACGCATGAGCACTTGTGCTAGTCTTTGGAAAAGAAGACATTAAAGTGACCCAATATAGCCATGATACAATGCAAGCCACCGAACAAATCGGAGAACATAACTCACTACCTGTTTCGCGTGAAAAGTTGGGCCAGACTACCAAACTCGCTCCTAGTTCTTCCGCCAAGTTTGATGAGCTTGGGAATGCCCTGGCCCAAATATAATTGAAGGTCCCTTAGGCCATTTATACCCAAGAATCCACCACCACGGTCTCACGAAAACTCCCTACTGTTGCGGCGGTCTCCTTGCCTCGGCTCCCCACATCCAAAAACCCTAACACACGCAACATCTGGAATGCCGCAATGGTTTGGTTTCAGTGCGACGACTGCGGCGAGGACCTCAAGAGTTTGATCGGTACAATCTTGATAAGAAGGAAAGTAATTCAAAAAAAATTCTTTATCTTACCATACAGTGACTACTCCAACTCATTACAGGTATGAGCGTACAACATTTTGAATCGCTAATACTCCTCCCCAATCACAACTCCTTTTAAGGTTGAGATTGTACTTGAATTCTTCAAACTGTCGAGTTGGTAGTGCCTTGGTGAATCCATCCACCACGTGATCCTTTGATGGAATAAATTTGATCTCTAATTGTTTACTTGCTACTCTTTCTCTTACAAAATGAAAATCAATTTTAATGTGTTTAGTTCTGGAATGAAATATGGGGTTAGCAGAAAGATAAGTTGCACCCATTTTATCACACCATAAACATGAGTTTTTATCTCTTGGGATCCCAAGTTCTCCTAATAGAGAGTCAATCAATATGACTTCATTAGTAGAATTTGCTAGAGATTTATATTTAGCCTCTGTGCTTGATCTTGACATAGTTGCCTGTTTTCTAGCACTCAGAGAAATAAAGTTAGGTCCAAAATACACAGAAAAACCTCATGTGGGTCTCCTATCATCAACAAAACCTGCCAATCAGCATCTGAGAAGGCACTCACCATTGTAGAGGATTGATGACTGCAAGTGCATATATCATTTATAGCAAGTTTCGAAGTTTAGATATCGATCCCATAGGGAGCCCAAAGGTATATGTTTATTGGTGAAGTCTCTGTCGCACCCGAAGTTGTTATAGGTCTTCGAATGAATTGACTACAAGTGTTGAGAATAAGAATGGAATTTGGGTGTAAATGGAAGTACTTAAATAAAACTAAAATGTAAACTTTAGAAATAAATAGCATAAAAAGTAAAGGACGATTTGTTTGTTGTTTTCTGAAGATGACGAAGTAGGCACGGGGAGTTCCAGTTCATGGTGATAGTGAATATGCCGGGTGAATGAGTAATAAGTGCAAAAATTATAATCTTATAAGTATGTGTATAGGCGAGCAACCCATAATTAGCCGGAACTGCTCTTGGTAGATTTCATTCCAACTTCAATAATCCTACTAGCATGTTTACCACAACCATGGTTAGTCACTAGACGATTAAGAACCTTCAGGTTGCTTAGCAATTAAGCTCCTTGGATCGGACTAATGCAATAAGCTCGGTGGTTCCTCGTTATCCTCGAGTCAAACTAGTTTCCCATTGATATCCCTTTGTCACCCGAGGGTCGCCGGTCTGCTAGCAAACAAGACTCTATCTATGTAGAACAAAGCATCAAGTTGTCTGGGCCCTTAATTGGACAACATGCATTATGCATCCCATAGATAGTCAAGCACATATAATATAGTAATTAGAATTAACCACAAACTTGATGGAGATTATGTAGGCACATCACATATCACTAATCCCATACATCTCCCACGCTCAAGGGAACATACTCACACATGATAGAAGAAAGCATCATCGATATAATTAAATAAAGGGAGTTCTTCTCGATATTACTGTCGAGATCCACAATAAGAAATAGAAACAAATCCAACACAATTCAAGATAGGAAAAACAATCTCAAACCCTAATCTTGCAAGGTGGAGATATCTCTCTCTCAACTACAAGTAATAGGCTATGGAGGTGTGGTGGCTAGGAGATCAAAGATCGTGGAGAGAGATGAAGAACGTCTTCCCCTTCTTCTCCGGATCCCATCTTTCTCCCTTGTGGATGGTATGGTGGCTCATGTGTTCTATTTTTGACCTTGGACTTTTCATGAAAGTTGTCCTTTTTAATAAGACGAAGGAGATGGCAACTATATGGAGGCAACTATACAGAGACGGCCCGTATAGTTGGTCGTTAAACTTGAAGTGAATTACCCTCGATTGCTTCCAAAAAGGGACTTGCTTGTTTTTGCCTGAATATTGTGTTTTTGCTGTTAAATTCCTCTGGTGACGTTTAGAACCTGAAACACACATTAAAAACCAAGTTTTATTTGCTACCAAAGTATTAGCATTAGGTAAAGCTAAAAACAATCAAATCCAAATGAAAACCATCAATAGAAACCATAAAAAATGTGTAGAATCTCACAGCTATCAACTCCCCCATGCTTAGATATTGCTCGTCCTTGAGTGACAAGAAAATAAGAAAGGATAGCAAAGATTCAAAACTGAAACAAAAGAACTTACAAACTTGAATTGGTGTCAAATTCTTTTCTTCACATTTCCTGCAATCTTAAACATGATCATACAAATATTCAGAAGATTGCACTGAGTTCACTTCCTAACCACGCATATCTTGCTAGCAAATAAATCATATGCACGAGTGAGTGTCGAAAGTTTAGCTAGGAAAATGGAACAAATCTTTTTGGTCCCTCTCTTATTGAGAGATGACAACTTTTTGCTCTTGTTCCTTTAATAAGTTAAGAGTACTCAAGTTTGCACCAAGAACATATACTTTATGAAAAACTCATCTACTCCCACGTCAAAATTTCAAGACTCTCAAAGAACCTTTTTCCTTTCCTTGTTTTTCAAAAACTTCAACTCTTTCATTGAGAAATCATGCCATTGTTTTTAACATGTTAATTGGGGTTGTGTTGTGCACTCGTGACCAAGCCAATAGATAGTTGTTGAGCAATAGTGGGTCAGAGGAGTACTTAAACTTCACTTGGAACGTGAAACGACGAGGAGACTAAAATTTTTACACGTCATAGCATTGTAGCTACAGACGTTTTCATAACTCAGTAGCCAAAATCAAGTGGTTTCCCACATTTAGATCGTTCGTTGACCAGCGGAGTTAATAGTTCCCCATGAAGTACGACAGTATTTGTAGTGACACGCGTAAAGAAATATCCTAATATAATTATTAGAAAAAGCAGTGGTGTAATCTCTACTAGTTCGAACTATCCATTTTATCAGACAATTTCATTCAAGGGTGCTATCGAGTGTATTTACATTATGATCAATGGGGTTGAGTAGGTTCTAAAATCAAATCTTTCAGGCTAAACATGGAGTCAATTCATCTCTAGATGCTTTTTCTGTAGGGGTTCATAGCATGGAAAATAAAAAAATTCTACCGCATAAACAACACAAGCCAAGATCTATCTACTAGACTGTAGCAACGAGTCGATTAGAGTACTCACCCTCAAAGATTCCAAAGTGGTTAACGAGAGAAGATTCTCATGGGTGATGTAGTCGTCAACTTGCCGATCTGAAGATCGCGTAGATGATCCTTCCGGCGCTGCGTTTCGGTAGTGCTTCCGAAGTCGGTCACACATTCGGTACTCGATGAAGACCTTCCTCTCCCTTGTTCCAGCAGGAAGCGGAGGTTGTAGTTCTCTCCTAGCGATTCCGGTAGCATGGCAGCATGGTGTCGGAAGTAGAGGGAAGATCTCGCAGGGCTTCGCCTAAGCCAGAGAGGGTTATGGTGGATAATTTACCGACGATCTAGGGTTTAGAAGCCGAAGAGGAGGAGGCGTAGCCGGCGGCACTGCGGCTTGGAGGGTGGTGGTGGTGTGTGGAGGGGCATCCCCTCCCCTCTATTTATGGGAGGCAGGGGCAGCTAGGGAGAGGGGAGTTTGTATCCTACCCCAACTCCCTCTCCTTCTAGGCTTGTGGTGGAAGGAGAAAAGCATTCTCTTCTTCCTCCACCAGGAAACATTGTCCTAGTTTGAGTTTTCAAACTTTCCTTTTGACTTTCAATTTTGGATTTTGATTTTACTCTTTATTTGCACAACCCTTTGACCTAGGACATGTTGCAACCATTACACTTAGTGATGACACATTCATGCACCCTTCCCCTTCTGGTTCGGTGAACCTTCTAGACCCTTCTAGATCACTCTGGTGAAAACATCAGAATCATTCCCGAACTCTGGAATTGGACTTTCCATATATGAATATTATTCTCCGGACCATTATGGATATCCTCGTGATATCCTGGATCCCATACGAGACTCTGAAAAACATTAGGTCTCCCTACTTACATTCCATATCTACTAAACAACATCGAATCCTTAAGTGTGTCTCCCTACGGTTTGTGAATTATGTAGACATGACCGAGACTCTTCTCCGATCAATAACCAATAGAGGAATCTAGAAATTCATATGGTTCCCACATATTTCTATGATTACTTTGCGATGGAATGAACCATTTACATTCGATGCCAATTTCCCTTTATCTCGCGATATTTTACTTATCTGAGGTCTGATCGTCGGTATCTCTGCATACCTAGTTCAACCTCGTTACCGATAAGTACTCTTTTCTCATTCCCATGATATGTGGTCCCTTGTGAGCCAGTCACATGCTTGCAAGCTAATTGGATGACATTCCACTGAGAGGGCCCAGCGTATATCTATCTGTCATATGGATAGACAAATCCCACTCTTGATCCATGTGCCTCAACCCATACTTTCCGAACACTCAATGCCACCTTTATAGCCACCCAGTTATGGTGTGGTGTTTGATGTCATCAAAGTACCGGTGATGGTGATTAGCATGATCTCATGGTCGAAGGAATTAGGTTACTATGTATCAGAAAGCTTATAGCAAATGAACTATTAAAATGACTTGATCTTTATACTACGCTTATCTATAGGAGTATGTCCATCACACCATTCTCCTCATGATATGATCTTGTTGTTAACAACATCTCAGTGTTCATGATCCAGAAACCATGGTCATCTATTAACCAACAAGATAGTATTATAAAGAGGCTTTACTAGGGACTCTAATTAGTTTACAAATCACACAAGTATTAATGTTTCCCGTTAATACTATTATAGCATGAATGTAAACATTTATCATAAACACAAAGATATAATAATAACTACTTTTATTATTTCCTCTAGGGATTATCTCCATCAGGCTCCCACTTGCACTAGAGCCAACTAATCAAGATTACATGGTAATATACCGAACACCCATGGCGGTTTGGTGTTGGTCATGATTTGCCCTCGGGAGAGGTTTAGTCAACGGATCCGCCACATTCATATATGTGTGTACTTTGCAAACCTTTATGTCACCATCTTGGATAGGCTCTCAAATAGTGTGAAACCGTAGCTTGATATGCTTCAACTTCTTGTGTGACCTTGGCTCTTGCGCATTGGCTATGGCGCCCATGTTATCATAGTAGATAGACATTGGGTCCAACGCACTAGGAATCACACCAATCTCTGTAATGAACTCCTTCATCCATATCGCCTCTTGTGAAGCCTCCGAAGCAGCTATGTATTCCGATTCAGTTGAAGATCTCGCCACAACGCTTAGCTTTGCACTCCTCCAGCTCACTACTGCACCATTCAAAGTAAATACGTATCCAGATTGAGATTTAGAATCGTCCGGATCGGTGTTCCAACTAGCATCGGTGTAACCATTAACAACGAGATGTTAATCACCTCCATAAGAAAGAACCATATCATTAGTTCTTCTCAAGTACTTAAGGATGTTTTTAAACACTGTCCAATGATCCACTCCTGGATCACTTTGATATTTGCTAGTTAAACTAACTACATATGCAATGTCGGGTCTAGTACATAGCATGGCATACATGATAGATCCTATGGCTGAGGCATAGGGAGTCTTACTCATCCTTTCTCTATCTTCTGCCGTAGCTGGACTTTGAGTTTTACTCAAGGTCGATTGGGAAACATGGGAAAGAACCCTTTCTTGCTATCTTCCATTCCAAACCTCTTTAGAACTTTGTCCAAATATGTACTCTGTGACAATGATATTAGGCGTCTCGATCTATCTCTATAAATCTTTATGCCTAACATTTAAGCAGCTTCGCCAAGATCCTTCATTGAAAAACTATTATTCAAATAATCTTTGACACTATTAAGAAGGTCTCGATCATTCCCAATCAATAATATGCCATCCACATATATTACTAGGAATGCTATAGAGCTCCCACTCACTTCCTTGTAAATACAAACTTCTCCATAAGTTTGTATAAAACCAAAACATTTGATTACCTTATCAAAATGTTGATTCCAACGTCGGGATGCTTGCTTCAATCCATAAATGGACCGTTGAAGTTTGCATAACTTGTTAGCATCTTTAGGATCGATAAAACCTTTGGCTTGTACCATATACAACTCTTCATCAATGTCTACATTGAGGAATGTTGTTTTAACACCCATATGCCATATCTCATAATCATAATATGCGTCGATTGCTAACAAAATCGTCACGGACTTTAGCTTTGCTACTGGTGAGAAAGTCTCATCGGAGTCAACTCCTTGAATTTGACGTGACCATTTTGCGATAAGTCGATCTTTATAGACAGTAACATTACCATCAACATCTGTTTTTTTCTTGAAAATCCATTTGTTCCCGACAACCTTCCAGCGACCTGGTAAGTTCACCAAAGTCCATACTTGGTTTTCGTACATGGATCCAATCTCGGATTTCATGGCTTATTTCCATTTATAGGAATCTAGGCTCATCATTGCTTCCTCATATGTCGCAGGGTCGTCGGTGTTGTCCACCAACATGACACTCATAAAGGGATCATACCAATCGGGAGCGGTACGAGTTCTCGTTGACCTGCGAGGTTCTGTAGTAATTTCAACTGAAGTTTCATGATCAACATCATTAGATTCCTCTCTTATTGGTGTAGGCGCCACATGAAATTCTTCCGGTGCTGTGCTACTCTCAGATCCGAGAGAAGGTTCGACAACCTCGTCGAGTTCTACTTTCCTTCCAGTCACTTCTTTCGAGAGAAACTCCTTCTCTAGAAAGGATCCATTCTTGGCAACGAAGATCTTGCCCTCAGATCTATGATAGAAGGTATACCCAATAGTTTACTTTGGGTATCCTATGAAGATGCATTTTTCCTCTTTGGGTTCAAGCTTGTCGGGTTGTAACTTCTTTACATAATCTTCGCAAACCTAAACTTTAAGGAACGACAATTTAGGTTTCTTCCCAAACCATAATTCATATGGTGTCATTTCAACGGATTTAGATGGTTCCCTATTTAAAGTGAATGCAGCTATTTCTAATGCATAACCCCAAAATGACAATGGTAAATCTGTAAGTGACATCATAGAATGAATCATATCTAAGAGAGTTTGATTATGACATTCGGACACACCATTACGTTGCGGTGTTCCTGGCATTGTCAATTGTGAAAGTATTCCGCATTTCTTAAAATGCTCGTCAAACTCGTAACTTATATATTCACCTCCATGATCATATCGTAGAAATTTAATCTTCTTGTTACGTTGATTATCTACTTCACTTTGAAATTCCTTAAACTTTTCGAAAGTTTTGGACTTATGTTTCATGAATTAGATATACCCATATCTACTCAAGTCATCCATGAAAGTAATAACATAAAGATAACTACCGCGTGAAGCTACACTCATTGGGCCACACACATCGGTATGTATGATTTCCAATAAGTCTATAGCTCGCTCCATAATATCAGAAAATGGAGTCTTAGTCATTTTACCCATCAGACATGCTTCGCATATTTCAAGTGATTCGAAATCAAGTGATTCAAGAAGTCCATCGGAATGGAGTTTTTTCATACGCTTCGCTCCAATGTGACCAAGACGACAGTGCCACATATAGGTTGAGTTATCGCTTACTTTCAAACGTTTAGCTTAAATGTTATTAACATGTGTATTACTAGAATCGAGATTCAACAAGAATAGAAAATCTATCAAAGGTGCATGTGAATAAAACATATTACTCATATAAATCGAAAAACCATTATTCTCGGACTTAAACAAGTAACCGTCTCGGAATAAACATGATCCGGATATAATGTTCATGCTCAACGCAGGCACCAAATAACAATTATTTAAGTATAAAACTAATCCCGATGGTAGATGAAGAGGTAGCGTGCCGACCGCGATCACATCAACCTTTGATCCATTTCCAACGCGCATCGTCACCTTGTTCTTCGCTAGTTTCCGTCTATTCTGCAACACCTGTTTCGAGTTATAAATATGAGCAATCGAACCAGTATCAAATACCCAGGCACTACTTCGACTACTAGTAAGATACACATCAATAACATGTATATCGGATATACATTTCTTTTTTATGTTGTCATTATTTATATCCGCCAAGTACTTAGGGCAATTCCGCTTCTAGTGACCTTTTCCCTTGGAGTAAAAGCACTCAGTATCAGGCTTAGTCCCATCCTTGGTCTTCTTCACCGGCGCGGTAGCTTTTTTACCGCCCTTCTTGAAGTTTCCCTTTTTCTTATGCTTGCCTTGCTTCTTGCAATTGGTTGTCGACCATCAACACTCGATGCTCTCTCTTGATCTCCACTTCTGTAGACTTCAACATAGGGAAGAGTTCTGGCAACGTCTTATCCATGCTGCATGGTGTAGTTCATCACAAAGTTCTTGTAACTAGCTTGGTGGTAGTGATTGGAGGACACGATGAATCCCTAATGCATTAGGAATTATTATGCCCAAGCTCTGGAGCTTATTAGCGTGCCCAGACATCTTAAGCACATGCTCACTGATGGAGCTGCCCTCTTCCATTTTGCAGTTAAAGAACTTTTCAGAAACTTCATAACTCTCAACTGCCGCGTGAGCCTCAAATATCATTTTGAGTTCACGGACAATATCATGTGGGTCAAAGTTCTCAAAACTCTTTTGAAGCTCCGATTCCAAACCATACAAGATAGCACATTGAACCGTGGAGTACTGATTCTTCCGAGTACGATAAAAAAAATTCTCGTCATCTGTAGAATCTTCTGCAGGTGGGTCACCCAGCGGTGCATCCAACACATAGGTCGACTGACCAGCATTGAGTACAATCCTCAAATTGCGGAACCAATCCATGAAGTTGCTTCCATTGTTTTTCAACTTTTATTTCTCTACGAACGCATTAAAATTGATGGTAGGGGCCGCCATTGATCTACAACATATTTGAAATAGTTGAGACTAAGTTTATGACAAATTGAGTTCTAATTAATAGTTAAATTAATCTAGGTGAACACCCACTCAAAACAACATCCCTCGCATTGTTTTAGTGATCACACAAACCAAATCCACCACATCAAAACCGATCATCACGAGAGAATGTAGCTTCAAAGGCGAAAAATCATCATGTTTATCATATCTACTATATGACTCATGCTTTACCTTTTGGTGATCTGTGTTCCGAGACTATAACACCTTGGTTCTGAAAAGACCGTGGCTTCTATGTGACATGCCAATCCCTGGATCGGTTCATTGGCCCACAATAGAATAAGATGAATAACATAGAAAAATATCCGTGTATCATGAATAACGAAGATCCAGAGTACCATTATTACAATAAAAGCTTAGCTCAAGGCTAGCTCAAATTATTCAGGTAGCAACATAAATAAAGTAAATCCTCCATTCTTCAAATTGCCCACAAGTGAACAAGTGTCGAGTGGAGTACCGTGGCCTATATCGATTACTCAGAATCGGAATAACCTGCAACATGAAACGTAGCAGCCCCGAAGGGTCAATACATGGAATGTATGCCAAGTAGAGCTAGTAAAGGAGACAATAGTACTAACATCTACATGCATATTTGGCAAGTGGAGCTGTGTCTGGCTTGCATTTGCAAATACCTTTGTCCTACTTTCATAAACAGTTTTTGATTTTCTTTGAAAAGATCCCAATTAAGTAAACCCAACAATATTCAAAACAATTAGGAAATTGGAATGAGCGAGAAACATGTCATGGAATCAATATCAAGCAACTCAGTTGTCCATAATCGGGGACACGGCTAATCGATTAGATTATACACCCTGCAGGGGTTAGTACACTTTACCCATGTGACTTGGCCAGCCCAGCTCGTACCATCACTCTCATTTTGGGTGATGATAGGGAGAAGTCCAAGAAGAGACTGTTCGGGAAGTAGCACCCCAATCCCGACGCGCACCGGTCCAACCTACCAAAATTCTACATCTCTGGATACGCGGGTTCGAGTTACCACAACCTACTAAGTCTAACCAACCGCCCATTCCATTATTGGCACATGGTTGTACACGTAAGCTACACAATAAAGAAGCCAATCATTCTCTCTTGATACCTGGGTGCCTTTCCGCAATGAAACCACCAAAAATTATCAATACCATCACATCCAGGAGATTCATTGATTAAGTTGTTTTAGTTTTCACAAACCAATACTTTTAGAAACAAGTCTCAATGATGTAACCCAACCCTCGTTCAACATAGCATGGCTAAGCACATCTACCAACGGTGGTTCATCTACAAGGAAAGCCCTACCATATAATAGGACATAGCATAGCGATAGTATCATCCTACACATGCATCTACAAAAATACACGACAATGCATTGAAAATAATAGGACGATATCATGAACAAAGTAGCATCTACTTGCCTTGGTTGTAGCGGTCGGAAGAACAATCCACACACGAGCAAGCGTTGCACTCGTCACAATCTACACGATACAATTGCAACCATAAACAAACCATCCACAAGCATATGCAACAAATATGATGCATGAAGGTATGCAAGGCAAGTGAATTAGTGCTACAGCTGCACCACATAATCCTATTCAATAATACTACTAATTGCATGCATAGAAAATAGTTTTAGCGCAAGGAAAACTATTACGCAAAAGGTAATGCTCAAAACTAGAGCTAGAACTCAAATAAATCACTACCGGTAGTATACTGTTTGTAAAGTCTTGGGAAAATTCTACCGCATAGGCATCGCTGATTAGAAACAGTACCAATTGGAATTACTCAAAAAGGAATTATAAAACTCCCGGAGTAATTAAAACACTGCAGAAGCCACTAGACAGTTTCTGCAGAAGTTTTTACTGTAAGCCTATCTTTTTAAATCACGATGAGATTCCTCTCGTTCCACTGAATCCAGGGACATATCATACGCAATTTTTGGAGCTACAGATCTTTTTCTACGAATTAATTACTCCAAAAAGGCCATTAACCTATTTGATTAAACTGTACGAAATCTTGCTGCAAAAGTCTGAACCAAAGGTACAGCAAGATTCTACACGGCTCACTGAATCTACACATATTTTATTTGCAATTTTTGGCCCAGCGGTTTAATTTCTACGCAATTTACAAGTTTCTACCAAAATCTGTCAACTAAAACGATTAACGAAATTAACCAGTCAACTGTGTCTGTTGACTGGTCAACGCGTCTGCTGACTGGGCGCTGACTGGGCGTTTGACTAGTCAACGCCTGAAACTCACCGGTCAACGGCTGATCTGAACCGCTGATCTAAAATCTAACAGTGGCTGCAGGCTTACCGGAGACAAACGGCGAAACGAACTCCGGACGGTGCGACGATCGGTTCCGGCGACGACGGTTACCTGCGCGAGAGAGACGGTCAGCGCGATTCGATGCGGTCAACGCGCGCGAGCGGGAGCGGCAGCAGCGCGGCGCGGCGCAGCGGGCAGGCGCGCGTGCGTGCAACAGCAGCGCGCAGCGCGACAGCAGCAAGCGGCGGCAGCAGCAGCGGCTGCAGGCGCTGGCGGCGGCGCTGCAGCGGCTCGGCGGCGGTGGCGGTGGGGTGCAGCGGCCGAGGGGAAGGGAGACGGCGGCGGCGGCTCGCGGCCAGGAGGCGGCGGCGGGGAGCGGCATTGAGGCGGGCAGGTGGGCACGGAAAACGAGGCGGGGCGGGCGCGGTTATCGAGGAGGGGCGGCGGCGGCTGGGTCCCTTTAAGTGGGGCCCTCTCGCGGGGTCCTACGCAGATTCGACGCGCAGTTGGAAAAGGACTCGGAAAAATCGGCCCGAAAATTGGCCCGTTTTTCCAACGTTTAATCAAACGGCCGTAACTTTTCCGCACGAGCTCCGAATCGGGCGATTCTTGCTCCTACGGTTTTGTAAAATCGAGGGGAACAATCTAGGGTCAGGGGTTGGGCGAAACCACCAGGATACAAGGGTGGACAGCGTAAGTCCTACTAAAGCCTCCCGCAGGAGCCTCGTAGTAGAATAAAATAGGGTTTTGAAAATAGCGTTTCGTCGATTCTTTTCAATCGACGGATTTGAATGGAAAGGCATGATGCAATGATATGAATGATATGCAGAACCAAATCTAAAATTTGGGATGTGACAAGACTAACCCCTTAAGATGAATCTCGTCCTCGAGATTCGGCGCGGCTAGCAAATAGGTGTGGGTAGTCCTCTCGGATATCATCCTCACGCTCCCAAGTGGCTTCCTCTTCGGTGTGGTGGCTCCACTGCACCTTGCAAAACCTGATCGTCTTGGTACGGGTAACCCTATCTGTTGTCTCCAGAATCTTGACCGGTTTCTCCTCATAGGTCAAATCATTCTCAAGCTGAACCTCCTCTAGCGGTACAGTGTCTCTCAATGGTGTATCCACCATCTCCGGATGGCACTTCTTCAGCTGGGATACGTGGAACACATTGTGAACAGCGGACAGAGCTTCTGGCAACTCCAACTGATAAGCGACTTCTCCTTTGCGTGCTAAGACCCGATACGGTCCAATAAATCGAGGTGCCATCTTACCCTTAATTCCAAATCTCTTGATTCCACGAAGTGGCGACACTCTGAGGTATGCTCTATCACCTATCTCATACACCACTTCCTTGCGCTTGGCGTCAGCGTAGCTCTTCTGCCTTGATTGTGCTACCTTCAGCCTGTCCCTAATCAAGGCGACCTTCTCCTCAGCATCTTTGATCAAATCAGGCCCAAACAACTGGCATTCTCCTACTCCATCCCATAGCAATGGTGTTCGGCACCGTTTCCCATATAGCACATCGAACGGTGACGTCTTGATGCTGGTTTGATAGCTGTTGTTGTAGGAAAAGTCAGCATACGGCAATTTCTCATCCCAACTAGAACCATGAGCCAAAGCACAAGCTCTTAGCATGTCCTCCAAAATCTGATTCACCCTCTCGGTCTGTCCGTCAGTCTGCGGGTGAAACACTGTGCTAAACTCCAACCTAGTACCGAGTGACTCGTGCAGCTGGCGCTAGAAGTGTGAGGTAAATTGGGTGCCTCTGTCAGATACAATACTCTTGGGAACTCCGTGTAGGCACACAATCCTGTCCATGTAGATCTTGGCCAACTTGGCACTCGTATAGGTTGTCTTTACCAGAATAAAGTGGGCTACCTTGGTCAAATGGTCGACCACTACCCAAATGGAGTCATATCCTGACCTGGTCCTGGGAAGTCCTGTGATAAAATCCATTCCCACTCTATCCCACTTCCAATCTGGCACGGGCAACGGCTGTAGCAGCCTTGCTGGCTTCTGGTGTTCCGCCTTCACTCGGCTGCACACATCGCATAGGGCAATATGCTTGGCGATATCTCCCTTCATGTTGTTCCACCAAAATCTGCTCTTCAAATCCATACACATCTTTGTGTTGCCCGGATGTATGGAGTATGGCGAGTTATGAGCCTCCTGCAGAATCAACTCCCTTATCTCCGGGTCGCTGGGCACACACAAACGGTCTCCATACCACAAGGTACCATGCTCATACTCGCGAATATCCTTTTCCCGATTCTCCTTCATCTTTTCCTTTATCTCCTCTATTTCCTTGTCTCCTACCTGAGCCTTCCTGATTCTGTCCTGAAGCGTTGGTTGGACTTCCATTGTTGCCAAGTATCCTTCAGATACTACCTCCAGTCTAAGGTCCTTGAATTGCTTGCACAAATCCTCAGGCAATTCACCAATTGTCAATCCATTGGCATAAACCTTCCGGCTCAGAGCATCTGCTACTACATTGGCCTTTCCTGGGTGGTACTGCAAATTCATATCATAGTCCTTGATAAGTTCCAACCATCTCCTTTGTCTCATGTTTAGTTCCTTCTGCGTGAATATGTACTTCAGGCTCTTGTGGTCGGTGTATACATCACAATGCTTTCCCAGTAGTGCCTCCATACCTTGAGCGCATGAACCACTGACGCTAATTCCAAGTCGTGTGTGGGGTAATTCCGCTCATGGTGCTTGAGTTGTCGCGAGGCATATGACACCACTCTCCCATCTTGCACCAGCACACTCCCAAGTCCCTGTCGAGAAGCATCACAGTACACTTGGAAATCCTTCTGAAGATCTGGTAAGCACAGAACAGGCGCGGTCACTAGTCGACGCTTCAGTTCCTGAAAGCTGGCTTCACATACGTCTGACCATTCAAACTTCCTCTCCTTCTTCAGAAGTTCTGTCATTGGCTTAGCAATCTTGGAAAAGTTTTCAATGAACCTCCTGTAATATCTAGCAAGTCCCAAAAAGCTCCGTATCTCTCCTGCATTCTTGGGCGCTTCCCATTCTGTCACTGCAGTCACTTTGCTTGGATCAACAGCGACTCCTTCTCCTGACACTACGTGTCCAAGAAATCCAACAGTGTTAAGCCAGAATTCACACTTGCTGAATTTGGCATACAGCTTGTGTTCCCTCAGCTTCTCCATAATCAGTCGCAGATGTTTCTCATGCTCAGCATCATCCTTGGAATATATCAGTATGTCATCAATAAACACCACCACGAACTTGTCCAAGTACTCCATAAATACCTTGTTCATCATGGTCATGAAATATGCCGGGGCATTCGTTAGTCCAAATGACATAATTGTATACTCATATAAACCATACCTAGTGGTGAAGGCGGTTTTTGGTACGTCCTCCTCCCGGATCTTCAATTGAAAGTAGCCTGAACGCAGATCAATCATGTTGAACACCTTCGCTCCTTCCAGTTGATCAAACAAATCATTTATGTTCGGCAGAGGGTACTTGTTCTTGATGGTTACTTCATTCAGCGAGCGATAGTCCACCACTAATCTCTTGTTGCTGTCTTTCTTCTCTACAAACAGAACAGGTGCTCCCCATGACGACGAACTAGGCTGAATGAATCCCTTTTCCAACTGCTCTTTCAGCTGCTTCTTCAATTCCTTCAGATCATCCACATCCATCTTATATGGTTTCTTTGCTATAGGTCCTGTTCCCGGCATCAGGTCGATAAGAAACTCTACTTCCCTGTCAGGTGGCATTCCTGGCAGCTCTTCCGGAAACACGTCGGGGTAATCCCTAATCACTGGCACAGTATCCATGCTAACCCCCTTAAGAGAATTCAACTTACACCTTCCTGGTCGTACAGCCGACTTGAATCTAATCCTCTTACCATCCAGGGTTTTGAGTGAAACAGCTCGCTGTGCACAATCTATGTGTCCCCCATGCATAGACATCCAATCCATACCCAGAATAACGTCTAATCCCTGTGATTCCAACACTACCAAATGTGCACTGAAGTTGTGTGTTCCAATCCTCGCAGTTAAATCGCGGCATCCCGCGCTAGCTATCATATCTCCTCCAGGTGAACTCACTCTAATAGACCTTTTCATAGACTCAGTAGGTAACTTATACTTATCCACAAATGCCCTTGATATGAATGAATGAGATGCACCAGTATCAAAAAGTATAAGTGCTGGGTAAGTGTTGATTGGAAACTTACCAATCACAAGGTCAGGCTCATCTGGAATCTCCTCCACATTCATGTGGTTTACTGTGGCCTTCTCGTTGTTGGTTGCCTTCAGTCCTTTCCTCTCCGGACAGTTGTCAGCATAGTGTCCCTTCTGTTTACACTTGAAGCACGTCACCTCACTCAGATCCTTCTTCACAAAGCTACGATCGCAGTTGCGGTCATGTCCACCGTGTCCTCCAGAGTGGTGAGAGTATCCTCCCTTGTGGCTGTGGTGGCTGCTCCTATGGTTGTCATGACGATGCCCATCGCCTCCTGAGTGGTGGCGGTCATGGCTCCCATGGTCACTCCCTCCATGCTTGGAGTATCCATCATATGAAGTGCGAGACTTGTGATGTGAACCAGAGTGGTGATTGTTACTCTTTCTCTTGCGGCTTTCCATCTACTTGTGCTTCCCTTCCAAGATCCTGGCCTTGTCCATAAGCTCCTGGAAAGTGGGGCAATAAACCACCAGTAGATGCACTGAAAGCTCATCACTGAGGCCATCCAGAAATCTCTCCCTCCTTTTTGCATCAGTGTCAACATCCTCAGGTGCATAACGGGACAGGTTGTTGAACTCCTCAATGTACTCGGCCACGGAGCGATTGGTTTGGCGCAAGTTGCGGAACTCCTTCCTCTTCAGGCTCAGAACTCCTGAAGACACGTGGTTGGTCCTGAAACCTTCCTCAAACATAGCCCAAGTCACGGTATCCAGCGGGTGGGTGATCTGGAAAGTGTCCCACCAAGAAGCGGCTGGTCCCTCCAGTAGGTGAGCAGCAAACATCACCTTCTCAGCATCAATGCATCCAACAGTTACCAGATCCTTGTTGACTGAATGCAACCAGTCGAGAGCAACCATTGGTTCAGTTGCAGTAGAGAACTTAGCTGGCCTTAACCTCAGAAATCTGGTGAGAGCATCTCCCTGAGGCTGATTGTTTCCATTGTTGTTGTTCTGGGCTGCCATGAACTGAGTCATCACTTGGGTTAGCTATGCCTGAGCTGCCATGAGTTGCTCCAACTCAGTGGGTTGACAGCGGGGAGGCATCTGTGGTTCAGCACAGGTAAGTTTAGAAAGAATCAACTACGATAATAGGATTCTACCCATGCATATGATCAAACAACGTCAAACAATAGCAGACAATCACAAGCAAGCAACACATCAACAAACAAGCGATCCAGCAACATCCCAGGGGTTATCCTAGCAGTATATACCTACTGAAATAGTTTTACAAGAGTTGGCAATGGTTAACTAAACAGTTGATCAACTAAACAGCAAAAAAAACAATCTGCCAGAACAGTCCAGCAGCGTTCGCGAATTTTTTCCGCCTGACTTAGACTCGTCAGAAAATTTAGATGATTTTTGCACATACAGTACAGAGAGTTTCGCATCAGCCCAATCTTTTTCAGATTTTTCCCAGTTCCAGAAAAATATGAAAAATCGTACAGTACCGCTGTATCAGCAGAAAAACTACAGCAAAAATAACACAGATAGTAACCAAACTTGCCATAACTCTTTCATAAAATTTTGCACAAATAATTCCCCGGATATTGGAGTACACAAATAAGCAACTAAACACTCTTAAACTAACAGCAACTAAGTTTCACAACGATCGAGACTAATCCTAACGAATTTGCCTAACATGGACTAATTGGTGGAATTCTATCTACTTCTTGAAGAGGTTGCGGTAGGTCCTTGCTGTCATGCGTTGACGCTTCGGTCCACGGTTCAACCATGGCGGCGGAGTGTACACCTCTCCTGAATCATCACTTGAGATCTCAAACTCCACCTCTTCTGGATCCTCCTCTTCTTCTTCACTCTTAGCTGCAACTGCAACAGCTTCATCTCCTCCACCATCATCGTCTCCATCATCATCATCCTCATCCTCATCATCATCATCGTTCCCACTGTCATCATCATCCCCATTGTTGCCATCATCTCCATTGTCATCATCAGAGGGTGGATTCAGCTGTGCCTGGAGAGCGGCAATCTGGGCTGTCATAGCTTCAATAGTTTGATCCCTTTCCTGGACGGTCCCTTGCACCTGTTGTATGTTCTGGGTGTTCTCCTGCACAGTATCATGAAGATGAGCTATGGTTTCATCTCTGGCTATCAGGGCATTCTCCAGAACTCCAACAGCTTCATGCAAGGTGTCAATCTCCTGTCCTTGGACCACCATACCATTGCTAGCAAAGTCTGCAATCTCCTTTACCATCATCACTTTCTCAGCTAGAGCTCCATTCTCCCTTTCCATGTCCTCTATGTGCCTCCGACGGGGCGGCATGTTGTTCCTATCACCCGGGGTAACCACAATGTGCCCATCTTCATCACGCCTCCCATAGTCACGGTAGGGTGAATCTGCTGGCAGTAGGTGTCGGACATTATGGCACTAGCGAGACAGGGCTTCATGTATGGCCAAGTTGATACCAAGTCCCCAGTTGCAGTATGTCTTGGTGTAGATCAAATGCACAGGGTTTGGCAAGGCGGCATCTCTGAATATGAAGGTAGTGATCTCCATGCATCCTCACCATATCCATAGGTGTACAGCCTTCTTCCCTTGACCATGGGCAGTGGCAATCCCAATGACTGCGAGAGCTGTGCTAACTGCCTTGCAAAGGGCCTTGGTGACTCCATGGTTGCATACTCAGTCCTGACTTCTCCCATCTATCAAGTATTAGGGGAATGTATGAGAATAGCATATGGTAAGAATTTACGAGGGTGAAAGGCATAAGATGAAAGACAGAGTTAATATAGGATTTAATAAATTTATGGCTTCCTAATCCAATCCTAGGTCACGATCCTACAGTCGACACACGGGCTCTGATACCATCCTGTAACACCTCGTTTCTGAAAAGACCGTGGCTTCTATGTGACATGCCAATCCCTGGATCGGTTCATTGGCCCACAATAGAATAAGATGAATAACATAGCAAAATATCCGTGTATCATGAATAACGAAGATCCAGAGTACCATTATTACAATAAAAGCTTAGCTCAAGGCTAGCTCAAATTATTCAGGTAGCAACATAAATAAAGTAAATCCTCCATTCTTCAAATTGCCCACAAGTGAACAAGTGCCGAGTGGAGTACCGTGGCCTATATCGATTACTCAGAATCGGAATAACCTACAACATGAAACGTAGCAGCCCCGAAGGTTCAATACATGGAATGTATGGCAAGTAGAGCTAGTAAAGGAGACAATAGTACTAACATCTACATGCATATTTGGCAAGTGGAGCTGTGTCTGGCTTGCATTTCCAAATACCTTTGTCCTACTTTCATAAACAGTTTTTGATTTTCTTTGAAAAGATCCCAATTAAGTAAACCCAACAATATTAAAAAACAATTAGGAAATTGGAATGAGCGAGAAACATGTCATGGAATCAATATCAAGCAACTCAGTTGTCCATAACCGGGGACACGGCTAATCGATTAGATTATACACCCTGCAGGGGTTAGTACACTTTACCCATGTGACTTGGCCAGCCCAGCTCGTACCATCACTCTCATTTTGGGTGATGATAGGGAGAAGTCCAAGAATAGACTGTTTGGGAAGTAGCACCCCAATCCCGACGCGCACCGGTCCAACCTACCAAAATTCTACATCTCTGGATACGCGGGTTCGAGTTACCACAACGTACTAAGTCCAACCAACCGCCCATTCCATTATTGGCACATGGTTGTACACGTAAGCTACACAATAAAGAAGCCAATCATTCTCTCTTGATACCTGGGTGCCTTTCCGCAATGAAACCACCAAAAATTATCAATACCATCACACCCAGGAGATTCATTGATTAAGTTGTTTTAGTTTTCACAAACCAATACTTTTAGAAACAAGTCTCAATGATGTAACCCAGCCCTCGTTCAACATAAAATGGCTAAGCACATCTACCAACGGTGGTTCATCTACAAGGAAAGCCCTACCACATAATAGGACATAGCATAGCGATAGTATCATCCTACACATGCATCTACAAAAATACACGACAATACATTGAAAATAGTAGGACAATATCATGAACAAAGTAGCATCTACTTGCCTTGGTTGTAGCGGTCGGAAGAACAATCCACACACGAGCAAGCGTTGCACTCGTCACAATCTACACGATACAATTGCAACCATAAACAAACCATCCACAAGCATATGCAACAAATATGATGCATGAAGGTATGCAAGGCAAGTGAATTAGTGCTACAGCTGCACCACATAATCCTATTCAATAATACTACTAATTGCATGCATGGAAAATAGTTTTAGCGCAAGGGAAACTATTACGCAAAAAGTAATGCTCAAAACTAGAGCTAGAACTCAAATAAATCACTACCGGTAGTATACTGTTTGTAAAGTCTTGGGAAAATTCTACCGCATAGGCATCACTGATTAGAAACAGTACCAATTGAAATTACTCAAAAAGGAATTATAAAACTCCCGGAGTAATTAAAACACTGCAGAAGCCACTAGATAGTTTCTGCAGAAGTTTTTACTGTAAGCCTATCTTCTTAAATCACGATGAGATTCCCCTCGTTCCACTCAATCCAGGGACATATCATACGCAATTTTTGGAGCTACAGATCTTTTTCTACGAATTAATTACTCCGAAAAGGCCATTAAACTATTTGATTAAACTGTACTAAATCTTGCTGCAAAAGTCTGAACCAAAGGTACAGCAAGATTCTACACAACTCACTGAATCTACACATATTTTATTTGCAATTTTTGGCCCAGCGGTTTAATTTCTACGCAATTTACAAGTTTCTATCGAAATCTGTCAACTAAAACGATTAACGAAATTAACCAGTCAACTGTGTCTGTTGACTGGTCAACGCGTCTGCTGACTGGGCGCTGACTGGGCATCTGACTAGTCAACGCCTGGAACTGACCGGTTAACGGCTGATCTGAACCACTGATCTGAAATCTAACGGTGGCTGCAGGCTTACCGGAGACAAACGGTGAAACGAACTCCGGACGGTGCGACGATCGGTTCCAGCGACGACGGTTACCTGCGCGAGAGAGACGGTCAGCGTGATTCGATGCGGTCAACGCGCGCGAGCGGCGGACAGTGTGCGCGCGGCGGGGGACAGCGCGAGGCGGCGTGCACGCGAGCGAGCGGCTCGGGACGCGCGCGTGCGCGTGCGTGCAGCAGCAGCGCGCAGCGCGGCAGCAGCAAGCGGCGGCAGCAGCAGCGGCTGCAGGCGCGGGCGGCGGCGCTGCAGCGGCTCGGCGGCGGTGGCGGCAGGCGGCGTCTCGGCTTCGGGGCTCACCTGATGGCGGCGGGGTGCGGCGGCCGAGGGGAAGGGCGACGGCGGCGGCGGCTCGCGGCCAGGAGGCGGCGGCGGGGAGCGGCGATCGAGGCGGGCAGGTGGGCACGGAAAACGAGGCGGGGGCGGGCGCAGTTATCGAGGAGGGGCGGCGGCGGCTGGGTCCCTTTAAGTGGGGCCCTCTCGCGGGGTCCTACGCGGATTCGGCGCGCAGTTGGAAAAGGACTCGGAAAAATCGGCCTGAAAATTGGCCCGTTTTTCCAACGTTTAATCAAACGGCCGTAACTTTTCTGCACGAGCTCCGAATCGGGCGATTCTTGCTCCTACGGTTTTGTAAAATCGAGGGGAACAATCTAGGGTCAGGGGTTGGACGAAACCATTAGGCTACAACGGTGGACAGCGTAAGTCCTACTAAAGCCTCCCGTAGGAGCCTCGTAGTAGAATAAAATAGGGTTTTGAAAATAGCGTTTCGTCGATTCTTTTCAATCGACGGATTTGAATGGAAAAGCATGATGCAATGATATGAATGATATGCAGAACCAAATCTAAAATTTGGGATGTGACAGAGACCATGTCTGTATATGCTAGGCTCATCAAGATCAAACCTTATCTTCCTCATTAGCAAATCTGGTCTGCTCCCGTTGTATACACTCGCAGAATCTAACACACCCGATCATCACGTGGTGCTTCGAAACAACGTGCTTTGGCAATGGTGCCTACTAAGTACGAACACTTTATAACTTGATATTTTGTGAGAGGGATCATCTTATAATGCTACAGTCGCAATCTAAGCAATACAAGATGCATCAAAGGATTAACATCACATGCAATTCAAGATTCTTGTGCCTTCAATCTCCATCTTCAAACACGAACATGATCTCCATCATCACCGGCGTGGCTTCAAGGTCAATGGAACCGCTCCATGGTTGTCATCCACAAGCATCAACTATTACAACTACTTTGAATAATAGACACGTAGGTCTTAACGAAATTAAAAGATAATCATAAGGCTCCTGCCGGTTGCCGACTTACAATAAGGAACATTGCATACATCATATATAATCACAATCATAACCATATCACATCATAGCACACCCCTGCAAAACAAAGTTAGACGCCTCTAATTTTCTTTACATATTTTACGTGGTTTGGGGATTTCAATAAGTGTCGTTCTAACTTACGAACAAGAACCACAACGTTGATACTAGTATTGTTAATCACCCGTTGTAAATTGAATCTTCACTATGTTGGGAGAAACAGGCACCCGCAAAGCCACTTATGCAATACAAGTTGCATGTCAAGCGTGGAGCATGTCTCATGAAAAATGTCATGTAAGGTTAGCCCAGGACGTTCATCCCACCATCCCGCAAGATGCAACGTACACAAGAAGCAATCAATAACAAAAGAATCAACGCCCACAATGACCATTGTGTTCTACTAGTGCAACAGATCTATATATAGATACGGCTCTGATACCACGGTAGTGTTTCGTAGCATGGAAAATAAAAAAATCCTACCGCATGAACACACACAAGCCAAGATCTATCTACTAGATTGTAGCAATGAGTCAATTAGAATACTCACCCTCGAAGATTCCAAAGCGGTTAACGAGAGCAGATTCTCGTGGGTGATGTAGTCATATACTTGCCAATCTCAATATCGCTTAGACGATCCTTTCGGCACTACGATCCGGCAACACTTCTGCAGTGGGTCACACGTTTGATACTCGATGAAGACCTTCCTCTCCCTTGTTTCAGCAAGTAGCGGAGGTTGTAGTTCTCTCCTCACGATTCCGGCAATACGACGGTGTGGTGTCAGAAGTAGAGGGAAGATCCCGCAGGGCATCGCCTAAGCCGGAGAGTGTTATGGTGTAGAATTTCCCGATGATATAGGGTTTAGAAGCCGGAGAGGAGGAGGCGTAGCCGGCGGTGGCGCGGAGGCGGAAGTAGGCGACGGCGGCGACTTGGAGGGTGGTGGTGGTGTGTGGAGGGGCAGCCCCTCCCCTCTATTTATGAGAGGGAGGGGCAGCTACGGAGAGGGAAGTTTGAATCCTACCCCAACTACCTCTCCTTATAGGTTTGTGGTGGAGGGAGAGAAGGATTCTCTTCTTCCTCCACCAGGAAACATTGTCCCAGTTTGACTTTTAAAACTTGCTTTTTGACTTACAATTTTGGAGTTTTCTTTTACTCTTTATTTGCACATCCCTTTGACCTAGGACATGATGCAACCATTCCACTTAGTAATGAAACATTCATGAACCCTTCCCCTTTTGGTCCGGTGAACCTTCTAGATCATTTCGGTGAAAACATCGGAATCATTCCCGAACTCTGGAATTGGACTTTCCTTATATGAATCTTATTCTCCGGACCATTCCGGATCTCCTTGTGATATCCCGGATCCCATCTGAGACACTGAACAACATTCGGTCTCCCTACTTATATTCCATATCTACTAAACAACATCGAATCCTTAAGTTTGTCTCCCTATGGTTCATGAATTATGCAGACATGACCGAGAATCTTCTCCGATCAATAACCAATAGAGGAATCTGGAAATTCATATGGTTCCCACATATTTCTGTGATTACTTTGCGATCAAATGAACCATTTACATATGATACCAATTTCCCTTTGTCTCGCGATATTTTACTTATCCGAGTGTCGTGGTATTGCCGACGAGTACGCCATGGAGGGGTCCTCACAGTGCGTGTTTAGAGACGTGGGGGAAGGCGGACGGTTGACAGGTACGAGGTAACACAGCTTACCCAGGTTCAGATCCTACAATGGTGGCGGAATCCTACTCCTGCTATAAATTACTATAATGGCAATACGCCGAGTTACAGAGATAGGTTCGCTGTGCGAGGTGTATGCTAATCTCTACTTGGTCGTCTGAAGTTGTCGTGCCCTAAAGGATCCCATAGGCCCGACATATATAGTCGCCAGGTCCTAGGGTTTCAGGGAAAGTCCTCGACGGACAAGTTACATAGTCCTACACCGTCTATTACTAGCTTGCATATCTTGTACTCCAAGGCTCCGGGTACTTCGGTGACTCCACCGTAGCCTTCCTTTATCCGGCAGGGGCCTCCCTTCTGGATCCATCTAACTGGGCTGCCCAGCAGGCCATGGGACATGCTACCAACTGTGGGCCACACGGGTTATCCGGATAGGAGACATGCTATGAGGATACCCATATAGCATATCCCCAACAGTAGCCCCCGGAGAACTCCGAGATCTTGCGTCGTCTTGCCTCTTCATGTGGAATGCTCCGTCTAGATGGATGTCGGCAAATCGTCAAGCAATATCTTGTAGTCCTCCCAAAGAACCCTGCAAGGTTTTCTCCGTCTTCAACTTGTAAGCCGGAGAATTGCTGAATCTTCCATCGTACTCTTCCGTAGCCGGACTGGATCCGTCCATACCAGAATCTTCTGATGTGATGGTTCATCTGCCTATGTCAGCTAGGGCGACGTAGACGTAGGACAGCAACGCCTCGTAACTCACACATGCAGAGAACGCAATCATGTCCACTTTTCCCGCGCGAGCGATATGAACCATTGGCGGCGACGGTTGTGACGGCGAAATTTCCACGCACATCCGCACACATGTTGTCTATGCGGCAACCGTCCGATCAAGTTGCACGATTCTCGATGCTGGAGATCATAAATAGTAACTGCGGTGGAAATTTTACTTTTCCCCTCATTCTCTCCTCGCATCATCTTCTTCCTCCAGCGAGCGCCACCTCGAGCTCTCCGTGCAACTTTGCAAAAAACCCTAACTCCCAATCTTGCCAGTCACCTCCAAACTCACGCAATGGCCAGCAACAGCTCTACTCCCTCGATGGCGGTGTCGGGCGAAGCCGCGGCGAAGCCGGCGAGCTCTGTCGTCGTGCCCCCACAGGGCCTGGTCATCCCCATCTCTGCGGTGGTGGAGACCACCCGCGGCGACCATAATCCAGCAGTGCTGGATCTGCTGGAGGAGGACAACGACTCCCACAAAGGCGATTGGCACGGTTCGGACATCATGGACCGCGACATCAAGGAGCTGATAGTCGAGGAGTACCTCCCCGCGATGGAGGGGCTCGCCTGGCGGGCGGCGCAGGCCGGCGAGGTCACACCTTCTCCCCAAGCCGGAGAAAAGGTGTACCTCAAAGCACAATTGGTACACGGCGTGTCCCTGCCCATCTCTAACTTCTTCCTTGCCGTCTTAAACCATTATCGAGTCCAGCCCCAAAACCTCTCTCCCAATAGTATCCTAGCGCTCAACAATTACGCGGCGCTTTGCGAGGGTTACCTAGGGATTAAGCCTAGGCTAGATCTCTTGGTGTATTTCTTCACCGTCAAGCACGAAGCCGGAGCCAGCAAGGATGAACTTGGAAATTGTGGCACATTGAGCTTCAAGATCCGTCCTGGACGGCGGTTCCCCGACAACGTCGGCCACCAGTCCTGTAAGAACTGGCAGCGTACTTACTTCTACGGCCCAGGTATATCTCTGGCCGGCCGAGAAGTAACGTACCCGGACTTCGAAAGAACGTGTAGACCAGAAAACTTAAGCTAACGCCCGTAGGAGGAATTTTCACAAGTGCAATCGCAAAACTTGTGCATAAAGGTTTTATATGATCCAAAAATGAACACTTAAAGGAGGTAAAAGACTCAGAAATATGAGTGAACCAGAGAGCTTTATTTCATTGATCATGTAAGAGGTACACAATTAGATAAAAAATGCTAAGTGTAAAAAGGACGTATCTGTGCTATGTTCCATGGCTGATCAAGCTCTGGGTAGTCATCATCCGGGTCACGTCGCTTACGCTTACGATCCTCGTTGGGTCTATCCTTAAGTTCATGATTGTCAACGAGGTAGTAAGACCCATTGAGTAGCGCCTTTCTTATGATGAACGGTCCTTCCCATGGCGGGGATAATTTGTGTGACTTCTCTTGCTTAAGTCAGAGAACCAAATCCCCCTCTTTAAACGAGGGATGCCGAACGCGGCGACTATTGTAGAGGTCCCAACCTTTAATAAGGTATAGATCCATGTGTTTACAATGCTAGTCCCTGGATCAATAGCTAGCATCCGCTGTTAAGATGTAATATCAAGAAACAAAGGTCATAATACAACTTTATAACCAGGAATAAAATAATTCATTACATCTTACATAACTCATTTGGCTATCTCATTACAATGCAGCAGAAATAACTATAGCATGGAGTCCTTCATCTTCAGAGTGCCACAAGCAATCATGTTGGTTGTAGACTTGTAATCCTAATCAACACACTTCACTAACATCAAACAAACCTGCAACATAATAAGTTACAGCCACAATGGTGAATACATTTGAATTGTATTGGCAAGTGATACTATGGTAGTATAGTGGAGTCTATCATCTATATGCATTTGGCTAGGTGGAGATTAGGCTTTCTTTGCTCAAAATAGATTTTCCTTATCATTTGAAAAACACTAAGTTTTTGTTTGACAAAATCACCCAAGGCATCTCCCAATAGAAATTGGTGATCCTTAAACCCTTGTTCAACCACAAGTTTTTAACTTAGAAATTGGGATGAGGAGATTCTTGATAGCTTCCATGCCTTGATGCTCAAATTGTCCTTTGCCAGGGACATGGCTAAGTACTTAGATTTTACACTCTGCAGAGGTGGTGCACTTTCCCTACAAGACTTGGTTTCACCAAGACAAGATCTTTCAGAAGCCTTCCCTTAGACCAGAATGGACGCGCTCCAACCTATCAAACCCCTACCACCAACTGTCCATTTGGCTAAGTTATTGCAACCTATATGATCCAGGCAGAGCCCATAATGCCAAGTGGCTGCATTTGAAGCTTCTCAACATTTGACATCTCAAATCTCTTTGTTCCTGGTTGGCATTCCACAAGTGAGATACACACGGTAAACCATAGAAATGGGCCTTGTGTAACCACTCAACCAAAAACCACAAGTATCTTTCAACCCAGGTGATTCATTCACTTAGTTGTTTTATTAAACAAAACACAAGTCCTTGACTTGGAAATATTCCATAGCATGAATATAATCCACCCTTGTTTTCTACTAGCTAAGATAAGCATGATAGTAGTAGGAATCTTAACTTAGGAAAATTCTACTAAGGTTTCATCTACTAGGATTTCCCATGGCATATTATACATAGCAAAAATTCCATGCGAGTCCTACTTAGAAATATCACTAATGCATAGTAAAAATAATGGGACAAAAGTATGAAGCATCACTTGCCTTTTTGGTAGATAATATAAGTTCACTCCTTGACCTTCCAATAGTCACACTCTTCAAATTCCACTACAATTCAATCAAGCAAGCAAATATTTAATCTATCATTCAAGCAAACATCACATAAAATAATAAAAACAAGGCAATGCATGCAAACATGCCAAAGATTGTTTTATTTGGAGAAGTGGTTTCTAATAGGTTATAAACATTTGAAAACACTTAATGTTCATTTACAAAAGTGGTAAAACCATTTGATATTAAGTTAGTGAAAAATGGCCACTTTAAATGATTTTTGTTTTGCTAGAAAGGATTTAAATCCAAAGAATATTTCTAGTGCTTACCAAATATATTTTAACACAAATGTTAGTATTTTCTGGTCAAGTGTTTAATATTAAAATCATTTGCAAGAGGTTTTACCTATAAAGCATTTTTATACCAAAACAATATTTTATGTTGTTGGAAATGCCTTTAGCAAAGTAATAATTTTTATGGGGTTCACCAAATATGTTTTTAAATCATAAAAATTTGTGTTTAGGGTCAGAGAGTTTAATTCAAATCCTTTCCCAAAGTTTTTTCTCGAAAAAGTATTTTTAAACATATAAACAACATTTTTATTTGACTAGAAATGTTCCAATTCAAAGATTTATTCTTTAACTTCAAAAAATATGTTTTTGAATCCACAAGTTGGTTTCTATGGTTAGTAGGTTCAAAACAATCCAATTGCCAAAGATTTTACCATAAAAATATTTCTACAATAAATTTTATATCCAAATTGTGCCTACACATGTTTCTGTAAAAACAAACAATTTAACAGAAGCAATTTACTAATCAAAGCACATGGTTGGAAAGTACTTGTTCTGCTGATTCCATTGATATAAAATTTATAAAATTTGGACGTGTGTACTAAAAGTTATGCAATTTGCAAGTTTGAACATCTATTAGAATAGTTTCTGTTTTTAAAACAAAAGGCTGGCCACGTGGCTGAATCTTATTCGCTGGTACCATTTCGTTTGGATCGAGCGATATAGACCGTAGGATTAAAAGACCCCTTCGAGTTATTTTCTATCGTAGCCGATGGATCGAGATCCTACGGCCGTTGATCAAATGACCAACAACTAGCGGCGCGCGGCAATGGTGAGCGGCGGCGTGCTTGGTCTACGGTGTTGCGATGGCTACTAGAAGCGAGGGCGAGAATGGGGAGGCTCACCAGGTTGCCGAGACGTGCTGAAGCTCAACGTGTCCACCTTTGACCGAGGGGCGCTCGAGGATGTTCGTAATTGATCGCTAGAGTTGTCGCAGCATCGGGCACGTACTGTTTGTTGATGGGGACGAGATCCTGGGGCACAAGAAGGCAAGGCAGCAGGTCAGAGAGGTGCGCACAGTCTCGCGGTTTGCAGGAATGCTCACCCGAACAAGAGGGGCGTTCGGGGTCGACGTCAGTAGCTCATCGGAGTGGAGGCAGACAGGGCGGGGTATTGTCGAGGTCGAAGTCAAGGCTACGGTGCTCGCACTGGCAAGCTGGTGCTACGGAGAGGTTCGCCAGGCGATGGGGAATGCGCTCGTGTGGTCGAGGGGGCGAGGGGCGACGGTATCTGGCCGGAATTGGAGAAGAGGCTCGTCGGAGGCCGCGGTGGTGCGAGCCAGAATGGGAGCAGCCTGGGGGCTCTGATGGATTGAGGTTTGAGGAAAAGGGAGGAAAGAGGGAGGGTTTTAATCCTGCGTGGTTGCGGGGAGGAATTATAGGCGCTACCAAACGAATTGAAGTCGCGGATTAAAGGCAGAAATGGCGACAGAATTTGGGGAAGAATGGGTCCGCTGGTAGGAACGACGAGCTGACAGTTGGGGTCGGCTAGTCAGCGAGAGAGAAAGGAAAGGTGGGGTCCAGTGGTCAGCGACTCTGCGGGTGTGTTTTCTGGTGAAAAATGATTCGGGGGAGGAAAAGAAGATGGGCTGTGCTGCTGGGCTGGACTGGGCCTGCTAGTGGGTTGGGTTTGATTCATTTTTTTGTACATAATGTTTTCCTTTTTCCTTCTCTATTTATATGATTTGGTTTTTATTCAAACAATTCAAACACTATTTGAATTCAAACATCTACCAAACTTTGTGTAGATTTTAATACTATTATTTGACATATTCTAAAGTCAAATTTAGAATAATACTTTTATTCTTTTTAGGGTCTATAATTTATTTTAAAATTAGACATTTGTCTTTATTTCAAATAGGATTTAAATATGTTTTAAAACTCTATTTGAAATCTAAATTTTACTAAACCTTTTTCAGTAGGTTTTATTTATACAAAAATAATTCACTTTGAATTATTATTTAAAATATTTTAATATGTTTTAATGTTCATTTTAAATTGGGAAAATGTCTTTACTTAATTGAAATTGGATAATAATAAATCGTCATAATTTTATTTAAATAATCCTTTACTCTTTTTATTAAACAAATTTTTTTTATTTTCTTTTAATTTGGCTCTTTTAAAATAGTCTTTATTTATTATTTCTTCGTTTGTCTTTTAAAATCCATATTTTTTTTATGTAAAGACCAAAACTTTGTGATTCCAATTTGTAAAATTTTATTTGATATTTGTTTGTCCTTTTAAATATCTTTAGGATTATTTGCTAACCATTTGGTATGGATTTTAGATAGGATCTTTATTAGCTTTGGAAATTCAATTTCCTTATCTTACTAAATTCATAAGATTTTATCTATGGCTCCAAATTAAGGGAAATCAATTTCTATGGTTTTATAATATTTTTATTTTTCATTCTTGATCATTTATAAATGTTTGTTGAAATTTTTTTATATGGATCAAATCCATGGTCTTAGAGATATCTTAGAAATGTTTTCCTTCCATTAGGGTTTTAGAGTTTTGGTTTATTTTCCAAGTGTTTAAATTTCAAGATGCATTTATGAAGAATGCATTTCACTCGATTTGAATTTAGTTGGATTCAAACTTTATTCAAAGTTTGTTCAAGATAGGTTTTTAAGTCTCCGTTTAGAAACAAAAGTTTCTTTTCACCCTAAATTTCAACAATTATTTATTTTGTTTATTTATTTTTCACATTTCAAAATTTGGAAAATTTTGGGGTGTGACAGGCTACCATCCTCAAAAGAAATCTTGTCCCGAGATTTCGGAAGGCTAGAGGTTAAAAGTTGGCTTCAAGGCAACTAGGGTACTACCATCCTTAAAAATTTCCAACTAGATTACATCTTGGCTTGCTTGGGGTCTTGATGAATCTTCTATGGACACTTGTTTGCATAATGGCCTAGCTCTTTGCATTTGAAACACAACAGTTGGCTATTATCCTTCTTCTTCTTTGGTATCAATTCCTCTTGTTTATTTCATTGGTTCTTTTCTTTTTCCGGGCAATCACTGGCATAGTGTACCATCTCTTTGCAATTGTAACATTGCAACTGGCTTATGTCCTTCTTCTTCTTTTTGGGTCTCTCCAAAGCTAGGAGTTCTCTAGTTCATGCTCTTCATAACTCACCTCAAAGTTGGGAAATCTTTCTCTCTTCTTGGGGCAGTTACTAGAGATATGACCTTCTTCTTCACAAGAGTAGCAACACTTTGTGGTCATTTTGGATTTGGCCTTATGATGCATGGTTCTGACTTTGCCTTCATCCTTTTTGGTAGAAGTTGTTCCCTTATGGAGGTTTCAAAACATTTGATGCATTCCATCTTGCTTCATTTGTTGGACTATAGAATAGATGGGGCATTGGATAGGGACATGATTATTTCCTTCACATAGGAAGCAAGTAGCTTGAGATGTGGGGCATTGATTAGTTGGATGTTTCTCTTCACAATTAGGGCATTGATCTTCATGCTCTTTGGAAGTGTGATCCATGTGTCCACAAATATTGCAAGCTGGAGTTCCTTCTATAATATCATCCTTGACATTGTTGTCACAAACTCCTTGAGAAGGGTTGTCTCCCATGTTGATCATTTGATTTGTCACGTTTTGCATCAATTGGGTTTGGGTTTCCAAAAACCTTTGCATGGTTGGGTCTAACTCATTGTTGTTGGCTAAAAACAGAGTTGTCACTTGGTGCAACTGGGTTTGGGTTACTATGAGTTCTCTCATGTTGATCTCTTGGTTGTTGTTGTAACCATCCTTGATGTTGCAGTTTCTTGGAGTAGTCATCTGTTTGGGTTGGATTGGGATTAGAATAGGCAAAGATTTCTAAGGAAATAATTGTAATCACACACATCACAATTCAAACAAGCAATGTGCAAGCAATCACAAGCAAACATTCCACTCAAACAACAAGTTTCAAGCACATTTTTAGGCAACAAAATATTTTTTCTACACCACATGAGTTGGTGTGTTTGATTTAAACTAAACATGGTGGTACAACTACATGGTTCACTTGAGATCATTCCATCCTTCTTAGTTTACTCCCCATGAACAAGATCATTGTATCTTTGGAGAAATTCTTGTATCTTGGTCACAAAACTTCAAAGGTGATGATGGTTCCTTCTAAGTTGTGTTTTCCTTAGTCTTTAGGTCTTGAGTAATATTTCTTGTCTCACTTGTAGTCCTTAGTGATATCCAAGTTGAAGTCCTTGGTGAAAATAAAGTTGAAGTGTTTGATGATGTTGAATTTGAAGTCATTTGAGTTGGTGAAGTCCTTTGCTCATGGTTGAGGCTTTGTCCATCAAGTTGAAATAGAAGAGATGTAGAATCAAAACCCAAAAAGGTTGAGAAAAGAGTTTACAAGATTGTTTGTAAATAAGTTTTTGGAACAAACACAACTCCTATTTTTCTAAGGGGTTTTGTCCAATCCTAGGGTCACAATCCTACAGGAAACACAGTGCTCTGATACCATCTGTAGAGGTCCCAACCTTTAATAAGGTAGAGATCCCTATGTTTACAATGCTAGTCCCTGGATCAATAGCTAGCATCCACAGTTAAGATGTAATATCAAGAAACAAAGGTCATAATACAACTTTATAACCAGGAATAAAATAATTCATTACATCTTACATAGATCATTTGGCTATCTCATTACAATGCAGCAGAAATAACTATAGCATGGAGTCCTTCATCTTCAAAGTGCCACAGGAAATCATGTTGGTTGTAGACTTGTAATCCTAATCAACACACTTCACTAACATCAAACAAACCTAAAACATAATAAGTTACAGCCACAAGGGTCAATACATTTGAATTGTATTGGCAGGTCATACTATGGTAGTATAGTGGAGTATATCATCTATATGCATTTGGCTAGGTGGATCTTAGTCTTGCTTTGCTCAAAATAGATTTTCCTTATCATTTGAAAAACACTAAGTTTTTGTTTGACAAAATCACCCAAGGCATCTCCCAATAGAAATTTGTGATCCTTAAACGCTTGTTCAACCACGAGTTTTTAACTTAGAAATTGGGATGAGGAGATTCTTGATAGCTTCCATGTCTTGATGCTCAAATTATTCTTTGCCAGGGACATGGCTAAGTACTTAAATTTTATACTCTGCAGAGGTGGTGCACTTTCCCCACAAGACTTGGTTTCACCAAGACAAGATATTTCAGAAGCCTTCCCTTAGACCAGAATGAATGCACTCCAACCTATCAAACCCCTACCACCAATTGTCCATTTGGCTAAGTTATTGCAACCTATATGATCCATGCAGAGCCCATAATGCCAAGTGGCTGCACTTGAAGCTTCTCAACATTTGACATTTCAAATCTCTTTGTTCCTCGGTGGCATTCCACAAGTGAGATACACAAGGTAAACCATAGAAATGGTCCTGGTGTAACCACTCAACCAAAAACCACCAAGCAAGTCCCTTTCCACCTAGGTGATTCATTCACCTAGTTGTTTTATTAAACAAAACACAAGTCCTTGACTTAGAAATATTCCATAGCATGAATATAATCCACCCTTGTTTTCTACTAGCTAAGGTAAGCTTGATAGTAGTAGGAATCTTAACTTAGGAAAATTCTACTAAGGTTTCATCTACTAGGATTTCCCATGGCATAGTTATACTTAGCAAAAATTCCATGCGAGTCCTACTTAGAAATATCACTAATGCATAGTGAAAATAATGGGACAAAAGTATGAAGCATCACTTGCCTTTTTGGTAGATAATATAAGTTCACTCCTTGATCTTGCAATAGTCACACTCTTCAAATTCCACTACAATTCAATCAAGCAAGCAAATATTTAATCTACCATTCAAGCAAACATCACATAAAATAATAAAACAAGCCAATGCATGCAAACATGCCAAAGATTGTTTTATTTGGAAAAGTGGTTTCTAATAGGTTATAAACATTTGAAAAGACCTATTGTTCATTTACAAAAGTGGTAAAACCATTTGATATTAAGTTAGTGAAAAATGGCCACTTTAAATCATTTTTGTTTTCCTAGAAAGGATTTAAATCCAAAGAATATTTCTAGTGCTTACCAAATATATTTTAACACAAATGTTAGTGTTTTGTGGTCAAGTGTTTAATATTAAAATAATTTGCAAAAGGTTTTACCTATAAAGCATTTTTATACCAAAACAATATTTTATGTTGTTGGAAATGCCCTTAGCTAAGTAATAATTTTTATGGGGTTCACCAAATATGTTTTTAAATCATAAAAATTAGTGTTTAGGGTCAGAGAGTTTAATTCAAATCATTTCCCAAAGTTTTTTCTCCAAAAAGTATTTTTAAACATATAAACAACATTTTTATTTGACTAGAAATGTTCCAATTCAAAGATTTATTCTTTAACTTCACAAAATATGTTTTTGAATCCACAAGTTGGTTTCTATGGTCAGTAGGTTCAAAACAAACCAATTGCCAAAGATTGTACCATAAAAATATTTCTAGAATAAATTTTATATCCAAATTGTGCCTACACATGTTTCTGTAAAAAAACAATTTAATAGAATAAATTTACTAAACAAAGCACATGGTTCGAAAGTACTTGTTCTGCTGATTCCATTGATATAAAATTTATAAAATTTGGACGTGTGGACTAAAAGTTATGCAATTTGCAAGTTTGAACATCTATTAGAATAGTTTCTGTTTTTAAAACAAAAGGCTGGCCACGTGGCTGAATCTTATTCATTGGTCCCGTTTCGTTTGGATCGAGCGATACAGACCGTAGGATTAAAAGAGATCTGTGTGGTTCAGATCATCACATACCCCTTCGAGTTATGTTCTATCGTAGCCGATGGATCAAGATCCTACAGCCGTTGATCAAATGACCAACAACTGGCGGCGCACGGCAACGGTGAGCGGCGGCGCGCTCGGTCTACGGCATTGCGATGGCTACTAGAAGTGAGGGAGGGAATGCGGAGGCTCACCAGTTTCGCCGAGACGTGCTGAAGCTCAACGTGTCCACCTTTGGCCGAGGGGCGCTCGAGGATGTTCGTAATTGCTCGCCGGAGTTGCGGGCACATACTGTTTGTTGACGGGGACGAGCTCCTGGGGTGCAAGAAGGCAAGGCAGCAGGTCAGAGAGGTGCGCACAGTCTCGCGGTTTGCAGGAATGCTCACCAGAACAAGAGGGGCGTTCGGGGTCGACGTCAGTAGCTCATCGGAGTGGAGGCAGACGCCGGCGGGGTATTGTCGAGGTCGAAGTCGAGGCTATGGTGCTCGCGCTAGCAAGCTAGTGCTACGGAGAAGTTCACCAGGCGATGAGGAATGCGCTCGTGTGGTCGAGGGGGCGAGGGGCGACAGTATCTGGCAGGAATTGGACAAGAGGCTCGTCGGAGTCCGCGGTGGTGCGAGCTAGAATGGGAGCAGCCTGGGGGCTCTGATGGATTGAGGTTTGAGGAAAAGGGAGGAACGAGGGAGGGTTTTAATCCTGCGTGGTTGCGGGGAGGAATTATAGGTGCTATCAAACGAATTGAAGTCGCGGATTAAAGGCAGAAATGGCGACAGAATTTGGGGAAGAACGGGTCCGCGGGTAGGAACGACGAGCTGACAGGTGGGGTCGGCTAGTCAGCGAGAGAGAGAGAAAGGAAAGGTGGGGTCCAGTGGTCAGCGACTCTATGGGTGTGTTTTCTGGTGAAAAAAGATTTGGGGGAGGAAAAGAAGATGGGCTGCGCTGCTGGGCTGAACTGGGCCTGCTAGTGGGTTGGGTTTGATTCATTTTTTTTGTACAAAATGTTTTTTTCCATTTCTATTTATATGATTTGGTTTTTATTCAAACAATTCAAACACTATTTGAATTCAAACTTCTACCAAACTTTGTGTAGATTTTAATACTGTTATTTAACATATTCTAAAGTCAAATTTAGAATAATACTTTATTCTTTTTAGGGTCTATTATTTATTTTAAAATTATACATTTGTCTTTATTTCAAATAGGATTTAAATATGTTTTAAAACTCTATTTGAAATCTAAATTTTACTAAACCTTTTTCAGTAGGTTTTATTTATACAAAAATAATTCACTTTGAATTATTATTTAAAATATTTTAATATGTTTTAATGTTCATTTTAAATTGGGAAAATGTCTTTACTTAATTGAAATTGGATAATAATAAATCCTCATGAGTTTATTTAAATAATCCTTTACTCTTTTTATTAAATAAAAAATGTTTTTTTATTTGCTTTTAATTTGGCTCTTTTAAAATAGTCCTTATTTATTATTTCTTCCTTTGTCTTTTAAAATCCATATCTTTTTATTTAAAGACCAAAACTTGGTGATTCCAATTTGTAAAATTTTATTTGATATTTGTTTGTCCTTTTAAATCTCTTTAGGATTATTTGCTAACCATTTGGTATGGATTTTAGATAGGAGCTTTATTAGCTTTGGAAATTCAATTTCCATATCTTACTAAATTGATAAGATTTTATCTATGGCTCCAAATTAAGGGAAATCAATTTCTATGGTTTTATAATATTTCTATTTTTCATTCTTGATCATTTATAAATGTTTGTTGACAAATTTTTATATGGATCAAATCCATGGTCTTAAAGATATCTTGGAAATGTTTTTCTTCCATTAGGGTTTTAGAGTTTTGGTTTATTTTCCAAGTGTTTAAATTTCAAGATGCATTTATGAAGAATGCATTTGAATTTAGTTGGATTAAAACTTTATTCAAAGTTTGTTCAAGATGGGTTTTTATGTCTCTGTTTAGAAACAAAAGTTTCTTTTCACCCTAAATTTCAACAATTATTTATTTTGTTTATTTATTTTTCACATTTCAAAATTTGGAAAATTTTGGGGTGTGACAGGCTACCATCCTTAAAAGAAATCTTGTCCCGAGATTTCGGAAGGCTAGAGGTTACAAGTTGGCTTCAAGGCAACTAGGGTACTACCATCCTTGGCTTGCTTGGGGTCTTGATGAATCTTCTCTGGACACTTGTTTGCATAATGGACTAGCTCTTTGCATTTGAAACACATCAGTTGGCTATTATCCTTCTTCTTCTTTGGTATAAATTCCTCTTGTTTATTTCCGTGGTTCTTTTCCTTTTTTGGGCAATCACTGGCATAGTGTCCCATCTCTTTGCAATTGTAACATTGCAACTGGCTTATGTCCTTCTTCTTCTTTTGGGTCTCTCCAAAGCTAGGAGTTCTTCTAGTTCATGCTCTTCATAACTCCCCACAAAGGTGGGAAATCTTTCTCTCTTCTTGGGGCAGTTACTAGAGATATGACCTTGTTCTTCACAAGAGTAGCAACACTTTGTGGTCATTTTGGATTTGGCCTTATGATGCATGGTTCTGACTTTGCCTTCATCCTTTTTGGTAGAAATTGTTCCCTTATGGAGGTTTCCAAACATTTGATGCATTCCATCTTGCTTCATTTGTTGGACTATAGAATAGATGGGGCATTGGATAGGGACATGATTATTTCCTTCAGATAGGAAGCAAGTAGCTTGAGATGTGGGGCATTGATTAGTTGGATTTTTCTCTTCACAATTAGGGCATTGATCTTCATGCTCTTTGGAAGTGTGATCCATGTGTCCACAAATATTGCAAGCTTGAGTTCCTTCTATAATATCATCCTTGACATTATTGTTATCACAAACTCATTGGGAAGGGTTGTCTCCCATGTTGATCATTTGATTTGTCACCTTTTGCATCAATTGGGTTTGGGTTTCCAAAAACCTTTGCATGGTTGGGTCTAACTCATTGTTGTTGGCTAAAAACTGAGTTGTCACTTGGTGCAACTGGGCTTGGGTTACTATGAGTTCTCTCATGTTGATCTCTTGGTTGTTGTTGTCACCATCCTTGATGTTGGAGTTTCTTGGAGTAGTCATCTGTTTGGATTGGATTGGGATTAGAATAGGCAAAGATTTCAAAGGAAATAATTCTAATCACACACATCACAATTCAGACAAGCAATGTGCAAGCAAACATTCCACTCAAACAACAAGTTTCAAGCACATTTTTAGGCAACAAAATATTTTTGTTACACCACATGAGTTGGTGTGTTTGATTTAAACTAAACATGGTGGTCCAACTACATGGTTCACTTGAGATCATTCCATCCTTCTTAGTTTACTCCCCATGAACAAGATCAGTGTATCTTTTGAGAAATTCTTGTATCTTGGTCACAAAACTTCAAAGGTGATGATGGTTCCTTCTAAGTTGTGTTTTCCTTAGTCTTCAGGTCTTGAGTAATATTTCTTGTCTCACTTGTAGTCCTTAGTGATATCCAACTTGAAGTCCTTGGTGAAAATAAAGTTGAAGTCTTTGATGATGTTGAAGTTGAAGTCATTTAAGTTGGTGAAGTCCTTTTCTCATGGTTGAGGCTTTGTCCATCAAGGTAAAATAGAAGAGATGTAGAATCAAAACCCAAAAAGGTTGAGAAAAGAGTTTACAAGATTGTTTGTAAATAAGTTTTTGGAACAAACATAACTCCTATTTTTCTAAGGGGTTTTGTACAATCCTAGGGTTACAATCCTACAGGCAAGACAGTTCTCTGATACCATCTGTAGAGGTCCCAACCTTTAATAAGGTACAGATCCCTGTGTTTACAATGCTAGTCCCTGGATCAATAGCTAGCATCTACAGTTAAGATGTAATATCAAGAAACAAAGGTCATAATGCAACTTTATAAACAGGAATAAAATAATTCATTACATCTTACATAGGTCATTTGGCAATCTCATTACAATGCAGCAGAAATAACTATAGCATGGAGTCCTTCATCTTCAAAGTGCCACAGGCAATCATGTTGGTTGTATACTTGTAATCCTAATCAACACACTTCACTAACATTAAACAAACCTGAAACATAATAAGTTACAGACACAAGGGTCAATACATTTGAAAAACACTAAGTTTTTGTTTGACAAAATCACCCAAGGCATCTCCCAATAGAAATTGGTGATCCTAAAAACCTTGTTCAACCACAAGTTTTTAACTTACAAATTGGGATGAGGAGATTCTTGATAGCTTCCATGTCTTGATGCTCAAATTGTCCTTTGCCAGGGACATGGCTAAGTACTTAAACACAAATTGTCCTTCTCCAAAAAGTATTTTTAAACATATAAACAACATTTTTATTTGACTAGAAATGTTCCAATTCAAAGATTTATTCTTTAACTTCACAAAATATGTTTTTTAATCCAAAAGTTGGTTTCTATGGTCAGTAGGTTCAAAACAATCCAATTGCCAAAGATTTTGACATAAAAATATTTCTAGAATAAATTTTATATCCAAATTGTTGAAGGGTTTTGCAGCATAGTAAATCAAAATTTTCTACGGATGCGAACAGGAAAAGCCAAGATCTAATCTAGGATATGCAAACAATGAGAGGGATAGATGAGATCTGCATACCCTTGAAGAAATCACACAACGGAACGATCAACAGAACGTCGGTGATGTAGTCGTACTAGCCTTCTCCTCCTCGCGATCCGATCTGATCCAACGCCGCAAGTGGCGACGCCTCCAAGAGATGCACACGTACGGCACCTCGACGTCTCCTCCTTCCTCGGTCCAGCAAGTGGGGTGGAGATATAGATTGGATCTACAACACAACGGCGTGGTGCAAAGGTGGAGAGTTTCTGCGGCAGGGCTTCGCCTACGCGTAGTCGGGAGAGAGAGAGGAGAGGGCAGCAGTATGGCGGCTAGAGTGTTTAGGGTGTGGGAGGAGGGTGAGCCCCTGCCCTCTTTATATAGAGGGCTGGATGGCTTCCCTTGCCCCTCCTCCAAGCCCTAGGGCCGGCGGCCACAAGGGTGGAGTGGGGGGAAAGTTCCCCCCCTTCTAGAAGCTCTCCCTAGGGTTTCCCTTAGGGCTTGGCCGGCTAGGCCTATGGGGCCTTGTGCCCCTGGCCCAATGCGGCCAGGACACTCCCTCGTAGGCCCACGCCCCCCTCCGACAAGTGGGGCCACGTTGGTCCCACTCTAGAAGCTTCTAGAACCTTCCCGTACAATACCGAACATTCCGAAACAATTCCGAAATCCAAAAACTGCTTTCCCTTATATGAATCTTATTCTCCGGACCATTCCGGAACCTCTCGTGATGTCCTGGATCTCATCCGAGACTCCGAACAAAAACTCATAAACCAATTATCCATTCTATCCTAGCGTCGAAGCAAGTTAAGTGTGTGACCCTATAGGTTCGAGAATATGCAGACATGATCTTCTATCAATAATCAACAACGGGGTCTGGAAACCCATATTGACTCCCACATATTAATCGATGATCATATCGAATGAACCACGATGCCAGGATTCAATTAATCCCATATATATATATTCCCTTCGTCACGCGATATTTTACTTTCCCGAGATTCGATCGTTGGTATCGGCATACCTAGTTCAATCTCGTTCACAGCAAGTACTTTACTCGTTCCGTCATCCGATATCACTTTGTGATTAACTCCTTAATCACGTGCTTGCAAGCGGTGTTGATATCGATTACCGAGTGGGCCCGAAGTATATCTCTCCGACTTGGGAGGGACAAATCCCATCTCGATACATACAACCCAACAAGAACTTTCCGATCACCTGAGAGACACCTTTATGATCACGCTCTCATAGGATGACGTTTGATGACCTCAAAGCTTTCTTCCGATACCAGGGAGTTGCATTATATCATGGTCTAAGGAATACAATATTTGACATAAGAAAAAGCTTCGCAAAGATGAACACGATGACACGATCTAATTGCTCTGCTTTATTTGGGTCAGTCCATCATATCATTCTCCCAATGACATGATCTCATTATTAATTGACAACTCATGTCTAAGGTTAGGAAACCTTAACCATCATTAATCAATAAGCTAGTCCATAGATGCGTACTAGGGACACGGTGTTGTTCATAAACCACACAAATATCAAAGTTTCCGCTTAATACAATTCTAGCATGGAATATAAACTTTATCATGAACAAGAATTATAATAATAACATCTCTGTTATTGCCTCTAGGGCATAATTCCAATAGTCTCCCACTTGCACTAGAGTCAATAATTTAGTTTACATATGGCAACAATCTAACACCCATGGCACTAAGGTGATGATCATGTTTTTCTCGTGGAAGAGGTTTAGTCAACGGATCTGCGACATTCAGATCCATATGTACTTTGCTAATCTTCAGATCTCCATCTGTTATATAATCTCGAATTATATGAAACTTGCGGTTGATATGCTTGGTCTTTGGATGATATCTTGGTTCCTTAGCCAGTGCTATGGCGCCAGTGTTGTCACACAATATCTCCAGTGGGTCCAAGGCACTTGGAACCACACCAAGCTCAGTGATGAAGTTCCTGATCCAAACTCCTTCACTTGACGCTTCTGCAGCAGCTGTATTCCGCTTCTACTGTAGATCCCGCGATCACGCTTTGCTTGCAGCTTCTCCAGCTCACAGATCCTCCATTCAAAATATAAACGTATCCTGTCTGAGATTTAGAATCATCCTTGTCGGTGTCGAAACTAGCGTCGACGTAACCTTTTACGACGAGCTGCTCATCACCTCCATAGACCAAGAACATTTCTTTAGTCCTATTAAATACTTAGGATGTTCTTCACGGCTGTCCAGTGTTCCACTCCTGGATCACTTTGGTATCTGCTCGTCAAACTAAGAGCATTGGACACATCCGGTCTAGTACACAGCATGGCATACATGATAGAACCTATGGCCGAGGCATAAGGCACTTTGCTCATAGCTTCTCTATCGTTTACCGTAGCTGGACACTGAGCCTTGCTCAATATCTTACCTGACAACATAGGCACTGAACCTTTCTTTGCCTTATCCATTCTGAACCTTTTTAGAACTTTGTCTAGGTATGTACTTTGTCTTAAAGCTATTAGGCATCTTTGTCTATCTCTATAGATTTTGATTCCTAATATATAAGCAGCTTCTCCTAGGTCTTTCATTGAAAAACATTTTTTTCAAATAACTCTTCACATCGTTAAGCATATCAATTTCATTTCCAATAATCAATATGTCATCCACATATAGTACTAAAAATGTCACTGAGCTCCCACTCACTTTCTTGTAGATACAAGCTTCGTAGCAATTTGGAACAAATCCAAAGCTCTTGATCACTTGATCAAAACGAAGGTCTAACTCCGAGATGCTTGCTTCAGTCCATAATGGAACGCTGAAGTTTGCATACCTTATCAGCATCCTTAGGATTGACAAAACCTTCGGGTTGCATCATATACAACTCTTCATCAATGTTGCCATTGAGGAACGCAGTCTTGACATCCATCTGCCATATTTCATAATCATGAAACGCAGCAATTGCTAATAAAATCCGAATGGACTTAAACATCGCTACGGGAGAGAAAGTCTGATCATAGTCAACACCTTGAACTTGTCGAAAACCTTTCACAACAAGCCGTGCTTTATAGACAGTAACATTACCATCCGCGTCCGTTTTCTTCTTGAAAATCCATTTGCACTCAATGGCCTTTCGGTCACTAGGAGGGTCCACCAAAGTCCATACTTGGTTTTCGCTCATGGATCCCAATTCAGATTTCATGGCCTCTAGACATTTCTCAGAGTCTGGGCTCATCATTGCTTCCTCATAGTTCGCAGGTTCACTGTTGTCTACCAACAAGACAATTAAGACAGGGTTGCCGTACCACTCAGGAGGGGCACGTGACCTTGTTGACCTGCGACGTTCAGTAGTAGCATCATCCGAAGCTTCATGATCCTCGTCATTAGCTTCCTCTATTGTTGGTGCAGACGGCACTAGAACAATTTCAGGTGCTGCGCTACTCTCCAACTCAAGAGAAGGTTCAATAACCTCGTCTAGCTCTATTTTCCACCCACTCACTTCTTTCGAGAGAAACTCCTTCTCAAGAAAGGATCCGTTCTTTGCAACAAACACTTTGCCTTCGGATATGTGATAGAAGGTATACCCAATAGTTTCCTTAGGGTATCCTATGAAGACGCATTTCTCCGCTTTGGGTTCGATATTGTCCGGCATCAACTTCTTGACGTAAGCCTCGCATCCCCAAACTTTAAGAAACGACAACTTAGGTTTAGCACCAAACCACAGTTCATACGGTGTCGTCTCAACGGATTTAGATGGTGCCCTATTTTAAGTGAATGCAGCAGTTTCTAATGCATAACCCCAAAATGATAACAGCAAATCTGTAAGAGACATCATTGATCGCACCATATGTAATAGAGTTCGATTCCGGCATTCAGACACACCATTGCGCTGTGGTGTTCCGGCTGGCGTGAGTTGCGAAATGATTCCACTTGCTTTAAGATGCGTCAGAAAATCATAACTCAAATAGTCACCTCCACAATCAGATCGAAAATCATAACTTGCATCTCTTAGCCTCAATGTTATGGATGTGTGTTTCATTGCTCTCGAGATTCAGAAGAAATAAACCATTCATAGCAGGTGCATGACCATAAAAGATGTTACTCATATAAATAGAACAACCGTTATTCTCCGATTTAAATGAATAACCGTCTTGCAATAAACACGATCCAGATATGATGTGCATTCTCAACGCAGGCACATAATAACATTTATTAAGGTTTAAAACTAATCCCAAAGGTAAAACTAAGGAGAGTCTGCCGACGGCCATCACATCAACTCTTGATCCGTTGCCAACGCGCATCGTCACCTCATCCCTTGCTAGCCGCCATCTATTCTGTAGCTCTTGTTTCGAGTTACAAATATTAGCAACTAAACCAGTATCAAATACCCAAGCACTACAACGAGCGCTAGTAAGGTAAACATCAATAACATGTATATCAAATATACCTTTAATGGTGCCAGCCTTCTTGTCCGCTAAGTACTTCAGACAGTTGCGCTTCCAGTGACCCGTGTCCTTGCAATAGAAGCACTCAGTGTCCAGCTTAGGTCCAGACTTGAGCTTCTTCTCAACAGGGGCAACGCGCTTGCCTCTGCCTTTCTTGAAGGACTTCTTTGCACCCTTACCTTTCTTAAAGCTGGGGGGCTTGTTGACGATCAATACATGATTATCTTTCTTGATGTCCACCTCCGCAGCTTTCAGCTTAGCGAAGAGCTCAGTGATCGTATCAGTGGAACCAATCTGATTATGAGTAACTACAAAACCTTTGTAGCTAGGAGGGAGTGATTGCAGAACTCTGTCAATCTTGAGCTCTTCTAGAATCTTGCAGTCCAGTTGCTCAAGACATTGAGTGTAGCCCGGCATCTTAATGGCGTGCTCACTAACGGAACTCCCTTCCTCCATCTTGCATTTGAAGAATTTCTCAGAGATCTCATATCTCTCAGAACGGGCCTGAGTCTGAAACATGGTTTTCAGTTCCTCAAGAATCTCAAAGGGCCCGGCGAACTCCTCAAAACGATTTTGAAGGTCCAATTCCATAGCAAACAACATGGTGCTCTTAATCACACCATAATCATCCTTGCGCGACTAATAAACATCTTTTTCATCAGCCGGCGCATCTACAGCAGGGGTGTCACCTAGCGCTTTCTCAAGGACATAGTCCTTTTGTCCGCCAGCGAGAATGATTCTCAGATTGTGGAACCAGTTGGTGAAGTTAGACCCATTGTTCTTAAGCTTTTCTTTCTCAGCAAAAACGTTGAAGTTTAAGTTGGACTTAGCCATTTGATCTACAAAATTTTCAAGTACAATTTAGACTATGTTCATGATAACTAGTTCAACTTAATTAAATTACTAGATGAACTCCCACTAAATTCAACATCCCTCAAGTTGTTTAGTGAACATGATCCAAATTCACCACACCTAATCCGATCTTCACGAGAAGAGATGTTGTTTCAATGGTGGACAACAAAGTGTCGATCATATCATTCATATGACTCATGCTTAACCTTTCGGTTCGTGTGTTCCGAGGCCATGTCTATACATGCTAGGCTCGTCAAGGTAAACCCAAGTATTTCCGCATGTGCAAAACTGGCTTGCGCCCGTTGTATGTGAACGTAGAGTTTATAGCACCCGATCATCACGTGGTGCTTGAACACGACGAACTTTCGCAACGGTGCATACATGGGGAGAACACAGTTTTATCTTGATCTTTAAGTGAGGAATCATCTTATAATGCTACCGTCACGATCTAAGAATAATAAGATACATAAAAGGATAAACATCACATGCATATAATTTTATGTGACATGGTATAGACAATCTCCACGCAATGATCTCCATATTGTGCGTGCCAGCATGATCTCCATCACTCCACCATGATTGCCTCCACCACGAATAGCAACTACAACTATTGCTAACTACTTAGCGATAAAGTAAAGCTATTACATGGCGTATAAGAAGTTGACACACAGGTCATACACAATTATAAAGACAACCATATGTCTCCTTCCGGTTGTGTACTCATCGACATGAAAGTCGTGAAATATTACAAAACATGATCATTGCATACAACATACACATCACATCTTGGGCCATACCATATCACAGAATCACTCCCTGCAAAAACAAGTTCGACACCTCTACTTTATTGTTGCATGTTTTACGTGGCTTATGGGAGTAACAAGCTAAGAACGATTCTTACCTACGGAAAGCCACAACGGCGACATTATGGTTGCCAACATCCCGTGTAAATCCCATGACAACTATAGTGAGAGAAACTGGCATCCACCAGCCACATGTGTGGAACAAGCCACACATCAAGTGCGGAGCCGGTCTCACGAATGAGGTCGCGTAAAGTTGGCCTGGACCGCTTCGATCTCACTATCCCACGTCATAAGAAGTACACAACAAGAGGCTTGCAATAGAAAAGATCAACGCCCGCAACAAGCATGTTGTGTTCTACTCGTGAAACACATCTACGCATAGATCTAGCTCTGATACCACTGAAGGGTTTCGCAGCATAGTAGATCAAAATTTTCTAAGGATGCGAACAGGAAAATCCAAGATCTAATCTAGGAGATGCAAACAACGAGAGGGATAGATGAGATCTTCATACCCTTGAAGAAATTGCATACCGGAACGTTCAACAGAACGTGGTTGATGTAGTCGTACTAACCTTCTCCTCCTCGCGATCCGATCCGATCCAACGCCGCAAGTGGCGACGCCTCTGAGATATGGACACGTACGGCACCTCGACGTCTCCTCCTTCTTCGGTCCAGCAAGTGGGGTGGAGAGATAGATTGGATCTACAACACGACGGCGTGGTGCAAAGGTGGAGAGTTTCTGCGGCAGGGCTTCGCCTACGCGCAGTCGGGAGAGAGAGGAGAGGGCAGCAGTATGGCGGCTAGGGGTTTAGGGTGTGGGAGGAGGGTGCGCCCCTGCCCTCTTTATATAGAGGGCTGGCCGGCTGCCCTTGCCCCTCCTCCAAGACCTAGGGCCGGCGGCCACATGGGTGGAGTGGGGGGCAAGTTCCCCCCCCCTTCTAGAAGCTCTCCCTAGGGCTTCCATTAGGGCTTGGCCGACTGGGCCTATGGGGCCTTGTGACCCTGGCCCAATGCGGCCAGAGCACTCCCTCGTAGGCCCACGCGCCCTCCGACAAGTGGGGCCACGTTGGTCCCACTCTGGAAGCTTCTAGAACTTTCCGGTACAATACCGAACATTCCAAAACAATTTCGAAATCCAAAAACTGCTTTCCCTTATATGAATCTTATTCTCCGGACCATTCCAAAACCTCTCGTGACGTCCTGGATCTCATCCAAGACTCCGAAGAAAACTCATAAACCAATTATCCATTCTATCCTAGCGTCGAAGCACGTTAAGTGTGTGACCCTACGGGTTCGAGAATATGCAGACATGATCTTCTATCAATAATCAACAGTGGGGTCTGGAAACCCATATTGACTCCCACATATTCATCGATGATCATATCGGATGAACCATGATGCCAGGATTCAATTATTCCCATATATATATTCCCTTCGTCACGCGATATTTTACTTGCCCGAGATTCGATCGTTGGTATCGGCATACCTAGTTCAATCTCGTTCACAGCAAGTACTTTACTCATTCCGTAATCCGATATCACTTTGTGATTAACTCCTTAATCACGTGCTTGCAAGCGGTGTTGATATCGATTACCGAGTGGGCCCGAAGTATATCTCTCCGACTTGGGAGGGACAAATCTCATATCGATACATACAACCCAATTAGTACTTTTCGATCACCTGAGAGACACCTTTATGATCACCCTCTCATAGGATGACGTTTGATGACCTCAAAGCTTTCTTTCGATACCAGGGAGTTTCATTATCTCATGGTCTAAGGAATACAATATTTGACATAAGAAAAAGCTTCGCAATGATGAACACGATGACACGATCTAATTGCTCTGCTTGATTTGGGTCAGTCCATCATATCATTCTCCCAATGACATGATCTCATTATTAATTGACAACTCATGTCTATGGTTAGGAAACCTTAACCATCATTAATCAATAAGCTAGTCCATAGAGGCGTACTAGGGACACGGTGTTGTTCATAAACCACACAAGTATCAAAGTTTCCGCTTAATACAATTCTAGCATGGAATATAAACTTTATCATGAACAAGAATTATAATAATAACATCTTTATTATTGCCTCTAGGGCATAATTCCAACAATTGTGCCTACACATGTTTCTATAAAAACAAACAATTTGACAGAAGCAATTTACTAAACAAAGCACATGGTTGGAAAGTACTTGTTCTGCTGATTCCATCGATATAAAATTTGGACGTGTGGATTAAAAGTTATGCAATTTGTAAGTTTGAACATCTATTAGAATAGTTTCTGTTTTAAAACAAAAGGCTAGCCACGTGGCTGAATCTTATTCGCTGGTACCATTTTCTTTGGATCGAGCGATACAGACCGTAGGATTAAAAGAGATCTGTGTGGTTCAGATCATCGCATACCCTTTCGAGTTATGTTCTATCGTAGCCGATGGATCAAGATCCTACGACCGTTGATCAAACGACCAACAACTGGCGGCGCGCGGCGATGGTGAGCGGCGGCGTGCTCGGTCTATGGTGTTGCGATGGCTACTGGAAGCGAGGGAGAGAATGGGTAGGCTCACCAGGTTAGCCCAGACGTGCTGAAGCTCAATGTGTCCACCTTTGGCCGAGGGGCGCTCCAGGATGTTTTAATCCTGCGTGGTTGCGGGGAGGAATTATAGGCGCTATCAAACGAATTGAAGTCGCGGATTAAAGGCAGAAACGGCGACAGAATTTGGGGAAGAACGGGTCCACGGGTAGGAACGACGAGCTGACAGGTGGGGTCGGCTAGTCAGTGAGAGACAGAAAGAAAAGGTGGGGTCCAGTGGTCAGCAACTCTGCGGGTGTCTTTTCTGGTGAAAAAAGATTCGGGGGAGGAAAAGAAGATGGGCTGCGCTGCTGGGCTAGACTGGGCCTGCTAGTGGGTTGGGTTCAATTCATTTTTTTTGTACAAAATGTTTTTCTTTTTCCTTTTCTATTTATCTGATTTGGTTTTTATTCAAACAATATTTGAATTCAAACTTCTACCAAACTTTGTGTAGACTTTAATACTGTTATTTAACATATTCTAAAGTCAAATTTAGAATAATTCTTTTATTCTTTTTAGGGTCTATTATTTATTTTATAATTAGACATTTGTCTTTATTTCAAATAGGATTTAAATATGTTTTAAAACTCTATTTGAAATATAAATTTTACTAAACCTTTTTCAGTAGGTTTTATTTATACAAAAATAATTCACTTTGAATTACTATTTAAAATATTTTAATATGTTTTAATGTTCATTTTAAATTGGGAAAATGTCTTTACTTAATTGAAATTGGATAATAATAAATACTCATGATTTTATTTAAATAATCCTTTACTCTTTTTATGAAACAAAACATATTTTTTTATTTGCTTTTCATTTGGCTCTTTTAAAATAGTCCTTATTTATTATTTCTTCCTTTGTCTTTTAAAATCCATATTTTTTATTTAATTTTTATTTGTCTTTTAAAATTGTATTTGATATTTGTTTGTCCTTTTAAATCTCTTTAGGATTATTTGCTCACCATTTGGTATGGATTTTAGATAGGAGCTTTATTAGCTTTGGAAATTAAATTTCCTTATCTTACTAAATTCATAAGATTTTATCTATGGCTCCAAATTAAGGGAAATCAATTTCTATGGTTTTATAATATTTTGATTTGTCATTCTTTATCATTTATAAATGTTTGTTGACAAATTTTTTTATGGATCAAATCCATGGTCTTAGAGATATCTTGGAAATGTTTTCCTTCCATTAGGGTATTAGAGTTTTGGTTTATTTTCCAAATGTTTAAATTTCAAGATGCATTTATGAAGAATGCATTTCACTCGATTTGAATTTAGTTGGATTCAAACTTTATTCAAAGTTTGTTCAAGATGGGTTTTTAGTCTCCATTTAGAAACAAAAGTTACTTTTCACCCTGAATTTCAACAATTATTTATTTTGTTTATTTACTTTTCACATTTCCAAATTTGGAAAATTTTGGGATGTGACAACTATGGTAGCTGCATAGCTTCTGCTGGTAGATGGCGGATCTTTGTCATGCCAAAACGTGCTCCTCCTCGAGAAGGTCCACATCTAGGCGTCTGGATTGTTCAGCATCATCTTGGTCGTAGGCGGCGACTCTTGGTGCATCGTGAAGTATGTCGGAAGGTAGGATGGCTTCTACTCCATATACCATGAAGTAAGGGGTGTAGCCGGTGGATCTGTTGTGTGTAGTTTGTAAACTCGACAACACAGATGGCAATTCTTTCGCCCAGGCTCCAGCTGGTCTATGTAGCGGTGCCTCAAGACGTGGCTTGATTCCTTGTATAATTAATCCATTGGCTCGCTCAACCTGACCATTGGATTGTGGATGTGCCACAGATGCAAGGTCAAGTCGGATGCCCTTCTCCCAACAATAAGCCTCCACTTCTCCGAGTGACAAGTTGTTGACGTTGTCGGTGATAATGCTATGTGGGAGACCAAATATCACCACTATATCCCGGACAAACCTGAAGGCAGTTGCCCCATCAAGCTTTCTAATGGGTTTAGCTTCTATCCATTTAGTGAATTTATCAACTGCTACAAGCAGATGCGTAAACCCACATGGTGTCGTCTGTAACGGTCCCACCATGTCTAGCCCCCAGACTGCAAACGACCAAGTTATTAGTATTGTTTGCAATTCTCCAGCAGGAACATGTGGTTGTCGGGCATAATACTGGCATCCCATGTATGTCTCAACCAGCTTGTCATCGTCCGCCTTAGCGGTCAGCCAGTAGAATCCTTGTCGGAAGGCTTTCGTGACCAACGATCGAGGAGCGGCGTGATGCCCGCAATCTCCGAGATGGATTTCGCGTAGGATTTCAATACCTTCTAGCTGGGAAACACACTTTAGGTATACACCAGTAGTGCTCCTTTTGTAGAGTTGTCCATTGATTATGGTATAACCCTTTGCTCATCGTACTATTTGCCATCTTTCGACCTTGTCGTCGGGCAAAGTTCCGTGTTCGAGATATTCCATGAACGGTTTTGTCCAAGCCGGAGGGACCTTTACCACCATGTGGACGAAAGATTCAGCGCTATCCGGGTTGTTTATGTCAGCTCCCTTCACGGATGGTGTTTGTAGATGCTCTAGAAAAACTCCTGGCGGAATTCGTTTGCGCCCTGATCCAAGCTTAGATAGCAGATCAACCGCCTCGTTGTGCTCCCTAGGTACATACTTGACTTCGTAGCCCAAGAAGCTCTTGGCTATCTCGTCCAATTCGTCTCGATATGCCGCCATCGTAGGGTTCCGCGCATTCCAGGTGCCAGCCACCTGCTTGGTAACCAAGTGGGAATCTCCACAGAAAACTATGCGCTTGATGCCAATATCCTTGGCTACGCGTAATCCATGAATGAGTGCTTCATACTCTGCCATGTTGTTCGTAGCCTTGAAGTGGATTTGCAGAACGTAGTGTAGCTTGTCGCTAGTTGGTGACTATAGCAATACACCAGCCCCCGAGCCGTTGAGCAGCTTTTATCCGTCAAAGTGCATCACCTAGTACTCTGGTTCATGCAACGGAGTAGCATCTAGCATCTCCGTCCAATCCACAATAAAATCCACCAAGGCTTGTGACTTGATGGCGCCGCGTCTCTTGTAGGTGATCTCGAAGGCGGCAAGTTCAATGCCCCACTTCACGACCCTTCCCGTAGCGTCGCTGTTGTTGATAATGCCGGACAATGGAGTCTTGCTCATCACTATGATTGGGTGCTCCTAAAAGTAATGCCTCAGCTTTCGAGAAGCAAGGAATACTCCATAAGCTATCTTCTCGTAGTGTGGGTAACGCTGCTTGGACTCCGTCAAGACCTCGCTCACATAGTAAACTGGTCGTTGAACTCCGTGCTCATAGCCTGGTTCCTTCCGGTCTACCACGACGACGATGCTGATTACCCGGTTGGTTGCCGCCATGTAGACTAACATGGGCTCTCCAGGCTCGGGTGCTACAAGGATGGGCGCTGAGGAAAGCATCTCCTTGAGCTGCTTCAATGCTGCATCTGCTTCGTCCGTCCACGTAAATTTGTCCGCCTTCTTCAGCAACTTGTACAGCGGCAGAGCCTTCTCTCCAAGTCGGCTGACGAACCGACTAACTTCTGCAACACGACCTGTTAGTCGTTGAATGTCCTTTAGGCATGTCAGACGATTTATGTTTAAGATGGCCTTGATTTCTCCGGGTTGACATCGATTCCACGCTGGGAAACGATGAAGCCCAACAATTTGCCGGCTAGAACCCCTAAGACGCACTTCTTAGGGTTACGCATCATGTTGTATTTCTGGAGATTATCAAAGGTTTCTTTTAAGTCGGAGATTAAGTCATTTGACTTTTTAGACATCACCGCGCTATCGTCCACATAGGCGTGAACGTTCCGACCAATCTGGTCGTGAAGGCAATGTTGCATTGTCCGCTGGTACGTGTCAACACCCGGATTTTTAATCCCAGATGCCTGTTATGCCATCCATCGCAATCCCAGGATTACCATTTTTGCGAGACATAACAGATTTGGATATCACAGTACATCATCCATTACAAACCATACATAAGGTTTTACACAAATAAGGATCTCATGATCCAGTTCTTAATACAACTCAAGGAGCGGAATAACGTAATAATAAAGGTAGCATAGGCAAAGCTCCATCTTCGGTGTCACAGGCAATGCTGACGATGGGAGATGATCCTAGTTGTCGTAACCTTCCTGCGGTCCATCATCCTGGTACTCCTCTTCATAGTCTGGTCATGGGAAAAGCCAGGGACAAAGCCATGAGTACTCTTTAAGTACTCGCAATCTAAAACTAACAAGTTAAGGGTTTTTTGTATTAGGACACTAAACTTTAGGGTTGTTTTGCAAAAAGCCAGATTTACCTCTACTAAGTTCAGAAGAAAACAAAGCTAGTTGAAATTTTATAACGCCTGAGTGGGAACTTGAATTTCATATCACAACCCTGTTGTGGTCAAGTCAAAGTCTCAATTCATTTCACAACTCATTTTGAAACATCTGACGAGGGAACAGTATGGCCACTCCAACTGTCCATAACCATGGACGCGGCTATTCGAATAGTTTGACACTCTACAGAGATTGTACACTTTCACCACAACATTCGATACATCCGTTAGAAACAAATCCTGAATTCACCATACTCAGTATGCGGATAATCAATCCTAACCTTTCAATTACACGCCCTAGTATAGGCACCTCTCCTGTGAGTTTGGCCTCCCAACCATGACCAACTGTCATCTTGGGTACTGCACAGGTGGACAATCTTCACAAGGTAGCCTCAGCTTAGACCTTGGCCGTGAGAGAACCCACACTAAGGTATATAAGTTTCCAGTCAAGCCCTACCCATGTTTCGGGTATTGTGGTTGTACGGTAAAATTGGAATGGTATCGCATCCAGACAACCATTAGTTTTATAAAGGGCTAAGGCTCATGCCTCAACATTTTCATCATCAAAATCATCTGGTGTTCGGAAACACATGTCAAAACATTTCAGTAGAATGACTCATCATTCCAAGGTTTTCATAACCATTTTCACCAAGTATTCCCATCTACAGTTGATCAAGTTTTATGCTTAGCACTAGCATCTACAAGTGGGGTTAAATACTAATGAGGGGTGGTAAACAAGTGGAGATTAATTAAGTTCTATCTCATGCCTTGGGATGACATCAAGATTATCTAGCTTAGGACAAATTTAATGCTCTTTATGCAACCTTTAATTATCTTCCTAGAATCTACAAGTCACTTAAGTAAACTCTAAGAGAAAGCTTTGATAAAGAATAAAGTATAAATCTTGCAAGTAAAACTAGGATTGGGTATCATCAAATGTGTCCAACCAAGCATGCTTAGTGCATTGCATGGGTTATCTAACTTTCATAATTGCAAGTGTTAGCTTGCAAGGTTTTAATTATTGGCTTGCATAAGTATCAGTATAAGCTTGCTAAGTTGCAAGTGTTAGCTTGCAAGGTTTCAAGCATTGGCTTGCATAAGTATCAGTATAAGCTTGCTAAGTTGCAAGTGTTAGCTTGCCTTGTGCAGAGTAGTGGTTGGAGTTCTCCTCGGCTTCTTCTTCGTAGTACCCTCCTTCCTCCTCGTATCCTTGGTCGGTACTAGCGTCTATAAATAAATACGAGGTACACAATCACCAAACAATACTTAACTATTTTCAATCATCATACAAAGGTGTACTATAGGTGATCTAGCATCATCACTAACCTTACAAGATTAAAGCTTTTGTCTTATTTATTTTATTTTTAGAAAAGTAATTTCTACTCATTGAAAAATTCTTAAGATTTAATATTCTCCAACTAAAACATGGGATCATGTTGACACATGTCATCACCACATATTTCAGTACATGGGAATGTGATTTAAAGTGGTGTTACAATTTAGTAAGGTTTAACATTTTTATTTTAAATAATTAAAGTGACCAGAAATGCCTATGTGGCATTATTTTATTACTTGAACATTATTTTTGTAAATAAACCCATATGTTTTTATATATTCTGAAAGATATGCTCAAATGTGGTTTTTGAGAGTTGGAATCAACTCAAAAGATATTATGGTTGAATTTTGAAAAATGTTTGAATGCTAAAAAGCTTCTGACTTGATATTTTTACCAAGGTTGATCTACAGATCCAAATGATTTGAATCCAACGGGCTTGGATTAAGCATTCCAGTACCTTTCCAACAAAATTAGTTTCATGCATTTTGGTTCACTATATCGAGCTGGGTTGATTTTTGAATATAGGTACATAACTGAGTTTGAATTAAAATAGAAAAAACTAAATTCAAACGGTTGGGCTGCGCAGGAAAGGTTAATGGGCCGGCCCGGTGTCACGCCATGGCGCGGGGCTCAGCTGACAGGGGGGTTCCACCAGTCAGTGGCTCATAACACGTGAAGCGGTACGGGCTATGTGGTTCGTTGGATTAGAAGGAAGATCGACGGCTAGGGATCGTCATCGACGATGAACATGTCACCGGCGAGCTCGAACCCTAGCGGCTCAGTGGGGGTGCATAGGGGGCATACCAGGGCTCCAGCAACGACGGCGAGGCGGGCAAGCGAACGAGTGGTCGACGACGATCTCAGCGATGGTCGAGGCAGCTCCAGGGGTGGTCGAAATCAACTGCTCCCTTCTTCTCCAGAGGCGTCCTACTCCGGTGCAATTCCGGCGAGCTGCTGCTTCTCATGCTCCGGCTAGAGGGTGGAATGATCAGTGAGGTGATGGGAGTGGAATGGTGTGCTTCAAACGGCTGGGGGTGGCCTCCTTTTATAAGCTCGACGGCGAGGCCGAGAGGGATGGGACGGCAACGGTGGCGACATGAATACAGGCGGCTAGCGGCATGGTTGAGGTAGCGGACGACGTGCTGCCTCCTGGCAATGCTCTAGGACTTGAATGCGCTCTTAGGGGCGGTGGCAAACGGTCGGGAACTTGCGGTGCTCTGAGCGGTACCGACGGCGAACTCCGTGGCGCGCGGTAGCTACGGGGTACGGGCGAGGAAACGATCATGTCTAGTGGTCTCCTGGGACAGTGGGGTCATGCTGGCAGGCGGCAAGGGCTCGAGGTGGTCGGGTTGAGTGGGAACGGTGCATCCACGGTGGTGCGCATCAGCATGGTTGACAGCGGCGCGGGCATGGCGTTCCTGGCTGTTCTTGTCTCTGTCTTTGAGCTAGGGCTGGTCGAGAGGGGGCAGTGAGGTGCTGGCTACCTCCCAGACAAGTTTGGCAAGTCTAGGGTTGCTGCTAGCTGGTCGGCGACAATGGGGTGGCATGGTGAGGCTCGGCCTGGTCACCATTGATGGCAAGGCAAGCTCACAGTGGTGCTAGATGTTTACAAATGAGCTAGATGATCTACTAAAGACTAGTTGCAAACAGAGAGGGAACAAGTTAGGCCAAATTTACTGCACACTATAGTGTTTGTGATTTGTTGGATTTGAATCTGCAAGCTGTTTGATGAAATGGCCGCAAGAAACTTACTTTTGAATTTTGAAAAAAAAATGGTGGGTGTGCTAGGCATGTGTTGAGGATTCTGTGGGTGCTTCGGTTTTGAAAATTGAACTTGTTTGGGTGGTTTTTGAAATAGTGGGGTCTTCCCATGTGAGATAGATTCAATTTTAAACTATCATTTAAACTGAGCATTTGAATGTTTTTGGAAGACCACAAAATGGGCCTTGGTACCTTATTATGAGTACTAACAAGGGGTGCAAAGATCCACAAATGTTTCTGTTAAGTTTTGAAAACTAGAGATAGCCAAAGTAGGCATGAGAGTTAATTTGGCAAAAATGACCATTCACTTCATTTGTTTATTTGGAGTTGTTTGTCTTTGGGAAAAGTTTTGGGATTGTTTAGATGATGTTTATTTCACCTAAGAATCATTTTACAAGCAAAGAAACACAGAACCATGGCAATTCAAAAGTATCCAAATTTTGAATACACACACATATGAATGCTTTCATATTTTTAGTTGGAAAAGTTTTTGTTAACCCTAATTTTGATGATTAGAGTTGGATATCCAAGTTTAATATTTTTGGGATGTTACAGTACGTAGCACCTGCGTTTTTCATCCCAAAGGGCATCGTCACATAGCAAAACGTGACGTATGGGGTAGTGAACGAAGTGGCCAACTGGTCCGACTTCCTCATCTTGATCTGGTGGTATCCTATGTATGCATCGAGAAAACACAAAGTTTCCAAGCCAGCCGTCGAGTCAATGACTTGGTCAATGCGAGGCAAAGAAGATAGATGTTTGGGGCAAGCCTTGTTCAAGCCGGTGTAATCAACGCACATTCTTAATTGTTTGGTTCTCTTTTTGGGGACAAGTACAGGATTGGCCACCCATCGGGTGTGAAGGACTTCTCGGATAAATCTAGCCTTAAGTAAACTAGCTATCTCTTTGCCAATTGCGCGTCTCTTCTCGTCTCTGAAGCGTCGTAGAGGTTGTTTCACTGGTTTGCATTTTGGATCAATGTTTAAGCTATGCTCGGCAAGTTCCCCAGGTACACCTTTCATGTCAGCAGGTTGCCAGGCAAAAATGTCCCTATTCTCACGGAGGAACTCGACGAGCGCGCTTTCCTAATTGGGATCTAGGTTCGTTCGAATGGCGGTGGTCTTGGAGGCATCACCTACCACAAGTTCCACTGGCTTGGTCTCAATGGCGGCCTTGAATGCAGGAGCGGAGTCGAAGATCTGCTTCTTCGACGCGGGCATCTCTGAGTCATCGACCTTGCTCTGCATCTCTTTGAATTTTTCACTATAGAGGACAGCTTCCGCGAAGGCTTCTTCATTAATCTCATAGTCCCTTTCCTTGATAAAGCTTCCGGATACGGTGATGACACCGTTTGGTCCGGGTATCTTGAGTTTGTTGTAGACGAAGCATGGCTTAGCCATGAAGGTGTGGAATATGTCGCGGCCGAATATAACGTGGTACACGCTCTTGAAGGGGACCACCTCAAAGGTCATGCGCTCTTGGCGGTAATTATTAACATCGCCAAAGGCAACCTTGTAAGGTTCCCAACCTTTAAATAAGGTAGAGATCCTTGTGTTTACAATGCTAGTCCCTGGATCAATAGCTAGCATCCACAGTTAAGATGTAATATCAAGAAACAAAGGTCATAATACAACTTTATAACCAGGAATAAAATAATTCATTACATCTTACATAGCTCATTTGACTATTACATTACATTGCAGCAGAATATCTGTAAGCATGGGGTCCTTCATCTTCAAAGTGCCACAGGCAGACATGTTGGTTGTAGACTTGTAATCCTAATCATTAAACTTCACTAATATCAAACAAACCTTCAACATAACAAGTTACAGCCACAAGGGTCAATACATTTGAATTGTATTGGCAAGTGATACTATGGTAGTATAGTGGAGTCTATCATCTATATGCATTTGGCTAAGTGGAGCTTAGGCTTGCATTGCTCAAAAATAGATTTTCCCTATCATTTGAAAACACTAAGTTTTTGCTTTGACAAAATCACCCAAGGCATCTCCCAATAGAAATTGGTGATCCTTTCAACCCTTGTTCAACCACAAGTTTTTAACTTAGAAATTTGGATGATGAGATTCTTGATAGCTTCCATGTCTTGATGCTCAAATTGTCCTTTGCCAGGGACATGGCTAAGTACTTAGCTTTTCACTCTGCAGAGGTGGTGCACTTTCCCCACAAGACTTGGTTTCACCAAGACAAGATCTTTCAGAAGCCTTCCCTTAGACCAGAATGGACGCGTTCCAACCTATCATCCCCTACCACCAACTGTCCATTTGGCTATGTTATTTCAACCTATATGATCCAGGCAGAGCCCATATTGCCAAGTGGCTACACTTGAAGCTTCTCAACATTTGACATCTCAAATCTCTTTGTTCCTGGGTGGCCATCCACAAGTGAGATACACAAGGTTCACCAGTCCCCTGGCCTTGTGTAACCACTCAACACAAACCATTCCTTCCATTCCACCCAGGTAATTCATTCACTTAGTTGTTTTATTAAACAAAACTCGAGTCGTCAGATTTAGAAATTTTCCATAGCATGAATATATATTCCACCCTTGTTTTCTACTAGCTAAGCTAAGCATGCTGGTAGTAGGAATCTTAACTTAGGAAATTTCTACTAAGGTTTCATCTACTAGGATTTCCCATGGCATAGTTTACACTTAGCAAAATTCCATGCAAGTCCTACTTAGAAATATCACTAATGCATAGTGAAAATAATGGGACAAAAGTGTGTAGCATCACTTGCCTTTTTGGTAGAGAGTATAAGTTCACTCCTTGATCTTTGCAATGTTCACTCACTTCAAATCACTACCAATTCAATCAAGCAAACAATATTTCAATCTACCATTCAAGCAATTCATCACATAAAATGATAAAATCAAAGTAATGCATGCAAGCATGCAATAGGTTGTTTTATTTGTAAAAGTGGCTTCTAGTAGGTTGTAAACATTTGGAAACACCTATTGGTCATTTTATAAAGTGGCAAAGTCATTTGCATAGGTTTCACTTTATAAACCCTTTTTAAAACAAGGTATCATTTTATGTGGTGTAAAAATGTTTTCAATAAGGCATTAATCTATAGGGTTCACAAAATATGTTTTCAAACCATAAAATCTTGTGTTTAGGGTCAGAGAGTTTATTTCCAAAACATGTCTCAAAGGTTTTCTTCCAAAACCATTTTTTAATAATTAAACCATATTTTTATTTGACTAGAAATGGTTTTAAATCAAAGATTCATTCTTTTGTTTCTCCAAATACATTTTTGAATCCACAATTTGTTTCCTATGGTCAGTAGGTTCAAAACACATCATTTTCCAAAGATTTTATCCTCAAAAACATTTTGGAATAAATTTTATAACCTAAACAAGCATACATAAGTTTCTGCAAAAACAAACATTTTACTAGAAGCTTTTTACTAAACAAAGTGCATGGTTGGCTAGGGCTTGTTTTTATTAATCCATTGATTTAAAGTTTGCAAATTTTGGACGTGTAGATTTAAAGTTATGGAATTTACAAAATCACATATCTAATAGATCAAATCTGTTTTAATTCAAATCAACAGAGCCACGTGTCTTAATTATATTCGCCCATACCTCTTCGGTTGGATCGTGCGATGGAAGCCGTTAGATTTAAGTCATATCGCACGACGCACAGGTGCTACTTACCCTTTCGTCTAGCTTCTATCCTAGCCACTGGATCCTAATCGCACGGCACCTAGCACACTTGCCAGAGACGGGCGGCGCTGGCTGCGGCAGGTGGCGGCGGCGTGTCTGGCCACGGCGGAGCTGGTGCTAGAGGAAGCGAGGAAGAGGTTGGCGAGGCTTACCAGGCTCGTAGAGACTTGCTGAATCTCGAGGTGGGGTCGGCTACTCGAGGGGCGCACGGGGTTGCTGTTAATCGCTCGTCGCAGAAGCTGCGGGTGACGGTGCTCTTGGCTTGTCGTTGCTGGCGACATTTAGGACCACGCTAGGACAAGTTAGGAGCTGCGTTAGCTGCGCACGCGGTCGGTGGTCATGTGTGTATCAACGAGAGAAAAGGGTGTGGTCAGATACTACCTGGAGGACTCGCCGAAGAGGTAGCAGACGACGACGGCGTTCGGGTGTGGTTGATATCGACGATACGGTGCTCGCACGGATGAGCGGAAAGCACAGGAAGATGCGCCAGAACCTAGGGATCACGCTCGCGTGAAGCAGGACTTGTAGGGGTGAGGGTGCTGGTCGGAATCGGAGCAGAGGCTCGTCAGAGCAGGGAGGGCGCGAGCTCGAATTGGGAACAGCCCGGTGGCAGAGAAGGAATGGGGTCTGGGGGGAAACAGAGGGGGAAGAGGGCGATTTAGAGTGCATAATCTCTGGGCGGATTCAACGCTGCATTGACGCGAGTTTAATTGTGGCTTGAATGACAGAGAACGACAGGGAGAAGGAGGAAGCAGTCGCGGGCAGGTGGAGACGAGAACTGACAGGCGGGATCGTTTCGTCAGCGAGAGAGGAAGAGGGGAGGTGGGGTCCACACGTCTGTCGCTGAGCGGGTCAGTCTGCGGGTGAAAATCGATTCGTTGGCGTGAGAGGGAGAGGTGGGCTGGACTGGGCCTAGTTGGGATAGTTGACTGGGTCGAGTCCTTTAATATTTTTTTTGTTCTGTTTGTTTTTCTTTTTTCCATTTCCTTTATTCTGTTTGGATTTTTAACAACCAATTCAAACACCTTTTTTAATTCAAACCTTTGCCAAAATTTGGGTAGGTTTAATTACTGGTTAGTAAAACATTCTGGAGTCATTTCGAGGATAATTTATTCCTTCTTTTTGGGGTCTTTTTAATTAATAAAAAGGGCCCTTGTTTTAAATCAAATAGGATTTAATAATCTTTTTAATTTCCATTTGACTTCTAAATTCTTCCAAAATCTTTCAGTAAGTTTTGTTTACTTAAAAGGATGTCAAATAATTCATCTCTGAATTATTTGAAAAAGTTTTTAATAAGATTTATTAATCATTTAAAATTTGGATTTTTCTTTATTCCAATAAGATTTGGTTTATGCCATTTTATTTTACTTTGGCAATTCTTTATCCAATATTTTATTTGGATTTGGATTATATTCATTCCATTTTCTTATGGATTTGGCCAAGATTTGATTTGGTCTTTAAATATTCTTTAATTAATATTTCTTTCTTTATCTTATAAAAATCCATATCTTTTTATTTGGTGATCCAAACTTGGTGATTCCAATTTGTGAAATCATATTTTATATTTGGTTATCCTTTTAAATCTCTTTAGGATTATTTTCTCTCCATTTGGTATGGGTTTCTTGATAGATGCTTTATTAACTTTGGGAATTTTAATTCCTTATCTTATTATATTCATAAGATTTTATTTATGGTTCCAAATTAAGTGAAACCAATTTATATGGTCTTGTAATATTTCTATTTGTCTTTCTTGATCATTTGTGAATTTTTGTTGACAAGATTTTATATGGATCAAATCCATAGACTTGGAGATAACTTGGAAATGATTTTATTCCCTTTGGGTTTAGGGTTTGGATTTATTTTTCCAAGTGTTTAAATTTCCAGATACATTCATTGAGGAATGCATTTATCTTGATTTGGATTTTTGTTGGATTCAAACGTTTACCAAAGTTTGTTCAAGATGGGATTTTAAGTTTCCATTTAGAAACAAAAGTTTCTTTTCACCCTGATTTTCAACAAAATTTATTTTGTTTATTTTATTTTTCACATTACAAGATTTGGAAAATCTTGGGATGTGACAAACCTGAAGTGTGATGAACCCAAGGGATCGAGCCTCCCGAACAGGAACTACGCCGTGGAAGATGGTGTTGGTCTGCCTTAGGTTTGCCTCCGTCAAGTTCATCTTCTGCAGTGTATCCTGGTACATGATGTTGATGCTACTTCCACTATCCACCATACACTTGGTGAACTCCACGCCATCAATCAAGGGGTTGATGACCATGGCATATTGGTTCTTCGTAGGGATGAGGTCTGGGTGATCCTTCCTGTCCCAAGTAATTGGAACCTCCGACCAGCGCAGGTACTGGGGAACTGGGGGTAGAGTGTCCATCAGTATCCTCATAGAGGTCTTCTATTGTCGGACGCTGGGGGTGCCAAGGAAAGTGTGGTAGACTGGTGCCTTCTTCATGAAGGGGTTCTTTCCCTTTTCTTCGCTCTTGGCGGTGTGCTTCGGGTCAACATCCTCGTCCATGTCACTTGAATCCTTGGACTCCCTACGGTGGGTGCCAACTGTCGTGGTATTGCCGACGAGTACGCCATGGAGGCGTCCTCATAGTGCGTGTTTAGAGACGTGGGGGAAGGCAGACGGTTGACGGGTACGAGGTAACACAGCTTACCCAGGTACAGATCCCACAATGTTGGCAGAATCCTACTCTTGCTATAAATCACTATAATGGCAATACGCCGAGTTACATAGATAGGTTCGCTATGCGAGGTGTATCCTAATCGCTACTTGGTCGTCTGAAGTTGTCATGCCCTAAAGGCTCCCATAGGCCCGACTTATATAGTCGCCAGGTCCTAGGGTTATAAGGAAAAGTCCTAGCCGGACAGGTTACAGAGTCCTACACCGTCTATTACTAGTCTTGCGTGTCTTGTACTCCAAGGCTCGGGTACGTCGGTGACTCCACCGTAGCCTTCCTTTATCCGACATGGGCCTCCCTTATGGATCCATCTAACTGGGCCGCCCAACAGGCCATGGGCCATGCTACCAACTGTGGGCCACCCAGGTAATCCGGATAGGAAACATGCTATGTAGGATACCCATATAGCATATCCCTAACACCAAGGTCTGATCGTCGGTATCTCTACATACCTAGTTCAACCTCGTTACCGATAAGTACTCTTTTCTCGGTCCTGTGATATGTGATCCCTTATGAGCCAGTCACATGCTTACAAGCTAATTGGATGACATTCCACTGAGAGGGCCTAGAGTATATCTATCTGTCATATGGATGGACAAATCCCACTCTTGATCCATGTGCCTCAACCAATATTTTCTGAACACTCAATGCCACCTTTATAGCCACCCAGTTACGGTGGTGTGTTATTTGATGTCATCAAAGTATCCATCCGGTGATGGTGATTAGCATGATCTTATGGTCGAAGGAATTAGGTTACTATGTATCAGAAATCTTATAGCAAACAAACTATTGAAATGACTTGATCTTTATGCTACGCTTATCTATAGCAGTATGTCCATCACACCATTATCCTAATGATATGATTATGTTGTTAACAACATCTCAATGTTCATGATCCAGAAACCATGATCATCTATTAACCAACAAGCTAGTATTATAAAGAGGCTTTACTAGGGACTCTAATTAGTTTACAAATCACACAAGTATTAATGTTTCCGGTTAATAATATTATAGCATGTATGTAAACATTTATCATAAAAACAAATATATAATAATAACTACTTTTATCATTGCCTATAGGGCATATCTCCAACATTTTCTTGTTGTAAAAATGTTGGAAATATTTAACCAAGTTCATTGCTCATTGTTTCAAAGCTAATAGAGGACACTAGCAAGGGAATATAATTTATATGATAACAATCTAGGAGGGGAGTGACTCAAGTGCAAGCGAGTAAATAATTATAGGATCAATTTAAAATTGCAAAAGAGGTGATAAAAGGAATGTGATACCTCCGCTTGCTTGCTTCGTTCCCATACTTAAGTAGAATCCTCTCTATATTTCCCTATTGCCAAGCCACTTGAAATTGAGCAATCTCCGAGAAAAAAAAGATACAAATTGGAATTGAAAGTTACACTAATTTTTTGTGTTTTGGGTTTTAATAATGCAATCTGAAAGTAAACATGCTATTCTTGGAAAAGAAAACAAATCCAAAGAAGAAATAAAAATATGAATGCAAGTTTGGAGGTTTTTAAAACCTACCCCAAGCTTAGGCTGTCGCCATGCTCTATTGTTATCGTCGTTTGGCGGCTGCTAGTGGTGCTGCTGGTAGTAGTCGGGGAAGTAGTTCATGAAGTTACCAAAGGTGTGAGTTAAAGCACTCACATCATCACTAACTCCATGAAGAGTCTGGTTGATCTCCCCATGTCACATCCCAATTTTTATAATTGGTAGTGCATACCATATATGTCATTGCATCATAGTCATACTTGCAAAAATTCAGTTTTGAAAGCTTTTGTCAAAAACATCACTTGCATTTGCCTATTGTCACATACACAAACTAGCTTGTTTTTTACTTTGTATCTGCTGAAAAGTTGTTTTTTGGACAATTGGAAGGCATGGATGCATAGAGGGTTCCAACACGAACCTGTAGAACTTTGAATCACCTCATTTGGATCAATAGATAAAAAGTTATTGCCTACTGAAGTTTAGAAAAAAATTCAGTTCGGGTTCAGACAGACATTATTCTCAGCAGTTTATTCAGTTAACTGTTCATCTGAGGAAAATAAAAAAAGAGGCAAACGCCAGCACGCACCAGCCCACGGCCCAGCGCCGGCCCACCCGGGGCCCGACCGCAGCCAGCAGCCCGCAGCCGAGCGGCAGCCAGCTCCGCGTCGCATGCGCGGCAGGCAGAGCGTGCTACCTCTACTCCCGCAGACGCAGACAGGTGGACCCCACATGTCATCTTCGCGCCACCGCGGCCCATATCAATCACGGATGTCGAGGCCGTTTTCTCGCAGAATCGGATGTGCCCCGCGCCCCCGCTTGTGTAACATCCCAAATTTCATCAAATTCAAAACCATGTTATTACATTCATATCATCATGGCATGTTTACCTTGCACAAAAAAATTCAAAGCTAATACCCTAATAAAACCATATTGTAAACCCCTTTTATATTATATGTATGGGGCATCGTTTTATTTTTTATTTTTATGACCCCATTTTGTTTTAGAATGCTTTGTTGTGTTTGACACACTTTTAAACACTAGGGTTACCTCACAAATTTTTTGTGAAAGTTTGATTTGATTTGGATTTGAAATGCCCATTAAAATCTCATTTGAAAAATCAAAACAGAAAAGAAAAAAAAAGAGAAAAAATAAAGCCAGCAAACCATTTGGCCTAGTAACCCTGGCAGCCAACCAGCCCACCCGGGAACCCCCCTCTCTCTTTGTTTTGCACCTCACGCGCACGCACCCATTCGCTGATAGCTGGGCCCCGCAGCCACGTCACCCCGTCATCTTCAATCACGTGCAGGAGACCAGCTTGCCACTGCCGTTACCCCCATTCAACCCGAATCAAATCGTGTTGATTGTCATTGAATGTGTGCGTGATTCTCGTCCCCCGCCATGGATACTTAATTCCCTCACTCTCGGCGTCAATTCCCGTACCCAACACCACCAGAGCACCGCCAGGCTACTCCTATTTTTCTTTGCACCGCCGTAGTACCGACGAGCTCCGACGAGCCATTGCGGTTAGCTCCGTGTTCCCCTCTGCCTCTGATCCAAACGAGCATGTTCCCATTTGTCTTGCGCATCTTCTAATTCCTATAGCTTGTCCAATTGCGCCCCAGGTCGTGGTCTGCAAGCAACCGAAGCGCGCCGAACTCCGGCGAGTGATTGAGCCCGTGCCCGTGCACCCTCGCCCCAACCGCGTCCACATTGAACATCGCCTCGTCTATAAGACCGTGGTAAGCCCTAGCACCCCCTCCCTTACCCCCTAGCCTCGCCGGCATGTTGCCATCAGCAGCGTTGCACCCATTGTAGCCATTTGAGCCGCTAGGATTTAGTCGAGTAGTTGTGATCCACTGGATCTAGATCCAGTGGTCTAGATTAGATATAGTAGCAAACAAGTACGCTTAGATCTGGACCGCACATCGCCACTTAGATCCTGTGGCTCACGCGCGTGATCCTCCCAAATCGGTTCGCACCAATCAGAACACGCCGCGTGCCAGTGAATTTGATTTAAAATCCAGGATTTTATCTATTAGTTGTTTAAACTTGTAAATTGCATAACTTTTGTTCTATAAATCCAAAAATTACAAATAAGATGTCTATGGATTCAGAAAATTGAGATATTTGCATATATGGCCTTGTTTTGGCCATTTGCTTCTGGAAAATTAGGATTTTAAGCAGAGACATTTGTAGGCTTATTTTGACTAAAAACATTATTTGGAATATTATTTTTAAGTGGTTTTTGTGTTATTTAGGTTTTAGATTATATGCTTTGTCTTTAGTACTATAGAGTTTGATTTAAAAAGTATGGCAAATCATCTCATTGCATTTTGCATGCATTCATAATTATTTTGTGTGTTTATTGATTTGTGAATATTTGTTGTATGAATTTTTATGTAGATTTTTTGGATTGTGGAGAGTGTGGTTGTGAGGATTGTGTCTATTTCCCTAGCTACCAAGTCAAGTGATACTTCATCTTTTTGTACCATTATTGTTCCTATTGCAATAGTGTTATTTTGAGTAGGATTTGCATGGTAATTTTCAAAGTATATGCTATGCTATGGTAGATCCTATAGATGATATCTTGGTAGGAATTTTCCTAAGTTAAGAGACATGTTATGCTAGTATGCATAGCCTAGCTATTAGAATTCAAGGGTGAAAATTCATGTTATGATATTATGGAAAGGTTATGCCTATATGTTTTTAACTAAGAAAACAACTTGTTAATGAAACACCTGGGTGGAATGGGAAGAATGGTTTGTGTTGAGTTGTTACACAGGGACCATGTCTATGTTTTACCCTGTGTATCACACTTGTGGATGGCCACCCAGGAACAAAGAGATTTGAGTTGTTTAGTGTTGAGAAGCTTCTAGTGCAACCACATGGCATATGGGCTCTGCCTTGACCAACTAGGTTGGAAGAACTCATCCAGATGGACAGTTGGTGGTAGGGTTGATAGGATGGAACACGTCCATGGTGGTCTGAGGGAATTATTCTGAAAAGTCTCGTCTCGATGCATGTCGAGTCTTGTGGGAAAGTGCACCACCTCTCGAGAGGGTAAAACCTAAGTACTTAGCCATGTCCCTGGTAACGGACATTTTGAGCAACAAACACATTGAAATGATTAAGAATCTCCTCATCCCAATTTCTCTAAGTTAAAACTTGTGTGTTAATAAGGGTAGTAGTTCACTAATGTCTATTGGTGGTACCTTAGAGTTTTTGTAAAGAAAAACTTAGTGTTTTCAACTAGTAGGACAAAGCTATTTTGTGCAAAGCCAGCTTGAAACCATACTTAGCCAAATTCATGTAGTTGATAGTCTCTACTATATAACTATGATATCACTTTCCAATACAATTCCAAATGTATTGATCCCTTGTGGCTGTAACTTATTATGTTGCAGGTTACTCTGATGGTGAGTAAGGCTATGAGTCTACACTCAACATGTCTGCCTGTGGCACATGAAGATGAAGACTTTATTTATATACTTTGTAATGAGAACTCTTGTGTTAGCCTTGGGCTAATGAGTTGTAAGAACTATTGTACTCCTAGAATTACGATGTAATAATGACCATTGTATCTATGTACTTCATCTTAAATTGTGGGTGCTAGCAATTTGATCCAGGGACTAGCACTGCAATCATAGGGGCCTTTACCTTAAAGGGTGAAGTGTTATAGCTTGCCTCACCATATAACCCCGGGACTCCTCTACCAAACCCCCTTGGAAACCTAGCTACTCGAGCCGCCAAGGATCGGCGATTGCTCGCCCGAGTTGGATACCGCTGCCGCCACCATTGCCTCGGTGAGGAGCTCCCCCACTACGATCGACCACCCCCTTGCCCCCCTTTTCCCCTGAGCGTCTTTCCCATGCTCGACTGACTCACCTCAATTTGTTTCGCGTGCCGCACATAGCCCGGAGCACCTCGGCGACCTCGGTGGAGACAGACTTCGCCGCCGCGCCTCGAGCCCGCTGTTGCCGCTGCTCGAGGATGCGAGGAGCGACGCTGAAGCCACCTCGAGGACTGCTGCTGACCCCTACACGTTGTAGACCACCCCGTCGCCGAAGGAGATCGCCGGAGCCGCCGCACCGCCAACCACCGACTCCGCCGCCGGTGAGCCCCCTCGTGACCTCCCTCTACCGTTGGATATGCGACGGATGGTCCAGATCGGCTGCTGACCGACGACAAAGCACAATAACCACCACTCTGGCTCTCACCACAAGTATCGCACTTCTTATGATGGATACTCCAAGAATGGAGGGAGGGACTATGGGCGCCATGGAAGCCATGACCGCCACAGCCATGGAAGAAATGGACATCACCATGAGAGCCACAAGAGCAGCCGCCAGAGCCACAAGGGAGGACACATTCACCATTCTGGAGGACACAATGGACATGACCGCAACCATGATCGAAACTATGTGAACAAGGACCTGAGTGAAGTGATATGCTTCAAGTGCAACCAGAAAGGAAATTATGCAGGCAACTGTCTAGAGAAGAAGGGACTGAAGCCAGGCGCCAACCAGAAAGCCACAGTGAACCACATGAATGTGGAGGATATGCCAGATGATCCTGATCTTGTGTTGGTAAGTTTCCAATCAACACCCACCCTGCACTTATTCTTTTTGATACTGGTGCATCGCATTCATTCATATCAAGGGCATTTGTGGATAAGTATAAGTTACCTATGTAGTCTCTAAAAGGGTCTATTAGAGTAAGCTCACCTGGAGGGGAGATGATAGCTAGCACGGTATGCCACGACTTAACTGTGAGGATTGGAGCACATAATTTCATTACACATCTGGTAATATTGGAGTCACAAGGTTTAGATGTAATACTAGGCATGAATTGGACATCTATGCACGAGGGCCACATAGATTGTGCACAGCAAGCGGTTTCGCTCAACACCCCGGATGGTAAGAGAATTAGGTTCAAGTCGTCGGTATGACTGGGAAGGTGTAAGTTGAATTCTCTTAAGGGGGTTAGCATGGATACAGTGCCTGTAATAAGGGAGTACCCCGACGTGTTTCCGAATGAGGTACCAGGGATGCCACCTGATAGGGATGTGGAGTTTATCATTGACCTGATGCCGGGAATAGGACCTATAGCAAAGAGCCCATACAAGATGGATGTGGATGAGCTGAAGGAATTAAAGAAACAACTCAGAGAGCAATTGGACAAAGGATTTATTCAGCCCAGTTCATCGTCATATGGTGCACCTGTTCTGTTTATGGAGAAGAAGGACAGTAGCAAGAGGTTAGTGGTGGACTATCGCTCGCTGAATGAAGTGACCATCAAGAACAAATACCCCCTGCCAAATATAAATGATTTGTTTGATCAATTGGAAGGAGAAAAGGTGTTTAGCAAAATTGATCTGAGATCGGGCTATTTCCAATTGAAGATCCGGGAGGAGGACATTCCCAAGACTTCTTTTACCACTAGGTATGGTTTATATGAGTATACGGTTATTTCTTTTGGACTAACAAATGCTCCGACATATTTCATGACCATGATGAACAAGGTGTTTACGGAGTACTTGGACAAGTTCGTGGTGGTGTTCATCGATGACATACTGATATATTCCAAGGATGATGCTGAACATGAGAGACATTTGCGACTGATTGTGGAGAAGCTGAGGGAACATAAGCTATATGCCAAATTCAGCAAGTGCGAGTTTTGGTTGGACACTGTCAGATTTCATGGACATGTGGTGTCAGGAGAAGGAGTTGTTGTTGACCCAAGCAAAGTGGCGGCAATTGCTGAATGGGAAGCGCCCAAGAATGTTGGCGATATTCGGAGCTTTTTGGGACTTGCAGGATACTACAGGAGGTTCATAGAGAATTTCTCCAAGATCGCGAAGCCAATGACGGAACTGCTGAAGAAGGAGAAGATGTTTGAGTGGACAGAGATGTGTGAAGCTAGCTTTCAGGAACTAAAGCGTAGCCTAGTGAGTGCGCATGTTCTATGTTTACCTGATCTTCAGAAGGATTTCCAAGTGTACTGTGATGCGTCTCGACAGGGACTTTGGTGTGTGCTGCTGCAATATGGGAGAGTGGTGTCATATTCCTCGCGGCAACTTAAACACTATGACAGGAACTACCCCACGCATGATTTGGAATTAGCGTCGGTTGTACATGTACTCAAGGTATGGAGGAACTACCTGATGGGAAAACACTGCGATGTGTACACTGACCACAAGATGTTGAAGTACATATTCACCTAGAAGGAGTTAAACATGAGACAAAGGAATGGTTGGAACTTATCAAAGACTATGATCTGAATCTGCAATATCATCCAGGAAAAGCAAATGTGGTAGCGGATGCTCTAAGCTGGAAGGTCTATGCAAATGGATTGACTTTTGGGGAATTACCCGAGGATTTGTGTAAGCAATTCCTGGAGATTAGACCGGAGGTAGTGTCCGAGGGATATTTGGCAGCAATGGAAGTCCAACCAACGTTACAAGACATGATCAAAAAATCTCAAGTAGAAGATGAGGAGATAGAGGTGATTAAGGAAAAAGATGAAGGAGGATCGTGCAAAACAATTCCGTGAGGATGAGCAAGGAACCTTGTGGTATGGAGATCATTTGTGCGTGCCCAACGATCCAGAGATAAGGAAGCTTATTCTGCAGGAGGCTCATGACTCTCTGTATTCCATACATCCAGGTAATACAAAGATGTATATGGATTTGAAGGACAGATTTTGGTGGAACAACATGAAGGGAGATATCGCCGAGCATATCGCCTTATGTGATGTATGAAGCAGAGTGAAGGTAGAACACCAGCAGCCAATAGGATTTCTACAACCATTGCCCGTGCCAGACTGAAAGTGGGATAGAGTGGGAATGGATTTTATCACAGGATTGCCCATGACCAGGTCTGGATACGAATCTATTTGGGTAGTGGTCGACCATTTGACCAAGGTAGTCCACTTTATACCGGTGAAGACCACCTACATGAGTGCGAGGTTAGCCCAAATTTATATGGACGGGATTGTGTGCCTACACGGAGTTCCCAAGAGAATTGTATCGGATAGAGGCACCCAATTTACATCACACTTTTGGCGCCAGCTGCACGAGTCATTGGGAACTAGGTTGGAGTTTAGCATAGCATTCCACCCTCAGATGGATGGACAGACAAATCGGGTGAATCAGATTTTGGAGGATATGTTGAGAGCTTGTGCTATGGCTCATGGATCTAGTTGGGATGATAATTTGCCATATGCCGAGTTTTCCTACAACAACAGCTACCAAACTAGCATCAAGACATCACCATTTGATGTGCTATATGGAAAAAGGTGCTAGACACCATTGCTATGGGATGGAGTAGGAGAGCGTCAGCTATTTGGGACTGGTTTGTTCAAGGATGCTGAGGAGAAGGTCACTTTGATTAGGGACAGGCTGAAGGTAACACAATCGAGACAGAAGAGCTACGCTGACGCCAAGCGCAAGGAAGTGATGTATGAGATCGGTGATAGAGCGTACCTCAGAGTATCACCACTGCGTGGGATTAAGAGATTTGGAATCAAGGGTAAGCTGGCACCTCGATTTGTAGATCCACATCGGGTCATAGCATGCAAGGGAGAAGTTGCATATTAGTTGGAGATGCCATAGGCTCTGTCCACTGTTCATGACGTGTTCCATGTGTCCTAGCTGAAGAAGTGCCATCCGGAGATGGTGGATACACCATTGAGAGACACCGTGCCACTAGAGGAGGTTCAGCTGGAGAGTGACTTGACTTATGAGGAAAATCCGGTCAAGATATTGGATACAGCGGAGAGGTTTACCCGTAGAAAGACGATCAGATTTTGCAAGGTGCAATGGAGCCACCACACCGAAGAGGAAGGCACTTGGGAGCGTGAGGATGACCTCCGAGAGGACCACCCACACCTATTGGCTAGCCACGCCGAATCTCGGGGTTAAGATTCATCTTAAGGGGGTTAGTCTTGTCACATCCCAATTTTTTGAATTGGTACTGCATATCATACATATCATTGCATCATAGTCATACTTGCAAATATTCATTTTTGAAAGATTTTATAAAAAACACCACTTTCATTTGCCTATTCTCACATACACAAACTAGCTTGGTTGTTACTTTGAATCTGCTGAAAAGCTATTTTTTGGACAATTTTAAGGAACAAATGCATAGAGGGTTCCAACACTAACCCATAGCACTTTGTATCACCTCATTTGGATCAACAGATCAAAAGTTATGGCCTGCTGAAGTTTAAAAAAAATCAGTTCTGGTTCAGACATATAGTCTTTTCTGCAGTTTATTCAGTTAACTGTTCATCTGAGAAAAAAAAGAGGCAAACACCAGCGCGCGCGCCAGCCCGCGGCCTAGCGTCGGCCCACCTGGGGCCCGGCCGTAGCTAGCAGCCCACAGCCGAGCGGCAGCCAGCTACGTGTCGCGCGGGCGGTAGAAAGAGCGTGCTACCACTACGCCCGTAGACACCGACAGGTGGACCCCACCTGTCAGCTGCATGTCGCCACAACCTGTATCGAGCACGGACACCGTGGCCGTTTTCTTGCAGAATTCGATGAGCCCCGCGCCCCCGCTTGCCTCACCATATAGCCCTAGAACTCCTCTATCGAACACCCTTGGAACCCTAGCTACTCGAGCCGTCAAGGATCAGCGATTGCTCGCCGGAGTTGGATACCGTCGCCGCTGCGATTACCTCGGTGAGGAGCTACCCTGCGGTGACCGGCCACCCCCTCGCCCCCCTTTTCCCTTGAGCGTCTTCCCCATGCTCGACTGACTCACCTCGATTTGTTTCCCGTGCCGCATAGAGCCCGAAGCACCTCGCCGACCTTGCCGGAGACGGACGTCGCTGCTGCGCCTCCAGCCCGCTGCTGCCGCTGCTCGACGATGCGAGGAGCACCGCCAATGCCACCTCGAGGACCGCCACTGGGCCCTGCATGTCGTAGACCACCCCGCCGCCGTCGGAGATCGCCGAAGCCTCCGCACCGCCAACCACCGACACCTCCGCCGGTGAGCCCCCTCTCGAGTTTCCCTCTACCGTTGGATCTGCGACGGATGGTCCAGATCGGCTGCTGACCGACAAACACTGACCGTGGAGTAGTCAACAAGCATAGTCAGCGCTGAGTCAGCGTTTTACCAGTCAACTCCCGTTTTCCATTTAATTAAATAGGACAAATTTTGCAAAAATTGAATAAAACTTGTAAAATCCATAGCAAATAATCGACACGTACAAAAATTGCAAATGAGGTGTTGTTGGATTCATAATTTCACATAGAACATTGCTGTGCAGTTAGTTTAGACTTCTGCAGCAAGGTTTTCTCGTGAATAATTAAATAGAATAATGACATATTTAGAGTAATAAAATCATAGTAAATCGAATACTGCTTAGAAAATTACAAATAATATGTCTACGAAATCAGCAGAACAAGTATTATCTATTTATGAATTAAAAAGGTAGCCTTACATTACTGGAAATTGCAAAAACAATTAAAAGGCTTTTTGGATTATTTTTATTATTCAAAAAGTTTTGTAAGTCTTTTTTGAGTGATTCATGTTGGCCCTGGTCACAAATTAGCTTGCCTATGCAGTGGGCACTTATCCCAGATTTTACGACACAACACACACCTGGGCTTATTATTTGCCTTAGAATCCATTATTTGGGGCACTATTTTCTTATCAATTGTTTTTAATGCATCAAAATTATTTCTTGCATATCATCAGTAGTCATATATAACAGAGAACACCTATATGATACTGAGACTTGCTTTTACAAGACAAGCATGCATTTGTGCATTTATCTATGGTTGTGTTTGGATTATTTATGTGTTGCAATTGTATCGTGTAGATTGTGACGAGTACAACGCTTTCTCATGTGAGGATTGTTCCTTCGACCGCTGCAGCCAAGGCAAGTAGATGCTAAATTGATTATTGTCCTATTATTTTCAAAGAATTGTGGCGTATTGTGTAGCTGGATGTTAGGGATTACTATCGCTATGCTATATCCTATTAAGTGGTAGGGATCTCTTGTAGTTGAGCCACCGTTGGTAGATGTGCTTAACCATGCTATGATGAATGAGGGCTGGGATACATCACTGAAAGTTTTTTCTAAAAGTGTTGGTTTTCAAAAATAAAAACAACTTAATCAATGAACCTCCTAGGTGTGATGGGATTGATAATTTTTGGTGGTATCATTGCGGAAAGGCACCCAGGTATCAAGAGAAAATGATTGACTTTTTAATTTGGTAGCTTACGTGTACAACCATGTGCCAATAATGAAATGGGCGGTTGCTTGGAATAAGTAGGTTGTGTCAACTTGAACCCACGTAGCCAGAGATATAGAATTTTGTTAGGTTGGTATGGTGCGTGTGGGGTTTGGGGAGCTACTTCCCAAACGGTCCCTTCTTGGACTTGTCCTTATCATCACCCAATACGAGAGTGCTGGTACGAGCTGGGCTAGCCAAGTCACATGGGTAAAGTGTACTAACCCATGCAGGGCGTATAATCTAATCGATTAGGCGTGTCCCCGGTTATGGACATCTGAGTTGCTTGATATTGAGTTCATGACATGTTTCTCGCTCATTCTACTTTCCTAATTGCTTTAATGTTGATGGGTTAATCTATTTGGGATCTTTTCAAAGAAAATCAAAAAATATTTATGAAAGTAGGACAAAGGTATTTGGAAATGCAAGCTAGCCATAGCTCCACTTTCCAAATAAGCATGTAGATGCTAGGTTTATTGTCTTCTTTATTAGCTCTACTTGCCATACATTCCATGTATTGACCCTTCGGGGCTGCTATGTTTCATGTTGCAGGATATGCATATTATGAGTGATAGATTAGGTGGTGGTACTCCACTCAGCACTTGTTCACTTGTCGGCAATTTGAAGAATGGAGGAGTTATTTATTTATATTGCTACTTGAATAAGTTGAGCTAGCCTCGAGCTAAGATTTATTGTAATAAATGTTACTCTGGATCCTTCATTATTTATAATGTGGCACCCCGGATTTACGGTCCGAGAATACCCGTTATGCATACAATTTACGTTCCCATGATCAGTGAGCCGTGAGCATAACCGACTAGTATCATTACATCATCCATAAAGTAACGAGTACAAACTTACAAAGTGGCCATTATGGCGAATACAACACGAGTCGCGGAAGTCTTCAAGCGCAGAGCGCATGTCATGCCTTAACCTACAGGCAACTGACTGGGAAGACGGCCTAGCTCGCATAGATGTCAGCACCTTCGTCACTTCGTAACATCAGCAACCTGGCCAAGTAAGTAGCCAGGGACAATGCCGGTGAGTACTTTGAATGTACTTGCAAACCACCCTAAGATAACTATAATAACTGATATGCAATATGGCTGTGGTAGGATGGCTCCAAGAGAGGTTCTTTTATAAACTAGTTTCTTTTGTAGATTTAGCATGTCGCTATATCTTTGTTGAAAACTTTTGTAAAATATTTTGGAAACATTTTTGAAATGTTTTAAGAAAACTCTAAGATTGGGTCACCCATTTGATTTTCCTTCCGGTCATCTCGTGACCAAACTCCTTCCTCCTTTTTCCGACCATCCCATGGTCAAAACATTTCCAAGTCCTTTCGTTTTCGAAGTCCCTTTTTGAAAACAAAACCATCACCCCCATATAGCAGCCATCACAACCGTCCATGACCGAGGACTCGGCTATTCGAATAGTTTTACACTCTGCAGAGGTTGTACACTTTACCCACACCATCCGATTACCCATCCCTGATTTGCACTGATCGTGGGTCGAATAATCGGTCAAGACCTTCCGAATTCCCTTTTATGGTACAAGTGGCTACCCTATGAGGTTAATCCCTTCAAAACCGGGACGCCCTATATAGTCACAAGCCAACCGGAGCGTGTTTTGCACCCCTCAGGGTGTGCCCTTTCAATGAGGGGCTCATAGTATCTTCTGGCCGCCATATAGACGGTATTTACCAACCCTAGACCGATGTTTCACATGGTCCTTTATAGGGGAAGGCCCAGCCTCCGATAATTTGTTCTTCCCCGTAGTAGTTTGAGCCACCTATACCGGATTAGATAGGCTTCCAGCCCCGTCCCATTCTAGAGTAATGTGGTTGCACGGGTTAATTTATCAAGCATTAGGAACTGTACAGCCGGGCGTGTTTTCGTAAACATTTTTCATCCATCTTTTGTCCACCTTTTTGTAAAACAAAACACTTCTCATTTTCCAAACCACTTGATAGGCCAATACTCACCAAGGTTTTCTCATAAAACATTTTTGTAAATATTTTCCCGGGGTCTTCCCATCCTACACTTTTGTTTAGGCTAAAAAGGGGGTCTCCAAGAGGTTATGGTGTTAAACACCATCTACCATACTAAGGGATGGTAGATATTATACAAATGGTTGTACCTAAGGGTACTAATGGGTAATTATTTGGAGGAGCCAAACATTCCCCATATAAAACATACTGTAGGAAAACAATGCAATTTGCATAAATGAGTAGATAAAACATGCATAGGTAAAATAATAGGACAAGGCATATGAGTAAGAAGGTGGCGTGCATGCGACCAGCGATAAGTCCCTTGATGGTGTTAAATAACCAAAATACTAATAATATCAATAATAATATAACCCCGATGCTTCCTTCTTTTCGGCGTCACCTAATCGCAACTATCGCCGTTATCGAGCATACATGCAAACAAACAATACACCAATCAATACCAGGCATACAAGCATCAAACCATATAGAACTCAAGGGATAAATACATGATAAACATCAGTAAGATGTTGGAAGTTTGATTTGAGTGGATTGGGAGAAGGTTTGGGAGACATAGGAAGGAGGGGTCCTCTTTGGATTTGAAGCCTAGGGGCTAACTAAGAGAGGTTTTTGACCAAGGGCCTGGTCTGTATGCTACCATTGTATAAAAATGATGCCATCAGATAGGTATTAAAATAATGAAGCCAACAAAAGTGGTTTCACTATTTTATCAATTCCCAATGATTTACAAGGGATTTTATAGTGATTAAAACTCTAGTTTTAGGAAATAATTCACCAGAACTTCTCTGGAGTTCCAAAAATTATTTCCTTGGGTGATTAGGTAGTATATGATGGACTGATTCAAGAGGACTTGGAATCACCTCAAAATAATTACCAGAGTGCCCATGAGAAATTCTCAAAGACAGTATTGGATGGGATTTGTCTTTTACACCAGATTAAACCAACAAAATATTTTGATGTGATTCCAAGGGTAATGGTTAGGTAATGGTCATACCTTCCTGGAGAAATTCGAATCATTCATTTTGTATCTACAGAACTATTTTGGTGATTTAAATAGTGAATAAACTATGCACACAATTGTTTAATTCACCATAATTCAATAAAAGCTCAATAAATCTGGAGCTCATGGGTTTTGTACCTATTAGGGTTTATATTTAAGGGGAGTTGGATTTAGGTCAAAAGCTCATTTGGTTGACCTAGGGAAATTCCTAAAGTCCAAGAGATGCTGTATTTTGTTATTTTTGTTATGGGAAAACCAAGAAGCAAATTTTTGTAGGGCCAGTGGGGTTTTAAAGGTATGATTTATACCTTTCTTTACCAAGTGGATTTACTCCATTTGGAGTTGTGAAAATACCTGGGGAAACTATTTAGTGTTCTAGACAGATCCTTGTAGGGGATTTATCATTTTTCTTTTACATGTTGTTTTGGTACAGAACAACGTTTGCATGTTAGAAAAGAGGCTTGAGCACCTAGGAAAAATACTATCTAAATTTCTCTGAGTGATTTCCGTTTTTGTTTGTAATTAAACTGAGCTGGTAATCTGTAGATTCAACAATAAAAGGAAAATAGCAGAGAGGGAAGTAGGCTGGACCTGCCCGGTCTGGGCCGCGGGAAGGGAGAATAGCCCAGCAAGGTGGCACCGCCTACGCGGAAGATGGAGGGGAACCGTCGGGAAGGCGCATCGGCCCATGGACCACCTGGCTGAAAGGGTACCGGGCGCTGCTGGCCGTTCGATCCAGAGGAGATCGACGGCCACGCGCCGTCTCCTACCTCGCGACCTGGCCAGCGGGCTGGAACCCTAGCGGGGAACTGAGCGTCTCGGCGGCGCCTCTGGAAGCCTCGCTGGCAGCGGGGAAGCGGCGGAGGGGACGCGACATGCGGTGACGAGTCAGACGAGGGGCGGCAAGGGTGGATCTGGCGGCAGGGGCCTTCTCCCATCGTGGCGCCTGGTGGAGGAGCTCGGAAGCTCACCGGAGTACCTCCCATGGGCGCATGCAACACAAAGGAAGGGTAGGGTTTGTTGCGGCTGGAGCAGGGGGTCATGCCAGAAAAGAAATGAGGGAACTAGATGCAGTAGGGAGGGCAGATGGTAGGGTTGGAGTTCAGGGGAGGTAGGTGGGAGCAAGTAGAGGAGAAATGAGGCCAGAGAGAGGAGCTGGAGTGGGTGGAGGCTTATAAACCGAGGTGGTACGATCTATGGTAGACCATCCCCATGGGGGAAGCAATGGATGGGTGGTGGCCATCCATTGGGCAGTAGGGATGGTGGAGAGAGGTCTCTGGTCGTGGTAGGGGACGGAGAGGTGAGAGGGGGATGCTGTAATGAGAGAAGAAAAGGTGTGACTTAACATTGCCTTCGTCTCCTCCCTCAAACAACCATGTGGGACAAAGAGGTGGGGCATGCTACAGTGTTATTCGACCAGAAGGGGAGTGATGATGCCTGGGGGACTTACTTGGGAAGATTCGGTGGGGATTTGAGTTGGTTTGAATCAAGGTTTGGTTTATTGTTCAAACTTGAGAAAATGGTACCTTGTGAAGGAAATTGAACAAGTTGCACTAGGCCCGGTGAGAGGAAGGTATTGGTGTGTGTATAGGATCATTGCATAACTCTAGGAATTATTTGGGATTTTTAATGCATAAAAGCTCATTTAAACTGGTTTATTTAAAAAGTACAGAAAGGGATTTTGGAAGCTAATGAAATATTTTTGCATTGGTCAAAGTTGGTTTTTGATGTGAAATAGTTCTGAATACCATGTTACACTTTGGAGAATTTATAGAGAAGGAAAAGTATTTTTAAGGAATTATTTCTTGTTTCTGCAATTTAAGAAAAAAGGCAAAAAATAATAATAAAGAATCTCAAAAATATTTATCTTTGAGTTGGGAAGATAGGATATGATAATTAGACATCAAATGTGCCTTGAGTTGGCAAGGTGATTTGGAGAAAACCAACTTGTCCTTAAGGATAAGGGTTTTGAGGAATTTACAAGATCAGGAAATAAAATAGTTTAATGATCCAAATAATTGTGGGAATTATTTGGGGATGCTTGTATCCAAGTTAGATGATGTACACTTGCTGTAGGCATGAAGTTCAACCTTGATTTTCAAGAAAATAGGTGAAAAGGGTGGAAACTAGATTAGGGAGGGATCTAGGGTTTAGTTAATTTGATACCATCTAAACAAGGTTAGAATAGGGAGCTCAGAGCTCACCTTGGTACAAGGGGTAGATTGATGGATATACCATGTCATGTAGATAATTATGGAAGCAAGAGTTGGGATTGGTTGTATTGGAGGTGGTTTTGGGGAGCGGGCAAACTTTGTTGAAAATAAGGCTGCCATAACAAACACATCAGTTAGCCTGCTAAACCATGGGGATTTAAGAAGAACAAGGATCCAATGGAAACAAGTGAGGTGGGGATTGATAGGCCATGATTAGTAGATCACAACCATGCCAAGATTTGGTCAAGGGGTGGTGGCATATAGATGTGGGCTTCTGCTAAAGTATGCAAGAGGATAAGATTTGCGGAAAAGATTATTATCTTGACTACAAGACCATCATGGATGAGTGGGAATTAGAATGGGTTAGCCAAGGTAAAGTGTGGTCCTTGGTAGTACTAAATATTTACTACAAGAGGGTTCAAATGCATTTCCAAAAGTGCACATAGGTTGGAAAAGGTGGAGCTCCAAATATTGCATCCAGATAAGTAATCCAGACAGCCATTTAGGCAGATTTGTGGTTTTAGACTAGAGTGAAAGGGTAGATCATTTTGAGAGGATACTAGGTTCCAAACTAGTGATCAAGGAGGTGATGTTGAGGTAAAAACTAGGTAGATGGGGTCTCTACTGAGTTGGAAACCATCCAGAGGGTTTATCCTTAGATTGAAGTGAGCATGAGATGAGATGATCACTTGAGTGGCTTTAGGGTAGATTCAGACTTGGAGGCTTTATTTGAGTTTGATTATCACAAGTAAGGGTTGGGTTCTAAGGATTGAGATACTATATTAGCTCCTTCTAGTTCCTAAGCAAACAAAGCAACCAGCAGATCAAGGCAATCATCAAACAGCAGATCAAGGCAATTCATCTTATTACTTATCTAACTACTTCTAGGTTACCCTCAAGCCTAGCTTGAGGTAAGGAGGGGTATTTTGAAAGGGGTTTGTGTTGAAGTAGGTTAAGTACCATCTTGGTATCTCTACCAAGATTGAGATTAAAAGGTTTTAATAAAGGTTTTTGGAAGACCTAGAGATAAGGGTAGTTGAAGGTTCTGTCTTGAAAACATAAGGAGAGTATATATATATGTCTCCATAGTTTTGGCAATAGAAACTTAGTAAAGTATTTGGTTGTGTCAAAGTCATCTTGGCTCAGGTTTTGAAATGCCAGAACATTTGAGAATATGAAAGATGAGCCAAGACATCTCTTTTGTAAAAATAGTTTTTGTGAACTAGTGTTGAGATGAGGAGTACACAACTAAACACCAACAGTTGCTTGAGCACAAGAAAACAAGTAGGCACACATTGCAAGAAAAAGTTTGTGTTCCCCTTGATTTTTTCCTTCTGGACAGTTAATCAGGGTTGCTGAAATTGGGATGTTACAAACCTTTCCCCCTTAAAATAATCTCGTCCCGAGATTAGGGAGGAGTAGGGTTAGGGTGGTAACATCCGCTTAACAATTTCATCGGTGGAAATTATTAGGCGCTAATAGGTTTTGCAACGGGCCGACTTGATTAGCCACGAGTTGGAGCTGAGTGGCTTCGGATTGGGTGGTTTAGGTTAAGCGAGTGGAAAAGATGCAGTCTTTTCCCCTTAGGACAAGTCTAGGTAAGTTTAACATTGACGGGGTACTTCCGTCTTGAGGCGAGACGGCGAGTTGAATCTTCTTCATTCCTTTGTCTCGTGGTCGACCTTCTTTCTTCATGGTCTTGATACATCTGGATGTTGGCTGGGCGGTCGACCTTTGAATGGAGTTCCTTCTAATTATGGAGAAGTGCCATACGTTATTCTTCTTGCAGGGTCGATGATTCGGGCTTGGAGGGGGTGGTCATCACTTAGTGTTGTTAATGGTCGACTCCAGGGGTCTATAGGGTTTTTGGGCAGGAAAGACGCAGTCTTTCCCCCTTAGAGCAAAATTTAGGGGTCCTTGGTGAAGTCGCCGACTTTCTTGATTGGAGTCGTACGCTGATGTCAGGGAATGGCGCTGCACCTTTACTCCGGAGATGGTTACCTTTTGTAGACCTTGTACCTCCTCATCGGAGGCGTCAATGCCACTTCTAGAAGTAATATTCATAGCGAGAGAGGCGTTTAACTAACTTCTGGTTAGTTAATTCTGAGCTAGGCAAGGTCCAACAGGTTGAGGGTTGCTGTTGGCTGTTGGCGGTCCTAGAATGCGGTCCTTTAAGAAAGGGGGTCTTTTTGGGTTTGGTATTACGCAACGTCGTGGGTAAAACATGCAAAGAAGGGCGTTATCTTCGCATAACATCCAACAAGTTCACTCAGAAAACAGCATATTTGTGCCGGCCAATTTCGGAGGGACTTGACTCCTTACTGAGATAGTCTTGAGACTATCCATCACTTGCTAGAGGTTAGCGAAGTAAGTTGGTAGGGTACGAAGTACTATGTCGGAATTGCTCCTTTAATCTTGTAGCCGTCCTTGGGTTGGGTACCAACCTTGGTTACTGTTTTGACTCGGTAGGGGGGGTCTGAGGGACATTCAGCTCTTGAGCGGGGAGGGTTGTGCCTTCCCTGATGTTTGTTTTGACAAGTGGATCTTCCAAGGGTGGTGACTTGAAGAGGGGTTGATACTCGTTAAGGGGGCGGTTCTTCATGTTCCACCTCGGGGGTTGCGACGTCTTCAGCGAAACTCGATGTATTGGCGGCGTCGGGCAGTCTTGTCATCTTAAATTCTGAATGTCCCGGTCGTTGAGAGGATCGAGCAGACTTCTGTAGGTGGTTGATGATGTCAGTCTTATGTTCCTCTGACGACTCTTGCGGTGGTGCTTGGAGCAGGTTCTTGGATTGGAGATCTTCTGGTATTATCTCGTCGTAGGAGGTCTTCTGTATTTGAGTGGAAAGATGTAGTCTTTCCACCTTAGATCATTTACATGGAGTTGTCGAGGTTGGGGGTAGATACTTCGTCTTGGGGCAGGGCGTGGTACTAGATTTGTGATCTTCGGGTGACGCCTTATTGCAAATACCTTCCTATGATGATTCCCTTATGAAGTCGTAGGTTATCTCGGGTTAGTTTTAGCGGTTAGCGATGCTTCTTATTCATCCTTAATCGGGGTTGACAAATTTTTTGGCTTCAGATGGGTTGTCTTCACTTGAACTCTTCGTGTTGCTTTGGTTTGTTGACGGAGTATACTCGTTGCCTTCGGGCCTTCTTATCTTCCGGACTCTTGGCGAAGACTTCATGTTGGTTCAGCGGAGGGTTTATTTGGATTTTCACTCCTTTGGGGGCGATTAGAACTAAGGCAAGATTAGGAATTGTCGGGGATTTATTTAGGTGGCCATCCTGCTGAGGAGAGGTTTTCATCTATGGGGTTGCGAGGGTTAGCGTCGGGATACACCAACAAAGTGATCATACAAAAGGGGTCGGAGTGTCCTAGGAAGATAAACAACACATTCCAAGCATCATACACACACATGACAAGCAAACAAGGCACACCATCGGTACTAAGGGGTGACTACACGCCCTAAGGGGAATCCTATATTGGGGATGCTAATCCTAATTTCGAACGTTACGGAGGTCTTGACTTTTATCTTGCCATCTGTTGTTGTCGGTGCCGTACTTGGTCAATTTGGGGCGATGAAGGACTCTGTTGGTAGGGCGATCTTGTAGTGTCTTTCGTCGTAGGTAGCTCCTTTGTTTTGATTGTCTTGGGGTCTCCTCAATCTAGGATCTCCGTCTTCATAGTTTCCGAGTCAGACTTTGTTTTTGAAAACGGGACATTTGAAGTAGATGACATATAGAGTAACCCATTTTGAAATAGTTTAAGTCAGAGAAGGTGAGATAAGAACTCTTTCAGAAAGCTTTTGGAATTAGTTTTCGAAAGCCGGTGTTTTCAGAAATAGGGGTTGTCCGGTCTAACTTCCATGCTAACTAAGGTCTCCTATAGTCAGGATGGCTCTGATACCATGTCTATGGCACCCCGGATTTACGGTCCAAGAATACCCATTATGCATACAATTCACGTTCCCATCATCAGTGAGCCGTGAGCATAACCGACTAGTATCATTACATCATCCATAAAGTAACGAGTACAAACTTACAAAGTGGCCATTATGGTGAATACAACACGAGTAGCGGAAGTCTTCAAGAGCAGAGCCCATGTCATGCCTTAACCTATAGGCAACTGACTGCAAAGACGGCCTAGCTCGCATAGACGTCAGCACCTTCGTCACTTCGTAACATCTGCAACCTGGCCAAGTAAATAGTCAGGGACAATGTCGGTGAGTACTTTGAATGTACTCGCAAACCACCCTAAGACAACAATAATAACAGATATGCAATATGGCTGTGGTAGGATGGCTCCAAGAGAGGTTCTTTTATAAACTAGTTTCTCTTGTAGATTTAGCATGTCCCTATATCTATGTTGAAAAACTTCTGTAAAATATTTTGGAAACATTTTTGAAAAGTTTTAAGAAAAATCTAAGATTGTGTCACCCATTTCTTTTTCCTTCCGGTCATCTCATGATCAAACTCCTTCCTCCTTTTTCCGACCATCCCATGGTCAAAACATTTCCAAGTCCTTTATATTTCGAAGTCCCTTTTTGAAAACAAAACCATCACCCCCGTACAGCAGCCATCACAACCGTCCATGATCGAGGACTCAGTTATTCGAATAGGTTGACACTCTACAGAGGTTGTACACTTTACCCACACCATCCAATTACCGTCCCTGCTCCGCACTGATTGTGGGTCGAATAATCGGTCAAGACCTTCCGAATGCCCTTTTCCGGTACAAGTGCCTACCCTATGGGGTTAATCCCCTCAAAACTGGGACGCCCTATATAGTCACAAGCCTACCGGAGCGCGTTTTGCACCCCTCAGGGTGTGCCCTTTCAATGAGGGGCTCATAGTATCGTCTGGCCGCCATATAGACGGTATTTACCAACCCCAGACCGATGTTTCACATGGTCCTTTACAGGGGAAGACCCAGCCTCTGGGAATTTGTTCTTCCCCATAGTAGTTTGAGACACCTATACCAAATTAGATAGACTTCTAGACCAGCCCCGTCCCATTCCAGAGTAATGTGGTTGCACGGGTTAATTCCTCAAGCATTAGGAACTGTATAGCCGAGCGTGTTTTCGTAAGCATTTTTCATCAATCTTTTTTCCACCTTTTTGTAAAACAAAACACTTCTCATTTTCCAAACCACTTGATAGGCCAAGCCTCACCAAGGTTTTCTCATAAAACATTTTTGTAAATCTTTTCCCGGGGTCTTCCCATCCTACACGTTTGTTTAGGATAAAAAAGGGGTCTCCATTTAACATCACAAAAATACTAAACTTGGATCATCAAAGACTAATCATCAAAATTAGGGTTAACAAATACTTTTCCAATTAAAAGTATGAAAGCATTCATATGTGTGTGTATTAAAATTTGGATTCTTTTGAACTGGCATGGTTTTGTGTTTCTTTTCTTGTAAAAGAATTTTTAGGTGAAATAAACATCATCTAAACAATCCCCAAACTTTTCCCAAAGACAAACAAGTCAAAACAAATAAATTAAGTGAATGGTCACTTTGGCCAAATTAACTCCCATGCCTACTTTGGCTATCCCTAACTTTCAGAACTTAACAGAAACATGTATGGATCTTTGCACCCCTTGATAGTACTCATAATAAGGTACCAAGGACCACTTTGTGATCATCCAAAAACATTTAAATTCTTAGTTTAAATGACAGTTTAAAATTGAATCTATCTTATATGGGAAGATCCCACTATTTCAAAAACCACTCAAACAAGCTCAATTTTTAAAACCCAAGCACCCACAGAATCCTCAACACATGCCTAGCACACCCACCAAAAATCTTTTCAAAATTCAAAACTCAAGTTCTTGCGGCCATTTCATCAAACAGGTTGCAGATTCAAATCAACAAAATAACAAACACTATTTTGAGCAGTGTTTTGGCCAACCTTGTTCCATCTCTGGTTACAACTAGCCTTAGTAGATCATCTAGCACCGTTACACTACTAGGAAAACAGCATTTAGTGGCGCACCTGAAAACATCATCTGTGGCGCACTAGCAGTGCGCCACGTGCCTTGCGCTACGGCTATCTCTCAGCCGTGGCGCACTGCCTAGTGCGCCACGGTTGTGTCGAGATAGGCGTAGCGCACCTGCTAGTGCGTCACGGCTATGTGGGCAGGTGCGCTACGCGTAGGATCTTCTGTGGCGCACCTGCTAGTGCGCCATTAAGCTTCTATAGTGCGTTTTAGGTGTAGTGCGCCACAGAAGGTAGATCATGTGCGCCACAGGTGTGTTTTTTTTTAATTTCCGAGCCAGATTATATACAATACAGATTATATAAAATATTACAGCAGATATACACACACAGATACAAGATATACAATTATATATATAAATACACAATATGAAAAACAAGATTGAAACAAATACATATAGATAAGTCTCATACATGAATACATAGTATAAGTTACATTGTTTCGATCAAGTTACAAAGTAGTAGTTGGTGACATGCGAATACATGTGTCGATCGAACAAGTTAGAGCTCGGAAGCTCGCCTAGACATCTAAACTAGCTACACACAAACACGGGATAAACAAACAAAGAAGATAAGCATGATCACCGTCGCGACGAAGGTGTAGGTCTTCATACGGTTCCTTTTCCTAACTCCCGCTAGATAGCGCGTGTATCTAGCTTCCGCCTCCGCCATAGTGTTGTAACCTTTGTAGCTATTGCCGCTAAAACGGTGCACCTGTCTTCGGCAGTCTTTCCAATCATCGTAGACTCCGGGAACCCGTCCCTTGTACACGACGTACCACGTCATCTACAAGTTGACAATAATATTTAACCGGTGATTGAAAAAACATGTATAATTAAAGTCGCATATGAAGATACACTTATAGAAAGTACTCCTAAATCAAAAAGATCAAACTCAAAAAGCATGCCTCATATATAACTAGGTTGTTGGACACAGGAATATGCTACGATGGAAACGTACGCCAAGTAGGATGCACAACACCTGGACTTGTGCATAGCACAAGGCGTACAATCCCATCGTAGAACATTCACATATACAGTGTGCCACGACATTTCAATCATCGGCATTATTCTCAAAAAAGACCAAAGTAGCTCGAAAAGAATGCCTCATATATAACTAGCTAGGTCATTGGACACAGGAATATGCTATGACGGAACAATTAGCCAAGTAGGATGCACAATTCCTGGACTTGTGCATATCACAAGGCTAACTATCCCGTCATAGCACATTCACATATATATTGTGCCACGACATTTCAATCATCGGCATATTCTCGAAAAAGACAGAAATAACTCAAAAAGAATGCCTCACATATATACATAGGTCGTTGGACACATGAATATGCTATGATGGAACCGTGAGCCAAGTAGGATGCATAAGACCTGGACTTGTGCATATCACAAGGCTCACAATCCCATCATAGCACATTCACATATATAGTGTGCCACCATATTTTAATCATCGGCATTATTCTCGAAAAAGACAAAAATAACTCGAAAAGAATGCCTCATATATATACATAGGTCGTTGGACACACGAATATGCTACGACGGAACAGTCATCCAAGTAGGATGCACAATTCCTAGACTTGTGCATATCACAAGGCTAACTATCCCGTCGTAGCACATTCACATATATATTATGCCACGACATTTCAATCATTGGCATTATTCTCGAAAAAGACAAAAATAACTCGAAAAGAATGCCTCATATATATACATAGATCGTTGGACACAGGAATATGCTACGATGGAACGGTGAGCCAAGTAGGATGCACAAGACCTGGACTTGTGCATATCACAAGGCTCACAATCCCATCGTAGCACATTCACATATATAGTGTGCCACGACATTTCAATCATCGACATTATTCTCGAAAAAAGAGTAAGGAAAAAAGAAGGACCAAAGTGAGCAAAGGAACAAAGAGTAAGCAAAAAAAACCAAGCATTGATTGATATATAATAATAAGCAAAATAAGTAAGCGATGATTCATAAACCTAATAAGATAAGTACACTTGTCCACACACACACAAAGGTCATCTATAGTTTGTAACTACAACTAGGCCAACATCAAGCCAACTGGCTTGGCTTAGGGAACGGGAGGACGCCTTGTCTCATCATGAACTTCCTATAGTCACCCTGCATCTCTAGGCAATCTTCTATGTCACGGTTATTCGGGATATTTCCTCCGTAGAAGATCCCCCCCGAAGTCATGACATCACGAAAGATGATTGCCCCAAACTGCTGCTGGATGCGATACATCTCTTGTCTAATATCTGAATCATTGATCTTGGCCTTTGCTTCGGCCCACTGTTTGAGATGATCTGGCAGCGTAGAATTCTGCTGGTCAAGTAGGAACGCCCTCATGTGATGGAGTGCGTAGTAGGCTTCCTTCTTACTGTTTTCCGGCTGCTTCACGCAGGGGAACTCCGTTACGTGGTTGAAGACGTGCTTGCCAAACTTGACCTTCGTACGCATGAAGGTGGTGCCTTCCGTCGAGGCAAAGCCAGTGAGAGAATCATCCAGAACTTCCTTGATCTTGTCGTAGTTTTTCTTCTTTTCTAGACTCCCCAAGTCGAAATACGTGGCATGGGAATGCTTCGGCGATAAGGAGATGAGCGTGCAGTGTTCATCTCTGCGCAAAAAATTCAAATGGAATGTGTGGAAAAAGAATGATGATGATCTAATAAAGCCAATCCACGGTGGCGAGTGAATAACGACTTACTCGGGAAAGTAAGGCACGAGAATGTATTCCTTTGTCTTGTTCGCCACGAGGATTATTTTTAGGTACGAGGCCACGATACGTCGTTCGGCAGGGGAACCCAAGCAGCCGTCATGCATGTAGTAGGGGTCCACTATAGCGATGCCCGGTGTGTTCTCTCTAATGATCTGCATGGCCGGGCTGAGAGAAAACAGACGGACCATGGTATAGTGCAGTGGGTATAGGTGGAACATATTGAAGATGTCGTCGAACCGCAGACAGAACAGATCTGCAGGGGCATTGTCGACAAAGCCCAAGCCTGGTGGCACCTTAACCACGAATACCGGGTGCGAGGGATCTTTGTCCGATAGAAGGCGTCTCTCTATCGTCAGCACGCCGTCATGCACACTCTGCAGTTCCGAACTGGCGAGCTTCCGCAAATTATCAGGTAGCATGGGATCACCCGCCACATGAATCCTCCACATAATACCCTCGGGTCTTGGTGGCCCGTCCCGAAACCTGATCGGATTCGCAGTTGTTGACGCCACCGGCTGGCTCGAGCTGCTTGATTTTCTTTTCCTGCCCTTTTTTCCTTTTGGAGAGCGGGCAGGCACCGCAATCTGAGCACCGGCCGCCCTATGTAGTGTGTCAAGGCTTAGAATAAAGGGCCAGTTGGTTGTATCAGCTGGCTCTATAAAGGCGCAAGCTGGAGGCGTCTCCTGAGAACCAAACGGACGCTTGGTGATAGTGGCTTTCTCTGTGGGGCCACCAGCTAGGTCTTCGTTGCTAAACTGACTGCTGAAGAAGTGATCATTCCAGTCTTCGTCGTCCTCGGCCGGATCCTGCGCCATGTGCATATCATCAACATGATCATCCGACCCACCGCGTGGAGGTGACGGCAAGGGCGGTAAGGGGGCCTTGCCACCGCTTGTCGCTGGCACGACAGGCGGTGCTGTTGTCTGTGGCATGATGGCCCCCGCCGTCCCCAAACGGATCATGCTCTTTGGCCATAGCAAGAAAAAGCCGAAGCAAGTTCTGAGGACAGACGGCTCTTCTTCATCCGCTCCTGGGGGTTGAATGGGAGGTTCCAGGTCGTCGCATCCCCTTAGCACCCGACTAATTTTAACCCTGTGCACGCTATCTGACATCGGCCTTGAGTGGAACGTGCACTGCAAGGGTTGAACGATGGTACCCTTGTCAACATCCCTCAGCTCGTTGTTCACGTAGCATAAGAGAGTGCAAGGAACATCCGTCTGCGGAAAACATGTACGGCGTCGTCAGAGATGCCATAAGAGTAATAGATGGCATGAAAGGCGGCAATTAAAGCAATTTGTTTACCGTGATGGCGTTGAGATCGGCTAATGTTGACGCACCGCATACGGCGACGGGCGTGCAAGAGATGGAAGGGATGCTTGATGGCGCGGTGCTGGCCGCCGGTGTATTCTCCCTACCGACGGGTGCTTGGAGCTCTGGTGTCGCCGCGACGATGGCAGGGGGGCACCAACATGTACTTCGGCGCCGCGGTGATGGCAGGGGAGTCACCAACACTTGCAGCGCCGTGGTGCTAGCGGGCGGAGTCACGAACACGTAGTTCGCCTGATTCGTCGGTGCCGCGTTGTTCGAGTGGCTGCTGACCATGCTTGGAATCGGGCATGGCCCTACTCGACAACCCGCACTCCAGTTCGCTATTGACTCCACCAAGGTAGGCAGGAAGGACGTGAGGGTGATTGCCAGGTTATCTTGGACGATCTGCGGGATCCGTGCCACTTGTGCCTTAAGTTCTTGAACATCGCGGTTTTCCTCCTCGCTCCTTCCCGACGGCGCCACATGCGTCCTCGACGGTGGACCAAATTGATCCACCCAATTCTTACCCTCGAGGCCGGCCAGACGGCCAGCCGACAACGGCTTCTTCATAACCGGCTCTATTTTCTTGGCCCGGTTCATCGCCCTGTTAAAAGGGTTATCCCACCGGGTGGCCGCCGTCGACCCCTGGGATGAGGAACCCTGGGATCCATGACTAGCAAAAATTTCCTCCTCCTGCAGAAGAAGTAACAGTGAATCGTTTAGATCATCGATTAGATTGCAATCGAGTTGATCCGCGGTAATTAGATTATACTTACCACAATTTCCTCGAATTCCTTCACCGCAGGATCCGCGGTGAGTTGTTTGGTTTTTGGGTCCACATGGTAACGGGCCCTGATGAAGTTTCGAACCTGCCCGGGTTCGAATTTAGCAAAGGGGTTTTCTATCCCCTTGGATCTATACTCTTCGTCCTCCTTATTCCATTTGGCCTCCGCGGTTCTGTATCCACCAGATCCGAGATGGTGATGACCTATATTCATCGCCTGCAGCACCTTTCCCCGATTACTATTGGCCAGGGCTCTTTCGGATTCACACCTCTCCTTGAACTCCCGGAACTGATCTTCGGTGATCTGCGGGTCAATCTTCTGGATCTCCTCGAGACTTTTGCCTTCTTTCTAGATCTTCTTCTTTATCCGGGTTCTCCAGCTGGCTAGGGCGGTGCTCATCTTTGTGAGGGCGGATTTGTTTACTTCGTTCCCATGATAATTTGTGTTCTGATACTTAGCGGGGAACTTGTATCTTGCGTGCAGCTTCTCGAAGAGGAGTGTGCGCAAGTGGCCATTATCTTTATGCCGGAGATTCTCGGTGTTGATCGAGATGGTTGTCCGGGTAATCACTGCCACTTGCCCACCGTACCCTTTGACGACAAGGGCGGGCTCCAAAGGAACCCCTGATGGGCTCACTTCGGTAATTTCCTCCCTGACCGTGCCGACCGTGTTCGGGCGCCGGTCCTTCGGCTTCTTCTTCTTCTTAGGAGGATTGCTACCACTCCCTGTGCCCTCGCCGCCATCAGTGGTTTCATCGTCCGCCGTTCCTTCGGCTTCTTCCTCCGCGTCTTCCATCTCATCATCCTCGCTCTCCGAAGGATGGTATTCTTCATCGTCTTCTAGCCGCTGGGCCGCCTCCCAGAATGTCAATTGTTTATTCGGAGGTCTGAGTTCTCCTTCAGCGCTGATGCGCTTAGAACATCTAGCCTCGTTGTTGTCACACATCTTTGCACTAATAAAAAACAAATAATTGGTTAAATGCACGGAAAAATCCGGCATGACCTTTGCTAATTTTCTTAAACTAGGAGTGCCCGATTTCTGCCGAAACGGAAGTTAATCAACATTCCGGCAAAAATCGGGACTCATTTCATATAAGAACCTGCATATATATGGCCAGCATATCTAGCACACAATAAATGGCCATCATAGCCAACACAACCAGCATAAATGGCCCAGTATAGCCAGTACAACTGCACAACCAGCACACAATAAATCTGTTTCAGGCAAAAATGGAACAAATAGAATAAATGGCCAACACACAAACAGTACATCAAGCATAAATGGCAGGTTTCAGGTTTGGACTTAGCAGTTTTAGGTTTTAGGTTTGGACTTAGCAGTTTCAGGTTTGGACTTAGCAGTTTCAGGTTTCAGCAAGCATAAAGAGTGTAAAAATGCAAATAGTATACACAGCTAGCTACTGTCTTGTTTTTGTTAGCATTTCATCACTAAAGCAAATAAGCAAATAAGCATTTCACAGCATTACACAGCTAGCTACTGTCTTGTTTCAGTTTCAGCTAGCATTTCATCACCAGGAGCATTTCATCACTAAAGCAAATAAGCAAGTTTTAACCATGTATTTTCATCACCAGGAACATTTCATCACTAAAACCATCACCAGGATATTTGGTTCAACAGCAGCATGTATAGCTACAACAATAACAACAATAACAGTAGCATGTATAGCTACAACAATAACAACAACAGTAGCAACATGTGCAAAAATTTCCTCCTCTACAACAATAACAACATCTTATCTCCACAAATCACTCACATGGACAGGGTTTTTTCTTTGTTTGACAGGTCAAAGCTGCTGGTGATAAATGAATTACAGAAATGCATTGTTTTCATATACAAGTTGGCTTGCAGACCCAAAATGCTAAACAGAGATAGCTAGAACAAATTTGGTCAACATGCTAACATGCTACCAGTTGGTGTATGCCACACAGGCATAATGTTCATCTCAGAAGCATCCACACAGGATTAACATTTCCTAATCAGATTAGGAAATTCAGATTAGGAAAATATATAATTCGAGATGTTACAACAAATTATGCCCACCTAGCATCAATGTTATCTGCAAATTCCTAAAATTGACTAACACAAATCAGAAACTTGGAATTGTTGCAAGCACATTATCTGGCATGGGCTGGAATATGTAAACTCCAGTACTCACCACCACCCCACTGCAGCAGCAGTTTCACACTCTGGAATGGCAATAGGTGCATGTGGTTGACAAATTTCACTCTAACCAAGGATACAAGTTAACAGGATTTCACACTCTCCTCTTTAAAAATCGATCAGCCCTTAACAACAAGTTTTAGGACTCAGAACTGGTCAACCTGTCAAGGATAAAGGTTTGCTGCTCAGGACTCAGAACTAGTTCAGGACTCAGAACTAGCATCATGTGAAGCATCTGCCTTACATATTTTCTTAGAAAAAATATGCCACATATATATATATATATGTTTGTCTTGTCGTGACAAGAGAAGTCATTTGGCTCTTGGTGATAATTAAATGGCCTTATTGGTACAGCATGTAGGGTACAGGACAAGAGGGCACATGTTCTAGGAAGAAGCTGAGTGTGTTGTTCTCTTGAAAAAGGTGGAACAAAATTGGGGTGTAGGGGCAATCCTAGAACTAACAGCAAAAACATCTGGATTGTAAAGAAAACAAAAAGATTATATGGATGGGAAGTGGTTTGGATGTCCTGTTCCATATTTTAGAATCCCTGCATCATTATCTCCTGTTCTTTGCAATGCTCTAAAGAAAATGATATAATAAGCACCCCACTATCGCACAGACTACAAAATTCAGAGCTTGGAGTAACCATGAACCTTATCCAGACCATGCAACTAACGCTAACATAGAGCTTTGTGCAATGATGTAGCCAGATAACTAAATGACTTTCCATAGCAAATCAATATTGCTAACCAATCACAGCAAACTCATTCATGGCACCTGACCAACACAGGGATGAGGGAGAGAGGGGAGAGAGGGAGATAGAGGGAGAGAGGGGAGGTGGGAAGGGGACTCACTAGGAGGGAGCGGCGGTGGACGACGGCGGGCGGGCGGGCGGACGACGACAGGAGGGCGGGCAGACAACGACGGCTCCTCCTCCTCCTCGGACGCGCACGGCTCGGGCTCCTCCTCCTCCTCCTCCTCCATGCGCAGCTGGCAGGGCAGTGGAGGATCGAGAGCACGATGGCGGTGCATGGTTGAGATCGGCGGCGGTGTCTGATGTGAGATGGGGAGAAGAGGCGCGCGGGGCGTGGGGTTGACTACTAGCACCGAGTTAGGCGTAGCGCACACTTGGCCAGAGTGCTCTACGCCTAACTCGGTGCTAGTAGTCACATAAGAAGGCGCGGCCACCCCTATAGACAACTAGTACTTCCCTATCCCACTGGTTCCACCCACTGCTCTAATTTAAACCTGTGAGCACCCAGGTTCGAATCCTGGTACCCACCATTTTTATTTTTATTTTAAAAATATTTTTAAATGTTCCAAAAAATGCCCAAAAGTGGTGGTATATTCTATGAAAGTTTTGTTTTGTTTTTAAAATACTTTTAAATATTCCAAAAATGCCCGAAAGTGATAATATATGTCATAAAAGTGGTACAAATTAAATATGATCCAAATATGTCATAATAATTTGTCCATGAATATTAGAATCTTTTTCGACCACGCGTTTTACAATATTTTTTGAGCTAGCGTTTTACAATCTTTTTTCAATTCTTTGTCGCTGTTGAATAATATAGCCCCGGCACTTTAATGTTTCTTCTTTCAAACGGACTACCTTTTTTGGGTAGGTTTGTCCTTTTTCTTCTTGTGATGTATGTTGCTGCATCGTAGTCGTCGTCATCTTCAATCTTTGGATCGCCGTACTGGTCGAAGTCTTGCTCGTTGGCGACTCCATCCATTCCGATGATGTTTCTTTTTCCTCTCCTCACGACAACATGGCTAGGCTTTGTCGGGTCGGTAATGAAAAAATATTGGTCCACTTTGGTAGCCAGTACCCACGGTTCATTTTTCGTGGCCATGTTTGCACCGGCGGCCTTGCATTTGGCTGCTTCGGGTATAACCATGGTTGTGAAATACCGGTCTTCTCTTTCGACGCTCTTTGCCCATCTGACACGGAACATCGGCACCTTTTCTCCACAGTAGTAGAGCTCCCAAATCTCCTCGATTCTTCCGTAGAATCTTTCCTTCACGTTGTCATCGGTGTAGAATTCCGACGTTACGCCTGAGTTCTGATAATCACACTGGTTGTCCTTTTCCTCCGTGTAGAATGTGTAGCCGTTGATATCATACGCATGATAGTTCACCAGGTTTTGCATCGGTCGTTTTACAATATTTTTTGAGCTAGCGTTTTACAATCTTTTTTCCCTTCTTTGTCGCGGTTGAATAATTTAGCCCTGGCACTTTAATGTTTCTTCTTTCAAATGGGCTACCTTTTTTGGGTAGGGTTGTCCTTTTTCTTCTTGTGATGTATGTTGCTGCATCGTAGTCGTCGTCATCTTCAATCTTTGGATCGCCGTACTGGTCGAAGTCTTGCTCGTTGGCGACTCCATCCATTCCGATGATGTTTCTTTTTCCTCTCCTCACGACAACACGGCTAGGCTTTGTCGGGTCAGTAATGAAAAAACATTGGTCCACTTTGGTAGCCAGTACCCACGGTTCATTTTTCGCGGCCACGTTTGCACCGGCGGCCTTGGATTTGGCTGCTTCGGGTATAACCATGGTTGTGAAATACCGGTCTTATCTTTCGACGCTCTTTGCCCATCTGACACGGAACATCGACACCTTTTCTCCATAGTAGTCGAGCTCCCAGATCTCCTCGATTATTCCGTAGAATCTTTCCTTCACGTTGTCATCGGTGTAGAATTCCGATGTTACGCCTGAGTTCTGATAATCGCACTTGTTGTCCTTTTCCTCCGTGTAGAATGTGTAGCCGTTGATATCATACGCCTAATAGGTCACTAGGTTTTGCATCGGTCCCTGTGACAAGGTGAATATGATCTTTTCCGTGTCAGAAGAATGCGATCGCGGGGGATTATCAAGGAGCGTCTGCCTAAACCAACGCGTGAAATCTGAGTTGTGCTCTTTGATTATTTCTCCCTGCGTCCTCTGTATGCCCCGGTCACTGTACTTCTTATCGATTAACCTTTTGTGCTTCTGTACCCAAGGATCGACCAGTTCTAAATGCTATAGCGCGACGAGGTTTGCTCGATCAAAGTCTGCGCGTTGAAAATCGAAGTCTGCATGCAGTATGCGACGACGCTCTCGGTGACCATATCCGTCGAGCTTGCCAAGGTGCCTGTTGACTGGAAGACCGACAGGGTTCTCGATGTCTAGATAATTCATGCAGAAAGAGATGCACTCTTCGGCCAGAAAGCCCTTGGCTATGCTTCCATCTGGACGGGACCTGTTGTGAACGTATCCTTTGATGTGTCCGTTCATCCTTTCGAACGCCATCATGCTGCGGAGGAACATCGGCCCGAGTTGTACGATGTCCTCCACTACATGGACCAGCAGATGCACCATAATGTCGAAGAATGCGGGTGGGAAGTAGACCTCAAGCTCACATAGTATCACCACGATCTCCTCCTGTAGCCTCCCGAGCTGATTCACGCCAATCGACTTCCTAGAGATGACGTCGAAAAACTTGCATAGGCCAAATAACGTTTCACGGACGTGCTCATCCATTATCCCTCTTAGTGCAACCGGAAGTACCTGCGTCATTAGCACGACACAGTCGTGAGACTTCATGCCACTGAACCTCTGCTTCGCCTCATCTAGGTATCTGCTTATCTTGCCCGGGTAGCCGTAAGGAAATTTGACTCCTAGAAGGCACTTGAAAAACTGTTTGATCTCATCCTGGCTTAGAGTGAATCAAGAAGGAGGGCAGTAATATTCGTTCTTCTTGAACTTTTTACCCTTCCGACAACCTTGTGTCGTCTCCGACTCATGATCATCGTCATCTTCCTGATCATCAGGAGTAGTGCGTCCTCCGTGAAGCTCCTCCGGATAACCAAGCATATCAGGTCATGCCTTGCTTTCGGACCATCTTTCGTCCTATCTGGCATGTTGATTATGGTGGCGACCAGACTCTTGCACACGTTTTTCGTGATATGCATGATGTTGATGCTATGAGGCGTGCGGAGAAACTTCCAGTATGGCAACTCCCAGAAAACAGACCTTGTTTTCCATACCTTCATCAACGGCTTGTCTTGTTGCTGCCTCTTTCGCTTCTTTCCAGGCTTAGGACAATCTTTCCAGTTTTCAGCAACTCTTCCACTTCTTCGCTGCTCCTACGCTTTGGGATTCCTCGGGTCTCGGATTTGCCATCGAACAGGTCTCCACGTTTTCTCCATGGATCATTCTTGCCGAGCCACCTCCGGTGCGCCATGAACATGGTTTTCGATGACCCTGGATCTTTCTCTAGTTGGAGATAGCTTGTGTTATCCATGCACCTAACGCATGCGCAGAATCCTTGGATAACCTTCCCCGAGATATACCCGCAAACTGGATAGTCTTTCACTGTAGTGACCAACGTGGCTCTCATAGTGAAATAATCTTGTCGACGGCGTCGTAAGTATTGGCTCCAGATTCCGATAACGTGGCTAGCTCCTCTTTCAACAGCCCAAGATACAGATTGATGTCGGTACCAGGTTGTTTCGGCCCTTGAATTAGCATACTCATTTGTATGTACTTCTTCTTCATGCACAACCATGGAGGGAGGTTGTACATCCATACAAACACGGGCCAAGTGTTGTGCGTGCTGCTCTGGCTACCGAACGGATTGAGTCCATCGATGCTCACACCAAGCCTGATGTTCCTCGAATCTCCACCGAATTCTGGGAATTCGAGGTCCAATGCTTTCCACTAGCTAGCATCTGAAGGGTGCGTCAGCAACTCATCCTTTTCGGGGTCATCATCATCTCCTGGCTTCTTCCTTTCTGCATGCCATCGCATGAGCTTTGCTTCCTTAGGGTCCGCGAAATAGCGCTGCAGACGAGGAGTGATAGGAAAGTACCATACCACTTTTCGAGGTGCTTTGTTCCCTTTCTTGTATCGACTCACGCCGCACACCGGACATGTGGTTTTCTCCGCGTCCTCGCCCCGATAAATGATGCAATCGTTGATGCATACGTGATATCTAATGTGCGGTAGATCGAGAGGACAGACGATTTTCTTGGCGTCCTCGATACTAGTTGGACATGTGTTCCCCTCCGGGAGACGATCGTGCCAGAATGCCATCATATCGTCGAAGCTTGCGTTGCTCAATTTGTGTTTTGGCTTCATCTCCATAGCCTTGAGCGTTACATTCAACCGGGTATCATCGGGCCTGCATCCTTCATAAAATGGAGTAACCGCGTCTTTCTCAAGTTGCGCAAGCTTGGCTTTCTCTCTAGCGGCAGCCCTGGCGTTACTCGTCTGCTTGAGAAGCAGCTCCTGCACATAAGGGTCCCACACCTAGCCTGATGTTGTTCCATCGTCGTGTGCTCCTCCGGCATCTAGATCATCATCATCCCGGTCTGCTTCCGCACCTTCACCATCTCCAGGAGACTCTTCATCATATCGCCTATTCTCGCCGTGATGATGATCATCGTCATGTTGGCCACCTTCACCGTCTCCATCGTCTTCGTCATCGCTTATCCAACGAGTGTATCCATCCATGAAACCATGGCGGAGCAGGTGTGCCTGCAGATTCCCGGAATCTGGGTCGATCACCCAGTTGAGTTTGCATCTTCTGCACGGACATCTTATATCCGTCTTGTTATTTCGTATCATGTCGGCCGTCGCACATTTCAAAAATCTAGCCACAATGCCTTTGCTCATCATGCGGACCATTTTTGCCTGCACGGTGTACACGGTACAATTAGAAGTCTATTAGAACCACATAATGAATGCATGCATGTAATGGTCGATAGAAAATTTCGGCATGACCTATCCTAAAATTAGGACCTTTGCGAAATGCCAAAGTCTTGCCAAAATGGAAATGAATCAACATTTTGGCAAAACAAATGGCAACTTGTTCACATACAAACACAAGAGAGAGAGACCGATCCATACACACATGAACATATCATTATCCTCTCCATACACACATGCATGAGCATCATCGATACTCTCCATATACACACACATATGACCATCGATCCTCTCCATACACACATCATGAGCATCGATCATCTACATACATATGAGCACATCATCCATATACACATGAACACATCCTTACATGGACAACTTACCGAGATGAGAGACCGATCACGAGAAAGATGTAAAGAAGAGGTGCGCGCGAGACCGGAGAAGGAGATGAGAGACCAGAGACCTTCCTCTATTACTTATGTAACATCCAAGGCAAGTTCTACATGCTAAAAATGGTTAATGGGTGGAGAAATTGAGGTGGGAAGGAGAAGATCCTGACTTGATCTAAGGAGGAAGAAGAAGGGGAAAGTGAAGTGTGGGGTGGTGGATGTGGTCACACATGTGCACATAAAGTGCTGACAAAAAAAATCGACACATCCGTGGCGCACTCGGCCCTAGTGCGCCATAGGGAGGAGTAACATCCATGGCGCACATGCCCTAGTGCGCCACGGATGTGTCTGGCCGTTTCACAGCAGAGGGGGGCATGCGCTTAGGCGTAGCGCACCCCCCCATGTGCGCCACGGTTGACACAAAATCGTAGCGCACCTATGTGCGCTACGGATGTTTGGCGTGCGGCCAACAGGGCCCTGGACCACATATATCTGTGGCGCACTATGGTCATGTGCGCAACGGTTGTTTTAGTTACTAGTAGGGCACTGCCCATAGGTGAGCCACGCCTGTTTTAGCCGTGGGGCACTTCAACCATGTGAGCCACGGATGTGCTGATTACCTATAGCCATTTTCCTAGTAGTGTTAACTAACCTATAGCACCACTGTGAGCTTGCCAATGCCATCAATGGTGAGCAGGCCGAGCCTCACCATGTCACCCCAGTGTGGACAGCAAGCTAGGAGAAGAACTAGCCGTGCCAACCTTGTCTAGCATGCAGCCCATGCCTCACTGCCCCCTCTCGACCAACCCTAGCTCGAAGACAGCGACCAGAACCGCCAGGAACGCCGCGCCCGTGCCGCTGTAGACCATGCCGACGCGCACCGCAAAGCACGCGCCGTTCCCACGCAACCCGACCACCTCGAGCCCTTGCCGCCCGCCAGCATGCACGCCACCGTCCCAGGAGACCACCAGACATGTTCGTTTCACCGCCCATACCCCGTAGCCACCGCTCGCCGCGGAGTTCGCCGCCTCTGCCTTGCAGAGCACCGCACGTTCCCGACCCATTGCCACCGCCCCTAAGCACGCATTTAAGCTCTAGAGCATCGCCAGGAGACCACCCGTCGATCGCCAACCTCGGGCATGCCTCTAGCTGCCCTTAGCCATGTCGCCACCATCGCCTGCCCATCCCTCTCGGTCTTGCCGTCGAGCCTATAAAAGGAGACGAGCCCCGCTCGATTTATTCACACCATCTCACTCCCCTCACCTCACTAATCCTTCCACCCCTTAGCCGGAGCACGTGAAATAGCAGCTCGCCGGAATTGCGCCGGAGCAGGATGCCTCTGGAGAAGAAGGGAGCCGTTGATTTCGACCACCCTCGGAGCTGCCGCGACCATCCCTGAGTTCGTCGTTGTCAACTTCGTCGTTTTCCTGCCTCGCAGTCGTCACTGGAGCCCCGGTATGCCCCCTATGCACCCCCACCGAGCCGCTAGGGTTCGAGCTCGCCGGTGACATGTTCATCGTTGATGACGACCCTCAGCCGTTGATCTCACTTCTAATCCAACGAACCAAATCGCCCCGTACCGCTTCGCGTGTTATGAGACACTGACCGGTAGACCCCCCTGTCAGCTGAGCCACGCGTTGCGGAGTGACACTGGTCTGGCCCATTAACATCTGCCGCGCAACCCACTCTTTGAATTTAGATTTTTCTATTTTAATTCAAACTCAGTTCTGTACCTATATTCAAAAATCAACCCAGCTCAATTCAGTGAACCAAATTCCATGAAACCAATTTTGTTAGAAATGTACTGAACTTCTTAATCCAAGCCCGTTGGATTCAAATCATTTTGATCTGTAGATCAACCTTGGTAAAAATAACAAGGCATATTCTTTTCTGCATTCAAACATTTTTCAAATTTCAACCATAATAGCTTTTGAGTTGATTCCAACTCTCAAAAATCATATTTGATCATACCTTTCAGAATATATAAAAACATTTGGGTTTACTTACAGAAATAATGTTCAAGTAATAAAATAATGCCACATAGGAATTTCTAGTCACTTTAATTATTTAAAATAAAAAGGTTATACCTTATTAAATTGTGACACCACTTTAAATCACATTCTCATGTACTTAAATATGTGGTGATGACATGTGTCAACATGATCCCATGTTTGAGTTGGAGAATATTAAATCTTAAGTAGTTTTTCAATGAGTAGAAATTACTTTTCTAAAAATAAAATAAATAAGACAAAGGCTTTAATCTTGTAATGTTAGTGATGATACTAGATCATCTATAGAACCCCTTGGTGTGATGATTGAAAATAGTTAATTATTGTTTGGTGATTGTGTACCTCATATTTATTTATAGACGCTAGTACCGACCAAGGATACGAGGAGGAAGGAGGATACTACGAAGAAGAAGCCGAGGAGAACTTCAACCACTGCTCTGCACAAGGCAAGCCTTACTAATCAAGTTGACCTATGCAAGCTAATACTTGCTTGTTACCATGCCAACTATGTGAATTAATCATATCTCATCATACCCACTTGATAACCTAATCCTAGTTTTATTTGCAAGCTTTACACTTTATTTATTTATCACAGCTTTCTCTTAGAGTTACATAGTGAATTGTAGATACTAGAAAGATAATGGAAGGTTGCATAAAGAGCATTAAATTTGGCCTAAGCTAGCTAATCTTGATGTCACCCTAAGGCATGAGATTGAACTTAATTAATCCCCATTTCTTTACTACCACGTCATTAGTACTTAATCCCACTTGTAGATGCTAGTACTAAGCATAAAACTTGATAAACTTTAGATGGGAATACTTGGTGGAAAATGGTTATGAAAACCTTAGAATGAGGAGTCATTCTACTGAGATGTTTTGACATGTGTTTCCGAACACCAGATGATTTTGATGATGAAAATGTTGAGGCATGAGCCTTAGACCTTTATAAAACTGATGGTTGTCTGGATGCGATACCATTCCAATTTTACCGTACAACCACAATACCCGAAAATTGGGTAGGGCTTGACTGGAAACTTATATACCTTAGTATGGGTTCCCTCACGGCCAAGGTCTGAGCTGAGGCTACCTTGTGAAGATTTTCCACCTATGCAGTACCCAAGATGACAGTTGGTTATGGTTGGGAGGCCAATCTCACAGGAGAGGTGCATATACTAGGGTGTGTAAACGAAAGGTTAGGATTGATTATCCGCATACTGAGTATGGTGAATTCAGGATTTGTTCTTGACGGATGTATCGAATGTTGTGGTGAAAGTGTACAATCTCTGCAGAGTGTCAAACTATTCGAATAGCCGCGTCCGCGGTTATGGACAGTTGGAGTGGCCATACTGTTCCCCCGTCAGATGTTTTCAAAATGACTAATGAAATGAATTGAGGTTTTCACTTGACCACAACAGAGTTGTGATATGAAATTCAAGTTCCCACTTAGGTGTTATAAAATTTCAACTAGCTTTTCTTGCTTCTGAACTTAGTAGAGGTAAATCTGGCTTTTTGCAAAACAACCCTAGAGCTTAGTGTCCTACTACAAAAACCCCTTCACTTGTTAGTATTAGTTTGCGAGTACTTAAAGAGTACTCATGGCTTTGTCCCTGGCTATTCCCATGGCCAGACTATGAAGAGGAGTACCAGGATGATGGACCCTGGGAAGGTTACGACAAATAGGATCATCTCCCATCGTCAGCATTGCCTGTGACCCCGAAGATGGAGCTTCTCCTACGCTACCCTTATTATTATGTTATTCCGCTGCTTGAGTTGTATTAAGAATTGGATCATGAGATCCTTATTTCTGTAATACCTTATGTATGGTTTGTAATGGATGATGTACTGTGGTATCCAAATCTGTTATGTTTCGCAAAAATAGTAATCCTGGGATTGCAATGTATGGCATAACAGGCATCTGGGATTAAAAATCCGGGTGTTGACACTCCAAGAGGTTATGGTGTTAAACACCATCTACCATACTAAGGGAAGGTAGGTATTATACAAATGGTTGTACCTAAGGGTACTACGGGGTAATTATTTGGAGGAGCCAAACATTTCCCATATAAAACATAGTATAGGAAAACAATGCAATTGCATAAATGAGTAGATAAAACATGCATAGGTAAAATAATAGGACAAGGCATATGAGCAAAAAGGTGGCTTGCCTGTGACCAGCGAGAAGTCCCTTGAAGGCGTTAAATAACCAAAATACCAATAATATCAATAATAATATAACCCCGATGCTTCCTTCTTTTCGGCGTCACCCAATCTCAACTATCGCCGTTATCGAGCATACATGCAAACAAACAATACACCAATCAATACCAGGCATACAAGCATCAAACCATATAGAAATCAAGGGATAAATACATGATAAAGATCAAAAATATGTTGGAAGTTTGATTTGAGTGGATTGGGAGAAGGTTTGGGAGACATAGGAAGGAGGGGTCCTCTTTGGATTTGAAGCCTAGGGGCTAACTAAGAGAGGTTTTTGACCAAGGGCCTGATCTGTATGCTACCATTGTATAAAAATGATGCCATTAGATAGGTATTAATAGAATAAAGCCAAAAAAAGTTGTTTCACTATTTTATCAATTCCCAATGATTTACAAGGGATATTATAGTGATTAAAACTCTAGTTTTAGGAAATAATTCACCAGAACTTCTCTGGAGTTGCAAAAATTATTTCCTTGGGTTATTAAGTAGTATTTGATGGACTGGTTCAATAGGAGTTGGAATCACCTCAAAATAATTACCAGTATGCCCTTGAGAAATTCTCAAAGATAGTGCTGGATGGGATTTGTCTTTTTCACCAGATTAAACCAACAGAAGCTTTTGATGTGATTCCAATGGTACTGGTTAGGTAATTGTCATACCTTCCTATAGAAATTGGAATAATTCATTTTGGATGTGCAGAACTATTTTGGTGATAGGAATAGTGAATATGAAGGGAATATGCCCGAGAGGCAATAATAAAGTGGTTATTATCGTATTCCTTATTTATGATAAATGTTTATTTTACATGCTATAATTGTATTAATACGGAAACGTTAATACATGTGTGTTTAATAAACAAAAAGGAAGTTCCTAGTTATGCCTCTCTTATAAACTAGCTCGTTGATTAACATGATGATCAAAGTTTCCTGATCATGGACATTGGATGTTGTTAATAACGAGGTCACAACATTAGTGTAATGGTGTGATGAACATTCATCCGCAGTATAGCATTACAATCAAAGTCATTGAGTTTATATTGCTATAACAACTTACGAAGTGATCCTAATCCTTAGACCATGAGATCATGTCAATCACTAACACCGGAAGAGTTTCTCGATGACATCAAACGTCACACCGTAACTGGGTGATTATAAATATGGCTTCAGAACTACTAAAGTGTTATGTTGAGACCCATGGATCGAGAGTGGAATTTGTTCATCCCGATGACAGATAGATATGCTCTGGGCCCTCTCGGTGATATCACATTGATTAGCTTGCAAGCAAGTGATTTGATCACTAGAATGTTATATCACGGGAACGAGAAAAGAGTGCATGTCGGTAACGAGATCAAACTAGGTATGGAGATACCGATGATCGAATCTCGGACATGTAATATATCGTGAAACAAAGGGATTAAGATACTAGCGTAAAAGGTTCACACGATCACAGAAGTCATCGTTGAATGTGTGGGAGTCAGTATGGATCTCTAGGTCCCGCTACTGATTATTGATCAGAGAAGGGTCTCGATCATGTCCGCATTATTCGCGAACCGTAGGGTGACACACTTAAGGGATACCGACACCATTCGGAGCAAATGATATGCCAGAAAAAGAAAAGGAAAGCGCGGGAATTTATTTCACTAGACACCGGAACTGTTTCGGTTGAAATTGCTAAAACTGGTTCTGCATGTGAAATGGAATACTAGCAAGGGGTTTTATGTGAATGTTTGTTAATTAAAGTAATTAACAAAATTCTAAATAAATAAATAAAAGAGTTTTATTTAAATGAGAGCTTGCATTAATTTTGGTGGAAAATTAATGCATGTGAATGGAATTGTGAGTGGAGAGGTTTTTATGTGAGTGGAGCTTCCACCACATGAATGAGGGGAGGTGGGGGCACCCTCCATGGCGGACGGACATGCCCTCTTGGGCTGCCCCCTTCCCTATAAAAGGACCCCCTCCTCTCACTTGTCTCTCACACCTCCTCACGAAGGATCTCTCTCCCCCCTTTAGAATTTCCCCATGGTCTCGGATCAGCGAGATACATGTTCCCGGTGGCTTTTTCTGGAAGGATTTGTTGCTTCCGCTGCTTCGCTGGAGCGAGGGCGCGGAGGTTGTCGGGGTACCCGTATGTGTGTGCGATCACGGATGCACCACTGCTTTGAGGTGCTGGACTTGATCGTGCTGGACCGGCTGGACCAGATGGACTTCATCACGATCTTGAGTTCGGCAAGTGTTCGTCTACATCATCCACGAGTACAACCTTGTTAACGCTATTCGGTCTTCGAGGGTATGTATTCTATGGATGTATATCCACCCGTTTCTTGTATCTAGTAGATAGATCTTGGTACATAGATGTTCCCATCGTAGGAAAATTTTTGTTTTCTATGCTGCGAACCCTACAGAATAAACTATGCACATAATTGTTTAATTCACCATAATTCAATAAATGCTCAATAAATCTGGGGCTCCTGGTTTTTTGTACCTATTGGGGTATAGATTTAATGGTAGTTCGATTTAGGTCAAAATCTCATTTGGTTTGATCTAGGGAAATTCCTAAAGTCCAAGAGATGCTGTTTTTTGTTATTTTTGTTATGGGAAAACCAGGAAGCAAATTTATGTAGGGATAGTGGGGTTTTAAAGGTATGGTTTATACCTTTCTTTACCAAGTGGATTTAATCCATTTGGAGTTGTGAAAATACCTGGGGAAAATATTTAGTGTTCTAGATAGATCCTTGTAGGGGATTTATCATTTTTGTTTTACACATTGTTTTGGTATAGCATAGTGTTTGCATGTTAGAAAAGATCCTTGAGCACATGGGAGAAAGACTATCTAAATTTCTCTAAGTCATTTCCATTTTTGTTTGTAATTAAATTGATCAGGTAATCTGAAGATTCAAAAATAAAAGGAAAAGAACAGAGAGGGAAGTAAGCCGGACCTGTGCGGTCTGGGCCGCGGGGAGGGAGGCCGGCCCAGCAAGGCGGCTCCGCCTGCAGGAAGATGGAGGGGAACCGCCGGGACGGCACATCAGCCCACAACCTACCTTGCTGAAAGGGTACCGGGCGCCGCTGGCCGTTCGATCCAGAGGAGATCGACAGCCACGCGCCGTCTCATACCTCGTGACCTGGCCAGAGGGGTGGAACCCTAGCGGGGAACTCAGCGGCTTGGCGGCGCCTCTGGAAGCCTCGCCGGCGACGGGAAAGCTGCCGAGGGGACGCGGCGTGCGGTGACGAGTCAGACAAGGGGCGACAAGGGTCGATCTGGTGACAGGGGCTTTCTCCCGTGGTGGATCCTGGTGGAGGAGCTCGGGAGCTCACCCGAGTACCTCTCAGGGGCGCATGCAACACAAAGGAAGGGGAGGGTTAGTTGAGGCTGGAGCAGGGGGTCATGCCAGAACAGAAACGAGGGAAGGAGATGCAGTAGGGAGGGAACACGGCCTCCTCCTACCTCACAGCAGCTGGAGCACGAAGCTCTCTGTCCAGGGCGAAGCAGAGCAGATGGGAGGGTTGGAGCTTCAGGGTAGGTAGGTGGGAGCAAGTAGAGGAGAAATTAGGCCAGAGAGAGGATCTGGAGTGGGTGGAGGCTTATAAACCGATGTGGTATGGTCTATGGTAGACCATGCCCATGGGGGAAGCAAGGGAGGGGTGGTGGCCATCCATTGAGCAGTAGGGGTGGTGGAGAGAGGTCTCCGGTCGTGGTAGGGGACATAGAGGTGAGAGGGGGCTGCTGTAATGAGAGAAGAAAAGGTGTGACATGACCTTGCCTTTGTCTCCTCCCTCAAACAACTATGTGGGACAAAGAGGTGGGGTGTGCTACAGTGTTATTCCACCAGAAGGGGAGTGATGTTGCCTGGGAGACTTACTTGGGAAGATTGGGTAGGGATTTGAGTTGGTTTGAATCAAGGTTTGGTTTATTGTTCAAGCTTGAGCAAATGGTAACTTGTGAAGGAAGTTGAACAAGTTGCACTAGGCCCGGTGAGAGGAAGGTACTGGTGTGTGTATAGGATCATTGCATAACTCTGGGAATTATTTGGGATTTTTCTAATGCTTAAAAGGTCATTTAAACTGGTTTATTTAAAATGTGCAGAAAGAGATTTTGGAAGCTAATGCAATATTTTTGCATTGGGAAAAGTTGTTTTTTGATGTGAAATGGTTCTGAATACCATGTTACACTTTGGAGAATTTATTTGGAATTTATAGAGAAGGAAAAGTATTTTTAAGGAATTATTCCTCTTTTCTACCATTTAAGAAAAAGGGAAAAAGAAATAATAAAGAATCTCAAAAATATTTATTTTTTAGTTGGGAAGATAGGATATGATAATTAGACATCAAATGTGCCTTGATTTGGCAAGGTGATTTGGAGAAAACCAACTTGTCCTTGATGACAAGGGTTTTGAGGAATTTGCAAGATCAGGAAATAAAATAGTTTAATGATCCAAATAATTGTGGGAATTATTTGGGGATGCTTGTATCCAAGGTAGATGATGTACACTTGCTGTAGGCATGAATGTACACCATTATTTTGAAGAAAAGAGGTGAAAAGGGTGGAAACTAGATTGTGGAGGGATCTAGGGTTTAGTTAATTTGATACCATTTAAACAGGGTTAGATTAGGGAGCTCAGAGCTCACCTTTGTACAAGGGGTAGATGGATGGATATACCATGTCATATAGATGATTATGTAAGGAAGACTTGGGCTTGGTTGCATTGTACATGGTTTTGTAGAGCGGGCAAACTTTGTTGAAAATAAGGCTGCCATAACAGACACATCAGTTAGCCTCCTAAACCTTGGGGGTTTAAGAAGCACAAGGCTCCAATGGAAACAAGTGAGGTGTGGATTGATAGGCCATGATAAGTAGATCACAACCATGCCAAGAGTTGGTCAAGGGGAGGTGGCATATAGATGTGGGATTCTGCTAAAATATGCAAGAGGATAAGATTTGCGGAAAAGATTATTATCTTGTCTACAAGACCATCATGGATGAGTGAGAATTAGAATGGTTTAGCCAAGGGAAAGAGTGATCCTTGGTAGTACTAAATATGTACTACAAGAGGGTTCAAATGCATTTCCAAAAGTGCACATAGGTTGGAAAAGGTGGAGCTCCAAAAATGGTATCCAGATAAGTAATCCAGACTTTGCCATTTTGGCAGATTTGGGGTTTTAGACTAGAGTGCAAGGGTAGATAATTTTGAGAGGATACTAGGTTCCAAACTAGTGATCAAGGAGGTGATGTTGAGGTAACAACTAGGTAGATGGTATTCATGCTTAGATGGGTTCTCTACTGAGTTGGAAACCATCCAGAGGGATTATCCTTAGATTGAAGTGAGCATGAGATGAGATGATCACTTGAGTGGCTTTTGGGTAGATTCAGACTTGGAGGCTTGCTTTGAGATTGATTATCACAAGCAAGGGGTGGGTCCTAAGGGATGAGCTACTAGATTATCTCTGTCTAGTTCCTAAGCAAATAAAGCAACCAGCAGATCAAGGCAATCATCAGACAGCAGATCAAGGCAAATCATCTTATTACTTATCTAACTACTTCTAGGGTTACCCTCAAGCCTAGCTTGAGGTAAGGAGGGGTATTTTGAAAGGGGTTTTCTTTGAAGTAAGTTAAGTACCATATTTATATCTCTACCAAGGTTGAGATGAAAAGGTTTTAATAAAGTTTTTTGGAAGACCTAGAGATAAGGGTAGTTGAAGGTTCTGTTTTGAAAACATAAGGAGAGTATATATATATGTCTCCATAGTTTTGGCAATAGAAACTTAGTAAAGTATTTGGTTGTGTCAAAGTCATCTTGGCTCAGGTTTTGAAATGCCAGAACATTTGAGAATCTGAAAGATGAGCCAAGACATCTCTTTTGTAAAGCACACATTGCAAGAAAATTTGTTTGTTCCCCCTGATTTTTGCCTTCTGGACAGTTAATCAGGGTTGCTGAAATTGGGATGTTACATATAATACACGGATATTTTGCTATATTATTCATCTTTATTCTATTGCGAGCCAATGACCTGATCCGGGGATTAGCGTGTCACATAGAAGGTACGGTCTTTTCAGAACCGTAGTGTTACACCCCAACCCATTGGTTGAGCTGCAAAAATTCCTGATAGGGGACATTGTTAAACCCATGTTGCTGATGTGGATGATTGGGCCATTGGTCCCAAGGATGCTTCTCCTGCTGCTATGATACGTCGTTAGCGTATCTTTAATTTTTAATGTTCCATGCTTGTTTAGTATAAACTTTGTTATGCTTTTTTCTACACTTTGAGGTATTTTTATACATTTTCTGGGACAAAACTATTAACAAGATGTCGCAGTGCCAGTTGCCTATTTTTTGCTATTTTTGGTTTCAAAAAAGCTAGTAAGGAAATATTCTCGGAATTGGACGGGACAAAAGACAAAGTCAATATTTTACCAGGAGGAACACGAAGTCCGAAGGACAGCCGAAAGTGGCCACGAGGTGGCCACACCCTAGGGCCGCACAGCCAGGGGGCATGCCGCCACCAGGTGTGGGCCCCTCGGGTGCCCACCGACCTTGCCCTTTCTCCTATAAAACCATCATGATGCAGAAACCCTAAGTACCCGATCAAATCTCCATGAAACAGTCCGTAGCCGCCGCCACCATCATCCCTAGATCGGGCGGATATGAAGCTCTTCCCGACACCCTACCAGAGGGGAGAGGTCATCCTGGAGGCCTTCTTCATCACCATGCCAGCCTCCAGAGTGATGCATGAGTAGTTCAACCTTGGACTATGGGTCCATACAGTAGCTAGATGGTTCTTTCTCCTCCTTTGTGCTATCATGTTTAGATCTTGTGATCTCCGTTCATGATCAAGATCATCTATTTGTAATCATACATGATGTGTTTGCGGGGATCTGGTGGATATTGAGATACTATGCCATATTGATAATTGATTCTACCATGTCTGTGTTATTTGTGATCTTGCATGCTCTCCGTTGTTAGTAGCTATCTTGGCCAAGTAGATGATTGCAACTCCAAGAGGGAGTATTTATGCTCGATAGTAGGTTCATGCCTCTAGTAATCTGGGGAAGTGACAGAAATCTCTAAGATTGTAGATGTGTTGTTGCTACTAGGGAGAAAACAACAATCCTTTGTTCATGGAGCAATTTTATTGTTTACTTACACACTTTGCTTAATGCAATTATCTGTTGCTTGCAACTTAATACTGGAAGGGGTTCGGATGATAACCTGAAGGTGGATTATTAGTCATAGATGTAGTTGGATTACGGTCTATGTATTATGTTGTAATGCCCAATCAAATCTCATAGGAGTCAAGATGTCTAGTATATGAATTGTTATGATTTCTCAATCTGTCAATTGCCCCGCTGTAATTTGTTCACCCATCATGTTATCTATCTTAAGGAGAACACCTATAGTGAACTGTGCACCCCGGTCCAATATTTATCATTGATACATAATCTACTGTTACCGTTTACTTTCTGTCAGCAAATATTATTTTTCACACTATAAGATTAATAATTTCTTTTCATCAAACCAGTGAGATTGACAACCTTACTGTAAGTTGGGGCAAAGTATTGAGTTTGTGTTGTGCAGGTTCCAAGTTGTTAGCAACACCTTGGAGTTGTTTCCTTGCTCCTACTGGTTTGATAACCTTGGTTTCATAACTGACGGAAAACTTGCTCATGTGCTCATCATACCTTCCTATCGGGGTTTCCTAACGAGGCTCTATAGTTAACTGAGCCGCATTAAGACTTTTTCTGGCACCATTGCCAGGGAATTAAGGACAGCTTCAATCTCTTCGTCCTCGTCAGTCACCTTTCAGGGAGAAAGAAGATTCTCGCAAGGGGAGTTTCTCACAACTAATCTCTTTACTTTGTTTTTTTGCTTAGTTTCTGTTGCTTGTTTCTTTCCATAAAAATACAAAAAATTTAGTTTTGTTTGGCTTGCCTTTTCTTATCAAAAACACAAAAAAAGTTGTTGCTACTGCTGTTGGCCTGCTTCACTTTTGCAATAATCAATACTCCTGAAAACACCTAGTTGTGTGACTTCACTAGCACAAACAACAATGATTTCCTTTGCACACGTATTGTTGCACCTGCTCCTGATGCCACTTTTTATGAAATTAAACCTGCTTTGTTGAATCTTGTTATGAAAGATAATTTTTCTGGTTCTAGTTCTGATGATGCTGCTGCTCACCTTAATAACTTTGTTGAACTTTGTGATATGCAAAAATATAAGGATGTAGATGGAGAGATTATTAAGCTTAAATTTTTTCCTTTCTCTTTGAGAGGAAAAGCTAAAGAATGGTTGCTATCCTTGCCTAGGAATAGTATTGATTCTTGGATTAAATGCAAAGATGCTTTTATTGGAAAATACTATCCTCCTGCTAAGATTATATCTATGAGAAGTGAAATAATGAAATTTAAACAACTTGATAATGAACATGTTGCTCAAGCTTGGGAAAGAATGAAATCTTTGGTAAAGAATTGTCCCACTCATGGACTGACTGCTTTGATGATTATCCAAACTTTTTATGTAGGACTAAATTTCTCCTCAAGAAATCTGTTGGATTCTTCTACTAGAGGTACCTTTATGACCATTACTTTTGGTGCTGCAACAAATCTCCTTGATAATATGATGGTTAATTATTCTGAATGGCACACTAAGAGAGCTCAACAAGGTAAGAAGGTAAATTCTATTGAAGAAACCTCCTCACTGAATGATAAAATTGATGTTATTATGTCTATGCTTGTTAATGGAAAAGCTCATATTGATCCAAATAATGCTCCTTTAGCCTCTTTGGTTACTCAAGAAGAGAAAGTTGATGTGAACTTCATTAGAAATAACAATTTTAGCAACAATTCCTATAGGAATAATTTTGGTAATAATAACTATAGGCCATATCCTCCCAATAGTGGTAATGCTTATGGAAATTCCTACAACAACAATAGAAGTGCTCCCTCTGAACTTGAATTCATGCTTAAAGACTTTATTAGTAAACAAACTACTTTCAACAAAACCATGGAGCAAAAGCTTTTGAATGTTGAGAAAAATATTTCATCTTTGTTTGAAGCACAATCCTCTTTCATTATTAAAATGGTTGCTAAACCTGAAACCATGGAAAAACCTTTGTTGCTACTCATGCCATACAAGTTAGAATTGATGAAAATGTTATACTATTAGCTAAATTGCATGCTAAGTGGGAAAGAGTAGATGAAATTACTAGAAATAATAGTATTTGTACTATTACCACCACCAATGTTGATGCTAGCAAAGCACAAGAAGTCCCCACTCCTAAACCCAATAAGAATGCTAAATTTTTTTGAAATATGGGAAACAATGGTTCTACTTACTTGGATGCTAAGTTTGATTTTGATCATGATGGTTGCAATATTTCTGAAGTGATTATGTTCCTACAAAAGCTTGCTAGAAGTCCTAATGCTAGTGCTATGAATATGGCATTTACAAAACACATTACATATGCTCTCATTAAAATTAAGGAAGAAAAGTTGAAACATAAAGCTTCTATTCCTAGGAAATTAGAAGATGGTTGGTAACCCATCATTAATATGAAAGTGGATGATTTTGATCTCAAAGCTTTGTGTGACCTTGGTTCTAGTGTCACTATTATGCCTAGAAAGATTTATGAAATGCTTGATTTGCCACCTTTGGAAGATTGCTATTTAGATGTCCAACTTGATGATAATGCTAAAAAGAAACTTATGGCGAGTATTAATGATGTTCTTATTATGGTTACCAATGCCTTTGTCCCTGTTGATTTCTATGTTTTGGATGTTGAATGCAATGCTTCTTGTCCTATTATTTTGGGAAGACCTTTTCTTAGAACTGTTGGTGCCATTATTGATATGAAGGAAGGCACCATTAAATATCAATTCCCACTTAATAAAGGTATAGAACACGGCCCTAAGAGGAGAGAGAAGATACCTTTTGCTCCTCCTATTAAAGAAAAATTTGATGTTAATGCTTCTTCATTTGAAAATACTTGATTCTTGCTTTCTGTGCCTAACTTAAAGGCATTAAAGAAAAGTACTAATTGGGAGATAACCCAAATTTTGTTAGGTTTTCTTTTGTTGAGTCTTGGAAGTAATAACCTCTCCTTATCCTTTTTGTGTGGTTTTTGTGCCAAGACCAACCTCTAATGAGAGAGAACTAAGATTTGGGGAAGTTGTTGACCCGGAACAGATTTTTGTGCTTCACTATAAAAATTCGTGAAAACTCCTTGTATGTCAGATTGATCTGTAGTTTACTGAGATTATTCCCCAGGTTGTTATCTAACTTTTTTTAGTTCAACACTTTTAGATTTGAGCAACATAAGGTCTTCGAAAAAATCGGTTTTTACCCGCTGGTCTGTTTAGACAGATTTCTTCCATTATTTGCATTTTCCTCTTAATCAGTTTCTTGTTGAGTTCTCTTTAATCGCTTGAGCTTTTAGAAGGAATTGCTAAAGTATCTTGGTTTCTAATGAAAGTTTTACTTGTGTTGAAACTAAGACCAAAGGCTTATTATCTTGAGTGCACCAATGTTGCTCATGAAGATTGTGTGAAGTTTTGTATAAAGGAAATTTTCAAGTGTAGGGGAAGAATGATATAATGAGATGAAGAATGGACAAAATACCAATCTTGGGGATGCCACCTCATGTCACACCAATAAATATTCAAGAGGTACAAGCGTCCAAGCTTGGGTATGCCCAAGGCATCCCCATCTTCATCAATAAAAATCTCACGTCTCTTTCTAGACACTTCATTTTTATTGTTTCATGCACTTTTGTGTTATTCTTGGAGCGTATTAGTTTTCGTTTTTGTTTTTATTTTGTTTGGTTAGATTGAATAAATTAGTTGGACCCCCTCTTTCGCACTGTTGTTTCAAATAAGTTGATTGGTGTTGGAAAGGAGTAGAAAGTTTCATGCTTATAGTGGTACAAAAGGGAGCTTGTTTTGACTGTGGCTTAGACTTTATCATGTCAAGCTAGATGTTGCATTGACCTTATGCTTAGTGATTATTGATGTAGCATGACTTATTCCAAACAATTGATATTTCTTAATGTGCCTTGAAAGAATCATGCGTTGTTTTAGCATACAAAAACATAATATTGTTGTATTCTCCTTTGATGCTTTGTTTGGGTTGACTTGGCACATGCTTACACCATGTTATGACTATGAACCAGTCACCTTAGACTCTATGATCATTTAGTTTTTGACTTGTGATACCACTTTATGCTTTGATTCATAATGTTTCTCTGCATGATTATGGACATTATTGCTCTATTAGTTGGTTGCTCCCAGTCTTTTTCTAGCCTCCACTTGTACTGAGTAAGATCTACTCATGCATCAACCTCCCAAGAAACCAAGTTATTCCAAAGAGTCCACTATAAATTTCTATGCATGATGTGTTACACCATTCCAAGTATATTCATGTTTTTATCTCTCTTCCAAATTAAACTTGTTATGAGAAAATTAGTGATTAAAGATCTCACAAACTTGATGGCACACCTTATTTCTTGCACCTAATAAACTTGAACCATTGTGTCATCTATGTTGTATATGCTTGCACTTATAAGTTGGGAATTATCACAACCATGTTGTCATGGGGAACGCTTTCAACACCTGTACATATTACCCAGTTGATATCATGATCTTTTGTTTATGGATGTCGGCAGTGTGAAATAAAAGGGGAGCTTGTAAGTCCATGGAGTATTATATATGTGTTAGAGAAACGCCTGGGCGGCTAGCCTAATAGTGAGCAATCTATGAAGCATCCTAAGAGAAAAAATATATAGAAAAAAAGAGAAGAGAAAAAAATACCATGCTCATGGTAAATAAAAGGATCGTTAAGATGCTCGATGTCTGTTACCTTGTCGTTTTGATATGGGATTGCTCTTGTGTCATGGGGAAAGGGGTACCCCTTTGGCGGTTCTCTATGATACACATATACTTACAATGACAAGAACTTGCTTGTGACTAAAGTTGAGTAGGATGAGAAACGGCCCTCGTACTCAAGGTATATGAGATTGCGAACTTATGATTTGTCTAGCATATACTCCATATTTGTTTCACTTTAACCTTAATCACTTCAATATGCTTATGATAGGGGAAATGAGAGCTGAAAGCTAATAAGTACCATAATTTTTGGAAGCTATTTATGAAACTTGAAATCCTGGCTTCCCTGTGAAGGGCCTTTCTTCTTACTTTTTTATGTTGAGTCTCCACCTTCTATCTTTATGCACCAATTAAGAGAGCATAGTTGCCATTCTTAGTTTTATGTGCATTGTCCCAAAACTTATTAATTGATTCATAATGTTGATATTTCTTGTTCTTGAACTACTTGTATCTTGTCACCCTTTTGAACTTTGAAGGTGTCCTATGCATTTATGTTTTGCTATTCCATGAGGGACAAGCTGAATACTGCACATGTTATGTTTGCTATATGTGAAACAAACAAACGTCTTTCAATGCATTGTGATTCATGATCTTTGTTTGTACCTTTACATGTTACAACATAGTTACTATGTCTTATTGTTAGAACTACATCTTTCATGCTCATGTTTAGAGTACTTTGATCCCAGCTATCAATGCTTTGCAAATATTTTGATCAAGATTGTGATGGTGCATGTCACCTCAAAAATTATTCTTTTATCACTTACCTACTCGAGGACGAGTAGGAGTTAAGCTTGGGGATGCTTGATATGTCATAAACGTATCTATAATTTTTTATGTTCCATGCTTGTTTAGTATCAACTTTGTTATGTTTTGTCTACACTTTGAGGTATTTTTATACATTTTATGTTACTAACCTATTAACAAGATGCCACAGTGCCAGTTGCCTGTTTTCTGATATTTTTGGTTTCCGAAAAGCTAGTAAGGAAATATTATCGGAATTGGACGGGACAAAAGCCAAAGTCAATATTTTACCAGAAGGAACACGGAGTCCGAAGGGCAGCCAAAGGGGGGCGACGAGGTGGCCACACCCTAGGCCTGCACGGCCAGGGGGCCACCGCCACCAGGTGTGGGCCCCTCGGGCGCCCACCGACCTTGCCCATTCACCTATAAAAGCACCCTAATGTAGAAACCCTAAGTACCCGATCAAATCTCCACGAAACAGTCTGTAGCCGCCGCCATCGTCCCTAGATCGGGAGGGATCTGAAGCTCTTACTGGCACCCTACCGGAGGGGAGAGATCATCTCGAAGGCCTTCTTCATCACCATGCCAGCCTCCAGAGTGATGCATGAGTAGTTCACCCTTCGACAATGGGTCCATATAGTATCTAGGTGGTTGTTTCTCCTCCTTTGTGATATCATGTTTAGATCTTGTGATCTCCATTCATGATCAATATAATCTATTTGTATTCATACATGTTGTGTTTGCGGGGATCTAATGGATATTGAGATACTATGTCAGATTGATTATTGATTCTATCATGTCTATGTTATTTTTGATCTTGCATGCTCTCCGTTGTTAGTATCTATCTTGGCCAAGTAGATGCTTGCAACTCCAAGAGGGACTATTTATGCTCGATAGTAGGTTCATGCCTCTAGTAATCTGGGGAAGTGACAGAAATCTCTAATATTGTAGATGTGTTGTTGCTACTAGGGAGAAAACAACAATCATTTGTTCATGGACCAATTGTATTATTTATTTTACACACTTTGTTTAATGCAATTATATATTGCTTGCAACTTCATACTAGAAGGGGTTTGGATGATAACCTGAAGGTGGATTATTAGTCATAGATGCAATTGGATTACGGTCTATGTATTATGTTGTAATGCGCAATCAAATCTCATAGGAGTCAAGATGTCTAGTATATGCACTGTTATGCTTTCTCAATATGTCAATTGCCCTGCTGTAATTTGTTTGCCCAACATGTTATCTATCTTAAGGAGAACACCTCTAGTGAACTATGGACCCTGGACCAATCTTTATCATTGATACATCATCTACTATTACCGTTTACTTTCTACAAGCAACTATTATCTTCCACACTATACGTTTAATCCTTTGTTTTCAGCAAACCAGTGAAATTGACAACGTCACTGTAAGTTGGGGCAAAGTATTGAGTTTGTGTTGTGCGGGTTCCAAGTTGTTAGCAACACCTTGGAGTTGTTTCCTTGCTCCTACTGGTTCGATAACCTTGGTTTCAGAACTGAGGGAAAACTTGTTGTTGTGCTCATCATACCTTCCTCTTGGTGTTTCCCAATGAGGCTCTACAGTTAACTGAGCTGCATCATGCTGATGCTGTTGTCCCTCCCAAGAAGGATTGTACTCATGTTCCTGCTGCTTCTCCTGCTCATCCTGTTTCCCTCCTTCTTCCTCTTCATTAGAGTCAGGATATATATCTTCCATGACTTTAGCCACTCGATCCTTGGTGACGATCCAGTTTTCCCTTCCCTGAACCTCGAAGGCTTGCGGGAAAGGCAGTGGCATCTGACCCTCCTGCACATCATTAGGATAACCAAACTAATAGGCTCGGAGCCTCCTTTTAACTCGGTAAACACCGAGGAAGCCACAAGTAGTTACATATCTGCCACCCATAAGTATGGATCCATCAACAGGTTGCGCAATAGGAATTGCAATTGTAGGGTTCACAGCATAGAAAACAAAAATTTTCCTACGATGGGAACAGCTATGTACCAAGATCTATCTACTAGATACAAGAAACAGGTGGATATACATCAATAGAATACATACCCTCGAAGACTGAATAGCGTTAAAGAGGTTGTACTCGTGGATGATGTAGTCGAACGCTTGTCGATCTCAAGATCGAGAAGAAGTCCATCCGGTCCAGCAGGTCAAGCACCATCTAGTCCAGCACCGCAAAGCAGCGGTGCATCCATGATCGCACAAACATTCGGGTATCCCGACAAACTCCAGGCCCTCGCTCCAGCGAAGCAGCGGAAGTAACAAATCCTTCCAGAAAAAGCCATCGGGAACATGTATCTCGCTGATCTGAGACCATGGGGAAATTCTAAAGGGGGAGAGAGATCCTTCACGAGGAGGTGTGAGATGAGAGGAGGGAGTGGGTGCCTTTTATAGGGAGAGGGGGGAAGCCCCCTCCCATGGCATGGCATCCATGGAGGTGCCCCCACCTCTTCCACATTCATGTGGGTGGAGCTCCTACTCACTTAAATAGCACCCACTCAAAATTCCACTCACCTCCATTAAATTTCCACCAAATTTAATGCAATCTCTCTTTAAATAAAACTCTTTTATTTATTTATTCAGATATTTGTTAATTACTTGAATTAAAAAACATTCACATAAAACCCCTTAAAAAATTTCAATTTCACATGCAGACCCAATTCAGCAATTTCAACAGAACCAGTTCCGGTGTCTAGTGAAATAAATTCATGCGCTTTCCTTTTCTTTCCCTGGCATATCATTTAACTGGGTCACCCTACGGTTCGTGAATAATGTAGACATGATTGAGAACCCTCTCCAATCAATAGTCAGCAGCGGGACCTGGAGATCCATACTGACTCAAACACATTCAACGATGACTTCTGTGATCGTGTGAACCTTATACGCATGTAACTCAATCCCTTTGTCTCGCGATATATTACATGTCCGAGATTCGATCATCGGTATCTCCATACCTAGTTTGATATATTTACCGACATGCACCGTTTTCTTGTTCCCGTGATATAACATTCTAGTGATCATATCACTTGCTTGCAAGCTAACTAATGTGATATCACCGAGAGGGCCCAAAGTATATCTCTCCGTCATCAGGATGGACAAATTCCACTATTGATCCATGAGCCTCAAAATAATACCTTCGTAGCACTAAACCCATCTTTATAGTCACCCTGTTACAGTGTGACGTTTGATGTTATCAAGATACTCTTCCGGTGTTAATGATTGACATGATCTCATGGTCTAAGGACTAAGATTACTTCGTATGATGTTATATCAATATAAACACGGTGACCTTGATTGTAATGCTATACTTTGGATGAACCTTCATCACATCATTCCAACAATGTTGTGACCTCGTTATTAACAACATCCAGTGTGCATGATCAGGAAACCTTTGATCATCTTGTTAATCAACGAGCTACTTTATAAGAGAGCCATAACTAGGAACTTTATTTTTGTTTATTAAACACACATGTATTAACATTTTCGTATTAATACAATTATAGCATGCAAAAAAACATTTATCATAAAAAGGAATACGATAATGACCACTTTATTATTGCCTCTTGGGCATATTCCCTTCAGTCTCCCACTTGGACTAGAGACAATAATCTAGTTTAGAAACTTTGCATATTGAACACCTATGGCTTTCTGGTGTTCCATATACGTGATTGCAAGTGTTTAACATAATATACGGATCTGACGATTTCAGGTCTGTGTGTATTTGCATGTCTTTGCATCTTCACGCATCACTCATTCTCCAATGAGATGGCATTGTATAAATTTGGTCTTTTGGTGAGACCTTTAGTTCCTTGGGGTTAAATCATTGTCGATACTATTTTCGTACAATATATCTTTAGCGTTAGCCCATTGCGAACCACACCTTAGTTTGATAACAAACTACTTGACACAAATGCCCTCCTTTGCTACTACTGTAGCAATCATATACTTAGCCTTTTGTTGTAGTATCTGTCACAATGTCTTAACTTTGGAATTCATCCAAATCCATCATGGAAACTTTCTTTCCATTTCATTGTGCCATCCATAGTTTAAATTGAGATAAACTTAATTTTGTATCTTGTGACAAAACTAGTATCAATGTAACGCTTTACAATGAACTATTTGTAATTGTTTGTCACCTCTACACAAATATATTCTTAGTTCTTTCAAAAGATTATAAGAATTTCCTTACTACTGTCCAATGATAATGTTGTGATTCATTCTGGTATGTGATCATATCATTTAGAGCATAGGACATATCTGGATGTGTACATATCATGGTATTATTGATCAAAATATTCTTGTGATTTCACTAACCAAGTGTCAAAGCACTTGAATCTTGTTTAACTTACTAAGTGTTACTACACTTGAATTTTGATTCAATGTTTTTACATGCGACAAGAACCTTTTCTCGTCATTTCTATATTGAAATCCTTCAATATCTCATATATGTATGTTTGGCACAACCATACTAGCGTCACAGTCTATTCATGTAGACATTCATACTAAATATTTGGGTTTTGCCTAAGTCTTCCATCGAAATGAAATTCTCAACTTTTGTCAATAAAAGATACACCATTTACAATCAACAAGATGTCCTCCACATAATGTATTAAAAATATGTCTCAGCGCTCCCACTTAATTTCGTGCAAATGCAAGCATCTTCATCGTCTCCTAATGAAAACTCCTTTAACAGTTTCGTCATGGTGAGGATTCCAACTCCGCGATGCTTACTTCAAAAATTGAAGTTTACATGCCCTTTTTAGCATGCTTTGAATTAACAAAACCCTTTGGGTCGTGTCATGCACATGTCCTAGGTAACCATTCTATTAGAAGTACTTTGTTTTGTTTATTCATATACCATATACCAAATTATATGTAGTGGTTACCTACTTTAATCCGTCCAGACTAAATATCGCTTATGAAAGATCAAATCTTGTCATAGTCAACTCCTTGAACATTGTCGTAAAATAATTTACGACATGTCGACTATTTCATAGATGTGAAACATCCATGTCTGTTTCTTTATAGATCCAAATACGACCGATAGGTTTTTACACCTTTCCGGAGGGTCTTCCAAGTTCAAAAAACTTGATTTATCGTGTATGGAACTATCACGGATTTTATGGATTCAATCCATTTGACGGAGTCAGGGCCCATCATCGCTTCTTTTCATGTAGTCGGTTCATCATTGTCAAACAACAATTATTTACTCTCAAATCTTAGCATTTGATTGTTTATCCGACCTACTTGGTTCAATAGGAACTTATACCTCCGTGACCGCAACCTTTGAGGCACGTGATCCATGAGCATTGTGGCTGCCTCCGTAATGTTTTCGAGCGCTGCGCAACTCAGCACATATAGCTAAGGTTCATTAATCCTATGAAAGTTCTATTGTCCTCCCACTTAACTTTTGCAAAACATTCCTTTTTCAAGAAACTTCACATTTCAAGCGACAAACCCTTTTGTCCTCGGTGTTATGGAGGAATACCCAATGGTTATTCGAAATAACCAACAAAGACATTCTCAACCGACTTTGGTTGTAAACATCTTACTTATGCTTAGCATACCAAAATTTAAGAAAGGACAACTTGGTTTTTACCCCAAACCATAACTTACATGGTTCCATTTCAACGGATCAAGATGGAGCTCTTTTCAGTGTAAAAGCGGTAGCTCTAAAGCTTTAATATTTTAAAACATAATGGCAGTTTTATAAATAACAACTTTGATCCAACCATGTCAAACAAGGTTTCATTACAAATCTCAAACACTCCATATTCCTATGGTGTTTCGGGAGATGCAGATCTAGGTGTTTTGCTAAACTTGCAACTCAAATAAATCCCTTTATGATAAAATCATCAATTATTTATTTTCTTGTCACAATGATTTTCCACTTCATCTTGAAAATCTTTGAACGTTTTCAAATATTTCATACTTCTTTCTCATTAAGTGAATATTCACTCAAATTTCCAAAGAAAGCATATGAAGTTGAAGTCCATCGCTTACGACTATACATAATGGACTACATACATCTATATGTATAAATTCTGATATTTTAGTCGTTCGTTCTTCTTTGGCCTTTGAACAAAGTTTTAGTTATCCCGAGGAAAGTCTCACAAGCATCATTTGATCAAATCAAAGACTCCAAAAATCCATGAAAATGGAGTTTCTTCATGTTTTGTTTCCAATATAATTTAAACGGCAATGTCACTTCGTAAGTGATCTTCCAATCATTTGTCTTGCGACATTTTAGCATTAGTTTTATGGATGTGATTTCTCCAACTAGATTTGTAAATCATCCATCTTATATGGAATATGGTAATTATTTGAACAATCTTTGTTCTCATAATACCTGATTTAAATAACTATTATTAAAACAAATCTTGAAGGCAAGCTTTGATGTCAATGAGAAATACAAACAACCGTTTCTTTGTTTTTGATGAACATCATCACATATTCTCTTGCTAGTTACTTAGGCCATTGTGGTTCATGAATTGCGTCGTTCTGTATGAAATTTCATACCAACCAATTTGGTATTCAATACCCAAGAACCACATTGTTTAACAAGCAAAGAATACAACCATAACATGTATATCATCTATATACCTAAACTGGATATTTTTAATCTTTTCTTTTCTGCCAAATATATTTTATAGATTATCTTTCAGCATTCATTTTCCTTTTAAAAGAATCTATCAACATCAAAAGTGGCGCCATATGCATGACACATAGTCCAAAGCGTGTATATTTAAATACTAATACCTTTGGACTTGCACTGTGAAGTAGATCACCATCATCAAATGAATGGTGTTCTTTCAAAATCCATTCTTTAGTAATATTTTAGTGTAGTAAACACTTTACATACATCTTCTATTCATCCTTATCATGATGAATTTCATGATCAATCTAATGTATCTTATAAAGGTGAATCGTGAGTATAATGTTACTTTCCAAAAACCCTTTTGGATGATTAGGATGTCTAGCATCTCCAACCTTCGCAAATTCTCATCCAATATGAGAACATACATTATACTCTATCATATTGCAACCACAACATTGTTTCAGGTATCATTATATCTGCCACACATTATGGTTTCTGAAAAAATTCTTTCAGCTCCTAGATAACCTTGATATTTAAAAACAAGCAAGAATCATGGAGGCAAACATGATACTTAAGATACTAACACTGGAATTGTTACTCTCAATTTAATACTAATTATCAAATTTCATAGAGTAAACAGAGTTTGCTGAAAGTTTGCAATTGGACTTTTAAACTTTAGATTGACACTCAACACAATATGATACCAGTTCGTAAAGTAAATATCCAGAATTCTATAGTTCTATTATCTCAATTACAACTAAGCATAAGGTGGTGAACGAGTGCCAATGACTACAACAAATTATGCAAACTCACTTTGATTTATATGATAAATTGAGTTCTACTAATCCAAATTAGAAATGAACTCCCACTCAAAAACGACATCCCTCGTGTCTTTTTGGTGATTACATGAACCAAATCCACTACACCAAGTCTGATCATCACGTGAGTCGGTATAGCTTCAAAGGCGATCATCCATATGGTCATCATATCAAAACATATGACTCATGCTTAACCTTTCGGTCTGTGTTCCGAGGCCATGTCTGCACATGCTCGGCTCACCAAGTAAGAACCTTAGTATTTGTGTGTGTAAAACTGTCTTATGCCCGAGATATGCTCATGGATTCAAGTACACCCAATCATCATGTGATGTCTTGAAGCGGCGAAACATTGTCGATGCATACTTAAGGAAGAACACATTTTTATCGTGATATCTAAATGAGGGATCATCTTATTATGCTAATAAAACGCCAAACAAGCAATATAAGATCCAACAAACATCACATGTGAAAAGCGAAATGATATGGTCCTTGAAGTTCGGTATCATATGCATCGTGGTATGATCTTCATAATTCCTTTATGTGTAAGGACAAGGTATACGGAACTTATACATTATGTGAGTTGTAAGAGTATCGACTTATACTTTTACTTACAACATCACCATATCATGACACTAGCCCAGCAACAATCTGAACTAGACGCTTCTAATTTATCCATTGCAAGTTTTACGTGGCTTAGGGCTTTCAAAGATAGAACCGTTCTTACCTACGGACATGGAACCACAATGAGGATAACCAAATTATCAACAACTTATTGTAAATTACATATTGACTATAGTAGGAGAGACAGACACCCACATGTCAAGCGTGGAGCAGGTCTCATATGCGAGGACATGTAAAGTTTGTCCGGGCCGCTTCATCCCACTATGCCACCATTATCCAAAATACAACTAAGAAGCAATAACATGATCATCATCACCCACATACTCATATGTCTAGTACCCGTGCAAAGCATCTACGCATAGATCTGGCTCTGATACCACTGTAGGGTTCACAGCATAGAAAACGAAAAATTTCCTACGATGGGAACAACTATATACCAAGATCTATCTACTAGATACAAGCAACGGGTGGATATAGATCCATAGAATACATACCCTCAAATACCGAATAACGTTAACGAGGTTGTACTCATGTTTTATGTAGTCGAACGCTTGCCGATCTCAAGATCGAGAAGAAGTCCATCATGTCCAACAGGTCCATCACTATCTAGTCCAGCACCGCAAAGCAGTGGTGCATCCGTGATCGCACACTCGTTCGGGTACCCCGACAACCTCCGTGCCCTCGCTCCAGCGAAGCAGCGGAAGAAAAAATCCTTCCAGAAAAATCCACCGGGAACATGTATCTCACTAATCCGATACCATGGGAAAATTCTAAAGGGGGAAAGATATCCTTCACGAGGATGTGTGATACGCCTAATTTGCATCACCATTCTATATCATAATCTACCTTTATTCATTGATATTTATCTTATTATGAGGTATTACTTATGGCTTTTCATCTGTTTATGCATGTTGGATGATTCTTGGAGGATGGACTGTCGGAGTCTAGATTCTGATGGAAAAGAAGTCTTTTTGATGCAATTTCGCAAAGATCAGATAAATACCAAAAAAATATGGGAATGTTATATTTTTCTAGAAGATAGAGGAAGCCAGAAGGAGGGATGAAGAAGGGCCGCGTCTAGGGCAGGTGTGGCCCACCTGCCCGGCTCCCGACTCTGCACCTTCGCCTATATCTTCCCTATGGAACGCTAAGGCTGGGGGAGAAACCATAGAAACAATTCCGACGCCCCTGCGGGGCAGAAAACACCAAGAGAGAAATATCTCTCTGGTAGACAGATTTCTGCTGGGGAAATTCCTTCCCGAAGAGGGGAGATCGTCGCCATCAACACCGTCATCAAGCTAGGCTTCATCGGGATCGTCATCATCCACACCATCATCTCCACCAGCACCATCATCACCACTCCGTCCCGCTGTAACAATTGTGTTGGATATTGCTTTAGTTCTTAGGGGAAACTTTCCCGGTGTTAATTACTATTGTAGTTGATGCTTGTGAGTGGAACCATTGGATTATTATTTATATTCAGATTGTTATCCATTATCATATCATCTTTGATCTTGATCCATATGATGTCTTGTGAGTAGTTTGTTTAGTTCTTGAGGACATGGGAGAAGTCATGTTGTTATTAGTGGATTTGTGTTGAGTTATTATTCAATGGTTAGTATTTAAGTTGTGGTGCTATTCTTCTAGTAGTGTCATGTGAACGTCGACTACATGATACTTCAACATTTACGGGCCTAGGGGAATGCATTGTTTATTTGGCTACTAATTGTGGGGTTGCCGGAGTGACAGAAACCTGAACCCCCGTTAGGACACCTTTGCACAAGGGAGTGTAGGATCTCAGATTTATATCTTAATCACTTTCCTGTAGTTACGGATGTTTGCAGGGGGGTGAATCACAAGTATGTATTAGTCCAGGTAAGGTCGGTACATTAGCACAGGTTCAGCCACACAACACTTACAACACCAAAGAAGAGTACTTAGCTGACATGGTTATACCCTACGGGTACACGACATTAGCATACCTGGTCCAGCCCAAGGAAGGCCCATGAGAATATACGCGGCCCATGAAGATTTTTGGATCCTTGGAGAGCAAGACTAGAACAATATTCTAAGGGGCAAACCCTAAACCTGTAACCGACTCGATCTATGCCCGGGACCTGCCTACCTCTATATAAAGGCTAGGAGGGAACGACGAGGAGGATCTCTCTCATACCACCGCATACACACCTCCACACCAGATTGCATTTGCGCACCCTTGTAACTTTCGGTTCCGCCGTAATCAAGAGCAGACAAGCAGTAGTAGGGTTTTCCTTCCGATGGCCTGAACCTTGGTAAATCTCGTGTCCCCTGGTTGCTTGTCTGTTAACCGTTCCGCGATCTCTAGCACCCCTATCTTCTGCAAAACCCAAGATCATAACAATGGGCATTGCCGAGATTAAATCTCGTCAATTGGCGCCGTCTGTGGAAACTAGTGGTGCTGATTGTGCGATCGTGACGGTCCCGACCAAAGCGATCTACAATTCCTCGGCGACGGAGAGCCATCTCCTCTTCGGAGCTTTTGACTTCATCGCCCACTCGCCAGCCACCCTGAAGGACTTCGAGCCTGTAGGCGACGGGCTCGAGATCCTATTCGGAAGCTTCTGCTTCCAGGTGTGTCAGACCGGCACTCTCCACCTCCCAGAGCGGGTGCCTCTGCCATCGATCAGGCCTGCCTTGTGGGCCCCACACCCCAATGTGCTACACACGACAACATCGACAGATGAGTCTTACGACTGCAGCAGCTGCAACTCAGAACTGTGTGATCCCCCGTCGGATGAAGGGACCTATGGTTCCAGATCCGTAAGCTGCGGTAGTAGCGATCCGACCTACGGATGCTACCAATGCGCCGTGGTCATCCAAACCGACGTGGAGCAACAACCACCAGGTTCGGGTGCCCACGTACCGCCACCCAGCCCACAGGGTAGAAACGGCGAATATAGGAGGCAACCTCCCCCCTCCCCCGCCCAACGAGGACGACCCTGATGCCAATCGAGTAATCCACCTCAGCGAGGAAGGATGGAACCAAGCACACGAAGCCGTGGCGGGCAACAAGATCCTTCCTGTGGGTGCCTCACAGGACCTACTGATGGCATACCACCTGCTCCTCATCGAAGAGCATAAAAAGCAGGTGAAGATGCAAGAGGTACTCGACAAACGCAAGCAAGCGGCCTCGGAGTCTAGCACGCGGCGAGCTGCGCTCTCCGCCGTTGGCAGCTCCATCTCGCATGACAACAATGCCAACAAGCATCATTCTCGTGTAGAGAACATGGATCCTGCTGCACGTCGCGAGGTGACCCAAACCCTCAACGCGTCCTTCATGGAGATGGACGCCAATGACAACGTCATCCCAAAGACGCCGCAAGCTGCGATCATGGAAGCCACCTCATACCTTGCGTCCCATCCACCTCTGGTGGGGGACCCGAAGAGGGCCATGCACAATTCCGCACTAGCGGGACTCGGACTCGTTGGAGCTGCGCTCCACGAGGAAGCTCCTGCGGAAGCGAAAAATAAGGTTGTGGTCAGATTCAACCGCAGTCCCACACCCTCATCCGACGAGGAGGAACACGACCTACCTCGACGACACAAGAGCTCACGACGTCGCAGCCGCAACTATGACGCTCAAAACGACTCGCTCAGCGCAAAGTCGACAAGGCACGCGCCAAGCACGTGTTCTCATCCGAATCCGAAGAAGATGACGATGAAGGAGAACTTTGCGGAGCCCGATGCTTCAGCAAATCTGTTCGGCGGACACGGATGCTGAGAAACTTCAAGCTTCCTTCGGACACTCTGAAATTTGACGGCACATAGGACCCTAAGGCGTGTCTCAGTGACCACCTGTCGTCCGTCAAGATGCACGGCGGAAACAAAAACACCGCCCTGCAATGCGTTCAGCTGCAGCTGATAGGCATAGCTCGGATCTGGCTCAGCAGCTTATCCTCGCTATCCATCCGAAGCTGGGAGGAACTGGCGTACAGTTTCATTCGAAACATCAAGGGTACCAGCAAGAGGCCAGCCTCGATCGAAGAGTTGCGGGCCTGCACCCAACGAACGGGCGAATCCATTCGCTCGTACATACTAGGCTGGTCCAACATCAAGAACTCCGCGGCACACATCTTTGAGGAGAGAACAATCGACGCCTTCAAAGATGGCGTCAAACACTAGGACTTCAAGGAAGAACTTGGACGCGTCAAGCCCAAGACACTCGACCACCTCATGGACATCGCTAATAGGTGGGCAGATGGCGAGGACTCCGTCCACCAAGCACATTCGGAGGAGGAAGATGACTACGGCCGCCGACGCGAGCATCGTAGCAAGCGCAGATCGCGTGTCTACGACGATCGCGACGGACCCGACATGGTCGCGGCTGGCTACGCCGATCGCCGCAATGAAAGCAACCGCAACAGCGGCGGATACCGTGGAAACAACTTCCGCGATGGAGGACGCCCAACGCAAATGTGGCAACGCTATGGCCGTGACGACGAGCCCTCGGCATACGACAAATTGTCGGGCCCATGACCATCCACTTCTACATCGACAAGCATGATGGAAAAAAGAAGGCTAATCATATGCTCAAGGACCGTCGCGAGTTCCAGAAACTCAGCGAGAGCATGTCCCAGATGAGACAGCAGGTGCCGAACAATGGGTTCGGACATGCGCCCGCACCAGGCGACATCTCCCACGGAGCTCCTACGCCACCACCCGTGGGACCTTCGAATCACCCGGTCGCACCCACGCAGAACAACAGCGTAAACAGCTATCCCGCACCGAAAGGGTCACTGATGATCCAAAAGGGGCGCCCAACAAACACGGTGCAAAAGAAGATCACCCGCCAAGTCATCTTGGATGTGATCTCTCCACCCGCCATCCCTGAGTACCTCAGCGGTTCGGAGTCATGCATCACATTCAGCCGTTCGGATCACCCCCGCCAAATCCCTGCCCTAGGTCATGCTGCCCTGGTGCTCGAGGCACAGATCGGAGGATTCGAGATGAGTCGCGTCTTCATGGATGGCGGCAGCGGCATCAATCTGATGTTCGCTAGCACCTTAGAAGCAATGCGGATCCCACTGTGCAGCCTGGAACAATCCGACACAATGTTCCACAACATCATCCCAGGGAAGGGCATATTACCCCTGGGAAAGATATGGCTCGACATCATCTTCGGTAAGCCCGAAAACTTTCGGTGCGAGCGACTCGAGTTCGAAGTGGTGGACTGGCCATCACAATACCACGCCTTCTCAGGTGCGTGGCATTCGCAAGGTTCCTGGCCGTACCACACTATGCGTACCTGCTACTCAAGATGTGAGGACCTAAGGGCGACATCACGGTCCACGGGAGCTTCACCCGGTCGGATCACTGCGATAGGGACTTCAACATAATCTCCTAGTCATTCGGAATGCAGGAGGAGCTCATAAGGCTCCGAGAGGTGACAGGCAACGGGGCACCCCCAGTCTCAAGGCAGAACGCACCTGACATGTCGTTCGACTCAACAATCAACACGAAGAAGGTGCAGGTCCACCCGATGGACGCCTCCAAGATGGCGCTGATCGCCAATGACCTTAGCCCCGCATAGGAAAGCGCGCTCATCGAATTCCTCCGTGAGAGCTGGGAAATCTTCGGCTGGTGTCCTGCGGACATGCCAGGAGTTCCTAGGGAATTCGCCGAGCATGCACTTAATGTGTTCCTAGATGACAAGCCCGTCAAATAGTCCATCCGACGATTGTCCGAGCCACGGGACGAAGCCATCGGAGTCGAAGTCAACAGACTGCTCAACGATGATTTCATCAGGGAGATCAAGGAAAGCGAGTGGCTGGAAAACACCGTGATGGTCCCTAAAAAGGACACGGACATCCTGCGGATGTGCGTGGACTTCACATCACTGAACAAGCACTGCCCGAAGGATCACCTCCCTCTCCCTCAGATCGATCAGATCATCGATTCGGCTGCAGGATGCGATAAGATCTCCTTCCTCGATGCCTACTCAGGCTACAATCAGATTCGACTAAAGGTCGAAGATCAGGAGAAAACGGAGTTCATCATGCCGTTCGGAGTATTCTGCTACAATACAATGCCCTTTGGGCTGAAAAACGCAGGTGCCACATACTAGCGGTGCATGCAGGCATGCCTGAAGAGCCAGATCGGCTGCAACATACAGGTCTATGTCGACGACATAGTAGTCAAAACAAGGGAGGCCAAGACATTGATCGACGATCTCCGCGAGACGTTCGACAACCTTGATCATTACAAGGTCAAAGAGAACCCAGAAAAGTGCGCCTTCGGTGTCCCGTCTGGCCAACTACTTGGCTAACTTCATCTCCCAGCGAGGAATTGAGGCGAACCCGAAGAAAATCCAGGCCATACTGGCCATGGAGAATCCAAAGAACCTCAAAGGTATCTAGCAGCTCGCTGGACGCATCGTGGTGCTGAGTAGATTCATCAGCCGCATGGGTGAGAAGGCCCTTCCTTTCTATCAGCTGCTACGCAAAGCAGACAAATTCGAGTGGACACCCGAAGTGGACAACGCATTCGAAGATCTGAAGCGGCTGCTCTCCACATCGCCCGTCCGGGTCACACCGAAGGAGCATGAACCTCTCCTGCTATACATAGCAGCCACACACCAGGTGGTAAGCACTGTGCTCATGGTGGAACGACCCGAAGATGGCAAGACCCACGGGGTCCAAAGACAAATCTACTACCTCAGCGAGGTATTGATGCCAACAAAACAGAGGTACCCTCACTACCAGAAACTCGCCTACGGCGTGTTCATGACAGCTCGTCGGCTGAGCCATTATTTCCAGGAGCATCAGGTGATTGTCGTCAACGAGGCACCTCTAAACAGCATTCTGAACAACCCGGAAGCCACAGGACGCGTGGCCCTGTGGGGCATCGATTTGTCCCCTCTAGACATAGTCTACGAGAAGCGCCATGCGATCAAGTCTCGGGTCCTACCGGACTTCCTCGTCCACTGGATAGAGCTGCAGCTGCATGACATCCCGGATATGACACAGTCATGGACGATGCACTTCGATGGCTCCAAGCGCGAAGCTGGGGCAGGAGACGGGGTCATACTGGCATCCCCGCACGGCAACAAGATGAAGTACGTCCTCCGGATGAAATTTCGACCTTCCAACAACGAAGACGAATACGAGGCCCTCATCCATGGCATGAGGATGGCCAAGATCTGCGGCGCAACGCGCCTCGTCATCTACGGTGACTCGAACCTCGTCGTCCAGCAGACGATGAACGAGTGCCACGCACACGCCGCCAACATGATCGCATACCGCGCGCTCTACAACTTACTCGAAGGAGACTTCGACGGCTGCGAGCTTCGACACGTTGGGAGAGAAAGCAATGAAGAAGCCGAAAGACTCGCCAATATCGGCTCCACCTGCGCACGGGTGCCACCAGGTGTGTTCCTCGAACAAATCTGCATGCCATCCATCAAAAGGAAATTCCCCAAGGGATCAACCCAAAGAGGCAGAGCACTCGGGGGGCTGCGCTACGCGAACTACGGGAAGGACCCTAAAAGCATGACACAGAGGTCATAGTGGTCAACCTGATGCAGGTCATGGCAATCAAGGAAACATGTACGCAACCGTACCTGCGGTACCTGATACACAGGGAACTGCCTGATGACCCGACAGATGCCTGGCACATATCTCGCCAGTCCAAGGCCTTCACCATCATCAATGGCGAGCTATACAAGCGCAGCATTTCGGGTGTACTCCAAAGGTGTGTCACCATCGGTGACGGCAAAACCATCCTCCAAGACATCCACGAGGGCATCTGCGGCCATCACGCGGGCAGCCGCGCCCTCGTCGCCAAAGCCCTACGAGCTGGGTTCTAATGGCCAACGGACATGAACGACGCCAAGGACATCGTCCGAAGGTGCAACGGGTGCCAGAGGTTCGTAGACAAACCGCACGCACCAGGATCAGAGCATAGGCCCATACCCTTGGCTTGGCCCTTCGCCTAATGGGGCCTCGACATTATCGGCAAACTGCCCACGTCTTGGAAAGGAGGCCACGTCTACCTCCTGGTCGCAGTCGACAAGTTCACCAAGTGGATCGAAGCCATGCCCGTTACCAACCAAAAGGGTAAAACAGCCGTGAAGTTTTTCGAATCCATAGTCTACAGGTTCGGTGTGCCGCACAGCATCATCACAGACAAAGGGTCGAACTTCATCTCCAAAGAATTCCAGGACTTCTGCGAAGGCCTCAGGATCAACATATCATACGCCTCGGGATCAACATATCATACGCCTCCGTGGGCAGGTCGAAAAGGCCAACGGCCTCGTCGGCAGCGGTATCAAGAAGCGCCTACTGAGCCCACTCGAGCGGCTTGCGGGAGCATGGGCAGAAGATCTACCCTCCGTCCTCTGGAGCTTGCACACAACGCCAAATAGCTAAACTGGCTACACGCCTTTCTTCATGGTGCATGGAGCCGAAGCCATGTTGCATGCAGAATTATGCCATAAGGCCCCACGGGTCGTCGCCTACAGCGAAGCCGAATCAACGGCCGCACTCGAAGACATTGTCGACACACTCGACGAGGCATGCGACATCGTCGCGGCTCGATCGGCGGTCTACCAGCAGAGCCTCCGCAACTATCACAGCCGTCGGCTGCGCCCAAGGTCCTTCGTCGAAAGAGACCTCGTCTTACGACTCAAGCAAGAGCGGCCGAAGAAGCTCAAGTCACCGTGGGAAGGACCCTACGTCGTCACCGAAGTCATCCCAGGTGGCGCCTACCGCCTCAAGCACGTGGAGTCTGAGTCACATACTCCAACCCATGGAACGTCGCACAACTGCGACGCTTCTACTCCTAGTTATCCCTCCTTTACTTTCAATAAGGCTATTCAGCCAAGGCTACTCAGGCGAACAATGTACCTCCTCATTATGATATGAATAAAGCTAAGTGTCGCGCCCAAAAATTTATCTTTTTCTCGCATTTCCTTATGCTACAACACACTCTGGGGCTCCCCCCTCACATCACGACTCCGTCGACTGAGAATAACGCATGTACAGCTGATCACGTCAGGCTAACGAAAAGGACATGCATACAACCAAGCACCACGTACTAATACAATGAACCTTTACAACAAAGGGTACAACATGACTAGTCGAAATACATACAAGTTTTACATCTATCTTTTTTACAGGAACTACCTATCCTAAAGGATCACCTGCGCACGATGCTCAAAGAGATCCACAACTTCTTTGGCATGCTTCCTCACAGCCGCATTGTGCGGGCGCATTTCCCATAGGCCACCATCTGGTCGAGGGGGAGGCCCAGCCGCCACAACCACAAGATTCACATCAGGACGATGCAGCCGCACGAGGGAAAGGGCTATCCTTCACCCCCGCAACCAACTGGTGCCGCACCAACTCCGTGATGTGACGCACGTCTCGAAACTTCGCCAGCAAGCCCCAGAGAGTCGACGGCGCTTCATCAAGGGGAAAAATGACGTGCAGAATCGATGCCAGGGAAGTCTTCACCTGCCGCAGCATCGATGATACCTGGTGAGCACGATCCTGCATAGTCGCAAGGACCGTGGCACGGTCGAGATCCATCCAAAAAAAGCCACCGGCTTCCATATCTTGCTGGGTCAAGCAATTGATCTGAACTGCAACACGCTCTTTCTCCTCCCTGGGAACAAGGATGGCACCTGCAACAACTACAAAGTAAGATGACCTGCAAAATAGGCGCATCCGAAAATGAGCAGCACCCCGAAGAAACCTACACTATAGCTGCTCGGCCAACTGCTGCAGTTCCCCCATCAGATATTCCTCTCTGGCGGTACCCCGCTCCGTCTTCGACTTCCAAACTTCCGCATGGCCTCGTACGGAAAGTAACTCCTTCTCAAGAACATGGACGCGGTTACGAAGAAAAACAAGCTGCAACGCATCATCCAAGGATGGTCGCAGCTGCGGAGTAGACGACGTATCGACAGGGTCCCCACCCGAATGTCCCTAAATGAAAACAGAAAGGATATAAACAACACACGATTGGGCAACAGCTCTAAGGCTCATTATATACAACAAAAAGCCACTACGTGGCATAAGAAGTGTTCATCAAGACATTACAGGAAAAGTAGGAGAGAACTACCCTACAACTAGAACAACAAAGACTAAGCATCCTGAGTGGCCTCGGAGCCAGAGCGCCTGCCCTTGACCTCCTCCTGTTGTTTCGCCACATACTTCGCCAGAAGGTCAATAAGATTCGGCCCATAGCGCTTACAACGAGCAGCGAAGAGAGCGAAGGCTACCTCGGAACCGTCGGGAGCCGTTATCATCCGGGAGGTGACCTGGTGAAGATCCAGCTCCGCCCCGAATGCCATGTCCATGGCTAGGCCCATGGAGGCACCGATCCCTTTTTGCTTGCGCTTGTAAGCTGCAGGTGCATCCGCGGATAGCGCATCCGCCAAGGAATCGACATCCTCAAGGGCAACGCCCTTGGGAACGAGCTCCTTGTAGAAGCGCCCGAGGACCTCCTTGGCTTTAGCAAGAGAGCCAACCACAGTACTGCAGCAGTCTTCGACCGCCACAGCAGCATCATCAGAGCACCTGCGGCATCTAGAGAAACGGAAAGGTATAGTAAGAATCGAATGAAGGCACAAGGACGCACCAGCCAAAAAAACCAAAGAAAGGCAAAAAATACTCACCAGAGACATCCTTGGCAGCAGCCATTAGCTTTTTGGCCACTTCCTTCTCACGCGAAGCCGCAGCCATGGCAAGCTGCTCCTCATGATCCGTATCTTCCTGCTGCAGGCGCTCCTTAGCCACAGCTGCGTCAGCCAGCTCCCGCTCGAGGCGCTCCTTCGCCCTAACGGCATCTTCGGTTTTCTTCTCCGCTCGCCCAAGGCTCTTTTTGAGAGAATCAATCTCGCGTAGGGAAGTGTTATTCTCATCTGCAAAAAGCAACATAGAACATACGTGACCTCAACAATCTAGCACGCAGACGAAAAAGTAGAGGATTAGTTAAGGATGTACCTTGAAGCTGCCGTAGGCTGGCCTCCAACGCCAGGTGCTGCTTCACCAGCTGGTTTGCACCTTGCACAAAAGGCTGCAAGAAGAAACAACTTGTCAATTCAAGGGCTCGGGGGCTGCGCCCAAGAAATGAGCAAGAGATCAAACACATGAAAAACGCTCGGGGGCTCCCCCCGAGACACGCAAAAAAAGAAGCAAAGATCAGCAAATCATACGAAAATATGGCTCGGGGGCTCCCCCCACAGTAAGAAGGAAAACACTTACATGCTCAGACGGAGACTTCGAAGGTCTCGATGCAGTCTTCTAGGAGGCGATCACCCGAGCCTTCTGCGGAGAGGGGTTCGGAGCAGCGCCCCCAGAGGTGGCCACCGTCTGAGAGGGAGGAGGCATCATCTTCGACTCCCCTACCACCTCCTGAGTGGCATCGCTAAAAGACCCCTCATAGGAGTGGCTGCAAAGGAAAGCACCAGTCAAAGACAAGAATACAAGAAAAGTAGCAAAAGGCATTTGACAGCACTTACGAGTCCATGTCACTCAAGTCAAAAATAGGCAGGGCCCTCTTGCCTTTCTTCTCTTCCTTCTTCCTCTTTGCCGGCAGCTGTGGCGCTACAGCCCGCACAGGAACGGCCGGGATGGGAGAGGAAGAGGCACCATCACCTCCACTGTGACGGACAAGGAGTTGGCGGAGTCGAGACATTCTAAGATTTGCTCGAGCTCCGTGCCCGCTTTCGGGTCTGCCCCTTGTTCGCTTCGGGAGCCTCCTTAGTGGGCGATTGCGCCGGCGGAAGCTCGGACTTGGATTCCACGATTTCATTGTCCGGCGCATTCGGAAATTGTTCGGGCTGCGGAGGCACCATGCCAGGCACCTTGAACTCCTGCACAATGCAAACAAACTTTCAGAACCAAAAATTACAAGGAAAAGCACTCGAAAAATCGCTACGCGCACGTCGCAGATCTACACCTGCGGAACCGGTCGAGAAGAACTGAATGGGGGCGTCAGCGACTTCCCCGAAACATCCTCGTCAGATTTGTACTTCAGCAGCAGCCGAAGGACTTTGGCGAGGTCCCCCTTGTAGAGATCCTCAGCCGCAAGTCTCATTGGATCGTGGCGGCCAGAATAAAGGAACATCGGGTGCGCCCTAGCCTGGAGTGGCTGCACCCGACGTTTGAGGAAGGTGCGGATGATATCCACACTGTTCACCTCCTTCTCCGAAATCACCTGGAGGTCCTCCACCCGATGGTAGTGCTCCTCTATCTCCTCCACCTCGCCCTCCAGGATATGGTTCTTCCACGACCTCTTCATTAGGATTTCCTAGGTGTAATCCAAAGGGGTAAGGCCGAAGTCCTTCCTATCCACTATGGAATCGCGGATATAAAACCACCTCTTCCGCCAGTATTGGACAGACTCAGACATAGAAAAAGAGAAGAAATGAAAATTGGATCGAAGGGAAATGATGCAGCCACCAATCGGATAAACTCCATCGGAGCCGGACTGCCTCTTCACGGAATAGAGCTTCCGGAAGAGGCCAAAGTGCGGCTCGATACCGAGCCAGCACTCGCAAAAAGTGATGAAGCAGGCGATGTGGAGAAGCGAATTGGGCGAGAGATGATATAGTTGGATGCCATAGAAAAACAATAGTCCACGGCGAAAACCGTGGACTGGGAGTGACATGCCGCAAAGAACAAAAGCAATGAACATCACCCGAAACCTAGCGGGTGGACGGGGAATTACCTCATCGCCGGGGACCCTAATGGCGTCCCTGTCCTGCGGGACCAAACCAGCCTCACGCAACTTGCACGGGTCTCCCTCACGCGTCTCCGAGCGCCGCCACACACCATCGGTGACACGAGTGGCGGCGGTGCCCTTCTTGCCTCCGGCAGCAGCACTGGTGGAGGTCTTGTTTGATTTCACCATTGCAGCGCGATGACGGCGGCGGTGCGAGCGCAGGAAAGAGGATGGGAATGATCGGAGAATTACCAGCGCACGGTGAGAAAAGCTCAAGAAAATGGGAGCAGTGGAAAGCAAGTGGCTACGGTGAAAACAAACCACAATTTTTCCCCAGAGTTATAAGGACGAAGACGATGAACAGGGACCGTTCATCTGGAAGCCCTAGCGCCAGCATCAAATCCAACCAACCACGTTTCAGCACAGCAGCGAACCGTCGCTCGCACGCCGTCCACTACGCACGGAAACCAAGGAGACGCCGTAATTCTTGTCATGTCGCGCATGACCAGTCAAGTCCAAGTCAGAAAGTGGGACCCACGTTCATCCAGTCACGTCACCTCTGGTGCCGCAGACTATTGAGGTCACCGATCGTCAGCACTGACATCATTAAAGCCATACTGGCAATGGTTACAAATCTTCGTCTAAACAGCTAAAGTACTCACTCGAATCTACGATTCGAGCAACTACTCGGGGGCTACTACTATCAGGAGCGCTGGCCACGCACCCGAAGCATGAATAAGGTACTACACCAATGATCTATTATTCGAGTCCTACGTCGAGTCTACGACTCCACTACGGACTCGGGGGTACTCCCATAGGGAGGATTGAATCAAGCATCCAAAAAAATTGTGTCCTACAGACCTAAAGCAAGCAATGCCTGAATTAAATTCTCTGCTCGAGTCTACGACTCGAACAGACACTCGGGGGCTACTCCCATAGGGAGCGCTGGTCGCGCACACTATGAATTCTTCGACTGCGATCCTTCGGATCGATATGCAAAAACTTTTTGGCAACTTTTCCCCAATCGACGCTAAGTGAGTAACATCCTCCTTGGCCACCCGAATAACCTCCGCGGTGATAAAATTTCGGATGCTGTGTCTGCGACGCAAAGATAAGACCTACAGATATCATCTGATGGCCTAGTAACGCACCCGACTGCGCTCTTCTAGTGAAAATATGTGTCAAAAGGCGCGATGAAAATCCTGATGGACGCGTTGGGTACATCATTCGAAAACTACTCGAATTTGACTCCTGTAAAACCTCAATGGCCTGAGTCGAATTACGCCAGCATCTGTTCCGGGTTCGAGTCGAGGGACTCGAAACTGAAGAATATCGTGTCGTTTTGTCCTAAGAAATTTAACTGGCCCTGATCCGTCAGGAGAGTCAGGCACACGCATCAACAATCCCTACATACTAAAATCATTCTTTCCCTGATGAACAAAAAACAGCCGCACCCGAAATATTGAAGAGTCCTCAGCCGAATATGTGATTCGACTGAACACTCGGGGGCTACTGACATGGTTATACCCTATGGGTACACGACATTAGCATACCTGGCCCAGCCCAAGGAAGGCCCATGAGAATATACGCGGCCCATGAATATTTTCGGGTGGCCCAAGCCCATGACGTCTTTAGATCCTTGGAGAGCAAGACTAGAACAGATAGAATATTCAAAGGGGCAAACCCTAAACCTATAACCGACTCGATCTATGCCCGGGACCTACCTACCTCTATATAAAGGCTAGGAGGGCACGACAAGGAGGATATCTTTCATACCACTGCATACACACCTCCACGCCAGATTGCATCTGCGCACCCTTGTAACTTTCGGTTCCGCCGTAATCAAGAGCAGACAAGCAGGAGTAGGGTTTTCCCTCCGGGGGCCTGAACCTAGGTAAATCTTGTGTCCCCTGGTTGCTTGTCTGTTAACCGTTCCGCGATCTCTAGCACCCCCATCTTCTCCAAAACCCAAGATCATAACAATGGGCATTGACGAGATTAAACCTCGTCATCAGCTATTCGAAGCGAAAGCACTTGACAGAATTCCCATGTGTCCTCGAGAACGTTTGGTCCTTATAAGTATTTCCACCGGCTTGTCCTTTTATAAGAAAGGATTGGGCCACTTGCTGCGTTTGTTATTTATTACTTGCACTTTGTTTTGTTGCCTTATCAGAAAACCCCTAAAAATCCGCTTGATAAGTATTCACAGGGATTTCCTGCTCCATACCACTGTTCAGCACCTTCTGCTCCTCATTGGGATCGACACTCCTATTTATCAAAAGTACTACGATACACCCCCTATACTTGTGGGTCATCAAGACTAATTTATGGCGCTCATGCCGAGGAGTGAAGCGCTATTGGATAGTGGAACTGGTAAAGGAAACTTCTACTGTGAGTATTGCTTTTTGTTATTGCTTGTTGCTCTGTTTCCAATATGGATAACCCACTTGGTTTTATGTTTGGGAAAACTGCTATTACTGCTAGGGTAGTAGATGAACCACCACCTGTTGAGATAGATCCTTTTAAGATACCTTCAAGTATTGTTGATTGTGTTATGGATAATTATTATTTTGGGGATGAAACTGTCCATCCTGGTGATCATGTGCTCTTTATCCATGAATTATGCAGGTTGTTTAAGTGTGCAGGTATCACAATAGAATAGGTGAACAAGAAGTTACTCTCCATATCCTTGAAAGGGAGAGCTGAAGAATGGTATAAGCTGCTGAAGAATGGACAATCCATGGAATGGGAGGAAATGTCTTCTCTCTTTTATTCTAAATTTTATCCTCCCAGTGAGATTCATAAGGATAGAAATCTGATATATAACTTTTGGCCTTGTGATGGAGAGAGTACAACTCAAGCTTGGGGGAGATTGAAGTTATTAATTCTTAAATATCCTATTCATGAACTCCCTAACAATATTATTATTAATATTTTTTATGCTAGGCTTTCTCTTCATGATAAAGATTTACTAGATGCTTCTTGTGCTGGATCATTCACATGTATGAAGGAAGAAGCTAAATGGGATCTCTTAGACCGTATTCAAGAGAACACTAAAGCTTGGGATAATGACAAAGGAAGAAAGTCAGGTATAAACTATGATTATGAATGCATTAAATCTTTTATGGGAACTGATGAATTCCATGATATTAGTAATGAGTTTGGTCTTGATCCTCAAGTTCTTGCAAAATGTTTTAATGGTTTTGCCTCTTATATTGAAATTCCCAAGAAAGAGTGGGACAAGTACCATGCTCCTTATAAAGACATTGTCACCCATGTTCCTTCTAGCATAGAGTTTTGTACTGTTGATCCTATTCTGCCTGAACCTTATGTGGAGAAAATCCCTTTTCCTGCTAAGGTAAGGGAACATTCCATTATAACTAATGTGGTTAGCAAAAGTGCAAAGAAAACAGTGGAGCCTGATGAGCTCATTGATATTGAGCATGTGGTAGCTATTGTGAAATATCTTGTCACTAGAAATATAGAGGATGAGCATATTGTCTTATGTGAAGACGCTACTAATATTGTTTCTCATCCTAAAAAAACTAGAAAAGCTAGTGTCCCTTTGATTTCTGTTAGAATTGGTAATCATAGCTGTTATGGTTTATGTGATATTGGTGCTAGTTCTAGTGTTATTCCTTATGAGCTTTACAGGAAAATTATGCATGAAATTGGTCCTTGTGAGCTTGAGGACATTGATGTGGTTATTCACCTTGCCAATAGAGAGCAAGTTTGCCCCATTGGCATTGTTAGAGATGTGGAGGTCCTTTGTGGTAAGATTAAATATCCTACTGATTTTCTGGTACTTGGTAAATAAGCTAGTAAAACTTATACTATTATCTTTGGTAGACCTTCCTGAATACTTGTAGGGCTATTATAGATTGCAGGAAGGAATTTTTTTTGACTAAGTTTGATGGAGAGTCTTATGAGTTTAATTTTTCCAAATTTTCCAAAACTCCTTTGAAAGAATCTTGCCTAATAAAGATTTCAAGATGGAACAACTTGCTTCTATCAATTTGGTTTATGACCTTGGACCTCTTTTTGGTGACTGTAAGTATGCTTATTCAGATGATAAAGTTGTTGCCAGGGACATTTATATTGTCAACTTTATTCAGAGTGCTACTGAAAGTTATTATGAGAGAGGGAAACACGGTTTTATGCATCTCAATAATGTTAAGTTTCCCAGTTTTATGTTGAAAGCTTTCAAGTTGCATTTGTTTTGTCTTCCTATCCTAGTGGATTTTTGTTTCAACAATTAGTTTTCTCATGATACCCCCATGCATAGTAAGTGGGTGAGACTCAAATGTGTTGGTTATTTTATTCTTGATGCTCTCCTTCACTTCAAATATTTATCTCCTCTATGAGCATCTTTGAAAGTTTCAAGCCTAACTTAAAGGCATTAAAGAAAAGTACTTGTTGGGAGATAACCCAAGAGTTTGGTTGAGTCTTGGAAGTTATTACCTCTGTAATAACCGCTCCTTATCCTTTTTGTTTTGGTTTTTGTGTCAAGTTGAATTACTTTTGTGAAGTAAAGGAGTTGTGAAAAGTGGTTGTCCTGGGAGAGATTTTTGTGCTGCGCCGTAAAAATTCGTGAGGGAGATCAGTACGTCGGATGGAGCTTTATTTTTCTGAGCTTGTTCTCCATGTTGTTACCCAACTTTCATTAGTTCTGCACTTTTTGATTTGAGCAACAGAAGGTTTCTGAAAAAATCAATATCTACTTGCTGGTCTGTTTTGACAGATTTCTGCTATCATTTGCATTTGCCTCTTTAAGAAGCCTTTGTTTTGATGGATTTAAGTTGAAGTGTGCACCTAATGGTTAATTTTTTTTTTCTTACACTAATTTTTCCATTAAAGTTTGTGTATTGCCTTATGAGGAAAGGAAAATTCTAGGAGAAGGAGAAAAGGAGTCTGGAGAGTTCGTCTTTGAATAGGTAAAAGTGGTGAAAACAAAAGGTTCGTGAAACCCCAATCTTTTTATATTATTGATGTTTTTAATACATAAGGAAGTTAAGAGACGGTACATAAGAGGAAACGGAGTCGGGGGTGGACAAACCCACCCCAGGCACGGGTCCCAGCATAGCCGCGCCTGGAGGGGGTGTGCCACCCCCGAGCTCCGACTCCGCCTCTTTTTCATATCAGAACCTTCCTTATGCATTGAAACTTTGTAATATATAACCCCCTGGATCCCCCGAGGTTCGTGCATCATGGTATCGTCGTGTTTTTGTTTCGATCTATTTCTATCAGGAAATCTTCTCAAGTTTAGAGCACCATGGTCTCCGCCAACGACAAAGGCAAGAAGCCCGTGGATGAGATAAAGTTGGAAGAACAAACCTCTGCAGGGGCAAGGGCAAGGAAACCTACTTTGGTAGGATAAATTAACACTGGGGATGCTTTTTATCGTAACATGCAGGGAATCATAGCCTTCAGTCCAGATTTCAGATACTGCCCAGAGGCAGCGGAAGCCCTTCGAACCACTTGCGAGTTTTGTGATAAGTACCATGCTTTGAAGATGAAGGTGGGTATACTTCAAGAAGAGAATGACAGGCTTTGTAAGATGCTGGGGGATCTCCTTACCCTAGACAAGAGAACACCACCACCACCAAAGGAGTACTTCTTCATCAGGTTTGGCATCCCCTTGGCTTGTTCCATGCTTGGGGAGTGCCAGGGTATCACCACCATTATCTTTTATCTTTTACCTTTTTAGTGGATTCATATCTTTGGTAGAGAGGTTATCTTATAGTTTGGTTTTCATGTGGAACTATCTCTCCTTTAGTTGATTATCTATGTATCCCTTGGTGTGAGTGCCTTTATTGGAATATTAATGAGAAGTCTCATCTTTTACTTTTTGCACTTCTTATTTTAGTTTTAATCTCTATTATATGATGGATCTTGTTGATCATTATTGGCATCACATTGGGATCATCAAGTGGATCTAAATTGTTTTTGGCAAACTGAGTTCTGGTCAGTATCAATACTTTTTGAAGTTTGAAAGAAAAAGAGAAAAAGCTTGCAGGTATTTTGTATCATTTGTTTTCTTTCTTGTTGGCTCATAAGCTTAGTATTCTTTATTTAAGATCTTTTGTGTCTTGAAGTAAGATTTCATGTTTAGCTTTATCACTTGTAGGTTTGCTTGTTTCTTTCAACTCTTTTGCTTGCTACCCAGCCTTGCTAGCCAAAAACATGTTTTGAGAAGGCATACTTCTCATGTTTCAAATCCCTTTGAACCAAAACCTTTGCCACTTGTGTCCACAATATATACCTAGTAGATTTTGATATTCCAAGCAAATTTTCAAGCTTCATCTACCTTTTGAATTAAAATGTATTTTGTTATGTGAAAACTAGTTAGTAAAGCTCTCAAGAACTTGATGGTGCACTTTATTTCTTTGCCCCTAATAGACTTGAACCATTGTGTCATCGAACTTGTATATGCTTGCATGTGTACGTTGGAATTAGCAGAACCGTGCTATCACGGGGAACGTTTTCAACATTGCACATGTACTTTGTACATAGTTGATATCGTGCTCTTTTGTCTATGGATGTAAACGGTGTGAAATAAAGAGGAGGGAACTTGTAAGTCCATGGAGTCTGTATTTTGTGTTAGAGAAATGCCTGGGCTGCTAGCCTAAGCCATGCCTAATCATGGTGGAAACTTGCAGCATCACCATAGTGAGCTATCTATGAAGCATCCTCAATAAAAAGCTATGTATATGGTTAATAAAAAGATCGTTGAGATGCTCATTGTCTGCTTGCCTTGTCATTTTGGTTATGGGATAGCTCCTGTACCATGTGCAAGGGGTACCCCGTTGGCGGTTCTCTATGATACGCATGTACTTATAATGACAAGAACTTACCGGTGACCAAAGTTGAGTAGCATGAGGAGTGTCCCTCATATTCAAGGGACATGAGATTGCCAACTTATATTTCGTCAAGCATATACTCCATCTTTGTGCACTTTAACCTTAATCATCTCAAGATGCCTATGATAGGGGCAATGAGGGCTCGAAGCTAGTAAGTACCATAATCTTTTGGAAGCTCTTTATGACTTGTAATCCCTGCTACCAAGGGACCTTTCTCCTATTTTCAAGTTGAGTCAGAAAACATACTTCCTCTCTATCTTCGGCAAGCATTTGAGTTGTTGTGTTTCAAGCATTCATATGGTGATTTATTCAATCATGTTCTTTATCTTCCTTGTTTGCACAAAACTCTTATCTATTCAGTATTACTTTGAAATCCTTCATTGAAAAACCTTTTTGAGCAAAGAGTGCTCCTGTTGAAAAACTTCTACAAAAAGGTTTTTGTGAAACTATTTGCCAGGTGTTCTCTGACCAAGAACAAGTTTGCCAATTCCAATTATGATTTATCTTGATGCATCTCTATTGTGACTGCTATACTTGGTGGCAAGCTAAGTTATATAATGGTGAGTTGTTTTTTCTATAAGTTGTGTAATGGTAAGTGTGATGCTTCTTGTTCATATTCTTTTATCAACACTTCACTCCATAAACATGTGGACATGTTTACTGAGCTTAGTTTTCGCTTGGGGACAACTGAATGTCTAAGCTTGGGGGAGTTGATACGCCCAATTTGCATCACCATTCTATATCAGAATCGACCTCTATTCATTGATATTTGTCTTATTATGAGTATTACTTATGGCTTTTCATCTGTTTATGCATGTTGGATAATTCTTGGAGGATGGACTGCCGGAGTCTGGATTCTCATGGAAAAGAAGGCGTGTTGATGCAATTTCACAAAGATCAGAAAAATACCAAAACAATATGGGAAAATTATATTTTTCCAGAAGATAGAGCAAGACAGAAGGAGGGATGAAGAAGTGCTACAGGGGGCCCACACACCCCCTAGCCGCAGGCCCACCCTGGGCAGCGCCTAGGGTAGGTGTGGCCCACCTGCCCGGCTCCCTACTACTCCCCTTCGCCTATATCTTCCCTACGGAAACCGAAGGCTGGGGGAGCGACCACAGAAAGATTTCCACCGCCGCTGCGGGGCGGAAAACACCGAGATAGAAAGATCTCTCCGGCATACAGATTTCTTCCAGGGAAATTCCTTCCCGGAGAGGGGAGATCATTGCCATCAGCATCGTCATCAAGCTAGGCTTCATCTGGATCATCATCATCCACACCATCATATCCACCAGCACCATCATCACCACTTCGTCCTGCTGTAACAGTTGTGTTGGATATTGCTTTAGTTCTTAGGAGAAACATTCCTGGTGTTAATTACTATTGTAGTTAATGCTTGCGAGTGGAACCATTGGATTATTGTTTATGTTCAGATTGTTATCCATTATCATATCATCTTTGATCTTGATCCATATGATGTCTTGTGAGTAGTTCGTTTAGTTCTTGGGGACATGGGAGAAGTCATGTTGTTATTAGTGGATTTGTGTTGAGTTATTATTCATTGGTTAGTATTTAATTTGTGGTGCTATTCTTCTAGTGGTGTCATGTGAACTGTAACACTACGGTTCTGAAAAGACCGTAGCTTCTATGTGACATGCCAATCCCTGGATCGGTTCATTGGCCCACAATAGAATAAGATGAATAACATAGCAAAATATCCGTGTATCATAAATAACGAAGATCCAGAGTACCATTATTACAATAAAAGCTTATCTCAAGGCTAGCTCGAATTATTCTAGTAGCAACATAAATAAAGTAAATCCTCCATTCTTCAAATTGCCCACTAGTGAACAAGTGCCGAGTGGAGTACCGTGGCCTAAATTGATTACTCAGAATCGGAATATCCTGTAACATGAAACGTAGCAGCTTCGAAGGGTCAATACATGGAATGTATTTCAAGTAGAGCTATTAAAGGAGACAATAGAGCTAACATCTACATGCATATTTGGCAAGTGGAGCTATGGCTAGCTTGCATTTGCAAATACCATTGTCCTACTTTCATAAACAGTATTTGATTTTCTTTTAAAATATCCCAATTAAGTTAACCCATCAACGTTAAAGCAATTGCGAAATTGTAATGAGCTAGAAACATGTCATGGAATCAATATCAAGCAACTCAAACATCCATAACCGGGGACACGGCTAATCGATTAGATTATACACCCTGCAGGGGTTAGTACACTTTACCCATGTGACTTGGCCAGCCCAGCTCATACCATCACTCTCATTTTGGGTGATGATAGGGAGAAGTCCAAGAAGAGACCGTTCGGGAAGTAGCTTCCCAAACCCGGCGCGCACCGGTCCAACCTACCAAAATTCTACATCTCTGGATACGCGGGTTCAAGTTACCACAACCTACCGAGTCTAACCAACCGCCCATTTCATTATTGGCACATGGTTGTACACGTAAGCTACAAAATAAAGAAGCCAATCATTTTCTCTTGATACCTGGGTGCCTTTCCGCAATGATACCACCAAAATTTATCAATCCCATCACACCCAGGAGATTCATTGATTAAGTTGTTTTAGTTTTTGCAAACCATCTCATTTAGAAACAACTTTCAGTGATGTAACCCAGCCCTCGTTCATCATAGCATGGCTAAGCACATCTACCAACGGTGGTTCATCTACAAGGAAAACCCTACCACATAATAGGACATAGCATAGCGATAGTAATATCCTACACATGTATCTACAAAATACACGACAATACATTGAAAATAGTAGGACAACATCATGAACAAGGTAGCATCTACTTGCCTTGGCTGTAGCGGTCGGAAGAACAATCTACACACGAGCAAGCGTTGCACTCATCACTATCTACACGATACAATTGCAATCATAAACCAACCATCCATAATCATATGCAAACAAAGATGATGCAAGATGCATGCATGACAAGTGGAATAACACTACAGCAGCATCACATATTCTTATTCAGTATAACTACTGTATGCATGCATGTAAATCATTTTGAGTGCAAAGAAAACAAGGCATGCAATTTATAATGCTCAAATAATAGAGCCAGAAACTAAATAATTAGCCACTGCTAACACACTGATTGTAAAATCTTGGAAAATTCCACTGCGTAGGCAACACATAATAGAATCAGTACCAATTGGAATTTCTCAAAAAGGATTTATATAACTCCCTGAGTAATTAAAATACTACAGTAAGCCTTTAAATAGATTCTGAAAAAACCAATACTTTAAGCCTAACTTTTTAATTCACTAGAAGATTCCCCTTGTTCTACTGATTCCAGGGACATCTTATTTGTAATTTTTGGAGTTCCAGAACTTATTCTATGAATTTATTACTCTAAAACGGGCATTAAATAATTTAATTATTCAGGACAAAATCTTGTTGTAAAAGTGTAAAACAATTGTACAGCAAGATTCTACGTGCGTCACTGAATGTATACATATTTTATTTGCAATTTTTGGCCCAGTAGATATAAAGATATGAATTTTACAAGTTTTAGTTATTTTCTGCCAATTAAATCGAATTAACAATAATCGGTCAAAACTGACCGTTTGACTATGCCTACGTGGTGCTGACTAGTCAGCGCCCTGGGCTGACTACTCCACGGTCCAGATGGACCGTTGGATTGAGATCAAGCGGCTGGGGCGTGCGAGGGGAAAAGGCTCACCGGAGCTGGCGGCGGACGGCGACGGCGAGGTCGCGGCGGCGGCGTTTACTGTACTCGGCGGCGGCGGGTGGCATGACAGTGTCGGGGGCGAGGTGGCGAAGCTCCTCGAGGCGGTGGAGCGGGTCGGTGTGTGTGGGGGCAACGGCGATCGGCGGCTGGAGGCGAGCGGCGGCGTCGCGCTCCGGCGAGGGATTCCCGGCGGCGGCGGCGTCTGCAGAGGGGGAAAAGGAGGCGCCGCGGGTCAGTGGGCAGTGGCGAAGCTCGCGAGGGGGGAAGAGAGGGCACGGGGCGGCGGCGGTACCTCGTTTGCGAGGCTGGCGGCGGCGGAGACGGCGATGTCAGCGGCGGCGGCTGGCGCGCGAGGGGCGAGGCGGGCGAGACAAAGGGGGGTGGCGGCGCGCGACTATGTAGAGAGGAGGGCCCATGCGGGGTCGGTCACGAACTCCGTAGGAAACGCGGCGGCGGTTGCGGCGTGTCTGGGGCGGACTCGGCGGCAGCGGCGCGCTGACAGGTGGGGCCCACCTGTCAGTGGCTGGCGGTGGCTCGCGAGCGGGCCCGGCAGGCGGCGGGGCTCGCGCTGGGCGGCAGGTAGAGGCTGCCGCGCGCGCGGCTGCTGGCGGCTGGGCCGCTGGGCCGCGGCCGCTGCGCTTTCTTTTTTTATTCCTTTTTCCTTTTTCTCAGACGATTTTTCCTTAACTGAATTTTGACAGCAAATGTCCAGATTTTGAGACAAAATTCAAATTTGCATAACTTTTGCTACGGAGCTCCGAATTGGGTGAAACCAACTGCTACGGATTCGTGGCGGAACCCTTTATGCACCTGTGTCATCCATACACCCAAAATATATAGTTTTTTTCAAAGGCATGGTAAAACCAAGCGTTCAAGTGTAGGTGTCAAAATGCAAATTGAAGTGGTTTGCTTTGCCAAAATCTTTTCAAACTGAAATTTTGCAAGGATGATCGTGATGCAATGCCATGAATGATATGTAGTACCAAATCTAAAATTTGGGATATGACATGAACGTCGACTACATGATACTTCACCATTTATAGGCCTAGGGGAATGCATTGTGTATTTGGCTACTAACTGTGGGGTTGCCGAAATGACATAAACCTGAACCCCCGTTAGGACACCTTTGCACAAGGGAGTGTAGGATCTCATAGTTTAAGGTTGTAGTTATATTTATTTCTTAATTACTTTCCTATAGTTACGGATGTTTGGAGGGGGTTTAATCACAAGTATGTATTAGTGCAAGTAAGGTCGGTACATTAGCACAGGTTCACCCACACAACACTTACAACACCAAAGAAGAGTACTCAGCTATTTGAAGCAAAAGCACTTGACAGAATTCCCATGTGTCCTTGAGAACGTTTGGTCCTTATAAGTATTTCCACTGGCTTGTCCTTTGCTAACAAAGGATTCAGCCACTTGCTGCGTTTGTTATTTATTACTTGCATTTTGTTTTGTTTGCTAAGTACTCACAGGGATTTCCTTCTCCATACCACTATTCGGCACCTTTTGCTCCTCTTTGGGATCGACACTCCTATTTATCGGAAGTACTATGATACACCCCCTATACTTGTGGGTCATCAAGGTGTGAGATGAGAGGAGGGAGTCGGGTGCCTTTTATAGGGAGAGGGGGGAAGCCCCCTCCCATGGCATGGCAGCCATGGAGGTGCCCCCACGTCTTCCACATTCATGTGGGTGGAGCTCCCACTCACATAAATAGCCACCCACTCAAAATTTCACTCACCTCCATTAAATTTCCACCAAATTTAATGCAATCTCTCATTAAATAAAACTCTTTTATTTATTTATTCAGAATTTTGTTAATTACTTGAATTAACAAAAATTCACATAAAACCCCTTACAACATTTCAATTTCACATGCAGAACCAATTTCAGCAATTTCGACTGAAATAGTTCCGGTGTCTAGTAAAATAAATTCTTGTGCTTTCTTTTTCTTTATCTGGCATATCATTTGCTCCGAATGGTGTCGGTATCCCTTAAGTGTGTCAGCCTACGGTTCGTGAATAATGTAGACATGATCAAGACCCCTCTCCGATCAATAATCAGTAGTGGGACCTGGAGATCCGTACGGACTCCCACACATTCAACGACGACTTCTGTGATCGTGTGAACCTTATACGCATGTAACTCAATCCCTTTGTCTCACGATATATTACATGTCAGAGATTCGATCATCGGTATCTCCATACCTAGTTTGATCTCGTTACCTACATGCACTCTTTTCTTGTTCCCGTGATATAGCATTCTAGTGATCAAATCACTTGCTTGCAAGCTAACTAATGTGATATCACCGAGAGGGCCCAGCGTGTATCTCTCCGTCATTGGGATGGACAAATTCCACCCTTTATCCATGAGCCTCAACATAATACCTTTTAGCACTGAACCCATCTTTATAGTCACCATGTTACGGTGTGAGGTTTGATGTTATCAAGGTACTCTTTCGGTGTTAGTGATTGACATGATCTCATGGTCTAAGTACTAAGATTACTTCGTATGATGTTATAGCAATATAAACACAATGACCTTTATCATAATGCTATACTTGGGATGAATGTTCATCACATCATTCCAACAAGTTTGTGACCTCGTTATTAACAACATCCAATGTCCATGATCAGGAAACCTTTGATCATCTTGTTAATCAACGAGCTAGTTTATAAGAGAGGCATAACTAGGAACTTTCTTTTCTTTTATTAAACACACATGTATTAACGTTTCCATATTAATATAATTATATCATGCAAAATAAACGTTTATCATAAATAAGGAATATGATAATAACCACTTTATTATTGCCTCTCGGGCATATTCCCTTCAGCAATTTCAAGTGCTTGGACTAGGTGGGTTACCATCCCACCGATACGAATATCACATTTTGTTTTGTTGCTCTGGTGGTGGAGGTGCTGGAGGAATAGAGCTGCAGGAGTGGGACTCTGCGGCGCATTAGGGAAGAGCGCCTTGGTGATCATGGCCATATCTGCGTTGTCCATCGTGTAACATCCCAATTTCAGGAACCCTGATTGAATGTCAAAAAGGCAAAAATCAGGGGGGACAAAAACTTTTTCATGCAAAGTGTGTTTACTTGCTTGCATGTGCTCAAGAACCTATTTGTCTATTAGTTGTGTGCTCCTCATCTCAACCCTAGTTTACAAAAACTATTTTGGAAAAGAGATGTCTTGGGTCATCTTTCATATTCTCAAATGTTTTGGCATTTCAAAACCTGAGCCAAGATGACTTTGACACAACCAAATATTTTACTAGTTTCTATTGCCAAAACTATGGAGACATATATATATTATCTCCTTATGTTTACAAGACAGAACCTTCAACTATTCTTATCCCTAGGTTACCTGAAACCTTATTAAAACCTTTTCATCTCAATCTTGGTAGAGATACCAAGATGGTACTTATCATGTTTCAAATCTAAACCCCTTTCAACCTACCCATCCTTACCTCAAGATAGGTTTGATGGTAACCCTAATACTAGTTGGATAAGTAATATGATGAATTGACTTGATCTGCTGTCTGATGAATTGCCTTGATCTGCTGATTGCCTTGTTTGCTTAGGAACTAGAATGAGCTAATATAGTAGCTCATCCCTTAGGACCCAATATAGGCTTGTGATCATCAATCCCAAAGCACGCATCCTAGTCTGGATCTATCCTAAGCCACTCAAGTGATCATCTCATCTCCTACTTACATCAATCCTAGGACAACCCTTATAGATGGTTTCCAACTCATTGAAGACCCAATCTAAGCAGGGATAATATCTAATTACCCCCCACATCAACATCCTCCATATGATCAATAGTTTGGAACCTAGCATCCTCTCAAAATCATCTACACTTGCACTCTAGTCAAAATCCCCAAATCTGCCAAAATGGCGAAGTCTTGATTTCTTATCTGGATACCATCTTGAGAGCTCTACCTTTTCCAACCCATGTGCATTCTTAAGAAGGCACTTGAACCATCTGGTAGTACATCTTGAGTACTACCAAGGCCCACTCTTTCCCTTGGCTAAGCCATTCTATCTCCCACTCATCCATGATGGTTTTGTAGTCAAGATACTAATCTTTTCTGCAAACCTTATCATCTTGCCTACTTTGGCAGAAGCTCACATCTATATGACACCTCCCCTTGACCAACTCTTTGCATTGGTAGGACCTACTAACCCAACTCCCACTTCACTTGTTTCCATGGGATCCTTGTGCTTCTTAAACCCACATGGTTTAGGATGCTACCTGAAGTATCTGTTATGGCAGCCTTATTTTCAACAAAGTTTGCCATCACTCCAAAACCACCTCAAATCCAACCAAGCCTAACTCTTGCTTCCATGAGCATCTATATGACATGGTCTAGCCATACATATACCCCTTATACCAAGGTGAGCTCTGAGCTCCCTAATACAACCCTATTTACATGGCATCAGACTAATCAAACCCTAGATCCTCCCCGAATCTAGTTTCCCCTTTCCACCACTTTTCTTCAAAACCAAGGTTGACCTTGATGCCTACATCAAGTGTATATCATTTAACTCGGATATAAGCATCCCCAAATAATTTCCCTAATTATTTGGATTATTAAACTATTTAATTTCCTTATCTTGCAAATTCCTCAAAACCCTTGTCTCTAAAGACAAGTTTGTTTTTCTCCAAACCACTCTGCCAACTCAATGTATAATTGAGTCCTCCATATCATATCCCACCTCTCCACTCAAAAATAAATATTTTTGAGATCCTTTATTATTTATTTTTTCCCATTTTCTTAAATTTCAGAAACAAGAAATAATTCTCCAAAAATACACCTCAATAAATCCCAATAAAATTCTCCAGTGTGTGTAATGGTATTTAGGACCATATCACATCAAAAACCAAGCTTTCCCAATGTAAAATTTTCATCTTTGCTTCCATAATCTATTTCTGCACTTTTTGAAGAAGTGCCTTTAAATGGGATTATAATCATCAGAAAAATCCCATTTAAATCATGTAGAGATTGTGTGAGACCATCTACCTACTAGTACCCTTTACACACTTTGTCGAATGCAAATTTATCAACTTCTTTCACAAGCCTCCCTTTTATCAAATTTGCAAAACCAATCAAGTATGGTTTCAAACAAACCTCAACCATCACCAAATCTTGTCAAAAACTACTTCCCCGTCACTACTCCCTGGCAGCACACACCCCTCTATTCAACCAACACTGTAGCACCCTTGTCCTTTAGCCCTTGAAACTTCAGAGAGAGAGGAAATCTTGCCAATATCTGTTCAATAAGAGGGACAACAGCTACCCCACTCCCTCTCACGACCCCTCTGACCACCTTTGATCACAGCATCACCTAGCACCGCCCTTAGCCACCAATGAGAATCCCTCACCCCATGACCATTTTGGACATTTCATCTATACCCATGAGGTTGAAATAAAAGGCTAGAGGCCACCCCAGTGCATCCTCTCTTCCTGCTGGTGTTAATGGTGCTCGTCTTGTGGACATGAAGGCCTCACCAACGCTGCACCAGCGAGCTCCGACGAGCTCTGTTTAGGCCACCCTCGCGCGACCTTCATCCCGATGTCAAGACCCCTTTCGCCGCCCCCACCTCTCCCGAGCCCCCGGTGAGCTCCCACATCTCTCCCTGGCCCGCACTAGGGTTTCTCTTGACGGCGAGCCTGTCTCGCGAGGACGACACCCCTCATCCATCAGATCTCTCCAGATCCGACGGCGGGAAGACCTCGATACCCTTTCGCCTCGCGGGGCAGCAGCTGGGCCACGGTCGTTTGAGCGCCGCCATCTCGCACGCGTTGCCGCTGGGCCGGCCTGCTCTCGCCCGACCCACCTCCTCTCCGGATCTAGCCCAAGAGCCTCTATCCCTTTCCCCTTTTATTTTTATTTTTAGGTCTGAAATTAGCACTCTGGTTTAAATCCAAATAAAAAGGTAAAATCCTGCACAACCCCTAGATCTAAAATTCCTCAAGTGCCTAGATGTTTTCCCTAACATGCAGACCAAGATCTGTACCAAAATAATGTATAGATTAAATATGATAAATCTTATACCCTGATCTATCCAGAACATTAAATAATTTCTCTAGAAAGTTTGGTATATCCAAATGGGGTAAATTCAATTGATTATGAAAGGTACTGACCCTACCTTTCATATCCCACCGGCCCCACCTTATTTTGCTGGTAGCCACAATAACAAAATAAAGCCTCTTCTGTCTTTAGGAAATTTCCCAGGTCAAACCAAATGAGGTTTCGACCTAATTACAACTCCCCTTGAAACATATAACCATATCCTTCTAACCCCAGTAGCTCATATTTTTATGAGCCTTTATTAAATTTCAGTGAATTAAACTCTTCTGTGCATGGTTTAATCACTAATAAAATCACCCCAATAGCTCTACAGATCAAAAAAGGTTTATTCCAATTTCACTAGAAAGGTATTGTCATCATCTAACATGTACCCTTGGAATCAACTAAAATGCTTAGGTAGAATAGATCTGATGAAAAAGACAAATCCTATCAAGTACTTCCTTTGGGAATTTCTCAAGGGCATTCTGGTAATTGTTTTGAGGAGATTCCACTCCTATTAATTCAGTCGACCAAATACTACCTTTTCACCCAAGGAAATAATTTTTGGAACTCCAGAGAAGTTCTGGAGAATTATTTCCTTAAACTAGAGTTTTAGTCACTATAAAATCCATTGTAAATCCTAGGAAATTGATAAAATAGTGAAACCACTTTTGTTGGCTTCATTTTATCAATACCTATCTAGTCGTATCATTTTTATACAATGGTATCATACAAATTAAATCCTTGATCAAAAACCCCTCTCTTAGTTTGTTCCAAAACTAGAAATCCAAAGGGAAGCCTTCTTCCCTAATGTCTCCTAGTCATCTCCCAATCCAATCAACTCAAACCCCCACATCCTACCATCTCAAATCATGCTTCTACCCTTTACTTGTTGTATGGTTTGATGTTTCTATGGTTGTATTGATTGGTGTAATGTTTGTTTGCATGCATGGTTGATATTGGAGATAGTTGCGATTGTGTGACACCGAGAAGAAGGAAGCATCGGGTTATTATTATTATTATTATATTATTATTCTGGTTATCTAAACGCTGCCAAAGGACTTATTGATGTTCACAGGCAAGCCACCATTCCTAAACTCCTATATTTACCTATTTCCGGTTATCAAATGTTTTATATCTTGTTTGTAAATTGCATGAAAACAGACATGGTTTGTTTCAAATAAAAAGACGGGAGTAACTTGGCTCCTCCAAGTTATGAATGGGTGTCCATTGGAACCTACACTATTTACACCTATCTTTACCCCTTAGAACGAGGTTAAGATGATCAGCATCTTCCCTCTTGGAACCCACGGATTTTCAATAATGAAACTATTTTGGGTTTTTACCCTACTACAAAGTTTTCAAAATAAAACCCTTGGAAAGAGGCATCATTTCCGAGTGGAAGTTTTACCAAAGAAAAGATGAGGTGGATGAAGAGGAAGTCAATAAAAAGAAAGGAAGGGATGTTCTAAGCCAATGTCCAGAACAATTATATCCGTGCAACCACATTACCCCAGTCGATGGGGCTTAGCTCATAGTTTGTGGTATTTAGCCAGGGCTACTCTTACTCGCTAAAGGGGAGCAATCCCCTGAAATCCAGGCTACCTGTAGGGTAAGGCACTGGTGCAACAATTGGGTCTCTCACGGACGATATGCTCTTTGGTAATACGAATGGAATAATTGTCACTATTGCTACCGGTCAGGCTTCGGTCTGGAGGTAGGGGTCAGTACGGAAGTAAGGACTAGGGTCTTAGTACCCCATACACGTACCGGAGAGATAAACCCAAAAGGAAAAGCCTCCGTTTCTAGGGATGGACAAATGAAAAGCGTAAGTTTGATTATCCGAGCCTTGTCTACCGTGTGTAGCAGGCCGTGGTTTTATCCCGGCGGATGTATTGATTCTTGTGGGTAAAGTGAGAAACCTCTGCAGAGTGTAATCAATTCGAATAGCTGTGTCCACGTACAAGGACGGTTGGAATGTCAAGTGCTAGTAGGACCCTTCGGATAAGTTGAGATGAAACTAAGGATGTGACTTGGTCACGAGAAAAGATAAAGAATAAGTTGGTTTTGACCAGAGATGGCCGATAAGGTTTTAGAAATGGTTTTACAACAAAACTGTTTTAAATCTTTTTGAACAAGGATGTGGAGATGTCCGGATTTTCCAAAAAGGAGGGATGTTTTATAAAAACTCTTTTTCAAAAAAGATATAGAGATGCCAATGTTAGGTCTTTCAAAAACAACTATTGTGTAGAGCTTTCACGCCATAGCAAAATATGCATTAGTCTTATTACCTTGTCTCGGGGGTTTGCGAGTACATTCAAAGTACTCACCGGCATTGTCCCTGGCTATTTACCTGGCCATATTGCAGATGTTAAGAAGCAACGAAGGAGTCGACGTCTATGCGAGCTAGGCCGTCTTCCCAGTCAGTTGCATGTAGGTTAAGGCACGGGCTCTGCGCTGAAGACTTCCGCTACTTGTGTTGTAATCACCATAAAGGCCTCCTTGTAAGTTGTTGTATTCGTTATTCAAGGATGATGTAATGATACTTGTCGTTTATGCTCATGGCTCACTGATCATGGGAACATGAATTGTATGCATAACGGGTATTCTCGGACCGTAAATCCGGGGTGCCACAGACTTGGTATCAGAGCCATCCTGACTGTAGGAGACCTTAGTTAGCATGGCCGTTAGACAGGACAACCCCTATTTATGAAAACCCCAGTTTTCGCAAACTATTTCCTCAAAAGCTTTTCAAAAGAATGCTTATATCGTCTTCTCTGAATTAAACAATTTGAAAATGGATTACTCTATATCTCATCTACTTCAAAAGTTCCGCTTTCAAAAACAAAGTCCGACTCGGAGACTATGAAGACGGAGATCCCTAAAGAAAGAGACACTGAGACAAGAAAAGCAAAGGAGCTACCAACGACGATAAACACTACAATATCACCCTACCTATGGAGTCCTTCACCATCCCCAAATCAATCAAGTACGTCACCAATGGCAAACGACAGCAAGACAAAAGTTAAGACCTCCGTAACGTCTGTATTAGGATTTGTATCCCTAAAATAGGATTCCCTCTATGGCGAGTAGTCACCTTTATAGTACTTATGGTATACCTTGCTTGCTTGACATGTGCGTGATTGATGTTTGGAATGTGTCGCTTGTCTTCCTTGGATCATCTGAAACTGTAGTCTTGACCACCTAGTTGGTATATCCCAATACTAACTCACGCAAACCACTTAGCCGGAAACCTCTCCTCAGCAGGATGGCCACCTAAGAAAGCCTCGACAACCCCAAGTACATCCCTAAAGTGGAAAGACTGTGTCTTTCCACTCAACTCCAACAAACCGCCCACTCCCTACTTTGAGAGTCGCCCAAGAAAACCAAGCTATGAAGCCGCTTAGTATCAAAGGTGTACCCTGATAACTCTGCACCCATCCGTGTTATCTCACCCAAAAAGCACAAACCCTCCTCTATGCAGATGCAACCCATTGATGAAGCCTGGCTAAGCGTCGGATTCCCAGTGCTCCTCTGGGACTCCCTGCAGCTTTGCGGATACACCCGACCTCCCACCTACCAACTCCACAAAGGACTGGAGACCGGACTATATCTGGGTCAAGTGATCATTCAACCAAAGTATGGAGTGCCCGGAGAACCCATCCGTGCCACAGGATTCCGTATGCCAACCCCAGTACTGGTGCTACAAATGGCTGCAAGAGAAGCACTGTTCTACATTCGGGATGTCCTTCCCGAGATGAGGCAACCCATGACCTTCTTTCTACCCATCAAAGGCTCTCTGGATTCCTCCGGACAATCCCAAGATTCTCGCTTGACCTACCCCGCCCTGCAGCTGCAGGCCCGCTATAGCTATGCTGGAAATGAGATTCTCACCACAGTTGTTGACGAGTACCGCCACACCCAGATGGAGCTTCATCGTGTGCAAGCTATCCTGGATCGCAACGAAGCTCTAGAGGTCCATCAAAAGAATCAAGCCTTAATCAAGGACCCGGAAGAGGCCTCTGGAAGCCGTATCCTCCAAGGAAGAAAGAAGTGTGTCACCGCCCGGCAGTATCTTAAGAGGTTCAAACCAATCCAAGACCTCCAAGGATCTTTCACCCACCTCCCTGGAGGCGAAGATGAAGCCAAAGAGGATTCCCCTGGATCATCCACCAGCGTCAAGTAACCTAGAATGGTACCGATGTATCGTAGTACCTATGTATCGCCCCAAGACCTGTTTTGTAAAACTCTAAGTACCTTGTCTTCATGCGGCACCGACCTATTTTGTAACCTCCCTAAGTACCTCCTCCACCGACCGACCGAACCTGCTAAATCTATGGATGTTATGGAAACATGGTATCCTTCTTTGTATGTTTTACCCACGATGTTGCATCAGACACAAACCCCGTAGTTTTGCTCTAAGGGGGAAAGACTGTGCCTTTCCCGTCCAAAATCCGATAGACCCCTGGAGTCGACCACGAACTAGCATTAAGTGATGACCATCATCCAAGCTCCGAATCATCGACCCTGCAAGAAGGACAACAATCGGCACATCTCCAGAATCAGAATATACTTCAAGAAGGTCCTCCACTCCAAGGTCGACTGCCCAGCCAGCATCACGGTGTATCAAGATCATGAATAAAGAAGGTCGACCGCACGACGACGAAATATAGAAGACCCAACTCGCCACTCGCCTCAAGAAGGAAGTAACCGTCGACACAAAACCTATCTAGATTTATCCTAAGGGGAAAAGACTACGTCTTTTCCACTCGCTTACTCTAATCGCCCAAACTCGAAGCCCCTCCGCTCCAAGCCATAGCTGACCTTACCCACTCGTTAGAAGGCATGCTAACATTTCATACCTTCCTCCCCTGAAATTGTTAAGCAGATGTTATTACCCCCAACCCTACTCCTCCCTAATCTCGGGACAAGATTATTTAAGGGGAAAGGTCTGTAACATCCCAATTTTAGCAACCCTGATTTAATGTCAAAAAGGCAAAAATCAGGAGGAACAAAAACTTTTTCATGCAAAGTGTGTTTACTTGCTTGCTTGTGCTCAAGCAACTATTTGTGTATTAGTTGTGTGCTCCTCATCTCAGCCCTAGTTTACAAAACTATTTTGGAAAAGATATGTCTTGGCTCATCTTTCATATTCTCAAATGTTCTGGCACTTCAAAACCTGAGCCAAGATGACTTTGACACAACCAAATATTTTACTAGTTTCTATTGCCAAAATTATGGAGACATATATATATTATCTCCTTATGTTTACAAGACAGAACCGTCAACTACTCTTATCCCTAGGTTTCCCAAAACCTTATTAAAACCATTTCATCTCAATCTTGGTAGAGATACCAAGATGGTAGTTATCATGTTGCAAAGCTAAACCCCTTTCAACCTTCCCATCCTTACCTCAAGCTAGGCTTGATGGTAACCCTAATACTATTTGGATAAGTAATATGATGAATTGCCTTGATCTATTGATTTCCTTGTTTCCTTAGGAACTAGAATGAGCTAATATAGTAGCTCATACCTTAGGACCCAATCTAGGCTTGTTATCATCAATCCCAAATCAAGCATCTCAGTCTGGATCCATCCTAAGCCACTCAAGTGATCATCTCATCTCCTGCTTACATCAATCCTAGGACAACCCTTCTGGATGGTTTCCAACTCATTGAAGACCCAATCTAAGCAAGGATAATATCTAATTATCCCCCACATCAACATCCTCCATATGATCATGAGTTGGAACCTAGCATCATCTCAAAATCATCTACATTTGCACTCTAGTCAAAATCCCCAAATCTGCCAAAATGGCTAAGTCTGGATTTCTTATCTGGATACCATCTTTGGAGCTCTACCTTTTCCAATCCATGTGCATTCTTAAGAAGGCACTTGAACCATCTGGTAGTACATCTTGAGTACTACCAAGGCTCACTCTTTCCCTTGGCTAAGCCATTCTATCTCCCACTCATCCATGATGGTTTTGTAGTCAAGATACTAATCTTTTCTGCAAATCTTATCATCTTGCCTACTTTGGCAGAAGCTCACGTCTATATGCCACCTCCCCTTGATCAACTCTTTGCATGGGTAGGACATACTTACCATGGCCTATTAACTCCCACTTCACTTGTTTCCATGGGATCCTTGTGCTTCTTAAACCCACATGGTTTAGGAGGCTACGTGAAGTATCTGTTATGGCAGCCTTATTTTCAACAAAGTTTTCCATCACTCCAAAACCACCTCAAATCAAACCAAACCTAACTCTTGGTTCCATCAGCATCTATATGACATGGTCTAGCCATCCATATAGCCCTTATACCAAGGTGAGCTCTGAGCTACCTAATCCAACCCTATTTAAATGGAATCAGACTAATCAAACCCTAGATCCTCCCCGAATCTAGTTTCCAACCTTTCCACCAATTTTCTTCAAAACCAAGGTTGACCTTGATGCCTACATCAAGTGTATATAATCTACCTTGTATATAAGCATCCCCAAATAATTTCCCTAATTATTTGGATTATTAAACTATTTAATTTCCTTATCTTGCAAATTCCTCAAAACCGTTGTCTCTAAAGACAAGTTTGTTTTTCTCCAAACCACTCTGCCAACTCAATTTATTATTTCTTTTTGCCCATTTTCTTAAATGGCAGAAAAAAGAAATAATTCTCCAAAAATACTTTTACACCTCAATAAATCCCAATAAAATTCTCCAGTATGTGTAATGGTGACGAGGTTTAATCTCGTCAATGCCCATTGTTATGGACTTGGGTTTTGGAGAAGATGGGGATGCTGGAGATCGTGGCACGGTTAACAGACAAGCAACCAGGGGACACGAGATTTACCCAGGTTCAGGCCCCCGGAGGGAAAACCCTACTCCTGCTTGTCTGCTCTTTGATTACGGCGGAACCAAAGGTTACAGGGTGCGCAGATTCGATCTGGCGTGGATGCGTGTGCGAAAGTATGAGTCGAGTTCCCCTAGGACGTGCCCTCCTGGCCTTTATATAGACTTAGGCAGGTCCCGGGCGTAGTCCTAGTCGGTTACAAGTTCTAGGGTTTTACCCCTTTGAATTTCCTATCTCCTCTAGTCTTGCTCTCCAAGGATCCGAAGACGTCATGGGCCTTGGCCACCCGAAAATCTTCATGGGCCAGCGTATGTCTGCCGTGGGCCTTCCTTGGGCTGGACTAGGTATGCTGAAGTTATGTACCCATAGGGTATAACCATGTCAGTAGCCCCCGAGTGATCAGTCGAATCATAGATTCGGCTGAGGACTCTTCCATCCTTCGGGAGCAGTTATATGTTAATAGTATATGTGTGTAGGGATTGTTGATGCGTGTGCCTGACTCACCCGACGGATCAGGGTCAGTTAACTGTCTTAGGACGAAACAACACGATCTTCTTCAGGTTCGGATCCCTTAACCCGGGCCTGGAACATATGCTGGCGTAATTCAACTCAGGCCGCGGAGGACTTATAGGAGTGGAATTCCAGTGATTTTAATTGGTGTACCCAACGCGTCCGTCGGGATTTTTCATTGTACCTGCTGGTACGGATTCATACTAGCAGAGCGAAGTCAGGTGTGTTGCCAGGCCATCAGATGATTCTGTAGGTCTTATCTTTGCGTCGCAGACGCAGCATCCGAACATTTATCACCTCGGAGGTGTTTCGGGTGGCCGAGGGGATTGTCGCTCACTCAGCATTTTGTTGGGGCAGAGTTGCCAAAAAAGTTTTTGCATGCGGATCCGGAAGATCGCAGTCGAAGATTTCATAGGGTGCGCGACCAGCGCTCCCTATGGGAGTAGCCCCCAAGTGTCTGTTCGAGTCGTAGACTCGAACAGAGACTTTCAGTTCAAGCATTGTTTCAATCATTAGGTCCGCAGGACTCGAAAATTTTCGGATGCTTAAATCCATCCTCCCTATGGGAGTAGCCCTCGAGTCCGCAGTGGAGTCGTAGACTCGACGTAGGACTCAGATAAGTAATTTTGTCCTCATTTGTCTATCGGGTGCGCGGCCAGCGCTCCTGATAGGAGTAGCCCCCAAGTATTTAGTTGAATCGTAGATTCGAGTGAGTACTTTTAGCTGTGGAGCCGAAGTGGTGCTAGTATAGCTTTTGATGACGTCAGTGCTTACGATCGATGACCTCAAGCGTCTGCTACACCAGAGATGACTTAACTGGACGAAGCGTGGGTCCCACTTGCTGACTTTGAATTGACCGGTCACGCGCGGCGTGGAGATGATTTCGGCGTCTCCTCGATTTCCGCACGTAGTGGACGGCGTGGTAACGACAGTTTGTTTTGGTGCTGACACGTGTACGACCAGATCTACCGTTGGCGTTAGGTATTCTCGATGGACGGCCGGCGTGCGTCGTCTTCGCTGTTATAATCCCTGGTGAAATCGTGGTTTGTTTTTCACCGCAGCAGTTCATCTATTCACTGCCCCCTCGTTCTTGAGCTATTCTTGCTGCGCGCTGAGAGTTTCCTCCACATTTCCTTTGTCTTTCTTCGTTGGCAACGCCACCACCGCCGTAGCGCCATGGAGAAAACAAAGAAGTCCTCATCTGCAGTTGGGACCAGCGCCGCCGGAGGCAAGAAGGGCACCGCCACTGCTCGCGTCACCGATGGTGGCTGGCGGCGATCAGAAACGCGGGAGAAGGATCTCCGCAAACTGCGCGAGCGGAGCCTGATCCCGCAAGACACGACGGTCATGAGACTCCCTGGCAATGAGGTAATCCCCCGTCCCCCATCTGGGTATCGGGTTATGTTTGTTGCCTTCATGATTCGCGGGTTTTCTTTTCCGGTCCATGACTGCTCTTTTTCTATGGGGTTCAACTCCATCATCTGTCTCCCAACTCCCTTCTCCACATTGCGTGTTTGATCACGCTTTGCGAGTGTTGGCTTGGCATTGAGCCGCACTTTGGCCTCTTCCGAAAGCTTTATTCCGTGAAGAGGCAGTCTGGTTCGGATGGTGTGTATCCCATTGGGGGTTTCATCATCTCCCTCAGTCCCAATGTGCAATTCTTTTCCTTTTCCATGTCCGAATCTGTCCAGTACTGGCGGAGGAAATGGTTTTACATCCATGATTCCGTACTGCCTGGGCAAGATTTTGGTCTCGTTCCTTTTGATCCCTCCCAATTGATTGAGAAGAAAAGATCCTGGAAAAACCAAATCTTAGACGGTGAAGTGGCGGAGATAGAGGCCCTGTACCGTCGGGTGGAGGATCTCCAATTGATTCCTGAGAAGGAGGTGAACGGTGTCGACATCATCCGGACGTTTCTTGAGCGTCGGGTGCAGCCCCTCCAAGCGAGAGCGCACCCGATGTTTCTTTACTCTGGCCGCCGTGATCCGACGAGGGTTTCGAGTGAGAAAATCTCCGAGGTGGAACTTGACAAGGCTCTTCGCGCGCTGTTGAAGTTCAAGGCCGACGAAGAAATCCCGGGGAAGTCGCTGACTCCTCCCTTTTCTTCGACGTTGGTCGTACCGAAGGTGTAGATTTGCGCACGTAGTGCTTCCCTTTTGTTTTTGTGAGCTGTGTACTTTTTCCTTTGTTTGCTAACAAAGTTCTTTTTCCTTTTGCAGAGCTTCAAAGTGTCGGGCATGGCACCACCGTTGCCCGAAAGGTATCCGAATGCCCCGGATAATGAAGTGGTGGATTTCATGTCCGAGCTACCGTCAGCGCGATCCCCAGCGGAGGATGCCGACGAATCGAGTGAGGACCATTCACGCAAGCGATCACGGAGCTCTAGCGAGTCGTCAGATGCCTCGACTCCTCCGACTCCCAGAAATCCTCTGGGCCTTGAGCGTCATGATGATGTTCATGGGGGTTCTTCTTCTCCCCTTCCTGCCATTCCTGTGTGGGCTGTTGCTCCGCACCCGCCAGCAAAGCGGAAGAAGGAAGAAAAGAAGGAGGGGAAGAGGGAAGAAAAGAAGGAGGAGAAGAGGGCCCGAAGGGCTTCTCCTATCTTCGACCTGAGCGCATTGGGCTCGTAAGTTTTCTTGTTGCCACCGTTGCCCTTTGGTTCCTTGTTATTTTTGCACCTGTTTTGATTGGTTCGTATGCAGGCAATCCTCCGACGGTTCTAGCGATGGTGCGCGCGAGATGATGGGGGAGCCGAACATTGCGTCGCCTCCTCCTCAAACGGTGGCGACTTCTGGTGATGCTGCGCCAGTTCCTCCTGTGCAGGAGAGGCTGGTGGTTGCGCCTCAGAATTTCGCAGGCGGGCCTGCGGGTTCGCCTTCGAAGCACGTAAGTTTTTCTGCTTGATGTTATGGGGGAGCCCCCGAGTGTCTTCGTATGCTGATGTTGTTTATGCTTCTTTGTGTTGGGCGTAGCCCCCAAGTCCTGCTCTTACTACTATTGCATGTTGCTGCAGCCTTTTGTCCAAGAGGCCAAGCGGCTGGTGGAGGAACGCCTGACGCTGGAGGCGAAACTGCGGCAGCTTCAAGGTATTCGTCTGCCATGTAGTACTTCTCTTGCTTATCCTGGTCCTGTTCTTTGACACTTGCTTGTTGTAAATGCAGAGGAGCATAACGACTCTCTCCGTGAGGTCGATGCTCTGAAGAAGAGCCTTGGCCAATCGGAGCAGAAGGCCGAAGCTGCCGTTGGGGCGAGAGAGCGCCTTGAGCTGGAGCTGACGAAGGCAGCCGAAGCAAGAGAGCGTCTGCAGCAGGAGGCCGCAGATCGTGAGGAGCAGCTGGCCACCGTTGCGGCTGCTCGTGAAAAAGGGGTGGCGGAGAAGCTCATGGCTGCTGCCAAGGCTATTTTGGGTGAGCGCTAGCTTTTGTACTTGCTTCTTTTTCTATGGATCTTCTTCTATGTTGCCTTTCTTCATGTCCTCTTCTTTTTTGTCTCAGATGCCGCAGGCATCGAGTTTGACCGCGGTGCTCTGGAGCACGGGAGTGCTCTAGATGATGCCACTGTAGTGGTCGAAGACCGCTGCAGCACCGTCGTCAACTCCCTTGCCAAGGCGAAAGAGGTCCTTGGTCGCTTCTACCAGGAGCTCTTCCCGAAGGGCGCGTCTCTTGAAGACGTGGATGCTCTGGCAGAGGCTCTGTCAGCCGAAGCGCCTACAGCGTACAAGCGCAAGCAGAAGGGCATCGGCGCGTCCGTCGGGCTGGCGATGGCCATGGCGGCTGGGGCGGAGCTGGACCTACCCCAGATTACTTCTCGGATGCCTACAGCTGCGGATGGATCCGAGGTAGCCTTCGCCGCCTACTCCGCTCGCTGCAGACGATATGGGCCCAAGCTCATTGACTTGCTGTCTGAGTATGCATTGCGGCAGCAGGGCGAGGCCAAAGCTAGGCAGTCTGGTTCTGAGGCGGCTCAGTGTCCTCCGCCTTAGGCATAGTAGACGTAGGGTAGTTTGTAGTCTATTTTTGTTGTAAATATCTTTTGTAGTATCATCCTTGTGCCACGTAGTGGCCTTATATACTTTAATGAATTCCTCCGAGTTGTGCTCTATCCTTGGCTGAATGTCTGTGTGCCTTCTTTTTTCTGCTGCTATAGGTTCCTTCGGGTGCTAACCCAGTTGACACTTCATCCGAAAGGCCCTTGCGAGCATCATTGGATGATTCCTCGCAGCTCGCGTTTCTTCGAGATCGCGTGCGCACCTTGGAGAGAGACTTGCTTGGGTTACGCGGTCGCGCTGACATTTGGAAATCCAAAGCATACTGTGGTGCAGCCAGAGAGGAGTATTTGATGGCGGAGCTGGGTCGGCTGTCTGAGCAGCTGCAATGTAAGTTGATCCTTCTTTTGGGCTGTAGCTCAGTTCTTCGGGTGAGCCTGCTGGCCTTACTCTTGTTTTGTGTGGTTGTCGCAGGTGCCAATCTTGCTCCGAGGGAAGAAAAGGAGTGTTTTGCTGTTCGAGTCAATTGCTTGACTCAACAGGACATGGAGGCTGGCGGCTTCTTCTGGATGGATCGTGATCGCGCCATAGTTCTGGCGACGGTGCAGGATCGTGTCTACCAGGTTTCGCGGGTGCTCCGCCAGGTGCAGACATCGCTTTCCTCGGTGCTGCTCGTCATGTTTCCGTTGGATGCCGTGCCAACGACCCTTGCAGGTCTTCTGACGAAGTTTCGGAGTGCCAGCAATGTCAAGGAGCTGGTGCGGCAGCAGCTCATCGCAGGGGTGAAGGCTGCCTTGTCTCTTGTGAGGGTGCACCGCCCTGACGTAGATTTGGCTGCTGTGGCGACTGGGCCACCTCCTCGACCAGATGGTGGCGAGTGGAATATGCGTCCGCATTACGCGGCTATAAGGCAGTATGCCGAACAGATTGTAGATTTGTTTGAGGAGCGTGCTCAGGTTATTCTTCAGAATAGGTAGGACCTGAAAATAAACAGATAGATGTAAAATTTGTATATTGCGGCTGGGCGTGTATGTGCACTTTGTTGTAAAGGTTCGCTAGTTTGCGAGCACGCAGTGCTTTGATTTAGTACGTGCCCTTTTCGTTTGCCTGACGTGGTCAGCTACTCAGGTGTACACGTTTTGTCCTCAGTCGATGAAATTGTGAGGTGGGGGGAGCCCCCGAGTGCGTATGTAGCATGTAGTAAAGTTGCAGAAAATAGTCAACCGAGGGTTGGGGGCGAGGTACTTAGCTTTATTTATATCGTAATGGAGGAGGTACATGATTCGGCTGAGTAGCCTTGGCTGGAAGCCTTGTTGAAAGTAAAAGGGGGGTAGGTTGGTACGGGTAGAATCGTCGCAGGTGCTAGACGTTCCACGGGTTGGAGTATGCGACTCCAGACTCCATGTGCTTGAGGCGATAGGCGCCACCTGGGATGACCTCGGTGATGGCGTAGGGTCCTTCCCATGGTGAATCGAGTTTGTTCGGTCGCTTTTGCTTGAGTCGCAAGACGAGGTCTCCTTTGACGAAGGACCTTGGGCGCAGCCGGCGGCTGTGATAGTTGCGGAGACTCTGCTGGTACACCGCTGATCGAGCTGCTGCTATATCCCATGCTTCGTCGAGTGTGTCGACGGCGTCTTCGAGTGCAGCCGTGGACTCGGCTTTGCTGTAAGCGACGACTCGTGGAGCCTGGTGGCGTACTTCGGCTGGTAGCACGGCCTCAGCTCCGTGCACCATGAAGAACGGTGTGTAGCCGGTGGAGCTGTTTGGCGTAGTACGTAAGCTCCACAGGACAGACGGTAGCTCTTTTGTCCAGTTTCCAGCTTTGTGCTCGAGTGAGCTCATGAGGCGCTTCTTGATGCCAGCGCCGATTAGGCCGTTGTCCTTTTCCACTTGCCCGTTTGTTTGCGGGTGTGCCACTGAGGCATACGTGATATTGATCCCGAGGCCTTCGCAGAAGTCCTGGAATTCTTCGGAGATGAAGTTCGATCCGTTGTCGGTGATGATGCTGGGCGGTACACCAAAACTGTAGATAATGGATTCGAAGAACTTGACGGCGGTTTTGCCCTTCTGGTTGGTGACTGTCATGGCTTCGATCCACTTGGTGAATTTGTCGACTGCGACCAGGAGGAAGACGTGTCCTCCTTTCGAAGATTTTGGCAGTTTGCCGATCATCTCGAGGCCCCATTGGGCAAAAGGCCAGGCTATGGGTATGGGTCGAAGTTCGGACCCAGGTGCGTGCGGTTTGTCGGCGAACCGTTGGCACCCGTTGCATCTTCGGACGATGTCTTTCGCGTTGCTCATGGCCGTTGGCCAGTAGAATCCTGCTCGCAGAGCTTTGGCGACGAGGGAGCGGCTACCTGCGTGGTGGCCTCAGATGCCCTCGTGGATATCTTGGAGTATGGCGTTGCCGTCGTTGATGGTGACGCACCGTTGTAGTACGCCCGTAATGCTGCGTTTGTACAGCTCGCCGTTGATGATGGTGAAGGCTTTTGACCGACGAGATACGCGCCGGGCATCTGTCGGGCTGTTTGGCAATTCTCCGTTTATCAGGAACTGGAGGTATGGATGTGTCCAAGTTTCTTCGACTGCCATGACCTGCATCAGGTTGACCATGGCAACTTCGGTATCCAACTTTTCAGGTCCTTCATGACCTTCGGGTAGCGTAGCTCCCGAGTGTTATGCTTCTTCGGGTGATCCCCTGGGGAATTTCCGCTTGATGGATGGCACGCAGATCTGTTCGAGGAACACACCTGGTGGTACCTTTGCACAAGTGGAGCCGATGTTGGCGAGTCTATCGGCCTCCTCATTGCTCTCTCTTCCAACGTGCCGAAGTTCGCAGTCGTCGAATTCTCCTTCGAGTTCGTTGTATAGCGCGCGGTACGCGATCATGTTTTCGGCGTGTGCGTCACACTCATTCATCGTCTGCTGTACGACAAGGTTGGAGTCACCGTAGATGACCAGGCGTGTTGCGCCGCATATTTTTGCCATCTTCATGCCATGGATGAGGGCTTCGTATTTGGCCTCGTTGTTGGAGGCTCTGAATTTCATCCGAAGGACGTACTTCATCTTGTCACCTTGCGGGGAGGTCAGTATGATTCCTGCCCCTGCTCCGGCTTCGCGTTTGGAGCCGTCAAAATGCATTGTCCAGGACTGCGACATGTCTGGGGTGTCAGCCAACTGTAGCTCCATCCAGTGCACCAGGAAGTCCGGAAGGACTTGAGATTTGATTGCGTGTCGCTTCTCGTAGATGATGTCCAGGGGTGATAGTTCAATGCCCCATAGGGCCACGCGTCCTGTGGCCTCTGGGTTATTCAGGATGCTATTTAGGGGTGCCTCGTTGACGACCATCACCTGATGCTCCTGGAAGTAGTGGCTCAGTCGTCGAGCCGTCATGAACACGCCGTAGGCCAGCTTCTGGTAGTGCGGGTACCGCTATTTTGTTGGAGTGAGAACCTCGCTGAGGTAGTAAATTGGGCGTTGTACCCCGTGGGTCTTGCCTTCTTCGGGTCATTCGACCATGAGTACTGTGCTGACCACCTGGTGTGTGGCTGCTATGTACAGCAACAGGGGCTCGCGCTCTTTTGGTGTGACCAAAACTGGCGAGGTGGAGAGGAGCCGCTTGAGGCTTTCGAATGCGTCGTTGGCTTCTGGTGTCCACTCGAACTTGACTGCCTTGCGCAGCAGCTGGTAAAATGGTAGGGCCTTCTCGTCCATGCGGCTGATGAACCTGCTTAGTGCCGCTACTCGCCCTGCGAGCTGCTGAACGCCCTTGAGGTTTTTCGGCTTCTCCATTGTCATGATAGCTTTGATTTTCTTCGGGTTCGCTTCGATCCCTCGTTGAGAGATGAAGTACCCGAGCAGCTGACCCGAGGGGACGCCGAAGGCGCACTTTTCTGGATTGATCTTGATCCTGTAGCGATCAAGGTTGTCGAACGTCTCGCGGAGATCGTCGATAAGTGTTCTTGCCTCCTTGGTTTTTATGACTATGTCGTCGACATAGACTTGGACGTTGCGACCGATCTGGTCCTTGAGGCAGGCCTGCATGCATCGCTGGTACGTGGCACCCGCGTTCTTTAGCCCAAAGGGCATTGTGTTGTAGCAGTATACTCCGAACGGTGTGATGAACGCCGTTTTCTCTTGATCTTCGACCTTGAGTCGAATCTCGTTATAGCCTGAGTAGGCGTCGAGGAAGTAGAGTTTCTCACAACCTGCAGTCGAATCGATGATCTGGTCGATCCGAGGAAAAGGGAAGTGGTCCTTAGGGCAGTGTTTATTTAGTGACGTGAAGTCCACGCACATCCGCAGGATGTCCGTGTCCTTCTTCGGGACCATCACCGTGTTTGCCAGCCACTCGCTTTCCTTGATTTCCCGGATGAAGTCTGCTGCGAGTAATCTGTTGATCTCCTTGCCGATAGCTTCGGCTCGTGGCTCCGACAGTCTTCGGATGGACTGCTTGACTGGCTTGGTGTCTGGGAAGACATTGAGTGCATGCTCGGCGAATTCCCTGGGAACTCCTGGCATGTCCGCAGGACACCAGGCGAAGATTTCCCAGCGCTCACGGAGGAATTCGACGAGCGGGCCTTCCTATGCGGTGCTGAGGTCGTTGGCGATCAGCGCCGTCTTGGAGGCATCCGTTGGATGGACCTGCACTTTTTTGGTGTTGATGGTGGAGTCGAAAGACATGTCAGGTGCGTTCTGCTTTGTGACTAGGGGTAGCCCATTGTCCGTCACCTCGCGGAGCCTTACAAGCTCGTCTTGCATGCCGAAAGACTGGGAGATTTTGTTGAAATCCCTGTCGCATTGGTCCGATCGGGTGAAGCTCCCGTGGACTCTGATGACGCCCCTTGGTCCTGGCATCTTGAGTAGTAGGTATGCGTAGTGTGGGACGGCCAGGAACCTTGCGAATGCTACACGTCCCAGGATGGCGTGGTATTGCGACGGCCAGTCCACCACTTCGAATTCTAGGCGCTCCTGCCGAAAGTTGTCCGGCTTCCCGAAGATGACGTCGAGCCCTATTTTGCCCAGGGGAAGATGCACTTCCCTGGGACAATGCCGTGGAACGTTGTGTCTGATTGTTCCAGGCTACATTGTGGGATCCGCATAGCTGCTAGAGTGCTTGCGAACATTAGGTTGATGCCGCTGCCGCCGTCCATGAAGACGCGACTCATCTCGAAGCCTCCGATCTGCGCCTCCAGCACCAGGGCAGCATGACCTGGGCGAGGGATCTGGCAAGGGTGATCGGCGCGAGTGAATGTGATGCAGGACTCCGATCTGCTGAGGTACTCAGGGATTGCAGGCGGAGTTTCCACGGCCAAATTGATTTGTCGGGTGATTTTCTTCTGTACCCTGTTGGTTGGGCGTCCCTTCTGGATCATATTTAGTGCTCCCTTTGGTGGGGGGTATGCGACCCTGGCGTTGTTTTGCGCTGGTGCGACTGGTTGATTTGGGCCTCCAATAGGCGGCGGTGGAGGAGCTCCGTGTGCTATTTCACCTGGCGCAGGTGCGTTTCCGAACGCAGGAATTGGAGCTTGTTGCCTCATCTGCACCATGCCTTCGCTGAGTTTCTGGAACTTGCGGCAGTCCTTGAGCATGTGGCTAGCTTTCTTTTTGCCATCTTGTTTGTCGATGTAGAAGTGGATGGTGCATGGACCCGAAAGTTTGTCGAATGCTGAGGGTCCGTTGTCGCGGTCGCGCCGTTGCCACGACTACGTTGGTCGTCCATTATCGCGGAAGTTTCCGCTGCGGTATCCTCCGCTGTTGCGGCTGTTGTCGTTACGGCGGTCGGCGTAGCCGGCTACGACCATGTCGGGTCCATCGCGGTCCTCGTAGACGCGCGGTCTCCTCTTTCTGTGGCGTTCGCGTCTCCGGACATAGTCGTCCTCTTCATCTGATTGCGCCCGCTGGATGCAATCTTCGCCGTCTGCCCAACTGTTGGCGATTTCCATGAGGTGGTCGAGTGTCTTGGGCTTTACACGCCCAAGTTCCTCCTTGAAGTCTGGGCGCTTGACGCCGTCCCGGAAGGCATCGATGGCCCTTTCTTCGGAGATGTGTGCTGCGGAGTTCTTGGTTGTAGACCAGCGTAGTATGTACGAGCGGATAGATTCACCCGTTCTCTGAGTGCAGGCTCGCAACTCTTCGATTGAGGCGGGTCTCTTGCTGGTGCCTTTGAAATTTCGGATGAAGCTATAAGCGAGCTCCTCCCAGCTTCGGATGGATCCTGATGATAGGCTGCTAAGCCAAACCCGCGCCGCGCCTGTCAGCTGCAGCTGAAGGCATTGCATGGCGGTTTCTTTGTTGCCTCCGTGAAGCTTAACGGATGACAGATGGTCACTGAGCCAGGACTTTGGATCTTGCGTGCCGTTGAACTTCGGAGTATCCGAAGGAAGCTTGAAGTTGCGTGGCATCTGTGTTCGCCGGACGGATCTGCTGAAGCATCGAGCCCCGCAGAGTTCTCCTTCGTCTTCATCCATCTCAGATTCAGACGAGCATGCGCGTTTAGCGCGTGCTTTGTCGATCTTGCGCTGTGTAAGCTTGTCTTTGGCGTCGTAGTCGCGTTTATGGCAGTGCGATCTCTTCTTCCTTCGAGGAAGATCGTGTTCCTCTTCATCTTCGGATGAGGGAGTGGGGCTCCGGTCGCGCCTGGCCGGAGCTTTCTTCTTCGGCTCCGTAGGAGCGTCTTTGTGGAGCGCAGCTCCGATTAGTCCTAGTCCGGTGAGTGCGGACCTATGCATGGCCCTTTTCGGGTCCCCCTCCAGAGGTGGGTGAGCCGCGAGATACACAGTGGCTGCCATGATCACAGCTTGTGGCGTCTTCGGGATGATGTTGCCGTCGGCGTCCATATCCATGAACGATGTATGGAGAGTTCGGGCCACGTCACGCCGCTCCTTCGGGTCCATGTTTTCCACCCGAGAGCGGTGCTTGTTTCCCTGGTTTCCGTTTGTGCTAGAGCCGGGTGCTATGGCGGAGAGCGCAGCTCGTCGCGCGCTGGACTCGAAGGCTGCTTGCTTGCGTTTGTCAAGCGTCTCCTGCATCTTGACTTGTCTCTTGTGCTCCTCGATGAGGAGGTAGTGGTATGCCATCAGTAGGTCACGTGAGGAGTCCAGGGGTAGGACTATTTCGCCTGCGACGGCGCGGCGTGCTTTGATCCATCCTTCTTTGCTAAGTTGGATGAGGTGCCCCCTGTTTTCCCTGTTTCCGCCGTTTCCACCGTTTTCGCCGTTTCCGTCCTGCGGGTTGGGGTTGGGTGGCGGGTTAGGCGTTTCCTCGTCGGTTTGGATGACTGCAGCACACAGATAGCGCCTGCAGATTGGTTGGCTGCTGCCGCAGCTTTCGGATCCAGAACCGTAGGTCCCTTCATCCGAAGGTGAATCGCACAAATCGGAGTTGCAGCTGCTGCTGCTGTAGAACTCATCTGTTGATGGTGACGTGCGTAGCACGGGGTGTGGAGCCCATGAAGCGGGCCTGATTGACGGCACGGGCACCCGCTCAGGGAGGTGGAGGGTGCCAGTTTGTCCCACCTGGAAGCAGAAGCTCCCGAACAAGATTTCGAGTCCGTCGCCTACGGGCTCGAAATCCTTCATGGTATCCGGCGAGTGGGCGGTGAAGTCGAAAGCGCCGAAGAGGAGGTGATTCTCCGTCGCCGCGGAGTTGTAGATCGATCGGGTCGGAACCGTCACGACCGCACAATCAGCAGCCCCAGTCCCCATGGACGGCGCCAATTGACGAGGTTTAATCTCGCCAATGCCCATTGTTATAGACTTGGGTTTTGGAGAAGATGGGGATGCTGGAGATCGTGGCACGGTTAACAGACAAGCAACCAGGGGACACGAGATTTACCCAGGTTCAGGCCCCCAGAGGGAAAACCCTACTCCTGCTTGTCTGCTCTTTGATTACGGCGGAACCGAAGGTTACAGGGTGCGCATATTCGATCTGGCGTGGATGCGTGTGCGAAAGTATGAGTCGAGTTCCCCTAGGACGTGCCCTCCTGGCCTTTATATAGACTTAGGCAGGTCCCGGGCGTAGTCCTAGTCGGTTACAAGTTCTAGGGTTTTACCCCTTTGAATTTCCTATCTCCTCTAGTCTTGCTCTCCAAGGATCCGAAGACGTCATGGGCCTTGGCCATCCGAAAATCTTCATGGGCCAGCGTATGTCTGCTATGGGCCTTCCTTGGGCTGGACTAGGTATGCTGAAGTTACGTACCCGTAGGGTATAACCATGTCAAATGGTATTTAGGATCATATCACATCAAAAACAAAGATTGCCCAATGTAAAATTTTCATATTTTCTTCCATAATCTATTTCTGCACTTTTTGAAGAAGTGCCTTTAAATGGGATTATAATCATCAGAAAAATCCCATTTAAATCATGAAGAGATTGTGTGACACATCTACCTACCAGTACCGTTTCCACACTTTGTCCAATGCAAATTTATCAACTTCCTTCACAAGCCTCCCTTTTATCAAATTTGCAAAACCAATCAAGTATGGTTTAAACAAACCTCAACCATCACCAAATCTTGTCAAACACAACTTCCCCAGCACTACTCCCTCGCAGCACACACCCCTCTAGTCGACCAACACTGTAGCACCCTTGTCCTTTAGCCCTTGAAACATGAGAGAGAGAGAGGAAATCTTGCCAATATATTTGTAATAAGAGGGACAACAGCTACCCCACTCCCTCTCACCACCTTTGACCACAGCATCACCCAGCACCGCCCTTATCCAACAATGAGAATCCCTCACCCCATGACCATTTTGGACATTTCATCTATACCCATGAGGTTGAAATAAAAGGCTAGAGTCCACCCCGGTGCATCCCTAGCCCTCATTTGCCCCCAGAGCACTCCCTCACCTTCCCCACGAGCTTTCCTTCCCCTTCCTAGCTCTTCCTCGCCCTGAGAATAAAAGCTTGAAGCTTCGGCCACCTCACTCTCCCTGAGCTAGGCTCCTCCCTTGTCCCTCCTCTCCCTCTGCATGTCACCTAGCCGCACTCCTCTCTTCCTGCTGGTGTTAATGGTGCTCATCTTGTGGACATGCAGGCCTCAGCGACACCGCACCAGCGAGCTCCGGCGAACTCTGTTTTGGCCACCCTCGCGCGAGCTTCATCCCGACGTCAAGACCCCTCGCGCCGACCATCCCCTGGACTGCCGGCAAGCACCGCGTCACCTCGTCGCCTCCCCGACCTCTCCCGAGCCCCCGGTGAGCTCCCCCGTCTCTCCCTGGCCCGCCCTAGGGTTTCTCTCGCCGACGAGCCTGTCCCGCGAGGACGACACCCCTTGTCTGTAAGATCTCTCCAGATCCGACGGCGGGGAGACCTCGATACCCCTTCGCCTCACGGACCAGCAGCTGGGTCGCGGTCGTTTGAGCGCCGCCAGCTAGCACGCGTTGCCGCTGGGCTGGCCTGCTCTCGCTCGACCCACCTCCTCTCCGGATCTGGCCCAAGAGCCTCTAGCCCTTTCCCCTTTTCTTTTTATTTTTAGGTCTGAAATTAGCACTCTGGTTTAAATCCAAATAAAAATGTAAAAGCCTGCAAAACCCCTAGATCTAAAACTCCTCAAGTGCCTGGATGTTTTCCCTAACATGCAGATCAAGATCTGTACCAAAATAATGTATATATTAAATATGATAAATCTTATACCCAGATCTATCCAGGACATAAATAATTTCCCCAGCAAGTTTGGTATTACCCAAATGGGGTAAATTCAATTGATTATGAAAGGTATTGACCTGTAGAGGTCCCAACCTTTAATAAGGTAGAGATCCATGTGTTTACAATTCTAGTCCCTGGATCAATAGGTAGCATCCACAGTTAATATGTAATATCAAGAAACAAAGGTCATAATACAACTTTATAACCAGGAATAAAATAATTCATTACATCTTACATAGCTCAATTGGCTATCTCATTACAATGCAGCAGCAATAACTATAGCATGGAGTCCTTCATCTTGAAAGTGCCACAGGCAAACATGTTGGTTGTAGACTTGTAATCCTAATCAACACATTCTCTAACATCAAACAAACCTGCAACATAAGAAGTTACAACCACAAAGGTCACACTACTAGGAAAATGGCCTTTAGTGGCGCACCTGGAAACATCATCCGTGGCGCACTAGCAGTGCGCCACGGGCCTTGCGCTACGGCTATCTCTCAGCCGTGGCGCACTGCCTAGTGCGCCACGGTTGTGTAGAGACAGGCGTAGCGCACCTGCTAGTGCGCCACAGATGTTTGGGCAGGTGCGCTACCCCTGGGATCTTCTGTGGCGCACTACCTAGTGCGCCACTAAGCTTCCATAGTGTGCTTTAGGTGTAGTGCGCCACAAACGGTAGACCATGTGCGCCACAGATGTATTTTTTGTTTTTTTAGTTTCCGAGCCAGATTATATACAATACAGATTATATACAATATTACAGCAGATATACACACACAGATACAAGATATACAATTATATATATAGATACTCAATATAAAAAACAAGATTGAAACAAATACATATAGATAAGTCTCATACATGAATACATAGTCTAAGTTACATTGTTTCGATCATGTTACAAAGTAGTAGTTGGTGACATGCGAATACATGTGTCGATCGAACAAGTTAGAGCTCGGAAGCTCGCCTAGACATCTAAACTAGCTAGACACAAACGCGGGATAAATAACCAAAGAAGATAAGCATGATCACCGCCACGACGAAGGTGTAGGTCTTCATCCGGTTCCTTGTCCTAACTCCCGCTAGATAGCGCGTGTATCTAGCTTCCGCCTCCGCCATAGTGTTGTACCCTTTGTATCTATTGCCGCTGAAACGGTGCACCTGTCTCCGGCAGTCTTCCCAATCATCGTAGACTCCGGGAACCCGTCCCTTGTACACGACGTACCACGTCATCTATAAGTTGACAATAATAATTAACCGGTGATTGAGAAAAAAAACATATATAATTAAAGTCGCATATGAAGATACACTTATAGAAAGTACTCCTAAATCAAAAAGACCAAACTCAAAAAGCATGCCTCATATATAACTAGGTTGTTCGACACAGGAATATGCTACGATGGAACTGTTCGCCAAGTAGGATGCACAACACCTGGACCTTTGCATAGCACAAGCCGAACAATCCCATCGCAGCACATTCACATATAGTGTGCCACGACATTTCAATCATCGGCATTATTCTCGAAAAAGACCAAAGTAGCTCAAAAAGCATGCCTCATATATATACATAGGTCGTTGGACACAGGAATATGCTACGATGGAACCGTTCGCCAAGTAGGATGCACCACACCTGGACCTGTGCATAGCACAAGGCGAACAATCCCATCGTAGCACATTCACATATATAGTGTGCCACGACATTTCAATCATCGGCACTATTCTCGAGGAAGACCAAAGTAGCTCAAAAAGAATGTCTCATATATAACTAGCTAGGTCGTTGGACACAGGAATATGCTATGACGGAACAGTTAGCCAAGTAGGATGCACAATTCCTGGACTTGTGCATATCACAAGGCTAACTATCCCGTCATAGCACATTCACATATATATTGTGCCATGACATTTCAATCATCGGCATATTCTCGAAAAAGACAAAAATAACTCGAAAAGAATGCCTCATATATATACATAGGTCGTTGGACACAGGAATATGCTACGATGGAACTGTGAGCCAAGTAGGATGCACAAGACCTGGACTTGTGCATATCACAAGGCTCACAATCCCATCGTAGCACATTCACATATATAGTGTGCCACGACATTTCAATCATCGGCATTATTCTCGAAAAAGACCAAAGTAGCTCGAAAAGAATGCCTCATATATAACTAGCTAGGTCGTTGGACACAGGAATATGCTATGACGGAACCGTTAGCCAAGTAGGATGCACAATTCCTGGACTTGTGCATATCACAAGGCTAACTATCCCGTCATAGCACATTCACATATATATTGTGCCACGACATTTCAATCATCGGCATATTCTCGAAAAAGACAAAAATAACTCGAAAAGAATGCCTCATATATATACATAGGTCATTGGACACAGGAATATGCTACGATGGAACGGTGAGCCAAGTAGGATGCACAAGACCTGGACTTGTGCATATCACAAGGCTCACAGTCCCATTGTAGCACATTCACATATATAGTGTGCCACGACATTTCAATCATCGGCATTATTCTCGAAAAAAGAGTAAGGAAAAAAAGAAGGACCAAATTGAGCAAAGGACCAAAGAATAAGCAAAAAAACCAAGCATTGATTGATATATAATAATAATAAGCAAAATAAGTAAGCGATGATTCATAAACCTAATAAGATAAGTACACTTGTCCACACACACAGAAAGGTCATCTATAGTTTGTAACTACAACTAGGCCAACATCAAGCCTTCTGGCTCGGCTTAGGGAACTGGAGGACGCCTTGTCTCGTCATGAACTTCCTATAGTTACCCTGCATCTCTAGGCGATCTTCTATGTCACGGTTATTCGGGATATTTCCTCCGTAGATGATCCCCCCCAACGTCATGACATCACGAAAGATGATTGCCCCAAACTGCTGCTGGATGCGATACATCTCTTGTCTAATATCCGAATCATTGATCTTGGCCTTTGCTTCGGCCCACTGTTTGAGATGATCTGGCAGCGTAGAATTCTGCTGGTCAAGTAGGAACGCCCTCATGTGATGGAGTGCGTAGTAGGCTTCCTTCTTACTGTTTTCCGGCTGCTTCACGCAGGGGAATTCCGTTACGTGCTTGAAGACGTGCCTGCCGAACTTGACCTTCGTACGCACGAAGGTGGTGCCTTCCGTCGAGGCAAAGCTAGTGAGAGCATCATCCAGAACTTCCTTGATCTTGTCATAGTTTTTCTTCTTTTCTAGACTCACCGAGTCGAAATACGTGGCGTGGGAATGCTTCGGCGATAAGGAGATGAGCGTGCAGTGTTCATCTCTGCGCAAAAAATTCAAATGGAATGTGTTGGAAAAAGAATGATGATGATCTAATAAAGCCAATCGACGGTGGTGAGTGAATAACGACTTACTCGGGAAAGTAAGGCACGAGAATGTATTCCTTTGTCTTGTTCGCCACGAGGATTCTTTTTAGGTACGAGGCCACGATACGTCGTTCGGCGGGGGAAGCCAAGCAGCCATCACGCATGTAGTAGGGGTCCACTATAGCGATGCCCGGTGTGTTCTCTCTAATGATCTGCATGGCCAGGCTAAGAGAAAACAGACGGACCATGGTATAGTGCAGCGGGTATAGGTGGAACATATTGAAGATGTCGTCGAACCGCAGGAAGAACAGATCCGCAGGGGCATTGTCGACGAAGCCCAAGCCTGGTGGCACCTTAACCACGAATACTGGGTACGAGGGATCTTTCTCCGATAGAAGGCGTCTCTCTATCGTCAGCACACCGTCATGCACACTCTGCAGTTCCAAACTGGTGAGCTTCCGCAAATTCTTAGGTAGCATGGGCTCACCCGCCACATGAATCCTCCACATAATACCCTCGGGTCTTGGTGGCCCGTCCCGAAACCTGATCGGATTCGCAGTTGTTGACGCCACCGGCTAGTTCGAACTGCTAGATTTTCTTTTCCTCCCCTTTTTTCCTTTTGGAGAGCGGGAACGCACCGCAATCTGAGCATCGGCCGCCCTATGTAGTGTGTCAGGGCTTAGAATAAAGGGCCGGTTGGTTGTATCAGCTGGTGGCTCTGTAATGGCGCAAGCTGGAGGCGTCTCCTGAGAACCAAATAGACGCTTGGTGATAGTGGCTTTCTCTGTGGGGCCACCAGCTAGGTCTTCTTTGTTGACAAACTGAGTGCTGAAGAAGTGATCATTCCAGTCTTCGTCGTCCTCGGCCGGATCCTGCGCCATGTGCATATCATCAACATGATCATCCGACCCACCGCGTGGATGTGACGGCAAGGGCGGTAAGGGGGCCTTGCCACCGCTTGTCGCTGGCATGACAAGCGGTGCTGTTGTCTGTGGCGTGATGGCCCCCGCCGTCCCCAAACGGATCATGCTCTTTGGCCATAGCAAGAATAAGCCGAAGCAAGTTCTGAGGACAGACATCTCTTCTTCATCCGCTCCTGGGGGTTGAATGGGAGGTTCCAGGTCGTCGCAGCCCCTTAGCACCCGACTAATTTTAACCCTGTACACTCTATCTGACATCGGCCTTGAGTGGAACGTGCGCTGCAAGGGTTGAACGATGGTACCATTGGCAACATCCCTCAGCTCGTTGTTCACGTAGCATAAGAGAGTGCAAGGAACATCCGTCTACGAAAAACATGTACGACGTCGTCAGAGATGCCATAAGAGTAATAGATGGCATGAAAGGCGGTAATTAAAGCAATTTGTTTACCGTGATGGCGTCGAGATCGGCTAATGTCGACGCACCGCATACGGCGACGGGCGTGCAAGAGACGGAAGGGCTGCTTGATGGCGCGATGCTGGCCGCCGGTGTATTCTCCCTACCGACGGGTGCTTGGAGCTTCGGTGCCGCCGCGACGATGGCAGGGGGGCACCAACATGTACTCCGGCACCGCGGTGATGGCAGGGGGAGTCACCAACACTTGCGGCGCCACGGTGCTAGCGGGCGGAGTCACGAACACGTAGTTCGCCTGATTCGTCGGCGCCGCGTTGTTCGAGTCGCTGCTGACCATGCTTGGAATCGGGCACGGCGCCGCGTACTCGACCACCCGCACTCCAGTTCGCTATTGACTCCACCAAGGTAGGCAGGAAGGACGTGAGGGTGATTGCCAGGTTGTCTTGGACGATCTGCGGGATCCGCGCCACTTGTGCCTTAAGTTCTTGAACCTCACGGCTTTCCTCCTCGCTCCTTCCCGACGGCACCACATGCTTCCTCGGCGGTGGACCAAAATGATCCACCCAATTCTTACCCCCGAGGCTGGCCAGACAGCCAGCCGACGACGGCTTCTTCGTAACCGGCTCTATTTTCTTGGCCCGGTTCATCGCCCTCTTAAAAGGGTTATCCCACCGGGTGGCCGCCGTCGACCCCTGGGATGAGGAACCCTGGGATCCATGACTAGCAACAATTTCCTCCTCCTGCAGAAGAAGTAACAGTGAATCATTTAGATCATCGATTAGATTGCAATCATGTTGATCCGCGGTAATTAGATTATACTTACCACAATTTCCTCGAATTCCTTCACCGCAGGATACGCGGTGAGTTGTTTGGTTTTTGGGTCCACATGGTAACGGGCCCTGATGAAGTTTCGAACCTGCTCGGGTTCGAATTTAGCAAAGGGGTTTTCTATCCCCTTGGATCTATACTCTTCGTCCTCCTTATTCCACTTGGCCTCCGCGGTTCTGTATCCACCAGATCTGAGATGGTGATGACCTATATTCATCGCCTACAGCACCTTTCCCCGATTACTATTGGCCAGGGCTCTTTCGGATTCACACCTCTCCTTGAACTCCCGGAACTGATCTTCGGTGATCTGCGGGTCAATCTTCTGGATCTCCTCGAGACTTATGCCTTCTTTATAGATCTTCTTCTTTATCCGGGTTCTCCAGCTGGGCAGGGCGGTGCTCATCTTTGTGAGGGCGGATTTGTTTACTGTGTTCCCATGATAATTTGTGTTCTGATACTTAGCGGGGAACTTGTATCTTGCGTGCAGCTTCTCGAAGAGGAGTGTGCGCGAGTGGCCATTATCTTTATGTCGGAGATTCTCGGTGTTGATCGAGATGGTTGTCCGGGTGATCGCCGCCACTTGCCCACCGTACCCTTTGACGACAAGGGCGGGCTCGAAAGGAACCCCTGATGGGCTCACTTCGGTAATTTCCTCCCTGACCGTGCCGACCATGTTCGGGCACCGGTCCTTCGGCTTCTTCTTCTTCTTAGGAGGGTTGCTACCACTCCCTGTGCCCTCGCCACCATCAGTGGTTTCATCGTGCGCCGTTCCTTCGGCTTCTTCCTCCACGTCTTCCATCTCATCATCCTCGCTCTCCGAAGGATGGTATTCTTCATCGTCTTCTAGCCACTGGACCGCCTCCCAGAATGTCAATTGTTTATTCGGAGGTCTGAGTTCTCCTTCAGCGCTGATGCGCTTAGAACATCCAGCCTCGTTGTTGTCACACATCTTTGCACTAATAAAAAACAAATAATTGGTTAAATGCACGGAAAAATCTGGCATGACCTTTGCTAATTTTCTTAAACTAGGAGTGCCCGATTTTTGCCGAAACGGAAGTTAATCAACATTCCGGCAAAAATCGTGACTCGCTTCATACAAGAACCTGCATACACGACATAATAAAGTGCTTCATACAAGCACAAGCACAATTTCAAGGTGCTGTTGTCCCAGCACAGATAGTAGTAGAAGCACAGTAGCACCACAGATAGTAGTAGCCAGAGCAACACTAGGATGGATATAAGGAACAGATAGTAGTAGCAGCACAGATAATAGAAGTAGTAGCAGCTCAAGTAGCATAGAAGTAGTAGTAGCACAAGTAGAAACAACCCAGCACAAACATTGTAATAGCCATTGATGCTAGTTGAGATCTAATGTTAGGATGCTAGTTAAGAAACAACCCAGCACAAACTCTTGCTTGAACTTTTGCTATGAATACATAAAGAAACCAGCTAAGCTAGTAATTAAGGCAAGATTTTCACAAGAGTTTAGTACTCAGATTTTTTACAACTTGAATCTTGCTACTTGCTTAAGTATAAAAGTACTGAAGCAGCAGCAGCACCTAACACTACTTTCTAAACCTACTACTACCAATAACACACCATCCATTTCTAGCAAAGCTACTACTACCTGGACACTGGTAACAGAAGCAGCAACAACAGCAGGACCTCCTTTTTTACTGTTTTTCATTAACTAACATGCTACCAGTTGGTGTATGCCACACAGGCCTGTTTGCTCTCTGTTTCTAGCATGGATTCCCCTCTACACATTGATAACCACATTGATAACCACTTTGATTGTGTATGCATCTAGCTTTGTGCTGGCTGCATGCTCTCATCCAGTTGTGGACCGAGAAACTTGTTTGTGTGTTTTAGGGGCTGTTTGGTTTGTGCCTGTAGTAGCCGCGCCAAACCTGGGCGAGCCAAATAATTGGCGAAGGATTCTGCCGCCTGCAGCTTGCCAACAATTTGGCACAGAATTAAACTAGATGAATGGAGTTGGGCTGGGCACACCAAAAAGTTGGTAGCCATCCAAACGAGCAATGAAGTATGGTCAACGACCAATTTTTTGGACGGGTTGTCCCCGGCTTCAATCCAAACAGACCCAGCCTTTTGTGTTGCTGCTGCCATCCATCTTTCAGTTGTTCAGTGATGCTATTTTGCTATGGCCAGATCATCTTTTCTTCCAAATTCTTTGAGGTTGCGTTCTCTAAGGATTTGGCTAGCTAACATTTAAATTTCAATCCTCTCATGGGTTTGCTTAAGAAACAAATGTTTTTCTTCGGTGCAAAAAAGACAGATAAATTTGGTAAGACAAATCAGTACTATATTATGGATTACGTATCAATGCCTTCTGAGATTTGCAAACTTGCACATTGAACAATCATACTATAATGATCCCTGATCCCATGATCAAGATCAATTTTGTCTTCCCGAAAAAACAGGGCGTTGCTCCATTTATCATCGCAGTTCATAGCATCATCTGCATCAAAGGAACAAATGGTTCTTGTGCCCCTCTTGTCAACGATGGCCTGCAGAGAGGGGCAACCTACAAGCCTCAACCTACAAGCCTAAACCTAGGGGCAACGATGGCCTGCAGAGAGGGGGGACAGAGGGAGAGAGAGGGAGAGAGAGGGAGAGAGGGAGAGAGGGAGAGACAGGGGAGGGGCGACGCTCACCTCTGACGGGCGGACGACGACGGGCGGCGGCGCGATCCTCCTCCTCCACAAGCGCGGGCCTCCTCCTCCTCGAGAGCGCAGCGCGGTGGCGGGCCTCCTCCTCCTCGAGAGCGCAGCGCAGCGCGGCGGTGGCGGGCCTCCTCCTCCTCGAGAGCAGCGACGAGGTGTGGTGTCTGTGAGATGGAGCGGCGCAGATTGTGAGCGGCGCGGTTGACTAGTCCAACACGCATAGGCGTAGCGCACCCTGGCCAAGTGCGCTACGGATAACCGTAACGCACTTGGCCAGGGTGCGCTATGCCTATGTGTGTTGGACTACCAGATAAGAGGGCGGCCACCCCTCCAATTAACACTAGTACTGTCATAGCCCACTGGTTCTGCCCCTTAGCTCTTTTCTAAACTATGAGTACCCAGGTTCGAATCCTGGTGCTCCACTTTTTTATTTTTATTTTAAAAATACTTTTAAATGTTCCAAAAAATTCCCAAAAGTGGTGATTTATGCCATACAAGTTTTGTTTTGTTTTTAAAATACTTTTAAATATTCCAAAAATGCCAAAAAGTACTGATATATGTCATAAAAGTGTTACAAATATGATTCAAAGTATAGGCCAATCGACTTCCTAGAGATGACGTCGAAAAACATGCATAGGCCAAATAACGTTTCACGGACGTGCTCGTCCATTATCCCTCTTAGTGCGACCGGAAGTACCTGCGTCATTAGCATGGCACAGTCGTGAGACTTCATGCCACTGAACCTCTGCTTCGCATCGTCTAGGTATCTGATTATCTTGCCCGCGTAGCCGTAAGGAAATTTGACTCCTAGAAGGCATTTGAAAAACTGTTTGATCTCATCCTGGCTTAGAGTGAAGCAAGAAGGAGGGCAGTAATATTCGTTCTTCTTGAACTTTTTACCCTTCCAACGACCTCGTGTCGTCTCCGACTCATGATCATCGTCATCTTCCTGATCATCAGGAGTAGTGCGTCCTCCGTGAAGCTCCTTCCGGATACCCAAGCATACCAGGTCGTGCCTTGCTTTCGGACCATCTTTCGTCCTATCTGGCATGTTGATTATGGTGGAGACCAGACTCTCGCACACGTTTTTGGTGATATGCGTGATGTCGAGGCTATGAGGCGTGCGGAGAAACTTCCAGTATGGCAACTCCCAAAAAACAGACCTTGTTTTCCATACCTTCATCAGCGGCTTGTCTTGTTGCTGCCTCTTTCGCTTCTTTCCAGGATTAGGACAATCTTTCCAGTTTTTCAGCAACTCTTCCACTTCTTCGCTGCTCCTATGCTCTGGGATTCCTCGGGTCTCTGATTTGCCATTGAACAGGTCTCCACATTTTCTCCATGGATCATTCTTGCCGAGCCACCTCCCGTGCGCCATGAACGCGGTTTTCGATGACCCTGGATCTTTCTCTAGTTGGAGATAGCTTGTGTTATCCATGCACCTAATGCATGCGCAGAATCCTTGCATAACCTGCCCCGAGATATACCCGCAACCTGGATAGTCTTGCACCGTAGTGACCAACGCGGCTCTCATAGTGAAATAATCTTGTGCGACGGCGTCGTAAGTATTGGCTCCAGATTCCCATAACGTGGCTAGCTCCTCTTTCAACAGCCCGAGATACAGATTGATGTCGATACCAGGTTGTTTCGGCCCTTGAATTAGCATACTCATTTGTATATACTTCTTCTTCATGCACAACCATGGAGGGAGGTTGTACATCCATACAAACACGGGCCAAGTGCTGTGCGTGCTGCTCTGGCTACCGAACGGATTGAGTCCATCGGTGCTCGCACCAAGCCTGATGTTCCTCGAATCTCCACCGAATTCTGGGAATTCGAGGTCCAATGCTTTCCACTGGCTAGCATCTGAAGGGTGCGTCAGCAGCTCATCCTTTTCGGGGTCATCATCATCTCCTGGCTTCTTCCTTTCCGCATGCCATCGCATGAGCTTCTCTTCCTTAGGGCCCGCAAAATAGCGCTGCAGACGAGGAGTGATAGGAAAGTACCATACCACTTTTCGAGGTGCTTTCTTCCCTTTCTTGTATCGACTCACGCCGCACACCGGACATGTGGTTTTCTCCGCGTCCTCGCCCCGATAAATGATGCAATCGTTGATGCATACGTGATATCTAACGTGCGGTAGATCGAGAGGACAGACGATTTTCTTGGCATCCTCGATACTAGTTGGACATGTGTTCCCCTCCGGGAGACGATCGTGCCAGAATGCCATCATATCGTCGAAGCTTGCGTCGCTCAATTTGTGTTTTGCCTTCATCTCCATAGCCTTGAGCGTTACATTCAACCGGGTATCATCGGGTCTGCATCCTTCATACAATGGAGTAACCGCGTCTGACATGGTTATACCCTACGGGTACGTAACTTCAGCATACCTAGTCCAGCCCAAGGAAGGCCCACGGCAGACATACGCTGGCCCATGAATATTTTCGGGTGGCCAAGGCCCATGACGTCTTCGGATCCTTGGAGAGCAAGACTAGAGGAGATAGGAAATTCAAAGGGGTAAAACCCTAGAACTTGTAACCGACTAGGACTACGCCCAGGACCTGCCTAAGTCTATATAAAGGCCAGGAGGGAACGTCCTAGGAAAACTCGACTCATACTTTCGCACACGCATCCACGCCATATCGAATCTGCGCACCCTGTAACCTTTGGTTCCGCCGTAATCAAAGAGCAGACAAGCAGGAGTAGGGTTTTCCCTCCGGGGGCCTGAACCTGGGTAAATATCGTGTCCCCTGGTTGCTTGTCTGTTAACCGTGCCACGATCTCCAGCATCCCCATCTTCTCCAAAACCCAAGTCCATAACAATGGGCATTGACGAGATTAAACCTCGTCAATTGGCGCCGTCTGTGGGAATCGGGGCTGCTGATTGTGCGGTCGTGACGGTTCCGACCCGATCGATCTACAACTCCGCGGCGACGGAGAATCACCTCCTCTTCGGCGCTTTCGACTTCACCGCCCACTCGCCGGATACCATGAAGGATTTCGTGCCCGTAGGCGACGGACTCGAAATCTTGTTCGGGAGCTTCTGCTTCTAGGTGGGACAAACTGGCGCCCTCCGCCTCCCTGAGCGGGTGCCCGTGCCGTCAATCAGGCCCGCTTCATGGGCTCCACACCCCGTGCTACGCACGTCACCATCAACAGATGAGTTCTACAGCAGCAGCAGCTGCAACTCCGATCTGTGCGATCCACCTTCGGATGAAGGGACCTACGGTTCCGGATCCGAAAGCTGCGGCAGCAGCCAACCAATCTGCAGGCGCTATATGTGCGCCGCAGTCATCCAAACCGACGAGGAAACGCCTAACCCGCCGCCCAACCCCAACCCGCAGGACAGAAACGGCGAAAACGGTGGAAACAGCGAAAACGGGGACAACAGGGGCCACCTCATCCAACTTAGCAAAGAAGGATGGGTCAAAGCACGCCGTGCCGTCGCAGGCGAAATAGTCCTACCTCTGGACTCCCCACGTGATCTGCTGAGGGCATACCACTACCTCCTCATCGAGGAGCACAAGAAGCAAGTGAAGATGCAGGAGACGCTCGACAAACGCAAGCAAGCAGCCTCTGAGTCCAGTGTGCGACGAGCTGCGCTCTCCGCCATAGGACCCGGCTCTAGCACAAACGGAAACCAGGGAAACAAGCACCGCTCTCGGGTGGAAAACATGGACCCGAAGGAGCGGCGTGACGTGACCCGAACTCTCCACACATCGTTCATGGATATGGACGCCAATGGCAACATCATCCCGAAGACGCCATAAGCTGTGATCATGGCAGCCACTGCGTATCTCGCGGCTCACCCACCTCCGGAGGGGGATCCGAAAAGGGCCATGCATAGGTCCGCACTCACCTGACTAGGACTAATCGGAGCTGCGCTCCACGAAGACGCTCCTACGGAGCCGAAGAAGAAAGCTCCGGCCAGGCGCGACCGGAGCCCCACTCCCTCATCCGAATATGAAGAAGAACACGATCTTCCTCGAAGGAAGAAGAGCTCGCACCGCCGTAAACACGACTATGACGCTAGAGACAAGCTTACACAGCGCAAGATCGACAAAGCACGCGCCAAACGCGCATGCTCGTCTGAATCTGAGATGGATGAAGACGAAGGAGAACTCTGCGGGGCTCGATGCTTCAGCAGATCCGTCCGGCGAACACAGATGCCACGCAACTTCAAGCTTCCTTCGGATACTCCGAAGTTCAACGGCACGCAAGATCCAAAGTCCTGGCTCAGTGACCATCTGTCATCCGTTAAGCTTCACGGAGGCAACAAAGAAACCGCAATGCAATGCCTTTAGCTGCAGCTGACAGGCGTGGCGCGGGTCTGGCTTAGCAGCCTATCATCAGGATCTATCCGAAGCTGGGAGGAGCTCGCTTATAGCTTCATCCGAAATTTCAAAGGCACCAGCAAGAGGCCCGCCTCAATTGAAGAATTGCGAGCCTGCACTCAGAGAACGGGTGAATCTATTCGCTCGTACATACTACGCTGGTCTACAACCAAGAACTCCGCAGCACACATCTCCGAAGAGCGGGCCATCGACGCCTTTAGGGACGGCGTCAAACGCCCAGACTTCAAGGAGAAACTTGGACGTGTAAAGCCCAAGACACTCGACCAGCTCATGGAAATCGCCAACAATTGGGTAGACGGCGAAGATTGCATCCAGCGGGCGCAATCAGATGAAGAGGACGACTACGGCCGAAGACGCGAACGCCGCAGCAAGAGGAGATCGCGCGTCTACGAGGACCGCGACGGACCCGACATGGTCGCAGCCGGCTACGTCGACCGCCGTAACGACAACAGCCGCAACAGCGGAGGATACCGCAGCGGAAACTTCCACGACAACGGACGACCAACGCAGTCGTGGCAACGCCGCGACCGCGACAACGGACCTCAGCATTCGACAAACTTTCGGGTGCATGCACCATCCACTTCTACATCGACAAACAAGATGGCAAAAAGAAAGCTAGCCACATGCTCAAGGACTGCCGCGAATTCCAGAAACTCAGTGAAGGCATGGTGCAGATGAGGCAACAAGCTCCAATTCCTGTGTTCGGAAACGCACCTGCGCAAGGTGAAATAGCACGCGGAGCTCCTCCACCGCCGCCTATTGGAGGCCCAAATCAACCAGTCGCACCAGCGCAAAACAACGTCGGGGTCGCATACCCCCCACCAAAGGGAGCACTAAATATGATCCAGAAGGGACGCCCAACCAACAGGGTGCAGAAGAAAATCACCCGACAAATCAATTTGGCCGTGGCAACTCCGCCTGCAATCCCTGAGTACCTCAGCGGATCGGAGTCCTGCATCACATTCACTCGCGCGGATCACCCTTGCCAGATCCCTCGCCCAGGTCATGACGCCCTGGTGCTGGAGGCGCAGATCGGAGGCTTCGAGATGAGTCGCGTCTTCATGGACGACGGCAGCGGCATCAACCTAATGTTCGCAAGCACTCTAGCAGCTATGCGGATCCCGCAATGCAGCCTGGAACAATCAGACACAACGTTCCACGGCATTGTCCCAGGGAAGGGCATCTTCCCCCTGGGGAAAATAGGGCTCGACGTCATCTTCGGGAAGCCGGACAACTTTCTGCAGGAGCGCCTAGAATTCGAAGTGGTGGACTGGCCGTCGCAATACCACGCCATCCTGGGACGTGTAGCATTCGCAAGGTTCCTGGCCGTTCCACACTATGCATACCTACTACTCAAGATGCCAGGACCAAGGGGCGTCATCACAGTCCACGGGAGCTTCACCCGATCGGACCAATGCGACAGGGATTTCAACAAAATCTCCCAGTCTTTCGGCATGCAAGACGAGCTTGTAAGGCTCCGCGAGGTGACGGACAATGGGCTACCCCCAGTCACAAAGCAGAACGCACCTGACATGTCTTTTGACTCCACCATCAACACCAAAAAAGTGCAGGTCCATCCAACGGATGCCTCCAAGACGGCGCTTATCGCCAACGACCTCAGCACCGCATAGGAAGGCGCGCTCGTCGAATTCCTCCGTGAGCGCTGGGAAATCTTCGCCTGGTGTCCTGCGGACATGCCAGGAGTTCCCAGGGAATTCGCCGAGCACGCACTCAATGTCTTCCCAGACACCAAGCCAGTCAAGCAGTCCATCCGGAGACTGTCGGAGCCACGAGCCGAAGCTATCGGCAAGGAGATCAACAGATTACTCGCAGCAGACTTCATCCGGGAAATCAAGGAAAGCGAGTGGCTGGCAAACACGGTGATGGTCCCGAAGAAGGACACGGACATCCTGCGGATGTGCGTGGACTTCACGTCACTAAATAAACACTGCCCTAAGGACCACTTCCCTCTTCCTCGGATCGACCAGATCATCGATTCGACTGCAGGTTGTGAGAAACTCTCCTTCCTCGACGCCTACTCAGGCTATAACCAGATTCGACTCAAGGTCGAAGATCAAGAGAAAACGGCGTTCATCACACCGTTCGGAGTATACTGCTACAACACAATGCCCTTCGGGCTAAAGAACGCGGGTGCCACGTACCAGCGATGCATGCAGGCCTGCCTCAAGGACCAGATCGGTCGCAACGTCCAAGTCTATGTCGACGACATAGTCATAAAAACCAAGGAGGCAAGAACACTTATCGACGATCTCCACAAGACGTTCAACAACCTTGATCGCTACAGGATCAAGCTCAATCCAGAAAAGTGCGCCTTCGGCGTCCCCTCGGGTCAGCTGCTCGGGTACTTCATCTCTCAACGAGGGATCGAAGCGAACCCGAAGAAAATCAAAGCTATCATGACAATGGAGAAGCCGAAAAACCTCAAGGGCGTTCAGCAGCTCGCAGGGCGAGTAGCGGCACTAAGCAGGTTCATCAGCCGCATGGGCGAGAAGGCCCTACCATTTTACCAGCTGCTGCGCAAGGCAGACAAGTTCGAGTGGACACCAGAAGCCAATGACGCATTCGAAAGCCTCAAGCGGCTCCTCTCCACCTCGCCAGTTTTGGTCACGCCAAAAGAGCGCGAGCCCCTGTTGTTGTACATAGTAGCCACACACCAGGTGGTCAGCACAGTACTCGTGGTCGAACGACCCGAAGAAGGCAAGACCCACGGGGTACAACGCCCAATTTACTACCTCAGCGAGGTTCTCACTCCAACAAAAGAGCGGTACCCGCACTACCAGAAGCTGGCCTACGGCGTGTTCATGACGGCTCGACGACTGAGCCACTACTTCCAGGAGCATCAGGTGATGGTCGTCAACGAGGCACCCCTAAACAGCATCCTGAATAACCCAGAGGCCACAGGACGCGTGGCCCTGTGGGGCATTGAACTATCACCCCTGGACATCATCTACGAGAAGCGACACTCAATCAAATCTAAAGTCCTTCCGGACTTCCTGGTGCACTGGATGGAGCTGCAGCTGCCTGACACCCCAGACATGTCGCAGTCCTGGACAATGCATTTTGACGGCTCCAAACGCGAAGCCGGAGTAGGGGCAGGAGTCATACTGACCTCCCCGCAAGGTGACAAGATGAAGTACGTCCTTCGGATGAAATTCAGAGCCTCCAACAACAAGGCCGAATACGAAGCCCTCATCCATGGCATGAAGATGGCAAAAATATGCGGCACAACGCGCCTGGTCATCTACGGTGACTCCAACCTTGTTGTACAGTAGACGATGAATGAGTGCGACGCACACGCCGAAAACATGATCGCGTACCGCGCGCTATACAACGCACTCGAAGGAGAATTCGACGGCTGCGAACTTCGGCACGTTGGAAGAGAGAGCAACGAGGAGGCCGATAGACTCGCCAACATCGGCTCCACTTGTGCAAAGGTACCACCAGGTGTGTTCCTCGAACAAATCTGCGTGCCATCCATCAAGCGGAAATTCCCCAAGGGATCACCCGAAGAAGCAGAACACTCGGGGGCTACGCTACCCGAAGGTCATGAAGGACCCGAAAAGTTGGATACCGAAGTTGCCATGGTCAACCTGATGCAGGTCATGGCAGTCGAAGAAACTTGGACACGTCCATACCTCTAGTTCCTGATAAACGGAGAATTGCCAGACAGCCCGACAGATGCCCGGCGCGTATCTCGTCGGTCAAAAGCCTTCACCATCATCAACGGCGAGCTGTACAAACGCAGCATTACGGGCGTACTACAACGGTGCGTCACCATCAACGACAGCAACGCCATACTCCAAGATATCCACGAGGGCATCTGCGGCCACCACGCAGGTAGCCGCTCCCTCGTCGCCAAAGCTCTGCGAGCAGGATTCTACTCGCCAACGGCCATGAGCGACGCGAAAGACATTGTCCGAAGATGCAACGGGTGCCAACGGTTCGCCGAGAAACCGCACGCACCTGGGTCCGAACTTCGACCCATACCCATAGCCTGGCCTTTTGCCCAATGGGGCCTCGACATGATCGGCAAACTGCCAAAATCTTCGAAAGGAGGACACGTCTTCCTCCTGGTCGCAGTCGAAAAATTCACCAAGTGGATCGAAGCCATGCCAGTCACCAACCAGAAGGGCAAAACCGCCGTCAAGTTCTTCGAATCCATTGTCTACAGGTTTGGCGTACCGCACAGCATCATCACCGACAACAGATCGAACTTCATCTCCGAAGAATTCCAGGACTTCTGCGAAGGCCTCGGGATCAATATCACGTATGCCTCAGTGGCACACCCGCAAACAAACGGGAAAGTGGAAAAGGCCAACGGCCTAATCGGCGCTGGCATCAAGAAGCGCCTCATGAGCTCACTCGAGCACAAAGCTGGAAACTGGACAAAAGAGCTACCGTCTGTCCTGTGGAGCTTACGTACTACGCCAAACAGCTCCACCGGCTACACACCGTTCTTCATGGTGCACGGAGCTGAGGCCGTGCTACCAGCCGAAGTACGCCACCAGGCTCCACGAGTCGTCGCTTACAGCGAAGCCGAATCCACGGCTGCACTCGAAGACGCCGTCGACACACTCGATGAAGCGCGGGATATAGCAGCCGCTCGATCAGCGGTGTACCAGCAGAGTCTCTGCAACTATCACAGCCGCTGGCTGCACCCAAGGTCCTTCGTCGAAGGAGACCTCGTCTTGCGACTCAAGCAAAAGCAACCGAACAAACTCGATTCACCATGGGAAGGACCCTATGTCATCACCGAAGTCATCCCAGATGGCGCCTATCGCCTCAAGCACGTGGAGTCTGGAGTCGCATACTCCAACCCGTGGAACGTCTCGCACCTGCAACGATTCTACCCGTAGCAACCTACCCTCCTTTTACTTTCAATAAGGCTTTCAGCCAAGGCTACTCAGCCGAATCATGTACCTCCTCCATTACGATATAAATAAATCTAAGTACCTCGCCCCCAACCCTCGGTTGACTATTTTCTGCAACTTTACTACATGCTACATACGCACTCGAGGGCTCCCCCCACCTCACGATTTCATCGACTGAGGACAAAACGTGTACACCTGAGTAGCTGACCACGTCAGGCAAACGAAAAGGACACGTACTAAATCAAAGCACTGCGTGCTCACAAACAAGCGAACCTTTACAACAAAGGGTACATACACGCCCAGCCGCAATATACAAATTTTACATCTATCTGTTTATTTTCAGGTCCTACCTATTATGAAGAATAACCTGAGCACGCTGCTCAAACAAATCTACAATCTGTTCGGCATACTGCCTTACAGCCGCGTAGTGCGGACGCATATTCCACTCGCCACCATCTGGTCGAGGAGGTGGCCCAGTCGCCACAGCAGCCAAATCTACATCAGGGCGATGCACCCTCACAAGAGACAAGGCAGCCTTCACCCCTGCGACGAGGTGCTGCCGCACCAGCTCCTTGACATTGCTGGCACTCCAAAACTTCGTCAGAAGACCTGCAAGGGTCGTTGGCACGGCATCCAGCGGAAACATGATGTGCAGCACCGAGGAAAGCGATGTCTGCACCTGGTGGAGCACCCGCGAAACCTGGCAGACACGATCCTGCACCGTCGCCAGAACTATGGCGCGATCACGATCCATCCAGAAGAAGCCGCCGGCCTCCATGTCCTGTTGAGTCAAGCAATTGACTCGAACAGCAATACGCTCCTTTTCTTCCCTCGGAGCAAGATTGGCACCTGCGACAACCGCACAAAACAAGAGTAAGGCCAGCAGGCTCACCCGAAGAACTGAGCTACAGCCCGAAAGAAGGATCAACTTACATTGTAGCTGCTCGGACAGCCGACCCAGCTCCGCCATCAAATACTCCTCTCTGGCTGCACCACGGTCTGCTTTGGACTTCCAAACGTCAGCGCGACCGCGTAACCCAAGCAAATCTCTCTCCAAGCTGCGCACGCGATCTCGAAGAAAAGCGAGCAGCGAGGAATCATCCAATGATGCTCGCAAGGGCCTTTCGGATGAAGTGTCAACTGCGTCAGCACCCGAAGGAACCTATAGCAGAAGAAAAAAGAAGGCACACAGACATTCAGCCAAGGATAGAGCACAACTCGGAGAAATTCATTAAAGTATACAAGGCCACTACGTGGCACAAGGATGGTACTACAAAAGATATTTACAACAAAAATAGACTACAAGCTACCCTACGTCTACTACGCCTAAGGCGGAGGGCACTGAGTCGCCTCAGAACCAGACTGCCTAGCTTTGGCCTCGCCCTGCTGCCGCAATGCGTACTCAGACAGCAAGTCAATGAGCTTGGGCCCATATCGTCTGCAGCGAGCGGAGTAGGCAGCGAAGGCTACCTCGGATCCATCTGCAGCCGTCGGCATCCGAGAAGTAATCTGGGGCAGGTCCAGCTCTGCCCCAGCCGCCATGGCCATCGCCAGCCCGACGGACACGCCGATGCCCTTCTGCTTGCGCTTGTACGCTGCAGGCGCTTCGGCTGACAGATCCTCTACCAGGGCATCCACGTCTTCAAGAGACGCGCCCTTCGGGAAGAGCTCCTGGTAGAAGCGACCAAGGACCTCTTTCGCCTTGGCAAGGGAGTTGACGATGGTGCTGCAGCGGTCTTCGACCGCTACAGTGGCATCATCTAGAGCACTCCCGTGCTCCAGAGCACCGCGGTCAAACTCGATGCCTGCGGCATCTGAGACAAAAAAGAAGAAAACATGAAGAAAGGCAACATAGAAGAAGATCCGTAGAAAAAGAATCAAGTACAAAAGCTAGCGCTCACCCGAAATAGCCTTGGCAGCAGCCATGAGCTTCTCCGCCACCCCTTTTTCACGAGCAGCCGCAACGGTGGCCAGCTGCTCCTCACGACCTGTGGCTTCCTGCTGCAGACGCTCTTTCGCTTTGGCTGCCTTCGTCAGCTCCAGCTCAAGGTGCTCTCTCGCCCCAGCGGCAGCTTCGGCCTTCTGCTCCGATTGGCCAAGGCTCTTCTTCAGAGCATCAACCTCACGGAGAGAGTCGTTATGCTCCTCTGCATTTACAACAAGCAAGTGTCAAAGAACAGGACCAGGATAAGCAAGAGAAGTACTACAAGGCAGACAAATACCTTGAAGCTGCCACAGTTTCGCCTCCAGCGTCAGGCGTTCCTCCACCAGCCGCTTGGCCTCTTGGACAAAAGGCTGCAGCAACAGGCAATAGGAGTAAGAGCAGGACTTGGGGGCTACGCCCAACACAAAGAAGCATCAACAACATCAGCATACGAAGACACTCGGGGGCTCCCACCGTAACATCAAGCAGAAAAACTTACGTGCTCCGAAGGCGAACCCGCAGGCCCGCCTGCGAAATCCTGAGGCGCAACCACCAGCCTCTCCTGCACAGGAGGAACTGGCGCAGCATCACCAGAAGTCGCCACCGTCTGAGGAGGAGGCGACGCAATGTTCGACTCCCCCATCATCTCGCGCGCACCATCACTAGAGCCGTCGGAGGATTTCCTGCATACGAACCAATCAACACAGGTGCAAAAATAACAAGGGAACAAAGGACAATAGTGGCAACAAGAAAACTTACGAGCCCAACGCGCTCAGGTCGAAGATAGGAGAAGCCCTTCGGGCCCTCTTCTCCTCCTTCTTTTCTTCCCTCTTCTCCTCCTTCTTTTCTTCCTTCTTCCGCTTTGCTGGCGGGTGCGGAGCAACAGCCCGCACAGGAATGGCAGGAAGGGGAGAGGAAGAACCTCCATGAACATCATTATGATGCTCAAGGCCCAGAGGATTTCTGGGATTCAGAGGAGTCGAGGCATCTGACGACTCGCTAGAGCTCCGTGATTGCTTGCGCGAATGGTCCTCACTCGATTCTTCGGCATCCTCCGCTGGGGATCGCGCTGACGGTAGCTCGTACACGGAATCCACCACTTCATTATCCGGGGCATTCGGATACCTTTCGGGCAACGGTGGTGCCATGCCCGGCACTTTGAAGCTCTGCAAAAGGAAAAAGAACTTTGTTAGCAAACAAAGGAAAAAGTACACAGCTGACAAAAACAAAAGGGAAGCACTACGTGCGCAAATCTACACCTTCGGTACGACCAACGTCGAAGAAAAGGGAGGAGTCAGCGACTTCCCCGGGATTTCTTCGTCGGCCTTGAACTTCAACAGCGCGCGAAGAGCCTTGTCAAGTTCCACCTCGGAGATCTTCTCACTCGAAACCCTCGTCGGATCACGGCGCCCAGAGTAAAGAAACATCGGGTGCGCTCTCGCTTGGAGGGGCTGCACCCGACGCTCAAGAAACGTCCGGATGATGTCGACACCGTTCACCTCCTTCTCAGGAATCAATTGGAGATCCTCCACCCGACGGTACAGGGCCTCTATCTCCGCCACTTCACCGTCTAAGATTTGGTTTTTCCATGATCTTTTCTTCTCAATCAACTGGGAGGGATCAAAAGGAACGAGACCAAAATCTTGCCCAGGCAGTACGGAATCACGGATGTAAAACCATTTCCTCCGCCAGTACTGGACAGATTCGGACATGGAAAAGGAAAAGAATTGCACATTCGAACTGAGGGAGATGATGAAACCCCCAATGGGATACACACCATCCGAACCAGACTGCCTCTTCACGGAATAAAGCTTTCGGAAGAGGCCAAAGTGCGGCTCAATGCCAAGCCAACACTCGCAAAGCGTGATAAAACACGCAATGTGGAGAAAGGAGTTGGGAGACATATGATGGAGTTGAACCCCATAGAAAAAGAGCAGTCCACGAAGGAATTCATGGACCGGAAAAGAAAACTCGCGAATCATGAAGGCAACAAACATAACCCGATACCCAGATGGGGGACGGGGGATTACCTCATTGCCGGGGAGTCTCACGGCCGTCGTGTCTTGCGGGATCAGGCTCCGCTCGTGCAGTTTGCGGAGATCGTTCTCCCGCGTTTCTGATCGCCGCCAGCCACCGTCGGTGACGCGAGCAGTGGCGGTGCCCTTCTTGCCTCCGGCGGCGCTGGTCCTAACTGCAGATGAGGACTTCTTTGTTTTCTCCATGGCGCTACGGCGGTGGTGGCATTTCCAACGAAGAAAGACAAAGGAAATGTGGAGGAAACTCTCAGCACGCAGCAAGAATAGCTCAAGAACGAGGGGGCAGCGAATAGATGAACTGCTGCGGTGAAAAACAAACCACGATTTCACCAGGGATTATAACAGCAAAGACGACGCACGCCGGCCATCCATCGAGAAGACCTAACGCCAACGGTAGATCTGGCCGTACACGTGTCAGCACCAAAACGAACCGTCGTTACCACGCCGTCCACTACGTGCGGAAATCGAGGAGACGCCGAAATCATCTCCACGCCGTGCGTGACCGGCCAATTCAAAGTCAGCAAGTGGGACCCACGCTTCGTCCAGTCAAGTCATCTCTGGTGTAGCAGACGCTTGAGGTCATCGATCGTAAGCACTGACGTCATCAAAAGCTATACTAGCACCACTTTGGCTCCACAGCTAAAAGTACTCACTCGAATCTACGATTCGACTAAATACTTGGGGGCTACTCCTATCAGGAGCGATGGCCGCGCACCCGACAGACAAATGAGGACAAAATTACTTATCTGAGTCCTACGTCGAGTCTACGACTCCACTACGGACTCGAGGGCTACTCCCATAGGGAGGACGGATTTAAGCATCCGAAAATTTTCGAGTCCTGCGGACCTAATGATTGAAACAATGCTTGAACTGAAAGTGTCCGTTCGAGTCTACGACTCGAACAGACACTTGGGGGCTACTCCCATAGGGAGCGCTGGTCGCGCACCCTATGAAATCTTCGACTGCGATCTTCCCGATCCGCATGCAAAAACTTTTTTGGCAACTCTGCCCCAACAAAATGCTGAGTGAGCGACAATCTCCTCGGCCACCCGAAACACCTCCGAGGTGATAAATGTTCGGATGCTGCGTCTGCGACGCAAAGATAAGACCTACAGAATCATCTGATGGCCTGGCAACGCACCTGACTACGCTCTGCTAGTATGAATCCGTACCAGCAGGTACGATGAAAAATCCCGACGGACGCGTTGGGTACACCAATTAAAATCACTAGAATTCCACTCCTATAAGTCCTCCGCGGCCTGAGTTGAATTACGCCAGCATATGTTCCAGGCCCGGGTTAAGGGACCTGAACCTGAAGAAGATCGTGTTGTTTCGTCCTAAGACAGTTAACTGACCCTGATCCGTCGGGTGAGTCAAGCACACGCATCAACAATCCCTACACACATATACTATTAACATATAACTGCTCCCGAAGGATGGAAGAGTCCTCAGCCGTATCTACGATTCGACTGATCACTCGGGGGCTACTGACATGGTTATACCCTACGGGTACGTAACTTCAGCATACCTAGTCCAGCCCAAGGAAGGCCCACGGCAGACATACGCTGGCCCATGAAGATTTTCGGGTGGCCAAGGCCCATGACGTCTTCGGATCCTTGGAGAGCAAGACTAGAGGAGATAGGAAATTCAAAGGGGTAAAACCCTAGAACTTGTAACCGACTAGGACTACGCCCGGGACCTGCCTAAGTCTATATAAAGGCCAGGAGGGCACGTCCTAGGAAAACTCGACTCATACTTTCGCACACGCATCCACGCCAGATCAAATCTGTGCACCCTGTAACCTTCGGTTCCGCCGTAATCAAAGAGCAGACAAGCAGGAGTAGGGTTTTCCCTCCGGGGGCCTGAACCTGGGTAAATCTGGTGTCCCCTGGTTGCTTGTCTGTTAACCGTGCCACGATCTCCAGCATCCCCATCTTCTCCAAAACCCAAGTCCATAACAATGGGCATTGACGAGATTAAACCTCGTCAGTGTCTTTCTCAAGTTGCGCAAGCTTGGCTTTCTCTCTAACGGCAGCCCTGGTGTTACTCGTCTGCTTGAGAAGCAGCTCTTGCACATAAGGGTCCCGCACCCAGCCTGACGTTGTTCCATCGTCGTCTGCTCCTCCGGCATCTAGATCATCATCATCCCGGTCTGCTTCCGCACCTTCACCATCTCCAGGAGACTCTTCATCATCTCGCCCGTTCTCGCCATGATGATGATCATCGTCATGTTGGCCACCTTCACCGTCTCCATCATCTACGTCATCGCTTATCCAACAAGTGTATCCATCCATGAAACCATGGCGGAGCAGGTGCGCCTGCAGATTCCCGGAATCTGGGTCGATCACCCAGTTGAGTTTGCATCTTCTGCACGGACATCTTATATCTGTCTTGTTATTTCGTATCATGTCGGCCATCGCACATTTCAAAAATCTAGCCACAATGCCTTCGCTCATTATGTGGACCATTTTTGCCTGCACGGTGTACACGGTACAATTTTGAAGTCTATTAGAACCACATAATGAATGCATGCATGCAATGGTCGATAGAAAATTTCGGCATGACCTATCCTAAAATTAGGACCTTTGCGAAATGCCAAAGTCTTGCCAAAATGGAAATGAATCAACATTTTGGCAAAACAAATGGCAACTTGTTCACATACAAACACAAGAGAGAGTGACCGATCCATACACACATGAACATATCATTATCCTCTCCATACACACATGCATGAGCATCATCGATACTCTCCATATACACACACATATGAGACCATCCTCTCCACATACACACATCATGAGCATCGATCATCTACATACATATGAGCACATCATCCATATACACATGAACACATCCTTACATGGACAACTTACCGAGATGAGAGACCGATCGCGAGAAAGATGGAAAGGAGAGGTGCGCGCGTCGACCGGAGAAGGAGATGAGAGACCGGAGACCTCCTCTATTACTTATGTAACATCCAAAGCAAGTTTTACATGCTAAAAATGGTGAATGGGTGGAGAAATTGAGGTGGGAAGGAGAAGATCCCGACTAGATCTAAGGAGGAAGAAGAAGGGGAAAGTGAAGTGTGGCGTGGTGGATGTGGTCACACATGTGCACATAAAGAGCTGTCCTAAAAAAATCGACACATCTGTGGCGCACACGGCCCTAGTGCGCCACAGGGAGTACAAACATCTGTGGCGCACTATGCCGTGTGCGCCACGGATGCTCCTACTCCCTGTGGCGCACTAGGCCGAGTGCGCCACAGATGTTTGTGGTTGTTTCACAGCAGAGGGGGCGTGCGCTTAGGCGCAGCGCACCCCCCCATGTGCGCCACAGATGACACTAACAACCGTGGCGCACTTGACTATAGTGCGCTACAGATGTTTGGCGTGCGGCCAACAGGGCCCTGGCCCACACACATCTGTGGCGCACTATAGTCATGTGCGCCACGGTTGTTCTAGTTATTAGTAGGGCACTGCCCACAGGTGATCCACGCCTATTTTAGCTGTGGGGCACTTCAACCATGTGAGCCACGGATGTGCTGATTACCTATAGCCGTTTTCCTAGTAGTGTCAATACATTTGAATTGTATTGGCAAGTGATTCTATGGTAGTATAGTGGTAACTAACATCTATATGCATTTGGCTAAGTGAAGCTTAGGCTTGCTTTGCTCAAAATATATTTTCCTTATCATTTGAAAACACTAAGCTTTTGCTTATCAAAATCACCCAAGGCATCTCCCAATAGAAATTGGTGATCCTTCAACCCTTGTTCAACCACAAAATTTTAACTTAGAAATTGGGATGAGGAGATTCTTGATAGCTTCCATGTCTTGATGCTCAAATTGTCCTTTACCAGGGACATGGCTAAGTACTTAGATTTTTCACTCTGCAGAGGTGGTGCACTTTCCCCGCAAGACTTGGTTTCACCAAGACAAGATCTTTCAGAAGTCTTCCCTTAGACTAGAATGGACGTGTTCCAACCTATCATCCCCTACCACCAACTGTCCATTTGGCTAAGTTATTGCAACCCATATGATCCAGGCAGAGCCCATAATGCCAAGTGGCTGCACTTGAAACTTCTCAACATTTGACATCTCAAATCTCTTTGTTCCTGGGTGGCATTCCACAAGTGAGATACACAAGGTAAATCACAGACATGAGCCTTGTATAACCACTCAACACAAACCATTCCTTCCATTCCACCCAGGTGTTTCATTCACTTAGTTGTTTTATTAAACAAAACACAAGTCCTTGACTTAGAAATATTCCATAGCATGAATATAATCCACCCTTGTTTTCTACTAGCTAAGCTAAGCATGATAGTAGTAGGAATCTTAACTTAGGAAATTTCTACTAAGGTTTCATCTACTAGGATTTCCCATGGCATAGTTTATACTTAGCAAATACTCCATGCATGTCTTACTTAGAAATATCACTAATGCATAGTGAAAATAATAGGACAAAAGTATGAAGCATCACTTGCCTTTTTGGTAGAGAATATAATTTCACTCCTTGATCTTGCACTAGTCACACCCTTCAAATTCCACTACAATTCAATCAAGCAAGCAAAAATTCAATCTACCACTCAAGCAAACATCACATAAAATAATAGAAACAAAGCAATGCATGCAAACATGCCAAAGGTTGTTTTATTTGAAAATGTGGTTTCTAATAGGTTATAAACATTTTAAAACACCTATTGGTATTTTTATATAAGTGGCAAAATCATTTGCAAAAGATTTTACTTATAAATCATTTTTAAACCAAATCAATATTTTATGTGGTTGAAAATGCCTCTAGCAAAGCAATAATCTTTATAGGGTTCACCAAATATATTTTTAATTCTAAAACTTGGTCTTTGGGGTCAAAGAGTTTAAATCAAAATAATATCCAAAGGTTTTTCTCTAAAAAGCATTTTTAACATATAAACAACATTTTTATTTGACTAGAAATGTTCTAAATAAAAGATTTATTCTTTTGCTTCACAAAATATGTTTTTGAAACCTCAAGTTTGGTTTCTATGGTCAGTAGGTTCAAAACAATCTATTTGCCAAAGATTTTATCACAAAAATAATTTTAGAATGAATTTTATATTCAAATTATGCATACACAAGTTTCTACAAAAACAACCATTTTACCAGAAGCAATTCATTAAAAAAAAGTGCATGGTTGGATAGTACTTGGTCTGCTGATTCCATTGATATAAAGTTTGCAAAATTTGGACGTGTAGATTGAAAGTTATGAATTTTGCAAGTTTGAATAACTAATAGAACATTTTCTGGTGTTTATAACAGCTCTAGGCCACGCGTCCTATTCTGATTGGTTGAACACGATCAAGAGATGCATGCCGTAGGATCTAATGTGGATCGTGTGGTACAGAGACAGCCATACCTCTTCGACTATGCTTCTATCGTATCCCTTAGATCAAAATCCTACGGTTCACAGCGATTTGACCAACAGTTGGTGGCGCTGGCGGCGGCGAGTGGCGGCGGCGCGCTCTATCGGTGACGCTGCCGACGAACTAGGACATGCGGGGTGGTGTGAGGATGCTCACCAGAATCGCCGTGAAGCATTGATTCTCTTTGTTGCTTTGGTTGGCCAAGGGGAGCACTGAGGCGTTGACGATTGCTCGCCGGAGATGGCGTCGGCGTCGGGTACGCTCAGATGTCGTCAAAGGTGAAGCTAGAGGACGCGCTAAGACAAGTAGAATGCACTGTTAGGTTCGCAAGAGGAAGGCGAGTATGAGAGTGTCAACGAGGGGGAGAGGGGCGGTCGGGTTTACCGGGGAGAGGGGCGGTCGGGTTTACCGGGGAGAGGTCGCCGGAGTGGGGGCAGATGGCGGCGGAGTGTTGTCGTTGAGGTTGCAGATGATACGGAGCGCGCGCGGGCGAGTGGAGGCTACAGAGAGGTTCGTCGGGTGATGGGGAGTGCGCTCGTGTGGTCGACGGGGTGAGGGGCGACGGCGGCTGGCCGGAATTCTCACCGGAAGACGTCGGAGGCAGTGGCGATGTGAGGACGAATTGGGACGGCCTGAATGTAGAAAGGGAGGGTTGAGAGAGGGGAAATGGAGAGGAGGAGCAGGCGAGTTATCGAGCATGATCGCGAGCATTAATCTTTGAGTCATCATCGCGAATTTACTCTGAGGAGCTAACATCAGAAACGCCGGGAGGGCGTGGTCTTCGCGCGCGGGTGAGAACGAAGGGGAGCTGGCGGTGTGTAAGGTTCCCAACCTTTAATAAGGTAGAGATCCATGTGTTTACAATGCTAGTCCCTGGATCAATAGCTAGCATCCACAGTTAAGATGTAATATCAAGATACAAAGGTCATAATACAACTTTATAACCAGGAATAAAATAAATCATTACATGTTACATAGCACATTTGGCTATCTCAGTACATTGCAGCAGAAATAACTATAGCATGGATTCCTTCATCTTCAAAGTGCCACAGGCAATCATGTTGGTTGTAGACTTGTAATCCTATTCAACACACTTCACTAACATCAAACAAACCTGCAACATAATAAGTTGTAGCCACAAGGGTCAATACATTTGAATTGTATTGGCAAGTTTCACTACTATGTAGAAATAAGTGGATCCTATCATTACATTCATATTTGGCTAAGGATCATTTGCAGAAAGCAATATAGTTTTATCCTATCTTTTCAAAATAGTTTTGATCTTTTTTCAAATCTTTCTGAACTCCTTGGAAAACTCCAAGTGCTTCTAATCCCTTGTTGTCACCATCAAGTTTTACTTTGATAAATTGGAGTGTCGAGATCTTCCATAGCTTCAGGCCTTAGTTGCTCAGAATTGTCCATAACCGGGGACACGGCTAAGTACTTAGAATTTGATCTTCTGCAGAAGTTGTACAGTTTACCCACATGACACAATCTCGTCTTGACGCCACCAGTGGCTGCTGGATAAGTACTCACCAAATGGAGTACTGGCAGATCGAGAATGTGACAAAGTCTTTCCATAGAAGTCCTCCCAGTACACAAGGCTAGCTTATCTACCAGGCACCAATGTAGGGATATATTTCCATACACAATTCTAGTTAACCTGAAGATGCCAATGCATGGGTCTTCCACTATGAAGTTGACTAAGCCAGAGCCCATTTAGCATGTGGCTGTACACGGAAGCCACTGTAGGAGAAACATGTTCAATCTCTAAGTCCCTGGGTGGTTTTCTTCTAGTGCACATACAAAAAGATAGCCATATAAACATGGTTCCCTTTGTTGCTACCTTGTCCAAAACTTGAGTATCCTTTTCCACCCAGGTGGTTCATTGAGTACTTGTTTTATTATATAAAACATATATCTTTCCAACACTTCATATAATCATATCATGTATCCCATCCCAAATATATAGCAGGGCTAAGCTTACTACAACTACAATGTTTTCACTAATGAAGATATAAGGGTATCCTATTAGGATTTAGCATAGCATAAAATATAGTAGTCCTTATCATGCATGTTGCAAAATTCCACTAAGTGTAATGAAAATAGTAGGACATGGATGATAGTGTCACTTGCCTTTTTAGTAGAGAATGTTGGTTCACTTCTTGATCTTGCAAATATCACACTCTTCTAACTTCACTACAATTCAATCAAGCAAACACATTTTGAAACCAACATTCAAACAATTTATCACACATAAAATAATAGAAACAAGGCAATGCATGCAGGCATGCAAAAGATAGTTTTATTTAGAAAAGTGGTTTCTATTAGGCTCTAAACATTTTAAAGCTCAAGGTGGTCATTTACTAAAGTGGTAAAACCATTTGCAAAAGGTTTTATTTCATAAACCAAATATTATGCTAAGGTGATATTTTATGTTGTTGAAAATATCTTTTAGCAAAGGAATAACTTTATATGGTTCATCAAATATGTTCTTAATCTCAAAACTTGGTGTTTTAGGGTCAGAAGGTTTGAATCAAATCATTTCCCAAAGGCTTTACTCAAAAATCATTTCTAAACCATAAACAATATTTTTATTTGACTAGAAATGAGCTAACTCAAGTATTTATTCCTTAACTTCACAAAATACATTTTTAAATCCATAAGTTGGTTCCTATGGTCAGTAGGTTCAAAACAAAACAATTAGCAAAGATTTCATCTTAAAAATATTTCTAGAACAATTTTTATATTCAAATTATGCCTACACAAGTTTCTGCAATTTCAACCAATTTTCCAGAAGAAAAACATTAAACATAGTGCATGGTTGCAACGTACTTGTTCTGCTGAATCCATTGATATACAATTCGCAAAATTTGGACGTGTAGAATTAAAGTTATGAATTTTACAAGTTTGCAAATCTAATAGATCAAATTTCTAATTTAAATCCTGAGTCTAGCCACATGTCTTAATATTACTGGCTGTCCCGCGGATTGAGCTCTATGGGTCGTTGGATATAAATGAGATCGTGCGGCACAAAGCACATGATACCCCTTCGATTAAATCTAATCTCAGCCGCAAGATCAAGATCCAACGGGCACAGCGTGTTTGACCACGGACTGGCGGCGCTGGCGGCTGCGGACGGCGGCGCGTGCTCGGCCAGTGGCGTTGGCGACGCTTTAGGAAGCGAGGGAAAGGAAGGAATAGCTCACCGTGCTCGTGGGAGTGCGGAGAAGCTTGAGGTGTGGTCGGCTGGTCGAGGTGCGCACCGGAGAAGCGACGATTGCTCGCCGGAGCTTGCAGTGGCGTCGGGTTCGTGTGGTTGTCGACGGGGGCGGAGTTTGCAAGCACGCTAAGGCAAATGGAACACGGGGTTAGATGCGCACAGGGCTGGGGATTACAGGAGCATCATCGGGAGGGTTCGGGGCGGTCGGTACTCACTGGGAGAACTCGCCGGAGAAAATGGCAGACGACGGTGGTGCTTGGTGTCGAGGTTGCCGACGTTGTGGAGCGGGCGCGGCCAAGCAGTTGGCACTATGAGATGCGCGAGGAGATGGGGAGCAAGCTCGCGTGCAGTGGGAGGCGAGGGGCGGCTGCAGTTTGCCGGAATCGACGGAGGAGCTCGTCGGAGCAGTGGTTGCTTGGGTGTGCAATTCGTGCAGCCTGGTGGCCGAGAGGGAGCATGGCTTGGGGGGAAAGAGGGAGGAGGGCGAGGCATTTAATCGAGCGTGGTTTATGTCGAGTTAAACCCAGCCATCAACGCGAATTGATCGCCACAATCAATGGCAGAAACGGCGAGGGGGACGTGGTCGCGGTGAAGACGACGATGAGGTGGCTAGTGGGGTCAGGCTGACAGCGAGAGGGAGGGAGTGTTTACTGGTTCCACTGGTCAGCGACTTGGCGGGTGCGCAGTTAAGTGAAAAATGATTCGGCAGAGGGGTTTAGTTGGGCTGCGCTGCTGGGCTTAGTTGGGCCAGATGGGTTGGGTTGCTCTGTTTCATTTTTTATACTGAATGCTTTTTATTTTTCTATTCCTGTTTTGATTTTATTTCAAACAATTCAAACTCCATTTGAATTCAAACCACCACCAAACTTTTGGGTATAATTTAATTCTGTTTAACAACATATTCCAAAGTCCAAAATAAAATAATTATTATTAGGGTTTATTATTTATTAAAAACAAATAAATAGGCTTTAGTCTTTATTTCAAATAGGATTCAAATTTGTTTTAAAACTCTTTTTGACTTTCTAAATTCCTACAAAAAATCTTTTCAGTAGGTTTTACTTGAAAACTAAAAAACCTTGAAATACACTTTAAAATACTTTAATACGTTTTTAATGATCATTCAAAATAGGAAAATGTCTATACTTGAATGAAATTTGGATATAAATAAATCCTCATGGTTTTATTTTAATAAACTTTTACTATTTTTATTAAACAAAATATTTTATTTTTTTAAATGCTTGGCCAAGATTAAATTTGACTCTTTAAAATAGTCCTTATTTATATTTCTACCTTTGCTTTTGAAAACCATATCTTTTTATTAAAAGATCCAAAAATGGTGATTCCAACTTTTAAAACATTATTTATTAATTGTTTATCTTTTTATATCCCTTTCGGATTTTATTTGATCAAAATTGGTTTTGTTGTTTCCCTTTGGAATCAAAAAGTTTCTTCTCACCCTAAATTTCAACAATTATTTATTTTGTTTATTTATTTTTCACATTTCAAAATTTGGAAAATTTTGGGATGTGACACGGTGGGGTCGCTTCGTCAGCGAAGGAGAGAGAGAGGAGAGGTGGGGACCAGCCGTTAGAGACTGCGCGGGTGGGGAGTCCGAGTATGAAATGTTTTTCTCAAGGGAGGGGGAGATGGGCTAGTTGGGCTTAGTGGGCTGGGTTTGCTGGGCTGGCTGCTTTTATTATTATTATTTTCCTTCTCCTGTTTATTTTTCTTTTTTCCATTTCTTTTATTCTGTTTTGATTTTGTTTAATCATTTCAAACAACTATTTGAATTCAAACTTCAACCAAACTTTGTGTATATTCCAATACTAATTAGTAGTACATTCTAGAGTCAATTTTAAAATGATTCTTTTATTATTTTTAGGGTATATTAATTATTAAAAAAACGTTGTATTAATTAAATCAAGATTTAATAATGTTTTCAAACTCCATTTGAAATCTAAATCTTTCCAAATCTTTTCAGTAGGTTTTATTTATTTATTAGGGTGTCAAATAATTCACTTTGAGTTATTGGAATATTTTTAATATGATTTATTAATCATTTAAATTGGGTATTTGTCTTTATTCCAATGAAATTAAATATGGGTTTAATTCCATGAATTTATTTAGTTGATTTATTTGAGCCCATTTAAGTTAATTAAATAACTTTTCCCTGATTTAATTAATCTTTTCTATTAGGGATTTTTCTTAATCAAATGGAATAGAATTTGGTTAAGGCCAAATTATTTTATTTGAATATTATTTATCCATTTATTTCATTTGATCTTGGATTATGTTTATTCCATTTGTTTATGGTCTTGGTCAAGTTTTAATTTGGCTTTTAAATATTCCCTGTTAATAATTTCTTTCTTTACCTTAGAAAATCCATATCCTTTTATTTAAAGATTCAAACTTGGTGATTCAAATTTGTAAAATCTTATTTGATATTTGTTTATCCTTTTAAATGTCTTTAGGATTATTTGCCCACCATTTGGTATGTATTTCTAGATAGGTGCTTTATTAGCTTTGGAAATTCAATTTCCTTATCTTATTAAATTCATAAGATTTTATCTATGGCTCCAAATTAAGTGAAACCAATTTATATGGTTTTATAATATTTCTATTTGTCATTCTTGATCATTTATAAATGTTTGTTGACAAATTTTTATATGGATCAAATCCATGGCTTTAGAGATATATTTTGAAATGATTTTCTTCCATTAGGGTTTTAGGGTTTTGGTTTATTTTCCAAGTGTTTAAATTTCTAGATGCATTTATGAAGAAAGCATTTCACTTGTTTTGAATTTAGTTGGATTCAAATTCTATTCAAAGTTTGTTCAAGATGAGTTTTAATATTTCCATTTAGAAACAAAAAGTTTCTTTTCACCCTAAATTCCAACAATTATTTATTTTGTTTATTTATTTTTTCACAATACAAAATTTGGAAAATTTTGGGATGTGACATGACCCTACCTTTCATATCCCACCGGCCCCACCTTATTTTGCTAGTAGCCACAATAACAAAATAAAGCCTCTTCTGTCTTTAGGAAATTTCCCAGGTCAAACAAAATGAGGTTTAGACCTAATTCCAATTCCCCTTGAAACATATAACCATATCCTTCTAACCCTAGTAGCTCATATTTTTATGAGCCTCTGTTAAATTTCAGTGAATTAAACTCTACTGTGCATGGTTTAATCACTAATAAAATCAGCCCAGTAGCTCTGCAAATCCAAAAAGGTTTATTCCAATTTCTATAGAAAGGTATTTTCATCATCTAACATGTACCCTTGGAATCAACTAAAAATCTTAGGTAGAATAAATCTGATGAAAAAGACAAATCCTATCCAGTACTACCTTTGGGAATTTCTCAAGGTCATTCTATTAATTTTTTGAGGAGATTCCAACTCCTATTGATTTAGTCCACCAGATACTACATTTTCACCCAAGGAAATAATTTTTTTAACTCCATAGAAGTTCTGGAGAATTATTTCCTTAAACTAGAGTTTTAGTCACTATAAAATCCATTGTAAATCCTAGGAAATTGATAAAATAGTGAAACCACTTTTGTTGGCTTCATTTTTTCAATACCTATCTAATGGTATCATTTTTATACAATGGTATCATACAGATTAAATCCTTGATCAAAAACCCCTCTCTTAGGTTGTTCCAAAACTAGAAATCCAAAGAGAAGCCTTCTTCCCTAATGTCTCCTAGTCATCTCCCAGTCTAATCAACTCAAACCCCCACATCCTACCATCTCATATCATGCTTGTACCCTTTACTTGTTGTATGGTTTGATGTTTGTATGGTTGTATTGATTGGTGTAACGTTTGTTTACATGTATGATCGATATTGGCAATAGATGTGATTGTGTGACGCCGAGAAGAAGGAAGCATCGGGGATATTTTATTATTATTATATTGGTATTCTGTTTATCTAAATGCCGCCAAAGGACTTCTCGTTATTCACAGGAAAACCACCATTCCTAAACTCCTATATTTACCTATTTCCGTTTATCAACTGTTTTATATCTCGTTTGTAAATTGAATGAAAACAAACATGGTTTGTTTCAAATAAAAAGACGTGAGTAACTTGGCTCCTCCAAGTTATGAATGGGTGTCCATTGGAACCTACACTATTTACACCTATCTTTACCCCTTAGAACGAGGTTAAGATGATTAGCATCTTCCCTCTTGGAACCCATGGATTTTCAATAATAAAACTATTTTGGGTTTTTACCCTACTACAAATTTTTCAAAATAAAACCCTTGGAAAGAGGCATCATTTCCAAGTGGAAGTTTTACCAAACAAAATATGAGGTGCATGAAGAGAAAGTAAAGCAAGAGAAAGGAAGGGATGTTCTAAGCCAATGTCCGGAACAATTATATCCGTGCAACCACATTACCCCAGTCGCTGGGGCTTAGCTCATAGTTTGTGGTGTTTAGCCGGGGCTGCTCTTACTCGTTAAAGGGGAGAAATCCCCTGAAATCCGGGCTACCTGTAGGGTAAGGCACTGGTGCAACAATTGGTTCTCTCGTGGAGGGTATGCTCTTAGGTAGTACGGATGGAAGAATTGTCACTATTGCTACCGGTCAGGCTTCGGTCTGGAGGTAGGGGTCAGTACGGAAGGAAGGACCAGGGTCATAGTAACCCATACACGTACTGGAGAGATAAACCCAAAAGGAAAAGCCACCGTTGCTAGGGATGGACAAATGAAAAGCGTAAGTTTGATTATCCGAGCCCCTATCTACCGTGTGTAGCAGGCTGTGGTTTGATCCCGATGGATGTATTGATTCTTGTGGGTAAAGTGCACAACCTCTACAGAGTGTATTCTATTCGAATAGACGTGTCCACGGACAAGGACGGTTGGAACGGCAAGTGCTAGGAGGACCCGTCAGATAAGTTAAGTTGAAACTAAGGATGTGACTTGGTCATGAGAAAATATAAAGAATAAGTTGGTTTTGACCAGAGATGGTCAGTAAGGTTTTAGAAAGGGTTTTACAACAAAACCGTTTTAAATCTTTTTAACAAGGATGTGGAGATTTCCGCATTTTCCAAAAAGGAGGCATGTTTATAAAAACTCTTTTTCAACAAAGATATAGAGATGCCAATGTTAGGTCTTTCAAAAACAACTATAGTGTAGAGCTTTCTCGCCACAACCAAATATGCATTAGTCTTATTACCTTGTCTCGGGGGTTTGCGAGTACATTCAAAGTACTCACCGGCATTATCCCTAGCTATTTATCTGGCGAGATTGCATATGTTAAGAAGGAACGAAGGAGTCGACGTCTATGCGAGATAGGACGTCTTCCCAGTCAGTTGCTTGTAGGTTAAGGCACGGGCTCTGCGCTGAAGACTTCTGCTACTTGTGTTGTAATCATCATAAAGGCCTCCTTGTAAGTTGTTGTATTCGTTATTCAAGGATGATGTAATGATACTTGTCGGTTATTCTCACGGCTCACTGATCATGGAAACGTGAATTGTATGCATAACGGGTATTCTCGGGCCGTAAATCCGGGGTGCCACACATCGAGCCGGTATCTCCTCTTCCTAACAAGGTGTTAGCAAGAAACATGGCAAAGTAATGGATGGTTGGGTTCTGAATGGTGGACATTTTCTTCTGGTAGAAGTCCCTACCTTTCTCCATTACCTTTCTCTCTGTAGTCGTCATAGAAGGAGGCGATGAACTCATATATGAATGATGAGGCAGAAACCACCGCTCACACCATCCTTGATAACCACAGCTGACAGATAAATGACATCAATCGTATTACCCCGCTATTAAGGGATTTCTACCGCGGCATGGACATGGCGTAATGAGTTCTCCTTAATTCCCCAAGTTAGTACGTAAAGGATGACAACGACTTTATAGTCACAGTAAGTGCTATCATCCCTCCGTCTACCAACAAGTAATCCCCTTCATCGAGTCCCCATAAGAGGCAAATATTGAGGAGGTGCACAACTCCCAACATCAAGATGAAGACAAGTAACACATACATATAATGATGTATAACATAATAATCTCTATCTCATCTCAATCATGTACTAGGGTTTCTCCATATCCCCAATAACTAATGATCTACTCAGACATGGAGGCAATCTGCATCATGACAATGGCAATGGAAGTGATTATCGATGAATAGTACTTGTATAAATCCACAACTAGTGCAAGAATTACAACAAGATCTAGATGGGATGGATGGAGATGATGGTGGTGATGAAGATGCAGCGGTTGATGAAGATGGAGATCAATGCCTTGGCCTCCCAGATTTGCTTAGGGCGAAGATGGATCCCTAGGGCAAGTTCCCCCTCCAGATCCCTTCCGGAGGTGAGGTTTTCGCGATTTCTGGGTGTTATGTATGTCGTCTCTCCAAACAAGTTGCACGGGGTGAAACTATTTGAGGAGGCGGAGGCGGCGCCGACTATACGGCGGGAACTATACGGCAGCCCACCGTCTAGTTGGTCGTCAACTCTTCTATCTCCGCTTCTCTCTTCGGGTTTTATTCTGGTATTATTAATATTTCCCAAATAAGAGATTTACGTATATTTTGGCTCCTTTTCTCACCAGTACAACTGCTCCAAGAATTCCAAATATATATGAAGCATCTTTATAACTTGAGCATTCTACCTCAAATTTGTTCTCACTCTTTTTGATAGCACTTATATTTTCTCCTTTGTTCAAGGTTTTTCTTTTTCATCTTAATTAATTAGATAGTTTCTCCTTTTTGTAAATCAAACCATTGACCTACAACATATTGATCAAACTATCTTTATATGTTCCATTAATACCAATGGTGTGGAAGACTCCTATTACTATCATCAAGTGTAGGTAAAATCATACTCAAGAAATTCATATATCGAATGAGACAAACTCAAACTCAATAATGCTTCATATATTATAATAAACTCAAAATTTCATAATAGGGCTCACATATTCCTGAAGGGAATCTAATGATGCAAACTTTATTTATGAGCTCGAACTAAATGCTAAACTAGAAGTAATAGACTTATAAGATTGATAACAAGGTTTTAGAGACCTCCCCAAGCTTAGAGTCAATCCAGGAAGGATCAATTAACTCCTTGCTGGTTGATACGTCAGAAATGTTTCTATAAGTTTTTATGCTCCATGCTTGTTTAGTATCTACTTTGCTTTGCTTGTCTACACTTTGAGGTGCTTTTTACATGTTTTCTGGTACTAACCTATTAACAAGTTGCCACAATGCCAGTTGCCTGTTTTCTGGTGTTTTTGGTTTCGGAAAAGTTAGTAAAGAAATATTCTCGGAATTGGACGGGACAAACGTCAAAGACAATTACTTTCCGTGGGGAACAAGAAGTCCAGAGGGGAGACGGAGAAGCGGGCCAAGGCAGCCAGACCCCCTAGGTACTGCCAGGGGTGGGCCCGCGCCTGGGAGGGGTGTGGCCCCTCTAGACGCCTCCTCGGCCTCCCCCTTCGCCTATAAGAATCCTCTGATGCAGAAACCCTAAGCAACCCGATCAAATCTCCATGAAACTTTCTATAGCCGCTTCCACCGTCGTCCCTAGATCGGGGGGATCTGAAGTTCTTCCTGGCACCCTGCCAAAGGTGAGATCATCCCGGAGGCCTTCTCTCTGGTATGATGCGTGAGTAGTTCCACCTTGGACTATGGGTCCATGTAGTAGCTAGATGGTTGTATCTCCTCCTTTGTGCTTTCATGTATAGATCTTGTGATCTCCGTTCATGATCAAGATCTAATTTATTTGCAATGATGCATGTTGTGTTTGTGGGGATCCGATGGATATTGAGATTATTATGTTGGTTTGATTAATGGTTTTGTCTTTATGATTCTATCATGTCTATGTTGTTTGTGATCTTGCATGATCTCCGTTGTTAGTAGTTATCTTGGCCAAGTAGTTGCTAGTGACTCCAAGAGGGGGTATTTATGCTCGATAGTGGGTTCATGCCTCTGGTTTCCCAGGGAAGTGACAATAATCTCTTCGGTTGTAGATGTGCTATTGCTACTAGGGAGAAAACAATGGTCTCTTGTTCATGGAACATGTGGAATGTTTACCTTACACACTTTGCTTAAAGCAGTTGTCTGTTGCTTGCAACTTAATACTAGAGGGGGTTCGGATGATAACCTGAAGGTGGACTTCTAGTCATAGATGTAGTTGGATGGCGGTCTATGTATATTGTTGTATTGCCCAATCGAATCTCATTGATATTTCTGACTAGTAATTACATTGTTATGCCTTGCTCGGTTCCTGTCAAGTGCCCTGCTGTAATTTGTTTACCCTTCATACCATGTTGTTTATCTAAGGAGAACACCTCTAGTGAACTATGGACCCCGGTCCAATCTTTACCATTGATACATCTTCCACTGTTACTTGTTTACTTACTGCAAACCATTACCTTCCACACCATACGTTTAATCCTTTGTTACAGCAAACCGATGAGCTTGACAACCTCACTGATTCGTTGGGGCAAAGTCTTGAGTTTGTGTTGTGCAGGTCTCCACGTTGCTAGCAACACCTGTTTGACGTTTCCTTTCTCCTACTGGTTCGATAACCTCGGTCTCTACTGAGGGAAAACTTGCTGCTGTGCTGCTTCACACCTTGCTCTTGGGGTTCCCAACAAGACTCCACATCAAGCACCAAGTTCTCTGGCGCCACCAAGGAGTCATCAACAAGTTTTCTGGCAGCGTTGCCAGGGAGGCTAAGGACGTCTTCACAAGGGGAGTCCTCCACTACCTTTCTCTTTAATTTTTTTTAGTTTGCTTTGTTTCTTTTGCTTGGTTTTGTTTGCCTCTTTTCAAAAAAAACCCCAAAAAAATTAGTCTAGTTTCGTTTGCTTGCCTTATTCAAAAACGCACAAAAATTAGTTCCTACACTAGTTGCCACCTCGTTCTAGCTCACCATGTTGCTCCCCAAGTTCACCCTAAAGGACCTTTCTATAGGTAGTGGCTCAATAATTGGGAAAGATAATATTGAAGAATTCTTTAATTATGTTAGCAAGCATGAGGATATTGAGGATAAATATATATCATAGCTTGCTCCTAAATATGAGATTTCTTTAGCTTCTTTATTTCATATGTTGGAGGCTAGGTTTGTTATCCTTAAGCCCATGATGCAAATTTTGTTCCTAAAACTAAAACAAGAAAAGAATGCAGAAAAGAGAGATTTTATTTTTGAAACTTTACTCAAAGAGTTTCATGATGTTGCTAGGGAAGACAAAAAGGTCTTTGAGCGTTTCAATATGCTAGGCTTATGTGTAGATGTTGTGGTTACTTCATATAAAACAAAGCCTAGAGATGAATTTAAGATACCTATACCCTTTAAGCTTGTTGGGATACATGAGGCCTTTGAAAAGAATTTTGATTGGATTGTTCCTGAAAATCCTTTTGATGAAAGTAGTAAACCCAAGAGAGATGAGAAAGGATCCTCCAAAACTCATTTGGATGAGATACCTCTCATAGTTGAAGATTTTGCAAGTATTGATCTCAATTCTTCATTTGAAAATACTTGATTCTTCTTGCTTCTTCTGCCTAACTTAAAGGCGTTAAGGAAAAGTACTTTTTGGGAGATAACCCAAGAGTTTCCTTGAATCTTGGAAGTTATTACTTCATTAATGACCTCTCCTTATCCTTTTTGTGCCAAGAATGACCTCTAATGAGAGGGAAGTAAGATTTGGGGAGTTGCTGTCCCGAAACAGATTTTTGTCCTCCACCAAAAAAATTCGTGAGGAGTCTTTGTAACTCGGATTGAGCTCAATATTTACGAATAAATCCCGCAGTATGTTATCTAACTTTCGTTAGATCAACACTTTTTGATTTGAGAAATAGAAGATGTTCGAAAAAATCGGTGTCTACCTGCTAGTCTATTTTGACAGATTTCTCCCATTATTTGCATTTGCTTTTTATTGATTCCTTTTTGGGTTTTTGGGAAATTGATCTTTTTGAAGGAGTTACTACAGTAGCTTGTGTTTTTAGTGAAAATCCTTGCTGTTCCAAAGCTTTGCCAGAGGTCTAATATCTTTTGAATACACTAATGTTGGTAATGAAGATTGTGTGAAGTTTTGTATGAAGGAAAAATTTCAGGTGTAGAGAGAGAATTATGTAATGAGATGAAGAATGGACAAAAGCTCAAGCTTGGGGATGCCACCATGGTGTCACCCCAAGAAATATCCAAGAGGTACAAGCTTCAAAGCTTGGGGATGCCCAAGGCATCCCCTTCTTCATCAATAAAAAGCTCAGGTCTGTCTAGACACTTCGTTTTTATTGTTTCATGCACAGTTGTGTTGTTCTTGGAGCGTCTTAGTTTTCGTTTGCTTTTATTAGGTTGTTTAGTTTGCTTGAGTAGTTTGGACCCCCTTTTTCGCTGTGTTGTTTTGAAAATAAGTTGCTTGGTGTTGGAAAGGAGTAATAAGTTCTTGCTTGTAAGTACAAGAGGAGCTTGCATTGACTGTGATTGGCCACGCCTAGGGGGGTCTGGCTGCCCTGGCATGCTTCTTCGTCTCCCCTCTGGACTTCTTGTTCCCCACAGAAAGTAATTGAATTTTACATTTGTCCCTTCCAATTCCGAGAATATTTCTTTACTAACTTTTCTGAAACCAAAAACAGCAGAAAATAGGCAACTGGCACTGTGGCAACTTGTTAATAGGTTAGTACCAGAAAACATGTAAAAAGAACCTCAAAGTGTAGACAAGCAAAGCAAAGTAGATACTAAACAAGCATGGAGCATAAAAAATTATAGATATGTTTCCGACGTATCAAGCATCCCCAAGCTTAACTCATGCTCGTCCTCGAGTAGGTAAGTGATAAAAGAATAATTTTTGAGGTGGCATGCACCATCAAAACCAAGATCAAATCATTTGCAAGCATTGAAAGATGGGAACAAAGAACTCTAAACATGTGCATGAAAGATGGAGTTCTAACAATAGGACATAGTAACTATGCATGCAACATGAAAGGCTACAAACAAAGATCATGAATAAGATGCATTGAAAAATGTTTGTTTGTTTCACATACAGAAAACATAGCATAGTGGCAATAATCTTGTCCCTCATAGAGTAGCAAATAGATGCATAGGACACCTTCAAAGTTCACAAGGGTGACTAGAAACAAATATCACAAGAACAAGTAATATCACAATATGCATCAATTAATAAGCTTTGGAACACTGCACACGGAATAAAAACTATGCTCTCTTAATTGTGCCTAAACGTAGAAGGTGGAGACTCAATAGTGGTGAAAGAAAGGCCTTTTATAAAGGAAGAAGGGATTTCAAGTTTCAAAAAGAGCTTCCAAATATTATGGTACTTGTTAGCTTTCAGCCCTCATTGCCCCTATCATAAGTATCTTGAAGTGATTAAGGTTAAAGTGAACAAAGATGAAGTATATGCTTGATGAAGTATAAGTTGGCAATGTCAAGTCCCTTGAATACGAGGGCCAACCTCATGCTACTCAACTTTAGTCACCTGTAAGTTCATGTCATTGTAAGTATTTTCATATCATTGAGAACCACCAACGGGGTACCCCTTGCACATGGTACATGAGCTATCCCATAACCAAAATGACAAGTCAAGTAGACAATGAGCATCTCAGCAATCTTCTGATTTACCATGGGAATATGGTGCTTTTTTTCTCTCTTTCCTCTTTTCTCAATGTGTCTCTTTTTTTATAAGAAGAATTCTTCATAGATATCGCAATGGTGATGCTGCAAGTTTTCACATGATTAGGCATGGCTTAGGCTAGCATCCAAGGCGTTTCTCGAACACATGATACAAACTACATGGACTTACAAGTTCCCTCTTTATTTCACACCGGTGACATCCATAGACAAAAGAGCATGATAACAACTGAGTACAAAGTACAAGTGCAATGTTGAAAACGTTCCCCGTGATAGCACGGTTCTGCTAATTCCAACGTATAAGTGCAAGCATATACAACATAGATGACACAATGGTTCAAGTTTATTAGGGGAAAGGAATATAAAGTGTTCCATCAAGTTTGTGAGGGCTTTAATCACTAAGTTTTCACATAACAAAATAGTTTTTAATTGGAAGATAGCTGAAAACAAGAATATACTTGGAATGGTGTAACACACCATGCATAGGAGTTTATAGTGGACACTTTGGAATAACATGGTTTCTTGGGAGTTGGAATCATGAGTAGAACTTACTCATACAAGTGTAGGCTAGCAAAAGACTGGGAGCAACCAACAAGAGAGAAATAATGGCCATTATCATGCAGTGCAACAAAACATTACTAATCAAAGCATAGAGTGGTACTACAAGTCAAGGACTAAATGATCATAGAGGCTAATGGTGACTTGTCATAGTCATAACATGGTGTAATCATGTGCCAAGTCAACCCAAGCAAACCATCAAAGGAGAATACCACAATACTATGCTTTTGCATGCTAAAACAACGCATAATTTCTTCAAGGCACACTAAGCAATCCCAATTGTTTGGAACAAGACATGTTACAGAAATAATCACTAAGCATAAGGTCAAAAAAACACCTAGAATGTCATGCTAAAGTCTAAGACCAAGCATGAATGCAGCAAGTAAACAGTAACAGTGGAAGATTTATCATTGGTAAAGATTGGACCGGGGTCCATAGTTCACTAGAGGTGTTCTCCTTAGATAAACAAACATGGCATGCTGGGTATACAAATTACAGCAGGGCAATTGACAGGACTGAGCAAGGAATAACAATGCAAAACTAGACAAAAAGATCCTATGAGATTCGATTGGGCAATACAACAATATACATAGACCGCCATCCAACTGCATCTATGACTAGAAGTCCACCTTTGGGTTATCATCCGAACCCCCTCTAGTATTAAGTTGTAAGAAACAAACAACTGCTTTAAGCAAAGTGTGTAAGGTAAACAATCAACTTGTTCCATGAACAAGGGACAGTTGTTTTCTCCCTAGTGGCAACAACACATCTACAACCGTAAAGATTTCTGTCACTTCCCTTGATTAAGTAGAGGCATGAACCCACTATCGAGCATAAATACCCCCTCTTGGAGTCACTAGAAACTACTTGGCTAAGATAGCTACTAACAACGGAGAGCATGCAAGATCACAAACAACAAAGACATGATAGAATCAAATAGACAAAACCATTAATCAATCCGACATAGTAATCTCAATATCCATCAGATCCCCGCAAACAAAACATGCATGATTACAAATAGATGAGATCTTGATCATGAACGGAGGTCACAAGATCTAGACATGAAAGCACAAAGAGGAGATACAACCATCTAGCTACTATATGGACCCGTATTCTAAGGTGGAACTACTCACGCTTCATACCGAAGGCTGGCATGATGAAGAAGAAGGCCTCCGGGATGATCTCCCTTCCGGCAGGGTGCCAGGAAGAGCTTCATATCCCCCCGATCTAGGGGCAATGCCGGTGGCGGCTACAGACGGTTTCGTGGAATATTGAACGGGTGCTTAGGGTTTAGGCATCGGGGGATTCTTATAGGCGAAGAGGCGAGGCTGGGAGGCGGCCAGGGGGCCCACACCCTACCCAGGTGCGGGACCACCCTAGGTCGTGCCTAGGGGGTGGCCACCCTGTGGCACTCTCCTCTAGACTCCGTATTTGATGACCCACAAGTATAGGGGGTGTATCGTAGTACTTTTGATAAATAGGAGTGTCGATCCCAACGAGGAGCAGAAGGTGCTTAATAGTGGTATGGAGCAGGAAATCCATGTGAATACTTAGCAAACGGATTTTTAGTGGTTTTCTGATAAGGCAACAAAACAAAGAGCAAGTAACAAAGAACAAACGCAACAAGTTGCCCAATCCTTTCTTAGGGAAGGACAAGCCGGTGAAAATACTTATAAAGACCAAACGTTCTCGAGGACACATGGGAATTTTGTCAAGTGCTTTCGCTTCAAATAGCTGAGTACTCTTCTTTGGTGGTGTAAGTGTTGTGTGGGTGAACCTATGCTATTGTACCGACCTTACTTGTACTACTACATACTTGTGATTAAACCCCCTACAAACATCCATAAATATAGGAATGTAATTAAGATATAAATCTAACCACAGCCTTAAAATCTGAGATCCTACACTCCCTTGTGCAAAGGTGTCCTAACGGGGATTCAGGTTTCTGTCACTCTAGCAACCCCACAATTAGTAGCCAAATACACAATGCATTCCCCTAGGCCCATAAATGGTGAAGTATCATGTAGTCGACGTTCACATGACACCACTAGATGAATAGCACCACAACTTAAGTACCAAACCATTGAATAATAACTCATCACAGATTCACTACTAACAACATGACTTCTCCCATGTCCTCAAGAACACAACGAACTACTCACAAGACATCATATGTATCAAGATCAAAGAGGATATGATAATGGATAACAATCTGAACATAAACAATAATCCAATGGTTCCACTCATAAGCATCAACTACAATAGTAATTAACACTGGGAGAGTTTCCCCTAAGAACGAAAGCAATATCCAACACAATTGTTACAGCGAGACGGAGTGGTGATCATGGTGCTGGTGGAGATGATGGTGTGGATGATGATGATGATGATCCTGATGAAGCCTATCTTGATGATGGTGTTGATGGTGACGATCTCCCCTCTCCGGGAAGGAATTCCCCCGGCAGAAATCTGTCTGCCGGAGAGATCTTTCTCTTTTTGTGTTTTCCGCCCCCAAAGGCGGCAGAAATGTATCTATGGTCTCTCCCTGGCCTTAGGGTTTTGTAGGGAATATATAGGCGAAGGGGCGGAGTCGGAGGCCGGGCAGGTGGGCCACACCTTCCCTAGGCGTGGTTTAGGTGGGCCCGCACCTAGGGGGTGTGGGCCCCCTGTGGCCCCTCTTCATTCCTCCTTCTGGCTTCCTTCGTCTTATGGTAAAATAATATGTTTCCATATTTTTCTGGTATTTTTATGATCTTCGGGAAATTGCACCGAAACGCCTTCTTTTCCATCAGAATCCAGACTGCGATAGTCCATCCTCCAGGAATCATCCAACATGCATAAACAGATGAAAAGCCATAAGTAATACCTCATAATAATACAAATATCAATGAATAGAGGTAAATTATGATATAGAAAGGTGATGCAAATTGGGCGTATCAACTCCGCCAATCTTAGACTTCGCTTGTCCCCAAGCGAATGTTGAGCTCAGTAAACATGTCCACAGGTTTATGGAGTGAACTGTCGATAAAAGAATTCGAACAAGAAGCATCACACTTACCATTGCACAACTCATAGAACAAAGCAACTCACCATTATATAACTTAGCTTTCAACCAAGTACAGCTGTCACAATAGAGATGCATAAAGATAAATCAAAAATGGAATTGGCAAACTTGTTCTTGGTCAGAGAACACCTGGCAAACAGTTTCACAAAAAGCTTTTTGTAGAAGTTTCAAAACAGGAGCACTCTTTGCTCAAAAAGGTTTTTTCACAAGTGAAGGATTTCAAAATAATATTCAATAGATAAGAGTTTTGCGCGAACAAGGAAGATAGAGAACATGATTGAATAAATCACCATATGAATGCTTGAAACACAACAACTCAAATGCTTGCTAGAGAAAGAGAAGGAGTAGGTTTACTGACTCAACTTGGAAGTGGGAGAAAAGTCCCTTTATAGAGGGAAGCAGGGATTACAAGTCATAAATAGCTTCCAAAAGATTATGGTACTTACTAGCTTTGAGCCCTCATTGCACCTATCATAGGCATCTTGAGATTATTAAGGTTAAAGTGAACAAAGATGGAGTATATGCTTGACGAAATATAAGTTGGAAATCTCATGTCCCTTGAATATGAGGGCCACTCCTCAGGCTACTCAACTTTGGTCATAGGTAAGTTCTTGTCATTCTAAGTATTTTCATATCATTGAGAACCGCCAACGGGGTACCCCTTGCACATGGCACGAGAGCTTTTCCATAACCAAAATGACAAGGGGAGCAGAAAATGAGCATCTCAGCAATCTTTTTATTTACTATGTATAGCTTTTTATTGAGGATCCTTCATAGATAGCTCACTATGGTGATGCTGCAAGTTTCCACCATGATTAGGCATGGCTTAGGCTAGAGGCCCAGGCATTTCTCTAACACAGGATACAAACTCCATGGACTTACAAGTTCCCTCTTTATTTCACACCCTTGACATCCATAGACAAAAGATCACGATATCAACTATGTATAGAGTACAAGTGCAATGTTGAAAACGTTCCTCGTGACAACACGGTTCTGCTAATTCCAACGTATAGGTGCAAGCATATACAACTTCGATGGAACAATGGTTCAATTATATTAGGGGCAAGAAAATAAAGTGTTCCATCAAGTTCGTGAGAGCTTTACTAACTAGTTTTCACATAACAAAATACTTTTTAATTCGAAAGGTAGATGAAACTTGAGAATTTTCTTGGAATAGCAACAATGCTACTAGGTAGATATGGTTTACACAAGTGGCACAGGTTTTGGTTAAAAGCGATTTGGAAACATGAGAAGTATGCCTTCTCAAAACAGGTTTTTGGCTAGCAAGGCTGGGTAGCAAGCAAGAGAGTTGAAAGAAACAAGCAAACATACAAGTAATAAAGCCAAACATGCAATTTTCCCTGAATACACAAAAGATCTTAAATAAATAATACTAAGCTTATGAGCCAACAAGAAAGAAAACAAATGATACAAAATACCTGTAAGCTTTTTTCTTTCTCTTTTTCTTTCAAACCTCAAAAATTGTTGCTACTGACCAGAGCTCGGTTTGCCAAAACCAATTTAGATCCACTTGATGATCCCAAAGTGGTGCCAATACTGATCAACAAGATATATCATATAATAGAGATTGCAAAATAAAATAAGAAGTGCAAAAAGTAAAAGATGAGACTTCTCATTAATATTCAATAAAGGCACTCACACCAAGGGATACATAGATAATCAACTAAAGGAGAGATACTTCCACATGCAAACCAAACTATAAGATAACCTCTCTACCAGAGATATGAATCCACTAAAAAGGTAAAAGATAATGGTGGTGATACCATGGCACTCCCCCAAGATTGGAACAAGCCCAGGGGATGCCAAACCTGATGATGAATTACTCCTTTGGTGGTGGTGGTGGTCTCTTGTCATCATAAAGCATCCAAGGCAAAGGTTCCCCACCCAAAAAGGATGTCCTTGTCTCTGTAATCCTAAAACTAGCAGCAGAGCTTATGCGATCAAATATAGCCTCATACTCATAGTTTTGATTATGTATGTCATAGAGTTGTGCTTGCAATGGATTGGTGGTCTGACGGAGTGAGAAGATCTCTTCTCGGAGCTCAGCAACTTCTCCCTCGTCCTTGGTGATGAGTTTTGAACTTATCTTGTGAATAACATCCACTTCGCATTCTGCCATCTTCTTGTACCTGAAAACTTCATGTTCCAATGCTTCCATCTTGTCTTCTAGACTGCCTTCTCCTTTAGGGCCTTGAACTTCTTTGAGTATCAACTCTTTAGGATGAATCCTTAACTCATACATGTACGGGTTGAGGACGTCCACAGAGGAATCCTCCGTGGGTGATCCAGAGGAAGACATTGAGGGTCCAAATCTAAGAATTTTCCTGACAGAAACATATCGAAACGAAAACACAATGAGAACACGATGCAAGAACCTCGGGGAACCTAGGGGGTTATATATTACAAAGTTTCAAGGCATAAGTTAGGCATTGACATGGAAACAAGGCGGAGAAGGAGTTCGAGGGTGGCACACACCCCTCAGGCGTGGCCAAGCTGGGCCCGCGCCTGGGGTGGGTTTGTCCATCCCGGACTTTGTTTCCTCTTCAGTTCCGTCTCATAGTCTTCCTTATGTATTAAAAACATCAAAAATATAAAAAGATTAGATTTCCATGAACCTTCTGTTTTCACCACTTTTACCTATTCAAGCACAAACTCTGCAGTTTCTGGTGTTTGGCTTCTGATAAATTCTTCTAGAGTCACCATTTGAATAACATCCACATATTCATTATAAGAATCTACATAAATATAATGTTTTCGTCTTTGACCATTAACCACCTGTGTTGTGCCATCCTTCCTTGATAACAAAAGGTACACTTCCTTGATAACAAAAGTTCCTTCTCATTTGGAGAGTAGTTTCCCTGCAAAAAATCGAGACGAGACCTATACAAAAGAACTTTCTCACCAACATGGAACTCCCTTTTGAGAATTCTTCTATCATGCCATCTTTTTACTTTTTCCTTAAAGATCCTAGCATTTTCGTAAGCTTCACCTCCCCACTCATCTAGATTACTTAAGTCGAGCAGTCTTTTCTCACCAGCAAGTCTAAAATCTCTATTCAACTCTCTCACTGCCCAATAAGCTTTGTGTTCTAATTATAAAGGCAAGTGACAAGCTTTCCCATAGACCATTTTGTAAGGATACATCGCCATAGGATTTTTATAAGCAGTTCTATAAGCCCACAAAGCGTCATTCAACTTTTTAGCCCAATTTTTTCTAGATCTATTGACAGTCTTCTGCAAGATAGATTTAATTTCCCTATTGGAAAGTTCTACTTGCCCACTAGTTTGGGGGTGATAAGCTGAAGCTATTATGTGGTTTACATCATACTTAGCGAGGGTTTTTCTAGAACCCCCATGAATAAAATGAGAGCCTCCATCAGTCATGAGATATCTAGGCACACCGAACCTGGGAAAAATGACATCTTTAAGCATTTTCAAAGAGGTCTTACCATCAGCATTGTTTGTAGGTATGGCTTCTACTCACTTTGTAACATAGTCAACAACAACAAGAATATGTGTATACCCTTTTGAAGGAGGAAAAGGTCCCATAAAGTCAAATTCCCAACAATCAAAAGGTTCAGTAACAAGAGAATAATTCATAGGCATTTCATTGCGTCTAGAGATGTTACCTTATCATTGGCATTCATCACATGATAAGACAAACTTCCTTGCATCTTAAAAAGGGTAGGCCGATAAAATCCAGATTGTAAAACCTTTTGTGCGGTCCTATCCACAGCATGATATCCTCCATGAGCCCTGCCATGACATTTTCTCAATATCTCTTGTTGTTCAAATTCTGGAACACATCTTCGCATAATACCATCTACTCCTTCTTTATATAAGTGTGGGTCATCCCAAAAGTAATGCCTTAGATCATAAAAGGATTTCCTTCTTTGATAAGCTATAATGGTTGGAGGAAAATACTTGGAAACAATAAAGTTAGCATAATCAGCATACCAAGGACTCTCATGCAGACTTACCCTTATTGCAGCTAACTGATCATTTGGAAAACTATCATTGACAGGCAAAGGGTCAAAAGAAATGTTTTCCAAACGAGATAAATTATCAGTAACAGGATTATCAGCACCTTTCCTATCCATAGTATGCAGATGAAACTCTTGCAACAACAACACCCACCTTATAATCCTAGGCTTAGCATCCTTCTTTGTCATAAGGTAGTTAACAACAGCATGATCAGTATGAATAGTAACCTTAGAATCAACAATATAAGGTCTAAACTTATCACAAGCAAAGATTACAGCTAAGAACTCTTTTTCAGTAGTAGCATAATTCTTTTGAGAAGCATCCAGAGTCTTGCTAGCATAATGAATAACAGTCATCTTCTTGTCAACACGCTGTCCAAGGACAACACCCACAGCAAAATCACTAGCATCACACATGATGTCAAAAGGTAAACTCCAATCAGGTGGTTGGACAATAGGAGCAGTTGTCAAAGCTTTCTTCAAAGTTTCAAAAGCTTCCTTACATTCCTCATCAAAAACGAAAGGTACATATTTTTGAAGAATATTAGTAAGGGGCTTTGAAATTTTGGAGAAATCTTTAATAAACCTCCTATAGAAACCAGCATGACCAAGGATACTACAAATACCTTTGATATCTCTAGGACAAGGCATCTTCTCAATTGATTCAATTTTGGCTCTATCAACTTCAATGCCTCTTTCAGAGATCTTGTGTCCAAGAACAATCCCTTCATTAACCATGAAATGGCATTTCTCCCAATTAAGAACAAGGTTGGTTTCTTCACATCTCTGCAAAACTTTATCAAGATTGTGCAAACAGTTATCAAAAGAAGTTCCATAGACGGGAAAATTGTCCATGAAAACCTCCACAATTTCTTCAAAAAACCATGAAAGATAGCAGATATACATCTCTAAAAGGTTGCAGGAGCATTACATAAACCAAAAGACATACGCCTATAAGCATAAGTACCATAAGGACAAGTGAAAGTAGTTTTCTCTTGGTCCTGTGCTTTCACAGCAATTTGAGAAAACCCAGAATAACCATCAAGAAAGAAAAAGTGAGTCTTTTTGGACAACCTCTCGAGCATTTGATCAATAAAGGGCAAAGGATAATGATCTTTCTTAGTAACTTTATTAATATTTCTAAAATCAATGCACATTCTATACCCAACCACTACCCTTTGGGGTATAAGCTCATTATCCTCATTAGTCACAACAGTTATTCCCCCTTTCTTGGGAACACAATGAACAGGGCTAACCCATTGACTATCAGCAATAGGATAAATAATACCAGCATCAAGGAGTTTTAATACCTCATTTCTTACCACATCCTTCATCTTAGGATTTAGACGGCGTTGGTGCTCAATGACTGGTTTTGCATCAGGCTCTATATTAATAGCATGTTGACATATAGTAGGAGAAATCCCCTATAAATCATCAAGAGTATAGCCCATAGCTCCTCGGTGTTTCTTCAATATCTCCAATAACCTCTCTTATTCCTTTCCTGAAAGTTTAGAACTAACAATAACAGGATAAACTTTCTTATCATCAAGATAATCATATTTAAGATCATCAGGTAAAGGTTTTAATTCGAAAACGGGGTCCCCTTTAGGTGGTAATGTGGTACCCAAATCTTCCACAGGTAGATTATGCTTAAGCTGTTCCGGCTGACGAAGGAAAACCTCGTCAATCTCATTTGTTTCCTTCATGAAGATATCACTTTCATGATCTTCCATAAACTCCAAGGCATTGTTAGGAGAAAGAGAAATAGCAGAAAGTTGTTCAACCCTGAATCCTCATCAGGCAGTTCATTTTCATAAGGAGTTTTGGAAAATTTGGAAAAATTAAACTCATAAGACTCCAGAAAACTTAGTCAAAACTTTTTCCTTCCTACAATCTATGATAGCCCCACAAGTATTCAGAAAGGGTCTACCAAAGATAATAGGATAGGTTTTACTATCTTCTTTTCCAAGTACTAGAAAATCAGCAGGATATTTAATCTTACCACAAAACACCTCCACATCTCTTACAATGCCAATAGGGCAAACTTGATCTCTATTAGCAAGGTGAATAACCACATCAATGTCCTCAAGCCCACAAGGACCAATCTCATGCATAATTTCCCTGTAAAGCTCATAAGGAATAGCACTAGAACTAGCACCAATATCACATAAACCATAATATCTATGACTACCAATTTTAACAGAAAGCACAGGGACACTAGCTTTTATAACTTTCTTAGGATGAGAAACAGTATTAGTAGCGTATTCATAGAAGACAATATGCTCATCCTCTATATTTCTAGTGACAAGATCTTTCACAATAGCTACCACAGGCTCTATATCAATAAGCTCATCGGACCCTGCAGTTTTCTTTGCGCTTTTGCTAACCACATTAGACATAATAGAATGCTCCCTTACCTTGGAGGGAAAAGCGATTTGCTCAACATAAGGTTCAGGCAAAATAGGATCAATAGTACAAACCTCTACGCTGGCGGGAACATGGGTAACAATGTCTTTATAAGGAGCATGGTACTTGTCCCACTCTTTCTTGGGAATTTCAATATAAGAGGCAAAGGCATTAAAACATTTTGCAAGAACTTGAGGATCATGACCAAACTCATTGCTAGTATCACGGAAGTCATCAGTTCCCATAAAATATTTAATGCATTCATAATCATAGTTTATACCTGACTTTCTTCCTTTGTCATTCTCCCAAGCCCCAGTGTTATCTTGAATACAGTCTAGTAGATCCCATTTAGCTTCTTCCTTCATACATGTAAATGATCCAGCACAAGAATCATCTAGTAAATCTTTATCATGAAGAGAAATCCTAGCATAAAAATTATTGAGAATAATATTGTTAAGGAGTTCATGAATAGGACATTTAAGCATTAGTAACTTCAATCTATCCCAAGCTTGAGCTGTACTTTCTCCATCAAGAGGCCAAAAGTTATATATAAGATTTCTATCCTTGTGAATCTCACTGGGGGATAAAATTTAGAGTAAAATAGAGATGCCATCTCCTCCCATTACATGGAATCTCCATTCTTTAGCACCTTATATCATTCTTCTGCTCTCCCTTTCAAGGATATGGAGAGTAGTTTCTTCTTTACCTGTTCAGTTGTGATACCTACACACTTAAACAACCCGCATAATTCAAGGATAAAAAGCAAGTGATCACCGGGATGGACAGTTCCATCCCCTAAATAATAATTATCCTTAACACGATTAACAATACTTGTAGGTATCTTAAAAGGATCTATCTCAATAGGAGGTGGTTCATCTACTACCCTAGCATTGGTAGTAGTTTTCCCAAACAAAAAACCAAGTGGGTTATCCATATTGGAAACAAAGTAACAAGAAGTAATAAAAAGCAATACTCACAGTATAAGTTTCCTTTACCAGTTCCACTCTTCAATTCACTCCCCGGCAACGGCGCCAGAAAATAGTCTTGATGACCCACAAGTATAGGGGGTGTATCATAGTACTTTCGATAAATAGGAGTGTCGATCCCAACGAGGAGCAGAAGGTGTAGAACAATGGTATGGAGCAGGAAATCCCTGTGAATACTTAGCAAACAGATTTTTAGTGGTTTTCTAATAAGGTAACAAAACAAAGAGCAAGTAACAAAGAACAAAGGCAGTAAGTGGCCCAATCCTTTCTTAGCAAAGGACACACCGGTGAAAATACTTATAAAGACCAAACGTTCTTGAGGACACATGGGAATTCTGTCAAGTGCTTTCGCTTCAAATAGCTGAGTACTCTTCTTTGGTGTTGTAAGTGTTGTGTGGGTGAACCTAAGCTAATGTACCGAACTTACTTGGACTAATACATACTTGTGATTAAACCCCTTGCAAACATCTATAACTACAGGAAAGTAATTAAGATATAAATCTAACCATAGCCTTAAACTCTGAGATGCTACACTCCCTTGTGCAAAGGTGTCCTAACAGGGGTTTAGGTTTCTGTCACTCTGGCAACCCCACAATTAGTAGCCAAATACACAATGCATTCCCCTAGGCCCATAAATGGTGAAGTATCATGTAGTCGACGTTCACATGACACCACTAGAAGAATAGCACAACAACTTAAATACTAAACCATTGAATAATAACTCATAACATATTCACTACTAACAACATGACTTCTCCCATGTCCTCAAGAACACAACGAACTACTCACAAGACATCATATGGATCAAGATCAAAGAGGATATGATAATGTATAACAATCTGAACATAAACAATAATCCAATGGTTCCACTCACAAGCATCAGCTACAATAGTAATTAACACCGGGAGAGTTTCGCCTAGGAACTAAAGCAATATCCAACACAATTGTTACAGCAAGACGGAGTGGTGATGATGGTGCTGGTGGAGATTATGGTGCGGATGATGATGATATTGATGAAGCCTAGATTGATGATGGTGTTGATGGCGAGGATCTCCCCTCTCCGGGAAGTAATTCACCCGGTAGAAATCTGTCTGCCAGAGAGATCTTTATCTCTTTGTTTTCTGCCCCCCAGAGGCGTCGGAAATCTATCTGTGGTCGCTCCCCTGGCCTTAGGGTTTCTGTAGAGGGAGTGTCCCAACCTTTATTAACATAAGGTGGTGTCCCTTGTGTTTACAATGCTAGTCCCTGGATCAATAGCTAGCATCCACAGTTAAGATGTAATATCGAGAAACAAAGGTCATAATATAGCTTTATAACCAGGAATAACATAAGTTTATTACATCATACATAGCTCATTTGGCTATTACATTACATTGCAGCGGAATAACTATAGTCATGGGGCCTTCGTCTTCAAAGTGCCACAGGCAGATGTTGGTTGTAGACTTTGTAATCCTAATCAATCAATCTTCACTAAAGCAACTAAACCTGCAACATTCCAAGTCACAGCCACAAGGGTCAATACTTTGGAATAGTATTGGAAAGTTTCACTACTATGAGGAATATGAGTGGATCCTATCATTACATGCATATTTGGATAAGTAGAGTTTTAGGCTCATTTGCATAAAGCAATAATTTATCCTATCTTTTTAAAATGGTTTTGGTCTTTTGTCAAATCTCCTTTTTCCAAGTTCCTTGAACTCCTTGGTAGAAACTCAAGTGTTCAAGTCCTTGTCAAAATCCCTTGAGCTCCTTGGTAACCCCAAGTGCATCAAGTTTTATAAAATCTCATGAGTTCCTTGGTAACCCCAAGTGTTCATGTTTTCAACAAAATCTCTTGAGTTCCTTGGTACCCCCAAGTACATCAAGTTTTGTCAAAGTCTCTTGAGCTCCTTGGTAACCCCAAGTGCATCAAGTCCTTAAAAGTTTTATTTTTAGAAATTAGAATGTCGAGATCTCCCATAGCTTCAAACTTTAGTTGCTCAGTATTGTCCATAACCGGGGACACGGCTAAGTACTTAGATTTTTATTATCTTCTGCAGAATGAGTACACTTTACCCACATGTCACAATCCCATCCTTTTGCCACCAGTGGCCACTGGATTAGTGCTCACCAAGATGGAGTACTGGCAGATTGAGAATGTGACAATGTCTTTCCAAAGGGTCCTCCCATACACCATTGCTAGCTTGTCTTCAGCACCCATGAAGCATTCCAGATCCCCATGTCCAGTAAACTGAAGACAATGCATGGGTCTTCCCAATGTAGTTGACTAAGCCAGAGCCATAATAGCATGTGGTTGCACACGAAAGCCACAATTGGAGAAACATGTTCAATCTCTAAGTTTCCTGGGTGGTTTCCTTTGGACCACAACACAAAGAGATTGCCATAGACATGGTTCCTTTTGTTGCCACCTTCTCCAAAACTTAAAGTAACCTTGGCCACCCAGGTGGTTCATTGAGTCCTTGTTTTATTATATAAAAACACAAGTCCTTTTCTCAACTTCATAAAATCTCAACATGTATCTCTTTTCAAAATATAGCATGGCTAAGCATGTAACAACTATATTGTTTTCTCTAAGGAATGTATAGGGTATCCTATTAGGATTTAGCATAGCATAAGTATAAAGTATTTTCATGCATGTTTCAAAATCCACTAAGTGTAATGAAAATAGTAGGACTTTAGATGATAGTGTCACTTGCCATTTTGGTAGGGAATGTTGGTTCACTCCTTGATCTTGCTAGTCTCACACTTTTCTATCTTTACTACAATCAATCAAGCAAACACAATATCAACTAGCATTCCAAAATCCAAGTCAAATCAAATAATTTCACACACATAAAACAATGGGATCTAAGTCATGCATGTAAGCATGCAAGGGATGGTTCTATTTGCAAAGGTGGTCTCCACTAGGCTTCTAAACTTTGTAAGGTCCAAAGTGGTCATTTACCAAAATGGAAAAGTCATTTGCAAAAGGGTTTCATCCAAAAACTATTTTTAAATCTATTCATCATTTTATGTGGTGAGAAAATATTTTTACCAAGCAACAACTTTAAGTTGTTCACTAAATAAGTTGTTGTTTCTCAAAAATTGGTGCTTAGGGTCAGTAGGTTTGATCCAAAATATTTTCCCAAAGTTTTTACTCCAAAACCATTTTCATAACAAAACCATTATTTTTAAATGGCTAGAAATGACCAAATCAAGTTTTTCTTCCCAACTTTCACAAAAACCATTTTAAAATCCATGGGTTGGTTCCTAGGGTCAGTAAGTTTACGACAACCCATTTTGCAAAGGTTTTAATCCTAAAAACATTTTTGATCATTTTTTTACTCTAAACAAGCACACAAAAGTTTCTGCAAAAACAAACACTCTAATGGGTACTATTTACTAAACCAAGGGCATGGTTGGCTAGGGCTTGCTCCACTGATTCCAATGATATCAAATTTGCAATTTTTGGACGTGTGGATCAAAAGTTACAAAGGTTTGAAAATTGAATCTATAACAGATTCAAATCTGTTTTTAAAACGAAATCCTAGCCACGTGGTGTGTTCTGGTTGGGTGATACCGGTTCGGCCGGATCGGCAACGTGGACCGCAGGATCTAAAGTGGAATGTGCGGCGCAGGATCGAGCTTACCCATTCGATAAGTCAATCAGTCGTGTGCATCGGATCTAGATCGGACGGCTCCTACTGACTTGCCAAAAGCTGGCGGCGCTAGGCCAACAGCGAGCGGCGGAGCGGCCAGATAGTGGTGGCGCTGGCGAGGCCGGAAGCGAAACAGGGAGGGAGTAAGCTTACCAGAATCGCGAGGATGTGGTGATGCTCGACGTGTGGTTGACGGGGCAAGGGGCGCAAGAGGGCAGGAGGAATTCCTCGCCGGAGTTCGGTCTGGCGATGGTTGGCTCTGGTCGAGGTCGAAGACGATGCTACGGGTCATGAGAAGGTAAACCAGAAGCATGGTTAGACGCGTACGATCAAGGAGATGCTGTGTGCGTGAAGGAGGAGAAGAGGGGCGGTCTGGACTTACCGGAGGAGCTCGACGGAGGCGAGACAGACGGCGGCGCTCAGAGCTTGGTCGGAGTCGACGCTCAGGGACCCCCGCGGGTGAACGGAGGGTATTGGGAGAATCGTCTGGGAGTGTTGAGTGTGCCCGCGTGCTCAAGGGGCAGGAGGTGGCGAGTACTGGCCGGAATTGGAGGTGGAAGCTCGTCGGAGGAGCGGCGGTTTGGAGATGACTCCGAGCAGCCTGGTGGCGAGGTGGAGTTGGTGTTTGCAGGGAATGAAAGAGGGAGGAGAGGTGCTTTTGTACGCTTGGTCAGGGGCGAGATTAACGTAGCCATTATTCGTGAATTTACGCGCGGATTGAATGGCAGTGAACGGCAGCGAGGTTTGGGGGAGAAGGGGGTCGCGCGGGTGAGGAGGATGAACAGGGAGGTGGGGTCCAGTCGTCTGTGAGGATGCGAGAAGGAAAGGAGGTCCACCGGTCAGTCACTGCACGGGTTCGAAAATGAGTACGAAACGTTTTTCTTCGGGGAGGAAAAACTGGGCTGGTTCTGGGTCTTGTGGGCTCTGTCGACTGGGCTGGTCCAGATCCTATTTTTTTCTGTCTGCTGGCCTTTTCTTTTTCTAAAACTATTTCCTGTTTTGAAATTCAAACAATCAAACAATACTCAAACCAAATCATACAACCACGAAACTTTGTAACTTTGAACTTGGTTCTGTTCAGTAGTAAAAACCAAAATTCAAAAGATTAAAATAAACTAGTTTTATTTTAGGGTCCATTATTAATTAAATAAATAGACCTTGTTTTAATAAATCAAGATAGGATTAGATTTTTATTTTAAACTCCATTTTGAAAACTAAACATCTTCAAACCATAACAGTAGGTTTTATTTAAGAATATAATATATTTAGAAAACTTATTTGAAAAGCAAATAAACAAATTTTGATGATTTGGAAATAGTAAAACCTTTATTAATAAAAACTTGGATATTAAATCCTTATTACTTTATTTAAATAATCCTTTACCAATTTTCTCAAATAGAAATATTTTGTTCTTTTAAAGACTTGGCCAAATTTTATTTTGGCTTTGTAAAATAATCTTTATTAATAAAACTTCTGTTTCATTTGGAAACCAAAACTTTTTATTTAAAAGATCTAAATAGTAATTTTTAAATATTTTTATTTTCCTTTAATAAATGTTTATCTTTTTAAATCCCTTTAGGATTTTATTTAATACAAATAGGTTTGAAGTTCCAATTGAATTCAAAAAGTTTCTTCTGGCCCTGAAAATCAAATAAAGTTTTATTTTATTCATTTATTTTTCACATTACAAGATTTGGAAAATCTTGGGATGTGACAGGCTACAACCCTTAAAATAAATCTCGTCCCGAGATTTGGGAAGGCTAGGGTTACAAGTAGGCTCAAAACAACTAGGGTACTACCACCCTTAAAAATTTTCAAACAAAAATTACATATTGTCCTTCTTGGGATCCTGGGAAAAACTTTCTCTAAGCAAACAGTTGCATTTGTGTCCTTAGTTTCCATGCTTGACTCATGGGCCAAGGTTGAGTTTCTCCATAGGCTTGGTGATCTTGTTCTTCATCTTTTCTGGATAGTTGCTTGCATAATGTCCTGGGTTTTTGCAATTGAAACAGTGGATGTCTTGGAGTTCTTTACGTGGCTCTTGTGGACAAGTTGCTACATAGTGGCCTAATTCTTTGCAGTTGTTGCACACCACTTGGCCAATTCTTTATTCTTCTTGTTCTCTGGGCATCCACTGGAGTAGTGTCCCATTTCCTTACATTTACGACATTGCACAAGGCTCATGTCCTGCTTTTGTTTCTTGGGTTACTTTAGTCCTTTGAATTGGGTTGTCTTGTTTGGAGGTATAAGTGGTCCTTTTCCTTTCTTGGTAGACTTGGATCCTTCTTGTTTCCTTTGTTACACAATGGAGTAGATGGGGCATTGGATAGGGACATGGTTGTTTCCTTCACAAAGATAACAAGTAGCTTGAGAAGTAGGACATTGTCCAACAGGATGTTTCTCTTCACAGTTGGGGCATTGGTCTCCATGCTCCCTGGAAGTATGATCCTTGTCTCCACAAATAATGCAAGCTGGGGCTCCATCTAGAATAACATTTCTGTCATCCTTGTTGTCACAAACTTTCTTGGGATAGTTTTCTTCCATTTTGATCATTTGATCAGTCACCTTAAGCATCAGTTGGCCTTGAGTTTCCAAAAATCCTTGCAGGGCTGGATCTTCTCCACTAGAGTTGGCTATGAACTGAGCTGTCACTTGGTTCAACTGGTGTTGAGTTGCTATGAGCTCTTTCATGCTGTCCTCTTGGTTGGTGTTGGTGTCATCAACCTTGATGTTGGAGTCTCTTGGAGTAGTCATCTGTTTGGGTTGAAGGAAGATTAGAATAGGCAAAAGGTTTTTCTAAGGAATCAATTCCAATCACACATAACACAATTCACACAAGCAATGTGCATGCAATCATAAACCAAACATTTTATTCAAACACAAGGTTCTAGCACATACTTAGGCAACAAAACATTTTTGTTACACCACATAAGTTATTGTGTTTGTCTTAACTATAATATGGTGGTCCATCTATATGGTTCACTTGTGATCTTTCCATCATTCTAGGTTGCTTCTTCTTACATGAGATCATGGTTTCCTTGGGAAAAACTCCTTGGTCACAAAGCTTCAAGTGATGGGGGCTCCTTCTAACTTTTGCATTCCCTCAGTCCCTAAATCTTGAGCAAGATTTCCTTGTTTCACTTGTAGTCCTTAGTGATATCCAAGTTGGAAGTCCTTGGTGATCATGCTGATGATGTTGAAGTCATTAGAGTTGAAGAAGTTCAAGTCATTAGAGTTGAAAGTGTTGAAGAAGTCCTTTGCACCTGGTGTAGTCTTTGGCCATGGGTAGGCTTTTCCATCAAGTTGAAATGCAAGAGATGTAGAGTTGAAACCAAAATGGTTGAGGAAAGTGTTTACAAGTGTTTTTGTAAATAAGTTTTTGGAACAAGTACAACTCCTATTTTCCTAAGGGTTTTTGTCCAATCCTAGGGTTTACAAATCCTACAAGCAACACAATGCTCTGATACCATCTGTAGAGGGAGTGTCCCAACCTTTATTAACATAAGGTGGTGTCCCCTATGTTTACAATGCTAGTCCCTGGATCAATAGCTAGCATCCACAGTTAAGATGTAATATCGAGAAACAAAGGTCATAATATAGCTTTATAACCAGGAATAACATAAGTTTATTACATCATACATAGCTCATTTGGCTATTACATTACATTGCAGCGGAATAACTATAGTCATGGGGTCCTTCGTCTTCAAAGTGCCACAGGCAGATGTTGGTTGTAGACTTTGTAATCCTAATCAATCAATCTTCACTAAAGCAATCAAACCTGCAACATTCCATGTCCCAGCCACAAGGGTCAATACTTTGGAATAGTATTGGCAAGTTTCACTACTATGAGGAATATGAGTGGATCCTATCATTACATGCATATTTGGCTAAGTAGAGTTTTAGGCTCATTTGCATAAAGCAATAATTTATCCTATCTTTTTAAAATGGTTTTGGTCTTTTGTCAAATCTCCTTTTTCCAAGTTCCTTGAACTCCTTGGTAGAAACTCAAGTGTTCAAGTCCTTGTCAAAATCCGTTGAGCTCCTTGGTAACCCCAAGTGCATCAAGTTTTATAAAATCTCATGAGTTCCTTGGTAACCCCAAGTGTTCATGTTTTCAACAAAATCTCTTGAGTTCCTTGGTACCCCCAAGTACATCAAGTTTTGTCAAAGTCTCTTGAGCTCCTTGGTAACCCCAAGTGCATCAAGTCCTTAAAAGTTTTCTTTTTAGAAATTAGAATGTCGAGATCTCCCATAGCTTCAAACTTTAGTTGCTCAGTATTGTCCATAACCGGGGACACGACTAAGTACATAGATTTTTATTATCTTCTGCAGAAGGAGTACACTTTACCCACATGTCACAATCCCATCCTTTTGCCACCAGTGGCCACTGGATTAGTGCTCACCAAGATGGAGTACTGGCAGATTGAGAATGTGACGAAGTCTTTCCAAAGGGTCCTCCCATACACCATTGCTAGCTTGTCTTCAGCACCCATGAAGCATTCCAGATCCCCATGTCCAGTAAACTGAAGACAATGCATGGGTCTTCCCAATGTAGTTGACTAAGCCAGAGCCATAATAGCATGTGGTTGCACACGAAAGCCACAATTGGAGAAACATGTTCAATCTCTAAGTTTCCTGGGTGGTTTCCTTTGGAGCACAACACAAAGAGATTGCCATAGACATGGTTCCTTTTGTTGCCACCTTCTCCAAAACTTAAAGTAACCTTGGCCACCCAGGTGGTTCATTGAGTCCTTGTTTTATTATATAAAAACACAAGTCCTTTTCTCAACTTCATAAAATCTCAACATGTATCTCTTTTCAAAATATAGCATGGCTAAGCATGTAACAACTATATTGTTTTCTCTAAGGAATGTATAGGGTATCCTATTAGGATTTAGCATAGCATAAGTATAAAGTATTTTCATGCATGTTTCAAAATCCACTAAGTGTAATGAAAATAGTAGGACTTTAGATGATAGTTTCACTTGCCTTTTTGGTAGGGAATGTTGGTTCACTCCTTGATCTTGCTAGTCTCACACTTTTCTATCTTTACTACAATCAATCAAGCAAACACAATATCAACTAGCATTCCAAAACCCAAGTCAAATCAAATAATTTCACACACATAAAACAATGGGATCTAAGTCATGCATGTAAGCATGCAAGGGATGGTTCTATTTGCAAAGGTGGTCTCCACTAGGCTTCTAAACTTTGTAAGGTCCAAAGTGGTCATTTACCAAAATGGCAAAGTCATTTGCAAAAGGGTTTCATCCAAAAACTATTTTTAAATCTATTCATCATTTTATGTGGTGAGAAAATATTTTTACCAAGCAACAACTTTAAGTTGTTCACTAAATAAGTTGCTGTTTCTCAAAAATTGGTGTTTAGGGTCAGTAGGTTTGATCCAAAACATTTTCCCAAAGTTTTTACTCCAAAACCATTTTCATAACAAAACCATTTTTTTTAAATGGCTAGAAATGACCAAATCAAGTTTTTCTTCCCAACTTTCACAAAAACCATTTTAAAATCCATGGGTTGGTTCCTAGGGTCAGTAAGTTTACAACAACCCATTTTGCAAAGGTTTTAATCCTAAAAACATTTTTGAATCATTTTTCTACTCTAAATAAGCACACAAAAGTTTCTGCAAAAACAAACACTCTAATGGGTACTATTTACTAAACCAAGGGCATGGTTGGCTAGGGCTTGCTCCACTGATTCCAATGATATCAAAAGTTACAAAGGTTTGAAAATTGAATCTATAACAGATTCAAATCTGTTTTTAAAACGAAATCCTGGCCACGTGGTGTGTTCTGGTTGGGTGATACCGGTTCGGCCGGATCGGCAACATGGACCGTAGGATCTAAAGTGGAATGTGCGGCGTAGGATCGATCTTACCCTTTTGATAAGTCAATCAGTCGTGTGCATCGGATCTAGATCGGACGGCTCCTACTGACTTGCCAAAAGCTGGCAGCGCTAGGCCAACGGCGAGCGGCGGAGCAGCCAGATAGTGGCGGCGCTAGCGAGGCCGGAAGCGAAACAGGGAGGGAGTAAGCTTACCAGAATCGCGAGGATGTGGTGATGCTCGACGTGTGGTTGACGGGGCAAGGGGCGCAAGAGGGCAGGAGGAATTCCTCGCCGGAGTTCGGTCTGGCGACGGTTGGCTCTGGTCGAGGTCGAAGACGATGGTACAGGTCATGAGAAGGTAAACCAGAAGCATGGTTAGACGCGTACGATCAAGGAGATGCTGTGTGCGTGAAGGAGGAGAAGAGGGGCGGTCTGGACTTACCGGAGGAGCTCGACGGAGGCGAGACAGACAGCGGCGCTCAGAGCTTGGTCGGAGTCGACGCTCAGGGACGCCCGCGGGTGAACGGAGGGTATTGGGAGAATCGTCTGGGAGTGGTGAGTGTGCCCGCGTGCTCAAGGGGCAGGAGGTGGCGAGTACTGGCCGGAATTGGAGGTGGAAGCTCGTCGGAGGAGCGGCGGTTTGGAGATGACTCCGAGCATCCTGGTGGCGAGGTGGAGTTGGTGTTTGCGGGGAATGACAGAGGGAGGAGAGGTGCTTTTGTACGCTTGGTCAGGGGCGAGATTAACGCAACCATTATTCGTGAATTTACGCGCGGATTGAATGGCAGTGAACGGCAGCGAGGTTTGGGGGAGAAGGGGGTCGCGCGGGTGAGGAGGATGAACAGGGAGGTGGGGTCCAGTCGTCAGTGAGGATGCGAGAAGGAAAGGAGGTCCACCGGTCAGTCACTGCACGGGTTCGAAAATGAGTACGAAACGTTTTTCTTCGGGGAGGAAAAACTGGGCTGGTTCTGGGCCTTGTGGGCTCTGTCGACTGGGCTGGTCCAGATCCTATTTTTTTCTGTCTGCTGGCCTTTTCTTTTTCTAAAACTATTTCCTGTTTTGAAATTCAAACAATCAAACAATACTCAAACCAAATCATACAACCACCAAACTTTGTAACTTTGAACTTGGTTCTGTTCAGTAGTAAAAACCAAAATTCAAAAGATTAAAAAAAACTAGTTTTATTTTAGGGTCCATTATTAATTAAATAAATAGACCTTGTTTTAATAAATCAAGATAGGATTTGATTTTTATTTTAAACTCCATTTTGAAAACTGAACATCTTCAAACCATAACAGTAGGTTTTATTTAAGAATATAATATATTTAGAAAACTTATTTGAAAAACAAATAAACAAGTTTTGATGATTTGGAAATAGTAAAACCTTTATTAATAAAAACTTGGATATTAAATCCTTATTACTTTATTTAAATAATCCTTTACCAATTTTCTCAAATAGAAATATTTTATTCTTTTAAAGACTTGGCCAAGTTTTATTTTGGCTTTGTAAAATAATCTTTATTAATAAAACTTTTGTTTCATTTGGAAACCAAAACTTTTTATTTAAAAGATCTAAATAGTAATTTTTAAATATTTTTATTTTCCTTTAATAAATGTTTATCTTTTTAAATCCCTTTAGGATTTTATTTAATCCAAATAGGTTTGAAGTTCCAATTGAATTCAAAAAGTTTCTTCTGGCCCTGAAAATCAAATAAAGTTTTATTTTATTCATTTATTTTTCACATTACAAGATTTGGAAAATCTTGGGATGTGACAGTTTCATAGGGAAGATATAGGCGAAGGGGCAGAGTCGAAGGCCGGGCAGGTGGGCCACACCTGCCCTACGCGCGAGGTCAGGTGGGCCCACGCCTAGGGGGGTTTGGGCCCCCTGTGGCCCCTCTTCGCTCCTCCTTCTGGCTTCCTTCGTCTTCTGGTAAAATAATATGTTTCCATATTTTTCTGGTATTTTTCTGATCTTCGCAAAATTGCACCGAAACGCCTTCTTTTCCATCGGAGTGCAGAATCCGGCAGTCCATCCTCCAGGAATCATCCAACATGCATAAACAGATGAAAAGCCATAAGAAATACCTCATAATAAGACAAATATCAATGAATAGAGGTAAATTATGATATAGAATGGTGATGCAAATTGGGCGTATCAGTGTTCTCGTCAGTGAAATATTGACTTTGTCTTTTGTCCCGTCCAATTCCAAGAATATTTCCTTACTAGCTTTTCTGGAACCAAAAACATCAGAAAACAAGCAACTGGCACTGTGGCAACTTGTTAATAGGTTAGTACCAGAAAACATATGAGAAGCTCCTCAAAGTGTGGACAAAGCAAAGAAAAGTAGATACTAAACAAGAATGGAACATCAAAAATTATAGATACGTTTCCAACGTATCAAGGATCCCCAAGCTTAACTCCTGCTCGTCCTCGAGTAGGTAAGTGATAAAAGAATAATTTTTGAGGTGACATGCACCATCAAAACCAGGATCAAACTATTTGCAAGCATTGAAAGCTGGGATCAAAGAACTCTAAACATGTGCATGAAAGATGGAGTTCTAACAATAATACAAAGTAACTATGCATGCAACATGAAAGGCTATGAACAAAGATCATGAATAACATGCATTCAAAAAATGTTTGTTTGTTTCACATACAAAAAACATGGCATAGTGGCATTCAGCTTGTCCCTCATAGAGTAGCAAATAGATGCATAGGACACCTTCAAAGTTCATAAGAGTGACTAGATACAAATAGCACAAGAACAAGCAATATCAACAATATGCATCAATCAATAAGTTTTGGGATAGTTCACATAGAACTAAGAATGATAACTATGCTCTCTTAACTGGTGTCTATAGGTAGAAGTTGGAGACTCAATATAATAGTGGAAGAAAGGCCCTTCATAAAGGGAAGCAGGGATTTCAAGTTTCAAAAAGAGGTTCCAAATATTATGGTACTTGTTAGCTTTCATCCCTCATTGCCCCTATCATAAGCATCTTGTAGTGATTAAGGTTAAAGTGAACAAACTATGGAGTATATGCTTGACAAAGTATAAGTTGTCAATCTCATGTCCCTTGAATACGAGGGTCACACCTCATGCTACTCAACTTTGATCACCTGTAAGTTCTTGTCATAGAAATGTACATGTGTATCATAGAGAACCGCCAACGGGGTACCCCTTGCACCTGGTACAGGAGCTTTCCCATAACTAAAATGACAAGGCAAGCAGACAATGAGCATCTCAGCGATCTTTTTATTTTCTATTTGCATAGGTTTTTATTGAGGATGCTTCAGAGATTGCTCATTATGGTGATGTTGCAAGTTTCCACCATGATTAGGCATGGCTTAGTCTAGCGGCCTAGGCGTTTTTCTAACACAAAATACATAACTCCATGGACTTACAAGCTCCCTTTTTATTTCACACCGGCGACATCCGTAGACAAAAGAGCATGATATCAACTATGTACAAAGTACAAGTGCTATGTTGAAAATGTTACCCATGAAAACATGGTTCTGCTTATTGCAACATATAAGTGCAAGCATATACAACATAAATGACACAATGGTTCAAGTTTATTAGGGGCCAGGAATATAAAGTGTGCCATCAAGTTCGTGAGGGCTTTAATCACTAAGTTTTCACATAACAAAATACTTTTAATTGGAAGATAGCTGAAAACAAGAATATACTTGGAATGTTGTATAACACCATGCATAGGAATTTATAGTGGACACTTTGGAATAACTTGGTTTCTTGGGAGTTGGAAGAATGAGTAGAGCTTACTCATACAAGTGGAGGCTAGCAAAATACTGGGAGCAACCAACTAAGAGAGCAATAATGGCCATAATCATGCAGAGTCACAAAGCATTACTAATCAAAGCATAGAGTGGTACTACAAGTCAAGGAATAAAGCATTCCTTGGCCATGTATTGTCAGCCGGAGGAGTCTCAGTCGATCCCGCCAAGATACAATCAGTACTAGAATGGAAGGCCCTTACCAACCCTTCGGAGATTCGAAGCCTTCTGGGTCTAGCCGAATATTACCGCAAATTTGTTGAGGGATTCTCCAGCATTGCAAAGCCCATGACCCAGTTTCTTAAGAAGGACAAGAAATTCGAATGGACAGACAAGTGCGAAGAGAGTTTCCAAGAACTCAAAAAGAGATTAGTCTCAGCCCCTATCCTGACCATGCCAGATATATCCAAAAGCTTTGAAGTCTACTGTGACGCCTCCAATTTAGGACTTGGAAGTGTACTGATGCAGGAAGGCAAGGTCATTGATTACCTATCTCGTCAATTGAAGCCACATGAGATGAATTATCCAACCAATGACCTGGAATTGGCTGCCGTTGTGCACGCCCTTAAAACATGGTGCCATTACCTGATGGGAAATCGCTGTGAGATTTATACGGACCATAAGAGTCTGAAATATATCTTCACGCAGAAAGAGTTAAACATGAGGCATCGAAGATGGATCGAACTGATCAAGGATTATGATTTAGGTATCCACTACCACCCAGGAAAGGCCAATGTGGTAGTCGATGCCCTCAGTCGGGAACCATGTTCCCTGAATGCCATGATTAAACAAGACTAACTAGAGTTAGTACATGAATTTGAAATGTTTGGGCTATAACTAGTTAGTCCCGGATTCCTGGCTCACCTTGAGTTAAAGCCAACCCTGCTAGACTAGATAAAAGACACCCAGAAAGGTCACCCCAGCATAGAAGGGATCAAGCGGTGTATGGAGAGGGAAAATGTTCCCGGATTCAAGATCGATGATAAAGGTGCCCTATGGTACAAAGGACGCATTTGCATACCAAGCAGGCATGATCTAAAACAGACCATCATGAAAGAAGCTCATGAGACACTTTACTCCATCCACCCGGGGAGTACCAAGATGTACCAAGATCTGAAGGAACAGCATTGGTGGCATGGAATGAAAAGAGAGATCGCTCTATTTGTAGCCAATTGCGATATCTGTTAGAGAGTTAAGGCTGAACACCAACGCCCCACAAGATTGCTACAACCCCTGAAAATTCCGGAGTGGAAATGGGAAAAAGTCGGAATGGATTTCATTACCGGACTACCCATCTCCAGTAGGGGACACGACTCCATCTGGGTGATCGTCGACTACTTGTCAAAAGTAGCCCATTTCCTTCCCGTGAAGAACTCTTATAATGGAAAGCAGCTGGCAGAACTTTATATCTCTAGAATGGTTAGCCTCCATGGCGTACCCAAGGAAATAGTGTCCGACCACGGTCCCCAGTTCACCTCGTTTTTTTGGAAGAAGTTGCACGAAGCCCTAGGTACACACCTATCCTTCAGCACCGCCTACCATCCCTCTATCGGAGGACAAACCGAAAGAGTCAATCAAGTCCTGGAAGATATGCTTTGTTCGTGTGTTCTGGCCTACGGGACCAAGTGGGAGGATTGTTTACCGTTCGCCGAATTCTCATATAATAATAGCTATCAAGCTAGTCTGAAGATGGCCCCATTCTAGTTCCTCTACGGGAGAAAGTGCCGAACACCCCTAAATTGGGCCAAAACAGGAGAAAGCCAAATTTTTGGCCCAGACTTAATCAAGGCAGCGGAAGAACAATTCCGGCTAACCCGTGACCGTTTGAAGGACGCTCAATCCCGCCAAAAGAGCTATGCCGATACCAAGCGTCAGGAGGTAACCTTCAACAAAGGAGATTTCGCATACCTTCGCGTCTCTCCCCTCAAGGGAATGCAGCGTTTCCATGAGAAAGGAAAACTCGCTCCTCGTTACATTGGGCCTTTCAAAATCCTGGCCCAACGTGGACGAGTCTCATATCAACTGGAGCTGCCCGCCGAATTAGTTGATTTCCACGATGTTTTTCACGTGTCTCAACTTCGGAAGTGCCTTCAAGTGCCCGACAAGCCTGAAGTCTTCAAGGAGGTCAATTTGAAAGCAATTGATCTCAATCAAGACCTGACCTACAGAGAAGTCCTTGTCAAAATCCTAGAGAAGGCTAATCATTTGACCAGGCGCCGTAACATACCCCTCTACAAGGTTCAATGGAGCAACCACTCTAAAGACGAAGCCACCTGGGAACACGAAGATTACCTTCGGAAATAATACCCCAACATCTTCACTCCTCAACATGCAAATCTCGGGACGAGTTTTATTTAAGGGGGAAGGTCTGTAACATCCCAACTTTTCTATCCTGATTGCGTAGATAGGAACTCCAGAGTTTAGGGGGGAATAAAGTTTTTTAAGTTAATCTAGCCACCGTCTGTTATTTATTTAAGTTTATATGATCCTTAGTTTTGACTGGTTTAAAACTTGTTCTTGACATTCTAGTGTGTCCTAGTGGTCCTTGCCCCTAGAATTAGTTATGATTAAACCCTAGCATAACTCTAATGGGTGCTTTGGGAAAAAAACAGAGAAGGATCAACTTGATTGATCAATCCCCCAACCCTTGGGCCATAAAAATCCCATGCCTCTCTATCTTGGCATGGTCACAAGCAAACCTACAAGGCACCTGGGTAAAACCCCAACCTTGCTCCATTTGCATGTTGGTGCTATGAGCACATTTGAAAACTATAGCAAATGGTCACCTTATTTCCTACCTACTTTAGATGATCCTTGCAAGCTTTTTCGAGTTGATCTAGAAGGCAACCAAGGCATGGATTCACTCACCCTACCTCCCTCTACACCCCCATACCCCTACCCCTGCCATTGGTGGCTTGTGCTCGACATGGGCATTGAACAAAGTCGACCCCGAGCGTGTGCCGCCATAGATCACCCTACACCCTCCCCACTCTCTACACCTTGCTGCATCGCATGCATGTGCTCTGGCACGTATCCAACCTTGCAATGCCCCTTTCTCCACCACCCTGGCCATCATTGATCACCCTAGACAAGAGAGAGAGGGAGTGGTAGGGCGGCAGATCGGCAAGATCTTGCCTTGGCACCCTCCAGCACTACTATCCACTGTGCGATCATGTCCTTGGGCCCGTGCAGCTCGCGTCTTCCCCAGGCACCGCCCAGCCCTTCTCCCTCGCTCACCAGGAGCCCCCTCTACACCCAACCCTCGCCAGCCACGTCACCGTGGACACATCGCACACCCCCGCGTTCCCCAGCTCCCCGGTGCAGAAACACAGCTCGCGCGCGTAGTGGACACCACCCAATGCTGTCTCCACCACCCCAACATCTATACCTAGCACCCCCTAGCCCACCCCTAGGCCGACCACGACGTGACCTGGCATCGAGCACCTGACGGGCAAGGGCAACGTTGGGACAGCCCACACCGTCCCGAGGCCGTGCGCCGGTCCACACGCCTCCTAAACCTCCCACTGGCTCCCAGTGACACACTCCCTCCCTCTCCTGGTCTACCCACACTCCCCAACCTCACCATGGACGGCCCCTGCGTGCGGTGCATCGTGAGCCGCTCCTCCTCGGCATAATACCCCCGAGCCACCTACCGCCCTCTCCATCCACCCCATTTCCACCCCAACTGTCACATCCCAAAATTTTCCAAATTTTGAAATGTGAAAAATAATAAACAAAATAAACAATTTTTAGGGTGAGAAGAAACTTTTTGATTCCATTTGGAAACATCAAAACCTATTTTGATCAAATAAAATCCTAAAAGGATATTAAAAGATAAACAATTAATAAATAAAAATTATAACAGTTGGAATCACTATTTTTGGATCTTTTAATGAAAAGATATGGATTTCAAAAGCAAAGGTAGAAATATAAATAAGGATTATTTTATAGAGCCAAATTAAATCTTGGCCAAGCTTTTGAAATAAAATATTTCTATTTGATAAAAAGAGTAAAGGTTTATTTAAATAAAATAATGAGGATTTATTAATATCCAATTTTATTAAAGTAAAGGCTTTTTCATTTTAAATAAACACTAAAACTTGTTAATTTATTTTAAATAAGATTTCCAAGTGTTTTTGTTTTTCAAATGAAACCTACTGAAATGATTTTGATATTATTTAGATTTCAAATAGAGTTTTTAAATAAATTAAATCCTATTTGAATTAACGACTAAGGTCTATTTATTTAATTATTAATGGATCCTAAAAAGAATAAAAATTATTTTGTTTTGGACTTTGATTTATGTTGTTAAACAGAATTAAAATCTACACAAAGTTTGGCAAAGGTTTGAATTCATTTGGGTGTTTGAATTGTTTGAGTAAAATCAAAACAGAAATTACAAATGGAAAAATAAAAAGCTTCCTGTATAAAAAAAAGTGAATCAAACCCAGCCCAGCAAACAGGCCCAGCAAGCCTAACCCGCAGCCCAACTAAACCCCCGCAGTGAATCGTATTCTTACGCGCGAGCACACCCCCTCAGACGCTGACAACGGGACCCCACTCCCACTCCCTCCACCTCGCTGACAGACAGGCCCCACGCCACCTCAGCATCGTCTCCACCACAAACATGTTGCCTCGCCGTTTCTGCCCTTAACTCCGGCGATAAATACCAGTTATTGCATGAGTTATTCCTCGCTGTGATCACGCGTAGATAAACTCCCACGCCTCTTCTCTCTTTTCCCCCAAACAGCGCCTCCCCTCTGCCACCAGGCTGCAGTAATTTTGAGCTCAAGCCTTCTCTGTTCCGACGGCGTTCCCGACCAATTCCGGCGAACCACAGCCGCCCCTCTCCTCACAGAGCATGCTCGCTTGCTCTCCAGTCCCGTGCGCACCTGCCCATAGCCCCAGCTCGCTCCCGCGCGCTCTAGAAGCTTGGCTTCGTCAAACATCAGAGCGCCACCGTCTTCGGTCGTTTCTCCGGCGAGTCCCCCTGGTAAGCTTCGACCACCCCAAGATCTCCTGTTGATGCTCCCGTACTCCCCACATTCGCCCGCGTCTAACCGTGCCCCTATCTTGCCTTAGGGCGATCTGCTGCTCCGTCCCCGACGACAAACAGTGTGCCCCTTGGACAGTTGCGACCACCTCGAGCTTCAACTCGACCACGCGAACACTGTGAGCCACTTCCCCCTCTCCCTCGCTTCCTAGCTTTGCCGGAAACCTCCTGCCCGAGCGTGTGTTGCCGCCAGCCGCCGCTAGCTCCGCGAGGAAATGGTCAAAACCATCTGAGCCGTTAGATCGTGATCCAGTGGACGCGATAGATTGACTTAACCGAAGGGGTACGTGTGGTCAGCGCCGTGCGATTTAAGTGAAATCCTACGGTCCAAAGAGGCTGATCCGCATGAAGCGGTACCGGCCAATAAGATTGAGCCACGTGGACAAGGTTTTGTTTAAAACAGAAATTAGAATCTGTTTGAATTGCAAACTTATAAAATTCATAACTTTAATTCTACACATCCAAATTTTCCAAATTTTATATCAATGGATTCATCAGAACAAGTACTTTGCAACCATGCATTTTGTTTAATGTTTTGCTTCTGGAAAATTGGTTGAATTTGTAGAAACAAGTGTAGGCATATTTAGAATATAAAAATTGTTCTAGATATATTTTGAGATGAAATCTTTGCAAAATGAGTTGTTGTGAACCTACTGACCATAGGAACCAACTTATGGATTTAAAAAAGTATTTTGTGAAGTTAGGGAATAAATAATTGAATTGGCTCATTTCTAGTCAAATAAAAATATTGATTTTGTTTTAGAAACGATTTTTGAGTAAAACCTTTGGGAAATGATTTGATTCAAACCTTCTGACCCTAAACACCAAGTTTTGAGAATTAAAATATATTTGGTGAACTCTTTAAAGAATATTGCTTTGATAAAAGAATTTTCAACCACATAAAATTTTAATTTGATTTAAACATGGTTTATAGATAAAACCTTTTACAAATGGTTTTACCACTTTTTTAAATGACCAATGTGAGCTTGAAAATGTTTAGAGCCTAATAGAAACCACTTTTCTAAATAAAACTATCTTTTGCATGCTTGCATGCATGACCTTGTTTTTGTTATTTTATGTGTGATAAATTGGTTGGAATGCTAGTTGAATCTATGTTTGCTTGATTGAATTGTAGTGGAATTAGAAGAGTGTGATATTTGCAAGATCAAGAAGTGAACCATCATTCTCTACTAAAAGGCAAGTGACACTATCATCCAAGTCCTACTATTTTCATTACACTTAGTGGATTTTTTTGAAACATGCATGATAAGGACTACTATTATTTTATGCTATGCTAAATCCTAATAATATACCCTTATACCTTCCTTAGTTAAAACATTGTAGTTGTAGTATGCTTAGCCCTGCTATATATTTGGGATGGGATACATGATATGATTATATGAAGTTTTGGAAAGTTATATGTTTTATATAATAAAACAAGTACTCAATGAACCACCTGGGTGGACAAGGATACTCAAGTTTTGGACAAGGTGGCAACAAAAGGAACCATGTTTATATGGCCATCTCTTTTTGTATGTGCACTAGAAGAAAACCACCCAGGGACTTAGAGATTGAACATGTTTCTCGTACAGTGGCTTCCGTGTAGAGCCACATGCTAAATGGGCTCTGGCTTAGTCAACTACATAGTGGAAGACCCATGCATTGGCATCTTCAGGTTAACTAGAATTGTGTAAGGGAAATTTAAACCTACATTGGTGCCTGGTTGACAAGCTAGCATTGTGTATTGGGAGGACTTCTATGGAAAGACTTTGTCACATTCTCAATCTGCCAGTACTCCATCTTGGTGAGTACTTATCCAGCGGCCACTAGTGGCATCAAGATGAGATTGTGTCATGTGGGTAAAGTGTATAACTTCTGTAGAAGATCAAAATTCTAAGTACTTAGCCGTGTCCCCGGTTATGGACAATACTGAGCAACTAAGGCCTGAAGCTATGGAAGATCTCGACATTCCAATTTCTCAAAGTAAAACTTGATGGTGACAACAAGGGATTTGAAGCACTTGGAGTTTCCAAGAAGTTCAGAAAGATTTGACAAAAGATCAAAAACTATTTTGAAAAGATAGGATAAAACTATATTGCTTTCTGCAAAAGAGCCTAAACCCTACCTAGCCAAATATGCATGTAATGATTGGATCCACTTATTTCTACATAGTAGTGAAACTTTCCAATACAATTCAAATGTATTGACCCTTGTGGCTGCAACTTATTATGTTGCAGGTTTGTTTGATGTTAGTGAAGTGTGTTGAATAGGATTACAAGTCTACAACCAACATGACTGCCTGTGGCACTTTGAAGATGAAGGACCCCATGCTTTATAGATATTCTGCTGCAATGTAATGTGATAGCCAAAATGAGCTATGTAAGATGTAATGAATTATTTTATTCCTGGTTATAAAGTTGTATTATGACCTTTGTTTCTTGATATTACAACTTAACTGTGGATGCTAGCTATTGATCCAGGGACTAGCATTGTAAACACAGGGATCTCTACCTTATTAAAGGTTGGGAACCTTACAGATGGTATCAGAGCACTGTGTTGCCTATAGGATTGTAACCCTAGGATTGGACAAAACCCCTTAGAAAAAAAATAGGAGTTGAATTTGTTCCAAAAACTTATTTACAAACAATCTTCTAAACTCTTTCCTCAACCATTTTGGTTTTGATTCTACATCTCTTCTGTTTCAACTTGATGGACAAAGCCTTCACCATGACCAATGACTTCAACTTTAGTCTCACCAAAAGATTTCAACCTAGACATCACTAAGGACTACAAGTGAGAACCAAGAGACATTAGACTGCCTACCAAAGACATTGATATCATGATAGTGTATAGATCATATTGACCTATGAGGTATGATTATACTAAGTTATTTATTTCAAGAAAACTTGTTGTTTCCTTCAACTCATGAGTTAAGCTCATAAGTTGTTAAGTGGATAGTTGCTTGTTGATTGATTGATTGTTTGATTGAACTTGGATGTTTTGAGTTGTGTGTTAGAACTTCTTAAAAACCTATCCATCATTACTCATCCCTATCAAACCACAGATGCCTCCCCGTCGTGCCAACCCCAACCAAAACAACAACATCACCCCTGAGATGCAGCAAATGATGACAGCTCAGACTCAGCTGATGCAAATGATGACTACGTTCATCCAGAATCAGATCTACAAAAACAAAAACAACAACAACAACAACAACAACAGCAACAACAACAACAACAACAACAACAAAAACAACAACAATCACAATAATCCTCCAGCACTTAACATGTCACCAAGTTTCTGAAACTTAGGCCTGCAAGGTTCTCTGGAACAACTGACCCAATGGAAGCCAATGACTGGTTATGTTCAGTGAACAAAGACTTAGTGACTGTTGGCTGCATTGATGAAGAAAAAGTTAGGTTTGCAGCATTTCTACTTGAAGGACCAGCAGCAACATGGTGGGACAACTTTCAAATCACCACTTCCCTTGAAGATGTAACTTGGGCTATTTTTGAGGATGGTTTCCGTACAACTCACATCTCACCTGGAGTGATGTACTTGAAGAAAAAGGAATTCCACAATCTGAAACAACGTCACCTCAGTGTGGCTGAGTATATTGAAGAATTCAACAATCTAGCACGCTATGCACCGGATGAAGTTGATACAGATGCTAAGAGAAAGGAGAAATTTCTTGAAGGACTTAATGATGAGTTGAACCTGCAGCTAGCTGTTGCCTATGTCCCAACTTATCAATCACTCTGTGCCAAAGCCACCATTTTGGAAAACAAGATGAATCAAGTTGAGAATAGAAAGGGGAAGCATAAACTCAAGTATCACTCAGGATCATCAAAAAAGAGGCATTCATTCAAAAAGAGCAATGAATATTCTGAACCACATCAGTATCACCACCACAACAATGGAAGTGATAATAATGGAAATGATACTGACAATGGAGATGACCTTGGTCAGAACCAACATGACACTTTGTAAGATCCCTCCTTTATAAAGGAAAAATGATCCCTGTGATTGCAATGCTAGTCCCTGGATCATTGCTAGCATCCACAGTTTAAGATGAAGTACACAGATACAAAGATCATTTATTACATCCATTCCAGAGATAAACATAGTCTTTACAACTCCAAGGCCACAGGCCTAATACAAGAGTTTGAATAAGTAAATAAACAAAAGTCTTCATCTTCATGTGCCACAGGCAAACATGTTGAGTGTAGACTCATGACACCTAATCCTCATCAGAGTAACCTGCAACATCACAAGTTACAGCCACAGTGGGTCAATACATTGGAATAGTATTGGCAAGTGATACCTTAGTATAATTTAGGTGGACAATATTACTATATGCAATTTGGCTAAGTGTAGCTTGGCTTGCTTTGCTCAAAATAGGTTTTGCCTATTAGTTGAAATCACTAAGTTTTTCTTTGTCAAAACATTCCCAAGGAACCACCAATAGACATTGAGGTCCTTCACCCTTGTTCACCCACAAGTTTTTACTTAGAAAATTGGGATAAGGAGATTCTTGATAGCTTCCATGTCTTGATGCTCAAGTTGTCCATTGCCATGGACTTGGCTAAGTACTTAGATTTTTCCATCTGCAGAGGTTGTGCACTTTCCCCACCATACTTGGTTTCACCAAGACATGACCTTTCAGAAGCCTTCCCTTAGACCAAATGGACGCGCTCCAACCTATCATTCCCACTACCACCAACTGTCCAAATGGCTATGTTCTAGCAACCTATGTGATCCAGGCAGAGCCCATATTGCCAAGTGGCTGCACTAGAAGCTTCTTAACACTTGGCCTCTAAAATCTTTTTGTTCCTGGGTGGCTTACCACAAGTGAGATACACAAGGTAAACCATAGAAATGGGCCCTGTGTAACCACTCAACATAAACCTTTCCTTCCATTCCACCCAGGTGTTTCATTAACTTAGTTTTTTTATTAGGCAAAACACAAGTCCAAAGACTTAGAAATATATTCATTATAGCATGTATATTTCACCAACCCTTGTTTGCTACTATCTAGGCTAAGCATGGCATAGATAGTAACTTAGCTTAGACATTCCCTAGCAATTCTACAACTACTTAGGATTTCCCAACATGGCATATAAGCAAAATATAGCATGCAAGTCTAACAAAATATTTCTAATGCTTAGTGGAAAACATAGGATAAAAATATTCATGAGTACCACTTGACTTGGTAGTTTGGAGAGTAGCACTCTTCACAATCACAATCACTAGCACCAAAATCTACACAAAGCATCATAGCCACAATCACATACCAAACATATACAACCAAAAATATATGCATGCATGCAAAATGATATGTGATGGTTTTTAAAACTCAACAAAGCAAGTATATAGTACTAATTCACTAACAAGTTAAAAACTTGACAAACAACAATTATTTAAACCCTAAATCATTTCCTAAACATTTCATAAACTCTAATTAGTCCTACACAAGTTTCTGCAAATAAAACCTTTTTAACAGAAGCTAAACATTAAACACATTGCATATTTAGAAAGAGATTGCTCTCCTGATTCCAATGGTATAAAATTTGTCAAATTCTGACGTGGGGATCAAAAGTTATAGCCAATACAAATTTGAACATAAATCAGATTCAAATCCTGATTTAAATCTAAATCACTGCCACGCGGCGCTATCCTACTGGCCGGTACCGTTTCGTGCGGATCGGTCTCTGCGAGCCGTAGGATTTAAGTTAGATCTAGTGGCTCAGATGCGCTCATACCTCTTCGTTTAAGTTCTAATCTTAGCCGCAAGATCTACATCTAACGTTCCTGAATGCTTTGACCAGAGATGAGCGGCGCTAGCGAGGCGGCGAGCGGCGGAGCGCTCTGTCAGTGGCGGAGCCGGCGAACTAGGTCGCCCGGGGAGGGGGGAGGATGCTCACCAGAACCGCAGTGACGAGGTGAAGCTCAACGTGTCCCTGGTTGGCGAAGGGGCGCTCGGAGTCGTCGCGGATTGCTCGTCGGAGTAGTCCCTGGCGGCTGTGGCTTCGGCTCGTCGACGTTGGCGATGTTCTGAGCCGCGCTAAGACAAGGGGAGGGCACCGTTAGATGCGCAAGACGCTGAGGATCCTATGCATATCAAACAGAGGGCAAGGGGAGGCTGGAACTTACGGGGAAAGGTCGCCGGAGTTCGAGCAGAGAGCGGCGACGCTCAGTTGTTGTCGTTGCCGAGGCTACAGGCCATGCGCGGACAAATGGGAAGTGTCAGTAGATGCAAACAGAGATGCAGAGCATGCTAGCATGAACCACGGACAGAGGGGGTGCGGTGCTCACCGGAATTCGTCGGCGACGTCGTCGGAACAGCGGGGTTGCGGCGAGGAATACTCGCATCCTGGGCGCGCTTCGGGTTGGCTTTGTTGGGGAAATGGCCGCGAGGGGGAGGGGTTTAAGTAGGCAGGGGCTCGACAGGAAACGCCTGCAGAATCAATGGCAATTACGCCACGGAATCAACGCCAGCAACGGCCAGCGGCGACGTGTTCTTCGCGATATTTGGGGAAGACGACGGTGACGTGGACGGGGCCCAGTTGTCTGCGAGAGAAACAGAGAGGGGGTGGGGTCCTGGCGTCAGTCACTTGCTGGGTGTGTCTGCGAGTGAGAGAGGGAGAGAGGGAACCCGGGTGGGCTTAGTGGGCTGCTTTCTCAATTGCGCCAGAATCCTGGCGCTGACCCTTTTCTAATTCCTTTCTCTTTTTCTTTTTCTGTTTTGAATTTCTGGAATGAATTTCAAATGGTTTCAAAAGCTTTTTGAATTCAAACTTTTTCCAGGATTTTGGTAGGGTGCAACATTCATATTTCTAGGCATAGAAACATGTGGTCTCTCTGTTCAAGCTTGGTTCTTTTGAACAAACAAAATAAACAGTGCCATAGCACTTGATTTGGAAATGTTTTGAAAAGGGTTTTGAAACCATATTTGTTTTGTAAATTTTTGTCCAAACTCTACATTCAATCCAATCAACAAGGAAGAAAACAAAACTTGGTTTAAACACTTATGCCCTCAATTGAGGATAGTCATTTGATTTATGTTTGCTCACATAAAATAATAGCTCTATGTGCTTCTGTTTTCTTGAAAGAGTTGGAAAATTATCTCAAAATATATATGCATGCATGAATGATATGCAATCTTTGAAATCATGATTTTAGGGATGTTAAACACTTTCAGGAAGAAAGACATTAGCCAGTTGCAGTGCTATAACTGTAAGGAACTTGGACACTATGCATCAGACTGTCCTGAGAAGGAAAAGAAAAAGGATGCTAGAAGAGCCAATGGAAATGACTCCAATCTGACCCAGAAAGGACATGTGAACCACATTGACATGGATGGAAACTTTGAAGAGATAGAAGAAGTGGATGTCAGAAACTAGTAAACTCATAAGAGTCAAATAAGGATTCCTTGTCAGGATATAAAGTATTGCACTCATAGTCAAGTGAACCATCAATGTAATCCTATGAGACTCTATTTTAAGGGTGGTAGTACCCTAGTTGCCTTGAAGCCAACTTGTAACCCTAGCCTTCCCAAATCTCGGGACGAGATTTATTTTAAGGGTGGTAGCCTGTCACATCCCAAAATTTTCCAAATTTTGAAATGTGAAAAATAATAAACAAAATAAACAATTGTTGATTTTTAGGGTGAGAAGAAAATTTTTGATTCCATTTGGAAACATCAAAACCCATTTTGATCAAATAAAATCCTAAAAGGATATTAAAAGATAAACAATTAATAAATAAAAATTATAATAGTTGGAATCACTATTTTTGGATCTTTTAATAAAAAGATATGGATTTCAAAAGCAAAGGTAGAAATATAAATAAGGATTATTTTATAGAGCCAAATTAAATCTTGGCCAAGCTTTTGAAATAAAATATTTCTATTTGATAAAAAGAGTAAAGGTTTATTTAAATAAAATAATGAGGATTTATTAATATCCAATTTTATTAAAGTAAAGGATTTTCCATTTTAAATAAACACTAAAACTTGTTAATTTATTTTAAATAAGATTTCCAAGTGTTTTTGTTTTTCAAATGAAACCTACTGAAATGGTTTTGATATTATTTAGATTTCAAATAGAGTTTTTAAATAAATTAAATCCTATTTGAATTAATGACTAAGGTCTATTTATTTAATTATTAATGGATCCTAAAAAGAATAAAAAATATTTTGTTTTGGACTTTGATTTGTGTTGTTAAACAGAATTAAAATCTACACAAAGTTTGGCAAAGGTTTGAATTCATTTGGGTGTTTGAATTGTTTGAATAAAATCAAAACAGAAATTCCAAATGGAAAAAGAAAAATCTTCCTGTATAAAAAAAGTGAATCAAACCCATCCCAGCAAACAGGCCCAGCAAGCCCAACCCACAGCCCAAGTAAACCCCCGCAGTGAATCGTATTCTTAGGCGCGAGCACACCCCCTCAGACGCTGACAGCGGGACCCCACTCCCACTCCCTCCACCTCGCTGACAGACAGGCCCCACGCCACCTCAGCATCGTCTCCACCACGACCACGTCGCCTCGCCGTTTCTGCCCTTAACTCCGGCGATGAATACCAGTTATTGCCTGAGTTATTCCTCGCTGTGATCACGCGTAGATAAACGCCCACGCCTCTTCTCTCTTTTCCCCCAAACAGTGCCTCCCCTCTGCCACCAGGCTGCAGTAATTTTGAGCTCAAGCCATCTCTGTTCCGACGGCGTTCCCGGCCAATTCCGGCGAACCACAGCCGCCCCTCTCCTCACAGAGCACGCTAGCTTGCTCTCCAGTCCCGTGCGCACATGCCCATAGCCCCAGCTCGCTCCCGCGCGCTCTAGAAGCTCGGTTTCGTCAAACATCAGAGCGCCACCGTCATCGGTCGTTTCTCCGGTGAGTCCCCCTGGTAAGCCTCGACCGCCCCAAGCTCTCCTGTTGATGCTCCCGTACTCCCCACGTTCGCCCGCGTCTAACCGTGCCCCTATCTTGCCTTAGGGCAATCTGCTGCTCCGTCCCCGACGACAAACAGAACCGCCCGACGCCGCTGCACACTCCGGCAAGCAATCACCGTCGTTCCTGTGCGCCCCTTGGACAGCTGCGACCACCTCAAGCTTCACCTCGACCACGCGAACACTGTGAGCCACTTCCCCCTCTCCCTCGCTTCCTAGCTTCGTCGGAAACCTCCTGCCCGAGCGTGCGCCGCCGCCAGCCGCCGCTAGCGCCGCCAGACAATGGTCAAAACCATCTGAGCCGTTAGATCGTGATCCAGTGGACGCGATAGATTGACTTAACCGAAGGGGTACGTGTGATTAGCGCCGTGCGATTTAAGTGAAATCCTACGGTCCAGAGAGGCTGATTCGCACGAAGCGGTACCGGCCAATAAGATTGAGCCACGTGGACAAGGTTTTGTTTAAAACAGAAATTAGAATCTGTTTGAATTGCAAACTTGTAAAATTCATAACTTTAATTCTACACGTCCAAATTTTGCAAATTTTATATCAATGGATTCAGCAGAACAAGTACTTTGCAACCATGCATTTTGTTTAATGTTTTGCTTCTAGAAAATTGGTTGAATTTGTAGAAACAAGTGTAGGCATATTTAGAATATAAAAATTGTTCTAGATATATTTTGAGATGAAATCTTTGCAAAATGATTTGTTGTGAACCTACTAACCATAGGAACCAACTTATGGATTTAAAAATGTATTTTGTGAAGTTAGGGAATAAATATTTGAATTAGCTCATTTCTAGTCAAATAAAAATATTGATTTTGTTTTAGAAATGATTTTTGAGTAAAACCTTTGGGAAATGATTTGATTCAAACCTTCTGACCCTAAACACCAAGTTTTGAGAATTAAAATATATTTGGTGAAATCTTTAAAGAATATTGCTTTGATAAAAGCATTTTCAACCACATAAAATATTAATTTGATTTAAACATGGTTTATAGATAAAACCTTTTACAAATGGTTTTACCACTTTTGTAAATGACCAATGTGAGCTTGAAAATGTTTAGAGCCTAATAGAAACCACTTTTCTAAATAAAACTATCTTTTGCATGCTTGCATGCATGACCTTGTTTTTGTTATTTTATGTGTGATAAATTGGTTGGAATGCTAGTTGAATCTATGTTTGCTTGATTGAATTGTAGTGGAATTAGAAGAGTGTGATATTTTCAAGATCAAGAAGTGAACCGTCATTCTCTACTAAAAGGCAAGTGAAACTATCATCGAAGTCCTACTATTTTCATTACACTTAGTGGATTTTTTTTGAAACATGCATGATAAGGACTACTATTATTTTATACTATGCTAAATCCTAATAATATACCCTTATACCTTCCTTAGTGAAAACATTGTAGTTGTAGTATGCTTAGCCCTGCTATATATTTGGGATGGGATACATGATATGATTATATGAAGTTTTGGAAAGTTATATGTTTTATATAATAAAACAAGTACTCAATGAACCACCTGGGTGGACAAGGATACTCAAGTTTTGGACAAGGTGGCAACAAAAGGAACCATGTTTATATGGCCATCTCTTTTTGTATGTGCACTAGAATAAAACCACCCAGGGACTTAGAGATTGAACATGTTTCTCGTACAGTGGCTTCTGTGTACAGCCACATGCTAAATGGGCTCTGGCTTAGTCAACTACATAGTGGAAGACCCATGCATTGGCATCTTCAGGTTAACTAGAATTGTGTAAGGGAAATTTAACCCTACATTGGTGCCTGGTTGACAAGCTAGCATTGTGTATTGGGAGGACTTCTATGGAAAGACTTTGTCACATTCTCAATCTGCCAGTACTCCATTTTGGTGAGTACTTATCCAGCGGCCACTAGTGGCATCAAGATGAGATTATGTCATGTGGGTAAAGTGTATAACTTCTGCAGAAGATCAAAATTCTAAGTACTTAGCTGTGTCCCCGGTTATGGACAATACTGAGCAACTAAGGCCTGAAGCTATGGAAGATCTCGACATTCCAATTTCTCAAAGTAAAACTTGATGTTGACAACAAGGGATTTGAAGCACTTGGAGTTTCCAAGAAGTTCAGAAAGATTTGACAAAAGATCAAAAACTATTTTGAAAAGATAGGATAAAACTATATTGCTTTCTGCAAAAGAGCCTAAACCCTACCTAGCCAAATATGCATGTAATGATAGGATCCACTTATTTCTACATAGTAGTGAAACTTGCCAATACAATTCAAATGTATTGACCCTTGTGGCTGCAACTTATTATGTTGCAGGTTTGTTTGATGTTAGTGAAGTGTGTTGAATAGGATTACAAGTCTACAACCAACATGACTGCCTGTGGCACTTTGAAGATGAAGGACCCCATGCTTTATAGATATTCTGCTGCAATGTAATGTGATAGCCAAATGAGCTATGTAAGATGTAATGAATTATTTTATTCCTGGTTATAAAGTTGTATTATGACCTTTGTTTCTTGATATTACATCTTAACTGTGGATGCTAGCTATTGATCCAGGGACTAGCATTGTAAACACAGGGATCTCTACCTTATTAAAGGTTGGGAACCTTATAGATGGTATCAGAGCACTGTGTTGCCTGTAGGATTGTAACCCTAGGATTGGACAAAACCCCTTAGAAAAAAAATAGGAGTTGAATTTGTTCCAAAAACTTATTTACAAACAATCTTCTAAACTCTTTCCTCAACCATTTTGGTTTTGATTCTACATCTCTTCTGTTTCAACTTGATGGACAAAGCCTTCACCATGACCAATGACTTCAACTTTAGTCTCACCAAAATATTTCAACCTAGACATCACTAAGGACTACAAGTGAGAACCAAGAGACATTAGACTGCCTACCAAAGACATTGATATCATGATAGTGTATAGATCATATTGACCTATGAGGTATGATTATACTAAGTTATTTATTTCAAGAAAACTTGTTGTTTCCTTCAACTCATGAGTTAAGCTCATAAGTTGTTAAGTGGATAGTTGCTTGTTGATTGATTGATTGTTTGATTGAACTTGGATGTTTTGAGTCGTGTGTTAGAACTTCTTAAAAACCTATCCATCATTACTCATCCCTATCAAACCACAGATGCCTCCCCGTCGTGCCAACCCCAACCAAAACAACAACATCACCCCTGAGATGCAGCAAATGATGACAGCTCAGACTCAGCTGATGCAAATGATGACTACGTTCATCCAGAATCAGAACAACAACAACAACAACAACAACAACAACCACAACGACAACGACAACGACAACAACAACAACAACAACGACAACAACAATAACAACGACAACAACAACGACAACAACAACAACAACAACAACAACAATCAGAATAATCCTCCAGCACTTGACATGCTCACCAAGTTTCTGAAACTTAGGCCTGCAAGGTTCTCTAGAACAACTGACCCCATGGAAGCCAATGACTAGTTACGTTCAGTGAACAAAGACTTAGTGACTGTTGGCTGCACTGATGAAGAAAAATTTAGGTTTGCAGCATTTCTACTTGAAGGACCAACAGCAACATGGTGAGACAACTTTCAAATCACCACTTCGCTTGAAGATGTAACTTGGGCTATTTTTGAGGATGGTTTCCGTACAACTCACATCTCACCTGGAGTGATGTACTTGAAGAAAAAGGAATTCCACAATCTGAAACAACGTCACCTCAGTGTGGCTGAGTATATTGAAGAATTCAACAATCTGGCATGCTATGCATCGGATGAAGTTGATACAGATGCTAAGAGAAAGGAGAAATTTCTTGAAGGACTTAATGATGGGTTGAACCTGCAGCTAGCTGTTGCCTATGTCCCAACTTATCAATCACTCTGTGACAAAGCCACCATTTTGGAAAACAAGATGAATCAAGTTGAGAATAGAAAGAGGAAGAATAAACTCAAGTATCACTCAGGATCATCAAAAAAGAGGCATTCATTCAAAAAGAGCAATGAATATTCAGAACCACATCAGTATCACCACCACAACAATGGAAGTGATAATAATGGAAATGATACTGACAATGGAGATGACCTTGGTCAGAACCAACATGACACTTTCAGGAAGAAAGACATTAGCCAGTTGTAGTGCTATAACTGTAAGGAACTTGGACACTATGCATCAGACTGTCCTGAGAAGGAAAAGAAAAAGGATGCTAGAAGAGCCAATGGAAATGACTCCAATGTGACCCAGAAAGGACATGTGAACCACATTGACATGGATGGAAACTTTGAAGAGATAGAAGAAGTGGATGTCAGAAACTAGTTAACTCAGAAGAGTCAAATAAGGATTCCTTGTCAGGATATAAAGTGTTGAACTCCTAGTCAAGTGAACCATCAATGTAATCCTCTGAGATTTTATTTTAAGGGTGGTAGTACCCTAGTTGCCTTGAAGACAAATTGTAACCCTAGCCTTCCCAAATCTCGGGACGAGATATATTTTCAGGGTGGTAGCCTGTCACATCCCAAAATTTTCCAAATTTTGAAATGTGAAAAATAATAAACAAAATAAACAATTGTTGATTTTTACGGTGAGAAGAAACTTTTTGATTCCATTTGGAAACATCAAAACCTATTTTTATCAAATAAAATCCTAAAAGGATATTAAAAGATAAACAATTAATAAATAAAAATTATAATAGTTGGAATCACTATTTTTGGATCTTTTAATAAAAAGATATGGATTTCAAAAGCAAAGGTAGAAATATAAATAAGGATTATTTTATAGAGCCAAATTAAATCTTGGCCAAGCTTTTGAAATAAAATATTTCTATTTGATAAAAAGAGTAAAGGTTTATTTAATAAAATAATGAGAATTTATTAATATCCAATTTTATTAAAGTAAAGGCTTTTCCATTTTAAATAAACACTAAAACTTGTTAATTTATTTTAAATAAGATTTCCAAGTGTTTTTTTTTTCAAATGAAACCTACTGAAATGGTTTTGATATTATTTAGATTTCAAATAGAGTTTTTAAATAAATTAAATCCTATTTGAATTAATGATTAAGGTATATTTATTTAATTATTAATGGATCCTAAAAAGAATAAAAATTATTTTGTTTTGGACTTTGATTTGTGTTGTTAAACAGAATTAAAATCTACACAAAGTTTGCCAAAGGTTTGAATTCATTTGGGTGTTTGAATTGTTTGAATAAAATCAAAACAGAAATTCCAAATGGAAAAAGAAAAAGCTTCCTCTATAAAAAAAGTGAATCAAACCCAGCCCAGCAAACAGGCCAAACAAGCCCAACCCGCAGCCCAACTAAACCCCCGCAGTGAATCGTTTTCTTACGCGCGAGCACACCCCCTCAGACGCTGACAGCGGGACCCCACTCCCACTCCCTCCACCTCGCTGACAGACAGGCCCCACGCCACCTCAGCATCGTCTCCACCACGACCACGTCGCCTCGCCGTTTCTGCCCTTAACTCTGGCGATGAATACCAGTTATTGCCTGAGTTATTCCTCGTTGTGATCACGCGTAGATAAACTCCCACGCCTCTTCTCTCTTTTCCCCCAAACAGCGCCTCCCCTCTGCCACCAGGCCGCTGTAATTTTGAGCTCAAGCCTTCTCTGTTCCGACGGCGTTCCCGGCCAATTCCGGCGAACCACAGCCGCCCCTCTCCTCACAGAGCACGCTAGCTTGCTCTCCAGTCCCGTGCGCACCTGCCCATAGCCCCAGCTCGCTTCCGCGCGCTCTAGAAGCTCGGCTTCGTCAAACATCAGAGCGCCACCGTCATCGGTCGTTTCTCCGGCGAGTCCTCCTGGTAAGCCTCGACCGCCCCAAGCTCTCCTGTTGATGCTCCCGTACTCCCCACGTTCGCCCACGTCTAACCGTGCCCCTATCTTGCCTTAGGGCGATTTGCTGCTCCGTCCCCGACGACAAACAGAACCGCCCGACGCCGCTGCACACTCCGGCGAATAATCACCGCCGTTCCTGTGCGCCCCTTGGACAGCTGCAACCACCTCAAGCTTCACCTCGACCACGCGAACACTGTGAGCCACTTCCCCCTCTCCCTCGCTTCCTAGCTTCGCTGGAAACCTCCTGCCCGAGCGTGCGCCGCCGCCAGCCGCCGCCAGGCAATGGTCAAAACCATCTGAGCCATTAGATCGTGATCGAGTGGACGTGATAGATTGACTTAACCGAAGGGGTACGTGTGATCCGCACCGTGCGATTTAAGTGAAATCCTACGGTTCAGAGAGGCTGATCCGCACGAAGCGGTACCGGCCAATAAGATTGAGCCACATGGACAAGGTTTTGTTTAAAACAGAAATTAGAATCTGTTTGAATTGCAAACTTGTAAAATTCATAACTTTAATTCTACACGTCCAAACTTTGCAATTTTTATATCAATGGATTCAGCAGAACAAGTACTTTGCAACCATGCATTTTGTTTAATGTTTTGCTTCTAGAAAATTGGTTGAATTTGTAGAAACAAGTGTAGGCAAATTTAGAATATAAAAATTGTTCTAGATATATTTTGAGATGAAATCTTTGCAAAATGAGTTGTTGTGAACCTACTGACCATAGGAACCAACTTATGGATTTAAAAATGTATTTTGTGAAGTTAGGGAATAAATAATTGAATTAGCTCATTTCTAGTCAAATAAAAATATTGATTTTGTTTTAGAAATGATTTTTGAGTAAAACCTTTGGGAAATTATTTCATTCAAACCTTCTGACCCGAAAAACCAAATTGTGAGAATTAAAATATATTTTGTGAACTCTTTAAAGAATATTGCTTTGATAAAAGCATTTTCAACCACATAAAATATTAATTTGATTTAAACATGGTTTATAGATAAAACCTTTTACAAATGGTTTTACCACTTTTGTAAATGACCAATGTGAGCTTGAAAATGTTTAGAGCCTAATAGAAACCACTTTTCCAAATAAAACTATCTTTTGCATGCTTGCATGCATGACCTTGTTTTTGTTATTTTATGTGTGATAAATTGGTTGGAATGCTAGTTGAATCTATGTTTGCTTGATTGAATTGTAGTGGAATTAGAAGAGTGTGATATTTGCAAGATCAAGAAGTGAACCGTCATTCTGTACTAAAAAGCAAGTGACACTGTCATCCAAGTCCTACTATTTTCATTACACTTAGTGGATTTTTTTTGAAACATGCATGATAAGGACTACTATTATTTTATGCTATGCTAAATCCTAATAAGATACCCTTATACCTTCCTTAGTGAAAACATTGTAGTTGTAGTATGCTTAGCCCTGCTATATATTTGGGATGGGATACATGATATGATTATATGAAGTTTTGGAAAGTTATATGTTTTATATAATAAAACAAGTACTCAATGAACCACCTGGGTGGACAAGGATACTCAAGTTTTGGACAAGGTGGCAACAAAAGGAACCATGTTTATATGGCCATCTCTTTTTGTATGTGCACTAGAAGAAAACCACCCAGGGACTTCAAGATTGAACATGTTTCTCGTACAGTGGCTTCCGTGTACAGCCACATGCTAAATGGGCTCTGGCTTAGTCAACTACATAATGGAAGACCCATGCATTGGCATCTTCAGGTTAACTAGAATTGTGTAAGGGAAATTTAACCCTACATTGGTGCTTGGTTGACAAGCTAGCATTGTGTATTGGGAGGACTTCTATGGAAAGACTTTGTCACATTCTCAATCTGCCAGTACTCCATCTTGGGGAGTACTTATCCAGCGGCCACTAGTGGCATCAAGATGAGATTGTGTCATGTGGGTAAAGTGTATAACTTCTGCAGAAGATCAAAATTCTAAGTACTTAGCCATGTCCCCGGTTATGGACAATACTGAGCAACTAAGGCCTGAAGCTATGGAAGATCTCGACATTCCAATTTCTCAAAGTAAAACTTGATGGTGACAACAAGGGATTTGAAGCACTTGGAGTTTCCAAGAAGTTCAGAAAGATTTGACAAAAGATCAAAAACTATTTTGAAAAGATAGGATAAAACTATATTGCTTTCTGCAAAAGAGCCTAAACCCTACCTAGCCAAATATGCATGTAATGATAGGATCCACTTATTTCTACATAGTAGTGAAACTTGCCAATACAATTCAAATGTATTGACCCTTGTGGCTGCAACTTATTATGTTGCAGGTTTGTTTGATGTTAGTGAAGTGTGTTGAATAGGATTACAAGTCTACAACCAACATGACTGCCTGTGGCACTTTGAAGATGAAGGACCCCATACTTTATAGATATTCTGCTGCAATGTAATGTGATAGCCAAATGAGCTATGTAAGATGTAATGAATTATTTTATTCCTGGTTATAAAGTTGTATTATGACCTTTGTTTCTTGATATTACATCTTAACTGTGGATGCTAGCTATTGATCCAGGGACTAGCATTGTAAACACAGGGATCTCTACCTTATTAAAGGTTGGGAACCTTACACCAACCCACTCCCACTCCACCCTGGGGAGGACCCGAGCTCACGCGGCTCCTGCCTCCCACTCTGCCCATCGCACCGCCGCGGTACCGACTAGGGGAAGGTGAAGGTTGACGACGCCACCGCTCCTCCCCTTCTCTCCCAACCATCCATGAATGCATGCAGGACTCGTACCGCCCCCTCTGACCTTGTTTCCCCTCTTCCCCAGGATATGTGGGAGCGTCTCCAGAGAGGAGCCGAGGACGCCGACGTCGCGAGCTCGTTCCCGGATCCCATGCTGCTGCTGATGCCCCTCGCTCGAACCGGTGTCATCACCCGCATCGAACCAAGCCTTCCCCGACGCCGCCCGGCCCCTAGGTGAGCCTCCCCGAACCTCCCCAGTAGCCTCTAGGGTTCGTCGACGGTGACACCACCCTCACGAGGAAGACCGGCCCTGGGCCATTGGATCTGTTTAGATCTGACGACCCATGGCGTTGGATACCTCTTCACCAGCCCACAGGCGCTGACGTGCGGGGCCCCCATCGGGGATTTGAAATCCTCATCTCCCGCGCACGCTGATGCACAAACGGCTGGCCCAGCTCCTACGTAGGCCTTAGCCAGGCCTCAGATCCACCAGCCCCTTTTCTTTTTTCCATTTTTTTAAAATCCAGAAAGTTGCACTGCAGATTGACATCTGCCAAAAATCGCTAAAACCTCAGTTTGACCTGATTCAAACTCTGGAGGTTAGCCTCTGTAAATCCCCACCACCTCGCACCAGTATCTTGCCAAAATAATGGTTGTAGTTTCTTTAATAATTTTTGGAGTAAGACTAGGAAATTTTCACTATTTTAATTTTAGTAATTTTTCTGCAATTCAGAAAAATATGAAACCAATTGCCAGGCCTTCATTTTTAACTACCTATCCAGTAAAATTGGAATAACACCTGTAGCAGTTTTTAGCACCTATAGTAATTTTTGCAAGTTTGGGGCAGAAGCTACTTGCAGAAATTGTAGAAGCTTCTGTGAAACTCCTTTTTAAGTAATTCCAATTCCAGGAGTTGAGTACCATTTATACCTACCTAATCCCAGTAGTTCATATTTTTAGTGTGAATATTTCTGTGTTGGGGATTAATTGAGTGATTCTAGTCTTTCTGTAGTATTAAAATTGCTATAAATCAACCATGTTTGCTAAAATCATGAATCCAATTGGTTTGGCTTAGTATTTCTGTTACCTACCCAGCAATATTATTTTTGCGCCATGTTTCCTTGCAAAATAGTAGTGAAGCACTTGTTTGCTTATTAGGCTAGGGTTCACTAGTAAACTCGCCACCATTAAGAGTGCCCAAATTAGTTGATTCCAATGACTTTGACTTGCTTATTTCAGTAGCTACAAATGTGTGTTTCTGTTGGTCCAGTTGAGTACTTATTCTATACTGTTCGCCTAGTTTGCTCCATGTTTGATGTATGGTATGTTGCTTGTTCGTTTATTTTATTTTGCGACAATAGATACGAACGTGGAAGGATACGAGGAAGGTGATTGGGAGTATCTTGAAGAAGGAGATCAGGGACAAGTTGCCAACAAAGGCAAGCCACCTTCTTGCTCATATAACTTGTCCTAATATTTTACCTACGCATGTCTTATTTACTCTTTTATGCAAATTGCATTGTTTTACTATTTTATGTTTTATATGGGAAAGGTTTGGCGCCTCCAAAGTATTTCCCCTTGGTACCAGTAGGTACAACTCCCCTTTTTGATACCTACCTGCCCCGAGCATGATAGATGGTGGCATAACACCATAACCCCTTGGAGACCCCGTTTTAGCCGAAGCAATAGTATGGGATGGGAAGTCCCCAGGGAAAAAGAGTTTGCAAAAATGTTTTATGAGAAAATTTTATGAGCATATACCAAAATGAATCATAAGATGATCATTGGACAATAGTAAGGATATTCTTATGATCTTCTAGAAGAACTAAGAATATATTTATATAGATGTGACAAACAGTTACAAATAGTTCATTGTAAAGTGTTACATTGATACTAAGTTTGTCACAAGTTACAAGATTAAGTTTATCTCAATTTAATCTATGGGTGGCACAATGTAATGGAAAAGAGATTCCATGATGGATTTGGATGAATTCCAAAGTTAAGACATTGTGACGGATACTACAACAAAATACTAACTATATGACTGTTATAGTAGCAGCAAAGGAGGGCATTTGTGTCAAGTAGTTTGTTATAAAACTAAGGTGTGGTTCACAACGGGCTAACACTATAAAGATATATTGTACGACAATAGTATCGACATGTTTTAATCCCAATGAACTAAAGGTCTCACCAAAAGACCAAATTCATACAATGCCATCTCATTAGAGAATGAGTGATACGTAAAGACGCAAAGACATGCAAATACAAAAGGACATGAAAGTGTTAGATCCAGAGATTATGTTAACCACTAGCAATTGCATATATGCAACACCAGAAAACCATAGGTGTTCAATACTCAAAGTTTTCAAACTAGATTATTGACTCTAGTGCAAGTGGTAGACTGAAGGGAATATGCCCGAGAGGAAATAATTAAGTGGTTATTATCTTATTCCTTTTTTATGATAAATGTTTATTTTGCATGCTATAATTGTATTAATACGGAAACGTTAATACATGTGTGTTTAATAAACAAATAGAAAGTTCCTAGTTATGCCTCTCTTATAAACTAGCTTGTTGATTAACAAGATGATCAAAGGTTTCCTGATCATGGACATTGGATGTTGTTAATAATGAGGTCATAACATTATTGGAATGGTGTTATGAACATTCATCTGAAGTATAACATTATGATCAAATTCATTGTGTTTATATTGCTATAACATTATACAAAGTAATCATAGTCCTTAGACCATGAGATCATGTCAATCACTAACACTGGAAGAGTATCTTGATAACATCAAACATCACACCATAACATGGTGACTATAAAGGTGGGTTCAGTGCTACGAAGGTGTTATGTAGAGGCTCATGGATCAAGAATGGAATTTGTCCATCCCGATGACGGATAGATATACTCTGGGCCCTCTCGGTGATATCACATTAGTTAGCTTGCAAGCAAGTGATGACATCACTATAATGTTATATCACGAGAACAAGAAAACAGAACATGTCGGTAACGAGATAAAACTAGGTATGGAGATACCAATGATCGAATCTCAAACATGTAATATATCACGAGACAAAGGAAATGAGTTACATGCGTAAAAGGTTCACAAGATCACAAAATTCATCGTTGAATATGTGGGAGTCAGTACGGATCTCCAGGTCCCGCTTGATGCAGCCCGACCTACGGTCGTTGCCACATCAAGGTCTCCAACTTATGCCAAGTCGTCATGGACTCCAAAGGTGAATCCTATCCTCTTTGAGATCCCACTTCCTACCCTTTTGAATGGTATACTACTTCATACTCTGTCTTATGACCATGATAGGTTCACACTGACAAGTACGGAGACAAGGGAGGAACCCCGAGGAATCGCGCCCGACAAGATGGAGTCTTGGAAGAGGAGACGGAAGAAGCTCCAGCTGGAATCAGCGACAGAACCGGAACCACCGCCAGAATCTCCGGCGACAGCCCTGGCAAACCGAGCGCCCCGCCGGAATCTCCAGCACTAGGACCGGTCGACCGGAAACGCCGCCGAAAACTCTTACAGAGAGCCTCTTCGGCGAGCGACTAGAATATCCGGCGACGATCGGAAATCCCGGCACCAGATCCGTCGCCGCCGGACTCACCGCCACCCCTGCCTGCGCGCAGATCTGGGTTTGATGCCCTGGAATATTCCCTTTAGTTACCCCTTTGCCTATTTTATTCCCAAACTACCCCCTTGTTTAGTGGTTAGCCTATAAATAGAGCCCCCACCCCTCATGTATCCCTGAGGCATAGACGATAGACTAAAGACAACCCCCATTGCGGAATCTCTAGTTTTGCCTCATATCCTTACAAGGGGACCGACTATCGTCACCAATCTCGATTGGACTTTGCATCACGCATCCATCGTTGAACAAGGCCTTGGAGTTAGGTGTCTCGTCTCCAAGTTGTCAAGATCCTCCCCAAGGTGGTCTTCCCTCTCCGATGTGGATTTGAGGCAGCACGTTGACCGATCTTTCCTTACGGGGATTCTATCAGACCGGTGGCCGCCGTTCAGGAGCAATCGGCCTTGTATCGTGTGAGTTTTGCGTGTGTTCATCGTGTTCTTCGCGAGGTGTGTGTTCGCTTCCACTACCTTCTCCCTTTACCATCGCTTTCACATCGATTTGACCACGAGATCCGTGAAGATCGGGCCACCCAAGAGGTTAACCCCTATCATCTGGTATCAGCAGCTTTTGGTTTCCACGGATTCCTCATCGATTTGGTATTTTCCCCATAAATTCGAAAGTTCCACCAAAAACAATTCGTGTTTTGGATAGATCTATGATTTGAGTGAGTTTTGGTAGGATTTGATCCGTGGATTACTTGAAAAACTTGTTGATCTACCTTCCAGTGCGTTCCCATGGCCTAATTCCATCGTTTGCCCCTCCGATCTGACATTTTCCATCGAGTTTTTTCGCAGAAAATTGAGTTTTCGTGTTCCAGAACTCGTTCCGGCGCCAGATCCGGTGAACCGGAGTTCCGGTCAAACGAGACTCACCGCCAGATTCCGGCGCAATTTCCGATCCGCCGACCTGTCCGCCAACAGATTCATCCCCGCACGGTTTTGAGCATAACTTTTGCATTCGAACTCGGATTTTGGTGTTCTTTAGCTCATTTCGAAGAGGAGAAGTAGCCCTACATCATCATACACATTGTTAATGATATATACTCCATCCAAATTCCGTGATCAAGGCAGAATCCAATAATAAAGGGTGAAGATCGTTGACGAAAGGTATAACATTCCGCGACATTTATCCACTTGCATTCCTTTATGAACCCCACTATCTTTGCAAGCAACAAATACCTATTGAGACTAGTTCCTCTTATGATTGCTTGGTCTATGCACATTTGATACCTTGTAGATTGTGAACAAATGTTGTGAGCGCTATCTCATATAGTTATCTTGTATAGTTGTTGGCACAAGGAAGAGGCAAGTGAAAAAGAAAATTAAAGAAATAAAAAGAAAAGGAGAAAAAATATATATAGAAAAAGGAAAAGAGAAAGAAAGAAAGAAAGAAATATACATGTGCCTCACAGAATAGGAAGCGCAAGCTCGATAAACATCATATAGGTGGTACTTATTGTGCATATCTTGTAGCCCACCAATTTATTGCAATCGAACTAGCGTCTCTCCTCGCACTTGTGCGACACGAGATTATAGTCTTCGCTAGGTAATCATTTGGTTCTTAACTCATTTTTTCCGTCGCACAAGTCCCATTTATCCCACCGTGTGTGTTTCCTTGAACATATTTCCTATCTTGTGGATTGACTTGTTTTGCTTTGTGATCATTGTGGTTCTTTACTTACCATTACAACATATTGTTTCGAATTGTTTCTTGACATGCCACTTTTCATACCTATACACCATAGGCCTTGTGTGTGTGTTTTGGTTAGTAGTTGATTTTGGTGTTTCGCGTGAACTTCACTTTCCTTGGTTTATTGCTCTCAAGTCTAGCCACTTGCACGATACTATTTTCCAAGGTAAATTAAGGTTTGACGTTGCATCCCCAACACACTCTACCTCTTACATATACAACACTTGGTCTTTTGAATCATGTCTAGGGACTCCACAAGTATAGAGGACATGACAGAGCACAACACCGACAACGGCCCGACATGCTTTGAGGACCCGTAGCACTACACCTACGATGACTCCACATGCACGGAATACATGGAGCATGACATCAACTATGGCTCTTCAAGCATGGAACACTTGGAGCTCTACATCGACAATGGCTCCTCATGCATGGAGGATATGGAGCACTACACCGACAATGGCTCCACATGCTTGGGTGATATGGAGAACTACACCAATAATTACTCCCCAAGAATGGATGACTTCAATTGCGACATCGACGATGCCTCGCCGAGCATGAAGGACACGGAGAACTTCATCGACTTTGATGGCTCCTCCATGAGCCATGAAGAATCCCTCCACCGCTTGGAGATGGCAGACTACTATGACAATCAAGAGGATGCGCATCATCAAGAATACATGACCTTCAAGGCCACGCGTGCCACACAGGGTACCACCTACTTCGATGATGTTGGAGATATGCCCTAGAGGCAATAATAAATGTAGTTATTATTATATCTTTGTGTTTATGATAAATGTTTACATTCATGCTATAACAGTATTAACAAGGAAACATTAATACTTGTGTGATTTGTAAACTAAATTAAGAGTCCCTAGTAAAGCCTCTTTATAATACTAGCTTGTTGGTTAATAAATGATTGTGGTTTCCCTATCATGAACATTGAGATGTTATTAACAACAAGATCATATCGTTAGGAGAATGGTATGATGGACATACTCCTATAGATAAGCATAGCATAAAGATCAAGTCATTTTAATAGTTCAATTGCTATATGCTTTTTGATACATAGTAACCTAATTCCTTCGACCATGAGATCATGCTTATCACCATCACCGGAAGGATGCTTTGATGACATCAAACACCACACCATAACTGGGTGGTTATAAAGGTGGCATTGAGTGTTCGGAAAGTATTGGTTGAGACACATGGATCAAGACTAGGATTTGTCCATCCATATGACAGATAGATATACTCTGGGACCTCTTGGTGGAATGTCATCCAATTGGCTTGCAAGCATGTGACTAGATCACAAGGTATCACATATCACGGGAACGAGAAAAGAGTACTTATCAGTAACGAGGTTGAACTAGGTATGCAGAGATACCGACGATCAAAACCTCGGATAGGTAAACTATCGTGAGACAAAGGGAAATTGGTATCGTATGTATGTGGTTCATTCGATCGCAAAGTAATCGTAGAAATATGTGGGAGCCATATGAAATTTCCAGATTCCTCTATTGGTTATTGTTCGGAGAAGTGTCTCGATCATGTCCGCATAATTCACGAACCGTAGGGGGACACACTTAAGGATTCGATGTTGTTGAGTAGTTATGGAATGATGAGTAAGAGACCGAATGTTGTTCAGAGTCTCGGATGGGATCTGGGATATCACAAGGAGATCCGGAATGGTCCGTAGAATAATATTCATATAAGGAAAGTCCTGTTTCGGGGTTGGAGAATGGTTCCGGTGTTTTCATCGGGAATGTTCTAGAAGGTTCCGGAAGGTTCGGCACTCCGGAGGGGAAGGGTACATGAATGTGTCATAACAAGTTGGAATGGTTACATCATGTACTAGGTGTCATCGCTGAGCAAAATAAAGGGATAAATCAAATCCTAGTTTGAAAAGTCAAACGCCAATTTGAAAAGTCAAACGGCAAGTTTGCTTGGTGGAGGGAGAGTAGGAAACCTACTTGGGGAGGAGTTCCTCTACCTCCACCGCCGGCCAAGGAGGCCGAGTTGGGGAGGGACTCCCCTCCCCTTGGCCGCTCCCTCCCACCTATAAAAGGAGGGGCAGGGCTGCCCCTCTAGACTACACCTTGCCTTACCAAAACCCTAGCCCTAAGCCGCCGGCGCCACCACCTCCTGCTGCTGCCGCCGCCTAGGGCAAACCCTAGCTGCCGACTTGGGCTTCCCCAAGCCCTAGCCACCGGCCTAGCCCTCTCTCCTTGGTGTGTCTAAACCCTAGATCGCCAAGGCCTCTCTCATAGTCCACCATACTCGCTCTGGCTTAAGGCGAAGCCCTGCGAGATCTCCCCTCTACTTCCGGTACCACGCCGTCGTGCTACCAGAATCGCGAGGAGAGTGCTACAACCTCCGCTACCTGCTGGAACAAGGGAGAGGAAGGTCTTCATCGAGTACCGAACGTGTGACCGACTACGGAAGCGCTGCCGGAACGCAGCGCCGGAAGGATCGTCTACACGATCTTGAGATTGGCAAGAGTACGACTACATCACCCACGAGAATCCACTCTCGTTAAACACTTTGGAATCTTCGAGGGTGAGTTATTCCATTGACTCGTTGCTACAATCTAGTAGATAGATCTTGGCTTGTTTGTTTGTATGTGGTAGAAATTTTTTGTTTTCCATGCTACGAACCCCTACAGTGGTATCAGAGCCAGGTTTATATGTAGATTTGTTGCACGAGTAGAACACAATGGTCATTGTGGGCGGTGGTGCTTTTATTATCAATTGCTTGTTGTGTACTTTGCATCTTGCGGTATGATGGTATGAAGCGGCCCGGGCTAACCTTACATGAAATCGTTCATGAGACTTGCTCCACGCTCAACATGCAACTTGTATTGCATAAGTGGCTTTGCGGGTGTCTGTCTCTCCCATTATAGTATAGATCCAATTTACAACGGGAACTTGATAGTTCAAACATCAACGTTGTGGTTCTTGTTCGTAAGTTAGATCGACACTTATTGAAAGCCCCAAACCACGTAAAATATGCAAAGAAAATTAGAGGCGTCTAACTTTGTTTTGCAGGGGTGTGCTGTGATGTGATATGGCCATGATTGTGATTATATTTGATGTATGCAATGTTCCTTATTGTAAGTTGGCAACTGGCAGGAGCCATATGGTTTTCTTTTTTTCTCTTAAGACCCGTGTGTCTATTCAAAGTAGTTGTAATAGTTGAAGCCGGTGGAAGACAATCATGGAGCAGCGTCATTGACCTTGATGCAATGCCGGTGATGATGGAGATCATGTTTGTGCTTGAAGATGGAGATCGGAAGGACAAAGAAGAAAGGCCATATCATATCACATATTATGAATTGCATGTGATGTTAATCCTTTATGCATCTTATATTGCTTAGTTAACGACGGTAGCATTATAAGATGATCCCTCATGCACATGAATTTCAAGTTCTAAAGTGTTCATCCTTAGTAAGAACCGTTGCTAAAGCTTGTTGTTTCGAAGCACCACGTGATGATCGGGTGTGTTAGATTCTGCAAGTGTATACAACGTGAGCAAGCCAGATTTGCTCATGCGGAAGATAAGGTTTGATCTTGACGAGCCTAGCATGTACAGACATGGTATCGGAACACGGATCACCGAAAGGTAAAGCATGAATCATATAGTTGATATGATGAACATGTCGATTGTTCGCCATTGAAGCTACATCAACTCTCGTGATGATCGGTTTTGATGTGGTGGATTTGGTTCGTGTGATCACTAAAACAATGTGAGGGATATTGTTTTGAGTGGGAGTTCACCTAGATTAATTTAACTATTAATTAGAACTCAATTTGTCATAAACCTAGTCTAAACTATTGCAAATATGTTGTAGATCAATGGCGGCCCCTACCATCAATTTTAATGTGTTCCTAGAGAAATAAAAGTTGAAAAACAATGGAAGCAACTTAGCGGATTGGTTCCGCAATTTGAGGATTGTACTCAATGCTGGTAATTTGACCTATGTGTTGGATGCACCGCTGGGTGACCCGCCTGCAGCTGATGCTACCGATGAAGTAAAGAATGTTCACCTCGCTCGGAAGAATCAATACTCCCACAGTTCAGTGTGCTATCTTGTATGGTTTGGAATCGGAGCTTCAGAAAAGGTTTGAGAATTAACTCAAATTGATTTTTGAGACTCACGCGGCAGTTGAGAGCTATGAGGCTTCAGAAAAGTTCTCTAACTGCAAGATGGAAGAGGGCAGCTCCGTCAGTGAGCATGTGCTTAAGATGTCTGGGCATGCAAACAAACTCCAAAGCTTGGGTATAGTGATTCCTAATGCTTTGGGGATTTACCGTGTCCTCCAATCACTACCACCAAGTTACAAGAACTTTGTGATGAACTACAATATGCAAAGCATGAACAAGCAGTTGCCAGAACTCTTCTCCATGTTAAAATCTGCGGAAGTGGAGATCAAGAAAGAGCACCAAGTGTTGATGGTCAATAAGACCACCAAATTCAAGAAAGGCAAGTCTAAGCAAAAGGGACACTTCAAGAAGGGTGGTAAGAAAGTTACCGCACCGACGAAGAAGACCAAGGCTAGACCTAAGCCTGATACTGAGTGCTTTTACTGCAAGGGAGAAGGTCACTGGAAGCGGAATTGCCCAAAGTACTTGGCGGATTTGAAGAACGGAAACATCAAGAAGAAAGGTATTTCCGATATACATGTTATTGATGTGTATCTCACTAGTACTCGTAGTAGTGCCTGGGTATTTGATACTGGTTCGGTTGATCATATTTGTAACTCGAAACAGGTGCTGTAGAATAAACGGAAGCTAGCGAAGAACAAGGTGACGATGCGCGTGGGAAATGGATCAAAGGTTGATGTGATCGCGGTCGGCACGCTACCTCTTCATCTACCATCGGGATTAGTTTTATACTTAAATAATTGTTATTTGGTGCCTGCGTTAAGCATGAACATTATATCGGGATCTTGTTTATTGCGAGACGGTTACTTGTTTAAGTCCGAGAATAATGGTTGTTCGATTTATATGAGTAATATGTTTTATGCACATGCACCTTTGATAGATGGTCTATTCTTATTGAATCTCGATAGTGGAAATACACATATTAATAACATTGAAGCTAAACGTTTGAAATCGAGCGATAACTCGACCTATATGTGGCACTGTCGTCTTGGTCACATTGGAGTGAAGCGTATGAAGAAACTCCATTCTGATGGACTTCTTGAATCACTTGATTTTGAATCACTTGAAAGATGCGAAGCATGTCTGATGGGTAAAATGACTAAGACTCCATTTTCTGGGATGATGGAGCGAGCTACGGACTTATTAGAAATCATACATACCGATGTGTGTGGTCCAATGAGTGTAGCATCGCGCGGTGGTTATCGTTATGTTCTTACCTTCACGGATGACTTGAGTAGATATGGGTATATCTATTTCATAAAACATAAGTCCGAAACTTTCGAGAAGTTTAAGGAATTTCAAAGTGAGGTGGAGAATCAACGTAACAAGAAGATTAAATTTCTACGTTCTGATCGTGGAGGTGAATATCTAAGTTACGAGTTTGGCGAGCATTTGAAGAAATGCGGAATACTTTCACAATTGACACCGCCGGGAACACCACAGCGTAATGGTGTGTCCGAACGTCGTAATCGAACTCTCTTAGATATGGTTCGTTCTATGATGTCACTTACAGATTTACCGCTATCATTTTGGGGTTATGCATTAGAAACAGCCGCATTCACTTTAAATAGGGCACCATCTAAATCCGTTGAAACGACACCGTATGAATTATGGTTTGGGAAGAAACCTAAATTGTCGTTCCTTAAAGTTTGGGGTTGTGAAGCCTATGTAAAGAAGTTACAGCCGGACAAGCTTGAACCCAAAGCACAAAAAGGCGTCTTCATAGGATACCTAAAGGAAACTATTGGGTATACCTTCTATCATAGATCTGAAGGCAAAATCTTCGTTGCCAAGAATGGATCCTTTCTAGAGAAGGAATTTCTCTCGAAAGAAGTGACTGTAAGGAAAGTAGAACTCGACGAGGTGTCGAACCTTCTCTCGAACTTGCGAGTAGCGCAGCACCGGAAGAAGTTCCTGTGGTGCCTGCACCAATAAGAGAGGAAGCTAATGATGACGATCATGAAACTTTGGTTATAGTTGCTACAGAACCTCGCAGGTCAACGAGAACTCGTATCACTCCTTATTGGTATGATCCCGTTATGAGTGTCATGTTGGTGGACAACACCGATGACCCTGCGACATATGAGGAAGTGATGATGAGCCCAGATTCCAATAAATGGCAAGAAGCCATGAAATCCGAGATTGGATCCATGTACGAAAACCAAGTATGGACTTTGGTGGACTTACCGGATGGCCGGAAGGCTGTCGAGAACAAATGGATTTTCAAGAAGAAAACAGATGTTGATGGTAATGTTACTGTCTATAAAGCTCGACTTGTCGCAAAAGGGTTTCGACAAATTCAAGGAGTTGACTACGATGAGACTTTCTCACCAGTAGCGAAGCTAAAATCTGTGAGGATTTTGTTAGCAATCGCTGCATATTACGATTATGAGATATGGCAGATGGATGTCAAAACAGCGTTCCTCAATGGAGACATTGATGAAGAGTTGTATATGATGCAACCCAAAGGTTTTGTCGATCCTAAAGATGCTAACAAGGTATGCAAACTTCAACGGTCCATATATGGATTGAAGCAAGCATCCCGAAGGTGGAATCAATGTTTTGATAAGGTGATCAAAAGTTTTGGTTTTATACAAACTTATGGAGAAGCTTGTATTTACAAGAAAGTGAGTGGGAGCTCTGTAGCATTCTTAATACTATATGTAGATGACATATTGTTGATTGGGAATGATGTAGAACTTCTTAATAGTGTCAAGGAATATTTGAATAATAGTTTTTCAATGAAAGATCTTGGCGAAGCAGCTTACATATTAGGCATAAAGATTTATAGAGATAGATCGAGAAGCCTAATATCATTATCACAAAGTATATATTTGGACAAAGTTCTAAAGAGGTTTGGAATGGAAGATAGCAAGAAAGGGTTCTTGCCCATGTTGCCCAATACGACCTTTAGTAAAACTCAAAGTCCAGCAACAGCAGAAGATAGAGAAAGGATGAGTAAGACTCCCTATGCCTCAGCCATAGGATCTCTAATGTATGTCATGCTATGTACTAGACCCGACATTGCATATGCTGTTAGTTTGACTAGCAGATATCAAAGTGATCCAGGAGTGGATCATTGGACAGCGGTCAAAAACATCCTTAAGTACTTGAGAAGAACTAAGGATATGGTTCTTTCTTATGGAGGTGATGAACAGCTTGTTGTTAATGGTTACACCGATGCTAGTTGGAACACCGATCCAGATGATTCTAAATCTCAATCTGGATACGTATTTACTTTGAATGGTGGAGCAATTAGCTGGAGGAGTGCAAAGCAAAGCGTTGTGGCGAGATCCTCAACTGAATCGGAATACATAGCTACTTCGGAGGCTTCACAAGAAGCGATATGGATGAAGGAGTTCATTACAGAGCTCGGTGTGGTTTCAAGTGCGCTGGACCCAATGTCTATCTACTGTGATAACATGGGCGCCATAGCCAATGCGCAAGAACCAAGGTCACACAAGAAGCTAAAGCACATCAAGCTACATTTTCACGCTATTCGAGAACATGTCCAAGATGGTGACATAAAGATTTGCAAAGTACACACAGATCTGAATGTGGCGGATCCGTTTACTAAACCTCTCCCGAGGGCAAAACATGACCAACACCAAACTGCCATGGGTGTTCGGTATATTACCATGTAATCTAGATTAGTTGACTCTAGTGCAAGTGGGAGACTATTGGAGATATGCCCTAGAGGCAATAATAAATGTAGTTATTATTATATCTTTGTGTTTATGATAAATGTTTACATTCATGCTATAATAGTATTAACAAGGAAACATTAATACTTGTGTGATTTGTAAACTAAATTAAGAGTCCCTAGTAAAGCCTCTTTATAATACTAGCTTGTTGGTTAATAAATGATTGTGGTTTCCCTATCATGAACATTGAGATGTTATTAACAACAAGATCATATCGTTAGGAGAATGGTATGATGGACATACTCCTATAGATAAGCGTAGCATAAAGATCAAGTCATTTTAATAGTTCAATTGATATATGCTTTCTGATACATAGTAACCTAATTCCTTCGACCATGAGATCATGCTTATCACCATCACCGGAAGGATGCTTTGATGACATCAAACACCACACCGTAACTGGGTGGTTATAAAGGTGGCATTGAGTCTTCGGAAAGTATTAGTTGAGACACATGGATCAAGACTGGGATTTGTCTATCCATATGATGGATAGATATACTCTGGGCCCTCTCGGTGGAATGTCATCCAATTGGCTTGCAAGCATGTGACTAGATCACAAGGGATCACATATCACGGGAACAACAAAACAGTACTTATCAGTAACGAGGTTGAACTAGGTATGCAGAGATACCGACGATCAAAACCTCGGATGAGTAAACTATCGTGAGACAAAGGGAATTGGTATCGTATGTAAGTGGTTCATTCGATCACAAAGTAATCGTAGAAATATGTGGGAGCCATATGAATTTCCAGATTCCTCTATTGGTTATTGTTCGGAGAAGTGTCTCGATCATGTCTGCATAATTCACGAACCGTAGGGAGACACACTTAAGTATTCGATGTTGTTGAGTAGTTATGGAATGATGAGTAAGAGACCTAATGTTGTTCGGAGTCTCGGATGGGATCCGGGATATCACGAGGAGATCCGGAATGGTCCGGAGAATAAGATTCATATAAGGAAAGTCCTGTTTCGGGGTTGGAGAATGGTTCCGGTGTTCTCATCGGGAATGTTCTAGAAGGTTCCGAAAGGTCCGGCACTCCGGAGGGGAAGGGTACATGAATGTGTCATAACAAGTTGGAATGGTTGCATCATGTACTAGGTGTCATCGCTGAGCAAAATAAAGGGATAAATCAAATCCTAGTTTGAAAAGTCAAACGCCAATTTGAAAAGTCAAACGGCAAGTTTGCTTGGTGGAGGGAGAGTAGGAAACCTACTTGGGGAGGAGTTCCTCTCCCTCCACCGCCGGCCAAGGAGGCCGAGTTGGGGAGGGACTCCCCTCCCCTTGGTCGCGCCCTCCCACCTATAAAAGGAGGGGCATGGCTGCCCCTATAGACTACACCTTGCCTCACCAAAACCCTAGCCCTAAGCCGCCGGCGCCAGCACCTCCTGCTGCTGCCGCCGCCTAGGGCAAACCCTAGCCGCCGACTTGGGCTTCCCCAAGCCCTAGCCGCCGGCCTAGCCCTCTCTCCTTGGTGTTTCTAAACCCTAGATCGCCATGGCCTCTCTCATAGTCCACCATACTCGCTCCGTCTTAAGGCGAAGCCCTGCGATATCTCCCCTCTACTTCCGGTACCACGCCGTCGTGCTACCAGAATCGCGAGGAGAGTGCTACAACCTCCGCTGCCTGCTGTAACAAGGGAGAGGAAGGTCTTCATCGAGTACCGAACGTGTGACCGATTGCGGAAGTGCTGCCGGAACGCAGCGCCGGAAGGATCGTCTACACGATCTTGAGATCGGCAAGAGTACGACTACATCACCCACGAGAATCCGCTCTCGTTAAACACTTTGGAATCTTCGAGGGTGAGTTATTCCATCGACTCGTTGCTATAGTCTAGTAGATAGATCTTGGCTTGTTTGTTTGTATGCGGTAGAAATTTTTTGTTTTCCATGCTACGAACCCCTACAGATGATCCACCTACTAAGCATCAAGCACAACCACGTCCAAGGCGTCAAGCGCCACTATCTCCACGGCATCAAACTCCACCACCAAGATGGCGCCAAGCTCCACCATCTCCAAGACGCCAAGCACCACCACCTCCTAGGCGTCAAGAACCCCCTACTTCAACAAAATGGCGCCCCAACATCATCTTCCACAAGAGGTGCCACAAAGTAAGAATCTTCATCGACAAACATCATCTCATGAGCATCGCCACCATAAAGAGGATACAAGACATCGTCAAAGGCATCTTTGCCACCAAGACGAAGAATTCGTGATGAGCACCATCCATAATGGTCAATCAATCTCAAGAAGGCACCACAAGCACAAGAAGAGTGCCAAGGAAAAGGGCCATCGTCGCGAGCGTCATGTGAATGACCAAGTGCGCCACCTACATCAACCATCGGCAAGACACACCAATGACCTACGTCGACACCATCACAAGGCACCTTCAACTACTATTGCCACCACAATGGCAACAAGAGCAAGCCTTCGTCCACGCCATCAAGCTTCAACACCTACGTTTGATTTCCACGACCTCGTGAATGAAGAAAATGAAGCCCTCTACTTCGCCAAGTTGGATGAGTACAGCAAGAGGATGTATACAATCCAAGATGGAGGAAGCCAAGGCCACATATGTGATGAAGTTGATCCGAGCACCGCTCTCGACAACAACATGAGCCGACTTCCACCACTACGACAAGATGGCCACAAGACGGTCGAGCATGGGATTCTCCCTTCGACCATGGAGGCGAGCGATGATGCCCATCTTATGGCATCCAACCTTGGAGGCGACAAGGTCAAGAATGGTGAGCATGGGATTTTCCCTTCACCAAAGGAGGCGCATGGAGTTGAGGACACCGAGCCTACCCCTATATGCTTGAGTGATGATGTGGTACCAATCCCATGTGAGTACGAGAGCCACTTATCACACTTGAGTGAGAACAAGAGTGAGACGAGTGACTCCACCTTATGTGAGATTGATTGCTTCCACTTTGAGGGCATGAGTGATACACCGAGTGAGTTGAGAGTGGTAGTTGATAGGTCAAGTGAGACCATTTATATTTCTAATGACTTACCCTCTACCTCTAGTGTGCTCTCTTATGTTGTGATGGGTTCCATGGATGACGACGCGCCACGCCATGAAGCAATGATGCCTCGAATGGAGAAGATGTACATGGTGGATGAAGAGGATGCTACACCATGGCTACATCAAGAATATGAAGTCTTCCACAAGGAGGCCACTACTACCACAACACCCACTTCATATGAGAGGTATGAACAAGGTAACAATAAGGGTGTTGATGATGCCATGATCCCACTAGTGGACATGATGAATTGTGAGGATATGCATGTTATGGATGATACTTGTGACATTACATATGCTTCATTCATATTCCCATGTGATGCTTTGCCTTTGCCTAATATTGATCATGTGGAATTGTTTGATTGCGATATAATTGCCATAAACATGCTATGCATCTTGTGTGTATCCTCCAATTGCTTCAGACTTGTCTTGTCATGCTAGTCATTCAATTTCTCTCGTTGCTTGCGATAAGATGAATGCTTGCTATTTCACTTGTTTTGCTTGCAACAACATTGATCATTTGCGTTATAATGAGATGGCCCCCATAGCTTTCTCAATTTTTCGAGATTTTGATGATTTCCATGATAAGCATGTTCCCCACTTGCATACTCACCATGCATATATTTCATACTTGATTAACATTAATGGTGATGTGCACAAGAAGAGATACGTCATGATGGATGATGTGTATCTCTACCATGCACACACGTTATTCCTTTTATGTATGATGTGTGTAGGTACCCGCACTATCATGTCAACCTCGGTTGAGCACGAGTTGAAAAAAAGAGCTCTTGAGAGCATCCCACAAGTGAGTTCAAGATCGAACCCAGCTCTGATACCTTTTGCATGCTTTGCATCTTTCATGTTGACAATTTTCTCTTTCCTATGGTTTTCTTGCAAGCATGTTGATGGTATTATCTCACCTTGTGACATTCATGTTTCTTTGCTATTGGATATTGATGCTTTGTGTGTTGCAATAAAAATATTGAACAATTTCTCTTTCCGATGTTTTGTGTGCAACCATAATGCCACTGAGAGCATGTAATGTCGTGAGAGCTTCCAAGAATCTCGTCTTGTTGTTGCAACAAACATAAGGACCACTTGCTCTTTCATTTGGCTTGTTTGCAAACATGTTGTTTTTGCTTCCGCTTGGGATACTCATATTCCCATGATATTTGCTTTCGATGATTTGTGTGTGACATCCAACATGTCGAACAATTTCTCTTTATAACGGTTGGTTTGCACAATAATGATGTTGCTTTGGATATTCTTCCTTTTGTGTTTTTGTCAGATTCTCCTAGCTTTGAATCAAAGATGTTGATCAAATTTCTATTCGATTGCTTTGAGTGCCACACTAAGATGTTATATGGAGTTTTTGAGTTCCCACATTTGGATGATTTTGTAGTGATTTCCATGCACGTGGACCTTGCATATGCATCCCATTTGCTATACTTGAGTTGTGCTAATAGTGTTGTGAACAAGAATGGACATGCCACAAAAGACATGCTCCTCTATCACACACAAACATATGTTGCTTGGTCTTTGTTGTATGAAGGTACAAATACATACATGTCAACCTCTACCAACCATGTGTTGACAAGAAGAACCGAAGAGAGTTACCTATGGCTACCCTTCATCGAGCTATCTCTACAAGCTAAGGTGACTTCCTTCTATTTGAGGACTCATGCAATAATCTTCATGAATTGGCTATGCTTTGAGTGTTGCTTCGCTTTTGTTGTGAGCTTTGTAGGCTTCATGGAAGGTGAAGGAACATTGAAGTGTTGTTAAGTCAATCTTTCCGAGGACGAGTATATGGTGAACCCCTAGATCAAGAAGGTCTCTCGACCTCTCCTACTTTGTGATGAGCCTGTAGAGTCGAGGACAAATCTTTTTGAAGGGGCGGGAGCTGATACAACCCGACCTACGGTCATTTCCACATCAAGTTCTACAACTTATGCCAAGTCGTCATGGACTCCAAAGGTGAATCCTATCCTATTTGAGATCCCACTTCCTAACCTTTTGAATGGTATACTACTTCATACTCCGTCATATGACCATGATAGGTTCACACCGACAAGTACGGAGACAAGGGAGGAACCCCGAGGACTCGCGCCCGACAAGACGGAGGCTTGGAAGAGGAGGCGGAATAAGCTCCAACTGGAATCGGCGACCGGACCGGTGAACCGGAACAACCGCCGGAATCTCTGGCGATAGCCTCGACGAACCGAGCGCCCCGCTGGAATCCCAGGCGCCAGGACCGGTCGACCGGAAACGTCGCCAGAAACGCTTACAGAAAGCCTCTTCGGCGAGCGACCGGAATATCCGGCGACGACCGGAAATCCCGGCACCAGATCCGGCACCGTCGGACCCACCACCGGAATCCCCTGCCTGCGCGCGTATCTAGGTTTGATGCCCTGGAATATTCCCTTTACTTACCCCTTTGCCTAGTTTATTCCCAAACTACCCCCTTTTTTAGTGGTTGGCCTATAAATAGAGCCCCCACCTCTCATGTATCCCTGAGGCATAGATGTAGAATAAAGACAACCCCCATTGTCGAATCTCTTGTTTTGCCTCATCCCCTTACAAGGGGACTGACTATCGTCACCAAACTCGACTGGACTTTGCATCACGCATCCATCGTTGAACAAGGCCTTGGAGTTCAGTGTCTCGTCTCCAAGTTGTCAAGAACCTCCCCAAGGTGTTCTTCCCTCTCTGATGTGGATTTGAGGGAGCACGTTGACCGATCTTTCCTTGCGGGGATTCTATCGGACCGGTGGCCGTCGTTCGGGAGCAATCGACCTTGTATCATGTGAATTTTGCTTGTGTTCATCGTGTTATTCGCGAGGTGTGTGTTCGCTTCCGCTACCTTCTCCCTTTCCCCTCGCTTTCCCATCGATTTGACCACGAGATCAGTGAATATCGACCAACCAAGAGGTTAAACGCTATCACCGCTGCTGATTATTGATCGGAGATGCGTCTCGATCATGTTTGCATTATTCATGAACCGTAGGGTGACACACTTAAGGGATACCGACACCATTTGGAGCAAATAAGATGTCAGAAAAAGATTTACAAAGCGCAGGAATTTATTTCACTAGACACCAAAATTGTTTCGGGTGAAATTGCTAAAATTGTTTCTGCATATGAAATATAATACTAGCAAGGTGTTTTATGTGAATGTTTGTCAATTAATGTAATTGAAAAAATTCTGAATAAATAAATAAAATGAGTTTTATTTAAAGAGAGATTACATTAAATTTGGTGGAAATTTAATGGGATTTTTTAGTGGGATTTTGAGTGGATAAATGAGGGTCATTTTGTGAGTGGGAGCTCCGCCCATATGAATGGAGGAAGGTGTGGGGGCAGCCACCACGGCGCCGGCCACACCCCTTGGGGTGCCCCCTCCTCCTATAAAAGGACCCTCTCTCCCTCTCTCATACTCACACCTCCTCGCGAAGAATCTCTCTCCCCCTTTAGAAATTCCCCATGGTATCGGATCAGCAAGATAAATGTTTCCAGTGGCTTTGTTTGGAAGGATTTGTTGCTTCCGCAACTTCGCTAGAGCGAGGGCGCAGAGGTTGTCTCTAGTAAAGCGATGGATGGAAACAAGATTTTTTGTGGCATGTGATACATGAAGAACATTGTTTAGATGTAAGAATTTTGAGGGGATGTCAACAATTGCATGACCAACATGTCTAATGCTCATACCTTGTCCATTGGCCGCATGGATTTGCTCACGGCCCTTGTACCTTTCCTTCATGGTGAGCTTGTTGAGCTCACTGGTGATCTGTTCGGTGGCACCAGTATCGCCATACCAGTTGGTGTCCACTCCATACGACGCAGAGTTTGCGCCCTTCTCCTACTCTTCTTCTTCATCATTGGAGTAGTGGTGCCAGAAGTTCCGAGCTTCATGCCCGAGCTTTCCATAGATCTGGCATAGGGTATACTCGCGGTCCTTGCCGCCCTACCTCCTCCTTGACGGCCACCGCCGCCTTGCTGCTGCGTCCATGACCGCGGTTGCCGTGTCTATAGCTACCATGGCCTCCATGACATCCTCCACGGTGGCCGCGTCCTCGTGGCCCTCCTTGGCCACGCTGGGCAGAGTTTATGGAGGAGGCCCCATCGATGCCATCAGTGAGGAGAGCGATGTGGTTGTAGTAGGCGCATACGTGCCCGTAGAGCTCGCTCACGGTGAGATCCTCGCCACCGTGAACTCCGATGGCGGCAAAGAGGGTGTTGTACGTGTCATCGAGGCCGGCGAGGAGATACTCCACAAGTTCTTCCTCGTCGATTGGCCGGCCTACTGCAACGAGTTCATCGACGATACCCTTCATCTTGGTGAAGAATCGCGCCGTCGTCATGTATTCCTTCCTTGTCTTGGCGAGGGCAACACGCAGGTTTGACACCCGCGTTCTTGATTGGGCAGAGAACATGGCCTTGATGGACACCCATACCTACGCAGCCGTGTCCATGCCAATCATGGAGACAAGGATATCAGGAGTTAAAGAGCTCAACAAAAATGACAGTACCTGTTGGTCTGTCGCCACCCTTTTTGACGGTGATGGTTTCCAGTGGTGGTGCAGTCTTCTCATCGAGGAAGCTTGTCAACCGGGCACCACAGAGGGGAGGCATTACTTGGGACTACCAAAGGAGATAGGAGATAGTTGGTCCTCGTCAACTTCTCTCCAATGGTGACGCCAACAAGAGGATTGGTCATGACGGCAGCAGGAGGAGAGGCGAGGCACATAGATGCGTTTATTTGGAAGAAAGGGGCTCTGATACCATATGATCGTATGAGGTCTTTTGGGAACGATAGTTGGCCTCCCATTGTGTGCGTGTTAATATAGTCGGGAGATTACATAGCAAGTTACAACAATATGGGAGAGATAGAGGGAACGATCGTGATCTAGATTAAAGTCTGATTGGTACAATCTTGATAATAAGGAAAATAACTAATTCAAACTCTATTTCTTTATCTTACCATACCGTGACTACTCCAACTCGTGACAGGTACGAGCGTACAACATTTTGTATCGCTAACAGAAGTCACATTATAGACGTTCCAAGACGAGTGAAAGAACATACCCTTATACAAAATCAAGCATGTTTTGATCAAGGACATTAAGTACTAAGTGATAATTATCACTTGAGAGACGAGGTCGGGTACATGGCGACGAAACAAGATAGTGTACTCTTGATGTCGGAAGATAAAAACCAAGAAAGAATCATCGTTCCTAGGAGTAGCATGAGAAGTCAGAGTTAGTGTCGGATGTATCTGAACCGACTCCTCGTTTTATTTCCGCTACAATGCATGAGCACTTGTGCTAGTCTTTAGAAAAAAAGACAATAAAATGACCCAATATAGCCGTGATACAACGTAAACCACCGAAAAAATCGGAAAACATAACTCACGGCCTGTTTCGCGTGAAAAGTTGGGCCAGACTACCAAACTCGCTCCTAGTTCTTCCGCCAAGTTTGATGAGCTCAGGAATGCCCTGGCCCAAATATAATAGAAGAAGGGCCCTTGGGCCATTTATCCCCAATAATCCACCACCACGGCCTCACGAAAACTCCCGACTGTTGCGGCGCTCTCCTTAGACCTAGCCAACGGGCCGAGCTCTACGGGCCAGCACGCGGCCCGCGAAAAAAGCACGGCACAGGCCTAGCCCGGCCCGTGGCGTGCCAGGCACGTGGAAAGCCGAGGCCGCAGTCTTAGGCACGCGGGCCAGCCCGGCACGGCCATCAAGCTTGCATGCAGTGAGAATATATGAATATATAAGCAAAAAACTAGGACAGTGTTAAGCGTACCCCGGGGATATGTGGTTTTCATCCCAGGGTCCCCAGCCAACCACGTGTCATTTTTTTGGATTCAAAATCCCGCTTTTGCTATATTTGCCCCGCTTTTGCTACATTGTAGCAGAAAACGATTCGGTCTAGAAAAATAAAAACAGACTGGACCTCGTCGGAGATTTCGTCGGAGATCTCGTCGGCGACCGTGTAGCAAAAAAATTGTGCTATTGTAGCATATCCGACCTCGCCGGAGACTCGTCGGAGAATTTCGCTGTTAGACCTCACCGGAGACCATGTAGTAAAAATGTTGCGCTATTGTAGCAAAATCACAAAACAGTTGTAGCAAAAAAAAACTTATATTGTAGCAAACTCCTATGTCGCCAGATATCTCGCCGGAAAACCCTAGGCACCCTTATAGCAAGGACGTTATGCCCCTGTAGCAGGGCTTCACACCGTTTGTAGCAAAAAAAGCCATCATTGGAGAAGGTGATGTTGTTCCTCTATAGCAAGGCTGACGCCATCGTCCAAGAAGACCTCGTAGCAAGAAGTTTACGATATTGTAGCAAAATCAGATAACGGATGTAGCAAAATAAATATACTAATGTAGCAAAAGCTGACTTCGCCGGAGACATCGTCGGAGCAAAAACTTGTAGCGAAAAAAATATCATTATAGTAGCTCTGCTCGCCGAAGGTAGCAACACCAGAGGGCGTGTGTAGCAGGGTCGCTCGCCCTGTGTAGCAGTGCCGTTAGCCGCAGGTAGCAATTCCGGATGCCGCAGATAGCAAAAAAACAGACTTTTTCAGAGCCTTTCGTTGGATATATCTTGTAGCAAAAACATTATGTTGTTGTAGCGGAACCACAACACAATTAGCGAAAAACATGTGCTATTATAGCATGGACGTGGCCTTTTTTTTGTTAATACCAAAGAAATGTCTTGGTAGCATTTCAAATACATCAAACTAGCAGTAATAGTATGCGTATCTAGCGTGTTAGTCCAGGAGCATCTACGGGGTCGGGGGTGCATGCCGGCGTGCCCAGCTCTGGTGAGCGGATCAGTATGTGGCCGGAGCAGGAGAAAAGAGAGGCTATACAGCAGTACGGGCAGGGCCCCTCTGCATCACCGACGAGCACCTAGGACGACACTCAGATGGTTCCCTCTGACACGCCCCCAATGACCGGAGCTTGCAGTCCCTGTCGCAGACGACCACTCTGCCGGAGCCGCCCCCTCCCCCAATAGCCGGTGCGAGATCGAGCGGGAGGAACCTCAAGGCGAGGCGTCGCTGGATGAGGAGGATGAGGGCACGGAGGTGCCAGGCGCGGCAGCACGGAACAGGGGACGGGCGCGTTGGCTCACAGGGAGTCGACCTCCGACGACCCTGCTTCCTCGCGGGCCAGCAGCTGTTGAGTCTGGTCCCACCGTCTAGGGCTCGCAGGAAGGAAGGAGGGGCCCGGGTGCGAGGCGCGACCCGGGGATGGATCTGTTCTATCCCCCGGGGGAACGGTATCATTTTCCAAAAACTATCCACCAAGGGTCAAACTCACGATCTAACCCTCTAGGACCGGCCCCTGAACCAACACGCCAAACAAACTTATGTGTTTTATGGGAGACACGCGCACTTTTATATATTAAATGGACGGGCCAACGAAAAAAGGCTAGCATGCCCGCATGCCTCACGTGCCACGGGCTGGCCCGTCTAGCATCCGTGCCGTGCTCGGGCCGCGGAGCGGGACACGCGTGCCTGCATGGCCCGGCCCGTGAACTACATGGGCCGCCGTGTGCCATGCCGGGCTAGGCCCCGGTGCCGTGCCGGGCCGGCCCATTGGCCAGACTTGGCTCTCCTCGCCTCGGCTCCCCACATCCAAAAACCCTAACATACGCAGCATCCGGAACGTCGCAATGGTTTGGTTTGGTGCGACGACTGCGGCGAGGACCTCAAGAAGCCCAAGGTCGCCGGTCACTTTCGCTCATGCTCCGCCTACAAGGTTCTGCGCTGTCCCCGCCTCCAGCCCCTCCTTCGCTCCGCGTGATTTTGGTTTGATTATTGGGTTCGTGACATGCGAATGGTTGGTTTTGTTTTGTGCAGCTTTCCTGCATTGATTGCGGCGCCGTCTTCAATCAGGACACCGTCCAGGGGCACACCCAGTGCATCTCTGAGGCCGTGAGTTCCATTGCTTCTATCCATAGTGTGAAATTAACTCCCTAGTTTTGCGATTCGGATAAAGCGTGACACGTTTAGCCCTACAATTTGTGGATAATAAGTTAATTTGTCGGTGGTTAGATTTGGATAATTAGTGTGTAAGCTTATATGTTCGCAGGTGGCCTTTTAATACGATTTGGTTTAGGTTTCTTAATGTGAATTGATAGGTCAGCTTGTGTGGATACTCAAGTCTGTAATTCAAAGGCTAGTTTAGTGCGTGTGTCAGTATATTTGGATGTTTTTTTAGAGGTGCATTCTCTAGAGCTTAGTGAGTTCTGCATCATGTATGGCTTTGTAAGGTTGTCGATATGTAAGAACAATGACAGTGCTAGTTGCTTATGGTCATGTCCTCATTCCTTTGATGTCTTATCCTAAGGAGAAGTACGGTCCCAAGGGACAGAACAAGCTATCCAACAGTGCACAGGGAAAGCCAGACAAGCCAAAGCAAAATGCTGATGTTGATATCAATGTTGGGCTGTCAACACGTCCTCCTTGGTTCTGCAGGTATGCTAATGTGATGCCTCAGCATACGTACAATGAAAATTGCAGATTTTTGCATACTCATGTGGATCAGAGGGAGAAATGTCCATTTCTGCGACAAGTAATATGGATCGGAGGGAGTAGTAAAATCATGATCCCTAAGAGGAGCTCCTAATCGTTGAAGTTTGTACTTGCACATAACTCGTGTTCTATTTGTACTCTTGTCAGCATTCACAAACAGCTTGACTTGATGATTTTAAGGCGATTTGGATTATACTAGTCATATATGAGCCATCAATAGCTTAGTGCCCTTATTGGAACATACCTAAAAAGGCAACTGTGAATGGTTTAGATGCTCTACAAGCTGCAGAACTTAATTTGTTTTGTCCACTGACTTAAGTAGCAAATGCCCTTCACGATCGTCATAGTTTTTTTGGGCGGCGGGGGGGGGGGGGGGGGGGTCTATTTATCAAGAAACCTTCGGATGTATGGAGAAATCATGTCATTGTTGTTTAGATAACTTACCCCTTGTTTTGTAATGAAGTCAGGGCATATCAGATTTCAGATTAAGCAGCCTCAGCTTTCACCAATATGTGTTCTAACATTCCTAACCTCGGTTTGCATGTCAGCCTATGCAATACAACTACAACTAGCAAGCAAACTCTCTTGGGGCATGCTGATGGCAGGAAACATAGAGCAAAAGCAAAAGCCTACCATTCTTCTCAGAAGCAAGAAAATGGATCTAAACAAATTCCAGATGACAAGGAAATTGCAACTACGGAGCCTCCACAACTAAATGATTGAAAGGGTGCAGATAGTGAAAGAGATGTTGACAAAGATGCTATGAAAAGAAAGAGAACAGATAGTATAGCCTTGGAGGAACCCGATAATGCCAAAAGACAAAACTTGTCGAACTTGAAGACCAGAGATGTGGTACAATCTGAAAATGGAGATCTAAAAACAAAGAGTAAGGGTGCTGCAAATGAAGTAGTCAATGGTACCAACCATCAAGACACTAAAAAGCAGAAAATCGAGTGGAAGAAAATTATTACTACGATACTGGAGACAGTAAGCCTTTTGGCCCTTTATAGGATATACTACTTTTGTCCATTATATGTTTCTCCTTCGAACTACCTGTTGTCAACATTTAATCTGGTATTTTCTTTCAGAATTCAGATGGAGTTATGAAGTTAAAGAAGCTACAAAAGCTAGTTTTGAGGGAACTTTTGGAATGTGGTCGGTCCGAAGATAAGGAGCAGATGCATGCTCTGTTGACGGAGAAGGTAACCCGCACAAACGAGAAAATTGTTGCTTAAGTACATATTTTCTCCCTTGCTTCGCACTGTATTTGGGGACTCTTGCTCAGTTGTAACTACCTCGGTGAATTACGCTCCTAGTTACAAGCCTGGATGAACGGAAATGGTTAAAATAGTACGGTGTGGCCCAAATGCCACTCACAGGTAGACCTTTCGGCCGTCCTAACCATTTCCAAACATCGGGACAAGAACGGGCGGCGTAATCGGCAGGCGAAGGGATCAACTACATACACAAATGAGTATGTATGCAAGCCACCATACAACAGTCCTCAGAGCCATTCCATCTAAAAGAAATAGAAATATTGCAACGCCATATGGCAAGATCCAAATATCCTAGATAGATATAATAGTTTAGGATATCTCCTCATACATCAAACATCAGAGTATCAAGCGGATGCGGAAAACAAGATCCGAGTACGGATAAGAAGCAAATCGGCATAAGATGCCCCATAAATAAACACATCCGCCCAGAGATCTCGCGGATCCCCGTTCCCGGAATCTCTACACCGAATGATCGTTGCCAACATCGTCCGTCTCCTCCACCCAGTATCCATCTTGCGAGTTTACCTGTTCATCTGAGTCGAACAATTTATCGTGTGAGACCCTAGGGGTACTCAGCAAGACTTTATGCCTCTAAAGGGGACACAACCTGGGGTGACGCAATTGCAGCTAAAGATAAACCCTAACAATTCTATAGAACCTCACTAACCATCCGCCAAACCAGAGATAGACGGATGTCCGTGAATTAATAACAACAGTTATAACAGTAATATTAACTGATCCATCCTCCTCCTCGCTTACCGACGAGGAAGCGGACGAACAACCCCCATCCATTGGCAGTTTTATTATCCATTCCATGAGAATTGCACTATTTACTAGTCAGGTACTTAGTCAGGTTAAAAGCGGTACTTTAGTTATACTTGTCTATGATCGAGAAACTGTGCTCCAAGTCGTCCATAACCGCGGATACGGCTTTCAGAAAGTTTTACCCTGCAGGGGTGCACAAATAGCAACACACACTCGATCAACCTCGGAAAAACCAAATCAAAACCCAACGAGACATTCACGACAAAGCGATCACAGGATTCAGAAATATTTCAGGGGGCCACCCCATTAAGCTACCCGCAACGAAGTTAGCCGACTCCGAAACGGACTCAAGGTTTGCGTCAGTGGTTGTAAACGACTGGGAACCCGAAAGTGTGACTAGGCTTGTCGATACCGCGAAAACACTCCGCTTTCCTAAACAGTACAGGTGCATCCTCGCACAATCTTAAATTAAGCAGTAAAGCATGGCATAAGTACAGAATAGTAAGAAAGCCCCAAACTACTTTGTGGCCCCAAGAAATAAGAATGAATCAAGCTCTGGCTCAGGGGGGTTCATAAGCCTCCCGGATGTGGATAGCGCGAATATTCAAGGAACAGGAATCAAGTACTCGGTGTCCTACGGGACACAGGTGAGCATGAAAAACCAAATAGCAGATATTGCTCACCGGTGCCACTTTCATTAGTTATCCCATTACTACTCAGGTTAAGTTGTTTAGGTACCTCGTTATCCATCAGACACTCACATACCCTACACATGCTGTTCTACGACTCGCATGGCTCAAACAACTCCTGTAGTAATGGCTCATGGGATGGAGGAACAAGCTTCGGTGGGGTTTAAAATTAAAGGCTATGCAGTACTTGGGATTCAGTTTAATGCAATCGCGACTCAATGATGCAAGAATAAGATAGAGGCAATAGGTACTATATGTATGCAAGCATGTGGTAGTGCTTGCTTGACAGCTTAGTTGAAGCGAGAGAAGGATCTGGGTAGTGCTCCTGGGTTTCTTGATATATCCCCTGCTCAGCGTCTATTCGGAGAAGAACCAAACAAACAAGGGCCAACATAAATAAAGTGCACAAGCATATGAATTAAATGCGACAAGCAAACAATCATGCCATGATGAATGATGCACAATTTGCATGGCAATAAGGTAGCATGGCATGGGTGAGGTGTGGAATACTAGAAATAAACATTTTATGGGGTTTTAATCATATTTTATACTCAAATAAGTTGCTGTATACTTTATATTTATATGATGCATGCTGCAATTCAGAACAAGGAATGCATAAACAGAAAGGTCTCGTCGAGCTAATCATTTTAGACACATCATTTGTCAAATTTGGGGTTATAAAACAAAAGTTATTAACTAAATAAGGAAAAGGGCATTTTAGTGTAATTTTAATCAACTCGAAATTTTAAGTGTTCGAAATATATTTTGAAGGGCATAATTGAATTCCTCACATTTTTCTGATTTCAAAACATATATTATTTGTATTAAATGGATTTACAAATTAAAAGTTATTAAAAACAGAATTAAATTCATATTTAAACATTTCTGGAAAACATTTTATTTAAACAGAAAAACATACAGACTTTTTATACCCAGAGGCAGCTAGCCCTAGAAGCTGATGGGTGGGACCAGCGCTGACTGGGCGGAACTGCGCGCCAGGGCTTTTCTCACCGCGAGCTACTCTAGCCGCAGAGGTTGACAGGTGGGCCTCCAGGCGGCGGGGCCACAACGCGCGCGCGGCCAGCGGGCAGCTGACACGTGGGCGATCCAGGGCGTGGGGAGGGGTCTGTCCGTGATGGCCAGGATCTTCCGGGGGTCTTCTTGCAAAGAAAACACCGAGGCTGACAGGTGGGCTTCTGGGACTGCGGGTTTAGGCGGGAAAAAGGGGAGGGGGCTAAACACAAAAGTGACATCGGCTGTGGCTGTCCGCTGACGGGGAAAGTCCTGCCGGCGGCGGATCTGGCTGTCTTCCGTCGTCGGTGGCGACGCATCCGCTGGGAAATTTGCGTCGCGGTAAAAACCAAAGTCGTAGAGCCAACATCAGACTACAACTTTGGTTTTTGGATCTTAGCCAAAGGAGGTCCGCAGCGGACGGGGCAAAGGGATGAACAGAGGAGATCTCGCGGTTTTAAACTGACGGCAGATCCGACAGAGAAACTGAAAACTTCCGGGGACGATGGCGAGAGCTACGGTGGACGGTTTCGGGCGTATAGGTAGTCGTTTTGAAGAGGGAATCTAGGGCTACGCTTTTGGTGTTTGGGGATTTCGCGAAGGAGGTCTCCAGCATCAGGGAAATCGCGAAGATCAGAGGCACACGCGCGCACAGACGCAGCGGTTGGCGGCGGCGGCAGCGCGCAGGGCGTTCGACGGATCGCGACGGATCTACGGCGCAGGAGGAAGAGGGGGACCATGTCTAGGAGAAGCAGGCGCTCACCGCGGTGTCGCCGGCGTGGTAGTTCGTGCTGAGGTGGAGGGGATCTGGCGGCGGGCTCGCGAACGTTGGGCTCGGGCTGCGACGGTGCACGGCGGCGCTAGGCTGCTCCGGCGGGGTTCCGGCCCAGGTTCTGGTTCGAGCCGAAGAAGGGGACGCAGAGGAACTCGTCGGTGCTCCTGGCGGCCTCGGAGAGCAGCGGGCTGCGTCGATCTTGAACAGGCCGAAGTAGCTAGGGTTTGCGAGGTGGTGGCTATGGCTTTCTGGTGGAGGAAGGAGGGAGGAAGGTGGGTGCCTGAGGCTCCAGGTCTCGACCTGAGAGGTACTGGGGAGGTTGGGGTGATAAGGGAGAGAGAGGAGAGGCACAAGGGGTGGTGCACTTTTGGCAAAGTAGAGAGAGGGTCTCGGTGAGCTCTTCTCCTCTCTCTTGTTGTTTTGCTAAGAGAGAAAGAGGGGGACCACGGGAGGGCACGTGATGGAGCTGGTGGTTCAGGCTCCTAAGGAGAGGGTTAGCTCAGGTTAGCTGGTTGGGCTCGGGTTAGGGTTTTGGAGAGAGGGGGAAGCCAAGAGAGAGGGAGAGGGGTAGCTCGTCAAGGTAAGGGGGTGGTCAAATAGGGTTTGGTGGATAGGGTTAGAGAGAAAGAGATGAGGCCTAGGATTAGAGTTTAGAATTTTAGGTCTTTACCACATGCTTAATTAAATCAAGCCTAGATAAAAGGAGGGTTTTGGATAGAGGATAGAGAGAGAGAGATGTGGTGGTAGCTATGGTTTGAAACATGCTCAAAACAAGAGGTGCCAAAAGAGAGGAGAGAGGGGGAGAGAGGGAAAGAACCAAGTGTTAAGAGATTGTTAACATGGTCAAAAACAAGATCAAGCAAAAAGGTGATAAGGGATGGAGATGTAATTTTGTCGAAGCATGCTCAAGTGCATGATCAAGAGAAGGAGGGTTTTAGCAAGGCAAAAGAATAGAGCTTAAGAAAGCCCCACTTGACTTGATTCCCAAAGGACAAAGATCCACTTCAACAATTACAAGAAAACCAAGGGAAAAGGAAAAAGGTGGTGGCACTGCATGGCCCATGCAAAATAATTAATGCCATGCTTAATCTTGTGAAAACAGTATTATTAACATGGCATTATTCTTATGCATTCCCAAAAGATGGAATAAAGCCAAGCAAAGAATTAAAAGGATGCCCCATGTGGAGTAGATGGAGATGATCATATTTGATTCTAATTGGGACTTGCTAGTGTGTATATTCCACTAGATGTTTAATAGTTCCAAAAATTATCCCAACATGAGCATAAATCCATTATAATCCATATGGAAGCTAGAAAAGGGTCCCACTCACAAGGCATGCAAAGGTGGCCATGTGGCTCTCATAAACCAATAATGTGGAAACAATATGGTGCATATATGAGAGCATGTGGGGAAAGAATTGGATCCATCCCAACCCACATGAGCTAGAGGTGAAACCAAATAAATTGCAATGCTCATATATGGTGGAATGGTGGAATGATGGGGTGATGACAAGAAAGGTGGTGGAGATTAATAAAATATATGCCCCCAACTCAACTTGGGCATTAAACAATATATCAATAGCCAACTACAATATCAAGAGGCAAAATACAATTAATATAAATGCATATGTGAGAAGAACCAAATTAAAAGGGGTTTTATATGATGCTCAAATGCAATGTGGCATGATGACATGAGCATGATATACTGATGATGCAACAATTATATATAGGAAGTAGCCATTATATAGACTAGGCTAGTAGCATTGCAATTGTTAGACAATTGGGATGCTACAACTCTCCCCCACTAAACAAGGATCTCGCCCCGAGATTCCTAGGAAAAAGAAAACAACACAAGGAGAGGCGGGTGTTCGAACAAAGGTGACCCTCACGTTCCCAAGTTGATGAACAACGGAATGGTGCGACCGCTACACCTTGCAAAACTTGCTAGACTTGTTGCGAGTCTTGCGTTTTGCTTCAAGAACCACGGATTAGAAGAATTGAAGGATTGTCGTGAGACACGAAGGATAGGATGAACATAGCTCCGGTTTTCTCAAGAAACATGATAAAAGACTAGAACCACTTGTGAAAGAAAGGACAAGGTGATGTATCATGAATATAGCAAGACACACCGTTAAGATTACAGATGTACCGATATAAGAGAGGATGAATCTTTATCTCGCCAGAAGAAAAAGAGCTAGATTGGAGAGGTTTTGAACCACTATGACAATAGCATCGTATCTTCTCTCGGATTGAGAAATGAAGTACGGAAACAATATTGCCTTCAAACAATAGAGTCCCTTGATATCAACAGAGAGATTTAGTTAGACATCGTCGGATTAGATTCTTCTTGCGCCGGTAATACTTAACGGATCACGCAATTGAGGTGCGCAGATATAACTTCCAGAGACGGATGTGAAGCCAGATCATGGTGGAATCCCAAGAAGCAAAGAATATGGAGGATCTAAAGTTTATTGTAGAGATACTTATTGCTTTCTTTAGCCTTGCGGCTAACGCAATAGATTTGTGGCTGATGGCCTCAACCCTAATTGGCTTTACCATAGAAAAAGAATTGATGAAACAAAGAGAGATAGTTTTCTTTCAACTTGTTTGTGGATGTCGAGCATCGGTAGAAAGACGAGGACCGAGAAGAGTTTGTGTTTGTTTCCACCAGATAATTGAAGATTTTGCTCCATCTAGAATATACAGACCACCAACAAGAGATTATTGATTACTTTCTTCGAGAGAGCACTCCGGAAAAACAAGGACGGAAGTAAAAGTATCAAGGGATAAAGGCCACTTCTAACTTCCGTGGAATGAGTGAAATCACATTAATTCACCAATTCAACGTACAAGAGCGAATGATAAGAGTAGTGGTATGGTAGCTACTCCATCCCGCACTCAAAGCATTACTCCGCACATGAATAAGAAAACCATGCAACCCAACTACCGAAACAGACTGAAGGTATTGACAATAACTCATGGAACTTCGTTAGAAAACAAGGATAGATGCAAACGATTCGCCGGATTCACAGATAGATAAAGATGATGATGTTGTCGTCATGTCTGAAGTACCAAGCCACCGGAAAGATATGAAGGAAGATTACGGAGAACAACTGCAAGATTCAACAGCTACAGAAAGGATAGCACCAACTTGAACAGAAAGATACAAGATCTGGAAAGTCTTCATGGCCTCTGGTGGATTGAGCATAGACGATAGAACGAGAGGGTTTCAAAAGATCACTTGACGAGACTGAGGTGAAAGAACTCCATGTTCTTCTTGAAAAGATTGAGAGAGGTTTAGCGGTCTTGAGGAAAATCTTTAGCGGAACGACGATGATAACTTGCCAACAAGGAAAAATCCGGCTTTGATTGAAGATGGAAGATGGAATTAACAATGAACTTGCTGATTCCAGAATTGAAGCGATCTATTTAGCAGAAGGACGTGGCCGAGATAGGTGACTTCAAAAAGTCAGAGTTCTCACTTTGAGACTTTGCACCCAGGCAGTGCTCACGAAGCTTGAGAGAAAGAGACACGGATGATCTTCCATGTCCTTCCATTGATATCGAATAGGCAAGCATATTATCAACATATACCACCATGGATTAACAAGATATTCCCAGAATACCAAGTTCCAAAGGCGAGAGAAACGAACAAATGCTCGAACACTTCCTGAGCTCAACGCTCTTAGAAAGATCGATATTAAGAGCACGGGTTCGTGTTGAAAAAGATGCACTGGAAGAATAGATTATCTGGTCCTTCGGAAGAAAAAGAGATGTCACCTGGTTCACATTGTCGATTGGATCACCGGTTACAAAGATAAAGAGATCTTGGATAAGAACCGATGATAGCTCATACCTTAAGCAAAGCTATCAGAAACGAAAAGATGCAATTCCCTCGTATCCAGGAGAATTGTGCAGATATGGAGTTCAAAAAGATGTGCAGCAGGATGGACAGATGATAGACCGCCGTAGTGCTTTGAGGAACTCCGGATTGCCAAAGATGCTTGAATATGCATAGATATGATCGCGGTGTACTCAAAATCACAGGAGGTAACCGTCACCATTTGGAGGATAGTGGTGATTGCATTTTCCATATTCCACTCAGGATAAGTGTCATACAGCTATGCTGAGAACCAAATTACAATCACCAGCATCGGATCGACACATGTAATGTAATTAGCCCAAAAGAATTGGAGATGAAATAAAACTCCAGGATTAAGCGCCGGTGACAAAAGAATGAGTTAGCATGGACATGCTGATAAAAAGGGAGATAGATAATGTTTCACACACGACTGAAAAGGAGTGTGGAAACACAGATGTATCAAAGAAAAAAAAATCGCATTTTTCGGCATTAAAATACCAATAGATGCGCAAAATCACTTATCAGGTAGAGATTAGCAACTGATGCGTTCACAGAATGTGGAGTTGCTAGAAGGAAGGACACCCTTAAGAAAATGGCACCGGTTAACAAGGAGTCAGATAGATCGCGCCGGTTTCCAAAAGCCTGTCAGTATGGAATGTACCAACAATTGATAACCAAAGGCAGATTGTGATAACAAAGTTGGATGCAACAGGTAGACAAGGAATTACACACACACACTCACACTTTCTATGGTACTACGGAAACCCAGAACACGTGAATCCTAGTTTGAATTTTAAGAAGAGGATTGAAAACGTTACACTACCTTACCAGAAAAGGGTGGGTGGTTGGTTAAGAAGAAAAGTGGAAGCAGTCCTACCCTCGCGTTTTGTTTTTCCCTAGTATACATAGCTACCAAAATATTTGCTAGACTGACAACGACCATTTGGCTGAGACCCTGAAGGGCGGGATGGCTCTGATACTAATTGTAACTACCTCGGTGAATTACGCTCCTAGTTACAAGCCTGGATGAACGGAAATGGTTAAAATAGTACGGTGGGGCCCAAATGCCACTCACAGGTAGACCTTTCGACCGTCCTAACCATTTCCAAACATCGGGACAAGAACGGGCGGCGTAATCGGCAGGCGAAGGGATCAACTACATACACAAATGAGTATGTATGCAAGCCACCATACAACAGTCCTCAGAGCCATTCCATCTAAAAGAAATAGAAATATTGCAACGCCATACGGCAAGATCCAAATATCCTAGATAGATATAATAGTTTAGGATATCTCCTCATACATCAAACATCAGAGTATCAAGCGGAAGCGGAAAACAAGATCCGAGTACGGATAAGAAGCAAATCGGCATAAGATGCCCCATAAATAAACACATCCCGCCCACAGATCTCGCGGATCTCCGTTCCTGGAATCTCTACACCGAATGATCGTTGCCAACATCGTCCGTCTCCTCCACCCAGTATCCATCTTGCGAGTTTACCTGTTCATCTGAGTCAAACAATTTATCGTGTGAGACCCTAGGGGTACTCAGCAAGACTTTATGCCTCTAAAGGGGACACAACCTGGGGTGACGCAATTGCAGCAAAAGATAAACCCTAACAATTCTATAGAACCTCACTAACCATCCGCCTAACCAGAGATAGACGGATGTCCGTGAATTAATAACAACAGTTATAACAGTAATATTAACAGATCCATCCTCCTCCTCGCTTACCGACGAGGAAGCGGATGAACAACCCCCATCCGTTGGCAGTTTTATTATCCATTCCATGAGAATTGCACTATTTCCTAGTCAGGTACTTAGTCAGGTTAAAAGCGGTACTTTAGTTATACTTGTCTATGATCGAGAAACTGTGCTCCAAGTCGTCCATAACCGCGGACACGGCTTTCAGAAAGTTTTACCCTGCAGGGGTGCACAAATAGCAACACACACTCGATCAACCTCGGAAAAACCAAATCAAAACCCAACGAGGCATTCACGACAAAGCGATCACAGGATTCAGAAATATTTCATGGGGCCACCCCATTAAGCTACCTGCAACAAAGTTAGCCGACTCCGAAACGGACTCAAGGTTTGCGTCAGTGGTTGTAAACGACTGGGAACCCGAAAGTGTGACTGGGCTTGTCGATACCGCGAAAACACTCCGCTTTCCTAAACAGTACAGGTGCATCCTCGCACAATCTTAAATTAAGCAGTAAAGCATGGCATAAGTACAGAATAGTAAGAAAGCCCCAAACTACTTTGTGGCCCCAAGAAATAAGAATGAATCAAGCTCTGGCTCAGGGGGGTTCATAAGCCTGTCGGATGTGGATAGCGCGAATATTCAAGGAACAGGAATCAAGTACTCGGGGTCCTACGGGACACAGGTGAGCATGAAAAACCAAATAGCAGATATTGCTCACCGGTGCCACTTTCATTAGTTATCCCATTACTACTCAGGTTAAGTTGTTTAGGTACCTCGTTATCCATCAGACACTCACATACCCTACACATGCTGTTCTACGACTCGCATGGCTCAAACAACTCCTGTAGTAATGGCTCATGGGATGGAGGAACAAGCTTCGGTGGGGTTTAAAATTAAAGGCTATGCAGTACTTGGGATTCAGTTTAATGCAATCGCGACTCAATGATGCAAGAATAAGATAGAGGCAATAGGTACTATATGTATGCAAGCATGTGGTAGTGCTTGCCTGGCAGCTCAGTTGAAGCGAGAGAAGGATCTGGGTAGTGCTCCTGGGTTTCTTGATATATCCCCTGCTCAGCGTCTATTCGGAGAAGAACCAAACAAACAAGGGCCAACATAAATAAAGTGCACAAGCATATGAATTAAATGCGACAAGCAAACAATCATGCCATGATGAATGATGCACAATTTTCATGGCAATAAGGTAGCATGGCATGGGTGAGGTGTGGAATACTAGAAATAAACATTTTATGGGGTTTTAATCATATTTTATACTCAAATAAGTTGCTGTATACTTTATATTTATATGATGCATGCTGCAATTCAGAACAAGGAATGCATAAACAGAAAGGTCTCGTCGAGCTAATCATTTTAGACACATCATTTGTCAAATTTGGGGTTATAAAACAAAAGTTATTAACTAAATAAGGAAAAGGGCATTTTAGTGTAATTTTAATCAACTCGATATTTTAAGTGTTCAAAATATATTTTGAAGGGCATAATTGAATTCCTCACATTTTTCTGATTTCAAAACATATATTATTTGTATTAAATGGATTTACAAATTAAAAGTTATTAAAAACAGAATTAAATTCATATTTAAACATTTCTGGAAAACATTTTATTTAAACAGAAAAACATACAGACTTTTTATACCAAGAGGCAGCTAGCCCCAGAAGCTGACGGGTGGGACCAGCGCTGACTGGGCGGAACTGCATGCCAGGGCTTTTCTCACCGCGAGATACTCTAGCCGCAGAGGTTGACAGGTGGGCCTCCAGGCGGCGGGGCCACAACGCGCGCGCGGCCAGCGGGCAGCTGACACGTGGGCGATCCAGGGCGTGGGGAGGGGTCTGTCCGTGATGGCCAGGATCTTCCGGGGGTCTTCTTGCAAAGAAAACACCGAGGCTGACAGGTGGGCTTCTGGGACTGCGGGTTTAGGCGGGAAAAAGGGGAGGGGGCTAAACACAAAAGTGACATCGGCTGTGGCTGTCCGCTGACGGGGAAAGTCCTGCCGGCGGCGGATCTGGCTGTCTTCCGTCGTTGGTGGCGACGCATCCGCTGGGAAATTTGCGTCGCGGTAAAAACCAAAGTCGTAGAGCCAACATCAGACTACAACTTTGGTTTTTGGATCTTAGCCAAAGGAGGTCCGCAGCGGACGGGGCAAAGGGATGAACAGAGGAGATCTCGCGGTTTTAAACTGACGGCAGATCCGACAGAGAAACTGCAAACTTCCGGGGACGATGGCGAGAGCTACGGTGGACGGTTTCGGGCGTATAGGTAGTCGTTTTGAAGAGGGAATCTAGGGCTACGCTTTTGGTGTTTGGGGATTTCGCGAAGGAGGTCTCCAGCATCACGGAAATCGCGAAGGTCAGAGGCACATGCGCGCACAGACGCAGCGGTTGGCGGCGGCGGCGGCGGCAGCGCGCAGGGCGTTCGACGGATCGCGACGGATCTACGGCGCAGGAGGAAGAGGGGGACCATGTCTAGGAGAAGCAGGGGCTCACCGCGGTGTCGCCGGCGTGGTAGTTCGTGCTGAGGTGGAGGGGATCTGGCGGCGGGCTCGCGAACGTTGGGCTCGGGCTGCGACGGTGCACGGCGGCGCTAGGCTGCTCCGGCGAGGTTCCGGCCCAGGTTCTGGTTCGAGCCAAAGAAGGGGACGCAGAGGAACTCGTCGGTGCTCCTGGCGGCCTCGGAGAGCAACAGGCTGCGTCGATCTTGAACAGGCCGAAGTAGCTAGGGTTTGCGAGGTGGTGGCTATGGCTTTCTGGTGGAGGAAGGAGGGAGGAAGGTGGGTGCCTGGGGCTCCAGGTCTCGACCTGAGAGGTACTGGGGAGGTTGGGGTGATAAGGGAGAGAGAGGAGAGGCACAAGGGGTGGTGCACTTTTGGCAAAGTAGAGAGAGGGTCTCGGTGAGCTCTTCTCCTCTCTCTTGTTGTTTTGCTAAGAGAGAAAGAGGGGGACCACGGGAGGGCACGTGATGGAGCTGGTGGTTCAGGCTCCTAAGGAGAGGGTTAGCTCGGGTTAGCTGGTTGGGCTCGGGTTAGGGTTTTGGAGAGAGGGGGAAGCCAAGAGAGAGGGAGAGGGGTAGCTCGGCAAGGTAAGGGGGTGGTCAAATAGGGTTTGGTGGATAGGGTTAGAGAGAAAGAGATGAGGCCTAGGATTAGAGTTTAGAATTTTAGGTCTTTACCACATGCTTAATTAAATCCAGCCTAGATAAAAGGAGGGTTTTGGAGAGAGGATAGAGAGAGAGAGATGTGGTGGTAGCTATGGTTTGAAACATGCCCAAAACAAGAGGTGCCAAAAGAGAGGAGAGAGGGGGAGAGAGGGAAAGAACCAAGTGTTAAGAGATTGTTAACATGGTCAAAAAACAAGATCAAGCAAAAAGGTGATAAGGGATGGAGAGGTAATTTTGTTGAAGCATGCTCAAGTGCATGATCAAGAGAAGGAGGGTTTTAGCAAGGCAAAAGAATAGAGCTTAAGAAAGCCCCACTTGACTTGATTCCCAAAGGACAAAGATCCACTTCAACAATTACAAGAAAACCAAGGGAAAAGGAAAAAGGTGGTGGCACTGCATGGCCCATGCAAAATAATTAATGCCATGCTTAATCTTGTGAAAACAGTATTATTAACATAACATTATTCTTATGCATTCCCAAAAGATGGAATAAAGCCAAGCAAAGAATTAAAAGGATGCCCCATGTGGAGTAGATGGAGATGATCATATTTGATTCTAATTGGGACTTGCTAGTGTGTATATTCCACTAGATGTTTAATAGTTCCAAAAATTATCCCAACATGAGCATAAATCCATTATAATCCATATGGAAGCTAGAAAAGGGTCCCACTCACAAGGCATGCAAAGGTGGCCATGTGGCTCTCATAAACTAATAATGTGGAAACAATATGGTGCATATATGAGAGCATGTGGGGAAAGAATTGGATCCATCCCAACCCACATGAGCTAGAGGTGAAACCAAATAAATTGCAATGCTCATATATGGTGGAATGGTGGAATGATGGGGTGATGACAAGAAAGGTGGTGGAGATTAATAAAAGATATGCCCCCAACTCAACTTGGGCATTAAACAATATATCAATAGCCAACTACAATATCAAGAGGCAAAATACAATTAATATAAATGCATATGTGAGAAGAACCAAATTAAAAGGGGTTTTATATGATGCTCAAATGCAATGTGGCATGATGACATGAGCATGATATACTGATGATGCAACAATTACATATATGAAGTAGCCATTATATAGACTAGGCTAGTAGCATTGCAATTGTTAGACAATTGGGATGCTACATCAGTGATGCCAAATGCTTACTGTTTTGTTGTGGATGCAGATAGCTTCAAGCTCCAGGGTTTCTGTTGATGGCAAGAACATCAGATTGGCAGCCAAGAATTAGGAATCATAGTCCATGATATTTTTTGTTTTCTTTAATGTTTTATTTATGCGGGTATTAGAGTGATGTCAGTTTTTGCTTTGTTGAATGGTGCTGATACATTGTTTAAATGATCCAGAGAAGGCCGTTGAAGATATAGAAATTGTGTCATTGATATTTTGGTACTATTGTGCCAAACTGCTATTGTAGCTCCAGAAAATTGTCCTGTCTTGGTGAGGCCACTTCTGCGCAAATTGACAACTAGAGACAGTGCTTGTACGGACCCTATCGAAGCAGATCAGTAACCCCTCCTGTGGCGACCCCTAGGCGCCGCTGGAGGGCCCCAAATTCCGCCGCCGCCGTCCTCCCTACTCCCAGATCGCCTTCCTCCGCTGTTGTCGCCGGTGGTGGCGGTGGTCCCCTAGTACCTATGGTGCTAGGGGTAGCGGCTGCGATGGTCTTCTTCGATGGGGTGGCTGGGGCTGCGCCATTTCAAGAAGGCCTTGGCGGTGGCCAGGACGGCGTTTCCTGGCCAGGCGGCGACTGCAGCCAGACTCCCCTCCCTCGGCGGTTGCGGGTGTTGGTATTGTGGCCGCGGGTCTAGGGTTCCTCATATATCAGCCGTCCTCGTGGCGGCGTGGTGGGACTCGGGGCGCCGTGCCAGTCACCAGACGGTTGATTCCCTGAGCGAGCAAGTGAAGGGTGAGGGGCTCGGGACGAAGCGTCGATGCGGTCGCGAGTTTGGCCTCAGATCTGGGCCAGGCTTTGTTGCGGATGAGCACGCCGATGAAGTTCAGCGACAACTTTCTAGTCTGCCATCTTTTCCACATGCTCGACTTGAATAAAAGGTGGTGGTCCTAGGGTTCCTACTTGTCGCCAAGGTGAAGATTACATGTCGTCATCGATCTGGCCGAAGCGTCGTGTTCCGGAAGGCTTCGCGGACGAACTCCACAGTGCGCATATGCCGAGAGATCGTTGGATCAGGTAGGATTCGGTCGTGCGCACACATGTTTTTACTCTGGCCGTTTGGGTTCAGAGCTAGCGCTTCGAAGCTCTATTGATTGTTAATATCATGGGGCATGTTCTCGTCACATGGTGCCGACGGACGAAGAATGTCATGAAGACTGAGATATGAGGACTTACAATGGTGGTTCGAGTCCGGGTGGTGATGAGGAATTGGCTAGGTGACTCGTGACTTGGAGCAGTGGTACGTAAGTGAGGGTGACAGTATAGGAGAAGCTTATGGTCGTATCTTTCAAGATAAAAAACCAGGGTCTGACCTTAATTAGTTGTGTCTGGCAATGGCTTTATTGAAGATATTATTTTGAGAGCGTGAATTTTCTTCAGAGTGAAAACCTAGATCTTTGATCAGGCGATGATGGTGTTTGTGCAATGTTTCCTTTTTGGAGGCGTCGTTTTTGGAGAAGATGAACTTCTGATGTTGTCTTGGTGGTGATAGTACTGTTGTTTCAATGAATGAGTAACTGTAGCGGGACTTTTCTTTTTTGTAATTCTTTTTTTTTTTGCCGTTGTGCACATCCGTAGAGGACCGCTCGGGCAATACGTTGTTGCCAAGGGTGAGTGTAATTACTATTCTCTGATATTAATATATGCTTCTTTTAAAAATAAATGTCGCACGAACTTATGTTCCGTATGATTATTTCAGCGACACAGCTCCCAGTGCAGTGTACCTATGTGGCATTTCAACATTAAATTTACTATGAATACTGCCTGACGTGGAGTATGTATTTTCTTCAGTGTTTGTTGATGCAGTCGAAAAAGATCAATATGTGGAGACCTCTTTCGTGTTTGCAGAATGATTCAGGTTATTCAGTCAGGTAGAGCGAATGCCACAGGCGTTAAATCTGAAAACTACTCGCGAGCTGGCAATGGAGGAAAAGGAGTTGCGCGTCATGGTATGCATGACTCTGTACATGCGCAGCTGGTGCGCACTATTCTTCCAGTTCCAAACTTGCATAGACGGAGCTATGTGTGTGTGTGATGGGGGACAGGTTTCAAGCAATCTGTGAAGAATTTTTTTCCCGAAATGAAAATTGTTACATTTGCCCACTCCCCAAAAAATGTAAAATTCACGACCCCCAAGCCCACCACCACACACCCATCCACCCACATCTACATCTATCTCTGTCTAGAACCGCCACTGCAAACTTGATACATTGGCGTGGTTGTTTGAAATATCATCTCACACTCTTAATGATGTTTATAGGAATCCTATGATTAATTGTCTAGGGTATTAGTTCACGGGGTTAAATACAACAGAACTTTGTACTTATCCGGTTGATTCGATTTAGTCATGATATTCTTGCACAATATCTATGTGCTTGTCAATTGGACACGATTTAGTTCAAAAGCATGTTTGTCGTCGAATGTAGGTCCTACTTGCAGGTGGGCTAGAAACTTGTAGGAACCCCCTCCCACATCTTGAACGTACGTTTCTGCTCCTAGATAGTTGCATGTACCCCATTCTAATCCATAGCCAGCGCCCCATGCTATTACAATGTCCTTCAGTTTCAGACTTCAAGAGGGAAGGAAAAAGGAGGGAGTCGATTGAGAGGGATGCGACGGTGGCAGCGATCACTGGACCGAAACATGAAGCGACTGTTCGTGGAGGGAAGACGACATCGAGGCGATACCGGCGGCCGCAAAAATATACGGTCTAGATGCGGGATGGGGCTCCTGCAATTTTTCAAGGTAGCTCCTCTCCTGCACGTGTCCACGTGTCGTCCCAGTCAGCTCAAATTCGACGACAACCCTTCTTTTGGATTAAATCGAGTCCAATCGATAAATACACGAGTTAAATTGTGTAAATTGCAAGTATCAAGACTAAATCAAGCTACTCGGACAAGTACATGGACTACAACGATATTTAACTCTAGTTTATGTTCTTAGTTGTATTGGGATCTCGCAGGATTTCGGACATCCACCGAGACCTTTCATCTCGCACATAAGATAGGTAACGGAGAGGTCAATGCATCGTGTAAGAATAAGGGGTGTGTTTGGTAGCTAGCATGAATTTTGGGGCTCGTTCTGGCTAGGCCCTTGGGGCATACGTCCCCGCGAAAATGGATTTTATGTCATGTTGTCCACTTCGTGTGGTTGTCTGTATGGTATTTTTTTTTTTGGCCTGGGGCAGATTGGGTGCCGGCTATTTGGTTGTCCGCTTTGCAGCCATGGTGCAAGCCAAAAACAATATGCTGCTGTTTGGTCCTATCCAAAACCACGACCACGGTTACCTCTTCTTGCGAATGGTGAAGTTACCAACTCAGATCAAATAGCACATATTACATAGTATTACGATAATCAGAGCACCTTACTTAGTGGATAGTAACCAAGGATCATTCTCCACGATGGTGCAAGCGAACCAAAGAGCATGTAAACATTAGTTGTTGTACATATTACTAGGGAACGTGGCACGGCGACACGCCGCACCCTTGAATCTTTTTTAATCTTACAATTCTAGTGCAATGTTGTATCTGTAGTTAGGGCTTCAGAGGCAAAAAGAACAATTCACTATGTGCTGGCTAGGTTGAGTACTTATGAAGCAGTGACAGCAAACTACAACAGCATTGTACAATTTTCCTTCTGTACATATGTATGTACGGTATGATCACACCCAAAAAAAATATACAAAGAAGAAAACATGATTACAAAATTTCAATTAGCAGATGTTCAACGTAAAATAAAGCCAGCTAGAAATTTGTCAGGTCAAACATGTATTCATTGCCTCATAAAATTTGCATCACCTCACCTATTTCTTGCTGGGTTAAAAGGCTGGCAACGACAAATTATTCTCACTTGGTAGTACTGGATCTGCCCTAAATAGTGATCTAACATAATCAACTGCAGGATCATTTCCACCAATGTAACTTCGAAACGTTCACCTCAAGAACCTATGTCAGCGCATTTTCAGATTTCCTAGAAAGGAACATAATTTCTTCTCTTAAATTAACAGTATAACTTCAGAACTTCCACCTCAAGAACCTCTATCGGCGCATTCTGAGAGTTCGTAGAAGCGAACATAATTTCTTCTCCTGAAATAACAATATCGTAATTCTCATTTAATATATGGATCTATAGTGTCGTAAGGCACACAAAAAGTTCTAATCTGATTGCCCTTTCAAATGTTGATGTAAATCTTAAAATATAGATTTTAGATAGGAGTTCAACAATGTCTTCTTTTAAATATTTAGACTGTCTTCACTGTAGTGGATTTTTTGGACCAACGGCTTGTTTAGGAATCAACATTTACTCGTCAAGATAAAACAACGAATTCAATTAACTATATGCTCAAAATGAATTGTGGTGTATACGCTAGATGTACACCCAGCGATGATCCAATTAGATATGTATAAAAAGGAAGAACAGAGAAGAATATTTTGCCAATAGAGGCTCTAGTTGCATGCAATAGAGGCTCTATACTCGTATGAACACTAAATAAAAATATCGTATGAATACTAAATAAAAATATCAGATTGACATGTATTTACTGTCAAATATAAGAAAATCTGTTGTGGCCAAATTTGCATAGTGACACCAATACGCTTCTCTTAGGTATCTCCAGGATAGTTTCCAATGATCTATGAATTGGTCATTCAGAAGTTGGAACTGATGATACATAGCAGAGGACTGATTGATATACTTCCAAAATTACCTCACAATGCTACTACATGTCAGGTTAATATGTAGTAATGCTTAATAAAATTATGGAGATAGCAACATACCTATCGAGAAGATACATAAGTAATGTTTATGCAGCTTCTTGGTAAATGGAAGAATTGCGAAAAAACAAAATAGAAGAAAAAATTAAGTGGAAAGCAAAAGAACCTGGTGCCTATCATCCACGTGCATCAACTATTCCAGCTTCCCAAAGATAGACTGGATGTGAATGAAGAGCAGACTTACCTCCTGCCGTGCCCAGGTTACCACAGTAGTGCAATTGGTCTTTCAAGGATCAAATTGGACGTGATATGGCCTTCATCCTCAAGGACTGCAGATCAAATTAACATTAACACTGATTTGATATGATCTAACCAATGCAAATATTTTTGGATGGGGAAAGACCGAAGGTTCAGTAAAGAATAACACGAGAGATCCTGCAAACTGTGTTTGGCACTGCTATGGGATTGAAATAAAAAAATTACAGTGAGTCGAAGGAAAAAATAGCGCTACGGTGATCTACTGATATCCACTTGGCTGAACTTAGAAAGGAGCATAAAAGATGAGAGGGAAGAGACCAGATCGATGGGAAGGAGGTAGAGAAAAAAAATGAGGGATAGACCTAGATGATTGAGTCCCCGTCATACTAAAAAAACATGAGGAAGATTCATCTATTATAATCCAATGAATGATTACAATAAAAAGGTTATCAACTTTCCGTTTATTGAAAGTTGAATCTCATGCATTTTCAGATCATGTATCAATAGAATGCTCATGCGAGAGTTGAATCTCATGCATTTCCAGATCATGTATCAGTAGAATGCTCATGAGAATCTATCATTAGAATACAAATATTAGCGTACTAAACACTAAGAGTGGAGTAAACATGGGCACTACATCGCTTAAAAAACCTTGGAAGTGACGCCGAATAACAGTGAAAATCAGAGTGCAAAATAATAAATATAAACTGCAGTAGGATATTGTGTATCCATGGCAGTATTGTACATTATCCATGTATAGTGGCGCTACCTACAAAGTTAACAAATAGATAGCCAAATCATTAATTGCACACCCGTGAAAAATAAAAAACCATAGTACATGACCTAGCAGCTATACATCTTCCATCCGAACCAAAATCATCCAGCTATGTACCATGCACAAAACACCAGCACAACAGAAGCACCTCACAATAACCCATCATCTTTATGTAAAATTGCGTCAATCAGTTCAAAGCGGCAGAAGTAGCATGTCATTCTACCAAGACCTCAGAGTAATGATAACGGTTAACCTTAAGTTGAAAAACAAAACAACACTTATTCTTCTCTCAGAGCTATCACGACAGTACAGTCAGCGAGGCAATCAAAAGGATTTTAGACTTGACACCCTTACCAATCTGCTTATGGCTTTTTCGGTGAGAGATCCCCCATATTCATATATGTGGATGCTGCTTGCATCTAAACTTACATGTTAAGACAATTGTAGTGCGTAACTCCTCCACTTGGGCCATTTACCGGTCCATAGAAAATTAAATTATCAGTCATCAGAATTACATATAATGCAGGAATTGTCTGCAAGAGAATTACTTACATGCATTTCACATATAATCTCTAGATAAAGGTTATCTTCAACTCACTGTGAAGACTGAATAAGGAAATATATCTGGTGATCCGGATACTCATATCTAGAAAATATTTAGATATCAGTAAGGAAGGAATAGTAAGCCAATCCTAGAGATCTTTCATAAATAAACTCAAACTAAGTTAAAAGAATGTCAACGTATAGTTGGAGATCAGTTGGAAATCATCCTCCAACATTGGCAGTGTTCGATTAGAGGGGTGGGGGTGACATTCACTATGACGGCTCTATGCTTTATCATAGTTACTCTTTTGGAGACCGAACACAGTGCAAATAGTTGCAGCAAACTGCAAAAGAGTCAGCATGCTTTCCTTAAAAAAATATGAGTCGCCATCAACAAACTCTAATCACCAATTCATGGAAGAGAAACAAATCAGCAAGGAGATGGCGCAGATTAAACTCTAACCAGACCAATCCCAGGCCAGTACGCATCCTCATAGAACCACCAAAACAACCAGAGTTCACAAACCTGCAGAACCACATACACAAAAGAGTAGATGAATAGAAGGGGAAAGGAGAGAACGGAATAAACGCAGGAATCTCAGATTACCTTTGACGTCTCCGAGGTGCACACGGCCGAGTCGATGCGTAGGACGATGGTCGACATCTACAGATGCTACCCTCCACGAGTGCGAGCTCTCAAGTGGTGCCGTGCAAAGAGCTCCTGAGGCGGCGAGGCACGACCCCCACACCAGACCAATCCGGCCGCTCAGTCGGCGAAACACATGGGAGCAGCGAAGTGACGCCGAATAACAGTGAAAATCAGAGTGCAAAATAATAAATATAAACTGCAGTAGGATATTGTGTATCCATGGCAGTATTGTACATTATCCATGTATAGTGGCGCTACCTACAAAGTTAACAAATAGATAGCCCAAGCATTAATTGCACACCCCGTAAAAAATAAAAAACCATAGTACATGACCTAGCAGCTATACATCTTCCATCCGAACCAAAATCATCCAGCTATGTACCATGCACAAAACTCCAGCACAACAGAAGCACCTCACAATAACCCATCATCTTTATGTAAAATTGCGACAATCAGTTCAAAGCGGCAGAAGTAGCATGTCATTCTACCAAGACCTCAGAGTAATGATGACGGTTAACCTTAAGTTGAAAAACAAAACAACACTTATTCTTCTCTCAGAGCTATCACGACAGTACAGTCAGCGAGGCAATCGAAAGGATTTTAGACTCGACACCCTTACCAATCTGCTTATGGCTTTTTCGGTGAGAGATCCCCCATATTCATATATGTGAATGCTGCTTGCATCTAAACTTACATGTTAAGACAATTGCAGTGCGTAACTCCTCCACTTGGGCCATTTACCGGTCCATAGAAAATTAAATTTTCAGTCATCAGATTTACATATAATGCAGGAATTGTCTGCAAGAGAATTACTTATATGCATTTCACATATAATCTCTAGATAAAGGTTATCTTCAACTCACTGTGAAGACTGAATAAGGAAATATATCTGGTGATCCGGATACTCATATCTAGAAAAAAATTAGATATCAATAAGGAAGGAATAGTAAGCCAATCCTAGAGATCTTTCATAAATAAACTCAAACTAAGTTAAAAGAATGTCAACGTATAGTTGGAGATCAGTTGGAAATCATCCTCCAACATTGGCAGTGTTCGATTAGAGGGGTGGGGGTGACATTCACTATGATGGCTCTATGCTTTATCATAGTTACTCTTTTGGAGACCGAACACAGTGCAAATCGTTGCAGCAAACTGCAAAAGAGTCAGCATGCTTTCCTTAAAAAAATATGAGTCACCATCAACAAACTCTAATCACCAATTCATGGAAGAGAAACAAATCAGCAAGGAGATGGCGCAAATTAAACTCTAACCAGACCAATCCAGGCCAGTACGCATCCTCATAGAACCACCAAAACAACCAGAGTTCACAAACCTGCAGAACCACATACACAAAAGAGTAGATGAATAGAAGGGGAAAGGAGAGAACGGAATAAACGCAGGAATCTCAGATTACCTTTGACGTCTCCGAGGTGCACACGGCCGAGTCGATGCGTAGGACGATGGTCGACATCTACAGATGCTACCCTCCACGAGTGCGAGCTCTCAAGTGGTGCCGTGCAAAGAGCTCCTGAGGCGGCGAGGCACGACCCCCACACCAGACCAATCCGGCCGCTCAGTCGGCGAAACACATGGGAGCAGCGAAGTGACGCCGAATAACAGTGAAAATCAGAGTGCAAAATAATAAATATAAACTGCAGTAGGATATTGTGTATCCATGGCAGTATTGTACATTATCCATGTATAGTGGCGCTACCTACAAAGTTAACAAATAGATAGCCCAAGCATTAATTGCACACCCCGTAAAAAATAAAAAACCATAGTACATGACCTAGCAGCTATACATCTTCCATCCGAACCAAAATCATCCAGCTATGTACCATGCACAAAACTCCAGCACAACAGAAGCACCTCACAATAACCCATCATCTTTATGTAAAATTGCGACAATCAGTTCAAAGCGGCAGAAGTAGCATGTCATTCTACCAAGACCTCAGAGTAATGATGACGGTTAACCTTAAGTTGAAAAACAAAACAACACTTATTCTTCTCTCAGAGCTATCACGACAGTAAAGTCAGCGAGGCAATCGAAAGGATTTTAGACTCGACACCCTTACCAATCTGCTTATGGCTTTTTCGGTGAGAGATCCCCCATATTCATATATGTGAATGCTGCTTGCATCTAAACTTACATGTTAAGACAATTGCAGTGCGTAACTCCTCCACTTGGGCCATTTACCGGTCCATAGAAAATTAAATTTTCAGTCATCAGATTTACATATAATGCAGGAATTGTCTGCAAGAGAATTACTTATATGCATTTCACATATAATCTCTAGATAAAGGTTATCTTCAACTCACTGTGAAGACTGAATAAGGAAATATATCTGGTGATCCGGATACTCATATCTAGAAAAAAATTAGATATCAATAAGGAAGGAATAGTAAGCCAATCCTAGAGATCTTTCATAAATAAACTCAAACTAAGTTAAAAGAATGTCAACGTATAGTTGGAGATCAGTTGGAAATCATCCTCCAACATTGGCAGTGTTCGATTAGAGAGGTGGGGGTGACATTCACTATGACGGCTCTATGCTTTATCATAGTTACTCTTTTGGAGACCGAACACAGTGCAAATCGTTGCAGCAAACTGCAAAAGAGTCAGCATGCTTTTCTTAAAAAAATATGAGTCACCATCAACAAACTCTAATCACCAATTCATGGAAGAGAAACAAATCAGCAAGGAGATGGCGCAGATTAAACTCTAACCAGACCAATCCAGGCCAGTACGCATCCTCATAGAACCACCAAAACAACCAGAGTTCACAAACCTGCAGAACCACATACACAAAAGAGTAGATGAATAGAAGGGGAAAGGAGAGAACGGAATAAACGCAGGAATCCCAGATTACCTTTGACGTCGCCGAGGTGCACACGGCCGAGTCGATGCGTAGGACGATGGTCGACATCTACAGATGCTACCCTCCACGAGTGCGAGCTCTCAAGTGGTGCCGTGCAAAGAGCTCCTAAGGCGGCGAGGCACGACCCCCACACCAGACCAATCCGGCCGCTCAGTCGGCGAAACACATGGGAGCAGCGAAGTGACGCCGAATAACAGTGAAAATCAGAGTGCAAAATAATAAATATAAACTGCAGTAGGATATTGTGTATCCATGGCAGTATTGTACATTATCCATGTATAGTGGCGCTACCTACAAAGTTAACAAATAGATAGCCCAAGCATTAATTGCACACCCCGTAAAAAATAAAAAACCATAGTACATGACCTAGCAGCTATACATCTTCCATCCGAACCAAAATCATCCAGCTATGTACCATGCACAAAACTCCAGCACAACAGAAGCACCTCACAATAACCCATCATCTTTATGTAAAATTGCGACAATCAGTTCAAAGCGGCAGAAGTAGCATGTCATTCTACCAAGACCTCAGAGTAATGATGACGGTTAACCTTAAGTTGAAAAACAAAACAACACTTATTCTTCTCTCAGAGCTATCACGACAGTACAGTCAGCGAGGCAATCGAAAGGATTTTAGACTCGACACCCTTACCAATCTGCTTATGGCTTTTTCGGTGAGAGATCCCCCATATTCATATATGTGAATGCTGCTTGCATCTAAACTTACATGTTAAGACAATTGCAGTGCGTAACTCCTCCACTTGGGCCATTTACCGGTCCATAGAAAATTAAATTTTCAGTCATCAGATTTACATATAATGCAGGAATTGTCTGCAAGAGAATTACTTATATGCATTTCACATATAATCTCTAGATAAAGGTTATCTTCAACTCACTGTGAAGACTGAATAAGGAAATATATCTGGTGATCCGGATACTCATATCTAGAAAAAAATTAGATATCAATAAGGAAGGAATAGTAAGCCAATCCTAGAGATCTTTCATAAATAAACTCAAACTAAGTTAAAAGAATGTCAACGTATAGTTGGAGATCAGTTGGAAATCATCCTCCAACATTGGCAGTGTTCGATTAGAGAGGTGGGGGTGACATTCACTATGACGGCTCTATGCTTTATCATAGTTACTCTTTTGGAGACCGAACACAGTGCAAATCGTTGCAGCAAACTGCAAAAGAGTCAGCATGCTTTCCTTAAAAAAATATGAGTCACCATCAACAAACTCTAATCACCAATTCATGGAAGAGAAACAAATCAGCAAGGAGATGGCGCAGATTAAACTCTAACCAGACCAATCCAGGCCAGTACGCATCCTCATAGAACCACCAAAACAACCAGAGTTCACAAACCTGCAGAACCACATACACAAAAGAGTAGATGAATAGAAGGGGAAAGGAGAGAACGGAATAAACGCAGGAATCCCAGATTACCTTTGACGTCGCCGAGGTGCACACGGCCGAGTCGATGCGTAGGACGATGGTCGACATCTACAGATGCTACCCTCCACGAGTGCGAGCTCTCAAGTGGTGCCGTGCAAAGAGCTCCTAAGGCGGCGAGGCACGACCCCCACACCAGACCAATCCGGCCGCTCAGTCGGCGAAACACATGGGAGCAGCGAAGTGACGCCGAATAACAGTGAAAATCAGAGTGCAAAATAATAAATATAAACTGCAGTAGGATATTGTGTATCCATGGCAGTATTGTACATTATCCATGTATAGTGGCGCTACCTACAAAGTTAACAAATAGATAGCCCAAGCATTAATTGCACACCCCGTAAAAAATAAAAAACCATAGTACATGACCTAGCAGCTATACATCTTCCATCCGAACCAAAATCATCCAGCTATGTACCATGCACAAAACTCCAGCACAACAGAAGCACCTCACAATAACCCATCATCTTTATGTAAAATTGCGACAATCAGTTCAAAGCGGCAGAAGTAGCATGTCATTCTACCAAGACCTCAGAGTAATGATGACGGTTAACCTTAAGTTGAAAAACAAAACAACACTTATTCTTCTCTCAGAGCTATCACGACAGTACAGTCAGCGAGGCAATCGAAAGGATTTTAGACTCGACACCCTTACCAATCTGCTTATGGCTTTTTCGGTGAGAGATCCCCCATATTCATATATGTGAATGCTGCTTGCATCTAAACTTACATGTTAAGACAATTGCAGTGCGTAACTCCTCCACTTGGGCCATTTACCGGTCCATAGAAAATTAAATTTTCAGTCATCAGATTTACATATAATGCAGGAATTGTCTGCAAGAGAATTACTTATATGCATTTCACATATAATCTCTAGATAAAGGTTATCTTCAACTCACTGTGAAGACTGAATAAGGAAATATATCTGGTGATCCGGATACTCATATCTAGAAAAAAATTAGATATCAATAAGGAAGGAATAGTAAGCCAATCCTAGAGATCTTTCATAAATAAACTCAAACTAAGTTAAAAGAATGTCAACGTATAGTTGGAGATCAGTTGGAAATCATCCTCCAACATTGGCAGTGTTCGATTAGAGAGGTGGGGGTGACATTCACTATGACGGCTCTATGCTTTATCATAGTTACTCTTTTGGAGACCGAACACAGTGCAAATCGTTGCAGCAAACAGCAAAAGAGTCAGCATGCTTTCCTTAAAAAAATATGAGTCACCATCAACAAACTCTAATCACCAATTCATGGAAGAGAAACAAATCAGCAAGGAGATGGCGCAGATTAAACTCTAACCAGACCAATCCAGGCCAGTACGCATCCTCATAGAACCACCAAAACAACCAGAGTTCACAAACCTGCAGAACCACATACACAAAAGAGTAGATGAATAGAAGGGGAAAGGAGAGAACGGAATAAACGCAGGAATCTCAGATTACCTTTGACGTCTCCGAGGTGCACAAGGCCGAGTCGATGCGTAGGACGATGGTCGACATCTACAGATGCTACCCTCCACGAGTGCGAGCTCTCAAGTGGTGCCGTGCAAAGAGCTCCTGAGGCGGCGAGGCACGACCCCCACACCAGACCAATCCGGCCGCTCAGTCGGCGAAACACATGGGAGCAGCGAAGTGACGCCGAATAACAGTGAAAATCAGAGTGCAAAATAATAAATATAAACTGCAGTAGGATATTGTGTATCCATGGCAGTATTGTATATTATCCATGTATAGTGGCGCTACCTACAAAGTTAACAAATAGATAGCCCAAGCATTAATTGCACACCCCGTAAAAAATAAAAAACCATAGTACATGACCTAGCAGCTATACATCTTCCATCCGAACCAAAATCATCCAGCTATGTACCATGCACAAAACTCCAGCACAACAGAAGCACCTCACAATAACCCATCATCTTTATGTAAAATTGCGACAATCAGTTCAAAGCGGCAGAAGTAGCATGTCATTCTACCAAGACCTCAGAGTAATGATGACGGTTAACCTTAAGTTGAAAAACAAAACAACACTTATTCTTCTCTCAGAGCTATCACGACAGTACAGTCAGCGAGGCAATCGAAAGGATTTTAGACTCGACACCCTTACCAATCTGCTTATGGCTTTTTCGGTGAGAGATCCCCCATATTCATATATGTGAATGCTGCTTGCATCTAAACTTACATGTTAAGACAATTGCAGTGCGTAACTCCTCCACTTGGGCCATTTACCGGTCCATAGAAAATTAAATTTTCAGTCATCAGATTTACATATAATGCAGGAATTGTCTGCAAGAGAATTACTTATATGCATTTCACATATAATCTCTAGATAAAGGTTATCTTCAACTCACTGTGAAGACTGAATAAGGAAATATATCTGGTGATCTGGATACTCATATCTAGAAAAAAATTAGATATCAATAAGGAAGGAATAGTAAGCCAATCCTAGAGATCTTTCATAAATAAACTCAAACTAAGTTAAAAGAATGTCAACGTATAGTTGGAGATCAGTTGGAAATCATCCTCCAACATTGGCAGTGTTCGATTAGAGAGGTGGGGGTGACATTCACTATGACGGCTCTATGCTTTATCATAGTTACTCTTTTGGAGACCGAACACAGTGCAAATCGTTGCAGCAAACTGCAAAAGAGTCAGCATGCTTTCCTTAAAAAAATATGAGTCACCATCAACAAACTCTAATCACCAATTCATGGAAGAGAAACAAATCAGCAAGGAGATGGCGCAGATTAAACTCTAACCAGACCAATCCAGGCCAGTACGCATCCTCATAGAACCACCAAAACAACCAGAGTTCACAAACCTGCAGAACCACATACACAAAAGAGTAGATGAATAGAAGGGGAAAGGAGAGAACGGAATAAACGCAGGAATCCCAGATTACCTTTGACGTCTCCGAGGTGCACACGGCCGAGTCGATGCGTAGGACGATGGTCGACATCTACAGATGCTACCCTCCACGAGTGCGAGCTCTCAAGGGGTGCCGTGCAAAGAGCTCCTAAGGCGGCGAGGCACGACCCCCACACCACACCAATCCGGCCGCTCAGTCGGCGAAACACATGGGAGCAACGTTTCAGGCCAGCATCGACATGACGGGAGAGAAGGGCGCAGGCCCCAGGGGCACGATGTGGGCGGCGACCATGAAGAGGAGGAAGCATACGAGAGAAGTACAGAGACTTGGGGCGGTTGGCCCGAGGCGACAGAGCCGGCGAGGCGAGGGCAGCGGAAGGCGTTTGGGATTTTTCTACTCCTCCACAGTTGGGTCAAAGCGGTGATGGCAGGAGTCGATGTGACCCTTCCACTGGATGTTTCCACCGCAATTAATTAGGTGCCGGGAAAAAAGGCGACGTGCGTTTACCGTAGATGCGAGACACTGTTGACATCTACAATAAATTCGATGATTTGGCATGCCAAATAGATCTCTGAACTGCTTAGCTTTCATATATGTAGTGATTAGGTTCAGTCGCACCATATCGAGCATCATCAAGTGTAATCAATGGCCATAGACACAATAGTGACAAACAAAATTGTCTACAAGCCTCATAAGATAACATGACACAAAGTAGTCATGAGATAATCTAATATTCACTAGTACAAAATTGTTACTTAGAGACTGTGCCTAGAGCCGGTTTACCCTAAAAATATAATTCACAGTTGTGTTTATTACCCTAAGGTCGTAATTGTTTGATCGCCTCTAACTTTAACCTCAGACGGTTTTTAATCTGCACCGTCTCTAGTATGATTATCCTCTCATCCGCTCATTAAAATAAAACGCCTCTAAACTGAACCTAAGATGATAACAATTATTGTCCGTCTCCCTAAATCACTCAACCGTAGCCGGTTAGAAATATTAAGCGCCTCTAGGGGTCTACTAAGGCAGACCATTATGCCGCCCGCCTCGAAAACTAGCGTCGTGGACGTTCCCGAGGTACCGTGTGCGTGTTGTTAATGCAATTAGAAAGTAGAGATCATGCACTAACCTCCACCCACACGCGTTCACACTGACGCACGTGTCCACTCGTTTATAAACCTGGTAGACCTTCTTCTTTCACGAGCTCGTGTCTTTTTCCCCAATATGTCTAGTCTTAGCTGCACCATGAATCGTACGCGTGGAGATGAGCCGGAGGTGAATCCAGGTGGAGGCGCAACAGCAAATGGCTTGGTCGTCACCGAGCATGTGGAGACGGCTTCTCCGGGCACGCACGCCATTCATTGTCGTGCAGTCGATGCTTCGGGCTCCATCTAGCTAGTCATCGTCGCCGTCGATCAGCAGGTGGCCGACAACGTCGTGGTCCCAGCGGCAGATCTGGTTGAGGGGCATGCGCGAGCTGACGGAGGCAACCCGATGCTCATCATCAATGACGAAATCCTCCCCGAACAAATACTCTTCAAAGAAATCAAAGAGAGCGGCGAGTTCGAGGAGGATCTCTACGATGATACGTCTGAGGCACTACTTTGCTAACTTCTCTAGTCGTCGTAGCCACATATTTCACTGCTTATACGTAGGATTTGCTCGGTCCTCTGTAGATTCTTTTGCTTTGCAGCATGCCTTTCTTTTGCTCTGCAGCGCTCCTTCTTGATGTAGGTAATATATATAGTTTAAATGTTCGATTGTTTGGATATTTGATTAGATCTGCCGATCTGCCATCTAGTAAATTTACATCTTCTTATGTCTGCTCATCTGCCATCTAGTAAATTTACATTTGCTTAGCATATATGTTACTGGAGTGTTGATTTTGATACACAACATACATATATATGCTACATAGTGTACATTACGTTTCTATTTCATAATAAGGCCAATGATTCAATTCTGCCCCAAAAGAGTGCAAGGGAAGACACATATGATCGATGGTGTCAGATTTTTTTAGGGATGAGTTAGTGAATCTAGGGAAATAATATACAACAATATAAGTTGTGAAATTGGTACTTTGGTTCGCTAACTCCCTCTCTAAAAAACTTATGAGGCCTCAGATTTATTCTACATTCATATGAACTATTATATTTCAATTTCGTAGTAAGGCCGACGATTCAAATTTGCCCCAAAAAAGTTCACATATATTCATAGTGTATAAGAAGGATTACGTTTCAATTTTTTATTGTGGCCAATGATTCAAATTTGTCCCAAAAGAGAGGCAGACACATTAATTGGTGTCAGATTTTTCCAGGGATGAGTTAGCGAATTCGGGGCAATATACAAGAACAATATATAGGTTGTTCAATTGGTACTTGGTTCGCTCACGCCATCCCTGAAGAAAACTTATGAGGCCTCAAATTTATTCTACATTCATATGAACTATTATATTTTAATTACGTAGTGAGGCCGATAATTCAAATTTTCCCCAAAAGAGTTCACATGCATTCATAGTGTATAACAAGGATTACATTTCAATTTCTTATTGTGGCCAATGATTTAAATTTGCCCCAAAAATGAGGCAGACACATTAATTGGTGTCAGATTTTTTCAGGAATGACTTGGCGAACTCGGGGCAATGTACAAGAACAATATATAGGTTGTGCAATTGATACTTGGTTCACTCATGTCATCCCCAAAGAAAAATTATGAGGCCCCAGATTTACTCTACATTCATATAAACTATTATATTTCAATTCCGTAGTGAGGCCGATAATTTAGTTTCCCCCAAAAAGAGTTCATATGCATTAATAGTCTATAAGAAGGATTATATTTCAATTACTCTTTGTGGCCAATGATTCAAATTTGCCTCAAAAGAGAGGAAGACACATTAATTGATATCAGATTTTTTCAGAGATGAGTTAGCGAACCCGGGGCAATATACAAAAACAATATATAGGTTGTGCAATTGGCACTTGGTTTGCTCACACCATCCCTGAAGAAAACTTACGAGGCCCCAGACTTTATTCTACATATAACCCTCATCCAATTAATTGTCATTTTGTTTGGATACATGAATGATATATGGACTGATCAAACTATTGTCTTACATATATATGTTAATTGTCATTTAATATTGTCTTATATATATGTTGTCAAATTCTTGAGTTGTAATACAATTCAATCATATTTATGATTTCTAGTTATGTTTAAAAAAAATCAATAGGACGATTCTGATGACATGGACTCTAGCAAGCAGTCCAGGGACAACAAGAGCCGCTACGTGCCGAGAAGCTTATGGTGGGGGCTAATTCCTTTCCACCATAAGGGGATTTGTTTTTTCCCATTCTGTTGCAGATTCGTCAGCACGGACATCCACAGCATGATCCAACACACGGTGAAGATTGCCTAAGGCTAAGGCAGAACGCACCAGCCAAAGACCTTGGCGCAACAAGCATCCTACAACAAATTCCTTCGGGAATATGTATTGCAGGGTGATATATTGTAAATGTATCTATAATTTTTGATGCTCCATGCTTGTTTTGTACCAACTATCTTATGTTTTGTCTATACTTTAAGGCATTTTTATACATTTTCTGGAACTAACCTATTAACAAGATGCCATAGTGCCAGTTCCTGTTTTCTATTGTTTTTGGTTTCAGAAGAGCTAGTAAAGAAATATTCTCGGAATTGGACAAAGAAAAGCCAAACTTCCTATTTTTCAGAGGCGAACATGGAGTCCAGAGGCCAGAGGGAGGCGCACCCTAGGGCGGCCACACCTGGCCCACGCGTGGCCAGGGGGTGCACCGCCCTATGGTGTGCCCCCTGGTCCTCAACCGACCTTTCCTCTTCTCCTATATAAACCCTCCGAGGAGAAAACCCTAAGTACCCGATCAGAAATCCACAAAAAAGTCCATAGCCGCCGCCACCATCGTCCCTAGATCGGGTGGGATCTGAAGCTCTTCCCGGCACCCTGCCAGAGACGGGAGATCATCCCGGAGGCCTTCTTCGTCACCATGCCAGCCTCCGGAGTGATGCGTGAGTAGTTCATCCTTGGACTATGGGTCCATAGCATTAGCTAGATGGTTGTTTCTCCTCTTTATGCTATCATGTTTAGATCCTATGAGCTACCTATCATGATCAAGATCATCTATTTGTAATCCTACATGTTGTGTTTGTTGGGATCCGATGGATATCGAGTACTACGTCAGGATTGATTATTGATTATATCATGTCCATGTTATTTGTGATCTTGCATGCTCTCCATTGCTAGTAGTTACTCTGGCCAAGTATTTGCTTGTGACTCTAAGAGGGATTATTTATGCTCGATAGTAGGTTCATGCCTCTAGTAATCTGGAGGAGTGAAAGAAACCTATAAGGTTATAGATGTGTTGTTGCTACTAGGGAGAAAACAACAATCCTTTGTCCAAGGGCAATTGTATTGTTTACTTTACACACCTTGATTAATGCAATTATCTGTTGCTTGCAACTTAATACCCAAGGGTTGTTCAGATGATATCACGGAGGTGGATTATTACTCATAGATGCAGTTGGATTACGGTCTATGCAATATGTTGTAATGTCCAAATGAATCTCATAGCGATCATCATGACATGTACATGCATTGTTATGCATTCTCAATCTGTCAATTTCCCAACTATAATTTGTTCACCCAACATGTTATTTATCTTATGGAGAAACACCTCTAGTGAACTATGGACCCTGGTCCATTCCTTCCCACTGATATTCAACTACTGTTTACTGTTTACTTTCTGAAATTACTACAAATAATTACTTTATTCCACACTATACGTTTAATCATTTGTTTTCAGCAAACCGGTGAGCTTGACAACCTCACTGCAAGTTGGGACAAAGTATTTTGGTTGTGTTGTGAAGGTTCCACGTTGCTAGCAACACCTTGGGAGCTGTTTCCTTACTCCTACTGGTTCGATAACCTTGGTTTTACAACTGAGGGAAAACTTGCTGCTGTGCTCATCACACCTGGCGCTGTTGCCACGGAGTTATAGGACAGTTTCTTCAAGGGGAGTCTCTCACAACCAATCTCTTTACTTTGTTTTTGTTTTGCTTTGTTTCTTTAGTTTTGTTTATTTTACATTTTTTAATCAAAAACACAAAGAAATTAGTTTCTACTTTAGTTTATGTTTCTGTTGGATTGCTTTAATCATGCAAAAATGAATACTCCTGAAACACTAAGTTGTGTGACATCACTAGCACAAACAACAATGATTTCATTTGACCACCTATTGCTCCACATGATTGGTTGCTATCTTTGCCTAAAAATATTATTGATGCTTGGATTAAATGCGAAGATGCTTTCATTGGAAAATATTATCCTCCTGCTAAGATTATATCCATGAGAAGTGACATAATGAAATTTAAACAATTTGATAATGAACATGTTTCTCAAGATTGGGAAAGAATGAAATCGTTAGTGAAGAATTTCCCCACTCATGGACTGACTACTTGGATGATTATCCAAACCTTTTATGCAGGACTTATTTTTTCTTCAAAGAATCTGTTGGATTCGGCTGCTGGAGGTACCTTTATGATCATCATTTTGGGTGCCGCAATAAAGCTCTTGGATAATATGATGATTAATTATTTTGAATGGCACACCGAGAGAGCTCCACATGGTAAGAAGTTTTGTTTGAAGGAAATTTTCAAGTGTAAGGAGAGAATGGTATGATGAGATGAACAATGGACAAAAGCTCAAGCTTGGGGATGCCTCCTGTGTCACCCCGAGAAATATTCAAGAAGTACAAGCGTCAAAGCTTGGGGATGCCCAAGGCATCCCCTCTTCATCAACAGAAATCTCAGGTCTTCTTTGAAGACGCTTTATTTTTGTTTCATGCACAATTGTGTTGTTCTTGGAGCATCTTTGTTTTTGTTTTTTAGTTTTCTTTTGCTTTGTTTGCTGTAACAAGTTGGTTGGACCCCAACACACCTATTTTGGAGGAGTCACACCTAGTTCTTCATTGTCTAGAACACTCTAGTTTTCACTCTTATTGTTCTGTGAGTGTTCTCTTTTGCTATCACTGCGTTTAGCTTTAGTTTTTTTATTCTTTTTGCTTAGAACTTTTTAGTTCTTCTTTGTAGTTAGGAGAGAAAAGCTCTCTGATCTTTATTGATTATTATCTTTGTGAGTTGTTTCAAATAAGTTGATTGGTGTTGGAAAAGATTAGAATGTTTCGTGCTTATGTGGTACAAAAAGGAGCTTGTTTTGATTGTGACTTAGTCTTTATCATGTCATGTTAGATGTTTCTTTGACCATATGCTTAGTAATTATTGTTGTAGCATGACTTGTTTGAAACAAATGAGATTGCTTAATGTGCCATGAAAGAATCATGCATTGTTTTAGCATACAAAAGCATAATATTGTGGTATTATCCTTTGAAGCTTTATTTGGGTTGACTTGGCACATGCTTATGATGTCTACGCACTTATATTCTTGTAGACAGTTGTTGGGCCTCCAAGTGCAGAAGTTTGTAGAATAGCAACAAGTTTCCCTTAAGTGGATTACGCAAGTTTTATCGAACTCAGGGAGGAAGTGGTCAAAGGCATCCCTCTGAAGTAACCCTGCAATCAAGATACAAGAAGTCTCTTGTGTCCCCAACACACCCAATACACTTGTCAGGTGTATAGGTGCACTAGTTCAGCGAAGAGATAGTTAAATACAACTAGTATGGATGATTATAAGTGGTAACGGTGCCAGAAAAGAGTTTGACGGGGAGGAAGAGACTAAAGGCAATCTGAAATAAAGATGGAAGCAAGCAAACATGTAATAGATCTAGTTGCAAATGGTGTTTTAATGCTTAGAAACAAGTCCTAGGGATCATACTTTCACTAGTGAACAATCTCATATAAATATATTATATTCATGATACTACTCTGAACTACTCTCCGGTTGGACAACTCTAATCCACGGTAGGGATATAACAGCACACATCAAAGTTCGCTTCCCCATCTGGATAACCCCACACTGTCACCTTGAGTGCTAGATGGTTCCGACAAACACCACAATTTCATAGAGACAACCAACTCAAAATATAACTCATGACAAGTATTTATGTAATCTATAGCCTAAGTGCCACATGGTATGCACGCTGTCACTTTCACACACGTGGGGAGAGACGGAGATCTATTAAAGCACTTGAGTAGAAAAGTAGTTCTACTTGATTACAAAGCTCATGACCACAATAAGATCATGCAAAGAGAGAGATGAACACATAGCTACCCGTAGAGCCCTTAACCTTGAGGAAGAACTACTCCCTCATCATCATGGGAATCAGCAACGTCGATGGAGATGGTGGTGGAGATCGATGGATATGGATCCGGGGGCACTTCCCCGTCCCGGCAGGGTGCCCGAACAGAGACTTCTATCCCCCGAATCTCCCTTTGGTGGCGGCAGCGCTGCAGAACTTTTCGTGGTTGTATGATGGATGATTTAGGGTTTTCTCATCGGAGGGTTCTTATAGGCGAAGAGACAAGGCGAGGAGGCAGCCAGGGGGGCCACCCCTGGTGGCGCCACCATAGGGTGTGCCCACCCTGGTGCCCTATTCCGTCTCTGCTTCGCGTTTCTGTATTGCTCCAGGAAAAATAGGAAGATTGGATTTTGTCCCGTCCAATTCTGAGAATATTCATTTTTTAGCTTTTCCAAAACCAAAAACAACAAAAAACAGGCAATTGGCACTGTGGCATCTTGTCAATAGGTTCAGAAAGGGTATAAAAATACCTCAAAGTGTAGACAAAGCATAAGACAAATGATATAAAACAAGCATGGAGCATCAAAAATTATAGATACGTTAACGACGTATCAACCATCCCCAAGCTTAACTCTTGCTCGCCCTCGAGTAGGTAAGTGATAAAAAGAATAATTTTTGAGGTGACATGCACCATCATAATCTTGATCAAACTAATTGCAAAGCATTGAAAGCCGGGATCAAAGTACTCTAAACATGAGCATGAAAGATGAAGTTCTAACAATAATACATAGTAACTATGCTGAAACATGAAAGGATACAAAAAAAGATCATGAATAACGATGCATTGAAAGGCGTTTGTTTGTTTCACATATAAAAAACATAGCATAGTGGCATTCATCTTATCCCTCATTGAGTAGCAAAACATAAATGCATAGGACACCTTCAAAGTTCATAATGGTGAGTAGATACAAATAGTTCAAGAACAAGCAATATCAACATTATGAATCAATCTATAAATTTTGGGACAATTCACATAGAATTAAGAATGGCAACTATTCTCTCTTAATTGGTGCCTAAGGATAGAAGGTGGAGACTCAATATAAAAGTGGAAGAAAGGCCCTTCACAGGGAAGCAGGGATTTCAAGTTTCATAAAGAGCTTCCAAAAATTATGGTACTTGTTAGCTTTAAGATCTCATGCCCCTATCATAAGAATCTTGAAGTAATTAAGGTTAAAGTGAACAAAGTATGGAGTATAAGCTTGACAAAGTATAAGTTGGCAATCTCATGTCCCTTGAATACGAGGGCCGCTCCTCATGCTACTCAACTTTAGTTACCGGTAAGTTCTTGTCATTGTAAGTACATGTGTATCACAGAGAACTGCCAACGGGGTACCCCTTGCCCCATGATACAGGAGCTATCCCATATAAAAATGACAAGGCAATCAAACAGTGCGCATCTAAGCAATCTTCTTATTTACCATGGGAAAATGGTACTTTTTTTGTCAACACCCGGATTTTTAATCCCAGATGCCTGTTATGCCATACATCGGAATCCCAGGATTACCATTTTTGCAAGACATAACAGATTGGTACCATAGTTCATCATCCATTACAAACCATAATAAAGGTCTTACAAATAAGGGATCTCATGATCCAGTCTTAATACAATCAACACAGCGGAATAATATAATAATGGTAGCGTAGGCAAAGCTCCATCTTCAGGGTCACATGCAATGCTGACGTGGGAGATGATCTTAGTTGTCGTAGACTTCCTGTTGTCCATCATCCTGGTAGTCCTCCTCATAGTCTGTCCACGGGAATAGCCAGGGACAAAGCCATGAGTATTCTTTAAGTACTCGCAAACTATCACTAACAAGTAAAGTGGTTCAAGTAGGAATCCTAGGCTCTAGGTTGTTTCGTAAAAAGTCAGGTTTACCTTAACTGAGTTTAGAAGCAAAGAAAACTAATTTAATGTTTTATAACACCTAAGTGGGAACTTAGTTTTTATGTTCACCGCCCTGTTGTGGTCAAGTCAAAGACATGATTCATTTCACAAGTAATTTTGAAAACATCTGATGACGGAACAGTATGGCCACTCCAACTGTCCATAACCGCAAACATGGTTATTCGAATAGTTTGACACTCTGCAGAGGTGGTACACTTTCACCACAATATTCGATACATCCGTCAGGAACAATCCTGATTCACCATACTCAGTATGCGGATAATCAATCCTAACCTTTCAATTACACACCCTAGTATAGGCACCTCTCTTATGAGTTTGGCCTCCCAACCATGACCATCTGTCATCTTGGGAACTGCACAGGTGGACAATCATCACGAGGTAGCCTCAACTCAAACCTCGTCCGCAAGGGAACCCATACTAAGGTATATAAACTTCCATTCAAGCCCTACCCAAATTCGGGTATTGTGGTTGTACGGTAAAATTGAATGGTATCACATCCAAAGACAACCATCAGTTTTATAAAAAAGGCTAAGTCTCATGCCTCAACATTTTCATCATCAAATCACCAGGTGTTCATAACACATGTCAAAACATCTCATTAGAATGACTCATCATTTTAAGGTTTTCATAATCCTTTGCACCAAGTATTCCCATCTAAAGTGATCAAGTTTTATGCTTAGCACTAGCCACTAAAGTTGGGGGTAATCACTAATGAGGGGTGATAATCAAGTGCGACTTATCTAAATCTAATCTCATGCCTCAGGATGACATCTAATTCTATCTAACTTAGGCCAAGTTTTATGCTCTTTATGCTACCTCTAATATCTTTCCAAAATTCACAAGTCACTAAGTAAACATAAATAAAGAGCTTTGATAAAGAAATAAAATAATAAAGCTTGCTAGTAAAACTGGGATTTGGTATGATAAGGTGGTATAACTAAAGCATGCCTAATGCATTTCATAAGTTATCTAGCTTGCAAAGTTGCAAGTGTTATCTTGCTAGGATGGCTTGCATTAGATAGCTTGCCTTGAGTAGTGAAGTGGTTGAAGTTCTCCTCTCCTTCCTCTTCGTAGTATTCTCCTTCCTCTTCGTATCCTTGGTCGGTACTAGCGTCTATAAATAAATATGAAGTACACAATCACCAAACAATACTTAACTACTTCTATTTGGCACATAAGGGTTTACACTAGATGATCTATCATCATCACAGTCATCACATGAATTAAAGACTTGGTCCTATTTATTTTATTTTAGAAAAGTAATTTCTACTCATTGAAAAACTACTTAAGATTTAATATTCTCCAATTAAAATATGGGATCATGTTGACACATGTCAACACCGCATATTTTAATACTTGGAAATGTGATTTAAAGTGGTGTCACAATTTAATAATGTTTAACTTTATTATTTTAATTAATTAAAGTGACTAGAAATGCCTATGGGGCATTTTTATTACCTATTCATTATTACTGCAAGTAAACCTAGATATTTTTACATATTTAGAAAGGTCTTATCAAGTGTGATTTTTGTGAGTTGGATTCAACTCAAAAGCATCTATGGTTGATTTTTGAAAAATGTTTGAATGCAGAAAAGTCTTTGCCTTGTTATTTTTACTATAGGTAATATATAATTCGAAATGGTTTGAATCCAATGGAATTGGATTAATAATTTCAATACCTTTCTGGAAAAATTAGTTTCATGCAATTTGGTTCAGTAAAACTCTCTGAATTGATTTTTGAATCTACTGACAGAACTAGGTTTGAACTAAATTGAAAAATTCTAATTTGAACTAACTGGGTCGTGCGTGAGATCTAACTCGGCTGGCCCACTGCGCACAGCGCGCGCGGACTGGTTAAGTGGTGCCCCCACTCGTCAGTGATACATGGGGTGCCGAAGGGGTATGAGGCTATTACGACCGTAGGATTAGATCAAGGATCAACGGCTCACGGCCATCATCCTCGTCTGAACAGAACACGACGGGCACGAACCCTAGAACGGCCAGTGGGGGTCTGGGGCGACTCACCGGGGCTCAGGCGAGGGTCAACGAAGGGGGCGAACAAGGTTGTCGACGACAGCTGTTCTCCTGGTACTAGCGGCTTCTCCTGGGGTGGACGCAATCGACGGTGCCCTTCTCCTCAAGAAGCGGCAGACTCCGCCCAAATTCCGGCGATGTTGAGCTCACCTTGCTCCGGGAAGAAGTGGGAAAGATCAGTGAGAGGTGGGGAGTGAGATGGTATGGAGAATTCGTGCTAGGGAGGCCTCCTTTTATAGGAGAGCGAGACAGGAAGTGCGGCACGGGAAGAGCTCATCGGGGTCGACGGTACATGCGCCTATCGGCATGGCTGAGGGTAGGGGATGGTGCGCAGTCTCCTGGCAGTGCTCAACGGCTTGATGGCGTGGCAAGGGGTGGTGTAGTTCGGTCGGGAACGTGCGATGCTCTGCGCGGCACCGATGATGTTTTTGACGATGCACAGGCACTCCTGGTCGCATGGTGTAACACCCTTGGATCGGCCCTATGCAAGTTTTAGCGATTCCCGCCAAACCCCGCATAGAAACGATTCAAAGGTGCCCACCAGGCACTTTCATGCGAGTGGAAAACGAAGTAATACCATTACACAATAGTCCACACTAGAACCCACAGAACAGATATACAATACAAAGATCCAAATCACCTTTAAAACGATGCAGCGTCCGAGTACGGACAGGATGCAAATTGAGCTAAGAGCCCTGAAGAATAAACAATGGCGTCCATAACCCTGCCCAGGCCAAGCCGGAAGGGTAACCCTGCTAACGATGTCGATCTCAAACTTCTTAAACAAAAGGGGTGCCGACAAAGGGCAAAGGAAAAGAGAGCGGTCAGTACTGAGGCCAGTACACAGCGAGACTAGAATTCAGCGGTCCTCACCTACATAGGTATGGTGGACTGAAGCGGCAGCGCAACATGCACTAAACAACCTATAGAGACTCAATACAACTGACGGCTATCAGATAGGGATAAGAAAGACCTATTCGGATCCAACCTGAAACTATCACCAAGCATACCCATCCTGGTATTTCCCCCTCGAGACCAAACAAGGAATTCAACCGAGAACTCACACAGTTGGAAGTTTTATTGATTCCGTTATAGTTGCGGAAATTACTAGTCAGATATAGATAGCATGAGTCATCCCGATATTATAAACAGTGGGTAGTTTTAGTTAACCATTCCATTGTAGTTGCAATACTTACTAGTCAGATACATATAGCATGAGGCATTCAAGAACCCAGCAGTTGTTGGCACTTTTATTTGCATTCCATTATGGTGAAGCTGATTACTAGTCATCACATAGTCAAGTTTATAACACTACTTTAGTTATAGTTGTCTATGATCAAGATACTATGCTCCAAGTCGTCCATAATCGCGGACACGGCTTTCAGAAAGTTTTACCCTGCAGGGGTGCACAAATAGAAACACATGCACGATCAACCTCGGAAAAAAAAAATGAAAACCCAACGAGGCATCACGACAGAACATTCGCAAGATTCATATTTGATTTCAGGGGGCCACCCCACCAAGCTACCCACAACGAAGTTGGCCGGCTCCGAGACGGACCCAGAGGTTGGTGCCAATGGCTGTAAACGATCGGGAACCCGAAAGTGTGACTGGGCTAGTCGATACCGCGAAAACATTCCACATTTGTTCCTAAACAATACAGGCGCTCCACGCGCAATAGTAAATAAAGCATTAAAGCATGGCATAATCATGGCATATGTACAAGATAGTAATAAAGCCCCAAACTACTTTGTGTCCCCAAGGAATTAAATATGACTCAAGATAGGGTTAGAGGGATTCATGGTCCCACATGCGGATAGTGCGAATATTTAAAGAACAGGTATCAAGTACTCGGGGTCCTACAGGACACAAGTGGACGGTTAAAAACCAAATAACGTCTATTGCCCACCCGTGCCTCTGCATTATTTACCTACTTCAATTTTAGTTATTAAACGGTAATTAAAGCCATGATCATCTCTAATATTAAACATGCGGCATTACTCCAACAACTGTGGAAGATCGACGGTGCGACACATCACCTGCGCAAGCAACTACAACTCGCAAGGCCGACTATCTACCAAACAATAGGTAATAGGATGTGTCCATGGCAATATAAGGGCTGGAGGGAAGTATAACGGGGTACGGAATCTATAGCATCACAACACATATAGCAATAGATCAACATGAGGAAATAAAGACTAGAAATGTAAAATAGGTAGAAAGGGGGAGAATGATCTCCTGGAAACACTGCCGAAGGTTCATCCGAAGATTGGGGTGAAGCTCACATCAACTCAACGGCCTTATCCGCGAAGAAGCAAAACACTAGAAGAAACACCGGATGCACTATTTAATACTACGGCAGAAGATCGAGCATGATGCATGTATGTTGTATGACATGGCAAAGATGCAATGCAATTAGGCCATATTAAACGGAACCGAGGTCCCGACAATTAATTAGGTGGTTGATGTTGTTTAGATACCCCGAAATTTAAATATGGTATTAACAAGACAAATATGTAATCGGTTCGCTACAGAAATTTAAATGGAGCCAATATTAGACTAGATTCGCCCGCATATGGCCTCCATATTTAATTATGAGGTGAATCGGCATAATGCCCCCATACCACACAAATATGAATGCAAGCATGTACAATTATATGCAACAGGTTAATATTATGTATTATAAAAATATGGGGCTCGAAAAAGGATCACACATCGGATCGATGATCTTCGGGGCTCGGGGGTTCGGGTTCGGTCTCCGGGATCGGGCTCGGGAGTCTCGACGCCTTCGGTTCCATGTAGATGGTCATGGCGTCCGGTAAGGCGATCTTGGCATGGAAGGCGAACTGGAATGGATCAGGTACGGGTAATTAGCTTCGCCTCCATTCGTCGGTACAGAACTTGACCTTCAAGGGGCATCACACCAACCTCACATGGTTGGTCCTAGTTAGGTAAAGCATCATGCCAAGCAATACTTATGCGTGGTATCATCGGATAGCACCAACATGAGCACATGCAGCGACGACCTAGCCAAGGTGCAGAGGAGACTGGAGGCGGCACATGGCCTGCTAGTGGCAGAGCAACGCGAGGTCAGGGAAGCGGCGCTGGCGCGAGGCGCCGGCATGCAAGGGGGCGGCGATGGGAGGTGGCATCGGATATTGGCGGGAGGTGCGGCGGCACTGGAGGACGAAGCCGGCGGGGCGAGGAGCCATGGCCGGGGCGAGCTCGGCAGCACCTCGAAGAGGAAGCGGTGGTGTTGGCCGCGCTGCGGGCCGAGTGAGAGGGTGGCGGAGGCGTAGCCTGGCAGCAACGAGGGAGAGCCGGGTAGGGGAGGAGGTCGGTGTCGGCGGTTGGCAAGGAGGAAGGAAGGCAGTCGAGGTGGGGATCGAGGGGAACGAGGGGATTCGCAAGCGAGGGAGGGGTCGCAGGCTGGGGCCGAGCAGTGTCGAGCGGGACAGGACGGGCTCGAGCGGACCGAGTGGTGGGAGGGCCGTTCCGTGCAGGAGGTGGGGTCGTCTTGACGTGTGCGTCGTGTGTGGGTTTCACGGGGTGGGTGGGCGCGACGCGCAGGACAACTGGGGTGAGGTTCGGGGTTGGCGGCGGGGAGTGGGGAGTAGGTGGGGATTAGGTTCCAGGGTTAGGGGATCTAGGGTTTCAGGGGTTGTAGGCTGCTGGCTTGTTGGCCAGGCCGGTGGCCTCCCTCTGGAACTTTTATAAAACATTTTCTTTTATTTATTTTTAAAACAAAACATTTTATGAGTAGATGTTAGAGAAACCAAATATCCTGAGAGATCGGGTTTTTGTTTTAAAATAAAAGGGAAGGGACTAATATAGAAAACAAAATAGGGCTTTTTGCAAAATAGTTTTATTCAAATAGATGCAATGATAATGTCATGATGATGCACAAAGTATTATTTAACCGCGATTTTCTAGTAGTGGTTTTACCCGGGGTGCTACACGCGGCGGCGAAGGCATGTCTGGTGGTCTCTTGGGGCGTTGGTGATCGTGTAGACGGGCGGTGAAGGCAAGGCAGGGTCTGTGCGAGGCGGTCAGCTACGGCGATTTGGCGCGCTCTAGACATGGCAGGGACGAACTGGACACGGCATGTTCTCTGTGGTCTAGGGCTTGGCAAGGCTCGAGGGCTGGACAGGGGGTGGCGGTGGACGGTGGCCTGCCTCCTGTACATGGTGGCTAGGCGCGGCGATAGCTCTGGCTAGCTTGCCATGGTCGGCTGGCAAGGGGAGACTCGGGCAGCACGCCATGGAGCAATGGGTAGGGTTCTAGCCTATTTAATGCGATGCTTGTCACTAGGGGAGACAAGGATGATCAAGGGGAGACAAGGTTTGGGGTGATCACTTCTCAAAACAGTGAAGTTTGGCCAAGTTTGTTTTGTGTCTCCAGGTGTTTGATGAAATGCCTGCAAGAGATTTATATTTGAATTTTTGGATGAATTTTGGTGGGTGCATTGGTCACACACTGGGTAGTATCTGGTTGTTTGGGTTTTTCAAGGTGAACTGGTTTGGTTGGGTTTGGAGAATTGGTGATCTTACCATATGAACTAGATTCAATTTTAAATGTCATTTGAATAGGCTTGCCAAATGTTTCCGTGGGTTTGCAAGGTGGGATTGGGTTCACTTTTACTTGGTCTAGCAAGGGGTGAAAAGAATTGGATTTGTTTCTGTTAGAAATCTTGGACTAGCAACACTCAAAGTTGTCTACTGAGCAAGATTGGCAAAAATGACCATTTGCTTACATAGTTTATTTTTCACTTTCTCTTCATTTGATTCTGCTTGGAATTGATTTAGATGATGTTTTTTTCATATTTAAACCAATCATTGCCATTCATAACAATCAAACAAGTCCATACAAGCATTCATGCATTCATCACATACACTCATACATTCATATTGATTTTAATTAACAAAAGTTTTTGTTAACCCTAAATTTGGGTGATTGGAATTTGATAACCTTGATTAATATTTTTGGGATGTTACAAACCTTCCCTCCTCAAACAAAATCTCGTCCCGAGATTTGAGAAAAAGAATACTAGGATTTAAAGAGATCTGGAAACTCAGTCCTAATGTAATCTTCTCGCTCCTAGGTAGGTTCTTCTTCAGTATGGTTACTCCACTGGATCTTGAGAAACTTGATACTCCGGGTCCTGGTGGTTCTGAAGGCTTCCTCCAAAATATGGATGCGTACTTCGGGATATGTCAGGTCATCGTTGATCTCTATGGTTCTGTGATCAATATTCTTGAAAACTTCGGTCTTCTCCGGGACTTCTAGGCATTTGCTAAGTAACGAGATATGTGTAGGGGTTCGTAGCATGGAAAACAAAAAAATTCTACCGCATGCACACAAGCAAGCCAAGATCTATCTACTAGATTGTAGCAACGAGTCGATTAGAGTACTTACCCTCGAAGATTCCAAAGCGGTTAACGAGAGTAGATTCTCGTGGGTGATGTAGTCGTACAGTTGCCGATCTCAAGATCGCGTAGACGATCCTTCCGACACTGCATTCCGGCAGCGCTTCTGCAGTCGTTCAAATGTTCGGTACTCGACGAAGACCTTCCTCTCTCTTGTTCCAGTAGGCAGCGGAGATTGTAGTTCTCCCCTCGCGATTCCGACAGCACGACGGCGTGGTGTCGGAAGTAGAGGGAAGATCCTGCAGGGCTTCGCCTAAGCTGGGGCAGGTTATGGTGGATCTAGGGTTTCTGGCGATCTAGGGTTTAGAGAGCTAAAGAGTAGGAGGCATGGCCGGCGGTGGCTAGGGCGGCGACGGCGGCGGCGGCGAGCGGCGGCTAGGTGGGGAAGGGCTGGTGTTGTGTGTCCTTGGGGCACCCCCTCCCCTCTATTTATGAGAGGGAGGGAAGCTTGGGAGAGGGGAGTTTGAATTCATCCCCAACTCCCTCTCCTAGTTGGCTTGTGGTGGAGGGAAAGAAGGATTCTTTCCTTCCTCCACCATGATACATTGTCCCAGTTTGACTTTTTAAACATGCCTTTTGACTTTCAATTTGGAGCTTAATTTCTTTCTTGCAAATGCCCAACCAAGTGACCTAGGACATGATTCAATCATTCCACTTATCCATGACACATTCATGTACCCTTCCCCTTCCGGTCTGGTGAACCTTCTAGACCCTTCTAGAACCTCTCCGATGAAATCATCGATATTATTCCCGAACTCCGGAATTTTACTTTCCTTATATGAATCTTATTATCCGGACCATTCCAGATCTCCTCGTGATATCCCGGATCCCATACGAGACTCCGAACAACATTCGATCTTCCTACTTACATTCCATATCTACTAAAAAACGTCGAATCCTTAAGTGTGTCTCCCTACGGTTCGTGAATTATGCAGACATGAACGAGAATCTTCTTCGATCAATAACCAATAGAGGAATCTGGAAATTCATATGGTTCCCAATATTTCTACGATTACTTTGCGATCGAATGAACCACTTACATACGATACTAATTTCCCTTTGTCTCGCGATAGTTTACTTATCCGAGGTCTGATCGTCGGTATCTCTGCATACCTAGTTCAACCTCGTTACTGATAAGTACTCTTTTCTCGTTCCGGTGATATGTGATCCCTTGTGAGCCAGTCACATGCTTGCAAGCTAATTGGATGACATTCCACCGAGAGGGCCTAGAGTATATCTACCCGTCATATGGACGGAGAAATCCCACACTTGATCCATGTGCATCAACGCATACTTTCCGAACACTCAATGCCATCTTTATAATCACCCATTTACGGTGCGGTGTTTGATGTCATCAAAGCATTCTTCTGGTGATGGTGATTAGCATGATCTCATGGTCGAAGTAATTAGGTTACTATGTATCAGAAAGCTTATAGCAAACGAACTATTGAAATGACTTGATCTTTATGCTACGCTTATCTATAGGAGTATGTCCATCACAACATTCTCCTAATGATATGATCTTGTTGTTAATAGCATCTCAATGTTCATGATCAGGAAACCATGATCATATATTAACCAACAAGCTAGTTTAACAAGAGGCTTTACTAGGGACTCTTTTATGTTTACAAATCACACAAGTATTAATGTTTCCGGTTAATACAATTATAGCTTGGTATGTAAACATTTATCATAAGCATGAAGATATGATAATAACCTCTTTATTATTGCCTCTTGGGCATATCTCCAACAGTCTCCCACTTGCACTAGTGACAATAATCTTGTTTCAAATCTTTGTGTATTCAACACCTATGGCTTTCCGGTGTTGTATGTATATGATTGCTAGTGATCAACCGATCTTCGGATCCAACACTTTCAGGTCCATGTGTAATTGCATGTCTTTGCATCTCTACGCATCACTCATTCACTAATAAGATGGCTTTGTATAAATTTGGTCCTTTGGTAATACCTTTAGTTCCTAGGGGTTAAAACATGTTGACAATATTGTTGTACAATATATCTTCATAGTATTATCCTTCTGTGAACTACACCTAGTTTGATAACAAACTACTTGACACAAATGCCCTCTTTTGCTGCTATAATAGCAATCATATACTTAGCCTTTTGTTGTAGTATCTGTCACAATGTCTTAACTTTGGAACTCATCTAAATCCATTATGGAACTTACTTTCCATCATATTGTGCCACCCTTAGTTTAGATTGAGATAAACTTAATTTGTACTTTGTGACAAAACTAGTATCAATGTAGTACCTTTTACAATGAACTAACCGTCTATTTTTCACTTCTACAAAATAATATATTCTTAGTTCTTCCAAAAGATCATAAGAATATCCTTACTATCATCCAATGATCATCTTATGAATCATTCTGGTATAAGCTCATAACATTTAGAGCATAGGAAATATCTGGATTTGTACATATCACAGTATGATTGAAAAATACCTTTTGTGATTTTATTCATCAAGTATCAATCAATACTTGAATCTTTGTTTCACTTACCAAGTGTCGATACACTTGAATTTCGATTTAATCCTTTCTGTGTGGCCAGAACCTTTCTTATCATTTTTATGTTGAACTCATTCAATATCTCATCTATGTACATTTGGCACAACCATATTAGCGTCTCAATCTATATATATAGATATTGATGCCAAATATTCGGGATTTTGCCTAAGTCTTTCTTCAAGATGAAATTCTTAACATGTGTTAATAAAAGATACATCATTTCCAATCAACAATATGTCTTCCACATTGTAACATCCCAAAAATCATGTTTCAAAACTCATGCATATCATCCATGCATCCATGATCATGTAGGGTTTCATTTCAAAAATCAATTCAAAAAAGGAGCATGTGAGCTCATTATTTTATGTGATCAGCATTAAATCAAATGCTATTCTCCAATGAGAGATTGTTGTTCATGAATTAAACCTTGTTACTCTCAGATTGTTTTGTTTGCTTGCTATTTGCTTAAACCAAAAATTTGCAAAACAAAAGTGAATTTAAAACCATTTCCAAAGCTTGATCAAATCTAGTGCCATATCACTATTTATTTTGTTTTATCCATAGGACCAAGCTAATACAGAGAGTCCATATGTATTTACACTCAGAATTATGATTGTTACACTCTGCAAAAACCCAGAGCAAACTTGAATTCATTTGGCATTTGAATTTTTTGAAAATGGTTTCAGAAAAGCAAAACAGAAATAGAAAATGAATTAAGAAAAGGAAAAAGTCCGGCGCCAGTTATTTGGCCCAACGGCGAAATCAGCCCAGCAACCAGCCCACCCGGGTTTCCCCCTCTCCCTCTGTTTCTCACCCCACGCGCGTGTACCCACTCGCTGACGACGGGGCCCTCACTGCCGCGTCACCCTTCGTCCTCAATCAACGCCGACGACCACCTCGCCGCTGCCGTTTCCCCGCACTGATGCCGCACTTAAATTGCATTGATACGGCGAGTGATTTCCGCCCCCGCTCTGGCTATAAGACCCCCTCCCCTCGCCGCTCATTTCCCCTCACTTAGCATATACGCCACACCACCAGGCTGCCCATAATTCGCCGAACTCTGCCGCGGTACCGACGAACTCCGGCAGCAAATTCCGGTGAGCTCCCTACGCCCCTTGACTTCTAACCTTGCCAGTACAATCACTTCAACCTTGCGCATCTCCTAACCCCTCTGATGCATGCTAGGATCATCCAGAGCCTTGTCAACATCGACGACAGCACGAGTCCGACGAAACCATCAACTCCGGCAAGCTTTCCTGGTTAGTTCTGACCGCGCCTTGCCCTCTCCTTGATACTCGCATGACCAGCACCACTTGGCGCATCTGACGCACTGTTTATTTTTCCATGGCATGATCTGTACCTGCGCCAACGTCAACGAGCAGCCGTACCCGACGCCTTCATGAACTCTGACGAGGAATCCCTGACGGTTCCGAGCGCCTCGCTGTCAACAAAGACCACCTTGAGCATCAACATCGTCACGCGATCTCGGTGAGCCACCCCACGATCTCTCTCGCCTCCTGTATTGGCCGGAACCCCATCACCTGAACGCGCCGCCGCCACCCGCCGCCGCCAGCGCTGCCAGTTAGTGGCCGATAGACCAACAACTGTTAGATCTTGATCCATCAGCTAGGATAGAATCACTTAAGTGAAGGGGTATGTTAGATCTGGGCCGCACGATCCTCTTTAGATCCAACGCTCCACGTAGCGCGATCCACGCGAACCGGTACGCACCAATCAGAACATGACGCGTGGCCAGAGTTTTATTTAAAAAGACAGAAACTTTTCTATTATAAGTTCAAACTTGCAAAATTCATAACTTTTGATTTCCACGTCCAAATTTGACAAATTTTATATCAATGGAATCAGGAGAGAAAGCCCTTTCCATATATGCAATGTGTTTAAGGTTTTGTTTCTGTTAAAATGGCTATTTTTACAGAAACATGTGTAGGCCTTTTTTATGTATAACAAATATTTGAGAAATGTTTTAATGTTCAAATAAAATTTGTTTGGAAAGTTTTGAACTTGTTTATGATTCAGTACTGTGCACTTGTATTGTTTTGTGTAGAAAATCATCACATGTCATATTGCATGCATCCATATATTTTTGCTTGTATTTATTTTGTATGTGATTTGGTGCTATCAGTTTATGTGTAGATTTTGGTGCAAATAGTGATTGTGATTGTGAGGATTGTAGCTACTCTCCAAACTACCAAGGCAAGTGGTGCTTCATGATTTTATTCCTATGATTTTCAAATATGCATTAGAAATATTTTTGCTAGACTTGCATGGATAAATTTTTGGTCTATATATGCTATGCTTGGGAAATCCTAGTAGTTGTAGAATTGCTAGAAATTTATAAGTTAAGATGTTTATCTATGCCATGCTTAGCCTAGCTAGTAGCAACCAAGGGTGGTGAAATATTCATGCTATGATAAAATATTTCTAAGTCTTTGGACTTGTGTTTTGCTTAATAAAACAACTAAGTGAATGAAACACCTGGGTGGAATGGAAGGAATGGTTTATGTTGAGTGGTTACCAAGGCCCATTTCTATGGTTTACCTTGTGTATTTCACTTGTGGAAAGCCACCCAGGAACAAAGGGATTTGAGAGGCCAAATGTTAAGAAGCTTCTAGTGCAGCCACTTGGCAATATGGGCTCTGCCTGGATCACGTAGGTTGCAATAACTTAGCCATTTGGACAGTTGGTGGTAGTGGGATGATAGGTTGGAACGCGTCCATTTGGTCTAAGGGAAGGCTTCTGAAAGGTCCTGTCTTGGTGAAAATCAAGTCTTGTGGGGAAAGTGCACAACCTCTGCAGATGGAAGAATCTAAGTACTTAGCCATGTCCCTAGAAAAGGACAACTTGAGCATGAAGACATGGAAGCTATCAAGAATCTCCTCATCCCAATTTCTAAGTAAAACTTGTGGTTGAACAAGGGAGAAGGACCCCAATGTCTATTGGTGGTTCCTTGGGATAAGTTTTTGACAAAGAAAAACTTAGAGTTTTCAACTAATAGGCAAAAACTATTTTGAGCAAAGCAAGCCTAAGCTACACTTAGCCAAATTTCATATAGTATCTAGTCCACCAATATGCTACTAAGGTATCACTTGCCAATACTATTCCAATGTATTGACCCACTGTGGCTGTTACTTGTGATGTTGCAGGTTATTCTGATGATGATTAGGAGTCATGAGTCTACACTCAACATGCCTGCCTGTGGCACATGAAGATGAAGACTTATTTATCTTATTACTTATTTAAACTCTTGTACTAGGCCTGTGGCCATGGAGTTGTAAAAGACTATGTTTGTCTCTAGAATGACTGTAATAATGACCTTTGTTTCTGTGTACTTCATCTTAAACTGTAGATGCTAGCATTGATCCAGGGACTAGCAGTGCAATCACAGGGATCCTTTTCCTTTATAAAGGAGGGATCTTACACACATAATGTATTAGAAATATGTCTTAGCGTTCCCACTTAATTTCTTGCAAATGCAAGCATCTTCATCATCTCTAATGAATTTTAACAGTTTGATCATGGCGAAGATTCCAACTCTGCGACGCTCACTTCAACCATTGAAGTTTGCAAACGCTTTTAGCATCCTTTGAATTAACAAAACCCTTTGGACCATGTTATGCACACATCCTAGGTAACAATTCTATTAGAAGAACTTGTTTTATTCAACTACCACATAACAAAATTATATGTAGTGGTTGCTACATTAATCCGTCTAGACTAAATATCGCTATGAAAGATCAAATCTTGTCACAGTCAACCTTTGAACATTGTTGTTAACTCTTTCCCAACATGTAGACTATTTCATAGATGTGAAACATCCATGTCTATTTCTTTATAGATCCAAACACGACTGTAAGGTCTTACACCTTCCTAGAGGGTCTTTCAAGTTCAAAGCTTGATTTCACGTGTATGGAACTATCACGGATTTTATGTCTTCAAGCCATTTGACAGAGTCGGGGACCATCATCGCTTCTTTGCATGTAGTCCTTTCATTATTGTGAAATAATGATTCAACCCTCAAATCTTGGTATTTGATTGTTTACACAAACTACTTGGTTCAATAGGAACTTTGACCTTCGTAACCATAACCTTTGAGGCACGTGAGCCATGAGCATTGTTGCTACCTCCGGAACACTTTTCGGTGCTGCTCAACTTTGCACATATAGCTAAGGTTCTTTTAACCTTATCAAAGTTCTATTGTCCTCCCACTTAACTTTTCATCAAAAATTTCTTCACAAAGAAACTTGACGTTCCAAGCGACAAACATTTTTGTCCTCTGTGTTATGGAGGAATACTCAACGGTTATTCGAAATAACATACAAAGATATGTTCATACGACTTTGGTTGTAAACATCTCTCTGATGCACAGCACACCAATGTTTAAGAAAGGATAACTTGGGTTTTATCCCAAACCATAACTTTATATGGTGTCATTTCAACGGATCATGATGGAGCTCTTTTTAGTGGAAAAGTGGTAGTCTCTAAAGCTTTTAATCTTTAAAATATAAAGGCAGTTTTATGAATTACACCTTTGATCTTACCATGTCAAACAAGATTTCATTTCATATCTCGATTATTCCATACTCATATGGTGTTTCGGGAAACACAAATCCACGGAACGATTCCTAAAATCTTAGGTGTTATGCTAAACTTGTAACTTAAATATCTTCCTTTATCATCCTATCATAAATTCTTTAATTTGTTGTTGCATTGATTTTGCACTTCATCTTGAAAGTCTTTGAAATTTTCAAATGTTTCACACTTCATCCTTATTAAGTCAATATTCATATATTCACTCAAATTTTCGGAGAAAGCATATGAAGTTGAAATTTATCGCTCTTGACTACACATAATGGACTTCATACAACAATATGTACAAGTTCCAATAAGCTAGTCATACGTTCCCTTTGGCCTATGAACAGAGTTTTAATTATCTCTAGGAAATTTTCACAAGTGTCATTTGATCAAAAATCAAAAGACTCCAAAATTCCATCCACATGGAGTTTCTTCATGTTTTCTTTCCAATATAATTTAAACGGCGATGTCACTTCCTAAGTGATCTTTCTTGTCAATTTTCTTTCAACATTTTTAGCAATATTTTTATGGATGTGATTTATCCAACGAGATTTGTAAATCATCCATATTTTATGGATTACGGCAATTATCTGAACAACCCTTTTGTTCTCATAATACCTGATAAAACAAATCTTTAAGGCAAGCTTTGATGTTAACGAGCAACACAACAACCCTTTATTTGTTCTCGATGAACATCATTACATATTCTTTTGCTAGTTACTTAGGCCATTGTAGTTCATGAATTGTGTTGTTTTGTATGATGATTCACACCAACAAATTCAGTATCCAATACTTAAGAACCACATTGTTTAATAAGCAAAGAATATACCCATAACATGTATATCCTCTATATACCTAAGCTGAACAATTCTAGTCTTTTCTTTTCTGCCATATATTTCTGAGATTCTCTTTCAGTATTTCTTTTTCTGTTCGAGAGAATCTATCAACATCAATAGTGGAGCCATACACATGACACATAGTCCAAAGCATGTATAGTTAAATACCAATGTCTCTGGACTTGCACTTTGAAGTAGATCATCATCATCAAATGTTTGGTGTTCTTTCAAATTAAACTCTTTAGTAATCTTTTAGTGTAGTAAACTTTTCACCTACATCAAATATTCATCCTTATCATGGAATTATTCATGATCAAGCTACTTTAGCTTATAACGGTGAATTGCGAGTGTAATGTTGCTCTCCAAAACCTTTTGGAGGATTAGGACGACTAGCGTCTCCAACCTTTTGAAAATTCCCATCAAATATGAGAACATAAACTTTGCCATATTATACTTTATCATGTTGTAATCAAAACATCGTTTCAAATATCGCAATATCTTCCACATATGATGTTCCTAGATAACCTTGATATTAAAACAATCTTTTGAATATCAAGAATCATGGAGATAAACATGATACTTATATACTAACATTGGAATTGTTACTCTTGATTTAATTACTATTATTAAACTTCACGGAGTAACCGGAACTTACTGAAATTTTGCAATAGGACTTTGAAACTTTAGGTTAACACTTCAAAACAATACGATACCAGTTCATAAAGTAACTAACCAGAATTCTATAGTTCTATTATCTCAATTATAACTAAGCCCAAGGTGGTAAACGGATGCCAATGACTACAACAAGTATGCAAATTCACTTTGATTTAATGTGTGATAAATAGTTTTCAACTTTTAATCATATTACTATTGAACTCCCACTCAAAACAATATCCCTCACATCGTTTTAGTGATTACATGAACCAAATCCACTACACCTAGTCCAATCATCACGTGACATGATGTAGTTTCAAAGGCGAACAATCATCATGTTCATCATATCATCTACATGACTCATGCTTTACCTTTCGGTATTCCGTGTTCTGAGACCATGTCTGTACATGCTAGGCTCGTCAAGATCAAACCTTAGCTTCCGCATGAGCAAATCTGGCTTGCTCCCGTTGTATACACTCGTAGAATCTAACACACCCGATCATCATGTGGTGCTTCGAAACAATGAGTCTTGGCCACGGTGCTTACTAAGTATGAACACTTTATAACTTGATATTTTGTGAGACGGATCATCTTATAATGCTACCATCGCGATCTAAGCAATACAAGATGCATAAAAGGATTAACATCACATGAAATTCATAATATGTGATATGATATGGCCTTTCTTCTTGTGCTTACGATCTCCATTTTCAAGCATGAACATGATCTCCATCATCACCGGCGTGGTGCCAAGGTCAATGGCACCGCTCCATGGTTGTCGTCCACCAGCATCAACTATTACAACTACTTTGAATAATAGACACACATGTCTTAACGAAATTAAAAGACAACCATAAGGCTCCTGGAGGTTGCCGACTTACAATAAGGATCATTGCATACATCATATATAATCACAATCATGGCCATATCACATTGCAACACACCCCTGCAAAACAAAGTTAGATGCCTCTAATTTTCTTTGCATATTTTATGTGGTTTGGGGATTTCAATAAGTGTCGTTCTAACTTACGAACAAGAACCACAACGTTGATGCTTGAACTATCAAGTGCTCGTTGTAAATTGAATCTATACTATGATGGGAGAGACAGACACCCGCAAAGCCACTTATGCAATACAAGTTGCATGTTAAGCGTGGAGCAAGTCTCATGAACGATATCATGTAAGGTTAGCCTCGGCCGCTTCATCCCATCATACCGCAAGATGCAAAGTACACAAAAAGCAATTGATAATAAAAGCACCACGGCCCACAATAACCATTGTGTTCTACTCGTGCAACAGATCTACATATAGACACAGCTCTGATACCACTGTAGGGGTTTGTAGCATGGAAAACAAAAAATTTCTACCGCATGCACATAAACAAGCCAGATCTATCTACTAGATTGTAGCAACGAGTCGATTAGAGTACTTACCCTTGAAGATTCCAAAGCGGTTATCGAGAGCAGATTCTCGTGGGTGATGTAGTCGTACATTTGATGATCTCAAGATCGCGTAGACGATCCTTCCGGCGCTGCGTTCTGGTAGCGCTTCCGCAGTCGGTCACACATTCGATACTCGATGAAGACCTTCCTCTCCCTTGTTCCAGCAGGCAGCGGAGATTGTAGTTATCCCCTCGCGATTCCGACAGCATGACGACGTGGTGTCGGAAGTAGAGGGAAGATCCCGCAGGGCTTCGCCTAAGCCGGAGCAGGTTATGGTGGATATAGGGTTTCCGGAGATCTAGGGTTTAGAGGGCCGGAGAGGAGGAGGCATGGCCGGCAGCTGCTAGGGCGGCGACGGCGAGACGGCGACGGCGCTGGGGGCGGCGGCGCGGCGGCTAGGTGGGTAGGGGCTAGTGTTGTGTGTCCTTGGGGCACCCCTCCCTTCTATTTATGAGAGGGAGGGCAGCTTGGGAGAGGGGAGTTTGAATCCTTCCCCATATCTCTCTCCTAGTTGGATTATGGTGGAGGGAAAGAAGGATTCTTTCCATCCTCCACCAGGATACATTGTCCTAGGTTGACTTTTCAAACTTCCCTTTTGACTTTAAATTTGGAGCTTAATTTATTTCTTGAAAATGCCCAACCAAGTGACCTAGGACATGATTCACTCATTCCACTTATCCATGACACATTCATGTACCCTTCCCCTTCCAGTCCGGTGAACCTTCTAGACCCTTCTAGAAACTCTGATGATATCATCGGTATTATTCCCGAACACCGGAATTGGACTTTCCTTATATGAATCTTATTATCCGGACCATTCCGGATCTACTCGTGATATCCCGGATCCCATACGAGACTCCGAACAACATTCATTATCCCTACTTACATTCCATATCTACTAAACAACATCGAATCCTTAAGTGTGTCTCCATACGGTTCATGAATTATGTATACATGAACGAGACTCTTCTCCGATCAATAACCAATAGAGGAATCTGGAAATTCATATGGTTCCCACATATTTCTACAATTACTTTGTGATCGAAAGAACCACGTACATACGATACCAATTTCCCTTTGTCTCACGATAGTTTACTTATCCGAGGTCTGATCGTCGGTATCTTTGCATACCTAGTTCACCCTCGTTACTGATAAGTAATCTTTTCTCGTTACCGTGATATCTGATCCCTTGTGAGCCAGTCACATGCTTGCAAGCTAATTGGATGACATTCCACCGAGAGGGCCTAGAGTATATCTATCCGTCATATGGATGGACAAATCCCAATCTTGATCCATGTGCATCAACACATACTTTTCGAACACTTAATGCCATCTTTATAACCACCCAGTTACGGTGCGGTGTTTGATGTCATCAAAGCATCCTTCCGGTGATGGTGATTAGCATGATCTCATGGTCAAATGAATTAGGTTACTATATATCCTAAATCTTATAGCAAACGAACTATTGAAATGACTTGATCTTTATGCTAAGATCATCTATAGGAGTATGTCGATCACACCATTCTCCTAATGATATGATCTTGTTGTTAATAACATCTCAATGTTCATGATCAGGAAACCATGATCATATATTAACCAACAAGCTAGTTTAACAAGAGGCTTTACTAGGGACTCTTTTATGTTTACAAATCACACAAGTATTAATGTTTTCGGTTAATACAATTATAGCTTGGTATGTAAAAATTTATCATAAGCATGAAGATATGATAATAACCTCTTTATTATTGCCTCTTGGGCATATCTCCAACAATATGAAACACATTGTGCACGGCGTACATCTCCTCCGACAGTTCCAGTTGATACGATACTTCTCGTCGACGATTCAGAATCTTGAAAGGTCCGATATATCTTGGGGCTAACTTTCCTTTGAGTTGGAAACGTTGCATTCCTTTCAAGGTTGATACTTTTAGATATACGAAATCTCAGATACTGAAGGGTAGGTCTCAACGTCTCTTGTCAGGCATAACTCTTTTGTCTAGATTGGGCGGTCTTGAGGTGCTCACGGATCTTGTGAACTTTCTCTTTGGCTTCTCATAGGATATCGGGTCCGAATATCTGACTCTCTCCTACTTCTGACCAATTCAAAGGGGTACGGCACTTCCTGCCGTACATGAACTCAAATGGGGCCATTTTCAAACTGGCTTGGTAACTGTTGTTGTATGAAAATTCTACGAAAGGCAGACATTCTTCCCATTTGGATCCATATTCTAGCACACAAGCTCTCAACATATCTTCGAGTATTTGGTTTACTCGCTCCTTTCGTCCATCAGTCTGAGGGTGATAAGATGTGCTAAAATCGAGCCGGGTTCCTAATACTTCTTGGACTTTCTTCCAAAATCTCGAGGTAAACTGGGTTCCTCGATCTAACAGGATGTTCTTGGGGACTCCATGCAAACTGAATATTCTAGCAATGTACAACTCTGCTAGCTTCGAGCTTTGATAAGTGGTCTTGACTGGTAAGAAATGGGCGACTTTGGACAGTCTATCCACTATGACCCAGATAGAGTCATTTCCCCTACTAGATGTAGGCAAACCGGTGATAAAATCCATTCCAACTGAATACCAATTCCATTCTAGAACCTACAATGGTTGCAATAATCCTGCGGGTCTCTGATGTCCCTCTTTGACTCTCTGACAGATATCACACTTGGCTATGTAGCTTCAGATTTCTTCATCTTGTGCCACCAAAATTGCTCCTTCAAATCTTGATACATCTTGGTTCCTCCGGGTGGATAGAATAAAGAGTATCATGGGCTTCTTTCAAAATAGCTTGTTTCAATTCTGAATCTGCTGGCTCACAGATACGTCCTTTGTACCACAAAATTCCTTCTTCATCTTCGGTGAATCCGGGTACTTTCCCTATATCGATACGACGTTTGATTCCGTTGAGACTAGCATTTCCTTTCTGCGCCTCCTTGAACTAACTGATCAAAGTGGGTTGAAGTTCTATGCTAGCCAAAAATCCTTCACTTACGAGATCTATTCTGAAATCCTCCAACTCTTGTGCAAACTTGGTTGCTCCTTCAGAATCACGGAGTTCAAGCGACACGGCAATCTGCTAATGTCATCTTCTACCACATTGGCTTTACCTGGGTGATAGTGAATGTCCAGATCATAGTCCTTGATTAACTCTATCCATCTCCTTTTCCTCATATTCAGCTCCTTCTGGGTGAAAATATACTTCAGACTCTTGTGATCCGAATAAATCTCACAATGGTTTCCCATGAGGTAATGCCGCCATGTCTTCAAGGCTAAAACTACGGCTGCTAGTTCAAGGTCATGTAGGGTAATTATGTTCATGTTGCTTCAGTTGTCAGGATAGATAAGATATGACTTTGCCTTCTTGCATTATCACACATCCGAGGCCGATCATGGATGCGTCACAAAACACATCAAAAGGATTTGTGATATCCGACATGATTAAGATTGGGGCTGAGATCAATATCTTCTTAAGTTCTTGAAAACTCGCTTCACATTTGTCCGTCCATTCAAGCTTCTTATCTTTCTTCAACAATTGGGTCATAGGTCTTGCGGTGCTCGAGAATCCTTCTACGAACTTGCGGTAATATCCCGCTAATCCGAGAAATGCACGAACTTGGGTTTGAGTGGTTGGGGCTTGACATTTTTCAACATCCTTAACCTTGGCACGGTCAACAAAAATTCCTCCTACCGACACAATATGTCAGAGGAATCCTACTTCCTGTAACCAGAATTCACATTTGCTAAACTTGGCATACAACTGATGCTCCCTAAGGGATCCAAGGATGGTCCTCAGGTGTAGCTCATGCTCTTCTTCTGATTTGGAATAGATCAGAATGTCATTGATGAAAACAACAACAAACTTATCCAGGAAGTCCATAAAAATCTTATTCATGAGGTTCATGAAATAAGCGGGAGCATTAGTTAATCAGAAAGACATGCTCAGTGTACTCATACAGTCCATATCTGGTGGTAAAGGCAGTCTTTGGAATATCCTCTACGAGAATCTTGAGTTGATGATAACCAGTTCTAAGATCAATCTTGGAGAATACTTTGGCACCGGTCAACTGGTCAAACAGATCTTCTATCTTCGGCAGTGGGTACTTGTTCTTGATGGTGACATCATTTAGCTTCCGATAATCGCTCCACAAACGGTTACCTCCATCTTTCTTATCCACAAACAAGACAGGTGATCTCCATGACGACGCACTTGGTTGAATCAGGCCTATCTCCAGCATAGCATCCAGTTGCTTCTCCAGCTCCACTAATTCATATGGGTTCATACTATAAGGTCTCTGAGCTATGGGTCCGGTTCCATGGATTAGTTCCATGATAAACTCGATATCTCGATCTGGGGCATACCGGGGAAAACATCTGGAAATACATCGAGGTATTCACAGACTACTCTGACTTTGTCAATGGTTGGTTGGGATAGACTCTTTTTGCACTTGAATTGATGGGGCAAGGTTGCAGATACATGCTCTACTGATATTGCAGTGGTACTGGTCATGGTTATGGCTTTCTTGGCACAGTCGATTAATCCTTTATGTTTTGACATCCAATCCATTCCTAGTACTACTTCCAAACCTTTGGTTCCAAGTACTATTAGATTAACATAAAAATCTATGCCATGGATTCTGATAGGTACGGCCTTGCAAATTTGTCTAGCTTTGGTGGTTGAACCAGGTATTTGAACTATCATAACATGCTTCAATTTGGTTGGTTGAATCTTACTAGTGCATGCAAATTCTTCTGTAACAAACGAGTGCGATGCTCCAGAATCAAACAACACTCTTGCAAGTACTGAGTTAACAGAAAACCTACCCAGCATGACATCTGGCGCTTCATGGGCTTCTTCAGCATTCATGAGAAACAGACGGCCGTTGCGGTTGAGCGAATTCCCTGGGGCAAAGCTTCCTTCCAGGCTAAACACGACGCTGCTGCTGAGCTGGGGAATTCACATTTAGGGTCGCGGCAAGCTTATTGGGGCACTCATTGGAGTAGTGACCCTTGATTCTGCATTCATAACAAGTCACCTGAGACTTGTCCTTTCCTGCAATAGGCACGACATTGCTTCCAGTCCTTGGGGCAGTATTGGTGTTGTTGGCGACATTGTTGTTGTTGAACTTGGGTGGTGCACGGTTGAAATTGTTGGAGTTGCCGGGGTTGGTGTTGTGGTTTTCTCCGGGCCTTGGGTTTCCTCCTCCACGGTTGGGATAGTTCGGACGATTCATCGTGGGTCTATTGTTTCTTGGGGCAAATCCTGCAGACGGGTTGGGGCGATACTTTGGGGTATGGTGGGTTCCTGGTTGATGCATCATTCGACGCTTGCGGTTCTCATTGGCTTGGTTGATCTTGCCTTCCATCTGAATTGCAGAATCCACTAAGGCTTCAATGTCAGCAAACAGAATATTGACAAACATTGTCTGCATCTCATCATGCAGACCATTCAAGAATCTCTCCTTCTTATTATCTTCGGTGTCAATCTCATCTGGTGCATACCTAGCTAATGACAGAAATTTGTCACGGTACTGAACTACTATCATCCTCCCTTGCTTCAATTCTCTGAATATATCTCTCATCCTCATGATGGTGCACATGGGTTCTGCTAAACTTGAGTTTGAATTCATCCCAAGTCATCATCTGTCCTACTGTAACATCCCAAAAAAATGAAACAAGGATCATCAAACTCTAATCACTAAAATTAGGGTTAACAAAAACTTGATTAATTTAAAATCATATGAATGCATGTGTGTATGTGATGATTTGATAAATGCGTGAATGGACTTGTGTGATTCAACTAAATAGTAAGGAATGGTTCTAAGATGAATATAACATCATCTAAAACATTTCCAAGCACAAACAAATAAAGAGAAAATAAAAAACAAATCAATTAAAGCAAATGGTCATTTTTGCCAATCTTGCTCACTAGGTCACTTTGAGTGTTTCTAGTCCAACATTTCAAACAGAAACTTTTCCAATTCTTTTCACCCCTTGCAAGACCAAGTAAAAGTGAAGCAAAGCCCAGATTTCAAACTTGCAGAAACATTTGGCAACCTCATTCAAATCACAAGTAAAAATTGAATCTCCTTTTCAAAACCCAACCAAACCAGTACCCCTTGACTAATCCAACTAACCAGAGACTCCCTAGTATGTGCCTAGCAAACCCACCAAGTTTGAATCCAAAATTCAAATGTGAATTTCTTTCGGCCATTTCATCAAACACCTTGTCAACAGCAAACAAACAAACACAAAACACTATAGTGAGCAGTGATCAGTGCCTAACTTGCTCCCTCTATAGCTCACCCTACACTCTCAGTAGATGATCAAAGTAATCTAACTAGCTTTAGCACCACTGTGAGACAACCTAGCCACTAATGGTGAACATGCCGAGAGAACCATTGTCACCCCCATGTCGCCAGCGAGCTAGAGGAAGAACTAGCCTCGCCAACCTTTTCTGGGACACGCAGCACCGTCCACCGCCACTCCCTGTCCAAGCCCCGAGCGCAACAAGCCACTGGACCACATGGCAAGCTCATGCCAAGCTTCTCTGCCTGCGAGCCGAGAGCGCGCCAGTGCACCGTCAGCGACACCAGCCCACAGACCACGCGCCGCCCTTGCCGCTTGCAGACGTGATCACCCGCACCCTAGCACCCCGCCAGACAACCCCGTTCGTCGCTGCGCGGACCACACATGCTGTGCGCCATTAAAATTGCCGTCGGACCCGCCCAGAGCGCCACGACATTCTGACCGTTCAGCACTGCCCCACACTGCAAGACCAAGCCGTTGAGCTTTGCCAGGGAGCACAGCACCGCCCCCTATGCCCATGCTAGTAGCACTCTGTGCCGTCGACACCGACGAGCTCCACCCGCGCCATTCGATCCCCTCTTGACACTATAAATAGAGGCCACTCCCGCTCGTTTTCTTCACACCAGTTCACTCCCTAGCTCAAACTGATCACACCCACTCACTCCCGGAGCAAGAAGAGCACCAGGTGGCCAGAATTTCACCGGAGTTCGCCGCTGCAGAGGAGGAGAGGCGCCGTCGATTAGAGCCGCCCCAGGAGAAGCTGCCAGTACCAGGAGAACCGCCGTCGTCGACTTCGTCATTCGCCCCCATCGCCGACCATCGCCTGAGGCCCGGTGAGCCTCCCACGACCCCCACCTGCCGCACTTGGGTTCTGTCTCGCCGGTGCTGCTCGACGTGGACGATGAACCAGAGCCGTTCGATTAGAGTTAGATCGTGCGGCCTAGATCACCCCGTACCGCTTTGCCACTCACTATCTCACTAACGAGTGGGGACAACCACTTAACCAGCCCGCGCGTGCGCTGTGCGTAGTGGGCCTGCCCAGTTAAACCTCCCGCACGACACAACAATTCAAACTTAAGTTTATTCATTTAATTTCAAACACAGTTCTATACCTAGATTCAAAAATCAACCCAGCTTGATTCACTGAACCAAAATGCATGAAACCAATTTTGTTAGAAATGTACTGGAATGCTTAATCCAAGCCCGTTGGATTCAAACCATTTAGTTTTGTAGATCACCCATGGTAAAAATAACAAGGCAGAAGCTTTTCTGCATTCAAACATTTTTCAAAATTCAACCATAAGAGCTGTTGAGCTGATTCCAACTCTCAAAAATCACATTTGACCATACCTTTCAGAATATATAAAAATATATAGGTTTACTTATAGAAATAATGATCAAGTAGTAAAAGAATGCCACATAGGCATTTCTGGTCACTTTAATTAAATAAAATAAAAAGGTTAAACCTTATTAAATTGTGACACCACTTTAAATCACATTCCCATGTACTGAAATATGTGGTGATGACATGTGTCAACATGATCCTATGTTTGACTTGGAGAATATGAAATCTTAAGTAGTTTTTCAATGACTAGAAATTACTTTTGTCAAAATAAAATAAATGGGACAAGTTCTTTAATCTTGTAAAGTTAGTGATGATGCTAGATCACCTAGTGTGAACCTTTGTGTGATGATTAGAAATAGTTAAGTATTGTTTGGTGATTGTGTACCTCGTATTTATTTATAGACGCTAGTACCGACCAAGGATACGAGGAAGAAGGAGGATACTACGAGGAAGAACCGAGGAGAACTTCAACCACTGCTCTGCACAAGGCAAGCCTAATACTACTAATTGAATTACCAATCTATTAACTGAGCAAGCTAACACTTGCAACTTAGCAAGCTTATACTAATATCTTAGCAAGCCAATACTTGCAAGCTACTCATTAAGGAAGCTAACATTTGCAGCTTAACAAGCTACTACTTGCTTGTTACTATGCCAACTATATGCCTTAAGCATATGTGATTATACCCACTTGACACACCATCCTAGTTTTACTTGCAAGCTTAGTATTTGATTTTCTTAAATAAAAGCTTTCTATCAAAAGTTTACTTAATGACTTGTAGATTCTAGAAAGATAATTGAAGGTAGCATAAAGAGCATAAAACTTGGCCTAAGTTAGATAAATTTTGATGTCACCCTGAGGCATGAGATTGAACTTAGCTAACTCCCACTTGCTTATCACCCCTCATTAGTATCTACCCCCACTTATAAATGCTAGTGCTAAGCATAAAACTTGATCAACTTTAGATGGGAATACTTGGTGAAAATGGTTATGAAAACCTTAGAAAGATGAGTCATTGTACTGAAATGTTTTGGCATGTGTTATCGAACACCCGATGAATTTTGATGATGAAAATGTTAAGGAATGAGCCATAGCCCTTTATAAAACTGATGGTTGTCTGGATGCGACACCATTCCAATTTTACCGTACAACCACAATACCCAAATTTGGGTAGGGCTTGATTGGAAATTTATATACCTTAGTATGGGTTCCCTTGCGGCCACGGTCTGAGCTGAGGCTACCTTGTGAAGATTGTCCACCTGTGTAGTTCCCAAGATGACAGTTGGTCATGGTTGGGAGGCCAAACTCACAGGAGAGGTGCCTATACTAGGGCGTGTAATTGAAAGGTTAGGATTGATTATCCGCATACTGAGTATGGTGAATTCAGGATTATTCTTGACAGATGTATCGAATGTTGTGGTGAAAGTGTACAATCTCTACAGAGTGTCAAACTATTCGAATGGCCGCGTGTGCGGTTATGGACAGTTGGAGTGGCCATACTGTTCTATCGTCAGATATTTTCAAAATGTCTTTTGAAATGATTTATGACTTTTACTTGACCACAACAGAGTTATGACATGAAATGCAAGTTACCACTTAGGTGTTATAAAACTTTCAACTAGCTTTCTTTGCTTCTGAACTTAGTAGAGGTAAATCTGGCTTTTTGCAAAACAACCCTAGAGCTTAGTATCCTACTACCAAAAACCCCCTTCACTTATTAGTATTAGTTTTTTAGTACTTAAAGAGTACTCATGGCTTTGTCCCTGGCTATTCACGTGGCCAGACTATGAAGAGGAGTATCAGGATGACGGACCGCAGGAAGGTTACGACAACTAGGATCATCTCCCATCGTCAGCATTGCCTGTGACCCTGAAGATGGAGCTTCGCCTACGCTATCATTACTATTACGTTATTCCGCTACTTGAATTGTATTAAGAACTGGATCATGAGATCCTTATTTGTGTAATACCTTATGTATGGTTTGTAATGGATGATGTACGGTGATACCAAATATGTTATGTCTCGCAAAAATGGTAATCCTAGGATTGCGATGTATGGCATAGCAGGCATCTGGGATTAAAAATCCGGGTGTTGACAAGTTGGTATCAGAGCCATCCTGACCATAGGAGACCCTAGTTAGAATGGACGTTTGAATCAAAAACTTAGTTTCAAAACCAAAGGAAGTGAGTATTTACAAAAACTTATTCTTATTCTTACCACTTAGACTCTTTCATAAAAATTCATGTTCCTCAAAAATTTGACACACTTGATAACTCTATTAACTTAATCATCATGTATTCTTTTAGATGGACGTGAAGTACAACAAGTTTTATCAGTTGGGGAATGGAGGAGACCTCATCTTTGAGCGTGACTTGGACCAGCTGGCAGAAATGCTGGAGCGTCCACACCCCGAGTTCTTCGGAGCTCAGGTAGATGATCAGGAAGGAGAATATTTGCAGTGGCTAGTTGTTACAAGTCGCCGAGGAAAGATTGAACCTCCCACTGCAAAGGGAATTCAGTTCACCTTAAGAGAGAAAAACTGGCTCGATGGACTGGCCAGGGAAATGCAGGAAGCTCTTGCCCGTCTATGTGGGCAGAGTATCAATCAAATCAAGGGTACCCGCTTTGAGTTCTACCCAAGGCATGATGCTATGGGACAGCCACTGGAGGCCCCATATCACCATGAGCTGAAGACTCGGTTGGACCATCTCAGCTTCATGATGTATCACCGTCAGAAGGAGTTGGACAATTCCCGTTCCTACGCCAACCACAAGTACTCCATCACCGCCAAGAAGGATTAGACCATTGCCATGCTAGTGAAGGACCACAAGTCTCGTCGCCGTCAGCTCGACAAGAAGGAGCGCATCATTGCCCGTCTTCGCCACCGGATCACGGATTTGGAGGAGACCATCCATGAGAGAGACATGCAGTTGGAGGAGAGGGAGAATGCGGGGGAAGACCTTCATGGAGACCCCTAATCCTATCTCAGAGATGATGATGACTTTCTGGAGGATCAGGCTATGGACTTCTTCACCGATGAGGATGACTTCGCCTTCATCGATGATGATGATGAGGATGAAGAGGACACTGACTCCGAGGAGTAGTAACACTTGAGCACTAGCGTTACTGAGTTGTATTCGGTCCCACTGTATCGTAGTTTCCCAGAATGGTTCCTAAAACCATCTGTTTTCCTTTGTTGTGGTGTGTGTTTGTATCGTGTGCTATGAATGAATGAAAAGCAAGTTGCTAGAAAAATCTGAGTCAAACTTTGAAAACTTTTCAAACCTAAAACCCCTGAACCTTAGAAATTTCCCTCTTTTCTCATGATCTACCTCAATCTTCAGATACCTCGCGGAGGAAGCACTTCAGCCCTAGACCCAATGTTGCAACTCTTGCAAATGTTGGTTTCTGACCGCGAAGCCGAAAGAGCCGAACGCCAAGCCAACTTAGCCACCCTACAACAGGTAGCTCAGATGGCCAACAACAATCAAGGCCATGGAAATCAGGACAACCATGGATCTAAGCTCAAGAATTTCCAGAACACCAATCCACCTATTTTCACTAAGTCAGAATAGCCCCTTGATGCAGATGATTGGTTGCAAACCATGGAGAACAATATGGAAGTTGCAAGCTAACGAGAAAGTGTTGTTTGATACCCACTATCTGGCCAGAGATGCAAGAGCATGGTGGAACAGCGATCCCGCAATGATAGGAGGTCAGCTGATGACTTGGGAAGAGTTCAAAGTCAAGTTCAGCAGAACCCATGTGCCACCGGGTTTGATCAAGAGGATGAGAGATGAATTCAGGGAACTGAAGCAAGGAAGGATGGCAGTAGTGGAATACCGTGACAAATTCTTGTCATTGGCTAGGTATACACCAGATGAGATCGACACTGAAGCCAAGAAGAAAGAGAGATTCCTGAATGGTCTGCACGATTAAATGCAGACAATGTTAGTCAATATCCCCTTCACAGATATTGAAGCCTTAGTTGACTCTGCCATTCAGATGGAAGGAAAGATCAACCAAGCCAATGAGAACCGCAAGCATCGCATGATGCATCAACTAGGAACCCACCATACGCCAAAGTATCGCCCCAACCCATCTCCAGGATTTGCCCCAAGAACCAACAGACCCCCGATGAACCGTCCCACCTATTCCAACCGTGGAAACCCAAGGCCCGGAGGAAACCACAACAACCCCGGCAATCCCAGCAATTTCAACCCTTCACCACCTAAGTTCAACAACAACAATGTGGCCACCAACACCAACACTGCCCCAAGGACTAGAAGCAATGCTGTTCCTGTTGCAGAAAAGGACAAGTCGCAAGTGACTTGTTATGAATGTGGAACCAAGGGTCACTATTCCAATGAGTGCCCCAAGAAGATTGCCGCAGCCCCCAATGCAAATGCCCCAGCTCAGCAGCAACGTCGTGTTTAGCCCGGGAGAAGGTTTTCCCCGGGAACTCGCTCAACTGCAACGACCGTCTCTTTCTCATGCATGCTGAAGAAGCCCAAGAAGCGCCAGATGTCGTGCTGGCTATGTTTTCTGTTAACTAAGTACTTGCAAGAGTGTTGTTTGATTCTGGACCATCACACTCATTTGTTACTGAAGAATTTGCATGCACTAGTAAGATTCAACCAACCAAATTGAAGCATGTTATGATTGTTCAAATACCTAGTTCAACCACCAAGGCTAGGCAAATTTGCAAAGCCGTCCCTATGCGAATCCATGGCATAGATTTTTATGCTAATCTAATAGTACTCGGAACTAAAGGTTTGGAAGTAGTACTAGGGATGGATTGGATGTCCAAACACAAAGGATTAATTGACTGTGCCAAAAAGCCATAACCATGACCAGTACAGCCGGAATATTATTCGAGCATATATCTGAAAGCTTGCCCCGTCAATTCAAGTGCAACAAGAGTATAGCCCAACCAACCATTGACCAAGTCCGGATAGTCTGTGAATACCCCGATGTATTTCCAGATGTTTTGTCCGGTATGCCCCCATATCGGGATATCGAGTTTATCATTGAACTAATACCTGGAACCGGACCCATAGCCCAGATACCATATAGTATGAACCCGTCTGAACTAGTGGAACTGAAGAAGCAACTGGATGCCATGCTGGAAATTGGACTGATTCAACCAAGTGCGTCACCATGGAGATCACCTGTGTCACATCCCAAGATTTTCCAAATCTTGTAATGTGAAAAATAAATGAATAAAATAAAACTTTGTTGATTTTTAGGGTGAGAAGAAACTTTTTGAATCCAATTGGAAACTTTCAAAACCTATTTGGATCAAATAAAATCCTAGAGGGATTTAAAAAGTTAAATAAACAATGAACTTAAAAATATTTAAAATTACTATTTTTGGATCTTTTAATAAAAGATTTGGTTTTCAAAAGAAAAGGTAGATTTATAAATAAGGATTATTTTATAAGCCAAATTAAAACTTGGCCAAGCCTTTGAAATAAAATATTTCCATTTGATAAAAATAGTAAAGGTTTATATAAATAAAATAATAAGGATTTAATATCCAACTTTTTTTATTTAAGTAAAGGCTTTTTAATAAAACACTAAAATCTATTAAATTATTTTAAATAAGTTTTTCAAGTATTTTATATTCTCAAATAAAACCTACTGAAGTGTTTTGGTTTTATTTTAGATTTCAAAATAAAGATTTTAATAAAACAAATCCTATTTGATTTAATAACTAAGGTCCATTTTATTTAATTCTTAATGGACCCTAAAATAATAATGTTATTTTATTTTTAAATAAGTTTTCCAAGTATTCTATATTTTCAAATAAAACCTACTGATTTGGTTTTGATAATATTTAGATTTCAAATGGAGATTTTAAATAAATCAAACCCTATTTGATTTAATAACTAAGGTCCATTTTATTTAATTAATAAATGGATCCTAGAAAGATTATTTTGTTTTGGACTTTGATTTGAGTTGACAAACAGAGCTAAACTCAATATAAAGATTAGTGGAAGTTTATTTGATTTGGTTGTTTGAATTGTGTTTTGAATTTCAAAACAGAAATTGAATTGGAAAAGGAAAAAGTTTCAGAACAGAAAAAAATAGAATTAAATCGACCCAACCCAGCAAGCCCACTAGGCCCAGTGAGCCCACTCCCTCTCACCCCGCAGAAAAACATTTCGCACCCGCATTTGAACCCACGAGGCCGCTGACTGGTGGACCCCGTTCCCTTTCCTTCTCTCTCGCGTCCAGAGGACCCCACAGCCACGCGGTCATCTTCCCCACCCCACGACCTGTTCTTCCTCCCCTCGACGCCGTTTCTGGCTATGATTCCGCGGATTAAATTCGCCTTAACGCGGCCACCATTACTCGCAGTGATCACGCATGCTTAAACGCCCACGCCCCCTCTCCATTTTCCCCCAGTCGCCAGAACCTATACGCCCTCAGGCCGCTCCAATTAGCGCCTAGACCCCGCCCTACTCCGACGAGCCTCTGCTCCGATTCCGGCTAGTAGACACCGCCCATTGCCTCCCCGAGCACGCAGGCGAGTTCACCATACTCTCGCGCACCGCTCTGTGGCCTCAGCTCGCCCGCGAGTGACCTGCAACCTCGCCTCCGTCTTCGTCTGAGCGCCACCGAAGAACCCCGCAACTCCGGCGACATCTCCTGGTGAGCCCAGACCACCCCTTCCCCTCTCGTTGACGCACGCCAGTTCTACTCTCCCTCGCGCGTTTAACTGACCCCTTGTCTTGTACTTCTGTACCTTGTAGCCCCGCCCCAACGACGACCAGAGCGTGCCCGACGCCGAGCGAACTCCGGTGAGCAATCTAGGGCAACCACGAGCGCCCCTCGACCCAAGAAGACTACGTTGAGCATCAGCACGAACCTGCGAACACGGTGAGCATACTCCCTTCCTTCCTCGCTTCCTGCATCACCAGCTTCGCCGTCGTCTGACCGTCGCCGCCGCGCGCAGCCGTCGAGCGCTGCCCGTCCTTGGTCAAGATAGTTGAGCCGTTGGATGCGAATCCTGCGGTTGTGTTAGATTCATTTAAACGAAAGGGTATGCGATGATCTAAGCCGCACAGGCCCCTTTTAATCCTGTGGTCTGTATCTCTTGATCCACACGAATAGGTACCGCCCAATAAGAAACAGCCACGTGGCTCAGGCTTCGATTTAAAACAGATTTGAATCTATTAGATTTGTGATTTTGTAAATTCCATAACTTTAGTTCCACACGTCCAAATTTTGCAAACTTTATATCAATGGAATCAATGGAACAAGCCCTAGCCAACCATGCACTTTGTTTAGTAAAAAGCTTCTGGTAAAATGTTTGTTTTTGCAGAAACATTTGTATGCTTGTTTAGATTATAAAAATTGTTCAAAAATGATTTTGGGGATAAAATCTTTTGCAAATGGTGTGTTTTGAACCTAATGACCCTAGGAATCACTTTGTGGTTTCAAAAATATATTTGGTGAAGGAAAAGAATGATTCTTTGATTTAAAACCAATTCTAGTCAAATAAAAATATAGTGTGTTTATTAAAAATAGTTTTGGAAGAAAACTTTGGGAAATTTTTTGTTTTAAACTCTCTGACCCTAAACACAAAGTTTTATGGTTTGAAAACATATTTTGTAAATCCTATCGATTAATGCCTTAGTAAAAAAACATTTCTACACCACATAAAATGATACCTTGTTTTGAAAATGGTTTATGAAGTGAAATCTTTTGCAAATGACTTTGCCACTTTATAAAATGACCATTAGGTGTTTTCAAATGTTCATGACCCATTAGGAACCACTATTTCAAATAAAACAAAGCTTGGCATGCTTGCATGCATTACTTTGACTTTATCATTTTATGTGATGTTTTGCTTGATTGGTAGATTGAGATTGTGCCTTGCTTGATTGAATTGTAGTGACTTGAAGAGTGTGATTGTTGCAAGGACAAGGAGTGAACTTATACCCTCTACCAAAAAGTCAAGTGACCCTTCATACTTTTGTCCCATTACTTTCACTATGCATTAGTGATTTTTCTAAGTAAAACTTGCATGGAATTTTTGCTAAGTATAAACCTTGCTATAGGAAAACCTAGTGGATGAAACCTTAGTAGAAATTTTCCTAAGTTAAGATTCCTGCTACTATCAAGCTTAGCTTAGCTAATAGAAAACAAGGGTGGAATATATATCCATACTATGGAAAAATTTCTAAGTCTGAGGACTTGTGTTTTTGTTTAATAAAAAAACTAAGTTAATGAATCACCTGGGTGGAATGGTAATTGCTTGGTGGTTTTTGGTTGAGTGGTTACACAAGGCCCATGTTTATGGTTTACCTTGTGTATCTCACTTGTGGATGGCCACCCAGGAACAAAGAGATTTGAGATGTCAAATGTTGAGAAGCTTCAAGTGTAGCCACTTGGCATTATGGGCTCTGCCTGGATCATATAGGTTGCAAGAACTTAATCATATGGACAGTTGGTGGTAGAGTTTGATAGGTTGGAACGCGTCCATTTTGGTCTAATGGAAGGCTTCTGAAAGATCTTGTCTTGGTGAAACCAAGTCTTGTGGGGAAAGTGCACCACCTCTGCAGAGTGTAAAATCTAAGTACTTAGCCATGTCCCTAAAAAAGGACAATTTGAGCATCAAGACATGGAAGCTATCAAGAATCTCATCATCCAAATTTCTAAGTTAAAAACTTGTGGTTGAACAAGGGTTAAAGGATCTTCAATCTTTGATTGGTAGATACCTTGGGTGATTTTTGTCAAAGCAAAAACTTGGTGTTTTCAAATGATAAGGAAAATCTATTTTGAGCAATGCAAGCCTAAGCTCCACTTAGCCAAATGCATATAGATGATAGACTCCACTATACTACCATAGTATCACTTACCAATACAATTCAAAAGTATTGACCCTGGTGGCTGTAACTTGTTATGTTGCAGGTTTGATTGATTTAGTGAAGTGTGTTGATTAGGACTACAAAGTCTACAACCAACATGTCTGCCTGTGGCACTTTGAAGATGAAGGACCCCATGCTTATAGATTTTATGCTGCAATGTAATGTAATAGCCAAATGAGCTATGTAAGATGTAATAAAATTATGTTATTCCTGGTTATAAGTTGTATTATGACCTTTGTTTCTTGATATTACATCTTAACTGTGGATGCTAGCTATTGATCCAGGGACTAGCATTGTAAACACAGGGGACTCTACCTTATTAAAGGTTGGGACCCTTACAGATGGTATCAGAGCATTGTGTTGCCTGTAGGATTTGTAAACCTAGGATTGTACAAAACCCCTTAGAAAAATAGGAGTTGTATTTGTTCCAAAACTTATTTACAAACAATCTTGTAAACTCTTTCCTCAACCATTTTGGTTTTGATTCTACATCCCTTCTATTTCAACTTGATGGACAAACCTACCCCATGGCCAAAGACTTCACCATGTGCAAAGGACTTCTTCAACTCTAATGACTTCAACATCTTCAACTCTAATGACTTCAGCATCTTCAGCATATTCATCAAGGACTTCAATCTTGGATATCACTAAGGACAAGTGAGACAAGGAAATCTTGCTCAAGATTTCGAGACTAAGGAAACACAAGGAGCCCATATCAACTGAAGTTTTGTGACCAAGAGTTTTTCTCAAGGAAACCATGATCTCATGCAAGGAAGAATCAACCAAGAAGGATGGAAAGATCACAAGTGAACCATATAGATGGACCACCATATTTGGTTTAAGTCAAAACCACCAACTTAAGTGGTGTAACAAAAATATTTTTGGTTGCCTAAAAATATGCTTGAAACTTGTTGTTTGAGTGGAATGTTGTTTGTGATTGCTTGCACAATGCTTGTGTGAATTGTGATGTGTGTGATTAGAATTATTTCCTTAGAAATATCTTGCCTATTCTAATCTCAATTCAACCCAAACAGATGACTACTCCAAGAGACTCCAACATCAAGGTTAATGATGACAACCACAATCAAGAGGACAACATGAGAGAACTTATAGCAACCCAAAACCAGTTGAGCCAAGAGACAACTCAACTTTTAGCCAACAACAATGGACTAGACCCAGCCATACAAAGGATTTTGAAACTTCAATCCCAATTGTTGTAAGGTTTGGTTACTCAAATGATCAACATGGGAGAAAACTTTTCCCAAAGAGCTAATGACAACAAGGATGACAAAGATGCTAATCTAGAGGGAACCCAAGCTAGCAATATTTGTGGAGACAAGGATCATGCATCCAAGGAGCATGAAGATCAATGCCCCAAGAAGAGAGAAAGATTTCCCACCTCTGAGGTGAGGTATGAAGAACATGAACTAGAAGAACTCCTGGATTTGGAAAGACCCAAAAAGAAGAAGAAGGACGAAAGCCAGGTACAATGTTACAATTGCAAAGAGATGGGACACTATGCCAGTGAATGTCCAGAAAAGAAGAAGAGCCAAGAAGACAAACAGAAGCTAGTGAAACCCAAGATGAGGAAGGATATTAGCCAAGTGATGTGCAACCACTGCAAAGAGTTAGGACATTATGCATCATATTGTCCAGAAAAGCCACCTCAAGATCTCAGCCTTGTCACATGTTTCAAATGCAAGGATCTAGGCCACTATGCAAACTTCTGTGCAGGAAAGTTACACCAAGATCCCAAGCAAGCCAACATGTAATTTAGTTGGAAAATATTTTAAGGGTGGTAGTAACCTAGATGCTTTTGAGCCAACTTGTAACCCCTAGCCTCCCCAAATCTCGGGACGAGATTTATTTTAAGGGTGGTAGCCTGTCACATCCCAAGATTTTCCAAATCTTGTAATGTGAAAAATAAATGAATAAAATAAAACTTTCTTGATTTTCAGGGTGAGAAGAAACTTTTTGAATCCAATTGGAAACTTTCAAAACCTATTTGGATCAAATAAAATCCTAAAGGGATTTTAAAAAGTTAAATAAACAATAAACTTAAAAATATTTAAAATTACTATTTTTGGATCTTTTAATAAAAGATTTGGTTTTCAAAAGAAAAGGTAGATTTATAAATAAGGATTATTTTATAAGCCAAATTAAAACTTGGCCAAGCCTTTGAAATAAAATATTTCCATTTGATAAAAATAGTAAAGGTTTATATAAATAAAATAATAAGGATTTAATATCCAACTTTTTTTTATTTAAGTAAAGGCTTTTTAATAAAACACTAAAATCTATTAAATTATTTTAAATAATTTTTTCAATTATTTTATATTCTCAAATAAACCTACTGAAGTGTTTTGGTTTTATTTTAGATTTCAAAATAAAGATTCTGATAAAACAAATCCTATTTGATTTAATAACTAAGGTCCATTTTATTTAATTATTAATGGACCCTAAAATAAAAATGTTATTTTATTTTTAAATAAGTTTTCCAAGTATTCTATATTTTCAAATAAAACCTACTAATTTGGTTTTGATAATATTTAGATTTCAAATGGATATTTTAAATAAATCAAACCCTATTTGATTTAATAACTAAGGTCCATTTTATTTAATTAGTAAATGGATCCTAAAAAGATTAAAAATATTATTTTGTTTTGGACTTTGATTTGAGTTGATAAACAGAGCTAAACTCAATATAAAGATTAGTGGAAGTTTATTTGATTTGGTTGTTTGAATTGTATTTTGAATTTCAAAACAGAAATTGAATTGGAAAAGGAAAAAGTTTCAGAACAGAAAAAAATAGAATTAAATCGAACCAACCCAGCATGCCCACTAGGCCCAGTGAGCCCACTCCCTCTCACCCCGCAGAAAAACGTTTCGCACCTGCATTTGAACCCACGAGGCCGCTGACTGGTGGACCCCGTTCCCTTTCCTTCTCTCTCGCTGCCAGAGGACCCCATAGCCACGCGGTCATCTTCCCCACCCCACGACCTGTTCTTCCTCCCCTCGATGCCGTTTCTGGCTATGATTCCGCGGATTAAATTTGCCTTAACGCGGCCACCATTACTCGCAGTGATCACGCATGCTTAAACGCCCACGCCCCCTCTCCATTTTCCCCCAGTCGCCAGAACCTATACGCCCTCAGGCCGCTCCAATTAGCGCCTAGACCCCGCCATACTCCGGCGAGCCTCTGCTCCGATTCCGGCCAGTAGACACCGCCCCTTGCCTCCCGAGCACACAGGCGAGTTCACCATACTCTGGCGCACCGCTCTGTGGCCTCAGCTCGCCCGCGAGTGACCTGCAACCTCGCCTCCGTCTTCGTCTGAGCGCCACCGAAGAACCCCGCAACTCCGGCGACATCTCCTAGTGAGTCCAGACCACCCCTTCCCCTCTCGTTGACGCACACAAGTTCTACTCTCACTCGCGCGTTTAACTGACCCCTTGTCTTGAACTTCTGTACCTTGTAGCCCCGCCCCAACGACGACCAGAGCGTGCCCGACGCCGAGCGAACTCCGGTGAGCAATCCAGGGCAACCACGAGCGTCCCTCGACCCAAGAAGACTACGTTGAGCATCAGCACGAACCTGCGAACACGGTGAGCATACTCCCTTCCTTCCTCGCTTCCTGCATCGCCAGCTTCGCCGTCGTCTGACCGTCGCCGCCGCGCGCAGCCGTCGAGCGCCGCCCGTCCTTGGTCAAGATAGTTGGGCCGTTGGATGCGAATCCTACGGTTGTGTTAGATTCATTTAAACGAAAGGGTATGCGATGATCTAAGCCGCACATGCCCCTTTTAATCATGTGGTCTGTATCGCTCGATCCACACGAATCGGTACCGCCCAATAAGAAACAGCCACGTGGCTCAGGCTTCGATTTAAAATAGATTTGAATCTATTAGATTTGTGATTTTGTAAATTCCATAACTCTAGTTCCACACGTCCAAATTTTGCAAACTTTATATCAATGGAATCAGTGGAACAAACCCTAGCCAACCATGCACTTTGTTTAGTAAAAAGCTTCTGGTAAAATGTTTGTTTTTGCAGAAACATTTGTATGCTTGTTTAGATTATAAAAATTGTTCAAAAATGATTTTGGGGATAAAATCTTTTGCAAATGGTGTGTTTTGAACCTAGTGACCCTAGGAATCACTTTGTGGTTTCAAAAATATATTTGGTGAAGGAAAAGAATGATTCTTTGATTTAAAACCAATTCTAGTCAAATAAAAATATAGTTTGTTTATTAAAAATAGTTTTGGAAGAAAACTTTTGGGAAATATTTTGTTTTAAACTCTCTGACCCTAAAAACAAAGTTTTATGGTTTGAAACCATATTTTGTAAATCCTATAGATTAATGCCTTAGGAAAAAACATTTCTACACCACATAAAATGATACCTTGTTTTGAAAATGGTTTATGAAGTGAAATCTTTTGCAAATGACTTTGCCACTTTATAAAATGACCATTAGGTGTTTTCAAATGTTCATGACCCATTAGGAACCACTCTTTCAAATAAAACAAAGCTTGGCATGCTTGCATGCATTACTTTGACTTTATCATTTTATGTGATGTTTTGCTTGATTGGTAGATTGAGATTATGCCTTGCTTGATTGAATTGTAGTGACTTGAAGAGTGTGATTGTTGCAAGGACAAGGAGTGAACTTATACCCTCTACCAAAAAGTCAAGTGATGCTTCATACTTTTGTCCCATTACTTTCACTATGCATTAGTGATTTTTCTAAGTAAAACTTGCATGGAATTTTTGCTCAGTATAAACCTTGCTATAGGAAAACCTAGTAGATGAAACCTTAGTAGAAATTTTCCTAAGTTAAGATTCCTGCTACTATCAAGCTTAGCTTAGCTAATAGAAAACAAGGGTGGAATATATATCCATACTATGGAAAAATTTCTAAGTCTGAGGACTTGTGTTTTTGTTTAATAAAACAACTAAGTTAATGAATCACCTCGGTGGAATGGTAATTGCTTGGTGGTTTTTGGTTGAGTGGTTACACAAGGCCCATGTTTATGGTTTACCTTGTGTATCTCACTTGTGGATGGCCACCCAGGAACAAAGAGATTTGATATGTCAAATGTTGAGAAGCTTCAAGTGCAGTCACTTGGCATTATGGGCTCTGCCTGGATCATATAGGTTGCAAGAACTTAGCCATATGGACAGTTGGTGGTAGAGTTTGATAGGTTGGAACGCATCCATTTTGGTCTAAGGGAAGGCTTCTGAAAGATCTTGTCTTTGTGAAACCAAGTCTTGTGGGCAAAGTGCACCACCTCTGCAGAGTGTAAAATCTAAGTACTTAGCCATGTCCCTAGAAAAGGACAATTTGAGCATCAAGACATGGAAGCTATCAAGAATCTCATCATCCAAATTTCTAAGTTAAAAACTTGTGGTTGAACAAGGGTTAAAGGATCTTCAATCTTTGATCGGTAGATACCTTGGGTGATTTTTGTCAAAGCAAAAACTTGGTGTTTTCAAATGATAAGGAAAATCTATTTTGAGCAATGCAAGCCTAAGCTCCACTTAGACAAATGCATATAGATGATAGATTCCACTATACTACCATAGTATCACTTGCCAATACAATTCAAATGTATTGACCCTTGTGGTTGTAACTTGTTATGTTGCAGGTTTGATTGATTTAGTGAAGTGTGTTGATTAGGATTACAAAGTCTACAACCAACATGTCTGCCTGTGGCACTTTGAAGATGAAGGACCCCATCCTTATAGATTTTCTGCTGCAATGTAATGTAATAGCCAAATGAGCTATGTAAGATGTAATAAAATTATGTTATTCCTGGTTATAAGTTGTATTATGCCCTTTGTTTCTTGATATTACATCTTAACTGTGGATGCTAGCTATTGATCCAGGGACTAGCATTGTAAAGACAGGGGACTCTACCTTATTAAAGGTTGGGACCCTTACAACCTGTTTTGTTTGTGGACAAGAAAGATGGAGGTAACCGTTTGTGTACGGATTATCAGAAGTTGAATGATGTCACCATCAAGAACAAGTACCCGTTGCCAAAAATAGAAGATCTGTTTGACCAGTTGACTGGTGCCAAAGTGTTTTCTAAGATTGATCTTAGAACTGGCCATCATCAACTCAAGATTCGCGCAGAGGATATTCATAAGACTGCCTTTACCACCCGATATGGATTATATGAGTATACTGTCATGTGTTTTGGATTAACCAATGCCCTCGCTTATTTCATGAACCTCATGAATTAGATTTTTATGGAATTCCTGGATAAGTTTGTCGTTGTTCTTATCGATGACATTCTGATTTATTCCAAATCAGAAGACGAACATGAGCTACACCTAAGGACCATTCTTGGAACCCTTAGAGAGCATCAGCTATATGCCAAGTTTAGCAAATGTGAATTATGGTTACAGGAGGTAGGATACCTCGGACATATTGTACCAGCCGGAGGAATTGCCATTGACCCTGCGAAGGTGAAGGATGTCGAAGATTGGCAAGATCCAACCACTCAAACCCAAGTTCGTGCATTTCTCGGATTAGCGGGATACTACCACAAGTTTGTAGAAGGATTCTCGAGTATCTCTAGACCCATGACCCAATTGCTGAAGAAGGACAAGAAGTTTGAATAGACCGACAAATGTGAAGCAAGTTTTCAAGAACTCAAGAGAAGATTGATTTCAGCCCCAATCTTGATCATGCCGGATATCACGAAGCCCTTTGATGTGTATTGTGACACATCCAAGATCGGTCTCGGACGTGTGCTAATGCAAGAAGGCAAAGTTATATCTTATCTATCGCGATAACTAAAATAGCATGAACAAAATTATCCAACCCATGACCTTGAACTAGCAGCCATAGTTCTAGCCCTGAAGACATGGAGGGATTATCTCATGGGAAACCATTGTGAGATTTATTCGGATCACAAGAGCCTGAAGTATATATTCACTCAGAAGGAGCTGAATATGAGGCAGAGAAGATGGATTGAGTTAATCAAGGACTATGATCTGGACATTCACTATAACCCCGGTAAAGCCAATGTGGTAGCAGATGCCCTTAGCAGATTGCCGTGTCGTTTGAACTCCATGGTTTTGAAGGAGAAACCCAGTTTGCACAAAGAGATGGACGATTTCCGAATGGAATTAGTGAGTGAAGGATTTTTGGCTAGCATAGAACTTCGACCCACTTTGATCAGTCAGATCAAAGAGGCACAGAAAGGAAATGCTAGTATCGACGGAATCAAATGTCGTATCGGTACATGCAAAGTACCCGGATTCACTGAAGACGAAGAAGGAGTTCTGAGGTACAAAGGACGTCTGTGTGTACTAGCAGATTCAGAGTTGAATGAAGTTATTTTGAAAGAGGCCCATGTTAATCTTTATTCTATCCACCCCGGAGGAACGAAGATGTATCAGGATTTGAAGGAGCAATTTTGTGGCATAAGATGAGAGAAATTGGAAGCTATATCGTCAAGTGTGATATCTGTCAGAGAGTCAAGGAGGGACATCAAAGACCCACAGGACTGTTGCAACCATTGCAGATTCCGGAATGGAAATGGGATTCAGTTGGAATGGACTTTATCACCGGATTACCTACTTCTATTAGGGGAAACTACTCTATCTGGGTCATAGTTTACAGATTATCCAAAGTCGCCCATTTCTTACCAGTCAAGACCACATACCAGAGTTCGAAGCTAGCAGAGTTGTACATCGCTAGAATCGTCAGTTTGCACGAAGTCCCCAAGAACATCGTATCGGATCGAGGAACCCAGTTTACCTCGAGATTATGGAAGAAAGTCCAAGAGGAACCCGACTGGATTTTAGCACAGCGTATCATCCTCAGATCGATGGACAAACGGAGCGAGTAAATAAAATACTCGAAGATATGTTGAGAGCATGTGTGCTAGAGTATGGATCTAAATGGGAAGGCTGTCTACCTTTAGTAGAATTTTCATACAACAACAGTTATCAAGCTAGTCTGCAAATGGCCCCATTTGAGTTCATGTATGGAAGGAAGTGTCGCACCCCTTTGAATTGGTTGGAAGTAGGAGAGAGTTAGATTTTCGGACTGACATCCTACGAGAGGAAGATGTCGTGGTATTGCCGACGAGTACGCCATGGAGGGGTCCTCACAGTGCGTGTTTAGAGATGTGGGGTAAGGTGGACGGTTGACGGGTACGAGGTAACACAGCTTACCCAGGTTCAGATCCCACAACGGTGGCGGAATCCTACTCCTGCTATAAATCACTATAATGGCAATACGCCGAGTTACAGAGATAGGTTCGCTGTGCGAGGTGTGTGTAAAACGATACTAGGTTGTGCCCTAAAGGCTCCCATAGGCCCGACTTATATAGTCGCCAGGTCCTAGGGTTACAGGGAAAATTACTAGCCGGACAGGTTACAGAGTTCTACACCGTCTATTACTAGTCTTGTGTATCTTGCACTCCAAGGCTCCGGGTACGCTGGTGACTCCACCGTAGCCTTCCTTTATCCGGCATGGGCCTCCCTTCTGGATCCACCTAACTGGGCCGCCCAGCAGACCACAGGCCATGCTACCGACTATGGGCCACCCGGGTTAGTCGGATAAGAGACATGCTATGAGGATACCCATATAGCATATCCCCAACAGTAGCCCCCGGAGAACTCCGAGATCTTGCGCCGTCTTGCCTCTTCCCGTGGAATGCTCCGTCTAGATGTATGTCGGCAAATTGTCAAGCAATATCTTGTAGTCCTCCCAAAGAACCCTGCAAAGGTTTCTCCGTCTTCTATAAGTAAGTCGGAGAAATGCTGAATCTTCCATCGTACGCCTCCGTTGTCGGATTAAATCCGTCCATGCCGGAATCTTCGATGGGACGGCTCATCTACCATGTCAGTTATGACGACGTAGGCTGTAGGTCAGTGATGCCTCGTAACTCACACATGCAGAGAACGCAATCATATCCGATTTTACCGCGCGAGCTATACGAACCGTTGGCAGCGACGGTTGGAGACATGGAGAAATTACCGCGCACGTTCATGAACACGTCGTCTATGCGGCAACCATCCGATTAGCTGCACGAATCTTGATGCAGAGTAAGATAAATAGTAACCGTGGGACACTTGCCACTTCTTCACCCCATTCTCTCGCGTCATCGTCTTCTTCCTCCAGCCGCACGCCTCCTCGAGCTCTCCGTGGAAAACCTCGAGAAACCCTAGCCTCTTTCTCTGCACCAGTCGCGTTCTCTCCCTCCTTCATGGCTAGCATCAGCTCATCCCCGTCAATGGCGGTGTCGAGCGAAGCCACGGTGAAGCCGGAGAGCTCCGTCGTCATGCCCCCAGAGGGCCTGGTCATCCCCGCATCGGCGGTGATTGAAACCACCGGCGGCGACCACAATCTGGCGGCGCTGGAGCCCCTGGAAGAGGAGCCAGACTCGCACAAAGGCGACTGGCGCGGCTCGGACATCACCGGCCGCGACATCCAAGAGATGGTTGCTGAGGGTTACCTCCCGCGACGGAGGGGCTCGCCTGGCGGGCGGCGCCGGCCGGCGAGGTGACCCCTTCTCCCCAAGCCGGAGAGAAAGTGTACCTCAAGGCGCAATTGGTACGTGGAGTTTCTCTGCCCATCTCTCACTTCTTTCTGTCCGTCTTGAATCACTTCAAGGTCTAACCCCATAACCTCTCCCCCAATAGTATCTTAGTGCTTAGCAACTTCGTGGCACTTTGTGAGGGTTACCTAGGGATTAGGCCCAGGTTAGACTTGTTTGTGTACTTCTTCACCGTCAAACGTGAAGCCGGACACAGTAGGGATGAGCTTAGGAACTGCGGCACCATAAGCTTCAAGATCCGTCCTGGCCGGCGATTCCTCGACATCGTCGGCCACGAGTCGTGCAAGAACCGACAACGGACGTACTTCTACGGCCCCGACATTCCTTTGGAGGGTCGAGAAGTAACGTACCCGGACTTCGTGGATGGAGCCGCCGCTAAAGTCTCCACATGGCGGTCCCATGCCTCCCTTCCCTCCGACCTCGACGCTTCTCGCGCAATAAGGCGGATCGAGTGGTTCGTAGAGACGGGTCTAACCGGCTTGGACCTAGCCATGTGCTGGTTCATCAGGTGGATCCAACCTCTGCAGCACTGCATGAAGTATATGCACGAGTACACCGGCGACCGAAGGGATACCCTCCGAATCTCCGAGGACAACTTCTCGAGCGACTCCGTCAAGTTCCACCTTAAGGACATCGTCAAGGTGAAGGATAAGAAGCGTGGCTTCACCCTCACCTATGACATGTTCGTTGACGGAAAGTGCCCAAAGGTAGATATTTATTTTCCGTGTATGACATTGCTCTAGTTTTTCCGTCTTGCCAATACCATCTTGTCTAACACGATGATTTCTCACTTAACAGCTTAGCGATCTAGAGGAGGGCATCCTGGCTACCCAAATCTACGATCCCAAGATGAAGGAAGTCACGGTCGTGTCCGACGATGATGCCCCGTTGGCGCGAAAGAGGAAGAGCTCCACCTCTGACGCTGCCGACGGAGGCAAGAAAAAGAAGACGGAGGGTGGAGCCTCCAAAAAGAGTACTGCCGCCCTGGAGGCGGAAAAGAAGAAAGCCACCGGGATGTTTGCCAAAGCGCCCCCCTAGTGTAAGCTTCTTATTCTCCGACATTGTCTTATTTTATCTATCTTATTTCTGTACTTATGCATTTTGCATGTTTCAGGAAGAAAGCCACAACCAGCCTCACGAAGTCCTCCAAGACTCTTGGGGCTTCTAGAAATATTAAAGATATGCTGCATCGCGACTCCTCCCTCGCCATCTCCCCTGCTACTCCTGCCGGCAAGCCCTCCTCTGCTCCGACAAGCTCCCAAGTCCAGGAGGCACCAGGCCCTTCTGCCATGGAAGTGGACTCTGGCGCCTCTACCGAACTAGCTATTGTCGGCGAGCAGGCGACGCAGGAGAGTGCTGCTCTTCAAATGGCTTTATCTCCGGCTAAGGATGCCATCGGTAGCGGCAAGGCGGTGGTGGGAGCTGGTACTTCTGCCGAAGGCGGCGCCTCTGCTCCCCAGAAACCCTTCGAGTTGCCGAAGATTGTTTACCCGGTGCTTACGCCGGGTAACACAACTATGGTTCCTGGAGGAGTGCCGTCATCTCCGACATGCGGTCTTGAGGAGCTACTCCGTCAAGCAGACATCTTGCGAGGAAATAGCATTTCCTTTGGCAAGCTGCTGGCCAAGAGCGCTACAAACCTCAAGATCGTCGCACTTGTAAGTTTTACTTTACCTTTTGAATTTCGTATGAGTATCCCACTGTAGCCCCCGAGGATGTAGACGGAAAACCATTGGTTTCGCATCTATATGCTCTAAGAGTGACTAAGTTAGAAAAAACTCTCACTGTAGCCCCCAAGTATTTAGATGGAATGAATTATTCCGACTAGATGCTTTAAGAGTAGCATACACAGTGTTCATAATTTTAAGTGTTGTAGCCCCGAAACCTCTAGTTGTAACTGAATTAGTTCCGACTAGATGCTTAAAGAAAAGCTAAGCATTTTCCGAGTTAAAACTTTATACTGTAGCCCCCAAGCCTCTAATTGAGAACTGAATTAGCTCCGACTAGATGCTTAAAGAAAAGCTAAGCATATTGCTGAGTTAAAATCTCTCGCAGTAGCCCCCGAGCGCCTAGATGGAAAATCTCCGACTAGGGGCTCCAAGTAGACTAAACAACGACTTAACTTTGTATTTGCTTCCACAGAACGAGAATGCTCGGAGGGGCATGGCCAACGACAAGTATCATAAGATGCGCGCAGATCTTGAAGCCGAAAAGGGTAAAACTGCCATCTTGAAGGAACAGATCATCAAAAACAAGAGTCTGTTTTCTTTTGCGCATTTCCGTCTTACTTTTGTGCCTTCCTTCTTCGAGTACTCACTGTGTAATTTGTTTTCTCCGACTTGCAGACTCTGCCTCCGCGGAGATCAATCGCTTGAAGGAGGAGCTTGCGATCCTAAAGGATCAGAAGCAAGCTGTCGATGAGCAAAATCTTCGCCATAGCGAGGCGTTTAAGCTCCTCCAACAAGAGAAGGAATCTTTGGCGGACGTCGTCTGGCAGGCTAAGTCCAGCATCTTCAGTAAGTGTCCTCCGCCTTGTAGTTCTGTAATCTAGATACTTAGAATTTATTGAACTCATGCAATGCTTGTCGGAATTTTCAGCGCCTATGGGTTTAACCCGCTCGCCTCCTTCGGACAAGGAATGCATGATTATTGCCGGCAACTTCATCAACACCGCCATCGCCCAAGCCAAGGAGATTGCCAAGCCCCTCCAGATTTATATCAAGGCCTCGGACTCCGTGGTGAAGTACTCGGAGATTCTGCGCCGAGCCCCCGAGCGTGTTGCGAGCTGGAAAGCTTCATGCGCACGGGCTGGCGCAAGGATGGCGTTGTCCATGGTGAAGGCACACTATGAAGGTGCCGACATCGACACGGTGACATCTGGTATCCCCGACGTGGATGATGACGGCAAGGAGATCGATCACGAAGCCATCATGTCATCACTCGCGGGTTATGACACCAGGGTTGCCGAGTTGGTGGATGTCGACGTCTTCGTGCCCAGGAACTTTCTTGACAACGCCAATCCGGATTCCTGCGAGTCTCATCACAGCGCCGACTTTGAGGGTGATTCTCCAGCTGGTGATGATGCAGCCTCCAAGTCCCCTGCACCCAAAGAGTGAAAAATACTTTGTAATTTATGCTTCACCTCTGGAGTTTGCCCGGGAGAAAACTTTGTTGATGTAATCTTTAAGGCGGAAAACAATGGTTATCGTCTCCTGCTACTTAAGAATTAAGTTTCAGCATGTATATTTTTTAAGCAAGTGCTAGCTTATCCATTACTCTGGTTCTTATGCTTGACTTTTCGTGAGTCGGAAGACTCGTTGTCGGAACCATGCGCTTAGGTGATGATGCCCAATGGCACCGTCAATAACCTGAGCACAAAATCGCCGACAATAAGTGCCAAAAGTCACTACTCCAGAATCCACATAAAAACAACAAAGAATATGTAGACCAGAAAACTTAAGCTAACGCCCATAGGCCGAATTTTCACAAGTGCAATCGCAAGACTTGTGCATAAAAGTTTTATATGATACAAAAATGAACACTAAAGTTGGTAAAAGACTCAGCAAAATGAGTGACCCAAAGAGCTTTATTTCATTGATCATATAAGAGGTACACAATTAGATAAAAAATGCTAAGTGTAGAAAGGAGGTAGCTGTGCTATGTTCCATGGCCGATCAAGCTCCGGGTAGTCATCATCCGGGTCACGTCGCTTACGCTTATGATCCTCGTTGGGTCTATCCTTGAGTTCACGATTGTCGACAAGGTAGTAAGACCCATTGAGCAGCGCCTTGCTTATGATGAACGGTCCTTCCCATGGCGGGGATAGTTTGTGTGACTTCTTCTGCTTAAGTCGGAGCACTAAATCCCCCTCTTTAAACGAGCGATTCCGAACACGGCGACTATGGTAGCTGCGTAGCTTCTGCTGGTAGATGGCGGATCTTTGGCATGCCAAAACACGCTCCTCCTCGAGAAGGTCCACATCTAGGCGTCTGGATTCTTCAGCGTCATCTTCGTCTTAGGCGGCAACTCTTGGTGCATCGTGGAGGATGTCAGAAGGTAGGATGGCTTCTGCTCCATATACCATGAAATAGGGGGTGTAGCCGGTGGATCTGTTGGGTGTAGTTTGTAAACTCCACAGCACAGATGGCAATTCTTCCGCCTAGGCTCCAACTGCTCTATGTAGCGGTGCCTCAAGACGTGGCTTGATTCCCTGCAAAATTAATCCATTGGCTCGCTCAACCTGACCATTGGATTGTGGGTGTGCCACAGATGCAAGGTCAAGTCGGATGCCTTTGTCCCAACAATAGGCCTCAACTTCTCCGAGTGACAAGTTGATTCCTTTGTCGGTGATGATGCTATGTGGGAGACCAAATCTCACCACTAGATCCCGGACAAACCTGAGGGCAGTTGCCCCATCAAGCTTTCTAATGGGTTTAGCTTCTATCCATTTGGTGAATTTGTCAACTGCTACAAGCAGATGCGTAAATCCACACGGTGCCGTTTGTAACGGCCCCACCATGTCTAGCCCCCAGACTGCAAACGGCCAAGTTATTGGTATTGTTCGCAATTCTTCAGCATGAACATGTGGTTGTCGGGCATAATACTGGCATCCTGTGCATGTCTCAACCAGCTTGTCGGCGTCCTCCTTCGCGGTCAGCCAGTAGAATCCTTGCCGGAAGGCTTTCGCGACCAACGATCGAGGAGAGGCGTGATGCCCACAATATCCGAGATGGATTTCGCGTAGGATTTCCATACCTTCTAGCTGGGAAACACACTTTAGGTATACACCAGTAGTGCTCTTCTTGTAGAGTTGCCCATTGATTATGGTATAACCCTTTGCTCGTCATACTATTTGCCGTCGTTCGACCTCGTCGTCGGGCAAAGTTCCGTGTTCGAGATATTCCATGAACGGTTTTGTCCAAGCCGGAGGGATCTTTGTCACCATGTTGACGAAAGAGTCAGCTCTATCCGGGTTGTCGATGTCGGCGCCCTTCATGGATGGTATACGCAGATGCTCTAGGAAAACTCCTGGCGGAATTTGCTTGCACCCTGATCCAATCTTAGACAGTAGATCAGCCGCCTCGTTTTGCTCCCTAGGCACATACTTGACTTCGTAGCCCAAGAAGCTCTTGGCTATCTCGTCCACTTCGCCGCGATATGCCACCATCATAGGGTTCCGCGCATTCCAGGTGCCAGCCACCTGCTGGGCAACCAAGTCGGAATCTCCACAGCAAACTATGCGCTTGATGCCAATATCCTTTGCTACACGTAGTCCGTGAATGAGTGCTTCATACTCCGCCATGTTGTTTGTAGCCTCGAAGTGGATCTGCAGAACGTAGTGCAGATTGTCTCCTTTTGGTGATTGTAGTAGTACACTAGCCCCCGAGCCGTTGAGCAACTTTGATCCGTCAAAGTGCATCACCCAGTACTCTGGTTCTGGCAGTGGAGTAGCATCTGGCTTCTCCGTCCAATCTGAAATAAAATCCGCCAAGGCTTGTGACTTGATAGCGTTGCATCTTTTGTAGGTGATCTCGAAGGCGACAAGTTCAATGCCCCACTTCACGACCCTTCCTATAGCGTCGCTGTTGTTGATAATGTCGGACAGTGGAGTCTTGCTCACTACTGTGATTGGGTGCTCCTGAAAGTAATGCCTCAACTTCCGAGAAGCAAGGAATACTCCATAAGCTATCTTTTGGTAGTGCGGGTAGCGCTGCTTGGACTCCGTCAAGACCTCGCTTACATAGTAAACTGGTCGTTGAACTCCGCGCTCATAGCCTGGTTCCTTCCGCTCTACCGCGACGACGATGCTGATAACCTGGTTGGTTGCCGCCATGTAGATTAACAGGGGCTCACCAGGCTCGGGTGCTGCAAGGATGGGTGCTGAGGAAAGGATCTCCTTGAGCTGCTTCAATGTTGCATCTGCTTCGTCTGTCCTTGAGCCTTCTCTCCAAGTCGGCTGACGAACCGACTAACTGCTGCAACACACCTTGATAGTCGTTGGATGTCCTTTAGGCATGTCGGATGGTTTATGTTTAAGATGGCCTTGATTTTCTCCGGGTTGACCTCGATTCCGCGCTGGGAAACGATGAAGCCCAACAGTTTGCCGGCTGGAACCCCGAAGACGCACTTCTTAGGTTTGAGCATCATGTTGTATTTCCGGAGATTATCAAAGGTTTCTTTTAAGTCGGAGATTAAGTCATTTGATTTTTTAGACATCACCACGATATCGTCCACATAGGCATGAACGTTCCGACCAATTTGGTCATGAAGGCAACGTTGCATTATCCGCTGGTAGGTGGCACCTGCGTTTTTCAGCCCAAAGGGCATTGTGACATAGCAAAACATGCTGTATGGGGTAGTGAACGAAGTGGCCAATTGGTCCGACTTCCTCATCTTGATCTGGTGGTATCCTGAGTATGCATCGAGAAAACACAAAAGTTCCGAGCCAGCCATCGAGTCAATGACTTGGTCAATACGAGGCAAAGCAAACGGATCTTTGGGACATGCTTTGTTCAAGCCGGTGTAATCAACGCACATTCTTAATTCATTGGTTCCCTTTTTGGGGACAAGTACAGGATTGGCCACCCATCGGGTGTGAAGGACTTCTCGGATAAACTCAGCCTTAAGTAACCTAGCTATCTCTTTGCCAATGGCGCGTCTCTTCTCATCTCCGAAGCATCGTAGAGGTTGTTTCACTGGTTTACATTTTGGATCTATGTTTAAGATGTGCTCGACAAGTTCCCTAGGTACACCTTTCATTTCGGCAGGTTTCCAGGCAAAGATGTCCCTATTCTCACGGAGGAACTCGATGAGCGCGCTTTCCTATTTGGGATCCAGGTTCGTCCCAATGGCGATGGTCTTGGAGGCATCGCCTACCACAAGTTCCACCGGCTTGGTTTCGATGGCGGCCTTGAACGCAGGAGCGGAGTCGGAGATCTGCTTCTTCGACGCGGGCATCTCTGTGTCATTGACCTTGCTCTGGATCTCCTTGAATTCTTCACTGTAGAGGACATCTTCTGCAACTGCTGCTTCATTGGTCTTGTAGTCCCTTGCCTTGGTAAAGCTTCCGGACATGGTGATGACACCGTTGGGTCCGGGTATTTTGAGTTTGTTGTAGACGAAGCATGGCTTGGCCATGAACGTGTGGAATATGTCGCGGCCGAATATGACGTGGTACACGCTCTTGAAGGGGACCACCTCAAAGGTCATGCGCTCTTGGCGGTAATTATTGACATCGCCAAAGGCTACCTGAAGTGTGATGCACCCAAGGGACCGAGCTTCCCGGCCAGGAACTACGTCGTGGAACACGGTGTTGGTCCGCCTTATGTTTGCCTCTGTCAAGTTCATCTTCTGCAGTGTATCCAGGTACATGATGTTGATGATGCTTCCACTATCCACCATGCACTTGGTGAACTCCACGCCGTCAATCAATGGGTTGATGACCATAGCGTACTAGTTCTCCATGGGCACAAGGTCTGGGTGGTCCGTCCTGTCCGAAGTGATTGGAACCTCCGACCAGCGCAGGTATTGGGGAACTGGGGGGAGACTGGCCATCAGGATCCTTAGAGAGGTCTTCTGTTGTCAGACGGTGGGGGTGCCAAGGAAAGTGTGGTAGACTAGGGCCTTCTTTGCGAAGGGGTTCTTTCCCTTATCGTCTCTCTTGGCAGCGTGCTTGGGGTCAACGTCCTCGTCCATGTCACTTGAATCCTTGGACTCCTCCTCCTTCTTCTTCCCCTGGACCTTGCCTCGCGGTCTATGCTTCTGACTTCGCTTGTAGCCGGACTCCGGATCTTCCTTGAGGTCGTGGACGAACTTGCAGTGTCGATTGGTATGGGTGGCCTTGCCGTTGACATCTAGGTGTACGAGGCACGGCATATCACGGTACTCCTCGTATGTTTGGGGAGCACAGAGAGGCGCCGAGTTGGTTTCACTTCCTCGCTGCTGCCCGCGGCCTGCTCCCCTTCCTCGGCCATGTTGTCCGCCTTCTCCTAGTCCTGCAAAAGTCATGGCGACCATGTCGGCAGATTGCTTTTCTTCTGGAGCGGTTTTCCGCTTTGTACTGCTGTTCCTCCGAGCTTGGGTTGGAACAGCCGTTGCCGGCAAAGAGCCACGAGCATCGTCGTCGGCAGCTACGAACTCACTGGCTAACTGAATCATCTGATTCAAGTCAAGCTGATGATTGTCCTACAAGCGCTTCAGCTTATGTCGGAGCAACGTGCCCATTTCCAACCCATCGATGAAGGCGGCCATGGCGGTCTGGGTGTGCACTCCTGCGCAGGAATTCTTCATATCCAGCCAGCGGGAGAGGTAGGCGCGAGATGTCTCATCTTTCTCTTGCACGCACCGCTGTAGATCGCCCACAGTGCAGGGGCACTTGTATGTACCCTCAAAGTTCTTGGTGAATGCTTCTTGCATGTCCAGCCAGTTGTAGATAGATCTCTCCGGCAAGTCGTCGATCCATTGACGGGACGTGCCTGCCAACATTAACGGGAGGTACTTGACGGCGACATTGGGGTTGCCTCCGGCAATCTCCACCGCGTTGCCGTAGTCCTGCAACCATGTGGCAGGCTTGGCGGTGCCGTCATAGGGCTTGATGGTCTTGTCTATCCGGAAACCTTTCGGGTAAGTTGCGGACCGTATTGCAGGTCCAAAGCAACGTGGTCCCAGGTATGGTCCTTCCCAGGCCTCGTGGATCTTATCGATCCATGAACGTGCATCGTATGGCTCTGGGTTCTTCTTCTTGTTGTCAACAGGGGACGGGCTGCGTGAACGACGCGGGCCTCTTCCGCCATGGTGACTGCTTGGCGGTGATAGAGGCGGAGGCGGCGGTGGGTTAGCCTTCTTGCTGTTACCCTCTTGCGACACCCCACGCCTATCACGGTTGCTTGTCGGACACGGAGGATCGTGGTGTGACCTGCTCTTATGTCCTTGGTGGCGCTCTTCATCATGACGGGTCTGTGTCGCGTTGTCGCAGATGACGATGTCGCACTGCTTTGATGGGGGAATATCCGTGCGATGGTGAGCCTTTTAGTCTTCCTAACGTCGGGGGGATCTAGGCGGTGGCGATGGGCGGCGAGGTTGGGCTCTTTCTCCATGGTCAGAGGATATGGGGATAGCATCCTTCATGTTGCGCGCATCCCTCCGTCTTCGCTCTGATGACATCCTGAGGAGATCTGTCCCTTGGCGGTTTGTACTGGCTAGATCGGCAGACCGTTGGGTCAGACTCAAGCCTCAGGGAGGTGGCCTTTTCCTACTGCTTTACCGCCTTGGCCACTAGGTCATAGACCTGTTCTACTACCTCAGGCGATCTATCCTGCTCCAGAAGGGTCTTGGCAACGGTGAGGTTAAGGAGTGGGGTGGGCATCACCTGCTTGCCTTCACTATCAATGTATGGCTTGGCCTGTGCCGACTTCGAGGGAGCCCATCCTAGGTTGCGCCGTACACCAGGATCGTTGATAACGCGAGCCGGAGCTTTCTTAGCCTTCTGCTGCTGTAGCAGAGTCTTGTACTTGGCCTCCATTGCTCTATCTTTTTCTATGGACTTCTGCGCGCTGACCAGATCTCGATCTAGTTTAGTGCCTTGCTCCGCGATGGCTTGCGCCTCCTCCAGCAGCTGCTGGCGCTTCTCGTCAAGCTGAGTCACGTTCCAGATATGATCAACGGTTAGTGGCTCAACGAGGAGGTTGTCGTACATCACTCTATCAGCTGGAGTAACATGGGCTGCTGCCGACGTGGATGCCGGAGGCGGCAAGTTTGCGGTGTTGTTATTGCTCGGACCGGTGCCGAGTTCCTGCGGCTGCTGCACTGGGTTAGGCGGAGGAGGGATGACTTTTGCGCGATCACCGTCAGCAGCAATAAGTGGCCCCTTCCCCTTATCCAGCGCCTTAGGCGGAGCTTGCTCGGGCTGGTCTTCATCCATCGCTGTCCCAATGGTGACAAACACCCCTCGAGACATGACGGTGTTATTAGCTTGTTCGTCGCGCGAGTACTCCTCCTCCATCTCCTGCATAGCGGAGTCTAGCTCTTCTGGACTGAAGTCTATTTCCTCTGAATCTGCACTGAAATCAGCATAAAGCGCGTCAATGACAGAGTCGGAGGGTGCCAGGACTTCCTCGATGACGGGCGGTGGAGGTGCAACGGCCTCGACGATGACTGGAGGTGGTGATGCTACTACGACGATGGCGGCCGGAGGCGGTGGTGGTGGTGGCTGAATCAGAGGGGCTCCGTTAATGAGCGCAAGCGCTATCTGAGCTGCCGCTTCAGCCTCCGCGTAGTTGTTGACGGTGTTCACCATGCCTTCGAAGGTAAGACGTCCTGATGCCTGTTGCCGTCTTAGAGAATGTCGGAGAAGCGTGCCATAGTCCAGTCCTTCCACAAAGTGATAGATAGCATCATCATTGGGGTAGTGGGCCAGATCGGCTTGTATACGGAGCCACCTAGCCAGGTAATCGCGGGGGTTTTCGCCCTCTCTCTAAACGCAGCGCGCCAGGTCAAAGATGGTAACCACGCCGACGAACTTGGATCTCTGTTGTCCAGACGCACGGACAAAGCCGGCCGATTTGTAGTGATCTTCCACCTTTATATCCTGCACAGGGGCGGTTTGGGTGGGTCTTGAATTTTTCCGATCTTTGCCGGCAAACTCCGAGGAGAGATCCAACATCGATCCTTCCGCGAACGTATCCTTCCCGTAGGCGGTCCGTACGGGTCTTGATGCTCCTCCGACTCCTAGGGAACTAGTGCCCGAGTCGGTTTCGCCAATGAAGAGGTGGATGTCTCCGATGGGAACGATTGAACACCGCGTAGGGTTCGTCTTCGCCGGGATCCAGAACTCGTCGGAGGGGACGATAGGAACGTTGCCGGAGAAGAGAACGCGACCGATGGCTACGGTTTTTCCAATTCCTGCGAAGATTTTGGTCCTCGCTCGCTGAAGAGCCTGAAGCGCCTCTTGCCCCACGGTGGGCGCCAACTATCGTGGTATTGCCGACGAGTACGCCATGGAGGGGTCCTCACTGTGCGTGTTTAGAGACGTGGGGTAAGGCGGACGGTTGACGGGTACGAGGTAACACAGCTTACCCAGGTTCAGATCCCACAACGGTGGCGGAATCCTACTCCTGCTATAAATCACTATAATGGCAATACGCCGAGTTACAGAGATAGGTTCGCTGTGCGAGGTGTGTGTAAAACGATACTAGGTTGTGCCCTAAAGGCTCCCATAGGCCCGACTTATATAGTCGCCAGGTCCTAGGGTTACAGGGAAAATTCCTAGCTGGACAGGTTACGGATTTCTACACCGTCTATTACTAGTCTTGTGTATCTTGCACTCCAAGGCTCCGGGTACGCTGGTGACTCCACCGTAGCCTTCCTTTATCCGGCATGGGCCTCCCTTCTGGATCCACCTAACTGGGCCGCCCAGCAGACCACAGGCCATGCTACCGACTATGGGCCACCCGGGTTAGTCGGATAAGAGACATGCTATGAGGATACCCATATAGCATATCCCCAACAGCAGAAGAGAAAGTTCACAAGATTCATGAGCACCTCAAGACCGCCAGTCAAGACAGAAGAGTTACGCCGACAAGAGACGTCAAGACCTCGCTTTCAATATTGGAGATTTTGTGTATCTCAAAGTGTCGCCTTTGAAGGGAATGCAGCGTTTCCAGCTCAAAGGAAAGTTAGCCCCCAGATATATCGGACCTTTCAAGATTCTTAATCATCGGGGAGAAGTATCATATCAATTGGAACTGCCCGAGGAAATGTCAGCAGTGCACAATGTGTTCCATATACCGTTACTTCGCAAATGCCTTGAAGTTCCGGAGAAGACCGAAGTTTTCAAGAACATTGATCACCGAACCATAGAGATCAGTGATGACCTGATGTATCCCGAAGTACCCATCTGTATTTCGGAGGAAGCTTTCAGAACCACCAGAACCTGAAGCATCAAGTTTCTCAAGATTCAGTGGATCAACCACACTGAAGAAGAAGCTACCTGGGAGCGAGAAGATCACATCAAGACGGAGTTTCCCGATCTCTTTAAATCCTAGGTAATATTTTTTCTTCTTTTTCAAATCTCGGGACGAGATTTTGTTTAAGTAGGGAAGGTTTGTGACATCCCAACAAAATGAAACAAGGACCATCAAACTCTAATCACTAAAATTAGGGTTAACAAAAACTTGATTAATTTAAAATCATATGAATGCATGTGTGTGTGTGATGATTTGATAAATGCATGAATGGACTTGTGTGATTCAACTAAATAGTAAGGAATTGTTCTAAGATGAATATAACATCATCTGAAACATTTCCAAGTAGAAACAAATAAAGAGAAAATCAAAAACAAATCAATCAAAGCAAATGGTCATTTTTGCCAATCTTGCTCACTAGGTCACTTTGAGTGTTTATAGTCCAAGATTTCAAACAGAAACTTTTCCAATTCTTTTCACCCCTTGCAATACCAAGTAAAAGTGAAGCAAATACCACATTTCAAACTTGCAGAAACATTTGGCAACCTCATTCAAATCACAAGTAAAAATTGAATCTCCATCATATGTGAAGATCACACATTTTCAAAACCCAACCAAACCAGTACCCCTTGACTAATCCAACTAACTAGAGACTCCCTAGTATGTGCCTAGCAAACCCACCAAGATTCAAATTTTAATTTCTTTTGGCCATTTCATCAAACACCTTGTCAGCAATAAACAAACAAACAAACACAAAACACTATAGTGAGCAGTGATCGGTGCCTAACTTGCTCCCTCTATAGCTCACCCTACACTCTCAGTAGATGATCAAAGTAATCTAACTAGCTTTAGCACCACTGTGAGCCAGCCATTAATGCTGAGCATTCCGAGAGCACCATTGTCACCCCCATGTCGCCAGCGAGCTAGAGGAAGAACTAGCCTCGCCAACCTTTTTTGGGACACGCAGAACCGTCGACCGCCACTCCCTGTCCAATTCCCGAGCGCAGCCAGCCATTGGACCACATGGCAAGCTCATGCCAAGATTCTCTGCGTGCGAGCCGAGAGCGCGCCAGTGCGCCGTCAGCGGCACCAGCCCACAGACCACGCGCTGCCCATGCCGCTTGCAGATGTGATCGCCCGCACCCCAGCACCCCGCCGGACAACCCCGTTCGTTGCCGCGCAGACCACGCACGCTGTGCGCAATTAAAATTGCCGTCGGACCCGCACAGAGAACCGCGACGTTTCGACCGTTCAACACCGCCCCATGCTGCAAGACCACGCTGTTGAGCTTCGCCACGGAGCACAACACCGCCACCTATCGTCTCCCATGCCAGTAGCACTCTATGCCGTCGACACCGACGAGCTCCACCCACGCCATTCGATCCCCTTTTGACACTATAAATAGAGGCCACCCCCGCTTGTTTTCTTCACACCAGTTCACTCCCCAGCTCAAACTGATCACACCCACTCACTCCCGGAGAAAGGCGAGCACCAGGTGGCCGGAATTTCACCAGAGTTCGCTGCTGCAGAGGAGGAGAGGCGCCGTCGATTGGATCTGACCCAGGAGAAGCTGCCAGCACCAGGAGAACCTCCATCACCGACTTTGTCGTTCGCCCCCATCGCCGACCATCGCCTGAGCCCCGGTGAGCCTCCACGACCCCCACTTGCCGCGCTAGGGTTCTGTCTCGCCGGCGCTGCTCGACGTGGACGATGAACCAGAGTTGTTCGATTAGAGTTAGATCGTGCGGCCTAGATCACCCCGTATCGCTTCACCACTCACTGTCTCACTGACAAGTGGGGACCGCCACTTAGCCAGCCCGCGCGTGCGTTGTGCGTAGTGGGCCTGCCCAGTTAAACCTCCCGCGCGACCCAACAATTCAAACTTAAGTTTATTCATTTAAGTTCAAACACAGTTCTGTACCTAGATTCAAAAATAAACCCAGCTCGATTCACTAAACCAAAATGCATGAAACAAATTTTGTTAGAGAGGTACTGGAATGCTTAATCTAAGCCCGTTGGATTCAAACCATTTAGATTTGTAGATCAGCCATGGTAAAAATAACAAGGCAGAAGCTTTTCTGCATTCAAACATTTTTCAAAATTCAACCATAAGAGGTGTTGAGTTGATTCCAACTCTCAAAAATCACATTTGACCATACCTTTCAAAATATATAAAAATATATAGGTTTACTTACGGAAATAATGATTAAGTAATAAAAGAATGCCACATAGGAATTTCTAGTCACTTTAATAAATTAAAATAAAAAGGTTAAACCTTATTAAATTGGACACCACTTTAAATCACACTCCCATGTACTGAAATAGGTGGTGATGACATGTGTCAACATGATCCTATGTTTGAGTTGGAGAATATTAAATCTTAAGTAGTTTTTCAATGAGTAGAAATTACTTTTCTCAAAATAAAATAAATGGGACAAGTGCTTTAATCTTGTAAAGTTAGTGATGATGCTAGATCACCTAGTGTGAACCTTTGTGTGATGATTAGAAATAGTTAAGTATTGTTTGGTGATTGTGTACCTCGTATTTATTTATAGACGTTAGTACCGACCAAGGATACGAGGAGGAAGGAGGATACTACAAGGAAGAAGCCGAGGAGAACTTCAACCACTGATCTGCACAAGGCAAGCCCAATACTACTAGTTGAATTAGCAAGCTATTAACTGAGCAAGCTAACACTTGCAACTTAGCAAGCTTATACTAATATCTTAGCAAGCCAATACTTGCAAGCTATTCATTAAGCAAGCTAACACTTGCAGCTTAGCAAGCTACTACTTGCTTGTTACTATGCCAACTATATGCCTTAATCATATGTGATTATACCCACTTGACACACCATCCTAGTTTTACTTGAAAGATTAGTATTTGATTTTCTTTAATAAAAGCTTTCTATCAAAAGTTTACTTAGTGACTTGTAGATTCTAGAAAGATAATTGAAGGTAGCATAAAGAGCATAAAACTTGGCCTAAGTTAGATAAATTTTGATGTCACCCTGAGGCATGAGATTGAACTTAGCTAACTCCCACTTGCTTATCACCCCTCATTAGTATCTACCCACACTTATAGATGCTAGTGCTAAGCATAAAACTTGATCAACTATAGATGGGAATACTTGGTGAAAATGGTTATGAAAACCTTAGAATGATGAGTCATTATACTGAAATGTTTTGACATGTGTTCTCGAACACCCGATGAATTTTGATGATGAAAATGTTAAGGCATGAGCCTTAGCCCTTTATAAAACTGATGGTTGTCTAGATGCGATACCATTCCAATTTTACCGTACAACCACAATACCCGAAATTTGGGTAGGGCTTGACTGGAAATTTATATACCTTAGTATGGGTTCCCTTGCGGCCAAGGTCTGAGCTGAGGCTACCTTGTGAAGATTGTCCACCTGTGCAGTTCCCAAGATGACATTTGGTCATGGTTGGGAGGCCAAACTCACAGGAGAGGTGCCTATACTGGGGCGTGTAATTGAAAGGTTAGGATTGATTATCCACATACTGAGTATGGTGAATTCAGGATTATTCTTGACGGATGTATCGAATGTTGTGGTGGAAGTGTATAATCTCTGCAGAGTGTAAAACTATTCGAGTAGCCGCGTCCGCGGTTATGGACAGTTGGAGTGGCCATACTGTTCTATCGTCAGATGTTTTCAAAATGACTTATGCAATGATTTATGACTTTGACTTGACCACAACAGAGTTGTGACATGAAATGCAAGTTCCCACTTAGGTGTTATAAAACTTTCAACTAGCTTTGTTTGCTTCTGAACTTAGTAGAGTTAAATCTGGCTTTTTGCAAAACAACCCTAGAGCTTAGTATCCTACTACCAAAAACCCCCTTCGCTTATTTGTATTAGTTTGCGAGTACTTAAAGAGTACTCATGGATTTGTCCCTGGCTATTCCCGTAGCCAGACTATGAAGAGGAGTATCAGGATGATGGACCACAGGAAGGTTACGACAACTAGGATCATCTCCCATCGTCAGCATTGCCTGTGACCCTGAAGATGGAGCTTCGCCTATGCTATCGTTACTATTACGTTATTCCGCTGCTTGAATTGTATTAAGAACTGGATCATGAGATCCTTATTTGTGTAAGACCTTATGTATGGTTTGTAATGGATGATGTACTGTGATATCAAGTTTGTTATGTATCGCAAAAATGGTAATCCTAGGATTGCGATGTATGGCATACCAGACATCTGGGATTAAAAATCCGGGTGTTGACACCTCCGTTCATGGCACGAACGCTGTTCCACCAAGCTGTTGCATATCCTGCCAGATAGTGCGTGGCAAACAGTACTTTCTCATTGGCTTCCACTCCTGCAACTTCTAAGTTGTTCTCCATGGTTTGCACCCAGTCATCGGCATCTAATGGCTCTTCAGACTTACTAAAGATGGGTGGATTGGTGTTCTGAAAGTTCTTTACCTTGGATCCATGGTTTACCTGGTTTCCATGTCCTTGGTTGTTTTGGCCATCTGAGCTATGTGTTGGAGGGTGGCTAAGTTGGCTTGGCGTTCGGCTCTTTCAGCTTCGCGGTCTGAAACCAACATTTGCAAGATTTGCAGCATTGGGTCCGGGGATGAACTTCCTCCGCGGGGAATTTGAAGATTGAGATAGATCATGAGACAAGAGGGAAATTTCTAAGGTTTAGGTTTTTGTTTTTGCAAAGCTTTTAAAGTTTGACTCAGGTTTTGCCACTAGCAACTTGATTTTCATTCATTCATAGCACACAATACAAACACACACCACAGCAAGGAAACATATGGTTTTAAGAACCATGCTGTGAAACTACGATACAATGGGACCAGATACAACTTCACTAACGCTAGTTCTCAAGTGCTACTACTCATCGGAATTAGTGTCTTCATCATCATCATCATCATCAATGAAGGCGGAGTCATCATCATCGGTGTGGAAGTCCATGGCTTGATCCTCCTGGAAGTCATCATCGTCACTGAAGTAGGAGTAAGGGTCTCCACGGATATCTTCCCCTGCATTCTCCCTCTCCTCAAGCTGCATGCCCCACTCATGGATGGTCTCCTCCAAGTATGACACTCTATGACGAAGGCGAGCAATAATGCAATCCTTCTTGTCAAGCCGACGGCGACGTGACTGGCGATCCTTCACAAGCATGGCTATGGTATGGTTCTTCTTGACTGCGATGGCATAGTTGTGGTTGGTGTAGGAGCGGGCATTGTCCAACTCCTTTTGCATGTCATACATCATGAATCTAAGATGGTCCACTTGATGCTTCAGCTCCGAGTGACGTGGTACGTCCAATGGATGTCCTATAGCATCACGCCTTGGGTAATACTCAAAGCGCGTGCCCTTGATCTGATTGATGCTTTGCCCACATAGACAGTCAAGAGCTGCCTGCATGGCACTGGCGAGTCCGTATAGAAATTTGTTCTCTCTTAAGGTAAACTGGATTCCCTCTGAGGTGGGGGCTTCAATTCCCTCTGAGACTTGCAACAATCAGCTACTACAATTCTCCTCCTTGCTGATCGTTGAGATGGGCTATGAAGAACTCGGGGTGCGGGCGTTCAAGAAGTTCCGAGAGTTGGTCCAAATCACGCTCAAAGATGAGATCTCCTCCGTTGCCCAAATGATAGAACTTGCTATACTTCACGTCCATCTATAAGAATATAGCATGAGTAAGTTAGTAGAGTGATCAAGTGTGTCAAATTTTATGTAAGTTTGCAATATTTTTTTTTGAAGGACATGAATTTTCATGAAAGAATCTAAGTGATAAGAATGAGAATAGGTTTTCATAATTACTCACTTCTTTTGTTTTGAAACTAAGTTTTTGATTCAAGCGTCCATTCTAACTAGGGTCTCCTATGGTCAGGATGGCTCTGATAACAACTTGTCAACACCCGAATTTTTAATCCCAGATGCCTGTTATGCCATACATCGCAATCCCAGGATTACCATTTTTGCGAGACATAACAGATTGGTACCATAGTTCATCATCCATTACAAACCATAATGAAGGTCTTACAAATAAGGGATCTCATGATACAGTCTTAATAAAATCAACACAGCAGAATTATATAATAACGGTAGCGTGGGCGAAGCTCCATCTTCGGGGTCACAGGCAATGCTGACAATGGGAAATGATCCTAGTTATCATAGGCTTCCTGTTGTCCATCATCCTGGTAGTCCTCTTCATAGTCTGGCCACGAGAATAGCCAGGGATAAAGCCATGAGTACTCTTTAAGTACTCGCAAACTATCACTAACAAGTAAAGTGGTTCAAGTAGGAATACTAGGTTCTAGGTTGTTTTGCAAAAATCCAGGTTTACCTTAATTGAGTTCAGAAGCAAAGAAAACTAATTTAATGTTTTATAACACCTAAGTGGGAACTTAGTTTTCATGTTCACCGCCCTATTGTGGTCAAGTCAAATTCATTATTCATTTCACAAGTCATTTTGAAAACATCTGACAACGGAAGAGTATGGCCACTCCAATTGTCCATAACCGCGGACGCGGCTATTAGAATAGTTTGACACTCTGCAGAGGTGGTACACTTTCACCACAATATTTGATACATCCATCAGGAATAATCCTGATTCACCATACTCAGTATGCGAATAATCAATCCTAACCTTTCAATTACACACCCTAGTATAGGCACCTCTCCTATGAGTTTGGCCTCCCAACCATGACCATCTGTCATCTTGGGAACTACATAGGTGGACAATCATCACGAGGTAGCCTCAGCTCAAACCTCGACCGCAAGGGAACCCATACTAAGGTATATAAACTTCCAGTCAAGCCCTACCCAAATTCGGGTATTTTGGTTCTACGGTAAAATTGGAATGGTATCGCATCCGAAGACAACCATAAGTTTGATAAAAAGGGCTAAGGCTCATGCCTCAACATTTTCATCATCAAATCACCAGGTGTTCATAACACATGTCAAAACATCTCATTAGAATGACTCATCATTCTAAGGTTTTCATAATCCTTTTCACCAAGTATTCCCATCTAAAGTGATCAAGTTTTATGCTTAGCACTATCCACTAAAGTTGGGGGTAATCACTAATGCCGGGTGATAATCAAGTGTGACTTATCTAAGTCTAATATCATGCCTCAGGATGACATCTAATTCTATCTAACTTAGGCCAAGTTTTATGCTCTTTATGCTACCTCTAATATCTTTCCAAAATTCACAAGTCACTAAGTAAACATAAATAAAGAGCTTTGATAAAGACATAAAATAATAAAGCTTGCTAGTAAAACTGGGATTTGGTATGATAAGGTGGTATAACCAAAGCACGCCTAATGCATTGCATAAGTTATCTAGCTTGCAAAGTTGCAATAGTTAGCTTGCTATGATGGCTTGCATTATATAGCTTGACTTGAGTAGTGCAGTTGTTGAAGTTCTCCTCTCCTTCCTCTTCATAGTAGTCTCCTTCCTCTTCGTATCCTTGGTCGGTACTAGCGTCTATAAATAAATACGAAGTACACAATGACCAAACAATACTTAACTACTTCTATTTGGCACACAAGGGTTTACACTAGATGATCTAGCATCATCACAGTCATCACATGAATTAAAGACTTAGTCCTATTTATTTTATTTTAGAAAAGTAATTTCTACTCATTGAAAAACTACATAAGATTTAATATTATCCAATTAAAATATGGGATCATGTTGACACACGTCGTCACCACATATTTTAATACTTGGGAATGTGATTGAAAGTGGTGTCACAATTTAATAATGTCTAACATTTTTTTAATTAATTAAAGTGACTAGAAATGCCTATGGGGCATTTTTATTACTTGTTCATTATTACTACAAGTAAACCTATATATTTTTACATATTCAGAAAGGTCTTATCAAGTGTGATTTTTGACAGTTGGAATCAACTCAAAAGCATCGTTGGTTGATTTTGGAAAAATGTTTGAATGCAGAAAAGTATTTTCCTTATTATTTTTACTATAGGTGATATATAATTCCAAATGGTTTGAATCCAACGGGCTTTGATTAATAATTTCAATACCTTTCTAGCAAAATTAGTTTCATGCAATTTGGTTTGGTAAAACTCTTTGAATTCAATTTTGAATCTACTGACATAACTAGGTTTGAACTAAATTGAAAAATTCTAATTTGAACTAATTGGGTCGTGCGGGAAATCTAACTGGTCTGGCCCACTAAGCACAACGCGCATGGGCTGGTTAAGTGGTGTCCCTACTCGTCAGTGAGACAGTGGTACCGAAGAGGTATGGGGCAATTACGACCGTAGGATTAGATCAAGGATCAACGGCTCACGGCCATTGTCCTTGTCTGAACAGAACACGACGGGCACAAACCCTAGCATGGACAGTGGGGGTATGGGCCGAATCACCGGGGCTCAGGCGAGGGTCGGCGAAGGGGGCGAACAAGGTTGTCGACGATGGTGGTTCTCCTGGTACTAGCGGCTTCTCCTGGGGTGGCCGCACTCGAAGGCGCCCTTCTCCTCCAGCAGCGGCAGACTCCGGCCAAATTCCTGAGATGCTGAGCTCGCCTTGCTCTGGGAAGAAGTGGGAATGATCAGTAAGAGGTGGGGAATGAGATGGTATGGAGAATTCTTGCTGAGGAGGCCTCCCTTTTTAGGCGAGCGAGATGGGCAGTGCGACACGGGCAGAGCTCGTCGGGGTCGATGGTACAGGCGGCTATCAGCATGGCTGAGGCTAGGGGACAGTGCATGGTCTCCTGGTAGTGCTCAACGGCTTGATGGAGTGGAAAGGGGTGGTGTGGTTAGGTCAGGAACATGCGATGCTCTGCGCGACACCGACGACATTTTTGACGACGCACAGGCGCTCCTGGTCACGTGGCAGCGAACGGGCATGTCTGGTGGTCTCCTGGGACAGTGGTGATCGTGTAGACGGGTGGCAAAGGCGAGTCGCGGTCTATGCGAGGCGGTCAGCTACGGCGAGCTGGCACGCTCTGGACATGGTAGGGAAGAACTGGGCACAGCGTGTTCTCTGTGGTCCAGGGCTTGGCAAGGCTTGAGGGCTGGACAGGGGGTGGTGGTGGACGGTGGCCTGCCTCCTGGACATGGTGTCTAGGCGCGGCGATTGATCTGGCTAGCTTGCCATGGTCAGCTGACAAGGGGTGGCTCGGGCATGCACGACATGGAGCAATGGGTAGGTTTCTAGCCTGTTTAATGCGATGGTTGTCACTGGGGGAGACAAGGATGATCAAGGGGAGATAAGGTTTGGGGAGATCACTGCTCAAAACAGTGAAGTTTGGCCAAGTTTGTTTTGTGTCTCCAGGTGTTTGATGAAATGCCCGCAAGAGATTTATATTTTAATTTTTGGATGAATTTTGGTGGGTGCATTAGTCACACACTGGGTAGTATCCGGTTATTCGGATTTGTCAAGGTGAACTGGTTTGGTTGGGTTTTGAGAATTGGTGATCTTACCATATGAACTAGATTCAATTTTTAAATGTCATTTGAATAGGGTTGACAAATGTTTCTATGGGTTTGCAAGGTGGGATTGGGTTCACTTTTACTTGGTCTAGCAAGGGGTGAAAGTAATTGGATTTGTTTCTGTTAGAAATCTTGGACTAGCAACACTCAAAGTGGTCTAGTGAGCAAGATTGGCAAAAATGACCATTTGCTTATATAGTTTATTTTTGACTTTCTCTTCATTTGATTCTTCTTGGAATTGATTTATATGATGTTGTTTTCATCTTTAAACCAATCCTTTCCATTCATAACAATCAAACAAGTCCATAAAAGCATTCATGCATTCATCATATAAACTCATACATTCATATTGATTTTAATTAACAATTTTTTTTGTTAACCCTAAATTTGGGTGATTGGAATTTGATAACCTTGATTAATATTTTTGGGATGTTACATTTTTATTATTTCCTGTTTTTTTGTCCTTTTCTCTTTTTTCTATCTCTCTTTTTTATATAAGAATAATGCTTCATAGATTGCTCACTATGGTGATGCTGCAAGTTTCCACCAAGATTAGGCATGGCTTAGGCTAGTGGCCTAGACGTTTCTCTAACACATAGACATAACTCCATGGAATTACAACCTCCCCTTTTATTCCACACCGACGACATCCATAAACAAAAGAGCATGATATCAACTGGGTAGATATTTACATGGATATATAAAACAAGAATATACTTGGAATGGTGTAACACACCATGCATAGGAATTTATAGTGGACACTTTGGAATAACTTGGTTTCTTGGGAGTAGGATGCATGATTAGAGCTTACTCATTACAAGTGGAGGCTAGCAAAAGACTGGGAGCGACCAATTAAGAGAGCAATAATGGCCATAATCATGCAGAGCGACAAAACATTATCAATCAAAGCATATAGTGGTATCACAAGTCAAAAAATAAATGATCATAGAGGCTAAGGTGACGGGTTCATAGTCATAACATCGTGTGAGCATGTGCCAAGTCAACCCAAACAAAGCATCAAAGGAGAATATCACAATACTATGCTTTTGTATGCTAAAACAACGCATGATTCTTTCAAGGCACATTAAGAAATCTCAATTTTTTGGAACAATTCATGCTATAACAATAATCACTAAACATAAGGTTAAAACAACATCTAGCATGACATGATAAAGTCTAAGCCACAGTCAAAACAATCTCCCTTTTGTACCACTATAAGCATGAAGCTTCCTACTCTTTTCCAACGCCAATCAAATTATTTGAAACAACTCACAAAGATAATAATCGATAAAGATCAGTGAGATTGTATCACAAATCCACAAAGAAGAACTAAAAAGTTCTAAGCTAAAAGCACAACAAAACTAAGGCTAAACACAGTGCTAGGAAAAGAGAACACTCACAAGACAATAAGAATGAAAACTAGAGTATTATAGGCAATGAAAACAGAGTATGTCTTTCTACAAAATAAGTGTGCTGGGATCCAACTACTTTTTTCAAGCAAACTAAGCAAAAAAAACCAAAAAAAAACTAAGATGCTCCAAGAACAACACAACATTGCATGAAACAATAAAAGCAGTGTCTAGAAAGACCTGAGATTTTTATTGATGAAGAAGAGGATGCCTTGGGGATCCCCAAGCTTTGACACTTGTAACTCTTGAATATTTCTTGGGGTGACATAGGGTGGCATCCCCAAGCTTGAGCTTTTTTCCATTCTTCATCTTATTACATCATTCTTTCCTTACACCTGAAATTTTTCCTTCATACAAAACTTTACACAATCTTTATTAGCAATATTAGTGCATTCAAGATAATAAGCCTTTGAGTTTAGTTTCAACACAGCAAAACTTTCATTAAAAACACAAGCTATGGTAGCTATTCCCTTAAAAATCTCAATTCACCAAAAAGAACTCAAAAAGAAATCGATAAGAGGCAAATGCAAATAATGGCAGAAATCTGTCAAAACAGACCAGCAAGTAAAAACCAATTTTTTCGAAGACCTTCTGTTGCTTAAATCTAAAAGTGTTGAACAAACGAAAGTTATATAACAACCTAGGGCATTTACTCAGAAAATTACAGCTCAATCCGACATACATAGATTTTTCACGAATTTTTACAGTAAAGCACAAAAATCTATTTCGGAACAGCAACTTCCCCAAATCTTACTTCTCTCTCATTAGAGGTTATTCTTGGCACAAAAATCAAACAAAAAGGATAAGGAGAGGTTATTGCAGAGGAAATAACTTCTAGGACTCAATAAAACTATTGGGTTATCTCCCAAGAAGTACTTTTCTTTAAGGACTTTAAGTTAGGCTTGATAGTTTGAGAAGATGCTCACATAAGGAATATGAATTGAAGTAAAAGAGAGCATCAAGAAGGAAATATAAAACAAATTTAAGTCTAATCCACTTCCTATGGAAAATAATCTTGTAAAGAAACAAGTCATCAAAGCACAAAGCAACAAGCATAGGAAAGAAAAACAAGTGCAACTTAAAAAAATTCAACATAAAGAGGGGAAACTTAATATTTTTGAGATGCATAAAACCATGTTTCCCTCTCTCGTAATAAATTTTAGTAGCATCATGAATAAAATTAACAATATAACTATCACATAAAACATTCTTATCATGATACACATGCATAAAATGATTATTACTCTCCACATAAGCATAGTCATTCTTATTAATTGTATTGGAGCAAATTCAACAAAATGGCTATCATTATTATTCTCATCACCATAATCATCAAATATAGGAGGCATATTATAATCATAATTAATTTTCTCCTCAATAGTAGGTGGACTGAAAATATCATATTAATCATTGTAATCATCATATATTGGAGGTAAAGTATCATCAAAGTAAACTTTCTCCTCCGTGCTTGGGGGACTAAAAATATCATGCTCATCAAAACCATCTTCCCCAAGCTTAGACTTTTCCATAGCATTAGAAATAATGGTGTTCAAAGAATTCATACTAATAGCATTGCTATTATCATGCAAATAAAGGTCCATAGGTTTTTTAATTTTATCTTCAAACACTTCATGTCCTAACTCAAGGTAAATACTATAAAGCTCTCTAATTTTTTTGTTGTTTTCCACTAAACCTAACTAGTGAAAACAAGAAACAAAAAGATAAAATTGCAGAATCTAAAGGAAATAACTTCGAGCACTCACACACCAGGAGGATGTGAGTACCTTTTACCTTACCTCTCGGGCAACGGCGCCAGAAAAGAGCTTGATGTCTACGCACTTCTATTCTTCTAGACAGTTGTTGGTCCTCCAAGTGCAGAGGTTTGTACAATAGCAGCAAGTTTCTCTTAAGTGGATTACCCAAGGTTTATCGAACTCAGGGAGGAAGTGGTCAAAGTTATCCCTCTCAAGCAACTCTGCAATCAAGATACAAGAAGCCTCTTGTGTCCCCAACACACCCAATACACTTGTCAGGTTTATAGGTGCACTAGTTTGACGAAGAGATAGTGAAATACAAGTAGTATGGATGATTATAAGTGGTAACAGTGCCAGAAAAGAGCTTGACGAGGAGGAAGAGACTAAAGGCAATCTGAAATAAAGTTGGAAGCAAGCAAAAATGTAACAGATCTAGTTGCAAACAGTGTTTCAATGCTTAGAAACAAGGCCTAGGGATCATACTTTCACTAGTGAACACTCTCATATAGATATATTCTCTTCATGATACTACTCTGAACTACTCTCCGGTTAGACAACTCTAATCCACGGTAGGTCTATAACAACACACCTCAAAGTTCACTTCACCATCTAGATAACCCCACACTGTCACCTTGAGTGCTAGATGGTTCCGACAAACACCACAATTTCATAGAGACAACAAACTCAAAATATAACTCATGGCAAGTATTTATGTAATCTATAGCCTAAGTGCCACATGGTGTGCACGTTGTCACTTTCACACACGTGGGGAGAGCCGGAGATCTATTAAAGCACTTGAGTAGCAGAGCAGATCTACTTGATTACAAAGCTCATGACCACAATAAGATCACGCATAGAGAGAGATGAACACATAGCTACTGGTAGAGCCCTTAGCCTCGAGGAAGAACTACTCCCTCATCATCATGGGAATCAACAACAGCGATGGAGATGGTGGTGGAGATCGATGGAGATGGCTCCGAGGGGCACTTCCCCATCCCGAAAGGGTGCCGGAATAGAGACTTCTGTCCCTCGAATCTCCCTTCGATGGGGGCGGTGCTGCGGAACTTTTCGTTGCTGTATGATGGATGATTTAGGGTTTTCTCATCGGAGTCTTCTTATAGGCGAAGAGGCAAGGCGAGGAGGCAGCTAGGGGGCCACACCTCCTGGTGGCGCCACCAAGGTGGTCCCATGCCACCAAGGTGGGCTCGCGCCACCATAGGTGTGCCCACCCTGGTGCCATACTTCGTCTCTGCTTCATGTTTCCATATTGCTCCGGGAAAAATAGGCAGATTGGCTTTTGTCCCGTCCAATTCCGAGAATATTTATTTTTTAGCTGTTCTGGAACCAAAAACAACAGAAAACAGGCAATTGGCACTGTGGCATCTTGTCAATAGGTTAGTTCCAGAAAGTGTATAAAAATACCTCAAAGTGTAGATAAAGCATAATACAAATGATATAAAACAAGCATGGAGCATCAAAAATTATAGATACGTTTGCGACGTATCATCTTACACCATGTTAAGACTATGAACTAGTCACCTTAGCCTCTATGATCATTTAGATTTTGACTTGTGATATCACTTTATGCTTTGATTAATAATGTTTTATCACTCTGTATGATTATGTCCATTGTTGCTCTCTTAGTTGGTCGCTCCCAGTACTTTGCTAGCCTCAACCTTTACTGAGTATGATCTCTACTCGTGCATCCAACTCCCAAGAAACCAAGTTATTCCAAAAAGTCCACTATAAATTCCTATGAACGGTGTGTTACACCTAAATCTCTCACAAACTTGATGGCACACTTTATTTTCTTGCACTTAATAAACTTGTACCATTGTGACCATCTATGTTGCTTATATGCTTGCAAGTTATAAGTTGGTAGTTAGCAGAACCATGCTGTTATGGGGAACACTTTCAACATTTATACATATCTATTCAGTTGATACCATGTTCTTTTTTTATGGATGCCGGCGGTGTGAAATAAAAGGGGAGCTTGTAAGTCCATGGAGTTTGTATATGTGTTAGAGAAACGCCTAGGCGGCTAGCCTAAGCCATGCCTAATCATGGTGGAAACTTGCAGCATAACATATTGAGCATTCTACGAAGCATCTTAAGAAAAAAACAGAAAATAAAAAAAGAGAATAAAAACCATGCTCATGGTAAATAAAAGGATCGCTGAGATGCTCATTATCTGTTGCCTTGTCATTTTGATATGGTATAGCTCCTGTGTCATGGGGCAAGGGGTACCCCGTTGGCAGTTCTCTATGATACACATATACTTACAATAACAAGAACTTGATTATGACTAAAGTTGAGTAGCATGAGGAACAATACTCGTACTCAAGCGGCATTAGATTTTCAACTTGTTATTTGTCAAGCATATAACTCATATTTGTCTCACTTTAACCTTAATCACTTCAAGATGCTTATGATAGGGGCAATGAGGGCTCAAAGCTAGTAAGTACCATAATTTTTGGAAGCTCTTTATGAAACTTGAAATCCCTACTTCCCTCTGTGAAGGCCCTTTATTTTTACTTTTTGTTGAGTCTCCATATTCTATCTTTATGCACCGATTAAGAGAGCATAGTTATCATTCTTAGTTCAATGTACATTGTTCCAAAACTTGTTGATTGATTCATAATTATGGTATTGCTTGTTCTTAAATTATTTGTATCTAGTCACCCTTATAAACTTTGAAGGTGTCCTATGCATTTATGTTTTGCTATTCCATGAAGGACAAGCCTAATACCACTCTTGCTATGTTTTCTATATGTGAAACAAACAAATGTCTTTCAATGCATTGTTATTCATGATATTTTGTTTATGTTGCCTTTGATGTTGCAACATAGTTGCTATGTCTTATTGTTAGAACTATATCTTTCATGCTTATGTTAGAGTACTTTGATCCCAGCTATCAATGCTTTACAATACCTTGATCAAGATTGTGATGGTGCATGTCACCTCAAAAATTATTCTTTTTGTCACTTACCTACTCGAGGACGAGCATGAGTTAAGCTTGGGGATGTTTGATACATCATAAACATATCTATAATTTATGATGCTCCATGCTTGTTTTGTACCAACTATCTTATGTTTTGTCTACACTTTGAGGCATTTTTATACTTTTTTTGGAATGGACCTATTAACAAGATGCCACAGTGCCAGTTCCTGTTTTCTACTGTTTTTGGTTTCAGAAAAGCTAGTAAATAAATATTCTCGGAATTGGACGAAACAAAAGACAAACTTCCTATTTTTCAGAGGCGAACATGGAGTCTAGAGGCCAGAGGGAGGCGCACCCTAGGGCGGCCACACCTAGCCCAGGAGCGGCCCGGGGGGGGGAGGGGGCGCCGACCTATGGTGTGGACCCCTGGTCCTCAACCAACCTTGCCACTTCGCCTATATAAACCCACCGAGGAGAAAACCCTAAGTACCCGATCATAAATCCACGAAAAAGTCCGTAGCCGCCATCATTGTCCCTAGATCGTGAGGGATCTGAAGCTCTTCTTGGCACCCTGCCGGAGAGGGGAGATCATCTCGGACGCCTTCTTCACCACCATGCCAACCTCCGGAGTGATGCGTGAGTAGTTCATCCTTGGACTATGGGTCCATAACAGTAGCTAGATGGTTATTTCTCCTCTTTGTTCTATCATGTTTAGATCTTGTGAGCTGCCTATCATGATCAAGATCATCTATTTGCAATCCTACATGTTGTGTTTGTTGGGATCCGATGGATATTGAGTACTATGTCAAGATTGATTATTGATTCTATCATGTCTATATAATTTGTGATCTTGCATGCTCTCCATTGCTAGTAGTTACTCTGGCCAAGTATTTGCTTGTGACCCCAAGAGGGAGTATTTATGATCGATAGTAGGTTCATGCCTCTAGTAATCTGGAGGAGTGACATAAACCTCTAAGGTTGTAGATGTGTTGTTACTAGTAGGGTGAAAACAACAATCCTTTGTACAAGGGCAATTATATTGTTTACTTTACACACCTTGCTTAATGCAATTATCTGTTGCTTGCAACTTAATACCTGAGGGTTGTTTGGATGATATCCCAGAGGTGGATTATTAGTCATAGATGCAGTTGGATTATGGTCTTTGTAATATGTTGTAATTCCCAAATGAATCTCATAGCGATCATGATGACATGTACATGAATTGTTATGCATTCTCAGTCTGTCAATTGCCCAACTGTAATTTGTTCACCCAACATGTTATTTATCTTATGGAGAAACACCTCTAGTGATCTGTGGACCCCAGTCCATTCCTTACCACTGATATTCAATCCACTGTCTATTGTTTAGTTTCTGCAATTACTACAAGAAATTACTTTCTTACACACTATACGTTTAGTACTTTGTTTTCAGCAAACCGGTAAGGTTCACAACCTCACTCGAAGTTGGGGCAAAGTATTTTTGTTGTGTTGTGCAGGTTCCACGTTTCTAGCAACACCTTGGGAGCTGTTTAATTTCTCCTACTGGTTCGATAACCTTGGTTTTACAACTGAGGGAAATCTTGCTGTTGTGCTCATCACACCTTGCTCTTGGGGTTTCCCAACAGGCTCTACAGTAACCGAGCCACATCATGTGGCATGTTTGCCACTAAGTAGGCTGATGCTCCTGCTAAGGTGGCTCCATGCCCCTGCTCCTGCTGCTACGCTGCTGCCCCTGCTTATATTTTGTTTAAGTTAAATATTACCTCTGGTTTGATACGTCCAAAATGTATCCACTTTACCAAACACTTTTGCTATTGTTTCTCATCTAAACTTGTGTGATTTGGATACAACTAACACAGACTGTCGCTGTTTTCAGTAGAATTACCTTGGTGTCTAGTTTTTGTGCAGAAAATCAACTATCAGAAAAATTCCTGAAAAATATGCCAAAAATTCTATTTCACCAGAAGACTCACGCAGCCAGAAGACGAGATAGAGTGAGGCTCCGAGGGGCCCACACCACCTCGCCGCGTGGGCCAGGCCTGGACGCGCCTGGAGGGTGTGGCCGCCTCGGGCACCCCCTCGGCCTCCCTCTTCGCCTATAAGTTGCCTCTTGACCTAAAAACTCGGAGCATTTGCTGCGCAATCGACTACCATGGGCAATCGTGCAATCAAAGGGATTGGCGACATCCGATTTAGAATTTGCGGTACGATCCAAATATCACGGCTCCACCTCCACGGTAGTTGCAACTTTGTGAAAACACCCCTACATATTTTAGCTGTCCCATACATAGCACCCGTTTTTCTCCTACAGATCTCGATCTCTCTTTGAATATCTAGTCAATCGTCTAGGCTCCGGCCGCCGGTGACGCAGCCTCCCAACGGGCGGTTCTTGCCTTGAGACGGCTCCTTGAAGACAAAGGAGATCAGGTAACAATTCCAATCACAAGTTCCATCCGGTACCACTACTGATCATAGATGCATTGCTAGCTTGTGGTCTCTTACAACACCGCCTGGCTAGGGTCTGATCGTGGTTGAACTTGATATGGTTAAATCCTAATACACATATCTTGTTGCATATACTACTTCTTCTGTTTTTAATTTGACTCAACTTTGTCTAGATACTCTATAGTCGTCTAAATATAGGCTTGTCTAGACAAGATTGAGTCAACTAATTTGGAACGGAGAGAGTCTAATAGAAACAATCCATCGATCCAAGACGTACACTCACAACCTTGTGTATCTAGTATATAGTTCAAGATCAATCGTATATGCATGGTGGTTTACAGATCCTATTATTTCAGATTTGGCACACTCACGTCTGGTATGTACTTGTGATGCATGTTTGTATGTAGTTTCGATGTGTACTAATAACTCATGCTCAAACCATTCTTGCAGATCGTGGAAGCTAACAATAGCAAGCCTGAACAAGCACATGAATTTGTTGGTGCTCAGTCGTCCATAGACATAGACGCCACACCAAATAATAATGATGGTTTCGGTACGCCTAGGAAAACAGCAAGTATACCTCAACATGTTAGAATTGATCTAGCAATCTCTTCCTAGTCAGGGTCAATAATTTTAAGTTTTATATATGCATTGTGGTACATATTAACTCAACAACTTTGTGTTGTTACAGTCTTCTTCATTCACCCCTGAGTGTGTAGAGGAATTGAAGCCCGTAGTAGGTATGATTTTTGCTGATGTTGACTCCGTGGAAAAGTTTTACAAGTCATACGCGCATGATGCTGGATTTGGAGTCCGAGTCGGGCAACAGAAGAAGCGAGTGGATGATGTAGTGATGTGGAAGCGTTTCTTATGTGACAAGCAAGGATTTAAGTCAAAAAAAGGTATGAATAGTACTAATCCATCACATAAAGATACAACGAGCAACAATCACTCAAACCAGAATTAAAAAAACATAAAAGAAAGGAAACAAGGTGTGGATGTGATGCTCGTATTTTTTGTCAAGAGGACTAGTGATAACAAGTATATGATAGCTTCATTAGTTGAGCATCACAATCATGGACTAGTGACATCTAGTAAGCATCATCTGATCAGATCCAACCGCCGAGTCAATGAGAAGGCAAAACAAACACTCTACTCATGTCACAAAGCAAGCATAGGCACATCGCAGGTGTTCAGATTGCTTCATGTTGGCGCTGGTAGTTTTGAGGACGTGGGATGCACCAAAAGAGACTTACAGAACTACTATTGTGAATTCAAAAATAAAATCAATGACTGTGATGCTCAAATGTTCGTGGACCAGTTGGGCAGAATGAAGGAACTCAACCCAGATTTTTTCTTTGATTTTGATGTGGATGAAAATGGTAGGTTGTTGCACGTCTTCTGGGCGGATGCCACTACGACAAAAAATTACAGCCATTTTGGAGATGTGGTATCTTTTGACTCTACATACACAACTAACCATTACAATATGCATAGCATATAGATACTTAGCAAAAATATTCTTGCAAGCCCTATACAAAACATTTCTAATGCATAGTCAAAATATTGGGACAAAAATATGAAGCACCACTTGCCTTGGTAGTTGGGAGAGTAGCAACAATCCTCACAATCACAATCACCACTAGCACCAAAATCTACACATAAAATGATAGCACCAAATTCACATATCAAAATAAACAAGCAAAAATATATGAATGCATGCAAATGCCATGTGATGATTTTCCAATTCAAACAAGACAAGTAAGACAATACGGAACACTAAACTAAACATTTATACACTAATTAAACTTAATTTCATCTTTAAAACATTTTTCAAATAATTTTTATACTCAAAATAGGCCTACAAATGTCTCTGCAAAAATAAACAATTTTACAGAAGAAATTTATTAAACAAAGTGCATGGTTGAATAGAATTCTTTCTCCCGATTCGAATGATATAAAATTTGCAAAATTTGGAGGTGTGGATCAATAGTTATGAATTTTGCAAGTTTGAACATCTAATAGAAATGTTTCTGTCTTTTTAAATAAAACTGCGCCACGCGGCAGCTTCTGATTCGTCGGTACCGGTTTGCCCGAATCAGCTAACGTGGTGCGTTGTATCTAAATAAGATCGTGCGGCATAGATCTAGCGTACCTCTTCGCTTAAGTGATTCTATCGCAGCCGACAGATCAAGATCTAACGGCCGTTGATCAAACGACCACTAACTGGCGGCGCTGGTGGCGGCGAGTGGTGGTGGCGCGTTCAGGTGGTGGAGTTCCGGCTAGTACAGGAAGCAAGGGGGATGGGGAATAAGATCATCGGGTTCGCTGGTTCGTGCTGATGCTCAACGTAGTCTTGCTTGGCCAAGGGGCGCTCGAGGTTGCAGAGGATTGCTCACCGGAGTTCGCAACGGTGTCGGGCACGCTCTGTTCGTCTTCGCTGGCGAGGGTACAGGCAACACCAAGGCACAAAAATGATTGCGTTAGCTGCACACAGAAACGGCGAGTACGGGTGTATCCATAAGAGGGGAAGGCTCGTTCGAAATCTACCTGGGAAGATCGCCGGAGTGGATGCAGACGACAGCGTTGCTCTGTCGTCGAGGTTGCTGACGTTACAGGGCACGCGCGGCTAAACGAGCGGCACTGGAAGATGCGCAAGAGGCTAGGAAGTGAGCTTGGGTGGTCGAGGGAGCAAGGCGCGACGGTGTCTGGCCGGAATTGCTTGCGAAGCTCGCCGGAGCAGAGGGTGCTCAAGCGAAAATCAAGGCAGAGGGTGTGCGGCGTCTGGGGAGAAAGGTAGAGGATACGCTGGCGTTTTATCGTGCGTGATTGCCGCGGCTAATTACTCGTGGATTTAAGTCGAATTAAGCCGCGTAAATCAAGCCGTAACGGGAGAGAGGGGGGCTGACAGGTTGAAGAGATGACTGACAGGTGGGGCTGCTTCGTCAGCGCGCGCGCGAGAGAGAGAGAGAGAGAGAGAGAGAGAGAGAGAGAGAGAGAGAGAGAGAGAGAGAGAGAGAGAGAGAGAGAGAGAGAGAGAGAGAGTGGGGTCCAATCATTAGCGACGGCGCGGGTTAGTTCCGTGGTGTGAATCATTTTCTGCGGGGTGGAGGGCTGTTGGGCTAGATGGGCTCGCTGGGCTGGGTTGGGTTAGTTAGCCGGTTGGTTTTATTTTTTTTCTCTCTTTCTCTTTTTCTTTTTCTAATTTGATTTTCTGGTTTGAATTTGAATGCCCATTTCAATTCTGTTTCAATTGAAATTTTCTCAAAATTTTTGTATTGTGTTTCTTTGATCCTAGGGTGTGTAAAACATCTATTCAAACTCAAATTCAATTTGGGTTTGAAAATGAAGTTTAAAACTATGCCTTAATTAAATGATTATAATTAGCATATGAATGGTTTTTAATTCATAATTTCTTTTTGAAAACTTTGACCAAGTCTTAGAAACATCACGCAAGTTCATGATCAAATCCTTACTGATTAAAGCAAGTATTTTTCTTATTAGAAGGTAGCAATATGGCCATTGCCTTGCTTACATAAAATAATAGATCACAAAGTTTCTGTTTTTGAAGAAATGATCCTAAAATGATTATGAATGCATGAATGATATGCAAACTTTGAAATCATGATTTTTGGGATGTTACAAATCAAACCCCCTTAAGGTGAATCTCGCCCTCGAGATTCGTATTGGTTAGCAAATAGGTGAGGGTGGTCTTTCCGAAGATCATCTTCTCTTTCCCATGTTGCTTCTTCTTCAGAATGATGGTTCCACTGAACTTTGCAGAATTTGATAGTCTTTGTCCGTGTAACTCTTTCTGTAGTCTCAAGAATCTTGATAGGTTTTTCTTCATAAGTGCGATCACTTTCCAATTGGACCTCCTCCAAAGGCATAATATCCTTCAAAGAAGTCTCCTCCATTTCCAGATGGCATTTCTTTAGCTGACTCACATGAAACACATTGTGAATGACAGACAATGATTCAGGAAATTCAATCTCATATGCCACTTCTCCTTTACGGCTCAGAATCTTGAATGGTCCAATATGTCTTGGGGCCAGTTTTCCTTTGACTCCAAATCTCTTCACTCCACGAAGTGGTGATACTCTAAGATAAGCTCTATCACCCACCTCAGAGGTGTCTTCCCTACGCTTGGGATCTGCGTAGCTCTTCTGTCGGGACCGTGCTATCTTCAATCTGTCATTTACCAACTTGACTTTCTCTTCATCTTCCTTGATTAATTCTGGCCCGAACAAGTTCCTTTCTCCAACACCATTCCATAGCAATGGTGTAGTACACTTTCTTCCATAGAGAAACTCAAACGGTGCCATCTCAATACTGGCTTGATAGCTGTTGTTATAAGAGAATTCTGCGTAAGGCAGACTTTCATCCCAACTAGCACCATAGTCTAGGGCACATGCCCTCAACATATTCTCTAGAATCTGGTTGGTCCTTTCTGTCTGTCTGTCCATCAGTTTGTGGATGAAAAGCAGTACTGAATTCCAATCTCGTTCCCAATGACTCATGTAGTTGCCTCCAAAAATGGTACTCCATGCATACATACAATCCTATTCATATAGATCTTGGCCAACTTAGCACTTGTATAGGTTGTCTTCACGGGTATAAAATGAGCCACTTTAGTTAGACGATCCACTACTACCCAAATTGATTCATATCCTGACCTAGTCCATGGAAATCCGGTAATGAAATCCATGCCAATCTTGTCCCACTTCCAATCAGGAATAGGTAGTGGTTATAACAATCCTGCTGGTTTCTGATGTTCCGCTTTCACTCTACTACATACATCACACAAAGCAATATGTTCGGCGATGTCCTTCTTGAGATTATTCCACCAAAATCTTTCCTTCACATCCATGTACATTTTGGTGTTACCCAAATTAATAGAATATGGTGAGTTGTGTGCTTCTTCTAAGATCAGTTTCTGAAGCTCCGGATCTTGCGGAATGCATATACGTTTTCCATACCATAAAGTACCCTGTTCGTCTTCATGGAATCCTTTGTCTTTTCCTTTACCAATCTTTTCCTTAATCTCTTCAATTTCCTTATCCGTCTTTTGGGCTTCCTTAATTTTGTCCAACAAGGTGGGTTGAACATCCAATGACTTGAGATGTCCTTCAGGCACAATCTCCAATCTGAGATCTTTGAATTGGGCACACAGATCATCTGGCAACTCGCCCTTAGCAAGGCCATTCACATAAACCTTACGGCTTAATGCCTCCGCTACAACATTTGCTTTACCGGGGTGGTATTGCAAACTCAAGTCAAAGTCCTTGATGAGTTCTAGCCATCTTCTTTGTCTCATGTTGATTTCTTTCTGAGTGAATATATACTTCAAACTTTTGTGATCTGTGAACACTTCACATCGCTTTCCCAAAAGATAATATCTCCATGTTTTGAGTGCATGGACAACAGAGGCCAACTCTAAGTCATGAGTAGGATAATTCACTTCATGAGTTTTTAGTTTTCTCAAGGCATAAGACACAACTTTTCCTTCTTGCATCAGAACTGCACCTAAACCTTTATGAGATGCATCACAATACACTTGGAAATCCTTCTCCAAATCTGGAAAACATAAGACTGGTGCTGTCACTAGTCTCTTCTTCAACTCTTGGAAACTGAGTTCACATCCTTCAGTCCAATCAAATTTCTTGTCTTTCTTGAGCAACTCCGTCATTGGTTTAGCTACCTAGGAGAAATTCTCAATAAACCTTCTATAGTATCCTGCCAAGCCAAGGAAACTACGAACCTCTTTCACTGACTTAGGAGATTCCCACTCAGTTACAGCTGACACTTTTGCGGGATCAACTGCTACACCATCTCCTGACACAATTTGTCCAAGAAATCCAACTTCATTTAGCCAGAATTCACACTTTCTAAATTTGGCATACAGTTTATGCTCTCTAAGTTTCTCAAGTATCAATCGCAAATGTCCTTCATGCTCTTCATTGCCCTTGGAGTAGATCAAAATGTCATCGATGAAAACGACAACAAACTTGTCAAGAAACTCCATGAACACTTTGTTCATCGTATTCATGAAGTAGGCTGGTGCATTGGTCAAACCAAATGGCATCACGGTGTACTCATATAATCCATACCTAGTGGTGAAAGATGTCTTAGGTATGTCTTGTTCCCTTATCTTAAGCTGAAAATAGCCTAACCGGAGATCAATCTTTGAGAACACACGGGCTCCTTCTAGCTGATCAAACAAATCATTGATTCTGGGCAAAGGGTATTTGTTCTTGATAGTCACTTCATTGAGTGAGCGATAATCTATGCATAACCTTTGACTTCTATCTTTCTTTTCCACAAACAAAACTGGTGCTCCCCAAGATGAAGAACTTGGTTGAATAAAGACTTTCTACAACTGTTCTCCAAGTTGTTTCTTGAGTTCTTTCAACTCATGAACTGACATTTTGTAAGGTCTCTTTGCTATTGGTCCTGATCCTGGTAACAAGTAAATCAGAAACCCCACATCCCTATCCGGTGGCATTCCCGGCAATTCCTCCGGAAACACATCTGGGTATTCTCTCATAATTAGCACAATGTCTATGCTAACCCCCTTAAGAGAATTTAGCTTACTCCCTTTTGATTCGAAGTTAGACTTGAATCTAATTCGTTTCTTATTCGGGGTGGTGAGTGCGACAGTACGATTGGCACAATCTAGTACTCCTTCATACTTGGTCATCCAGTCCATTCCCAAAATTACATCCAGTCCTTGGGAATCCAGGATTATCAGACTAACTGGAAACTTATGCTTCCCAAATTCTATCACTAGATCACGACATCCAAGACTTACTATCATATCTCCACCGGGAGAACTTACTTTTATGGGACACCCAATATTTTCAGTTGGAAACCCATTTCTATCAACAAATGCTTTTGATACGAATGAATGTGATGCACCAGTATAAAAAAGAACAAGTCTGGAATAGAATTGAGTTTGAACTTACCAGCCATAGCATCAGATTCCTCATAAATCTCTTCCACATTGATGTGGTTTACTTGTCCCTTCTGGAAAGGGTTGGGCTTGGTGTTTCCTTCAACCTTCTTCTCTGGGCACTCATTTGCATAGTGACCCATCTTCTTACACTTGAAGCATTCAACCTGACTGATATATCTCTTTGTAGGCTGACTTCCACTGCCATTTCCACCTCCACTGTGGTGACTCTTGTGTCCACTCTTGTGGTTCTTGTACTTGTCATTATCATGACTACGGTGATGCTTGTTGTCATGATGGCGGTTGTGGCTGTGGTGGCTGTTATACTTTCCATGTTTGTGGGATCCAGGACTCCCACTGTCATCATGATGGGAACGCTTGTGAGACGATCCCGAGCTGTGCTTATCAAAGATGTGCTTCCTCTTCCTACTCTCAACCTGTTTCATCTTGCTCTCCAAGATAGTAGCCTTGTCACAAAGTGATTTGTAGGTTGGGACATAGGCAACAGACAGCTGCAGATTCAGTTCATCATTCAGTCCTTCAAGGAATTTCTCCTTCCTCTTGGCATCAGTATCAACTTCATCCGGTGCATAACACGCCAGATTGTTGAACTCCTCAATATACTCGGCCACGCTGCGGTGACGCTGCTTCAGGATGTGGAACTCCTTCTTCAAATTCATCACTCCGGATGAAATGTGAGCTGTACGGAATCCATCCTCAAAGATAGCCCAAGTCACATCCTCAATGGGAGTGGTGATCTGAAAGTTATCGCACCAGGTTGCTGCTGGCCCTTCCAGTAGATGTGCTGCAAACCTGACCTTCTCTTCGTCGGTGCAGCCGACGGTCACTAAATCCTTGTTCACAGAACGTAGCCAATCATTGGCCACCATTGGATCAGTGGTTCCTGAGAACTTTGCAGGCCTCAGTCTTAGGAATCTGGTGAGCATGTCAAATCCTGGTGGATTATTCTGGTTGTTGTTGTTGTTGTTATTCTGATTCTGCATGAAAGTGGTCACCATTTGCATCAGTTGTGTTTGTGCTTTCATCAACTATTGTATCTCGAGAGTGACATTGTTGTTGTTTGGGTTGGGATTGGCACGTCGAGGAGACATCTGTGGTTTTCATAATGATAAGAATGAGATACTCATAGATGATTAACATGCACAATACATCACATAGACAAAAACAATAACCAAGCTTCAAAACAACATAGAGTTTGAACGACATAAATAACAAGTTTGGAAATGCAAAACACACCATAGCAAGCCACCCACATGTTGGATGGTCATTGCGACTCAATAATCAAAGTACGGTAGATGAAAGATAAATGAGTAATCAACACTACTCCTCCGCATCAATCTCCACATCAACAAGGGTAAGACCTGCATTCTCCATAGTGTTCTTGTACTCCTCAACATTAGTAGTCAAGGCCTCTATCTTAGCCCTAAGAGTCCTCTTCTGTGAACGAAGCCTCTCGATCACTCCCTGCTGATGCTCACGCTCTATGTCTTTGGCCTCCAGCTCTTCCTTCATCTCCCGGATCTTCTTGTTCCTTTCTTGGACTCTCTTCTCCGGGCTCATGAATTTCTTGTCCAGACTTTCAAACTTGGCCTCCATTTCCTTGACTATCTCGTCTTGCTCCGCGAAGAGCTTGTCCTTCTCACGAAGCTGAACCTAGAGCTCGTCATTGCTAAGCATGACGTTGGTCCTATCAGTATCTAGGTTCCTAATAAGACCCTCTAGGTCCTGAAGGTACATACGAATCGGATCCATCGTCTCTCTAGCAGCATCCTCGTACTCTATAGCCTCACCCTCCTCGTTGCGTCTCCCGAAGGGGTGAAAGTAAAGACCTCTAAGCTCTGTGGAGTGCCTCCCTACCAGGCGCCCAAGTAACTCCTGCATGACCACATCTAGGCCTTTCTGCTTGTCGTCATGCATTACCTTGAAAGTGATGGTCTCCGTGGTTAGCTCTGTCTGGCGTCCGGGCTGAGTGACTCTGCAGCCCCAAAGGTCCTTCCTCTCAAACTTGGTGAGTGGAAGTGTCATGATGCTAGGAAGTGGAAGGTTGATCACACTAGTGAGCTCAATGAGACGAGTACCAAAACGAGTTCCCTTGAACTCCTCGGCCGTGCTGATAACAACATTAGGCATCTATTTTTATAAGATAGAGAAAAGTTAGAATCAACATCAATAGAGAAAAATCACAAGACAAAATATCACAAGCATATCTTTTGCAACAATCACACAAGTCATGGCATACACAAATCCATTACAAGCATCAAAGGTTCAACATAACTTAGACAAATTTTTGGAAGTAAAGACAATAAATGTGGTGGTCCAACTAACGAAGTACGTTACAACTCTCACTCACTAGACAAAATAGCTATTAGGGCATCCTTAGTATCCATCTGTCTATCTTGTTCATAAGACTCCCAAATTAAGTCTATGATGTCTCCCCTTAGTTGTTGGTTGGTAGTCTCCAACTCTTGGGTATGCTTGTTTTCTTCCCTAAGGTCATTTTGGGTGTTGAGCATTCTACACTTGAGTGTATCACCAAGCTCCTTGATAGCATTCCAAGCTGCATTTCTTGCAGAGTCAAAGAATGTTGTGTGCATTTCTGAGTTGGTGACCATGCAGAATCCTGACTCCTTGTGGTTGTCTTCCTTGTTTTTGTACAAGTTAAGTTGCACCCACCAATTGTCTTCTCCTTCATCCATCACAGGGAATCCTTTGTACACAGCTGCACCGTGTATCCCCATGGTAACCATAAGGTTTTTGAGGACTTTGGGAAATTCACTCTCAGACTCCAAAGTCATGGTCATGAGTGGTCCCTTCCTTATGGCTTCGTTGATGGATTTCATCTACAAATAGATATGAGAAAGAAGATTAGAAAAGTTTACAAGAAGAAAAAGACAAGTGTGGAAATTTTTCAAAGTGTTGGAAGTATTTCCTTAGTGGTTTCTAATCCAATCCTAGGGTCATAATCCTATAGGCAACACAGTGCTCTGATACCATCTGTAAGATCCCACCTTTATAAAGGTAAAGATCCCTGTGATTTCAATGCTAGTACCTGGATCAATTGCTAGCATCCACAGTTTAAGATGAAGTACACAGAAACAAAGGTCATTATTACATCGTCATTCTAGAGATAACATAGTCTTTTACAACTCCATAGCCATAGTCTAATACAAGAGTTTATCATAACAATATAAATAAAAGTCTTCATCTTCATGTGCCACAGGCAAGCATGTTGAGTGTAGACTCATAACCCCTAATCATCATCAGAGTAACCTGCAACATCACAAGTTACAGCCACAGTGGGTCAATACATTGGAATAGTATTGGCAAGTGATACCTTAGTAGAATATTAGCATCTAGTTACTACATGAATTTGGTTAAGTGTAGCTTAGGCTTGCATTGCTCAAAACAGGTTTTACCTATCAGTTGAAAACACTAAGTTTTTGTTTGGCAAAAACTCCCAAGGAACCACCAATAGAAATTGGTGAACCTTCACCCTTGTTCAACCACAAGTTTTAAATTAGAAAATTAGGATGGGGAGATTCTTGATAACTTCCATGTCTTGATGCTCAAATTGTCCATTACCGGGGACACAACTAAGTACTTAGTTTCTTCCTTCTGCAGAGGTGGTGACTTTCCCCACAAGACTTGATTTTCACCAATAGAGGACCTTTCAGAAGCCTTCCCTCAGACCAAAATGGACGCGCTCCGAACCTATCATCCCCTACCACCAACTGTCCATTTGGCTAAGTTATTGCAACCTATATGATCCATGCAGATCCCATAATGCCATCTGGCTGCACTAGAAGCTTCTTAACATTTGGCATCTCAAATCCCTTTATTCCTAGGTGGCATTCCACAAGTGAGATACACAGGGTAGACCATTAGAAAATGGGCCCTGGTAACCACTCAACCAAAAACCACCAACAATTGCCAATCCACCCAGGTGTTTCATTCACTTAGTTGTTTTATTAAGCAAAAACATAAGTCAAGGACTTAGCAATATTTTTTCCATAGCATGTATATATTACACCCTTGGTTGCTACTAGCTAGGATAAGCATGGCAATAGCAAGTATATTAACTTAGAAAAAATTCTAACAATTCTACAACTACTAGGATTTCCCAAGCATAGCATATAGATACTTAGCAAAAATATTCTTGCAAGCCCTATACAAAACATTTCTAATGCATAGTCAAAATATTGGGACAAAAATATGAAGCACCACTTGCCTTGGTAGTTGGGAGAGTAGCAACAATCCTCACAATCACAATCACCACTAGCACCAAAATCTACACATAAAATGATAGCACCAAATTCACATATCAAAATAAACAAGCAAAAATATATGAATGCATGCAAATGCCATGTGATGATTTTCCAATTCAAACAAGACAAGTAAGACAATACGGAACACTAAACTAAACATTTATACACTAATTAAACTTAATTTGATCTTTAAAACATTTTTCAAATAATTTTTATACTCAAAATAGGCCTATAAATGTCTCTGCAAAAATAAACAATTTTACAGAAGCAATTTTTTAAACAAAGTGCATGGTTGAATATAATTCTTTCTCCTGATTCCAATGATATAAAATTTGCAAAATTTGGACGTGTGGATCAAAAGTTATGAATTTTGCAAGTTTGAACATCTAATAGAAATGTTTCTGTCTTATTAAATAAAACAACGCCACGCGGCAGCTTCTGATTCGTCGGTACCGGTTCGCACGGATCAGCTAACATGGTGCATTGGATCTAAAGAAGATCGTGCGGCACAGATCTAGCGTACCCCTTCGCTTAAGTGATTCTATCGCAGCCCACAGATCAAGATCTAACGGCCGTTGATCAAACGACCACTAACTCGCGGCGCTGGCGGCGGCGAGTGGTGGTGGCGCGTTCAGGCGGTGGTGTTTTAGCTAGTACAGGAAGCAAGGGGGATGGGGAATAAGCTCACCGGGTTCGCTGGTTCGTGATGATGCTCAACGTAGTCTTCCTTGGCCGAGGGGCACTCGAGGTTGCCGTGGATTGCTCACCGGAGTTCGCAACGGCGTCAGGCACGCTCTGTTCGTCTTCGCTGGCGAGGGTACATGCAACGCCAAGGTATGAAAATGATTGCGTTAGCTGCGCACAAAAACGGCGAGTACGGTTGTATCCATAAGAGGGGAAGGCACAGTCGAACTCGACCTGGGAACATCGCCGGAGTGGATGCAGACGACAACGTCGCTCTATCGTCGAGGTTGCTGACGTTATAGGGCACGCGTGTCTAAACGAGAGGCACTGGAAGATGCGCAAGAGGCTAGGGAGTGAGCTTGGGTGGTCGAGGGAGCAAGGCACGAAGGTGTCTGGCCGGAATTGCTTGCGAAGCTCGTCGGAGCAGAGGGGGGTCCTCAAGCGCAAAATCAAGGCAGCCTGGTGGCAGAGGGTGTGCGGCGTCTGGGAGGAAAGGTAGAGGAGACGCGGGCGTTTTATCGTGCGTGATTGTAGCGGCGAATTACTCGCGGATTTAAGTCGAATTAAGCCGCGTAAATCAAGTAGTAACGGGAGAGAGGGGAGGGAGGAACTGGTCGCGGCGGGTTGAAGAGATGACTGACGGGTGGGGTTGCTTCGTCAGCATGAGAGAGAGAGAAAGAGTAGGGTCCAATCGTTAGCGACAATGCGGGTTAGTTCCGTGGTGTGAATCGTTTTCTGTGGGGTGGAGGTCTGTTGGGCTAGATGGGCTAGCTGGGCTGGTTTGGGTTAGTTAGACAGTTGGTTTTATTTTCTCTCTCTTTCTCTTTTTCTTTTTTTGATTTGATTTTCTGGTTTGACTTTGACCAAGTCTTAGAAACATTACTCAAGTTCATGATCAAATCCTTACTAATTAAAGAAAGTATTTTTCTTATTAGAAGGTAGCAATATGGCCATTGCCTTGCTTACATAAAATAATAGATCACAAAGTTTCTGTTTTTGAAGAAATGATCCTAAAATGATTATGAATGCATGAATGATATGCAAACTTTGAAATCATGATTTTTGGGATGTTACACTTTTTCCTTCTTACAATCAATAATAGCTCCACAAGTGTTTAAGAAAGGTCTACCAAAAATGATATGACAAGTTTTGCTAGCTGCTGAATTAAGCACTAGAAAATCAGCAAGATACTTAATCTTACCAGAAAGAACCTCCACATCTCTTACAATGCCAATGGGGCAAATGGTTTCCTTATTAGCAAGGTGGATAACCACATAAATGTCGTCAAGCTCACAAGGACCAATCTCATGCATAATTTCCCTGTAAAGCTCGTAAGGAATAGCACTAGAACTAGCACCAATATCACATAAACCATAGTAGCAATGATCACCAATTTTAACAGAAAGCACATGAACACTAGCTTTTCTAACCTTACTAGGATGAGAGATAATATTATAAGCGTCTTCATAGAAGACAATATGTTCATCCTCTATATTTCTAGTGACGGTGTCCTCCACAATAGCTACCACGGGTTCATCACTCAAATGCTTACCAGGCTCCACAGTTTCCATTGTACCCTTGTTATTTGCACTAATAATCATAGATTACTGCTTTACCTTAGCTGGGAAAGGCATTTTCTCAACATGGGGTTCAGGCATAATATGATTAGTAGTGCAAACTTGAGTACTTCTAACTGGAGCATGATTAACAACATCTTTATAAGGAGCATGGTACTTATTCCACTTCTTCTTGGGAATTCCTATGTAAGAGGCAACGGCCTTAAAATAGCTGGCAATACTTTGGGAATCAAGACCAAACTTATTGCGAATATCACGGAAGTTATCAGTACCCATAAAAGATTCAATGCACTCATAATCATAGTTTATACTTGACTTTCTTCCTTTGTCATTCTCCCAAGCCTCGGTATTATCTTCAATACGGTCTAAAAGATCTCATTTAGCTTCTTCCTTCATACTTGTGAATTATCCAGCACACAAAGCATCTAGTAAACCTTTATCCTGAAGAGAAATCCTAGCATAAAAGTTATTGAGAATAATATTGTTAGGGAGTTCATGAATAGGACATTTAAGCATTAGCAGCTCCAATCTCCCCCAAGATTGAGCTGTACTTTCTCCATCAAGAGGCCAACAATTATATATAAGACTTCTATCCTTTTGGATTTCACTGGGAGGATAAATTTAGAGTAAAAGAGAGATGTCATTTCCTCCCATTCCATGGATTGTCCATTCTTTAGCAGCTTATACCATGCCTCACCTCTCCCTTTCAAGGATATGGAGAGTAACTTCTTCACCTGTTCAGTTGTGATACCTGCACAATTAAACAATCCGCATAATTCATGGATATAAAGCAAGTGATCACTAGGATGGATAGTTCCATCCCCAAAATAATAATTATCCATGACACGATTAACAATACTCGCAGGTATCTTAAAAGGATCTATCTTAACAGGTGGTGGTTCATCTACTATCCTTTCAGTGGTAGTACTTTTCCTAAACAGAAAACCAAGTGGGCTATCCATATTGGAAACAAAGAAACAAACAGTAACAAAAGGAAATATTCACAGTAAAAGTTCCCTTACCAGTTCCACACTTCAATAGCGCTTCACTCCCTGGCAACAGCGCCAGAAAATAGTCTTGATGACCCACAAGTGTAGGGGGTGTATCGTAGTACTTTCGATAAATAGGAGTGTCGATCCCAACAAGGAGAAGAAGGTTCTGAAAAGTGGTATGGAGCAGGAAATCCCTGTGAATACTTAGCAAACGGATTTTTAGTGGTTTTCTGACAAAGCAACAAAGCAAAGAGAAAGTAACAGAAGTAACGAACAAACGGAGCAAGTGGCCCAATCCTTTCTTAGCAAAGGACAAGCCGGTGGAAATACTTATAAGGACCAAACGTTCTCGAGGACACATGGGAATTATGTCAAGTGCTTTCGCTACAAATAACTTAGTACTCTTCTTTGGTGGTTGTAAGTGTTGTGTGCGTGAACCTGTGCTAACATACTTCCCTTCCAGGAACTAATACATACTTTTGATTAAACCCCCTGCAAACATCCGTAACTACAGGAAAGTAATTAAGATATAAATATAACCACAGCCTTAAACTCTTAGATCCTACACTCCCTTGTGCAAAGGTGTCCTAACGCGGGTTCAGGTTCTGTCACTCTGGCAACCCCACGATTAGTAGCCAAATACACAATGCATTCCCCTAGGCCCATAAATGGTGAATTATCATGCAGTCGATGTTCACATGACACCACTAGAAGAATAGCACCACAACTTAAATACTAAACCATTGAATAATAAATCATCACAGATTCACTACTAAAAACATGACTTCTCCCATGCCATCAAGAACTAAACGAACTACTCACAAGACATCATATGGATCAAGATCAAAGATGATATGATAATGGATAACAATCTGAACATAAACAATAATCCAATGGTTCCCCTCACAAGCATCAACTACAATAGTAATCAACACCAGGAAAGTTTCCCCTAATGAACTAAGGAATATCCAACACAATTGTTACAACAGGACGGAGTGGTGATGATGGTGCTGGTAGAGATGATGGTGTGGATGATGATGATGATGATCCCGATGAAGCCTAGCTTGATGACGGTGTTGATGGCGATGGTCTCCCCTCCCCGGGAAGGAATTCCCCCGGTAGAAATCTGTCTGCTGGAGAGATATTTCTCTCTCAGTGTTTTCCGCCTCCTACAGGCCGCGGAAGTCTATTTGTCGTTGCCCCCTGGTGTTAGGGTTCCGTCAGGAATATATAGGCGAAGGGGCGGAGTCAGAGGCTGAACAGGTGGGCCAAACCCACCCTAGGCGCGGGGTCAGGTGGACCCACGCCTAGGGGGTGTGGGCCCCCTGAGGCCCCCCTTCGCTCCTCCTTTTGGCTTGCTTCATCTTCCGGTAAAATAATATGTTTCCATATTTTTCTGGTATTTTTCTGATATTCGAGAAATTGCACCGAAACACCGTCTTTTCCATCAGAATCTAGACTCCGGCAGTCCATCCTCCAGGAATCATCCAACATGCATAAACAAATGAAAAGCCATAACTAATACCTCATAATAAGAAAAATATCAATGAAAAGAGGTACATTATGATATAGAAAGGTGATGCAAATTAGGCGTATGACTCACTGTCTGCTTGCCTTGTCATTTTGATTATGGGATGCTCCTGTTTCATGTGCAAGGGGTACCCCGTTGGCGGTTCTCTATGTTACGCATGTATTTACTATGACAAGAATTTACGGGTAACTAAAGTTCAGTAGCATGAGGAGTGGACCTCCTACTCAAGGGACATGAGATTTCCAGTTTACGGTATGTCAATCATATAACTCATATTGGACCTCACTTTCACCTTAACCATTTAAAGATGCCTATGATAGGGGCAATGAGAGCTCAAAGCTATTGAGTATCATACTTTCAGCATTTGGAAGCCTTTCAAACTTTTCAAAACCTTTTCACTTCCTTGTTGAGTCACCACTTATTCTATGAGCACCTTCTTGAGAGCATAGTTGTCATTCTTAGTGTAATGTGCGTGTCTCAAAACTTGGTTAATTATGTCATAACATTGATGCTTGTATCTTTGATATCTTTACTTCTAGTCTTCACTTGAACTTCAGAGGTGCCTTGGCATTTATGTTGTGCTCTTCAATCAAAGGCAAGCGAAATACCACTCTATCATACCTTCTTATGAGCATTGCAATGTTGCTTATGTTTATGTTTCATGATACTTATTATTATTGAGTTGGAATCTCTTCATAGCTTACAATGACTATTAAGTTGACTTAGTTGCATGCTCCTTATTATGAATTGTCTAAGTATCTACTCATGTCCTGAGAATATTTAGATCATATGAAGCAAATGTGTTCGTGAAAATTCCTTTATCGCACTGAGTTTTCAACTGAATTGCTTAAGGACAAGCAATAAGCTAAGCTTGGGGGAGTTGATACGTCCAAAACGTATCCACTTTCCCGAATACTTTTGCTATTGTTTCTCCTCTAAACTTGTGTGATTTGGATACAACTAACACAGACTGACGCTGTTTTCAGCAGAATTACCTTGGTGTCTAGTTTTTGTGTAGAAAAATCAACTATCAGGAAAAATCCCGGAAAATATGCCAAAAATCCTATTTCACCAGAAGACTCATGGAGCCAGAAGACGAGACGGAGTGGGGCTCCGAGGGGCCCACACCCCCTGGTCACGCGGGCTAGGCCTGGCCGCGCCTAGGGGGATGTGGCCACCTCGGGCACCCCCTTGGCCTCTCTCTTCGCATGTAAGTTGCATGTTGACCTAAAACTCAAGGGGGTTCAATGTTTTTTCACAAAGAGTTCCACTGCGCCGCAACCACCAGAAACCGTGATTCGGAACCAGAAACTCCGTTCTGGAACCCTGCCGGGACGACGAATTTGGAGAGGATCATCACCATCATCATCAGCAACGCCTCCCCATCAACCATCCATGAGTGAGTAATACCCCACTGTAGTCTATGGGGATGGTAGGTATTGGATGAGTTCTATCATGTAATCGAATAAGATTGTTAGGGCATGGTGCCTAGTATCTCTATTAGTGCTATTTGACTTTGTTGCAACTTGTTGTGCTTAATTCTTGTCACTAGGGCCCGAGTGCCATGATCTCAGATCTGAACTTATTATTGATTCATGATGATAGTATTGTTTGTGATCTTATCTGCAAGTTGTGTACACATATCATTCTACGGATCCAAAGGCCCCGAAGTGACAGAAATTAGGATAGCTGGAGGGGATGGCTGTGATATGAGGATCATATGTGTTTATGGAGTACTAATGCTTTGCTCCGGTGCTCTATTAAAAGGAGTAACTTAATTGCAAGTAGATTCCCTTGATGCCCCGCTACAACGGGCTGGCAGGACAAAAGATATTGTGCAAGTTATCATTGCGAGCACGTATGACTATATATGAAACACATTCCTATGATTGTTTAATACTTGGATGCTTTATCTTACTTATGTGCAAATTCCCTAGATCTTGAAGTTACATGAATAGTCTCGTCCATGCAACGCCCGTCCATCCATCCCTATGCCTACCGCACTCATATCCTACTGTTTGCTACTATTGTTACTACTGCCTTTGTTTTACTGCTGCTGTTACTTTTCTATTGCTACTACAAAACTGTTGCTACTGATAAACTTCTCTAAGCAAGACTATTTCCAGCTGAATTGACAACTCAGTTTTTAAGGCTTATAAGTATTCTTTGGCTCCCCTTGTTTTGAATCAATAAATTGGGTAATACTACCCTCGAAGACTGTTGCGATCCCCTATACTTGTGGGTCATCATGGTTGCATGTAAGACAATATCTACATCCATAGTCTCTGGTGGTTGAACTATTATAAGTACCTCATTTATATATTAATCTACTCCTTTATATGGAGTTCCTTAAATTTACTCGTGTTCAATTATATTATTGATCATGCTGCCGCACTGATCAATATCCGTAATCTCTGGTGGTTGAATTAATAAGTATGGAAGTGTAACCTTTGTATGGAGTTCCTTCATTTTGTTCGTGTTCAAATTCAAAACACGTGTACCTTATTTATCTGCAGCAAGAGCATGAACACACTATACGAGTCGGTCATATACCTTTCAGGTTACCCAAGACACAATATTTAGGTTAGTACAAATACAACAATATAACCTACCTTATGACTTAATTTTTCAGGTTACCCAAGGTACTACGGCATATATTTTCTTCGATGTATGAAACTCATTTACTCTTTGGACTCAATTTCACTCTAGCAAGCATGTGTACACACCTTCCTTTGCCTCTAAATTATGAATTATTCTCTAAATTTAGGATTATCGAAATCCGGAGTTTTGAATATATCCGTATTTCCAAATATTCACTCAACCAAACTTCCTTCAAATAATACATGAAAAATGGTTATATTCATGAAAAATTCATAATTAAGAAACCAAATGATATCACTTCGTGATTAGACATTTGACTAGTCAAATTCAAAACACTTGCACCTTATTGCTTTGCCCCCAAGCGCATGAACACTAGGATTCATCATGCTTTCAGGGTATAAGATCCAAGGTTTGTACTACGCCAATTATTTATTCAATTTATGAACCTCATGTAGTCTTAGGGAACACAATTTTACTCCAGCAAGAATTTATACACACCTTTCTTTGGTTTTAAATTATGAATAATTCTCAAATTTTAAAATAATCAAATGATGGAGTTCCGAATATATTCGGAGTTCCGAACACGTTTGTTTCAAACTACTAGTCATCTTAGCTAGGGAAGTTTCTTGGCGGCAAAATATAAAATATTCGGAGAACGGATGTTCTTAGAGACATTTTCCACTTGCAGCCGTCAGAGGCTAGTACTTGGCGGAAAATATCTAAAAATATTTGGACAAATATTTCAGATTTGTGCCACATTTTTCTTCCCCGCCGGCCCAAACCACTGTCAACTGCCGCCTCCGATCCCCTTCCTCTCCACCACCGCCGCTTCCTGTCCCCTGCCTCTCCACCACCGCCGCCTCCGGTCCCCTGCGTTGCAGACGCTCTCCCTTGCCTCTGAGGACCCCTTCGTCATCCACGTAGGTATGCGTGAAAACCAAACCCCCAAACCCTAAACCAGCAGCTTTGATTTAGGAATCTTGCCATGTAATTTGCCAATTTTCTTATCGATTTTAAGGTTCAGGGTTACCGAGCAACAAAGACCCAACGACACCATCGAAGAGCCTTCCCAGGCAGCCTGCATCTGTCCCAACTCTTTTACCCTTGTATAAATCTAAAAAATATGCAATTGTCACTTCCAGCAATAGAGATTTAATTGTCACTTCGTTGGTCTCTCTGTATCTTGATTGTATTAAGATTCTCTCTGTATGTATCTATTTAACAGATGGGAACCTTGAGTGACGATGCAATAATGCTATTTAGCAACGACAGTTTTCGCTTTACCTTTGGTGGTTTGAATTCCAGTCATCAGATGAAGATCCCACCAGGAGGATTGAGTTTAGAGGTATCAAAATAACATCAAAATTGTAGTCATCTGTTTTGTATGCGTTTAGACGGTACACATTGATTTGTTGTTGCATCAGGGCCTCAACACATGGGGGGCACTGATTTTGATAAGCAGATCCTTTTTGGAAATGACATGTATCTGAAAGTTTATGTAGACTTCCTCTTAGACTGGTGTGAACCCGAATTTCCACCAGAAAGCAAGTACTACATCTACAGGCTGCCCCATTCATCTGTCATGAAAAATAAGTGCAAGATAGTAAGATGATATATTCTTGATAATGTTATCAACAACAAGCTGCCCTGTGATATTTAAATACTTCCAGTAATCACAAGCATTCTAATTCTTGAATTATCTATACTTGCCCAAACATTTGGAGCTGAGTTCACAATAAAATACCTAAAGAATCTCCTTGATGAACCTATTGATTGAAATGTTTGGGAAATGAAGATAAAAAAGCCAAGAATGGTTAGGATGAAGATAGGAGCTGGGTCAAATGCAATCTTGACGACTGGATGGGAGAAGGTTGTGAGAAGCATTAACCTAAAGAAGGATATCATTGTCCTTTTTTGCTTTGAGGAAAAAGATAATGGAGAGGTACATATTCTAGTTCAGCAACTTCCACGGGGTGGCCCATTATAAATGCAATGCTAGTTTCTTCGAGAGTACTAATTATGCTAGCTGATTGATTTATGTAATACACTTTGTATATATGTACTTCCATAATGTGTAATGGCTAAATTTGTATGGATTTCCCCAACCATATATATGTTCTTGAGTTAATATATCTATCTAGCTGCTGAATCATGATTATGTGTCACATTAGCAATGATAGAGTTCGAATTAGCATTCTACTATTTAAAATGGTCTAAACACACTAGAGACGATCACTTTAGAAATCCTCTTGGAAGCACACTAGTTTGGAGATGGTCTTTGTTAGAATCCGACTCAGGTCGCCTCACTATTGGAGACGGTCCCTAGTATAGGCCGTCTGAGGTTGAGGAGTTCTTGCAAGCGGTCAGAAATATTGGACGTCTACAGCTCGTACATGTTAGAGGCGTTTTCCTTATTCCACCGTCCGAAGTCACGTATCTTAGAGCCGCAGAGAAAAACCGGCTTAGTTGGTGTTCTCTTAGAAGCTATGCGCTTGAGCCGGAACGAGAAACCATCTGAGGCATATGGGAAATTGGCATCTCTAAGTAGCGAGTTTGTACTAGTGATTTAACAAATGTCTGGCACAACCAAAGTGGTTGTATACAATACATGGTAAATGCAGATTATCCAATGGTTATCTATAGTGCAAACTTTTAATCCTTACTATTAAATGTGAGTTATTGATGGTAAATCGTCAACAAATGCTTTCACATCAAACATTGGAAGCATCAGGCCTCTCAATCTCTCAAAAAGAAAATTCGCCATCCGATCCCGTGCTCTTCACGTTCTCGTGGAGACCTCCCTTCCGAGTCCAGGGCCCCCTTCTCTCACTCGTGTGTCTCCAAATTGATTCCCTTTTATCCCTCTAGATCCAACCACATCGTCGCTGCTGCGTATGCCACCCACGAGAACCTCATTGGACACCTTGACCACTCTTGCCGCTGGCCAGGCCTCCGACGCTCACGTGCCCCTCCTTCGATTTCCCTCCTACTGGTGAGCATATATCACCCCACAAACGAGGGGCGCCTAGAAGGATACGTGTCTGTTGGCCAGCGACCATGCTCGTGATCTCTCCCGTGGTCAGCCACGCCACAGAAAGTAGCAGAGGGCAGGGGCGAGCAAGGGGGTTCGTACATGGAAAAATTCTATCTCATGAATGATGACCCACAAGTATAGGGGATCGCAACAGTCTTCGCGGGTAGTACTACCCAATTTATTGATTCGACACAAGGGGAGCCAAATAATACTTGCAATCCTTAACAACTGAGTTGTCAATTCAGCTGCACCTGGAAATAGCTCTTGCTCACAGAAGTTTATCAGTAGCAACAGTTTATAGTAGCAACAGCAGCAGTAAAACATGACCAATAGTAAGAGTAGCAGTAAACAGTAGGATATGAGTGTGGTAGGCATAGGGATGGATGGACGTGTGTTGCATGGACGAGTCTAAACATGTAACTTCAAGATCTAAGGCATTGCAGATAAATAAGAATAAACATCCATGTAATAATCATAGGCATGGGATTCATATATAGTCATGCGTGCTCGCAATGAGAACTTGCACAACATCTTTTGTCCTATCAGCCCGTGACAGCGGGGCCTCTAGGGAACTACTGGCAATTAAGGTGCTCCTTTTAATAGAGAACCGGAGCAAAGCATTAACACTCCGTGAACACATGTGATCCTCACACCACATCCATCCCCTTTGGTTGTCCCAATTTCTTTCACTTCGGGGCCTTTGGACCTGGACAATGATATGTGTATACAACTTGCAGATAAGATCACAAACAATACTATCATAATGATTCAATAATAAGTTCAGATCTGAGATCATGGCACTCGGGCCCTAGTGACAAGAATTAAGCACAACAAGTTGCAACAAAGTCAAATAGCACTAATAGAGATACTATGCACCATGCCCTAACAATCTTATTCGATTACATGATAGAACTCATCCAATCCCTACCATCTCCATAGCCTACATCGGGGGATTACTCACTCATGGATGAGGGAAACATTGATGGTTGATGGAGAGGCGTTGGTAATGACGATGATACTCTCCAAATTCCTCGTCCCGACAGGGTGCCAGAACAGAGTTTCTGGATCCGAATCACGGCTTTTGGTGGTGGCGGCACAGCGGAACTCTTTCTGGAAAAACGTCGAACCCCCCTAGGTTTTTAGGTCAAGGGGTAACTTATAGGCGAAGAGGGAGACCGAGGGGGTGACTGGGGTGGCCGCACCCCCTAGGCGCGGGCTGGGCCCACCCGCGCCTGGCAGGGGTGTGGGCCCCCCAATCCTCCACTCCGTCTTGTCTTCTGGCTCCATGGATCTTCTGGTGAAATAGGATTTTTGGCATATTTTCCGGGATTTTTCCTGATAGTTGATTTTCCGCACAAAAACTAGACACCAAGGCAATTCTGCTAAAAACAACGTCAGTCCGTGTTAGTTGTATCCAAATCACACAAGTTTAGAGAAGAAACTATAGCAAAAGTGTTTGGGAAAGTAGATACATTTTGGACGTATCAACTCCCCCCAAGCTTAGCTTATTGCTTTTCCTCAAGCAATTTAGTTGAAAACCGGGTGCGATAAAAGAAGTTTCACGAACACATTTGCTTCACATGATATGTATATTCTCGGCACACGAGTAGATACTTAAACCATTCATAATAAGAAGTATGCAACTAAGTCTACTAAATATTCATTGCAAGCTATGAAGAGAAACCAACTCAATAATAAGTAGCATGAAACATAAACATAAGCAACATTGCAATGCTCATAATAAGGTATGATAGAGTGGTATCTCGCTTGCCTTTGTTTGTAGAGAACAATATAAATGTCAAGGCACCTATGAAGTTCACATGAAGACTAGAAGTAAAAATATCAGAGATACAAGCATCAAAGTCATGACATAATTAACCATGTTTTGAGACAAACCCAGGAATGACAACTGTGCTCTCAAGAGGGTGCTCATAGAATAAGTGGTGACTCAACAAGGAAGTGAAAAGGTTTTGAAAAGTTTGAAAGGCTTCCAAATGCTGAAAGGAAGGTACTCACTAGCTTTGAGATCTCATTTGCCCATATCATAGGCATATTCATATGGTTAAGGTGAAAGTGAGGTCTAGTATGAGTTATATGCTTGACATACCATAAACTGGAAATCCCAAGTCGCTTGAGTACGAGGGCCTCGCCGCATGCTACTCAACTTTGGTTACGTGCAAGTTCTTGTCATTGTACGTACATGCATATCATAGAGAACCTCCAACGGGGTACCCCTTGCACATGATACAGGAGCTATCCCGTGATCAAAATGACAAGGCAATTAGACAATGAGCATCTCAGCGATCGTTTTATTTACTATGTGCATAGCTTTTTATTGAGGATGCTTCACAGAATGCTCATTATGGTGATGCTGCAAGTTTCCACTATGATTAGGCATGGCTTAGGATAGCGGCCTAGGCGTTTCTCTAACACATATATATACTCCATGAACTCACAAGCTCCCCTTTTATTTCACACCGACGACATCTGCAAACAAAAGAGCAAGGTATCAACTAGATATGTATCCATAAGTGTTGAAAGTGTTCCCTGTGACAACACGGTTCTGCTAACTCCCAGCCTATAATTTGCAAGCATATAACTTTCATGGACAAGTCACAATGGTTTAGGATTATTACGTGAAAGGAATAAAGTGTGCCATCAAGTTCGTGAGAGCTTTACTAACTAACTTTCTCAAAACAGACAAACATTTTATTTGGAAGAAAACAAGGCATATTGAATATGCACTGAAATAGCAAATGATGCTAATATGTAGGTATGGTGGACACTATTGGCAATATTGGTTTTGGGGAGTTGGAAACACAAGTAGAGCTCATACTACTTGTGTTTTGGGAAGGTGATACAAGAACTCTGAGGAAAAATAAATCATCGAGGCAATATTGGTTTTGGGGAATTGGCAAGTTGGTTTTGGGGAATTGGCAAGTTGGCAATATTGGTTTTGGGAAGGTGATACAAGAACTCTGAGGAAAAATAAATCATCGAGGCTTACTAACTATTGTTAATTCATATGCATGCGTGAGCATGTGCCAAAACGATTCACATGAAACTTCCAAAGGAGGATACCACAATATCATACCAAAATATGAATAAAACAATGCAAACAAACATTCATATGACATGCTACAAACTATTAGCAAGCTGGAGATAATCGCAGAAAGCAAGAACTACTAAGCATCCATCAGTAAGATACACCTTACATGAACAGACTAAGCATGCTCACAATGATGAGTATATGTACAAAAATGAAAATAGATAGAGTGTAGAGGTCCCAAACTGATAAGGTAGAGATCCCTCTGTTTACAATGCTAGTCCCTGGATCAATAGCTAGCATCCATATTTTAAGATGTAATATCAAGAAACAAAGTTCATAGTACAACTTTATAACCAGGAATAAAATATTTCATTACATCTTACATAGCTCATTTGGCTATCTCATTACAATGCAGCAGAAATAACTATATAGCATGGAGTCCTTCATCTTCAAAGTGCCATAGGCAATCATGTTGATTGTAGACTTGTAATCCTATTCAACACACTTCACTAACATCAAACAAACCTTCAACATAATAAGTTACAGCAACAAGGGTCAATACATTTGAATTGTATTGGCAAGTGATACTATGGTAGAATAGTGGTATCTATCATCTATATGCATTTGGCTAGGTGGAGCTTAGGCTTGCTTTAATCAAAATAGATTTTCCTTATCATTTGAAAACACTAAGTTTTTGTTTATAAAAATCACCCAAGGAACAACCAATAAAATTGGTTAAACCTTACCCTTGTTCACCCACAAGTTTTTAGCTTAGAAATTGGGATGAGGAGATCCTTGATAGCTTCCATGTCTTGATGCTCAAATTGTCCATTGCCGGGGACACGACTAAGTACTTAGATTTTACTCTCTCGAGAGGTGGTGCACTTTCCCCACAAGACTCGATAAGCATCGAGACAAGATCTTTCAGAAGCCTTCCCTTATACCAAATGGACGCGTTCCAAACCTATCACTCCCTACCACCTTCTGTCCTGCTGGATAAGTTATTACAACCTATACGATCGAGGCAGAGCCCATAATACCATGTGGATGCACTAGAAGTTTCTCAAGACTTGTCATCTCAAATCTCTTTGTTCCTGGGTGGATTTCCATAAGTGTGATACACAAGTTTTCGCCAGTTTACCGGCCCTGTGTAACCACTCAACATAAATCCATTCTCACCATTCCACCTAGGTGATTCATTCACATAGTAGTTTTATTAAGCAAAACCTAAGTCAAAAGACTTAGCAAAATTTTCATAGCATGTATATAAACCACCCTTGTTTGCTAGAAATGCTTTTTATTCAAGGAATAATTCCTTAGTGTCACAAAATATACTTTTAAATCGAAAAGTTGGTTTTTATGATCAGTAGGTTCAAAAAAACCATTTGGAAAAGATTTTACTCTAAAAACATTTTTAGAATAAATTTTATACACAAAATAAGCCTAGAAGTGTTTCTGCAAAAACACCCTATTCCAGAGGCAAAATGCTAAACTAAGGGCATGGTTGCAAAGTTTGCATTTTTGTGATTCCATTGATATAAAATTTGTAAAATTTGGACGTGTAGATTAAAAGTTATGAATTTTTCAAATCTAACCATCTAATAGAAATGTTTCTGTTTTTTAAAACGAAAGGCTGGGCTACGTGTCTTAACCTCATTGGACGATACCGGTTCGTGAGGATCGAGCAATGCGGTGTGTTGGATCTTAGTGGAATCGCACGGCTCAGAGCGCCTGATACCGATTCATTTAGATCTAATCTAAACCATGCGATTTAGATCTAACAAGATGGAGCACAGCGACCAGGAACTGGCGACGCTCGAAGATGGCACGCGGCGGCGACGCACTAGCTACAGCATTCTGGTGGAAACAAGAAGCAAGGGAGGAAGGGGTGATGCTTACTGGGTTTGCCGTGGAGTGCTGATTCTCGAGGTGGTCGTTGAAGGGACAGGGGCACATAGTCGGGTCGGCAATCTCTCGCTGGAAAAGCTCTTGTGATGGGCGCGTCTGTTCGTTGTCGGTTGCGGGGTTACGGGTCACGCCAAGGCAAACAAACAATGTCGTTAGATGCGTGCAAGAAAGGTGAACACGCGAGTATCAATCAGAGAGGAGGGGGCGGTCAGAAGCTACCAGGGGGTGTCGCCGGAGTTGGAGCAGGAGGCGGTGGCGCTCGGGCTTGGTCGTTGCCGACGCTGTGGAGCACGTGCGAGCGAGATGAGTGTACTGGCGGGTGTAGGGGATGCTGGCAAACAAGCTCGTATGTTCCAGGGGCAGTGGGGAGGTCGGGTGTCGCCGGAATCGGCCGAGGAACACGTCGGAGATAGTGGTGGTGTGGGCAGCAATTCGAGCAACCTGGTGGCTCTAGTGGGATGTGGTCTGAGGGGAAAGTAAGGGAAGAGGGAGGCGATTAAATGGGCGAGGTCACGGGGCTGAATCAATACGGCAATAAAGCGAATTTAATCTGCGGAATTAGAGGCAGAAATGGCGAGGAGGGGGGAGGAACTGGTCGCGGGTTGAAGACGATGCCAAGCTGGCGGTGGGGTCACGCTGTCAGCCAGGTGGAGGGTTGCGCGTGGGGTCACGGAGTCAGTGACTGAGAGGGTATGTTCGCGGGTAGGAAAAACGATTTGGGGAGGGGAGAGAGAGGTGGGCTGGCTGCTGGGCCTGGTTAGTTGGGCCGGGTTGCTTCTTTTTATTTTTTCTCCTTCTCCTTCTGTTTCTTTTCTTTTTCTTTTCTTTTTCTCTTTCTATTTTCTGTTTTGAATTTAATCAAATGATTTCAAACCCTTATTTGAATTCAAACTTTTCCCAACTTTCAATATGTTTTAATACTGTTTATTAATGTATTTTAAAGTCCATTTTATAATCTTTTCTTATATTTCCTTAGGGTTTATTATTTATTTTAAATAGATATTTTGTCTTTATTAAATAGGATTTTAAATATGGTTCCAATCCATATTATTTTATTCAAAGGATTTAAACATCTGTTTTAAATTCAAATGTTTTATCAAACCTTTTTCAGTAGGTTTTATTTATTCAATAGTGTGTTAAATAATTCACTTTGAATTATTTAAAATATTTTAATATGATTATTAATCATTTAAATTGGGCATTTGTCTTTATTCCAATAAAATCAAATATGGTTTTAAATGCATATAAATTTTATTCAAATAATTCTTTTATTCTTTTTAAGTTAATTAGTTAACTTTTATTCCACTTGGCAAATTCCAATTTATTATTTTCTCATGATTTAACTAATCATTTATATTAGGGATTTTGTCTTTATTCAAATTAGAATTGAATTTGGTTAATGTCATATAATTTTATTTGAATATTCTTTATCCCTTTATTTTATTTGGATTATCTTTATTCCCTTTGCTTATGGATTTAATTCAAGTTTTAAATTGTCTTCTAAATAATTCTATTGGGATTTATTATTTAGATTAGGCAACTTGTCTTTATTTAAATAAAGTTGGATATTGTCCAGTCCTTATGATTTTATTTAAATAATCTTTTACTTCTTTTTAGTATTCAATAATCTTTCATTTGTTTATGGATTGGGCCAGGATTTAATTTGGCTTTTAAATATTCCTTATTTCTTTCTTTCTTTATCTTATATAATCCATATCTTTTTATTTATAGATCCAAAATTGGTGATTCCAATTTGTATGATTTTATTTAATATTTGTTTATCCTTTTAAATCCTTTTAGGATTACTTTGCTCAAGATTTGGCATTGATCTTAGTTAGGAGCTTTATTAGCTTTGGAAATTAATTCCTTTTATCTTATCAAATTCATAGGTTTTTATCCATGGCTCCAAATTAAATGAAACAAATTTCTTTGATCTGATAATTTTTTTGTTTATCCTTTTTGATAATTTATAAATGTTTGTTGCTGAATTTTTATATGGATCAAATCCATAGTCTTATACAGAGATCTTAGAAATGATTTCTTTCATTAGGGTTTTGGTTTAACTTTTCCAAGTGTTTAAATTTCAAGATACATTCATTGATGAATGCATTTCACTTGATTGAAATTTGTTGGATTCCATTTTATTCAAATTTTGTTCAAGAAATGTTTTGATGTTTCCATTTAGAAACAAAAAGTTTCTTTTCACCCTAAATTTTAACAAATTCTTTATTTCACATTTCAAAGTTTGGAAAATTTTGGGATGTGACAGGCTACCACCCTTAAAAGAAATCTCGTCTAGATATTTGGGAAGGCTAGAGGTTACAAGTTGGCTTCAAGGCAACTAGGGTACTACCACCCTTAAAAGATTTGTGACTAGATTACATCTTGGCTTACTTGGGGTCTTGATGTATCTTCTCTGGAAAGTTGTTGGCATAATGTCCTTTGTTTCCACATTTGGAACATGTGATAAGGTTGAGATCTTGAGGTGGATTCTCTGGACAATATGATGCATAATGTCCTAGCTCTTTGCAGTGGTTGCACATCACTTTGCTAATATCCTTCCTCATCTTTGGTTTCACTATATTTTGTTGTTTTTCTTGGCCCTTCTTCTTCTTCTTCTTTGGTATCATTGCCTCTTGTTTGTTTCCTTGGTTCTTCTCCTTTTCTGGACATTCACTGGCATAGTGTCCAATCTCTTTGAAATTGTAACATTTCACTTGGCTTTTGTCCTTCTTCTTATTTTTGGGTCTCTCCAAAGCTAGGAGTTCTTCTAGTTCATGTTCTTCATATCTCACCTCAAAGGTGGGAAACCTTTCTCTCTTCTTGAGGCAGCCACTAAAGGTATGACCTTCTTCTCCACATGAGTAGCAACACTTTGTGGTCGTTTTTTGTATGACTCTATGAGGCATGGTTCTGACTTTGTTTTTATCCTTCTTAGTAGAAGTTGTTCCCTTATGGAGGTTTCCAAACATTTGATGCATTCCATCTTGTTTCATTTGTTGAACTATAGGATAGATGGGGCATTGGATAGGGACATGATCATTTCCTTCACATAGGAAACAAGTCACTTGAGATGTGGGGCATTGTTTAGTTGGATGTTTCTCTTCACAATTAGGGCATTGGTCCACATGCTCTTTGTAAGTGTATTCTATGTCTCCACAAATATTGCAAGCTTGAGTTCCTTCTATAATATCATCTTTGACATCATTGTTGTCACAATCACTTTGCGAAAGGTTGTTTCTCATGTTGATCATTTGATTTGCCATCCTTTGCAACAATTGGGATTGGATTTCCAAAAACTTTTGCATGGTTGGGTCTAACTCATTGTTGTTGGCTAAAAACTGAGTTGTCACTTGATTCAACTGGGCTTGGGTTGCTAGAAGTTGTTCTCTCATGTGCATATCTTGGTGGTTGTTGTCTCCATCCTTGATGTTGGAGTCTCTTGGAGAAGTCATCTGCTTGGGTTGGATTGGGATTAGATTAGGCAAAAGATTCTAGAGGAAGAATTTTACTCACACACAAAAATTCACACAAGCAATGTGCAAGCTATCACAAACAAACATTCCACTCCAACAACAGGGTTCAAGAACATTTTTAGGCAAGAAAATATTTTTCTTAGACCACATAAGTTGGTGTGATTGATCTAAACTAAACATTAGTATGGTGGTCCAACTATAGGATTTTCTTGAGATCATCCCATTCTTCTTAATTGTTTGTTCATGAACAAGCTCATGGTATCCTTGAAAATTTCTTGCATCTTGGTCACAAAAGTCAAAGGTGATGATGGTTTCTCCTAAGTTGTGTTTCCTTAGTCTTCCAAGTCTTGAGTATCATTTCTTGTCTCACTTGTAGTCCTTAGTGCTATCTAAGTTGAAGTCCTTGGTGAAACTAAAGATGAATTCATTGGTAATGTTGAAGTCTTTTCTCATGGTGGTGTCTTTGTCCATCAAGTTTGAAAAGGAAGAGATGTAGAATCAAAACCAAAGAGGTTGAGGAAAGAGTTTACAAGATTGTTTGTAAATAAGTTTTGGAACAAATACAACTCCTATTTTTCTAAGGGGTTTTGTCCAATCCTAGGGTTACAATCCTATAGGCAACACAGTGCTTTGATACCATTTGTAGAGGTCCCATCCTGATAAGGTAGAGATCCTTGTGTTTACAATGCTAGTCCCTGGATCAATAGCTAGGATCCACAGTTTAAGATGTAATATCAAGAAACAAAGGTCATAATACAAGTTTATAACCATGAATAAAATATTTCATTACATCTTACATAGCTCATTTGGCTATCTCATTACAATGTAGCAGGAATAACTATATAGCATGGAGTCCTTCATCTTCAAAGTGCCATAGACAATCATGTTGGTTGTAGACTTGTAATCCTATTCAACATAGTTCACTAACATCAAACAAACGTGCAACATAGTAAGTTACAGCCACATGGGTCAATACATTTGAATTGTATTGGCAAGTGATACTATGGTAGAAAGTGGTATCTATCATCTATATGCATCTGGCTAGGCGGAGCTTAGGCTTGCTTTGCTCAAAATAGATTTTCCTTATCATTTGAAAACACTAAGTTTTTATTTATCAAAATCACCCAAGGAACAACCAATAAAATTGTTTAACCTTTACCCTTGTTCACCCACAAGTTTTTAACTTAGAAATTGGGATGAGGAGATCCTTGATAGCTTCCATGTCTTGATGCTCAAATTGTCCATTGTCGGGGACACGGCTAAGTACTTAGATTTTACTCTCTCGAGAGGTGGTGCACTTTCCCCACAATACTCGACATGCATCAAGACAAGATCTTTTAGAAGCCTTCCCTTAGACCAAATGGACACGTTCCAAACCTATAACCCCCTACCACCTTCTGTCCATCTGGCTAAGTTATTGCAACCTATATGATCCAGGCAGAGCCCATAATGCCATGTGGCTGCACTAGAAGTTTCTCAACACTTGACATCTCAAATCTCTTTGTTCCTAGGTGGCTTTCAAAAAGTGTGATACACAAGTTTTCGCCAGTTTACCGGCCCTGTGTAACCACTCAACATAAATCCATTCTCACCATTCCACCCAGGTGATTCATTCACTTAGTAGTTTTATTAAGCAAAACCTAAGTCAAAATACTTAGCAAAATTTCCATAGCATGCATATAAACCACCTTTGTTTGCTACTATCTAGGCTAAGCATGATAGTAGTAGGAATATTAACTTAGGGAAAGTTCTACTAAGGCATCATCTACTAGGATTTCCCATGGCATAGTTAACACATAGAAAATTTCATGCAAGTCCTACATAGAAATATCACTAATGCATAGTCAAAGTAGTAGGACAAAATGTATGAAGCACCACTTGCCTTTTTAGTAGAGAATATAGGTTCACTCCTTGATCTTGCAATGGTCACACTCTTCAAAGTTCACTACAATTCAATCAAGGAATAAATTCAAACTAGCATTCAAACAATTCATCACATAAAATAAAGAAAACAAAACAATGCATGAAAGCATGCAAAAGATTGTTTTATTTGCAATAGTGGTTTCTAATAGTCTATAAACATTTTAAAACACCTATTGGTCATTTATAAAAGTGGAAAGCCCATTTAAAATCTAGTTAGTGAAAATAGGCCATTTAATCATTTTTGTTTTGCTAGAAATGATTTTTAAATCAAGTAACAATTTCTAGTGTTTGCCAAATATATTTTTAAACACAAATGTTAGTGTTTTAAGGTCAAAGTGTTTAAATCAAATCCATTTATAAAAGGTTTCACTTAAAAATCCTTTTTAAATTAATAGTAATAATTTGTTTTACTAGAAATGCTTTTTATTCAAGGAATAATTCCTTAGTGTCACAAAATATACTTTTAAATCCAAAAGTTGTTTTTTATGGTCAGTAGGTTCAAAAAAACCATTTACAAAAGATTTTACTCTAAAAACATTTTTAGAATAAATTTTATACACAAAAAAAGCCTAGAAGTGTTTCTACAAAAACACACTATTTTCCAGAGGCAAAATGCTAAACTAAGGGCATGGTTGCAAAGTTTGCATTTTTTTATTCCACTGATATAAATTTTGTAAAATTTGGACGTGTAGATTAAAAGTTATGAATTTTTCAAATCTAACCATCTAATAGAAATGTTTCTGTTTTTTAAAACGAAAGGCTGGGCTACGTGTCTTAACCTCATTGGACGATACCGGTTCGTGAGGATCGAGCCATGCGGTGCGTTGGATCTAAGTGGAATCGCACGGCTCACAGAGCTTGATACCGATTCGTTTAGATCTAATATGAACCACGCGATTAAGATCTAACGGGTTAGAGCATAGCGACTAGGAACTGGCGGCGCTCGACAACGGCGCGCGGCGGTGATGCACTGGCTACGGCGTTCTGGTGAAAACAGGAAACAAGGGAGGAATGGGTGATTCTCACTGGGTTCACCGTGGAGTGCTGATTCTCGAGGTGGTCATTGCAGGGACAGGGGCGCACGGTCGGGTCGGCAATCTCTCGCCGGAGAAGCTCCTGTGATGGGCGCGTCTATCCGTCGTTGTTGGCAGTGTTACGGGTCACGCCAAGGCAAACAAACGGTGCCGTTAGATGCATGCAAGAAAGGTGAACATGAGAGTATCAATCAGAGAGGAGGGGACGGTCAGAAGCTACCAGGGGGTGTCGCCGGAGTTGGAGCAGGAGGCGGTGGCACTCGGGCTTGGTTGTTGCCGATGCTGTGGAGCACGCGCGTGTGAGATGAGGGTACTGGCGGGTGTAGGGGACGCTGGTGAAAAATATCATATGTTCCAGGGGCAGTGGGGAGGTCGGGTGTCACCGGAATCGGCTGAGGAACACGTCGGAGACAGTGGTGGTGTGGGCAGCGATTCGAGCAGCCTGGTGGCTCCGGTGGGATGGGTCTGAGGGGAAAGTAAGGGAAGATGGAGGCTATTAAATGTGCGAGGTCACGGGGCTGAATCAACGCGGAAATAAAGCAAATTTAATCCGTGGAATTAGAGGCAGAAATGGCGAGGAGGGGGAGGAACTGGCCGTGGGTTGAATACGATGCCAAGCTGGCGGTAGGGTCACGCTGTCAGCGAGGTGGAGGGTTGCGTGTGGGGTCGCGGAGTCAGTGACTGAGAGGGTACGTCCGCGGGTAGTAAAAACGATTCGAGGAGGGGAGAGAGAGGTGGGCTGGCTGCTGGGCCTGGTTAGTTGGGCTGGGCTGCTTCTTTTCACTTTTTCTCCTTCTGTTTTCTTTTCTTTTTCTCTTTCTATTTTTTGTTTTGAATTTATTGAAATGATTTCAAACCCTTATTTGAATTCAAACTTTTCCCAACTTTTAGTATGTTTTAATATTTTTTATTAATGTATTTTAAAGTCCATTTTATAATCTTTTCTTATATTTCCTTAGGGTTTATTATTTATTTTAAATAGACATTTTGTCTTTATTAAATAGGATTTTAAATATGATTCCAATCCATATTATTTTATTCAAAGGATTTAAACTTCTGTTTTAAATTCAAATGTTTTATCAAACCTTTTTCAGTAGGTTTTATTTATTCAATAGTTTGTTAAATAATTCACTTTGAATTATTTAAAATATTTTAATATGATTTATTAATCATTTAAATTGGGCATTTGTCTTTATACCAATAAAATCAAATATGGTTTTAAACCCATATAAATTTTATTCAAATAATTCTTTTATTCTTTTTAAGTTAATTAGTTAACTTTTATTCCACTTGGCAAATTCCAATTTATTATTTTCTCATGATTTAATTAATCATTTATATTAGGGATTTTGTCTTTATTCAAATTAGAATTGAATTTGGTTAATGCCATATAATTTTATTTGAATATTCTTTATTCCTTTATTTTATTTTTATTATCTTTATTCCCTTTGCTTATGGATTTAATTCAAGTTTTAAATTGTCTTCTAAATAATTCTATTGGGATTTATTATTTAGATTAGGCAACCTTTTTTTATTTAAATAAAGTTGGATATTGTTCAATCCTTATGATCTTATTTAAATAATCTTTTACTTATTTTTATTATTAAATAATCTTTCATTTGTTTATGGATTGGGCTAAGATTTAATTTGGCTTTTAAATATTCCTTATTTATTTCTGTCTTTATCTTATATAATCCATATCTTTTTATTTATAGATCCAAAATTGGTGATTCCAATTTGTATGATTTTATTTAATATTTGTTTATCCTTTTAAATCATTTTAGGATTACTTTGCTCAAGATTTGGCATGAATCTTAGTTACGAGCTTTATTAGCTTTGGAAATTAATTCCTTTTATCTTATCAAATTCATTAGTTTTTATCCATGGGTCCAAATTAAATGAAACCAATTTCTTTGATCTTATAATATTTTTGTTTATCATTTTTGATCATTTATAAATGTTTGTTGCTGAATTTTTATATGTATCAAATCCATAGTCTTAGAGAGAGATCTTGGAAATGATTTCTTTCATTAGGGTTTTAGGGTTTTGGTTTAACTTTTCCAAGTGTTTAAATATCAAGATAAATTCATTGATGAATGCATTTCACTTGATTGAAATTTGTTGGATTCCATTTTATTCAATTTTTTTTCAAGAAGGGTTTTGATGTTTCCATTTAGGAACAAAAAGTTTCTTCTCACCCTAAATTTTAACAATTATTTCTTTTGATTATTTTTTTCCACATTTGAAAGTTTGGAAAATTTTGGGATGTGACATAGAGTTCGTTACCAACCTCTTACCACACCTCAAGTTGTCTTAGTCTTCATTATTTCCCTTCACTTGTGTTACTTGAATAATAACATGAAACCAAAATCTAGTGAGGACGGCTGAACCCTGCAAAGAACTCACAAAACCAAAGAAGAACAACAAATATTTTTGGTGTTTTCAATTTTTCAAAGCAAGCAAACAATGCAAAAACAAACACAGCAAAATCTTTTTTGGATTTTTTCTTTAAGGAAAACCAAAGCTAAAAAGCAAAGATACAAACCAAGAGAAACAACGAAAATATTCTTTGGTATTTTGTGTTTTAAGAAAGCAGAAACAAAGAACCAAAAAGAAAGCGAAACAATGGATATACAAAAAACCGACCGAACATGATATATAGATGAGTGTGATGTTGGTATACCTCCCCCCAAGCTTAGGCTTTTGGCCTAAGTGGGGCTCAACTCCATGGTGCCCAAGAAGGTGCATCTCCGTAGTGACGAGGAGGCCCCTTCGTCCGGGTACAAACTCGAGGAATCACCCATGTAGTACACATAGGGGTAATATGATGGCACGTACCCCTGATAGCGTCCATGAAAGCCAAGAATGTGCAGCTTATCATCCATCTCCTCGTTGTAGTGTGACAAAGGTCCCTGGGAAATACTGAACAAAGTGGTTTGGTGGAGAGGGATCTTTCTCTCTTCCCGTCAATACACAACATTCTATCAACCAAGCTCTCAAGGGTAGAGCCAATAGTGACAAAGTGATGTGCCTTCATGGCAGCAAGATCAAGCCTCTGATTCCCCCAAGGTCCAAGGTCTAAGGCAGCAGCAACACGTGCAACAATAATTCCCCAATAAATGGGTCCCTTAGCAGCTAAGGGACGAGCAATGAGAGAACCAAGATTGTACTTAGTTGCATTGTTGAGCACAGCAGCTATGAATGCCAAATAATAGTTGGAAATACTACTAGTGTTCTCCCTACCAAGAACACTAGTGGCAAGATAGTAAGAAAAGTACCTGATGGCTGGGAGTTGAATATTTATTATCTTTCCCTGTTGGGATCTACGGTCATCATCATTAGTTATCCCGCGGTAGAGCTCCAACAAATCAGCGGGTTGAGCTGGAATCTTCTTTGCTGACCCAGCTGTACCAAGTCCCAAGGCCCCAAAAAATTTCTTCAATGTCATGTTGTAAGTCCTACCATAAATTTTGAAAGACACATCTGGCTTGAACAAGCTGTCAGTAAAAGAAAAGCTCTCCACAAATGTTTAAGTGAGCGTAGCATATTGCATGCTCTCATCCCGCATAAAGCTTTTTAGTCTAGCCCTCCGAACCAAGGTCATAAAATCATCAAGAATCCCAGCAACCCGCAAAAAGGTTAGGCAAGGAAAGGTGGAAGGGTGATCATCCCCCTCATCTCCCTCGTCGCCAAATCATGGTGTAATGAGATCCTCATTGTATGAGGGCCTAGCTCGGGAGGATGATCTTGAAGGCCTTGCCCTTCTAGGTGCATCACTCTCAAATATTTCACCAAATGTGTGGTTGTCCATGACCTCTTTTTTTCTAAAAAATTTAGACAAACATCAAACCAAGTGATTTCCAAGTTGATAAATGATGAGAAACTACTATAGGAACTTGCTAGAGGGCTACACATGCATCAAAATTAAATCTCTAAGCATAGAACAAGAATGCAAGCTCACACAACCTGTCACCCATAGCAGAAAAATACTCAAGATTCAATCTACCAATCAAAAATCTAATTGGACAACCCTAAACACATACTAAGGAGCAATCCCTCCAAAAATTAACAACAAAGCTGGGCTGAGCAAGGAGATCAAAAATCTCGAGCAAGAACAATAGGAACTCGAGCTTAAGAAAGTTTTCCGATGTTTTTCGGGAGAGAGAAAGAAGATGGCTGGGAGGAGGCACCTTGGAGGGGCCCAGGTGGGCCACACCCCACCCAGGCGCCACCTATGGTTTGCCCGCGCCCACTAGGGGTGTGGTGGCCTGGGGTGGACCCCTGGGTCACTCCAGGTGTCCCTTTGCCCTTTTTTGAGGAAAAATTTATTTTGAATTTTCTGGATTTGTAACATCCCTAAATTCATGTTTCAAAAACTCATTCATATCATCCATGCATCTTTCATCATTTAGAGTTTATACCTAAAACAGCATTCACCACAAGGTATGGATTGTATGAGTACACTGTGATGCCTTTTGGTTTAACCAACGCTCCAGCATACTTCATGAATATGATGAACAAAGTGTTCATGGAATTTCTCGACAAGTTCGTTGTCGTTTTCATCGATGACATCTTAGTCTACTCCAATAACAAGGAAGAGCATGAAAGACATCTACGCTTGATACTTGAGAAACTGAGGGAACATAAGCTTTATGCCAAATTCAGCAAGTGTGAGTTTTGGTTAGAGGAAGTTGGATTTCTTGGTCACGTTATGACAAAGGATGGTGTAGCAGTTGATCCTGCTAAAGTTTCAGCTGTGACAGAATGGGAATCTCCTAAGAGCGTAAAAGAGGTTCGTAGTTTCCTTGGTTTAGCAGGTTACTACAGAAGATTCATTGAAAAAATTTCAAAGGTTGCTAAACCAATGACAGAATTGTTAAAGAAAGATAAGAAATTTGCTTGGTCTGAAGGTTGTGAACTCAACTTTCAAGAATTAAAGAAGAGACTTGTGTCAGCACCAGTTCTGTGCCTACCAGATTTGGAAAAAGATTTCCAAGTGTATTGTGATTCTTCTCATCAAGGATTAGGTGCCGTACTTATGCAGGGCGGAAAAGTTGTGGCTTATGCCTCGAGACAACTCAAAACTCATGAAGTAAACTATCGTACTCATGATTTAGAGTTAGCCGATGTTGTCCATGCACTCAAAACATGGAGACACTACCTTTTGGGAAAACGTTGTGAAGTATTCACCGATCATAAGAGTTTGAAGTATATCTTCACCTAGAAGGAAATCAATATGAGACAAAGGAGATGGCTAGAACTTATCAAGGATTACGACTTGAGTTTGCAATACCACCCCGGTAAAGCAAATGTAGTAGCAGATGCTCTAAGTCGTAAGGCGTTTGTAAATGGCCTTACCAAAGGTGAATTGCCAAATGACTTGTGTAAGCAATTCAAGGAACTCAGGTTAGAGATTGTGCCAGAAGGACATCTTATGTCTTTGGATGTTCAACCCACTCTGTTGGATAAGATTAAAGAAGCCCAAAAGACGGATAAAGAAATCGAAGAGATTAAGGAAAGGATTAGCCAAGGGAAAGCTAAAAGTTTCCATATAGACGAACAAGGTACTTTATGGCACGGGAAACGTATTTGTGTTCCACAAGATCCGGAATTGCGGAAACTGATTCTACAAGAAGCCCATAACTCTCCATATTCTATTCACCCGGGAAACACCAAAATGTACATGGATATGAAAGAAAGATTTTGGTGGAACAATCTCAAAAGGGACATCGCCGAACACATTGCTTTGTGTGATGTGTGTAGTAGAGTGAAAGCGGAGCATCAGAAACCAACAGGTTTGCTTCAACCACTGCCTATTCCTGAATGGAAGTGGGAAAATATTGGTATGGATTTCATTACCGGATTACCAAGGACCAGGTCAGGGTATGATTCCATATGGGTAGTAGTGGATCTCCTAACCAAAGTGGCTCATTTTATACCCGTAAAGACAACTTATACCAGTGCCAAGTTAGCCAAAATCTACATGAGCAGAATTGTATGCCTTCACGGTGTGCCTAAGAGTATTGTGTCTGATAGAGGAACTCAGTTCACTTCTCACTTTTGGAGACAACTTCATGAATCTTTAGGAACGAGGTTGGAATTCAGCACTGCTTTTCATCCTCAAACTGATGGACAAACAGAAAGGACTAATCAAATTCTTGAAGACATGTTGAGGGCATGTGCCCTAGACTATGGAGCAAGTTGGGATGAAAGTCTGCCTTACGCAGAGTTCTCTTACAATAACAGTTACCAATCTAGCATTGGGATGGCACCATTTGAGTTTCTCTACGGAAGGAAGTGTACCACCCCATTGCTATGGAATGGTGTGGGAGAAAGAAGTTTGTTCGGACCAGATCTTATCAAAGACGCCGAAGAAAAGGTCAAATTGGTTAGGGACAGGTTGAAGATAGCACAGTCTCGACAGAAAAGCTACGCAGATTCTAAGCGTAGAGAAGTCACCTACGAAGTTGGGGATAGAGCTTATCTTAGAGTATCACCACTTCGTGGAGTGAAAAGATCTGGAGTCAAAGGAAAGTTGGCACCAAGATATGTTGAACCATTCAACATTCTAAGTCGCAAGGGAGAAGTTGCATATGAAATCGAACTGCCAGCATCTTTATTAGCAGTCCATAATGTTTTTCATGTGAGTCAGCTCAAGAAATGTCACCCAGAAATGGAAGAATCTTCTTTGAAGGATACCATACCTTTGGAAGAAGTCCAACTAGAAAGTGATCTCACCTATGAACAAAAGCCTGTCAAGATTCTTGAGACCGCAGAAAGAGTCACAAGGACAAAAACTATCAAGTTTTGCAAAGTGCAATGGAATCATCATTCCGAAGAGGAAGCAACATGGGAAAGAGAAGATGATCTTCGGAAAGACCACCCTCACCTATTTGCTAGCCAATCCGAATCTCGAGGGCGAGATTCATCTTAAGGGGGTTAGATTTGTAACATCCCTAAATTCATGTTTCAAAAACTCATTCATATCATCCATGCATCTTTCATCATTTAGGGTTTTTCTCAAAATCATTTCAGAAAAACAGAAGCTTGGTGCTATGATTTCATGTGAGCAGATTTAATTCAAATGGCCATCACCCTTTGAAACTTGAATGTTTAGGAACTTGTATGCTTGCCTCCATTGTTGGAAAGTTTAGGTGTAAAAGTTTGACCAAAGTTTTAAACTTAGAAATAAATTTCGAAACCCTATTTTGTTTTATCAACATTTGCAAACCAGAGGCAAAGTCTCTGTTTGTATTAAGCCCAAGCTTGACCAAGCCCTTGCAGGGTAACTACTTGTTAAATAACTGGTTTTTGAAACCACAGAACCCTGCAAAGATCCCCAGAATTGTTTGAATTCAAAAAGGATTTGAATTCATATCAAAATCATTTCAGAAAATAGAATTAGAAAAAGAAAAGAAGCAATCAAATGAAAAGGGCCGCGCGCCAGGTTTCTGGCCCAGCAACGAATCGAGCCCAACTAGCCCACCCGGGGAGTTTCCTTTTCTTCTCTCACGCGCGAGCGCACGCACCCAGTCACTGACAGCCAGACCCCACCTACACCTCGCACACTTCGCTGACGAGCGGGCCCTGTCCACGTCGTCCTCGTCTTCCCCAAACCGCGCCCGCGACCACGTCGCTGCTGCAGTCATGGCCGGTAATGGCGCGGCGTAATTGGGCATTAATCCGCGAGCGTTTCCTGTCGCACCCGAGCCTATTTAACCCTCTCTACCCCGCGACCATTTCCCCCAAGTCAATTCTTCCTTCACGCCACCAGGCCGCCCACGACTCGCACGACTCCGCCGCTGTTCCGACGACTGCGCCGGCAAATTCCGGTGAGCCTCGTGTTCCACTCTGTCTCTCATTCATGCTATCTTGCTCAGTGAGTCTCTGCGCATCTTCTGACACCCTCCGTTTACCTTCGCATGACCCGTAGCTCCGGCAACGTCGACGACTGGCGGCCACCGTCTTCTGCACGAACTCCGGCGACCTCCCTCCGTAAGTAGACACCGCCCCTTGCTCTCTGGCCAATACGCCTAGAATCCTCCTCGACTTGCGCATCTAACGGTGCTCCTATTTTGGCTTAGCGCGACGAGGAACCTCGCCAACGTCAACCACTGACCATGCCGACGCCTGTCTCTACTCCGACGAGCAATCATCGCCGTGACAGCACGCCCCTTCGCAAACCGACGCTACCTTGAGCTTCAGCAGCTTCCTGCGAACCTGGTATGACCCTTCTCCCTCTCGCGGACGACCTGGAACGCAAGCGCCGCCATAGATCGAGCGCTCCGCCGCTCGCTGACGCCGCGCGCCGCCAGGACATGGTCGCTTGCTCGCGCGCCGTTAGATCTAGATCCAAGCGCTAGGATAGATTCACTTATCGGCGAAGCGGTACGCAATCTGGAACGTGCGATCTGTTTAGATCCTGCGGCTGCAGAGCTCGATCCGGGCGAATCGGTACGCGCCAATCACAACGCGACGCGTGGCTAGGGTTAGATCTAAAAACAGATTTAAAATCAGAATTTGATCCAAATTCAAATGCCTATAACTTTTGATTGCCACGTTGGATTTTTGCAAACTTTATACCGTTGGATTCAGTGAAACAAGACCTTTCTGAATATCCAATGTGTTTAACAAATAGTAACCATTAGAATGACTTTGTTTGTAGAAACATGTTTAAGGCTATTTTGAGTATGGATTTAGTTTAGTAATTTGTTTTAGGGTTAAATAAGTTTGTTTTGGCAAATTTGGTGTCTTGTTATGTTTCTGTAAACATGCACATGCTTGGTAGAGTTTTCAAAATCCCCACTTAGTAAATTCATGCATGCATGCATTCATATTATTTTTGATTGAATATGAATTGTGTGTAATTGTATGCTACAATTTTGTGTAGATTTTGCTAGAGATTGTGACTGTGAAGAGTGCTACTCTCCTCATTACCAAGGCAAGTGATGCCTCATACTTTTGTCCCATTATTTTCACTATGCATTAGTGATATTTCTAAGTAGGACTTGCATGGAATTTTGCTAAGTATAAACTATGCTATGGGAAAACCTAGTAGATGAAACCTTAGTAGCAATTTCCTAAGTTAAGATTCCTATTACTTTCATGCTTAGCTTAGCTAATAGAAAACAAGGGTGGAATATATATTCATGCTATGGAAAATTTCTAAGTCTGTGGACTTATGTTTCGTTTAATAAAACAACTAAGTGAATGAATCACCTGGGTGGAATGGAAGGAATGGTTTGTGTTGAGTGGTTCACAAGGCCATGGACTTGGCTTGTGTATCTCACTTGTGGATGGCCACCCAGGAACAAAGAGATTTGAGATGTCAAATGTTGAGAAGCTTCAAGTGCAGCCACTTGGCAATATGGGCTCTGCCTGGATCATATAGGTTGCAATAACTTAGCCAAATGGACAGTTGGTGGTAGGGGATTGATAGGTTGGAACGCGTCCATGTTGGTCTAAGGGAAGGCTTCTGAAAGATCCTGTCTTGGTGAAACCAAGTCTTGTGGGGAAAGTGCACCACCTCTGCAGAGTGTAAAATCTAAGTACTTAGCCATGTCCCTGGAAAAGGACAATTTGAGCATCAAGACATGGAAGCTATCAAGAATCTCCTCATCCCAATTTCTAAGTAAAACTTGTGGTTGAACAAGGGTTAAAAGGATCTTCAGTCTTTGATTGATAGATGCCTTGGGGGTTTTGTGCCAAACAAAAACTTAGTGTTTTCAAATGATAAGGAAAAATCTATTTTGAGCAATGCAAGCCTAAGTTCCACTTAGCCAAATGCATATAGTATTATAGTCCACTTTAAATAAGCTAAGGTATCACTTGCCAATACTATCCCAAAGTATTGACCCTCTGTGGCTGTAACTTGTAATGTTGCAGGTTACTCCGATGATGAATAGGAGTCATGAGTCTACACTCAACATGCTTGCCTGTGGCACATGAAGATGAAGACTTATGTTTATTTACTTATTCCATAAACTCTTGTATTAGGCCTTTGGCCCTGAGTTGTAAAAGACTATGTTTTATCTCTGGAATGACTGTAATAAACGACCTTTGTATCTGTGTACTTCATCTTTAACTGTGGATGCTAGCATTGATCCAGGGACTAGCATTGCAATCACAGGGATCCTTTCCTTTATAAAGGAGGGGTCTAACAGGATTTTTCGGGAAACTTAATTTTTGGCCAATTTTCAGGGTATGAAAATTGATTTTCTTGCAGAAACAGTTTTTTAGAAGAAGCAAAAGCAAATCAAAAACCAAACTGCAGAAGTTCTAAGACGCTCTAACAAGCAAACAACTAGCAAATCCAAAGCTAACAAGAGAAAAAACAAAGACTAGGAAGGATAAAAGTAAAAGAAAACAAGTATAACCATAGTGAAAACATTATTTTGTTCATAAAAATCCTTTTGTTAACAAGGTTGATCAAGTCTTGTTACCAAAACAATCTTATATGAAACAAAACTTTGCATTCCACAAGGTGATTATGTTACCTCATACTTGATAGCAATGGTCCCAATCATAATAGTTTCAAATTTTTCTTGTGGAATGGTACAATATATTTCTCCAACCTTGATGTTCTCAAAATTTTCAATGGAATTCAGGCAATATCTTCTAGCAACCTTATTGGGGAAATAAACATTATGCTCTTTGTCATTAATATTGAATGTTACTTTTCCTTGATTCCAATTAATGATAGCACCTGCAGTATTAAGAAAAGGTCTCCCAGGAATAATGGACATATTATCATCTTCAGGCATTTCAAGCACAACAAAATCAGTTAAAACCAAGGAATTATGAGTCACTTGAATAGGAACATCCTCACATATACCAACAGGAATAGTAGTTGACTTATCAGCCATTTGCAAAGATATATCAGTTGGTATCAACTTTTCTAGCTGGAGTCTCTTGTAGATAGAGAAAGGCATAACACTAACTCTAGCTCCCAAATCACATAAAGAAGTTCTAACATAATTATTCTTAATAGAGCAAAGAATAGTTAGTATACCTGGATCACCAAGTTTCTTTGGAACCTTAAAGTAGAAATTTCCTCATTAGGAATCTTCCTTTTATTAGAGACAATATGTTTCATATACTTTGAATAAGGAGGCAATTTAATAGCATCAGTCAAAGGAATTTGCAAAAATAAAGGTTTCATCCACTCACAAAACTTTTTGTAGTGTTCTTCCTCCTTTGACTTGTGTTTCTTACCTGGAAAAGGCATAGGTTTCTGCACCCAAGGTTCTCTCTCTTTACCATGTTTATTAGCAATAAAGTCTTCTTTAGTGTACCTAGTGTTCTTAGTATGCTTCTCAGGTTCTTCCTCAACTTCCTCCTTATCAGGAGCATCATTTTTATCATTACCACTCTCAGTTTCAGCATCAGAGACAGATATACTATTAGGATCTACAGCAGGTTCAAGTGGTTCCTCAACTATTTTATGTTTCTTTTTCTTTCTCTTACGAGGAATACCACTACTTTCTCCTTGTTAAGAATCCTGCTGAATTCTTTTAGGGTGTCCTTCATGATATAAAGGATCTTGAGTAGCTATACCACTCATAGTTCTAATTCCATCAGCATGTTTATTTCTTGAGGCATTAACTAGCATATCCTTTTATACCTTAGCAAGTTGATCAAGTTGGGTTTGAACCATTTGAAAGTGTTTACAAAGCATTTTAATATCATTAGAAGTTCTTTCCACAATATCTTTCAACTCATTGATAGCTCAAGAGTTTTCCAATAAATGATTCTGAACTTGATTATTAAAATTACCTTGTTTGACAATAAATGTGTCAAGTTCCTCTAAGCATTGATCAGGAGGCTTACCATAGGGAATATAACCTTCATTAAAGTGGAGAGAGTGTACCTCAATAGTATATGAGTGGGGGATTGGCTTACATAATTCTTCTATAGGAGGTAGATTCTTCACATCTTTAGCTGTAATACCTTTCTCCTTTAGACATTTCTTAGCTTCTTTCACCACTTCATCATTTAATGCAATAAATCCCCTCTTCTTTGGTGTTGGTGTTGGATCTGGTTCAGGCACAACTAGTTCAGGAGTAATAGGATCAAGTGTATTTAGCTCAGTTGAAGTCCAATCATCATAATTCTTGCTTATTTTAGCCATTAGTTCTTCAACATCTGTAGGAGTTCTTTTCCTGAAAATAAAATTAGCAAATATATCTAGGGAGGTCCTAGAATCATCAGTTAGTCCATTATAATAAATAACAAGAAGCTCATTCTTGGGTAATGGACATACGGGATGTGCATGAATCAATGCACAAAACCTTGTCCATGACTCTGACAATTTCTCTTCTTCTCCCTGTTTAAAATCAAAAAAGTCTCTGCAAAGCAGCATGTCTAGCACTTGGAGGAAAATATTTCTGGAAGAAAGAAGCAATCAGGGCTATCAATGGAACCAGGAGGTAATCTATTAAACCAAGCCCTAGCTTCTCCTTTTTGTGAAAAAGGGAAAATCTTAGTAACAAAGTACTTGCGCATCTTAAAATCATCAGAGAATAAAGCACTCATAGTAGAAAGCTCATTCATATGAGCCACAACACTCTCATTTTCAGTGCCACAAAAAGGTTCTTTCTCAACAATGTCCAAATAGGATAAATCAAGAGAGAAATCATAATCTTTATCTTTAATATCTACAGGAGAGGTGGCAAACTTAGGATCAGAAGACATTTTAGGAATAATGGTGCGTCTAGCATGGAGACTCTTAATAGCACTAGCACCATGTGTGTGTCGGCACTCTCCAACAAATTAATCAGTGAACTCAATGTAACCATCATTAATATCATAACTCTCCCTAGACTCAGGTGAGCTAACAGGTGTAACAGTGTCTTCACTAGGAGTTTCAGTATTTCCTAGACTAGCCATAGTAGCATCTAGGAAAGGACCTAATGAACCACTCGCATCAAGCACAGTAGAAGTAACATCATGAGCATCAAAAGCAGTTTCAGATTCATCAGTAGTAGCAGTGTGTGTAGAATGAGTATGTGGTCGTGGTGTGATAAGCTTACTTATAACAGACGATAAATCAAGAGCAATAGAGATGTTTAGGACTGTACCTCTTCTTGTAGTGGATGGTAAAATAGGGAACTTTCCATCACGAGACTTCCCCATGATAAACGGAGTAGCAGTGAACAATAATAGATCCAAGTGAACTTACAAATAAAGCTATGCTCCCCGGCAACGGCGCCAGAAAAAAGTCTTGATGACCCACAAGTATAGGATCGCAACAGTCTTCGCGGGTAGGATTACCCAATTTATTGATTCGACACAAGGGGATCCAAAGAATACTTGCAAGCCTTAACAAATGATTTGTCAATTCAGATGCACCTGGAAATAGTTTTTTGTCACAAAAGTTTATCAGTAGCAGCAGTTTGTAGTAGCAACAGCAAGGCAACAACAACATTAAAACATGAGCAATAATAACAATAGCAGCAAACAGTAGGATATGAGTGCGGTAAGCATAGGGATGGATGGACGGGCGTTGCATGGACGATTCTAAACATGTAACTTCAATATCTAGGGCAATGCAGATAAATAAGAATAAGCATCCAAATACTAAACAATCATAGGTATGTGCTCCATATATAGTCATGCGTGCTCGCAATGAGAACTTGCACAACATCTTTTGTCCTGCCAGCCCGTGGCAGCAGGGACTCTAGGGAACTACTGGCAATTAAGGTGCTCCTTTTAATAGAGCACCAGAGCAAAGCATTAACACTCTGTGAACACACGTGATCCTAACACCACATCCATCCCCTCCGGTTGTCCCAATTTCTGTCACTTTGGGGCCTTTGGATCCGGACATGATATGTGTACACAACTTGCAGAGAAGATCACAAACAATACTATCATAATGATTCAATAATAAGTTCAGATCTGAGATCATGGCACTCGGGCCCTAGTGACAAGCATTAAGCACAACAAGTTGCAACAAAGTCAAATATCACTAATCGAGATACTAGGCACCATGCCCTAACAATCTTATTCGATTACATGATAGAACTCATCCAATCCCTACCATCCCCATAGCCTACAGCGGGGGATTACTCACTCATGGATGAGGGAAACATTGATGGTTGATGGAGAGGCGTTGGTGATGACGATGCCGATGATCCTGTCCAAATTCCCTGTCCCGGCAGGGTACCAGAACAAAGGTTCTAGATCCGAATCGCGGCTTCTGGTGGTGGCGGCGCAGCGGAACTCTTTCTAGAAAAACGTCGAACCCCCCTCGATTTTTAGGTCCAGGGGTAACTTATAGGCGAAGAGGGAGCACAGGGGGGTGCCTGGGGTGGCCGCACCCCCCTAGGCATGGGTTGGGCCCACCTGCGCCTGGCAGGGGTGTGGGTCCCCCCAGGCCTCCACTCCATCTCATCTTCTGGCTCTGTGGATCTTCTGGTGAAATAGGATTTTTGGCATGTTTTCGAGATTTTTCCTGATAGATGATTTTATGCACAAAATCTAGACACCAAGGAAATTCTGCTGAAAACATCATCAGTCCATGTTTGTTGTATCCAAATCACACAAGTTTAGAGGAGAAACAATAGCAAAAGGTTTTGGGAAAGTAGATACGTTTTGGACGTATCAATGAACACACACATGCCAAGATCTAATCTACGAGATCAGTGCCACGAGTTGATAGAGTACTAACCCTCGAAGATCCAAAGCATTTAACGAGATACAAATCTATTATGGGTGATGTAGTTGTTCACTTGCCGATCTCAAGATCGCGAAGACGATCTTTCTGGCACCGCGTTCCGGCAGCGCTCCTGCAGTAGGTCATGCGTTCGGTACTCGATGAAGACCTTCCTCTCCCTTGTTCCAGTAGGCAGCGGAGGTTGTAGATCTCCTCTCGATTCTAGTAGCATGATGACGTGGTGGTGAAACAGAGGAGTAGATCGCGTAGGGCTTCGCCTAAGCCAAAGCGAGTATGGTGGATTTAGAGAGGTCTTGGCAACTAGGGTTTAGAGGCCAAGGGGTGGAGGTGGCCGGCGGCTAGGGGGTGCTAGGCGAAGACGAGTTGAGGAGGCTTTAGGGCGGCGGTAGTTTTGAGGGACAACCGGCCTACGGTTTGTCGTGTGTGGCAAGGGGGCGCCCCTCCCCTCCTTTTGTGGGAGGGAGAGGCGGAAGGGGGAGGGGAGTCCTCCCCCAACCCCTCTTCCTTGGACGGAGGCAAGGGAAGGAGGGGAAACCTTCCTCCGCTAGGTTTCCTCCTCTCCCTCCACTTGGTTTGACTTTCAATGTTGGGATTTGACTTTTCAAATTTGAGTTTGACTATTCAAACTAGAATTTGATTATTTCACTTCCCATTATCCAACCAAGTGACCTAGGACATGATGCAACCATTCCACATTGATATGACACATTCATGTACCCTTCACTCTCCAGAGTGGTGGACCTTCTAGACACTTCTAGAAGCTTCCGGTGAAAACACTAAAAACATTTCCGAACCCCAGAATTGGACATTCCTTATATGAATCTTATTCTCCAGACCATCGAATCTCCTCGTGATGTCTTGGATCCAATCCGATACTCCGAACAACATTCGGTCTACAACTCATTACCATATCTACTAAACAACATTGAATCCTTAAGTGTGTCTCCCTACGGTTCGTGAATTATGCAGACATGATCGAGACACTTCTCCGATTAATAACCAATAGAGGAATCTAGAAATTCATATGGATCCCACATATTTCTATGATTACTTCGTGATCGAATGAACCATTTAAATACGATACTAATTTCCCTTATGATACTTTACTTATCAGAGGTTTGATTGTCGATATCTCCGCATACCTAGTTCAACCTCGTTACCGATAAGTACTCTTTACTCGTTCCATGATATGTGATCCCTTGTGAGCTAGTCACATGCTTGAAAGCCAATTGGATGATATTCCACCGAGAGGGCCCAGAGTATATTTATACGTCATATGGATGGACAAATCCAACTCTTGATCCATGTGCCTGAATACATACTTTCAGAACACTCAATTCCACCTTTATAACCACCTAGTTACAAAGTGGTGTTTGATGTCATCAAAGCATCCATCCGGTGATGGTGATTAACAGGATCTCATGGTCGAAGGATTTAGGTTACTATTTATCTGAAAGCTTATAGCAAACAAACTATCAAAATGACTTGATCTTATGCTATGCTTAACTATAAGAGTATGTCCATCACACCATTCTCCTAATGCTATGAGCTTGTTATTAATAACATCCAATGTTCATGATTAGGAAACCAAAATCATAAATTAATCAACAAGCTAGTATTACAAGAGGCTTTACCAGGGACTCTTACATGTTTACAAATCACACAAGTATTAATGTTTCTGGCAAATACAATTTTAGCATGGTATGTAAACATTTATCATAAACACAAAGATATAATAATAACTACTTTTATTATTGCCTCTTGAGAATATCTCCAACAGTCTACCACTTGCTCGAGAGTCAATAATCTAGATTACATGGTAATATACCAAAAACCCATGGCATACTGGTGTTGGTCATGTTTTGCCCTAGGGAGAGGTTTAGTCAACAGATCCACCACATTCAGATCTGTGTGTACTTTACAAATCTTTATGTCACCATCTTGGACATGCTCGCGAATAGCATGAAAACGTAGCTTGATATGCTTCAGCTTCTTGTGTGACCTTGGCTCCTGCGCATTGGCTATGGTAACCATGTTATCACAGTAGATAGCCATTGGGTCCAATGCACTAGGAACCACACCAAGCTCCGCAATGAACTCGTTCATCCATATCGCCTCTTGTGAAGCCTCTGAAGCAGCCATGTATTTCGTTGCCACAACGCTTTTCTTTGCACTCCAACAGCTTACTGCTACACCATTCAATGTAAATACGTATCCATATTGAGATTTAGAATCATCCGGATCGGTGTTCCAACTAGCATTGGTGTAACCATTAACAAAGAGTTGTTCATCACCTCCACAAGGAAGAACCATATCTGTAGTTCTTCTCAAGTACTTAAGTATGTTTTTGACCGCTATCCAATGATCCACCCCCGTACACTTTGATATCTGCTAGTCAAACTAACAGCATATGCAATATATGGTCTTGTATATAGCATGACATACATGATAGATCCTATGGCTGAGGCATAGGGAGCCTTACTCATCCTCTCTCTATCTTCTGCTGGAGCGGTACTTTGAGTTTTACTCAAGGTCGTATTGGGCAACATGGGAAAGAACCCTTTCTTGCTATCTTTGATTCCAAACCTCTTTAGAACTTTTTCCAAATATGTACTCTATGAAAGCGCTATTATGCGTCTCGATCTATCACTATAAATCTTTATGCCTAATATGTAAGAAGCTTTGCCAAGATATTTCATTGAAAAATATTACTCAAATAATCTTTGACACTTTTAAGAAGGTCTATATCATTCCCAATCAACAATATGTCATCCACATATAGTACTAGGCATGCTCCCACTCACTTTCTTGTAAATTCAAGCTTCTCCATAAGTTTGTATAAATCCAAAACTTTTGATCACCATATCAAAACATTGATTCCATCTTCGGGATGCTTGCTTCAATCCATAAATGGACCGCTGAAGTTTGCATACCTTGTTACATATTTAGGATTGACAAAACCTTTGGGTTGTACTATATACAACTCTTCATCAATGTCTCCATTGAGGAACGCCGTTTTGATATCCATCGGCCATATCTCATAATCATGATATGCAGCGATTGCTAACAAAATCCTCACAGACTTTAGCTTCGCTACCGGTTAGAAAGTCTCATCGTAGTCAACTCCTTGAATTTGTCAGAACCCTTTCGTGACAAATCGAGATTTATTGATGGTTACATTACCATCAGCATATGTTTTCTTCTTGAAAATCTATTTGTTCTCGACAGCCCTCTGGCCATCCAGTAAGTCCACCAAAGTCCATACCTTGTTTTCGTACATGGATCCAATCTCGGATTTCATGGCTTATTTCCATTTATTGGAATCTAGGCTCATCATCGCTTCCTCATATGTCACAGGGTTGTTGGTGTCGTCCACCAACATGACACTCATGACGGGATCATATCAATCGGCAGTGGTATGAGTCCTCGTTGACATGCGAGGTTTCGTAGTAACTTCGTTCGAAGTTTCATGATCACCATGATTAGCTTCCTCTCTTATTGGTGTAGGCGCCACAGGAACTTCTTCCGGTGCTGCAATACTCTCAAATCAGATAGAAGGTTCGACAACCTCGTCGATTTCTACTTTCCTTCCAGTCACTTGTTTCGAGAGAAACTCCTTATCTAGACAGGATCCATTCTTGGCAATGAAGATTTTGCCTTCGGATCTATGAAAGAAGGTATACCCAATAGTTTCCTTCGGGTATCCTATGAAGATGCATTTTTCCTCTTTGGGTTCAAGCTTGTCGGGCTATAACTTATTTACATAAGCTTCGCAACCCCAAACTTTAAGGAACGACAATTTAGGTTTCTTCCCAAACCATAATTCATATGGTGTCGTTTCAACGGTTTTAGATGGTGCCCTATTTAAAGTGATTGCGGTTGTTTGTAATGCATAACCCAAAATGATAACGGTAAATCAGTAAGTGACATCACAGAATGAACCATATCTAAGAGAGTTAGATTACGACATTCGGACACACCATTACGTTGTGGTGTTCTCGGCGGTGTCAATTGTGAAAGTATTCCGCATTTCTTCAAATGCTCGCCAAACTCGTAACTTAGATATTCACCTCCACGATCAGATCATAGAAATTTTATCTTCTTGTTACGTTGATTCTCTATTTCACTTTGAAATTCCTTAAACTTCTCGAAAGTTTCGGACTTATGTTTCATGAAATAGATATACCCATATCTACTCAAGTCATCCGTGAAAGTAAGAACATAAGGATAACCACCGCGTGATGCCACACTCATCGGGCCACACATATCGATATGTATGATTTCCAATAAGTCTGTAGCTCGCTCCATCATACCAGAAAATGGAGTATTAATCATTTTTCCCATTCGACATGCTTCGCATATTTCAAGTGTTTTAAAATCAAGTGATTCAAGAAGTCCATCGGAATGGAGTTTCTTCATATGCTTCACTCCAATGTGACCAAGACGATAGTGCCACATGTATGTAGAATTATCATTGATTTTAAAATGTTTAGCATCTATATTATGACCATGTGTATCACTACTATCGAGATTCAATAAGAATAGACCATCTATCAATGGTGCATGACCATAAAATATATTACTCATATAAATCGAACAACCATTATTCTCGGACTTAAAAGAGTAACTGTCTCAAAATAAACTCCAGATATAATGTTCATGCTCAACACAGGCACTAAATAACAATTATTTAAGTATAAAACTAATCCCGATGGTAGATGAAGAGGTAGCGTGTCGACAGCGATCACATCAACCTTGGATCCATTTCCAACTCTCATCGTCACCTCGTCTCTCGCTAGTATCTGTTTATTCTGCAGCACCTGTTTCGAGTTACAAATATGAGCAATGAACCAGTATCAAATACCCAGTCACTAATACGATCACTAGTAAGATACACATCAATAACATGTATATCGAATATACCTTTCTTATTGATGTTGTTGTTCTTCAGATCTGCCAAGTACTTGGGGCAATTCCGCTACCAGTGACCTTCTCGCTTGCTGTAAAAGCACTCAGTATCAGGCTTAGGCCCAGCCTTGGTCTTCTTTGCAGGCGCGGTAGCTTTCTTACTGCCTTTCTTGAAGTTACCCTTTTTCTTAGGCTTGCCTTGCTTCTTGAAATTGGTGGTCTTATTGACCATCAACACTTAGTGCTCTTTCTTGATCTCCACTTCCACAGACTTCAACATAGGAGTTCTGGTAATGACTTATCCATGCGCTGCATGTTGTAGTTAATCACAAAGTTCTTGTAACTTGGTGGTAGTCATTGGAGGACACGATGAATCCCCAATGCATTAGGAATCACTATACCCAAGATTTGGATCTTATTGGCGTGCCTAGACATCTTAAGCACATGCTCACTGACGGAGCTGCCCTCTTCCATCTTGCAGTTAAAGAACTTTTTAGAAGCCTCATAACTCTCAACTGTGACATGAGCCTCAAATATCATTTTGAGTTCACGGACAATATCATGTGGGTCAAAGTTCTCAAACATTTTATGAAGCTCCGATTCCAAACCATACAAGATAGCACACTGAACTGAGGAGTACTGATTCTTCCAAGTGAGGAAAATATTCTTCACCTCATTGGTAGCAGCTACTGCAGGTGGGTCACCCTGCGGTGCATCCAGCACATAGGTCAACTGACCAGCATTAAGGACAATCCTCAAATTGCGGAACCAATCCACAAAGTTGCTTCCATTGTTTTTTAACTTTTCTTTCTCTAGGAACACATTAAAATTGATGGTAGAGGACGCCATGATCTACAACATATTTTCAATAGTTTAGACTAACTTTATGACAAATTGAGTTCTTATTAATACTTTAATTAACTAGGTGAACTCCCACTCAAAACAATGATCACATTAACGAAATCCACTACATCAAGTCCGATCATCATGAGAGATGATGTAGTTTCAAAGGCGAACAATCAACATGTTCATCATATCTACTATATGGCTCATGTTTATCTTTTGGTATTTCGTGTTCTGAGACCATGTCTGTACATGCTAGGCTCGTCAAGGTTAACCTTAGTATCTGCATGAGAAAATCTGGCTTGCTCCTGTTGTATGCACACATAAAATCTATCACACCCGATCATCACGTGGTGCTTCAAAACGAAGAGTCTTCGCAACGGTGCCTACTAAGGATGAACACTTTATTACTTGATATTTTGTGAGAGGGGTCATCTTATAATGCTACTGTCGCGATCTAAGCAATACAAGATGCATAAAAGGATTAACATCACATGCAATTCATAATAAGTGATATGATATGGCCTTTCTTATTGTGCCTTCGATATCCATCTTCAAGCACGAACATGATCTCCATCATCACTAGTGTGGCGTCAAGGTCAATGACTCCGCTCCATGGTTGTCGTCCACTAGCATCAACTATTACAACTAATTTGAATAATAGACACACGGGTCTTTAACGAAATTAAAAGACAACCATAAGGATCTTGTCGGTTGCCAACTTACAATAAAGATCATTGCATACATCATATATAATCACAATCATGGCCATATCACATCATATCACACCCCTTCAAAACAAAGTGAGATGCCTCTAATTTTCTTTGCATGTTTTACATGGTTTGGGGCTTTCGAATAAGAACCGTTCTAACTTACGAACATGAACCACAACGTTGATACAAGTATTGTCGAGTGCCCATTGTAAATTGACTCTTCACTATGGTTGGAGAGACAGACACCCACAAATCCACTTATGCAATACAAGTTGCATGTTGAGCGTGGAGCAAGTCTCATGAACGATGTTATGTAAGGTTAGCCCGGGCCGCTTTATCCCACCATCCCTATAGATGCAAAGTACACATGAAGCAATCAACAACAAAAGAATCAACGCCCAGAATAAACATTGTGTTCTACTCGTGCAACAGATCTACACATAGACATGGCTTTGATACCACTGGAGGGGTTCGTAGCATGGAAAAAAATCTACCGCATGAACACACACAAGCAAAGTTCTATCTATTAGATTGTAGCAAACTGTTGATAGAGTACTAACCCTCCAAGATTCCAAAGAGGTTAACGAGATCGGATTTTCGTGGGTGATGTAGTCGTTCACTTGTCGATCTCAGGATCGCATAGACGATCCTTCCGGCACTACATTCCGGCAGCACCTCCGCAGTCGGTCACACGTTCGATACTCGATGAAGACCTTCCTCTCCCTTGTTCTAGCAGGCAGCAAAGGTTGTAGATCCCTCCTCGCGATTCCAGCAGCACGATAGCGTGGTGGTGGAAGTAGAGGGGAAATCCCACAGGGATTCGCCTAAGACGGAGCGGGTATGATGGAGTAGAAAAGGGCCTCAATGATCTAGGGTTTAGAGGGCCGAGGTTTAGAGGTGGCCGACAACTAGAGAGGGCCTAGGCGGCGACGACGACTTGGGGTGGTGGCGGCAAAGCTAGGGTTTGAGGTGAGGGGTAGGGGGCGCCCTACCCCTCCTTATATAGGTGGGAGAGGCGTTTGGGGGAGGGGAGTCCTCCCCCAACTCCTCCTTATGGTCGGCGGCAAGGGGAGGGAGGAATCCTCCCCTAGGTAGGATTCCTTCCCTCCCTCCACTAGGCAACTATGTTGGGATTTGACTTTTTCAAATTGGCGTTTGACTTTCAAACTAGAGTGACCTAGGACATGATGCAACCATTCCACTTTGGTATGACACATCCATGCACCCTTCCCACTTCGAATCGCTGGACCTTCTAGACCCTTCTATAACATTCAGGTGAAAACACTGAAACCATTCCCGAACTCCTGAATTGGACTTTCCTTATATGGATATTATTCTCCGAACCATTCCGTATCTCCTCGTGATGTCCCGGATCCAATACGAGACTCCGAAAAACATTAGGTCTCTTACTCTCATTCCATATCTACTAAACAACATTGAATCCTTAAGTGTGTCTCCCTAGGGTTCGTGAATTATGTAGACATGATCAAGACACCTCTCCGATCAATAACCAATAGAGGAATTTGGAAATTCATATGGATCCCACATATTTCTATGATTACTTCGTGATCGAATGAACCATTTACATATGATACCAATTTCCCTTTGTCTCGCAATACTTTACTTATCCAAGGTTTGATCGTCGGTATCTCTACATACCTAGTTCAACCTCGTTACTCATAAGTACTCTTTACTCATTCCTATGATATGTGATACCTTGTGAGCAAGTCACATGCTTGAAATCTAATTGGATGACATTCCACCGAGAGGTCCAGAGTATATCTATCCGTCATATGTAAGGACAAATCCCACTCTTGATCCATGTTCCTCAACACATACTTTCCAAACACTAAATGCCACCTTTATAACCACCCAGTTATGAAGTGGTGTTTGATGTCATCAAAGCATCCATCTGGTGATGGTGATTAACATGATCTCATTGTCGAAGGATTTAGGTTACTATGTATCTGAAAGCTTATAGCAAACGAACTATTGAAATGACTTGATCTTATGCTATGCTTAACTATAGGAGTATGTCCATCACACCATTCTCCTAATGATATGATCTTGTTATTAATAACATCCAATGTTCATGATTAGGAAACCATAATCATCTATTAATCAACAAGCTAGTATTACAAAGAGGCTTTACTAGGGACTCTTACAAGTTTGCAAATCACACAAGTATTAATGTTTTCAGTTAATACAATTATAGCATGAATGTGAACATTTATCATAAACACAAAGATATAATAATAACTACTTTTATTATTGCCTATTGGGCATATCTCCAACATCAAGAGACAAGGCTACTGAGATGGTAAAGGAATTGGCTCTTCATGAAGGATTACTCGTAACTTAATTTCAAATTTTGATGCAGTTTTGTTTGTGTCATGTACATTATATTGATATGGCATGTACTTCCATCCTAAACACAAACTGTTCATCTCCTTACTCATCTTCACCTCCTTCATCTCCTTCATCATCATCTTCCGTGATTAAGCTAAAGGTCACCACATCATACATAGAAATATTGTGTGTCCTCAAGAAAGATAACCAGAATGGTCCTCTTATGGATGTAACTGTAGGGTTCGTAGCATGGAAAACAAAAATCTATCACATAAAACCAAGATCTAATCTATGGCAAAGCCAAGATCTAATATACGAGATCGGTGCAACCACATTGTAGAGAACTAACCCTCGTAGATCCAAAGTGTTTAATGATATCGGATTCGCATGGTTGATGTAGTCGATCACTTGCCGATCTCAAGATCATGTAGACGATCCTTTCGGCGCCATGTTCTGGCAGCGCTTCCGCAGTCGGTCACACGTACGGTAGTCGATGAAGACCTACATCTCCCTTGTTCCAGCAGGGAAGCAAAGGTTGTAGATCTCCACGGAGTTCCAACATCATGACGGTGTGGTGGTGGTGGTGGTGGGGAGATTTCTATAGGGCTTCGAATAAGCCGGAGAAGGACGATGGACGAGAGAGAGGCATGGTGGCTAGGGTTTAGACACCGAGGGACAAGGGAGCCAAGGGGTGGTGCCGTACCCCTCCCTATATGGCAGGGGGCCGGCGGCCAAGGGGACTGTAACATCCCAAAAATATTAAACATGGATCATCAAACTCTAATCATCAAAATTAGGGTTAACAAAAACTTTTCCAACTAAAAGTATGAAAGCATCCATATGTGTGTGTATTAAAATTTGGATTCTTTTGAATTGCCATGGTTCTGTGTTTCTTTGCTTGTAGAATGATTCTTAGGTGAAATAAACATCATCTAAACAATCCCCAAACTTTTCCCAAAGACAAACAACTCAAAATGAATAAATTAAGTGAATAGTCACTTTGGCCAAATTAACTCCCATGCCTACTTTGGCTATCCCTAACTTTCAAAACTTAACAGAAACATGTATGGATCTTTGCACCCCTTGGTATTACTCATAATAAGGTACCAAGGCCCACCTTGTGATCATCCAAAAATATTTAAATGCTTATTTTAAATGACAGTTTAAAATTGAATCTATTTCATATGGGAAGATCCCACTCTTTCAAAAACCACACAAACAAGCTCAATTTTCAAAAACCCAAGCACCCACAGAATCCTCAACACATGCCTAGCACACCCACCAAAAATCTTTTCAAAATTCAAAACTTAAGTTCTTGCGGCCATTTCATCAAACAGGTTGCAGATTCAAATCAACAAAATCAAAAACACTATTTTGAGCAGTGTTTTGGCCAACCTTGTTCCCTCTCTGGTTACAACTAGCCTTAGTAGATCATCTAGCACCCTTAACTAACCTCTAGCACCACTGTGATGCATCATGCCAACTCGGCCAAGAACAAGGGAGGTAGGGTCAAACCCTAGTTTGAAAAGTCAAATCCTAGTTTGGGAAGGAAAGGGGAAACTTGAAAGGCAAGTTTACAACTCCCCTTCTGGTAGCCGAGTTGGGGCGGGACTCTCCCTCTCCTAGCCGAGTTGGGGGCAACTCGGCTAGGGCTGGGAGCCCCTGTCAACACCCGGATTTTTAATCCCAGATGCCTGTTATGCCATACATCGCAATCCCAGGATTACCATTTTTGCGAGACATAACAGATTTGGATACCACAGTACATCATCCATTACAAACCATACATAAGGTCTTTACACAAATAAGGATCTCATGATCCAGTTCTTAATACAACTCAAGCAGCGGAATAACGTAATAATAACGGTAGCGTAGGCGAAGCTCCATCTTCGGGGTCACATGCAATGCTGATGATGGGAGATGATCCTAGTTGTCGTAACCTTTCTGGGGTCCATCATCCTGGTACTCCTCTTCATAGTCTATCCACGGGAATAGCCAGGGACAAAGCCATGAGTACTCTTTAAGTACTCGCAAACTAATACTAACAAGTTAAGGGGGGTTTTGTAGTAGCACACTAAGCTGTAGGGTTGTTTTGCAAAAAGCCAGATTTACCTCTACTAAGTTCAGAAGCAAGAAAAGCTAGTTGAAATTTTATAACACCTAAGTGGGAACTTGAATTTCATATCACAACTCTATTGTGGTCAAGTCAAAATCTCAATTCATTTAATAAGTCATTTTGAAAACATCTGACGGGGGAACAGTATGGCCACTCCAACTGTCCATAACCGCGGACGCGGCTATTCGAATAGTTTGACACTCTGCAGAGATTGTAAACTTTCACCACAACATACGATATATCCGTCAGGAACAAATCCTGAATTCACCATACTTAGTATGCGGATAATCAATCATAACCTTTCGATTACACGCCCTAGTATAGACACCTCTCCTATGAGTTTGGCCTCCCAACCATGACCAACTATCATCTTGGGTACGACACAGGTGGACATTCTTCACAAGGTAGCCTCAGCTCAGACCTTGGTCGTGAGGGAACCCATACTAAGGTATATAAGTTTCCAGTCAAGCCTTACCCAATTTTCGGGTATTGTGGTTGTATGGTAAAATTGCAATGGTATCGCATCCAGACAACCATCAGTTTTATAAAGGGCTAAGGCTCATGCCTCAACATTTTCATCATCAAAATCATCTGGTGTTTGGAAACACATGTCAAAACATCTCAGTAGAATGACTCATCATTCTAAGGTTTTCATAACCATTTTCCACCAAGTATTCCCATCTAAAGTTGATCAAGTTTTATCCTTAGCACTAGATCTACAAGTGTGGTTAAGTACTAATGAGGGGTGGTAAACTAGTGGAGCTTAACTAAGTACAATCTCATGCCTTAGGATGACATCAAGATTATCTAGCTTAGGCCAAATTCAATTCTCTTTATGCAACCTTCAATTATCTTCATAGAATCTACAAGTCACTTAAGTAAACTCTAAGAAATAGCTTTGATAAAGAAATAAAGTAGAAAGCTTGCAACTAAAACTAGGATTGGGTTATCAAGTGGGTATGATCACATATGCTTAAGGCATCTAGTGGTCATGGAAACAAGCAAGTATTATCTTGCATAGGTATCAGTATAAGCTTGCTAAGTTAATAGCTTGCAAGTATTGGCTTGCATAGGTCAACTTGGTTAGTAAGGCTTGCCTTGTGCAGAGTAGTGGTTGAAGTTCTCATCGGCTTCTTCTTTGTAGTATCCTTCTTAACTATTTTCAATCATCACACAAAGGTTTTCTATAGATGCTCTAGCATCATCACTACCCTTACAAGAATAAAGCATTTGCATTATTTATTTATTTTTAGAAAAGTAATTTCTACTCATTGAAAAACTACTTAAGATTTAATATTCTCCAAACCAAACATGGGATCATGTTGACACATGTCACCACCACATATTTCAGTACATGGGAATGTGATTTAAAGTGGTGTCACAATTTAATAAGGTTTAACCTTTTATTTTAAATAAGTAAAGTGACTAGAAATGCCTATGTGGCATACTTTTATTACTTGAACATTATTTCTGTAAGTAAACCCAAATGTTTTTATACATTCTGAAAGGTATGATCAAATGTGATTTTTGAGAGTTGGAATCAACTCAAAAGCTATTATGGTTGGAATTTGAAAAAATGTTTGAATGCAGAAAAGCTTCTGCCTTGTTATTTTTACCAAGGTTGATATATGGATCCAAATGATTTGAATCGAATGGGCTTGGATTAAGCATTTCAGTACCTTTCTAACAAAATTGGTTTCATGCAATTTGGTTCACTGAATCGAGCTGGGTTGATTTTTGAAACTAGGTACAGAACTGAGTTTGAAATAAATAGAAAAAGCTAAATTCAAATGGTTGGGCTGCGCCGGAAATGTTAATGCGCTGGCCTAGTGTCACTCCGCAGTGCGGGCCTCAGCTGACAGGGGGGTTCCACCCATCAGTGGCTCATAACACGCGAAGCGGTATGGGGCGATGTGGTGCGTTGGATTAGAAGTGAGATCAACGGTTGAGGGTCGTCATCGACGATGAACATGTCACCGGCGAGCTCGAACCCTAGCGGCTTAGTGGGGGTCGTGGGAGGATCACCGAGGCTCAGGAGAGGGTCAGCGATGGGGGCAAACGACGAAGTCAACAACGGCGATCCTCCTGGCACCGACAGCTCCTCCTGGGGCAGCTCCAATCGATGGCTTCCTTCTTCTCCAGCAGTGGCGGGCTCCGATGAAATTCCGGCGATGCGTTGCTCGCCTTGCTCCGGGAGTGAGGTGGGGTGGTTCTGGGTGAGAGGGGAGCGAGTTGGTGTGAATAAATCGAGCAGGTTCATCGCCTTTTATAGGCTCGACGGCGAGACCGAGAGGGATTGGCAGGCGACGGTGGCGACATGGCTATGGGCGGCTAGAGGCATGGCTGCGGTTGGCGATCGAGTGGTGGTCTCCTGGCGATGCTCTAGAGATTGAATGACCATGTAGGGGAGGTGGCAATCGGTCGGGAACGTGCGATGCTCTGGGAGGCAAAGGCGGCGAACTACGCGGCGAGCGGTGGCTACGGGGTACGGGCGTTGAAACGAACATGTCTATTGGTCTCCTAGGACGGTGGGGTGCATGCTGGCAAGCGACGAAGGCTCGAGGTGGTCGGGTTGCGTGGGAACGGCACGTGCACTGGGGTGCGCGTCGACATGGTCGAGAGCAGCGCGGGCGCGGTGTTCCTGGCGGTTCTGGTCTCTATCTTCGAGCTAGGGCTGGTCGAGAGGGGGTGGTGAGGCATGGGATGCATGCTAGACAAGGTTGGCACGGCTAGTTCTTCTCCTAGCTTGCTGTCCACACTGGGGTGACATGGTGAGGCTCGGCCTGCTCACCATTGATGGCATTGGCAAGCTCACAGTGGTGCTAGAGGTTATTTAAGGGTGCTAGATTATCTACTAAGGCTAGTTGTAACCAGAGAGGGAACAAGGTTGGCCAAAACACTGCTCAAAATAGTGTTTTTGATTTTGTTGATTTGAATCTGCAACCTGTTTGATGAAATGGCCGCAAGAACTTAAGTTTTGAATTTTGAAAAGATTTTTGGTGGGTTTGCTAGGTATGTGTTGAGGATTCTGCGGGTGCTTGGGTTTTTGAAATAGTTGGATCTTCCCATATGAAATAGATTCAATTATAAACTATCATTTAAACTAAGCATTTAAGTGTTTTTGGATGACCACAAGGTGGGCCTTGGTACCTTATTATGAGTACTACCAAGGGGTGGAAAGATCCATACATGTTTCTGTTAAGTTTTGAAAATTAGGGATAGACAAAGTAGGCATGGGAGTTAATTTGGCCAAAGTGACCATTCACTTAATTTATTCATTTTGAGTTGTTTGTCTTTGTGAAAAGTTTGGGGATTGTTTAGCTGATGTTTATTTCACCTAAGAATCATTTTACAATCAACGAAACGCAGAACCATGGCAATTCAAAAGAATCCAAATTTTAGTACACACACATATGAATGCTTTCATACTTTTAGTTGGAAAAGTTTTTGTTAACCCTCATTTTGATGATTAGAGTTTGATGATCAGTGTTTAATATTTTTGGGATGTTACAAACCTTCCCCCCTTAAAAAAAATCTCGTCCCGAGATTTGTAAAAGGACGAAAAAGATTACCTAGGATTTGAAGAGATCGGAAAACTCCGTCCTGATGTGATCTTCGCGCTCCCAGGTAGCTTCTTCTTCTGTGTGGTTGCTCCACTGAATATTGAGAAACTTGATGCTTCGGTTTCTGGTAGTTCTGAAAGCTTCTTCCAAAATACGGATGGGTACCTAGGGATAGGTCAGGTCATCATTGATTTCTATGGTCTGGTGATCAATATTCTTGAACACTTCCGTCTTCTCCGGGTCTTCGAGGCACTTGCGAAGTAATGAGATATGGAACACAATGTGCACTGCTGACATCTCTTCGGGTAGTTCCAATTGATACGACACTTCTCCTCGACGGTTCAGAATCTTGAAGGGGCCAATATATCTGGGGGCTGACTTTCCTTTCAGCTGGAAACGCCGCATTCCCTTCAATGGCGACACTTTCAGATACACGAAATCTCCTATGTTGAAGGCGAGGTCTCGACGTCTCTTGTCGGCGTAACTCTTCTGTCTGGACTGGGCGGTCTTGAGGTGCTCACGAATCTTGTGAACCTTCTCTTCTTCTTCTCGTAGGATGTCAGGTCCGAAAATTTGACTATCTCCTACTTCCGACCAGTTCAAAGGGGTGCGACACTTCCTTCCGTACATGAATTCGAATGGGGCCATTTGCAAACTAGCTTGATAACTGTTGTTGTATGAAAATTATGCGAACGGTAGACAATCTTCCCATTTAGATCCATACTCTAACACACATGCTCTCAACATGTCTTCGAGTATTTGATTTACTCGCTCCGTTTGTCCGTCGGTTTAAGGGTGATAAGCTGTGCTGAAATCTAGTCGGGTTCCTAAACCTTCTTGGACGTTCTTCCAGAATCTCGAGGTAAACTATGTTCCTCGATCAGATACGATGTTCTTGGGGACTCCGTGCAAACTGACGATTCTAGCGATGTATAACTCCCCTAGCTTCGAACTCTGTTATGTGGTCTTGACTGGTAAGAAATGGGCGACTTTGGATAATCTATACACTATGACCCAAATAGAGTCATTTCCCCTACTAGAAGTAGGCAATCCGGTGATAAAGTCCATTCCAACGGAATCCCATTTCCATTCCGGAATTTGCAATGGTTGCAACAATCCTGCGGGTCTTTGATGTCCTACCTTGACTCGCTGACATATATCACACTTGGCGATATAGCTTCCGATTTATCTCTTCATCTTATGCCACCAAAATTGCTCCTTCAAATCTTGATACATCTTCGTTCCTCCGGGCTAGATAGAATAAAGAGTATCATGAGCTTCCTTGAGAATAACTTCTTTCAGCTTAGAATCTGTTGGTACACAAAGGCGTCCTTTTTACCACATAACTCCTTCGTCTTCGGTTAATCCGGGTAATTTGCCTGTACCGATACGACGCTTGATTCCGTCGATACTAGCATTTCCTTTCTGTGCCTCTTTGATCTGACTGATCAAAGTGGGTTGAAGTTCTATGCTAGCAAAATATCCTTCACTCAATAATTCTATTCGGAAATCTTCCATCTCTTTGTGCAAACTTGGTTTCTCCTTCAAAATCATGGAGTTCAAGCGGCACGGCAATCTGCTAAGGGCATCTGCTACCATGTTGGCTTTACCAGGGTGATAGTGAATGTCCAGATCGTAATCCTTGATTAGCTCAATCCATCTGCTCTGTCTCATATTTAGCTCCTTCTGAGTGAATATATACTTCAGGCTCTTGTGATCAGAATAAATCTCACAACGGTTTCCCATCAGGTAGTGCCTCCATGTCTTCAGGGCTAGAACTACAGCTGCGAGCTCGAGGTCATGGGTTGGGTAATTCTGCTCATGTTGTTTCAGTTGTCGGGATAGATAAGATATAACTTTGCCTTCTTGCATTAGCACACATCCGAGACCGATCTTGGATGCATCACAATACACGTCAAAGGGCTTCGTGATGTCCGGCATGATTAAGATTGGGGCTGAAATCAATCTCCTCTTGAGTTCTTGAAAACTCACTTCACATTTGTCCGTCCATTCAAACTTCTTGTCCTTCTTCAGCAATTGGGTCATGGGTTTGGCGATACTCGAGAATCCTTCTACGAACTTGCGATAGTATCCCGCCAATCCGAGAAATGCACGAACTTGGGTTTGAGTGGTTGGGGCTTGCCAATCTTCGACATCTTTCACCTTTACAAGGTCAATAGCAATTCCTCCGGCTGATATAATGTTACCATGGAATCCTACCTCCTATAACCAGAATTCACATTTGCTAAACTTGGCATACAATTGATGCTCGCTAAGGGTTCCAAGAATGGTCCTTGGTTGTAGCTCATGTGCTTCTTCTGATTTGAATAAATCAGAATGTCATCGATGAAAACAACGACAAACTTATCTAGGAAGTCCATAAAAATCTTATTCATGAGATACATGAAATAAGCGGGGGCATTGGTTAATCCAAAAGACATGACAGTATACTCGTATAATCCATATCTGGTGGTAAAGGCAGTCTTTGGAATATCCTCTGCGCGAACCTTGAGTAGATGATAGCCTGTTCTAAGATCAATCTTAGAAAACACTTTGGCACCGGTCAACTGATCAAACAAATCTTCTATCTTGGGCAATGGGTACTTGTTCTTGATAGTGACATCATTCAACTTCCGATAATCCGTACAGAAACGGTTACCTCCATCCTTCTTGTCCACGAACAAGACAGGTGATCTCCATGGTGACACACTTGGTTGAATCAATCCAATTTCTAGCATGGCATCTAGTTGCTTCTTCAGTTCTGCTAGTTCAGACGGGTTCATACTATATGGTCTCTGAGATATGGGTCCTGTTCCGGGGATTAGTTCAATGATAAAATCGATATTCCGATCTGGGGGCATACCGGGCAAAACATCTAGAAATACATCGGGGTATTCACAGACTATCCGGACTTGGTCAATGGTAGGTTGGGCTATACTCTTGTTGCACTTGAATTCACGAGGTCCAAATTTCTGCTTAGTTATTCCCATCATCCCGTAACCACAGGATGATCCCAATCTCCTTTTAGTAATAGATCTTTTTGATATGTCTCAGTCTCAGCGGCAAGGAAGAGAAAATGCATCGAGTCGTTTATCAAGAAAGTGGACGAGCAGTTCTTTTGAATGTACCACTTTTTTGAAAAAGTCAGCTTAAGAGGTTCAAAAGAGAAATTAACTCTCCTTATTCTTGGCTAGTGGAATGGAAGCAAGACTCTTTCCTATCCAATTTGCCGAGGGGAGAGAACTCAAAGATATCTCAAGCTAGACATAGCTGATGCTTTGAGTCGACGTGTTAGTACTCCGTTTCTTTGAAAGCTGAATTGCCAGGTATAGCCCTATGCTGCTCTTTCGTTATTGTCCAAATTCTTTGTCTTTCTATTGTCCACAACATCCCCTTTGGGAGTCGCAGACAGGTCTTGTGATAGGTTCATCCTCCTTCCTAGCATCATCCTTCACTGGGAACTCAAAAGCAACCACTTCTACTAGGAGTAGGCTTTTTAGTGCTAGCTGAACGTAAAGTAATGGCTTTTGTGCAACGTCGAAAGGGTCCTGATGTAGTGGGATCGTCCCCGAAGATGGGTAATATGTTCTCATACAATGTTGCTCCAACTTTTTTCTAGAGGGCCTAGCTAGCGAGCGATCCCAGTCCGCGGCAGAGAACAAGACAGCAAGCGAGTGTACCTTTGTTCGCTTCTTTTCCACCAAGCACAGAGTCAAGTTCTAGTTTTCTTTTCTCATTAGGGAAGGCGGGCTCGCAAGCCTAGCGTTATTTTTAGCGGTCGGGAGGTCTTTTCGCTAATGTGAGAGGCATCAGCAGCCTCAACCATGGTTCAAGTGCAAGTGCGCATACGGATATGACGAAACCCCCTCTTTCACCTGCACCCTCTATTGTCTTTTTCCCAAGTAGGCGAGGAGCAAAGGATTGGGTCTAGAGTGGAACTAACAGCTAGCTACCTTAGGCGTTTTCTCGCTCTGTTTTCGATTGCAAGATTCTATGAGCTACCTCCAGTGTGATGGGAAACCTTCCCGCACGGTTCGGAGAGCACTGAAGACGAATGAGAGGTTCACCACCACATCATTGCAAGGGGAGTTCGCTAGATTCGCAGATTGGCCTAGGTTTCAGATATATGCTCGACTGATATTCCGGCTGTACTGGTCATGGTTATGGCTTTCTTGGCATAGTCAATTAATCCTTTATGTTTGGACATCCAATCCATTCCTAGTACTACTTCCAAACCTTTAGTTCCGAGTACTATCAGATTAGCATAAAAATCAATGCCATGGATTCGGATAGGGACGACTTTGCAAATTTGCCTAACTTTGGTGGTTGAACAGGGGATTTGAACAATCATAACATGCTTCAGTTTTGTTGGTTGAATCTTGCTAGTGCATGCAAATTCTTCGATGACAAATGATTGCGATGCACCAGAATCAAACAACACTATAGGGAGTACTAAATTAACAGAAAACATACCCAGCACGACGTCTGGCGCCTCCTGGGCTTCTTTAGCATGCATGAGAAAAAGACGGCCATTGCGGTTGAGAGAGTTCCCTGGGGCAAACCTTCTTCCGGGCTGAACACGACGCTGCTGCTGAGCTGAGGCATTTGCATTGGGGGATGCGGCATTCTTGTTGGGGCACTAATTGGAGTAGAGACCCTTATTTCCAAAGTCATAACAAGTCACTTGCGACTTGTCCTTTGCTACAACAGGCACAACATTACTTCCAGTCCTCGGGGCAGTGTTGGTGTTGGCGGAAGCATTGTTGTTGTTGAACTTGGGTGGTGCATGGTTGAAATTACTAGAGTTGCCGGGGTTTTTGTGATTTCCTCCGGGCCTCGGGTTTCCACGGTTGGGGTAGGTCGGACGGTTCATCGGGGGTCTGTTGGTTCTCGGGGCAAATCCTGGAGATGGGTTAGGGCGATACTTTGGGGTCTGATGGGTTCTTGGCAGATGCATCATGCGATGCTTGCGGTTCTCATTGGCTTGGTTGATTTTTCCTTCCATCTGGATGGCAGAGTCGACAAGGGCTTCAATATCAGCAAAGGGGATATTGACCAACACCGTCTGCATCTCATCATGCAAACCATTCAAGAATCTCTCTTTCTTCTTGGCTTCGGTGTCGATCTCATCCAGGGCATACCTAGCTAATGACAAGAATTTGTCACGGTATTCCACTACGGTCATCCTTCCTTGCTTCAGTTCTCTGAACTCATCTCTCATTCTCTTTATCAAACCCGGTGGCACATGGGTTCTGCTGACCTTGACCTTGAATTCCTCCCAGGTCATCATCTGTCCTCCGGCCGTTGCACGAACGCTGTTCCACCATGCTCTGGCGTCTCCGGATAGATAGTGGGTGGCGAACAGAACTTTCTCGTTAGCTTCCACTCCGGCGACATCTAGGTTGTTCTAGCTTTGAATACATAAAATGGAGAACAACCTGGAAGTCGCCGGAGTGGAAGCTAACGAGAAAGTTCTGTTCGCCACCCACTATCTATCCGGAGACGCCAGAGCATGGTGGAACAGCGTTCGTGCAATGGCCGGAGGACAGATGATGACCTGGGAGGAATTCAAGGTCAAGTTCAGCAGAACCCATGTGCCACCAGGTTTGATCAAGAGAATGAGAGATGAGTTCAAAAAACTGAAGCAAGGAAGGATGACCGTAGTGGAATACCGTGACAAATTCTTGTCATTAGCTAGGTATGCCCCGGATGAGATCGACACCGAAGCCAAGAAGAGAGAGAGATTCTTGAATGGTTTTCATGATGAGATGCAGACGGTGTTGGTAAATATCCCCTTTGATGATATTGAAGCCCTTGTCGACTCTGCCATCCAGATGGAAGGAAAGATCAACCAAGCCACTGAGAACCGCAAGCGTCGCATGATGCATCAGCCAGGAACCCATCAGACCCTAAAGTATCACCCTAACCCATCTCTAGGATTTGCCCCGAGAACCAATAGACCCCCGATGAACCGTCCGACCTACCCCAACCGTGGAAACCCGAGGCCCGGAGGAAATCACAACAACCCCGACAACTCTGGTAATTTCAACCATGCACCACCCCAAGTTAAACAACAACAATGCTGCCGCCAACACCAACACTGCCCCGAGGACTGGAAGCAATGTTGTGCCTATTGCAACAATGGACAAGTCGCATGTGACTTGCTATGACTGTGGAAATAAGGGTCACTACTCCAATGAGTGCCCCAAGAAGAATGCCGCAGCCCCCAATGCAAATGCCCCAGCTCAGCAGCAACGTCGTGTTCAGCCCGGAAGAAGGTTTGCCCCAGGGAACTCTCTCAACCGCAATGGTCGCTTTTTCTCATGCATGTTGAAGAAGCCCAGGAAGCGCCAGACGTCGTGCTGCGTATGTTTTCTGTTAATTCAGTACTCGCTAGAGTGTTGTTTGATTCTGGTACATCGCATTCATTTGTCACCGAAGAATTTTCATGCACTAGTAAGATTCAACCAACAAAACTAAAGCATGTTATGATTGTCCAAATCCCCGGTTCAACCACCAAAGTTAGGCAAATTTGCAAAGCCGTCCCTATCCGAATCCATGGCATTGATTTTTATGCTAATCTGATAGTACTCGGAACTAAAGGTTTGGAAGTAGTACTAGGAATGGATTGGATATCCAAACATAAAGGATTAATTGATTGTGCCAAGAAAGCCATAACCATGACCAGTACAACCAGAATATCAGTCGAGCATATATCTAAAACCTTACATCGTCAATTTAAGTGCAACAAGAGTATAGCCCAACCTACCATTGACCAAGTCCGGATAGTCCATGAATACCCCGATGTATTTCTAGATGTTTTGCCCGGTATGCCCCCAGATCAGGATATCGAGTTTATCATTGAACTAATCCCCGGAACTGGACCCATAGCTCAGAGACCATATAGTATGAACCCGTCTAAACTAGTAGAACTGAAGAAGCAACTGGATGCCATGCTAGAAATTTGATTGATTCAACCAAGTGCGTCACCATGGAGATCACCTGTCTTGTTCGTGGACAAGAAGGATGGAGGTAACCATTTGTGTACGGATTATCGGAAGTTGAATGATGTCACTATCAAGAACAAGTACCCATTGCCCAAGATAGAAGATTTGTTTGATCAGTTGACCGGTGCTAAAGTGTTTTCTAAGATTGATCTTAGAACAGGCTATCATCAACTCAAGATTCGCGCAGAGGATATTCAAAAGACTGCCTTTACCACCAGATATGGATTATACGAGTATATTGTCATGTCTTTTGGATTAACCAATGCCCCCACTTATTTCATGAATCGCATGAATAAGATTTTTATGGACTTCCTAGATAAGTTTGTCGTTGTTTTCATCGATGACATTCTAATTTATTCAAATCAGAAGAAGAACATGAGCTACACCCAAGGACCATTCTTGGAACCCTTAGCGAGCATCAGTTGTATGCCAAGTTTAGCAAATGTGAATTCTGGTTATAGGAGGTAGGATTCCATGGTAACATTATGTCAGCCGGAGGAATTGCTATTGACCCTGTAAAGGTGAAAGATGTCGAAGATTGGCAAGCCCCAACCACTCAAACCCAAGTTCGTGCATTTCTCGGATTGGCGGGATACTATTGCAAGTTCGTAGAAGGATTCTCGAATATCGCCAAACCCATGACCCAATTGCTGAAGAAGGACAAGAAGTTTGAATGGACGGACAAATGTGAATCGAGTTTTCAAGAACTCAAGAGGAGATTGATTTTAGCCCCAATCTTAATCATGTCGGACATCACGAAGCCCTTTGACGTGTACTGTGATGCATCCAAGATCGGTCTCGGATGTGTGATAATGCAAGAAGGCAAATTTATATCTTATCTATCCTGACAACTGAAACAACATGAGCAAAATTACACAACCCATGACCTCGAGCTCGCAGCTATAGTTCTAGCCCTGAAACATGGAGGCACTACCTGATGGGAAACCGTTGTGAGATTTATTCTGATCACAAGACCCTGAAGTATATATTCACTCAGAAGGAGCTAAATATGAGACAGAGCATATGGATTGAGCTAATCAAGGATTACGATCTGGACATTCACTATCACCCTGGTAAAGCCAACGTGGTAGCAGATGCCCTTAGCAGATTGCCGTGCCGCTTGAACTCCATGATTTTGAAGGAGAAACCAAGTTTGCACAAAGAGATGGAAGATTTCCGAATAGAATTATTGAGTGAAGGATATTTTGCTAGCATAGAACTTCAACCCACTTTGATCAGTCAGATCAAAGAGGCACAGAAAGGAAATGCTACTATCGACGGAATCAAGCGTCGTATCGGTACAGGCAAATTACCCGGATTTACCGAAGACGAAGAAGGAGTTATGTGGTAAAAAGGACGCCTTTGTGTACCATCAGATTCTAAGCTGAAAGAAGTTATTCTCAAGGAAGCTCATGATACTCTTTATTCTATCCAGCCCGGAGGAACGAAGATGTATCAAGATTTGAAGGAGCAATTTTGGTGGCATAAGATGAAGAGATAAATCGGAAGCTATATCGCCAAGTGTGATATATGTCACCGAGTCAAGTCAGGACATCAAAGACCCGCAGGATTGTTGCAACCATTGAAAATTCTGGAATGGAAATGGGATTCCGTTGGAATGGACTTTATCACCGGATTGCCTACTTCTAGTAGGAGAAATGACTCTATTTGGGTCATAGTGGATAGATTATCCAAAGTCGCCCATTTCTTACCAGTCAATACCACATATCAGAGTTCGAAGCTAGCGGAGTTATACATCGCTAGAATCGTCAGTTTGCACGGAGTCCCCAAGAACATCGTATCTGATCGAGGAACATAGTTTACGTCGAGATTCTGGAAGAACGTCCAAGAAGGTTTAGGAACCCGACTAGATTTCAGCACAGCTTATCACCCTTAAACCGACGGACAAACGGAGCGAGTAAATCAAATACTCGAAGACATGTTGAGAGCATGTGTGTTAGAGTATGGATCTAAATGGGAAGATTGTCTGCCGTTCGCAGAATTTTCATACAACAACAGTTATCAAGCTAGTTTGCAAATGGCCCCATTCGAATTCATGTACGGAAGGAAGTGTCGCACCCCTTTGAACTGGTCGAAAGTAGGAGAGAGTCAAATTTTCGGACCCGACATCCTACGAGAAGAAGAAGAGAAGGTTCACAAGATTCGTGAGCACCTCAAGACCGCCCAGTCCAGACAGAAGAGTTACGCCGACAAGAGACGTCGAGACCTCGCCTTCAACATAGGAGATTTCGTGTATCTGAAAGTGTCGCCATTGAAGGGAATGCGGCGTTTCCAGCTGAAAGGAAAGTCAGCCCCCAGATATATTGGCCCCTTCAAGATTCTGAACCGTCGAGGAGAAGTGTCGTATCAATTGGAACTACCCGAAGAGATGTCAGCAGTGCACAATGTGTTCCGTGTCTCATTACTTCGCAAGTGCCTCGAAGACCCGGAGAAGACGGAAGTGTTCAAGAATATTGATCACCAGACCATAGAAATCAATGATGAACTGACCTATCCCGAAGTACCCATCCGTATTTTGGAAGAAGCTTTCAGAACTACTAGAACCCGAAGCATCAAGTTTCTCAATATTCAGTGGAGCAACCACACAGAAGAAGAAGCTACCTGGGAGCGCGAAGATCACATCAGGACGGAGTTTTCCGATCTCTTCAAATCCTAGGTAATCTTTTTCGTCCTTTTTCAAATCTCGGGACAAGATTTTTTTTAAGGGGGGAAGGTTTGTAACATCCCAAAAATATTAAACGTTGATCATCAAACTCTAATCATCAAAATGAGGGTTAACAAAAACTTTTCCAACTAAAAGTATGAAAGCATTCATATGTGTGTGTACTAAAATTTGGATTCTTTTGAATTGCCATGGTTCTGCGTTTCGTTGATTGTAAAATGATTCTTAGGTGAAATAAACATCATCTAAACAATCCCCAAACTTTTCACAAATACAAACAACTCAAAATGAATAAATTAAGTGAATGGTCACTTTGGCCAAATTAACTCCCATGCCTACTTTGTCTATCCCTAACTTTCAAAACTTAACAGAAACATGTATGGATCTTTGCACCCCTTGGTAGTAATCATAATAAGGTACCAAGTCCCACCTTGTGATCATCCAAAAACACTTAAATGCTTAGTTTAAATGATAGTTTATAATTGAATCTATTTCATATGGGAAGATCCCACTATTTCAAAAACCACTCAAACAAGCTCAATTTTCAAAACCCAAGCACCCGCAGAATCCTCAACACATACCTAGCACACCCACCAAAAATCTTTTCAAAATTCAAAGCTTAAGTTCTTGCGGCCATTTCATCAAACAGGTTGCAGATTCAAATCAACAAAATCAAAAACACTATTTTGAGCAGTGTTTTGGCCAACCTTGTTCCCTCTCTGGTTACAACTAGCCTTAGTAGATAATCTAGCACCCTTAAATAACCTCTAGCACCACTGTGAGCTTGCCAATGCCATCAATGGTGAGCAGGCCGAGCCTCACCATGTCACCCCAGTGTGGACAACAAGCTAGGAGAAGAACTAGCCGTGCCAACCTTGTCTAGCATGCATCCCATGCCTCACCGCCCCCTCTCGACCGGCCCTAGCTCGAAGACAGAGACCAGAACCGCCAGGAACGCCACGCCCGCGCTGCTGTCGACCATGCCGACGCACACCCAAGTGCACGCGCCGTTCCCACGCAACCCGACCACCTCGAGCCTTCGCCGCTTGCCAGCATGCACCCCACCGTCCCAGGAGACCAATAGACATGTTTGTTTCAATGCCCGTACCCCGTAGCCACCGCTCGCCGCGTAGTTCACCGCCTCTGCCTCCTAGAGCATCGCACGTTCCTGACTGATTGCCACCGCCCCTACATGCTCATTCAATCTCTAGAGCATCGCCAGGAGACCACCAGTCGATCGCCAACCACAGCCATGCCTCTAGCCGCCCATAGCCATGTCGCCACCGTTGCCTGCCAATCCCTCTCGGTCTCGCCGTCGAGCCTATAAAAGGCGACAAACCCGCTCGATTTCTTCACACCAGTTCGCTCCCCTCTCAAGCAGAACCACCCCAACTCACTCACGGAGCAAGGCGAGCAGCGCATCACCGGAATTTCATTGGAGCCCGCCGCTGCTGGAGAAGAAGGAAGCCATCGATTGGAGCTGCCCCAGGAGGAGCTGCCGGTGCCAGGAGGATCGCCGTCGTTGACTTCGTCGTTTGCCCCCATCGCCGACCCTCGCCTGAGCCTCGGTGAGCCTCCCACGACCCCCACTGAGCCGCTAGGGTTCGAGCTCACCGGTGACATGTTCATCGTCGACGACGACCCTCAACCGTTGATCTCACTTCTAATCCAACGCACCACATTGCCCCGTACCGCTTCGCGTGTTATGAGCCACTGATGGGTGGAACCCCCAGTCAGCTGAGCCCCGCGCTGCGGAGTGACACTGGGCCAGCCCATTAACATTTCCGACGCAGCCCAACCATTTGAATTTAGCTTTTTCTATTTATTTCAAACTCAGTTCTGTACATAGTTTCAAAAATCAACCCAGCTCGATTCAGTGAACCAAATTGCATGAAACCAATTTTGTTAGAAAGGTACTGAAATGCTTAATCCAAGCCCATTCGATTCAAATCATTTGGATCCGTATATCAACCTTGGTAAAAATAACAAGGCAGAAGCTTTTCTACATTCAAACATTTTTCAAATTTCAACCATAATAGCTTTTGAGTTGATTCCAACTCTCAAAAATCACATTTGATCATACCTTTCAGAATGTATAAAAACATTTGGGTTTACTTACAGAAATAATGTTCAAGTAATAAAAGTATGCCACATAGGCATTTCTAGTCACTTTACTTATTTAAAATAAAAAGGTTAAACCTTATTAAATTGTGACACCACTTTAAATCACATTCCCATGTACTGAAATATGTGGTGGTGACATGTGTCAACATGATCCCATGTTTGGTTTGGAGAATATTAAATCTTAAGTAGTTTTTCAATGAGTAGAAATTACTTTTCTAAAAATAAATAAATAATGCAAATGCTTTATTCTTGTAAGGGTAGTGATGATGCTAGATCATCTATAGAAAACCTTTGTGTGATGATTGAAAATAGTTAAGAAGGATACTACGAAGAAGAAGCCGATGAGAACTTCAACCACTACTCTGCACAAGGCAAGCCTTACTAACCAAGTTAACCTATTCAAGCCAATACTTGCAAGCTATTAACTTAGCAAGCTTATACTGATACCTATGCAAGATAATACTTGCTTGTTTCCATGACCACTAGATGCCTTAAGCATGTGTGATCATACCCACTTGATAACCCAATCCTAGTTTTAGTTGCAAGCTTTCTACTTTATTTCTTTATCAAAGCTATTTCTTAGAGTTTACTTAAGTGACATGTAGATTCTAGGAAGATAATTGAAGGTTGCATAAAGAGCATTGAATTTGGCCTAAGCTAGATAATCTTGGTGTCATCCTAAGGCATGAGATTGTACTTAGTTAAGCTCCACTAGTTTACCACCCCTCATTATTACTTAACCACACTTGTAGATCTAGTGCTAAGCATAAAACTTGATCAACTTTAGATGGGAATACTTGGTGGAAAATGGTTATGAAAACCTTAGAATGATGAGTCATTCTACTGAGATGTTTTGACATGTGTTTCCGAACACCAGATGATTTTGATGATGAAAATGTTGAGGCATGAGCCTTAGCCCTTTATAAAACTGATGGTTGTCTGGATGCGATACCATTCCAATTTTACCATACAACCACAATACCCGAAAATTGGGTAAGGCTTGACTGGAAACTTATATACCTTAGTATGGGTTCCCTCACGGCCAAGGTCTGAGCTGAGGCTACCTTGTGAAGAATGTCCACCTGTGCAGTACCCAAGATGACAGTTGGTCATGGTTGGGAGGCCAAACTCATAGGAGAGGTGCCTATACTAGGGCGTGTAATCGAAAGGTTATGATTGATTATCCGCATACTAAGTATGGTGAATTCAGGATTTGTTCCTGACGGATGTATCGTATGTTGTGGTGAAAGTTTACAATCTCTGCAGAGTGTCAAACTATTCGAATAGCCGCGTCCGCGGTTATGGACAGTTGGAGTGGCCATACTGTTCCCCCGTCAGATGTTTTCAAAATGACTTATGAAATGAATTGAGATTTTGACTTGACCACAATAGAGTTGTGATATGAAATTCAAGTTCCCACTTAGGTGTTATAAAATTTCAACTAGCTTTTCTTGCTTCTGAACTTAGTAGAGGTAAATCTGGCTTTTTGCAAAACAACCCTACAGCTTAGTGTCCTACTACAAAAACCCCCTTAACTTGTTAGTATTAGTTTGCGAGTTCTTAAAGAGTACTCATGGCTTTGTCCCTGGCTATTCCTGTGGATAGACTATGAAGAGGAGTACCAGGATGATGGACCCCAGAAAGGTTACGACAACTAGGATCATCTGCCATCATCAGCATTGCACGTGACCCCGAAGATGGAGCTTCGCCTACGCTACCGTTATTATTACGTTATTCCGCTGCTTGAGTTGTATTAAGAACTGGATCATGAGATCCTTATTTGTGTAAAGACCTTATGTATGGTTTGTAATGGATGATGTACTGTGGTATCCAAATCTGTTATGTCTCGCAAAAATGGTAATCCTGGGATTGCGATGTATGGCATAACAGGCATCTGGGATTAAAAATCCGGGTGTTGACAGGGGCTCCCAGCCCTAGCCGAGTTGCCCCCAACTCGGCTAGGAGAGGGAGAGTCCCGCCCCAACTCGGCTACCAGAAGGGGAGTTGTAAACTTGCCTTTCAAGTTTCCCCTTTCCTTCCCAAACTAGGATTTGACTTTTCAAACTAGGATTTGACTTTTTAAACTAGGGTTTGACCCTACCTCCCTTGTTCTTGGCCGAGTTGGCCTAGGGCTTGATGCGTCCAACCCCTTAGGGCATGGAGCATCCACGTAACCCCTCCCGGGGTGGTGGACCTTCCAGAACATTCTAGAAGCTTCCAGTCAAAACACCAAAAACATTTCTGAACCCCTGAAATTGACTTTCCTTATATGAATATTATTCTCCAGACCATTCCGGATCTCCTCGTGATGTCTTGGATCCAATCTGAGACTCCGAACAACATTCAGTCTCCAACTCACATTCCATATCTACTCAAACAACATCGAATCCATAAGTGTGTCTCCCTACGGTTCATGAACTATGCAGTCATGATCGAGACACCTCTCCGATCAATAACCAATAGTGGGATTTGGAAATCCATAATGGCTCCCACATATTTCTATGATGACTTCGTGATCGAATGAACCATTTACATACGATACCGATTCCCTTTGTCGCGCGATACTTTACTTATCCGAGGTTTGATCATCGGTATCTATATACATAGTTCAACCTTGTTACCTATAAGTACTCGCTACTCGTTCCGTGATATTACATCCATTGTGACCTATTCACATGCTTGCAAGCCAATTGGATGACATTCCAGCGAGAGGACCCAGAGTATATCTATCCATCATATGGATGGACAAATCCCACTCTTGATCCATGTGATTCAACACATACTTTCAGAATACCTAATGCCACCTATATAACCATCCAGTTATGAAGTATGTTTGATGTCATCAAAGTATCCATCCGGTGATGGTGACTAACATGATCTCATGGTCGAAGGATTAGGTTACTATGTATTTGAAAGCTTGTAGCAAACAAACTCTAAATGACTTGATCTTACGCTACACTAACTATAGCAAACAAACTCTAAATGTCTCCTAATGACATGATCTTGTTATTAATAACATCCAATGTTCATGATAAGGAAACCATGATCATCTATTAATCAACAAGCTAGTTTAACAAGAGGCTTACTGGGGACTCTTTTATATTTACAAAACACACAAGTATTAATTTTTCCGGTTAATACAATTATAGCATGTTATACAAAAATTTATCATAAACAAAAATATATAATAATAGCCATTTTATTATTGCCTCTTGGGCATATCTCCAACAGTCTCCCACTTGCACTAAAGTCAATAATCTAGTTTAGAAAAAACTTGTGTATTCAACACCTATGGCTTTTTGGTGCTGTATATACATAGGTGTTGTATATAAAACAATTTCTAGTGGTAAACATAATCTTCAAATCTAACACTTCCAGGTCTGTGTGTATTTGCATGTATTTGGGTCTCTACGCATCGCTCATTCTTTAGTGAGATGAAATTGTATTAATTTGGTTCTTTGGTGAGACCTTTAGTTCCTTAGGGTTAAAACATGTTGATACAATTGTCGTACAATATATCTTCATAGTACTAGCCCGCTATGAACCACACCTAGTTTGATAACAAACTACTTGACACAAATGCCTTGTTTAGCTGCTACAATAACAATCATATACTTAGCCTTTTGTTATAGTATATGTCACGATGTCTTAATTTTGGAACACATCCAAATCCATTAAGGAACTTTCTTTCCATTACATTGTGTCATCCATAGTTTAAATTGAGAAAAACTTAATTTTTATCTTGTGACAAAACTAGTATCAACATAACACTTTACAATGAACTATCTATCTATTTGTCACCTCTACATACATAACATATTCTTAGTTCTTCCAAAGATCACAAGAATATCCTTACTATCGTCCAATGATCATCTTATGAATCATTCTGGTATCTGCTCATAACATTTAGAGCATAGGACATGTTTGGATGTGTACATATCACGGTATGATTAATCAAAATATTCTTGTGATTTCACTCACCAAGTGTCAATACACTTGAATCTTGATTCAGTCCTTTCCGTGCGACAAGAACCTTTCTTATAGTTTCTATATTGAACTATTTCAATATCTCATCTATGTACTCTTGGCACAACCATATAAGCGTCTTAATCTATTCGGGTTTTTCCTAAGTCTTTCATCAAGATGAAATTCTTAACCTGTGTCAATAAAAGATACATCGTTTCCAATCAACAATATGTCTTTCACATAATATATTAGAAATATGTCTTAGCTCCCCCACTTAATTTCTTGCAAATGCAAGCATCTTCATTGTCTCTGATGAAATTAAACCTTTTAACAGTTTCATCACGGTGAAGATTCCAACTCCGCGATGCTTACTTCAACCATTGAAGTTTGCATGCGATTTTAGCATCCTTTGAATTAAAAAAAACCTTTGAATCGTGTCATGTACACGTCCTAGGTAACCATTCTATTAGAAGAACTTTTTTTTGTTTGTTCAACTATCATATACCAATATATGTAGTGGTTTCTACATTAATCCGTCCAGACTAAATATCGCTATGAAAGATCAAATCTTGTCATAGTCAACTCCTTGAACATTGTCGTAAACTCTTTCCCGACATGTCTACTATTTCATAGATGTGAAACATCCATGTCTATTTTTTTTATAGACCCAAATATGACCGATAGGTCTTACACCTTTCCGGAGGGTCTTCAAAGTTCAAAATCTTGATTTTTCGCGGATGGAAATATCAAGGATTTCATGGATTCAAGCCATTTAACAGAGTTAGGGCCCATCATCACTTCTTTGCATGTAGTCGGTTCATCATTATAAAACAATAATGATTTACTCTCAAATCTTAGTATCTGATTGTTTTATCCAGCCTACTTGGTTTAATATGAACATAGACCTCCGTGACCACAACCTTTGAGGAACGTGAGCCATGAGAATTTTTGCTGCCTCCAGGACACTTTCCGGCACTGCGCAACATCACATATATCTAAGGTTCATTAACCTTATCAAAGTTCTATTGTACTCTCACTTAACTTTTCACGAAAAATCCCTTCTCAAGAAACTTGATGTTCTAAGCGACAAACACTTTTGTCTTAGGTGTTATGGAGGAATAACCAACGGTTATTAGAAATAACCTACAAATACATGCTGATCCGACTTTGGTTGTAAACATTTTACTTATGCCTAGCATACAAAAATTTAAGAAAGGACAACTCGGGTTTTATCCCAAACAATAACTTATATGGTATCATTTCAACGGATCACGATGGAGCTATTTTTTGTGTAAAATCGGTAGTATCTAAAGCTTTTAATCTTTTAAAATATAATGACAGTTTTATAAATGACACCTTTGATCCTACCATGTAAAACAAGGTTTCATTACATATCTCGAACACTCCATACTCCTATGGTGTTTCGGGAAATGCAAATCCATAGAACAATTCCTCAAATCTTAAGGTGTTTTGCTAAACTTGTAACTCAAAATATCTTCCATTATGATCCAATCATAAATTCTTTATTTTCTTGTTACAATGATTTTCTACTTCATCTTTAAAGTCTTTGAACATTTTCAAATGTTTCATACTTCTTTCTCATTAAGTAAATATACACATATATTCACTCATTTTTTTGGAGAAATTATATGAAGTTGAAATCCATCGCTCATGACTACACATAATGGACTACATACATCAATATGTACAAATTCCAACAAGTTAGCCGTCCGTTCTTCTTTGGCCTTGAACAGAGTTTCAATTATCTCTAGGAAAGTCTCACAAGTGTCATTTGATAAAAATAAAAAGACTCTAAAATTACATCAACATGGAGTTTCTTCATGTTTTCATTCCCATATAATTTAAACGACGATGTCACTTTTTAAGTGATCTTTCAATCATTTGTCTTGCAACATTTTTAGCATTATTTTTATGGATGTGATTTCTCCAACCAGATTTGTAAATCAACCATCTTATAAGGAATACGGAAATTATTTGAAAAACCTTTTGTTCTCATAATACCTAATCATAATAACAATTATTGAAACAAATCTTGAAGGTAAGCTTTAATGTCAACGAAAAACACAACAACACTTTGTTTGTTTTCCGATGATCATCATCCCATATTCTCTTGCTGGTTACTTAGGCCATTGGAGTTTATGAATTGTGTTGTTCTGCATGACATTTTACACCAACCAATTAGGTATCCAATACTCAAGAACTACATTGTTTAACAAGCAAAGAATACAACCATAACATATATATCATCTATATACTTATGCTGGACAATTCCAGTCTTTTCTTTTATGCCAAATATTTCTGATATTCTCTTTCAGAATTTCCTTTTCCTTTTAAAAGAATCTATCAACATCAATAGTGGTGTCATACACATGACACATAGTCCAAAGTGTGTATAATCAAATACTAATACCTTTGTACTTGCACTTTGAAGTAGATCACCATCATCAAATGTTTGGTGTTCTTTCAAAATCCATTCTTTAGTAATCTTTTAGTGTAGTAAATATTTTTCCTACATCTTCTATTCATCCTTATCATGACAACTTTCACGATCAAGCTAACATAGATTATAAAGGTGAATTGCGAGTATAATGTTGCTTTCCAAAACCTTTTTGGAGGATTATGATGTCTAGCATCTCCAACCTTTGCAAATTCTCATCAAATATGAGAACATATATTTTGAGAAATTATACTCTATCATGTTGCAACCAAAACATTGTTTTAGATATCGCAATATCTTTGAAACATGATGGTTTCCGAAACAATTCTTTTAGCTCCTAGATAACTTTGATATTAAAACAATCTTTTGAATATCAAGAATCATGGAGGCAAACATGATACTTTAGATACTGAGACTTGAATTGTTACTCTTAATTTAATACCAATTATTAAACTTCACGGAGTAAATTGATTTTTCTGAAAGTTTGCAGTAGGAATTTTAAACGTTAGATTGATACTCAGAACAATACGATACTAGTTCGTAAAGTAACTATCCAAAATTCTATAGTTCTATTATCTCAATTATAACTAAGCGTAAGGTGGTGAATGGATGCCAATGACTACAACAATTATGCAAATTCACTTTGATTTAATTTATGATAAATTGTGTTGAACTTTAATCATATTAATTTTGAACTCCCACTCAAAACAACATCCCTCGAGTTGTTTTGGTGATTACATGAACCAAATCCACTACATCAAGTCCGATCATCACGAGAGATGATGTAGTTTCAAAGGCGAACAATCAACATGTTCATGAATCATGCTTTACCTTTCGGTATTCGTGTTCCGAGACCATGTCTGTACATGCTAGGCTCGTCAAGATTAACCTTAGTATCCACATGAGAAAATCTAGCTTGCTCCCATTGTATGCACACATAGAATCTATCACACCCGATCATCACATGGTGCTTCGAAACGACGAGTCTTAGCAACGGTCCCTACTAAGGACGAACAATTATTACTTTATATGTAGTGAGAGGGATCATCTTATAATGTTACCGCCGCGATCTAAGAAATAAAGGATGCATAAAAGGATTAACATCACATGCAACTCATAATATGTGATATGATATGGCCTTTCTTCTTATTCCTTTGATCTTCATCTCCAAAGCATGAACATGATCTCCATCAACACCGGCGTGGCGTCATGGTAAATGGGGCCTCTTCATGTTTGTCCTCCACCAGCAACAACTATTACAAATACTTTGATGAATAGACACGCAGGTCTTAAACGAAATTTAAAGACAACCATAAGGCTCCTGTCGGTTGCAAACTTACAATAAGTATCATTGCATACATCAAATATAATCACAATCTCATCATGGCCATATCACATCACAACACAAGCCCTGCAAAAACAAGTTAGACACCTCTAATTTTATTTGCATGCTTTACGTGGCTAGGGCTTTTGAGTAAGAACCGTTCTAACTTACGATCATGAACCACAACATTGATACAAGTATTGTCAAGTGGCTGTTTTAAATTTAATTTTCACTATGGTGGGAGAGACAGACACCCGCAAAGCCGCTTTTGCAATGCAAGTTGCACACTGAGCGTGGAGAAAGTCTCATGTATAATGACATGTAAGGTTAGTCTAGGCCGCTTCAACCGACCATCCCATAAGATGCAAAATACACAAAATGCAAACAACAATAAAAGAATCAACACCCACAAAACCATTATGTTCTACTCCTACAATAGATCTACACATAGAGATGGCTCTGATACCACTATAGGGTTTGTAGCATGCAAAACAAAACATTTCTATCACATGAACACACAAAACCAAGATCTAATCTATGAGATCAGTGCAATGAGAGTGTAGAGAACTAACCTTCGTAGATCCAAAGTGTTTAACGATATCATTATTGTGGTGGATGTAGTCGATCACTTGCCGATCTCAAGACCGTGTAGTCGATCCTTCCGGCGCCAAATTCCGGCAGCGCTTCCGTAGTTGGTCACACGTATGGTAGTCAATGAAGACCTTCCTCTCCCTTGTTCCAGCAGGGCTGCGCGAGTTGTAGATCTCGACGGAATTCCAACACCACGACGGTGTGGTGGTGGTGGTGGTGGTGGAGATATTTCTGCAGGGCTTCGCCTAAGCCGGAGCAGGACGGTGGACGAGAGAGAGAGGCACATCGGCTAGGGTTTAGGCGCCTAGGGAGAAGGGAGCAAAGGGGTGGCGCCCTACCCCTCCTTATATGGGAGGGTGGCGGTGGCCAAGGGGGCTCCCAGCCCTAGCCGAGTTGCCCCCCAACTTTCTTAGGAGAGGGAGAGTCCCTTCCCAACTCAGCTAGGAGAAGGGGAGTTGTAAACTTGCCTTTCAAGTCTCCCTTTCCTTCCCAAACTAGGATTTGACTTTTCAAACTAGGGTTTGACCCTACCACCCTCGTGCTTGGCCGAGTTTTCTTAGGGCTTGATGCGGCCAGCACCTTAGGGCATGGCGCAACCAAGTACCCCCTCTCGGGGTGGTGGACCTTCCAGAACATTCTAGAAGCTTCTGGTCAAAATACCGAAAACCGAACCTCGGAACTTGACTTTACTTATATGAATCTTATTCTCCGGACCATTTCATATATCCTCATGATGTCCTGGATCCAATCCGAGACTCTGAACAACATTCGGTCACCAACTCACATTCCATATCTACGCAGACAACATCGAATACTTAAGTGTGTCTCCCTACGGTTCGTGAACTATGCAGACATGATCGAGATACCTCTCCGATTAACCAATAGTGGGATCTGGACATCCATAATGTCTCCCAAATATTTCTATGATGACTTCGTGATCGAATGAACATTAACATATGATACTGATTCCCTTTGTCGCGCGATACTTTACTTATCCGAGGTTTGATCGTCAGTATCTCAATACCTACTTCAACCTCGTTACCGATAAGTACTCTTTACTCTTTCCATGATATGACATCCCTTGTGACCTAGTCACATGCTTGTAAGCCAATTGGATGACATTCCACCGAGAGGTCCTAGAGTATATCTATCCGTCATATGGATAGAAAAATCCCAATCTTGATCCATGTGCTTCAACATAGACCTTCAGAATACCTAATGCCACCTTTATAACCATCCAGTTACGAAGTGGTGTGATGAGTGCATAATTTCATCATGTTTTAGATTATTATTTTGCATTATAGATGTAGGATATTGGTATTTTATGGTGTTCGCACGCACTTTTTATGTTTATTTTCACCAGGATCAGGACAGATTATGGATCCGATGGACACAATTCTTGGACAAGTTATATTGGAGTAAAAAGGAGCCAAAAACTACGTAAATTTCTTATTTGGGAAATATTTATAACACCAGAAGGAAACTTGAAGCAATTGAGGCATACAAAAGGTTTAACGACTAACTATACGGCGGGAGAACTTCTCCGGCCGTATAGTTCCCACCGTATAGTTAGCGCCGACACCGCCTCCTCAAATAGTTTCACCCTGTGCAAATGGATCGGAGAGACGACATACACAACACCTAGAAATCACAGAAACCTAACCTCCGAAAGGCATCTAGAGGGGGAACTCAGCCACCGGGGATCCATCTTCACCATACGCAGATCCAGGAGGCTAAGGAATCGATCTTCATCATCAACCTCTGCATCACCACCATCTACATCCATCCCATCTACATCTTGTCTAGATCTTGTTCTAATTCCCATACTCGTTGTGGATTTATACAAGTACTATTCATCTATGCTAGATTCCATTACTTTTGCCATGATGTTGATTTCCTCCATGTCTGAGTAGATCATTAGTTCTTGGGGAGATGGAGAAATTTGTTGGGGATATACTTTCCGGGTATACCCACAGGACTCACTGACCAGGGTGGCCCACCAACGGGTTAGATCTTCGCTTCACGGGCGGCTCAGTTAGAGAAAGAGGAGGAGCCACTTCCGGCTACGACAAGGCCCAGAAGAGTTACCGACTTAGGCATGTAGTATTACTTGTAGTCCAAGCTGTATCTAGTTACCAACTCTGTAATGTAGCCGGATAGGTCTCTCCTGTAACCCTAGGTCCTTTAGGGCACCAGATCATAGATCAGCCACAACCTACTCGCATAGGCGAACCTCTCTTGTAATCCACTATAATATTCGGCTCTCACTAATATATTACTGGGTTGCTAGCAGGAGTAGGATCCGATCACCACAGTCATATATGAACCGTAGGGTGAGCCGGAGACCCCTCCGAGTCCATACTATAGCATGGACGAAGATTACACCTCGAAAGATGACATGGACACCAGAGATTCATCCAAGGTCTAGTAGACAATTACTACGGAAAGTACCGATGGAAGTTTATGTCCCGGTACAGGACTGAAAGTCGTATTTGCCACCAGTACACACGTCAAGGCTACTGGGCGGTCAAAGAAGAAGAAGAAAAACAAGAATCCGACACCGGCAGAGCCGGAGGTCGAGGAAACAAATGAAGAGAAGGTTGACGAAGAGATCGAGATGGAGAATTGTAGAGGTCCCAACCTTTAATTAGGTAGAGATCCCTGTGTTTACAATGCTAGTCCTTGGATCAATAGCTAGCATCAGCAGTTAAGATGTAATATCAAGAAACAAAGGTCATAATACAACTTTATAAACAGGAATAAAATATTTCATTACATCTTACATAGCTCATTTGGATATCTCATTACAATGCAACATAAATAACTATATAGCATGGAGTCCTTCATCTTCAAAGTGCCACGGGCAATCCTGTTGGTTGTAGACTTGTAATCCTAATCAACACACTTCACTAACATCAAACAAACCTGCAACATAATAAGTTACAGCCACCAGGGTCAATACATTTGATTTGGTTTGGCAAGTGATACTATGGTAGTATAGTGGAGGCTATCATCTATATGCATTTTGCTAAGTGGATCTTAGGCTTGCTTTGCTCAAAATAGATTTTCCTTATCATTTGAAAACACTAAGCTTTTGCTTGTCAAAATTCACCCAAGGCATCTCCCAATATAAATTGGTGATCCTTCAACCCTTGTTCAACCACAAGTTTTTAACTTAGAAATTGGGATGAGGAGATTCTTGATAGCTTCCATGTCTTGATGCTCAAATTTTCCATTGTCGGGGACACGGCTAAGTACTTAGATTTTACTCTCTTGAGAGGTGGTGCACTTTCCCCACAAGACTCGACATGCATCGAGACAAGATCTTTCAGAAGCCTTCCTTAGACCAAAATGGACGCGTTCCAACCTATCGTACCCTACCACCAAATTTCCATTTGGCTAAGTTATTGCAACCTATATGATCCAGGCAGAGCCCATAATGCCAAGTGGCTGCACTTGAAGCTTCTGAACATTTGACATCTCAAATCTCTTTGTTCCTGGGTGGCATTCCACAAGTGTGATACACAAGGGTAGTCCATTGAAATGGGCCCTGAGTAACCACTCAACACAAACCATTCTCACCATTCCACCTAGGTGATTCATTCACATAGTTGTTTAATTAAACAAAACACAAGTCCTTGACTTAGAAATATTTCATAGCATGAATATAATCCACCCTTGTTTTCTACTAGCTAAGATAAGCATGATAGTAGTAGGGATCTTATCTTAGGGAAGATTCTACTAAGGTTTCATCTACTAGGTTTTCCCATGGCATAGCATACTTAGAAATATCACTAATGCATAGTGAAAATAATGGGACAATAAGTATGAAGAATCACTTGCCTTTTTGGTAGAGAATATAAGTTCACTCATTGGTCTTGCAATAGTCACACTCTTCAAATTTCACTACAATTCAATCAAGGCACAAATTCAATCTACCATTCAAGCAATTCATCACATAGAATAATAAAAACAAAGCAATGCATGCAAGCATGCCAAAGACTGTTTTATTTGGAAAAGTGGTTTCTATTAGGCCATAAACATTCTAAAACATCTATTGGTCATTGGTAAAAGTGGCAAAACCATTTTAAGTTAAGTTAGTGAAATGGCCACTTTAAATCATTTTGTTTTGCTAGAAATGATTCTATTCAAATATTAATTTCTAGTGTTAGCCAAATATATTTTTAAACACATTTGTTAGTGTTTATGGTCAAAGTGTTTAATACTAAATCATTTTCCAAAGGATTCATCTAAAAACCATTTTTAAATCAAAGAAACATTTTATTTTGCTAGAAATGCCTTTAAACAAAGTAATAATTATTTAGAGTTCACAAAATATATTTTTAAATCCTAAAACTTGGTGTTTAGGGTCAGTGAGTTTAATTCAAATCATTTTCCAAAGGTTTTACTCAAAAGGCATTTTAAAACTATAATCAATATTTTTATTTAACAAGAAATGCTTTTATTCAAAGATTTATTCTTTAGCTTCACAAAATACACTTTTAGATACATAAGTTGGTTTATATGGTCAGTAGGTTCAAAACAAACCATTTACCAAAGATTTTATCTTAAAAATATTTCTAGAATAATTTTTATATTCAAATTATGCCTACACAAGTTTCTGCAAAAACAGCTAAGTTTACAGAAGCAAATCGCTAAAAAAAGAGCATGGTTGGAATGTATTTGTTTTGCTGATTCCATTGATATAAAATTTGTCAATATTGGATGTGTAGATTTGAAGTTATGAACTTTTAAAATCTGACCATCTAATAGAACATTTTATGATTTTAAAACAAATTCTGAGCCACGCGTCTGTTTCTGATTGGACAAAAATGTTTCGCACGGATCGAATGCTGTGGTGCGTTGGATTGAAAGGGAATCGGATCTAGCGTACCCCTTCGCTTAAGTGATTCTTTCGTATCTCTCAGATCAAGATCCAACGGCTCAAAGTATGATAACCTAAGATGGGCGACGCGCTTAGACGAGGGTGGTGCTGGCGATGCAGGAAGCGAGAGAGGACGTGGGATGGCTCACCGAGATCGCCGTGGCGAGTATATGCTCAAGGTGGTCTCCTTTAGCCGAGGGGCGCACGAGGTCATCGGGGATTGCTCGCCGTAGATGCTTGCTGACGACGGGTGCGCTCGGGCGTCGATGTTGGCGGAGTTGTGGTGCGCACTAAGGAAAAATAGTGATGTTGTTAGATGTGCACGAGTATTCTGAACACGCTACTATCATCGAGAGAGGAGGGGATGGTCGGGATTATCGGGGAGAGGTCGACGGAGTTGCTGTCGACGGCGGCGGTGCTCTGTCGTGGTTGTTGCCGAGGTTACGGTGCTTGCGCGTCTGAACGGTCGGCACAGGGAGTTGCGCAAGAGGCTGGGGATCATGCTTGTGTGCTCTGGGGGCAGTGGGGCTGGCTGGCTTCGCCGGAATTGACCGGAAATGCCGTCGGAGGCTGTGGCGTTGCTGCGATAATTCCGAGCAGTCTATGGGCAGTGAGCGCGGGGCGTCTAGGGGAAAGATAGAGGGGAGCATGACGCGTTAATGAGCATAGTTGCAGCGGCGATTACTCGCGGAATTATGGTGAATTTAAGTCGTGGAAATCAAGAAGAAACGGGAGAGAGGGAAAGGAAGAACTGGTCGCGCGGGTGTAAACGATGACTGACAAGCGGGGTCATTCTGTCAGCGAGAGAGAGAGATTTTAGGTGGGGTCCAAGCATCAGAGAGGGTGCGGGTGAGAACTGCGGTGTGAACCGTTTTCTGCGGGGGAGAGGGGAAATGGGATAGCTGGGCCTGATGGGCTAGGTTCGCTGGGCTGGTTTGTTTCCCCTTTTTTAATCCGAATCCTTTTTCTTTTTCTATTTAGATTTTCTGTTTTGATTTTATTCAAATGATTTCAAACCCTTTTTCTTTTCAAACTTTTCAGTAAGTTTCTATTCGGTTTAAACATGTATTTTTAAGACCATTTTTAGAATAATTTCTTTATTCTTTTTATAGTTTTATTCTTTATTAAAATAAGTACTTGCCTTTATTCAAAGAAGATTAAATATATCTTCAAACTCTTTATTTGAATTCTAATTTTCACTAAACCTTTTCAGTAGGTTTTATTTATTTAATAGGGTGTTAAATAATTCACTTTGAATTATTTAAAGTATTTTAATATGATTATTAATCATTTAATTTTGGCAAATGTCTTTATTCCAATGAAATCAAATATGGTTTTAATACCATAAATTTTATTTAGATGATTTCTTTAATTCCATTTAAGTTAATTAAATAATTGTTATTCGACTTGGGTAAATTCCAATTATTATTTTCCCATGATTTAATTAATCATTCTTATTAGGGATTTTGTCTTTATTCAAATAGAATAGAATTTGGTTAATGTCATATAATCTTATTTGAATATTCTTTATCCTTTTACTTTATTTGGATTTGGGTTATCTTTATTCTATTTGCTTATGGATTAGGAAAAGTTTTAATTTGGCTTTTAAATATCCCTTATTTATTTATTTCTTCCTTTGCCTTATAAAATCCATATCTTTTTATTTAGAGATCCAAATTTGGTGATTCCAATTTGTATAATTTTATTTAATATTGATTTATCCTTTTAAATCTCTTTAGGATTATTTTGCTCTCAATTTGGTATGGATTTTAGACAGGGGCTTTGTTAGCTTTGAAATTTAATTTCTTTATCTTATTAAATTCATCAGATTTTATCCATGTCTCCAAATTGAATAGAATCAATTTCTATGGTTTATAATATTCCTATTTGTCATTCTTGATCATTTATAAATGGCAGATCCATTGTTTAGTGTGCCTTGAAATAATCATGCGTTGTTTTAGCATGCAAAAGCATAGTATTGTGGTATTCTCCTTTGATGCTTTGTTCGGGTTGACTTGGCACATGCTCACACCATGTTATGACTATGAACAAGTCACCATAGACTCTATGATCATTTAGTCCTTGAATTGTAGTACCACTCTAATCTTTTATTAGTAATGTTTTGTCACTCTGCATGATTATGGCCATTATTGCTCTCTTAGTTGGTCGTTCCCAGTCTTTTGCTAGCCTCCACTTGTATGAGTAAGTTCTACTCATGCTTCCAACTCCCAAGAAACCAAGTTATTCCAAAGTGTCCACTATAAATTACTATGCATGGTGTGTTACACCATTCTAAGTTTATTCTTGTTTTGATCTATCTTCCAATTAAAAAGTATTTTGTTATGTGAAAACTTAGTGATTTAAGATCTCACAAACTTGATGGCAGACTTTATATTTCTTTCCCCTAATAAACTTGAACCATTGTGTCATCTATGTTGTATATGCTTGCACTTATACGTTGGAATTGGCAGATCCGTGCTGTCATGGGGAACGCTTTCAACATTGCACTTATACTTTGTACACAGTTGATATCATGCTCTTTTGTCTATGGATGTCGTCGGTGTGAAATAAAAGGGGAGCTTGTAAGTCCATGGAGTTATGTATTTTGTGTTAGAGAAACGCCTGGGCCGCTAGCCTAAGCCATGCCTAATCATGGTGGAAACTTGCAGCATCACCATAATGAGCAATAAGTGAAGAATCCTCAATAAAAACCTATGAAAATAGCAAATAAAAAGATTGCTGAGATGCTCATTGTCTGCTTGACTTCTCATTTTGGTTATGGGATAGCTCCTGTACCATGTGCAAGGGGTACCCCGTTGGCGGTTCTTTATGATACACATGTACTTACTATGACAAGAACTTACAGGTGACTAAAGTCGAGTAGCATGAGGAGTGGCCCTCATATTCAAGGGACATGACATTTCCAACTTATACTTTAACCTAATCACTTCAAGATGCTTATGATAGGGGCAATGAGGGCTGAAAGCAAACAAGTACCATAATCTTCGAAAGCTCTTTTTGAGACTTGAAATCCCGGTTCCCTTTATGAAGGGCCTTTCTTCCACCATTATATTGAGTCTCCAACCTCTATCTTTAGGCACCAGTTAAGAGAGCATAGTTGCCATTCTTAGTTCTATGTGCATTGTCACAAAACTTATTGATTGATGCATATTATTGATATTACTTGCTCTTGTGCTGTTTGTATCTAGTCACTCTTATGAACTTTGAAGGTGTCCTATGCATCTATTTGCAACTCTATGAGGGACAAGCTGAATGACACTATGCCATGTTTTCTGTATGTGAAACAAACAAACATTTTTCAATGCATGTTATTCATGATCTTTGTTTGTAGCCTTTCATGTTGCATGCATAATTACTTTGTCTTACTATTAGAACTCCATCTTTCATGCTCATGTTTATAGTTCTTTGATCCCAGCTTCCAATGCTTGTAAATGGTTTGATCTTGATTTTGACGGTGCATGTCACCTCGAAAATTATTCTTTTATCACTTACCTACTCAAGGACGAGCAGGAGTTAAGCTTGGGGATGCTTGATACGTCAGAAACATCTCTATAATTTTTGATGTTCCATGCTTGTTTAGTATCTACTTTGTTTGCTTTGTCGACACTTTGAGGTGTTTTTATATGTTTTCTGGTACTAACCTATTAACGAGATGCCACAGTGCCAGTTGCCTATTTTCTTCTGTTTTTGGTTCCAGAAAATCTAGTAAGGAAATATTCTCGGAATTGGACGAGGCAAAAGCCAAAGTCAATATTTCAATGAGGAGAACACAGAGTCCAGAGGAGAGACGGAGGGGAGCCACAGGGCGGCCGCACCCTATCCCCCAGGCACGGGACCACCCTAGGCCGCGCCTAGGCAGGGTGTGTGCCCCCTGGCCGCCTCCCTGCCTCGCCTCTTCGCCTATAAGAAGCCCCCAATGCCTAAGCCCTAAGTACCCGATCAATATTCCACAAAATCGCCTGTAGCCACCGCCACCATCGTCCCTATATCGGGGGGATCTGAAGCTCTTCCCGGCATCCTGCCAGAGGGGAGATCATCCCAGAGGCATTCTTCTTCAGCATGCCAGCCTCCGGTATGAAGCGTGAGTAGTTCCACTTTGGAATACGGGTCCATGTAGTAGCTAGATGGTTGTATCTGCTCCTTTGTGCTTTCATGTCTAGCTCTTGTGAGCTCCGTTCATGATCAAGATCTCATCTATTTGTAATCATGCATGTTGTGTTTGCGGGGATCCGATGGATATTGAGATTACTATGTCAGATTGATTAATGGTTTTGTCTTATTGATTCTATCATGTATGTGTTGTTTGTGATCTTGCATGCTCTCCGTTGTTAGTAGATATCTTGTCCAAGTAGTTGCTAGTGACTCCAAGAGGGTGTATTTATTCTCGATAGTGGGTTCATGCCTCTATTTAATCTAAGCGAAGTGACAGAAATCTCTAAGGTTGTAGATGTGTTGTTGCCACTAGGGAGAAAACAACGGTCTCTTGTTCATGGAAGAAGTGGATTGTTTACCTTACACACTTTGCTTAAAGCAGTTGTCTATTGCTTGCAACTTAATACTGGAGGGGGTTCGGAAGATAACAAAAAGGTGGACTTCTAGGCATAGATGTATTTGGATGGCGGTCTATGTATCTTGTTGTATTTCCCAATCGGATCTCATAGGATCTTGATGTCTAGTATTGCATTGTTATGCCTTGCTTAGTCCTGTCAATTGCCCTGCTGTAAATTTTTTACCCTGCATGCCATGTTTTTTATCTAAGGAGAGCACCTCTTGTGAACTATGGACCCCGGTACAATCTTTAACATTGATACATCTTCCACTGTTACTATTTGCTTGCTGCAAACCACTTTTACCATCCACACCATATAGTTAATCATTTGTTATAGCAGACCGGTGAGATTGACAACCTCAATTTTCGTTGGGGCAAAGTCTTGACTTTGTGTTGTGCAGGTCTTCGAGTTGCTTGCAACACCTTTGATTCGTTTCCTTCCTCCTACTGGTTCAATATGGTTTCTTACTAAGGGAAAACTTGCTGCGGTGCTGCATCACACCTTGCTGTTGGGGTTTCCCGACGAAGCGCTTCACGTTGATACAACGCCACCATCAGTGACTCCAACAGGGGGTATTTATGCTCGATAGTGGGTTCATGCCTCTATTTAATCTAAGCTAAGTGAAATAAATCTCTAAGGATGCAGATATGTTGTTGCCACTAGGGAGGAAACAACAGTCTCTTGTTCATGGAACAAGTGGATTATTTACCTTACACACTTTGCTTAAAGCAGTTGTCTGTTGCTTGCAACTTAATACTAGAGGGGGTTTGGAAGATAACCCAAAGGTGGACTTCTAGGCATAGATGTAGTTGGATGGCGTTCTATGTATCTTGGTGTATTGCCCAATCGAATCTCATAGGATCTTGATGTCTAGTATTGCATTGTTATGCCTTGCTCAGTCCTGTCAATTGTCCTACTGTAAATTGTTTACCCTGGATGCCTTGTTTTTTTATCTAAGGAGAGCACCTCTAGTGAACTATGGACCCCGGTACAATCTTTAACATTGATATATCTTCCACTGTTACTGTTTTCTTGCTGCAAACCACTTTTACCTTCCACACCATATAGTTAATCCTTTGTTACAGCAGACCGGTGAGATTGACAACCTCAATGTTCGTTGGGGTAAAGTCTTGACTTTGTGTTGTGTAGGTCTCCGAGTTGCTTGCAACACCTTTGAGTCGTTTCTTTCCTCCTACTGGTTCAATATAGTTTCTTACTGAGGGAAAACTTGTTATGGTGCATCACACCTTGCTCTTGGGGTTTCCCGACGAAGCACTGCAAGTTGATACAATGCCACCATCAGTGACTCCAATAGGGGGTATTTGTGCTCGATAGTGGGTTCATGCCTCTATTTAATCTAAGATAAGTGAAAGAAATCTCTTAGGTTGTAGATGTGTTGTTGCCACTAGGGAGGAAACAACGGTCTCTTGTTCATGGAACAAGTGGATTATTTACCTTACACACTTTGCTTAAAGTAGTTATCTGTTGCTTGCAATTTAATAATGGAGGGGGTTCGGATGATAACCTGAAGGTGGATTTCTAGTCGTAGCTGCAGTTGGATGGCGGTCTATGTATCTTGTTGTATTGCCCAATCGAATCTCATAGGATCATGAATGTCTAGTATTGCATTGTTATGCCCAATCGAATCTCAATTGCCCTGCTATAATTTGTTTACCCAGCATGCCATGTTTGTTTATCTTAAGGAGAACACTTATAATGAACTATGGACCCCGGTCCAATATTTACCATTGATACATCTTCCACTATTACTGTTTTAATTTCTACAAACCATTATTACCTTCCACACCATACAGTTAATCCTTTGTTATAGCAAACTAGTGAGATTGACAACCTCACTGTTTGTTGGGGCAAAGTCTTGAGTTTGTGTTGTGCAGGTTTCCAAGTTGCTAGCAACACCTTTGAGTTGTTTCCTTCCTCCTACTGGTTTGATAACCTTGGTTTCTTACAGAGGGAATTTGCCATTGTGCTCATCATACCTTCCGCTTGGGGTCTCCCAACGAAGTGTTCACGCACTCATCAGAGGACGACAGAGAGCTATGCGGAGCCAGATGCTTCAGCAGATCCGTTCGGTGAACGCGGATGACGAAAAATTTCAAGCTCCCTTCGGACAATCCGAAGTTCGAAGGCACGCAAGAGCCAAAGGCTTGGCTTGACGATCACCTATCATTGGTCAAGCTCCACGGTGGAAACAAGAACACCGCCTTACAATGCATTCAGCTATAGCTGACAGGCGTAGCCAGGGTCTGGCTCAGCAGCCTATCCTCAGGCTCCATCTGAAGATGGGAAGAGCTGGCGTACAACTTCATCCGCAACTTCAAGGGCACCATCAAGAGGCCAGCCTCAATCGAAGAGGTGCGGGCCTGCACCCAACGGGTCAACGAGTCCATCCGCCCGTACATACTCAGACGGCCCACATCAAGAATTCCGCCGCGCACAAGTCCGAAGAAAGAGCAATCAACGCCTTCAAGGACGACGCCAGACGCCCAGATTTCAAGGAGGAGCTTGGCGCATCAGGCGCAAGACGCTTGACCACCTCATGCACATCGTCAACCGATGGGCAGATGTCGAGGATTTTGTCAACAGAGCACATTCGGATGACGAAGATGACTACGACCGCAGGCGCGAACGCCACAGCAAAAGAAGATCGTGCGTCTACGACGATCGCGACGGAGTCAACATGGTTGCGGCTTGATACGCCGATCGATGCGATGACGGCAACTGCAACAGCGGATACCATGACAGAAACTACTGCGACGGTGGATGACCCACGCAAGCATGGCAACGTCGCAACTGTGACTACGAGCCTTCAGCATATGACAAGCTGTCTGGTCCCTACACCATCCACTTCTACATCGATAAGCAAGATGGTAAGAAGAAGTCCAGCCACATGCTCAAGGACTGCCGAGAATTCCAGGAGCTCAGCGAGGGCCTCACCCAAATACGGTGCTAGCCCATGAACCCTAGATTCGGACCCGCACCCGCTCCATGTGCCATCGCCCATGGAGCTCCTCCACCACCACCCGTCAGACCATCGCAGCCGCCGGTTGCACCAGCGCCAAATAATGGTGCAGGTGGGTACCCACCACCAAAAGGGTCCTTGATGATCCAGAAATGGCGCCCAACCAACAGGGTGCAGAAGAAGATCACTTGCCAAGTTAGCCTGGTCGTGACCTCTCCACCAGCCATACCTGAGTACCTCATCGGCTCGGAGTCCTGCATCATGTTCGATCATTCGGATCACCCACGCCAGGTACCTCGCCTAGGTCATGATGCCCTGGTGCCTGAGGCGCAGATCCACGGATTCAAGATGAGTCGCGTCTTCATGGATGGCGGCAGCGGCATCAACCTGATGTTTGCCAGCACACTCGCAGCAATGTGGATTCCGTTGTGCAGCCTAGAGCAGTCAGACATGAAGTTCCACGGCATAGTCCCAGGGAAGGGCATATACCCCCTGGGAAAGCGGCTAGAGTTCGAAGTGGTGGACTAGCCATCACAGTACCACGCCATTCTCGGCCGCGTGGCATTCACAAGATTCTTGGCAGTACCGCACTATGCGTACCTGCTACTGAAGATGCCAGGACCTAGGGGCATCATCACCATAAAGGGAAGCTTCACCCGGTCCGACCACTGCGACAGAGAGTTCAATAAATTCTCTCAGTCATTTGGCATGCAGGAGGAGCTCACGAGGCTCAGAGAGGTGACAGACAACGGGGCACCCCCAGTCACTAGACAAAACGCACCTGATATGTCGTTCGACTCCACGGTCAACACGAAGAAGGTGCAGGTCCACCCGATTGATGCATCCAAGACGGCGTTCATTACCAGCGACCTCGGTCCTGCATAGGAAAGCACACTCGTCAAATTCCTCCGTGAGCGCTAGGAAATTTTCGCCTAGTGTCCTGCGGACATGCCAGGAGTTCCCAGGGAATTCGCCGAGCATGCACTTAATGTGTTTCCGAATGAGAAGCCAGTCAAGCAGTCAATCCATCGACTGTCCGAGCCAAGAGCCGAAGCTGTTGCAATCAAAGTCAACAGACTGCTCGATGCCAAATTCATCAGGGAAATCAAATAAAGTGACTGGCTGGCCAACACCATGCTAGTCCCTAAGAAGGACACGGACATCCTGCGGATGTACGTGGACTTCACATCACTCAACAAGCACTGTTTGAAGGACCACTTCGCTCTATCGAGGATCGATCAAATCATCGACTCCACTGCAGGTTGCGAGAAGCTCTTCTTCCTCAATGCCTACTCAGGCTACTACCAAATTCGACTGAAGTTCAAAGATCAGGAGAAAACGGCATTCATCACGCCGTTCGGAGTGTTTTGCTACAACACAATGCCCTTTGGGTTGAAGAACGCAGGCGTGACGTATCAGAGGTGCATGCAGGCATGCCTGAAAAACCAGATCGGTCCCAACATCCAGGTCTATGTCGACGATATATTAATCAAGACCAGGGTGGCCAAGATGCTGATCGATGATCTCCGCGAGATGTTCGATAACCTTGATCTCTACAAGGTCAAGCTAAACCTAGACAAGTGCACCTTCAGCGTCCCGTCTTGCCAGTTACTCGGCTACTTCATCTCCCAATGGGGGATCGAGGCGAATCCGAAGAAAATCAGGGCCATACTGGCCATGGAGAAGCCGAAGAACCTCAAAGGCGTCCAGCAGCTAGCTGGCCGGATAGCGGCGCTGAGCAGATTCATCAGCCGAATGGGCGAGAAGGCCCTACCCTTTTATCAGTTGCTACGCATGATGGAAAAGTTCGAGTGGACACCCGAAGCGCACGATGCGTTCGAGGACATCAAGCGGCTTCTCTACATCGCCTGTCCTGGTCGCACAAAGGAACGGGAGCCATTGCTGGTATAAATCGCAGCCACACATCATGTGGTCAGCACCGTACTCGTGGTCGAGCGACCCGAAGATGGCAAGACCCATGGGGTCCAACGCCCAATCTACTACCTCAGCGAGGTACTGACCCTGACAAAGAAGATTTACCCTCACTACAAGAAGCTCTCCTATGGTGTATTCATGACAATGCGTCGGCTGAGCCACTACTTCCAAGAGCATGAGATCATATTCGTCAACGACGCCCCACTGTCAAACATCCTGAACAACCCTGAAGCCATGGGGCGCGTAGCCTTATGGGGCATCGAATTGTCCCCTCTAGACATAATCTACGAGCGGCGCACTACCATCAAGTCTCAGGTCCTCCCTCACTTCCTCATCCACTGGATGGAACTCCCGCTGCCAGATACTTCAGACATGTCGCAGTCCTGGGCAATGCACTTCAACGACACCAAGCGCGAGGCCGGAGCCGGGGCCGATGTCATACTGACGTCCCCTCAAGGCGACAAGATGAAGTACGTTCTTCGGATGAAATTTTGCGCCTCCAACAACGAGTCCGAATATGAGGCCCTCATCCACGGCATGAGGATGGCCAAGGTATCCGGCGCAATACGCCTTGTCATCTACCGCGACTTGAACCTTGTCGTGCAGCATACGTTGAACGACTGCGACGCCCATAGCTCCAACATGATCGCGTACCGCGCACTCTGCAACTCACTAGAAGGAGACTTTGATGGCTGCGAGCTTCGGCACGTTGGCGGGGAAAGCAACGAAGAGGCTGACAGGCTCGCCAACGTTGGCTCCACCTATGCACGGGTGCCACCAGGTGTGTTTATCACATCCCAAGATTTTCCAAATCTTGTAATGTGAAAATAAATAAATAAAAATAAAACTTTGTTTGATTTTCAGAGCCAGAAGAAACTTATTGAATTCAATTGGAACTTCAAACCAAATTGGATCAAATAAATTCCTAAAGAGAATTGAAAAGATAAACATTTAAATAGAGGAAAATAAAATATTTTGGAAAATAAACATTTAAAGATAAACATTTGAATCATTTAGATAAAAGGATTTAGTTTCCAAAAGAAAAGAAAGGATTTTAAAATAAGAAATTATTTTATAGAGCCAAATTAAACCTTGGCCAAGCTTTAGAAATAAAACATTTTGTTTTGATAAAAATAGTAAAGGTTTATTTAAATAAAATGAGTAAGGATTTAATATCCAAGTTTTGTTAATAAAGGTTTTACTATTTCCAAAACATCAAAACTTGTTTATTTATTTAAAATAAGTTTTCCCAGGTATCGAGTTCTGACAAATAAAACCTATTGGATTGGTTGTGAAAATAATTGGGTTTCAAATAGAAATTTTATTAAATAAAATCAAACCCTATTTGAATAATAAACCAGGGTCCATTTTATTTAATAAATAAATGGAACCTAAAAAGATTTAAATATTAGTTTGGTTGGAATTTGGTTTATACTACTGAACAGAACCAAATTCAAAGTCACAAAGCCTGGTAATTGTTTGATTTGATTTGAACATTGTTTGGATGTTTGAAATTTCAAAACAGAATTGGAAAATAGAAAAAGGAAAAGGTTCAGGAAAGAAAAAAATAGAGTCTAGACCAGCCCAGTCGACAGAGCCCAATAAGCCCAGGAACCAGCCCAACTTCCCTCCCCGAAGAAAAACGATTCGCACTCGATTTTAAACCCACAGAGAAGCTGACCAGTGGACCCTTCACTCACTCTTTTTCTCGCTGACCAGCAGACCCCACTTCTCCAGCCGTCTCCTTCCTCGCGACGACCACGCCGGCCATTTCTGCCGTTGATGCCGCGCGTTAATTCGCAGTAAATCCTGCAGTGATTCCGCTCAGCAACCTCGCCCTCTTAAGCGCCCACTCTCCCTCTCCATTTTCCCTCAAGCTCCTCTCTCTGCCCCCAGGCTGCGATTATTTTGCCCTACACCGGCACTGCTCCGACGAGCTTTCTCCTCCAATTCCGGCCAGCACTCGCCACCTCCTGCCTCCCCGACCAAGCTCACACCTTCACCACTCCCTGGCTCATCTGCCTGTACCCTTCATACGACCTCGGGCGCCCCAGAGCAACGTCTGCAACAAGCTCTGAACGATGCCGCCGTCCGCTCCAACTCCGACGAGTCCCACAGGTAGTTTCTGGCTGCCCCTCTTCTTCTCGTTCACGCACACAGCATCTCCGTGATCTCCTGCGTCTAACCATGCTTCTGGTTTGCCTTCTCGTGACCGCAACATCGTCTCCGACCGCGACTAGAGCACGCCGTCGCCAGAACAAACTCCGGCGAGCGATTACTCCTACAACCGTGCGCCCCTGCCTCATCAACCAAACGCTGATCTTCCCCAGCCTCCTGCGATCTCGGTGAGCACCTTCCCCTCCTCCCTCGCTTCCTGTTTCACCACCGCCGCCAATATCTGGCCGCTCCGCCGCTCGCCGTTATCCTAGCGCCGCCGGCTTTTGGCAAGCCAGTAGGAGCCGTTCGATCTAGATCGGGCGAGCACGATAGAATCACTTAACCGCGAAAGGGTACGCCCTCTAGACCACACGATCTAATTAGATCCAACGCACCGCAGAGCCGATCCAGCCGAACCGGTACCGTCCAATGAGATTGCGACGCGTGGCCAGGTCTGTTTAAAACAGAATTTGGAAATCATATTTAAGTTGCAATTTAAAACCTCTGTAACTTTCGATCCACACGTCCAAAATTTACAAATTTGATACCGTTGGAATCAGTGGAACAAACCCTAGCCAACCATGCCTTTGGTTTAGCAAATAGTATCTGTTAGCTTGTTGGTTTTTGCAGAAACTTTTGAATGCTTGTTAAGACTAGAAAAATGATTCAAAAATGTTTTTGAGTTTGAAACCTTGGCAAAATAGTTTATGGTGAACTTACTGATCCTAGGAACCAACCCATAGTTTGGAAAATGAGTTTGATAATATCTAGGATGGATTAATTGATTTATCCCATTTCTAGCCAAATAAAAGAATAGTTTTGTTATGAAAAATTTTATGGAAAGAAAACTTTGAGAAAATGGTTGGATCAAACCTACTGACCCAAAAACACCAAGTTTTGTGAAACAACAACTTATTTGGTGAACCACATAGAGTTGTTGCTATTATAAAAATGTTTTTCCACCACATAAAATAATGAAGGGATTTAAAAATGGTTCATGGACAAAACCCTTTTGCAAATGACTTTGCCACTTTGGAAAATGACCAAATTGGAACTTACAAAGCTTAGAAGACTAGTGGAGACCATCTTTGCAAATAGAACCATCTCTTGCATGCTTACATGCATGACTTAGATCCCATTGTTTTGTGTGTGTGAATAGTTGAATGATTAATGGTTTGGAATGCTACTTGATACTATACTTGCTTGATTGATTGTAGTGAAATTAGAAAAGAGTGAGACTAGCAAGATCAAGGAGTGAACCATCATCCCCTACCAAAAAGGCAAGTTACACTATCATCTAAAGTCCTACTATTTTCATTATACTTAGTGGATTTTGAAACATGCATGAAAATAATTTCTATACTAATGCTATACTAAATCCTATTAGGATACCCTATACATTCCTTAGAGAAAACAACGTAGTTGTTACATGCTTAGCCATGCTATATTTTGAAAAGAGATACATGTTGAGATTTTACAAAGGTTGAGAAAAGGACTTGTGTTTTACATAATAAAACAAGGACTCAATGAACCACCTAGGTGGAGGATACTTTAAGTTTTGGAGAAGGTGGCAACAAAAGGAACCATGTCTATGGGAATCACTTTGTGTTGTGCTCCAAAAGAAAACCACCTAGGAAACTTAGAGATTGAACATGTTTCTCCAATTGTGGCTTTCGTGTGCAACCACATGCTATTATGGCTCTGGCTTAGTCAACTACAATGGGAAGACCCATGCACTGTCTTCAGTTAACTGGACATGGGGACCTGGAATCCTACATGGGTGCTGAAGGCAAGCTAGCAATGGTGTATGGGAGGACCCTTTGGAAAGACTTCGTCACATTCTCAATCTGCCAGTACTCCATCTTGGTGAGCACTAATCCAGTAGGCCACTGGTGGCAAAAGGATGGGACTGTGACATGTGGGTAAAGTGTACTCCTTCTGCAGAAGATAAATAAATCTAAGTACTTAGCCGTGTCCCCGGTTATGGACAATACTGAGCAACTAAAGTTTGAACTATGGGAGATCTCGACATTCCAACTTCTAAAATAAAACTTGATGCACTTGGGGGTACCAAGGAATTCAAAGAGGTCTTGTTAAGCTTGATGCACTTGGGGTTACCAAGGAGCTCAAGAGATTTTGATGAAAACATGAACACTTGGGGTTACCAAGGAACTCATGAGATTTTATAAAACTTGATGCACTTGGGGTTACCAAGGAGCTCAAGGGATTTTGACAAGAACTTGAACACTTGAGTGTCTACCAAGGAGTTCAAGGGATTCTTGGAAAAGAGATTTGACAAAGGACCAAAACCATTTTGAAAAGATAGGATAAAATATTGCTTTATGCAAATGAGCCTAAATCTCTACTTAGCCAAATATGCATGTAATGATAGGATCCACTCATATTCATCAAAATAGTGAGACTTGCCAATGCAATTCAAATGTATTGACCCTTGTGGATGTAATTTGTAATGTTGCAGGTTTGAATTATTTAGTGAAGTGTGTTGATTAGGATTACAAAGTCTACAACCAACATGTCTGCCTGTGGCACTTTTGAAGATGAAGGACCCATGACTATAGTTATTCCGTTGTAATGTAATGTAGTAGCCAAATGAGCTATGTATTGATGTAATAAAATTATGTTATTCCTGGTTATAAAGTTATATTATGACCTTTGTTTCTTGATATTACATCTAAAGTGTGGATGCTATCTATTGATCTAGGGACTAGCATTGTAAACACAGGGGACACCACCTTATGTTATTTAAAGGTTGGGCCACTCCCTCTACAGTGTTCCTCGAACAAATTTGTGTACCCTCTATCAAGATGAAATTCTCAAAAGGCTCAGCCGAAGAAGCAGAGCACTTAGGGATTGCGCTACTCGAAGGCGAGGAAGGACCCGAAAAGCTGGACACAGAGGCTGACCTGGTCAGCTTGATGCAAGTCACGGCGGTTGAAGAAACATGGACGCAACCGTACCTTCGGTACCTCATAAACAATGAACTTCCTGATGACCCGACAGATGCCCGGCACATATCTCGCCAGTCAAAAGCCTTCACCCTCATCAATGGCGAGCTGTATAAGCGCAGCATTTCGGGTGCACTCCAACGATGCGTCACCATCGGTGACGGAAAAAGCATCCTCCAAGACATCCATGAGGGTATCTGCGGCCATCATGCAGGAAGTCGCGCCCTAGTCGCCAAAGCTCTGCGAGCGAGGTTCTACTGGCCAACCGCAATGAACGACGCTGAGGACATCATCCAGAGGTGCAATGCCTGTCAAAGGTACATGGACAAGCCACACGCGCCAGGATCTGAGCAGAGGCCTGTACCGCTGGCCTGGCCCTTCGCCCAGTGGGGCCTCGACATGATCGGCAAACTGCCAAAGTCCTCGCCAGGAGGCCACATCTTCCTCTTGGTCGCAGTCGACAAATTCACCAAGTGGATCAAGGCCATGCCCGCACCAACCAAAGCGGCAAAACTGCCGTCAATTTTTTTGAGTCCATTGTCTACAGGTTCAGCATGCCTCACAGCATCACAACGGACAACGGCTCAAACTTCATCTCGAAGGAATTTCGAAACTTATGCGGGAACCTCGGCATCAACATATCATACGCCTCCGTGGCGCACCCACAGACCAACGTATAGGTCGAAAAGGCCAACAGCCTCATAGGCAACAACATTAAGAAGAGCCTACTATGCCTACTCGAAAGGCTTGCGGGAGCCTCGACAGATGAGCTACCCTCCATCCTCTGGAACCTGCATACAATGCCAAACAGCTCAACCGGCTACACGCCCTTCTTCACGGTGCACGGAGCCGAAGACGTTCTACCCGCCGAGGTACGCCACAAGGCCCCACGGTTCGTCTCTTATAGCGAAGCCGAATCATCGGCAGCACTCGAAGACGCCGTAGACACACCCGGTGAGGCACGCGACATCACCTCGGCTTGCTCAGCGGTCTATCAGCAGAGCCTCTGCAACTACCACAGCCGCCGGCTGCGCCCAAGGTCCTTCGTCGAAGGAGACCTCGTCCTACGACTCAAGCAAGAAAGGCACAAGAAGCTCGAGTCACCCTGGGAAGGACCCTACATCGTCACCGAAGTCATCCCAGGTGGCGCCTACCTCCACATGGGCGTTGCATCAGGAGTCGAATACCAACCCCTAGAACGTCGCATGACTGCGACACTTCTACCACTAGTTACCGTTTACTTTCAATAAGGCTATCCAGCCAAGGCTACTCAGCCGAACAATGTACCTCCTCGTTTTCTATGAATAAAATCTAAGTTCCTTGGCCCATATATCTTTTCTCCTTACATTTCGCTAAATACGCTTGGGGTCTACGCCTCACCTCATGACTTCGTCGACTGAAAACAATGGATACAACCCGAGTAGCTGACCATGTCAGGCTAACGAAAAGGACATGCACATTACAAGCGCACCACGTGCCATTACATATAAACTTTACAAAGGGCATTGCAAGCCCTACAAATTTTACATTATCTCGTTTTCTCTACAGGATCTAATGGTTCTGGAGCATAACATTCGCCCGTTGCTCGAACAAATCTACAATTTCTTTGGTGTACTGCACCAAATCTGCATAATGAGGGCACATGTCCCATAAACTACCATCTGGTCGAAGAGGCGGTCTAGTCACTACCTCTGCAAGATTGACATCACGACGATGCAATCGAACGAGAGACAAGGCTGCCTTGACCCTTGCAATCAGCAGATGACGCACCAACTCATTGATGTGGCCTACATTCCGAAATTTACCAAGAAGACCCAAAAAAGTAGAAGGCAAACGTCCAAAGGGAACATGACGAACCAAATGGCCGCAAGTGATGACCTCACCTGCCTCAACACCCAAAGAACTGGTGTATGCGATATTGCACCGTCGCAAGGACGATGGCTCGATCACGATCCATCCAAAAGAAGCCACCAACCTCCATCTCTTGTTGCGTCAGGAAGTTAATCCGAATTGCGACGCTCTCCTTCTCTTCCCTCGGAATGAGATTCACATCTGCACAAATCACAGGGTGAGCCAGCATACAAATAAGATATACCCGAAAGAGCATCGGTTCACAATGACGCGCATTGAAGTTGCTCACCCATCTGCCAAAATTCCCCAAGCAAGAACTCCTCCTTGGTAGTGGCTCGCTTAGCTTTTGACTTCCACACATCCGCATGGCCTCGGATGTTGAGGATGTCCTTTTCTAGACTGCGTACGCGAACACGCAGAAAGGTCAATTGTGATGCTTCATCCAAAGATGGTCGAGACTCAGGCAGAGGCGGAGTAACCACTGGAGACTCACCCGAAGGACCCTACGGGTAAACAAGAAAGTATGAACATCAGAAATACTTTTGACAGCAGTCAAAAGGTAGACTTATATACATAAATAAAGCCACCTCGTGGAAAAGTGGGACTCATTCACCCGCAAGTTGTTACAAGAAACAGAAAAAGTACAAAATCTACACTAGCTATAGTACAAGGACCTAAGCACCAGCATCCGGAGCAGCCTCGGAGCCAGACTGCCTGCTCTTGGCCTCCTGCTGCTGCTTCGCCGCATAATCGGCCAGGAGGTCGATGAGATTAGGACTGTAATGCTTACAGCGAGAAGCAAAAAGGGCGAAAGCTACCTCGATGCCATCTGGCGTCGTCGGCATCCTGGACGTCACTTGGGCCAAGTCCAGCTCGGCTCCAGACGCCATCGCCATGGCCAGCCCCATGGAAGCACCAATGCCCTTCTTCTTGCATTTGTACTCTGTCCGAGCATCCTCCGATAGAGCATCTGCAAGGGAGTCGACGTCATCGAGGGCAACTCCCTTGGGCACGACCTCCTTATAAAAGCGTGTGAGCACCTTCTTGGCCTTCTCCAGGGAGCCAACGGTAGCAGAGCAGCGATCCTCGATCGCAGCAGCAGCATCGGCCAAGACAATTTTGTGCTCCAGCGCGCCACGATCAAATGTGATGCCAGAAGCATCTGACAAAAATAAGAAAATAACACTCGAATGAGAAAGGATAAATGCACTCAAAAATTAAGACACCCAAAGGATACAAGAGCAACTTACCAGAGATAGCCTTGGCAGCAGCCATGAGCTTGTCGGCCATGGCCTTCTCCCTAGTGGCTGCCACGGCTGCGAGCTGCTGCTCGCGATCTTCGGCCTCCTTTCCGTGATGCTCCATGGCCTCCGCAGCATCCGCTGCCTTCTTCTCCGCTTGGCCAAGGCTCTTTTCGAGAGCGTTCAGCCTTTGGAGAACAACATTGTTCTCATCTTCAGCATGGAGAAACATTGGATGAATACAACAACAAGCTTGGCGATCTGATAAAGAAACAAGGTGAAAAGCTATGCACCTTGGATCTATGTACACTCATCCTCCAGCGACAGATGCTACTGGATGAGGAGGTTGGTGCTGCGGACAAAAGGCTACAAATAGAAGCAAATGAACCCGATGAATAAAGGACTGGGGGCTCCCCCCAGCGAAAGACAACATATCAGATAAATAAAGGACTCGGGGGCTCCCCCCACGGAGTAAAAGGGAAACACTTACGTGCTCAGGTGTGGACTCCGAAGGTTTGCATGCTGCCTTCAGAGTCACGACTACCCGACCTTCTCTCCTAGCGGAGCTCAGTGAAGGGTTTCGCGGCATAGTAAATCAAAATTTTCTATGGATGCGAACAGAGGGAAAGCCAAGATCTAATCTAGGAGATGCAAACAACGAGACAGATTGGATTAGATCTTCATACCATTGAAGATTCGCACAGCGGAACGTTCGTCGGAACGTGGGTGATGTAGTCGTACTCGCTTCTCCTCCTCGCGGTCCGATCCGATCTAGCACCACAAGTGGCGGTGCCTCCATGAGATGCACACGTGCAGCACCTCGACGTCTCCTCCTTCCTTGGTCCAGCAAGTATGGTGGAGAGATGGGTTGGATCTACAACGCGACGGCGCGGTGCAATTGGTGGAGAATTTCTGCAGCAGGGCTTCGCCTACAAGCAGTCGGGAGGGAGAGAGGAGGGCAGCAGGGCGGCTAGGGTTGGAGGGGAAGGTGTAGGGGGTTGGTGCGCCCCCAGCCCTCTATATATAGAGGGGTGGGCGCAGCCCTAGCCCCTCCCCCAAGCCAAGGCCGGCGGCCCCAAGGAGGAAGAGTGGGGGGCAAGGAAACCCCCCCTTCTAGAAGCTCTATCTAGATTTTAAACCTCTCTTGGCCGCCTGGTCCCTATGAGGCCTTGTGCCCCTGGCCCAATGCGGCCAGGGCACTCCCTCATAGGCCCATGCCCCCTCCCGGAAGGTGTGGCCACGTTGGTCCCCTTCCGGAAGGTTCTAGAAGCTTCCGGTACAATACCGATTAACCCGGAACAATTCCGAACTCCAAAAACTGCACTGCCTTATATGAATCTTATTCTCCGGACCACTCCGGAACCTCTCGTGATGTCCCGGGTCCCATCTGAGACTCCGGACAAAAACTCATAAACCAATTATCCAATCTATCCTAGCGTCGAGACACGTTAAGTGTGTGACCCTGCGGGTTCGAGAATATGCAGACATGATCTTCTATCAATAATCAACAGCGGGGTCTGGAAACCCATATTGACTCCCACACATTCATCGATGATCATATCGGATGAACCACGATGCCAGGATTCAATCAATCCCATATATATATATTCCCTTTGTCTCGCGATATTTTACTTGCCCGAGATTCGATCGTCGGTACCGTCATACCTAGTTCAATCTCGTGCACATCAAGTACTTTACTCGTTCTGTAATCCAATATCACTTTGTGATTAACTCCTTAACCACATGCTTGGAAGCGGTGTTGATATCGATTACTGAGTGGACCCGAAGTATATCTCTCCGACTTGGGAGGGACAAATCCCATCTCGATACATACAACCCAACAGATACTTTCCGATCACCTGAGAGACACCTTTATGATCACCCTCTCATAGGATGACGTTTGATGACCTCAAAGCTTTCTTTCGATACCAGGGAGTTGTATTATCTCATGGTCTAAGGAATACAATATTTGACATAAGAAAAGCTTCGCAAAGACGAACACGATGACACGATCTAATTGCTTCGCTTAGTTTGGGTCTGTCCACCATATCATTCTCGCAATGATATGATCTCATTATTAATTGACAACTCATGTCCATGGTTAGGAAACCTTAACCATCATTGATCAATGAGCTAGTTCATAGAGGCGTACTAGGGACACGGTGTTGTTCACAAACCACACAAGTATTAAAGTTTCCGCTTAATACAGTTCTAGCATGGAATATAAACATTATCATGAACAAGAATTATAATAATAACATATTTATTATTGCCTCTAGGGCATAATTCCAACAGTCTGCCACTTGCACTAGAGTCAATAATCTAGTTTACATTTGGCAACAATCTCACACCCATGGCACTGAGGTGCTGATCATGTTTTGCACGCGGAAGAGGTTTAGTCAATGGATCTGCGACATTCAGATCTGTATGTACTTTGCTAATCTTCAGATCTCCATCTGCTATATAATCTCAGATTATATGAAACTTGCGGTTGATATGCTTGGTCTTTGGATGATATCTTGGTTCCTTAGCGAGTGCTATGGCGCCAGTGTTGTCAGATAATATCTCCTGTGGGTCCAATGCACTTGGAACCATGCCAAGCTCAGTGATGAAGTTCCTGATCCAAACTCCTTCACTTGACGCTTCTGCAGCAGCCATGTATTCCGCTTCTACTGTAGATCCCGCGATCACGCTTTGCTTGCAGCTTCTCCAGCTCATAGCTCCTCCATTCAAAATATACACGTATCCTGTCTGAGATTTAGAATCATCCTTGTCGGTGTCGAAACTAGCGTCGACGTAACCTTTTACGACAAGCTGTTCATCACCCCCATAGACTAAGAACATTTCTTTAGTCCTATTTAGGTACTTTAGGATGTTCTTCACGACTGTCCAGTGTTCCACTCCTGGATCACTCTGATATCTGCTCGTCAAACTAAGAGCATTGGACACATCCGGTCTAGTACACATCATGGCATACATGATCGAACCTATGGCCGAGGCATAAGGCACTTTGCTCATAGCTTCCCTATCATTTACCATAGCTGGACACTGAGCCTTGCTCAATATCTTACCTGACAACATAGGCACTGAATCTTTCTTTGCCTTATCCATTCTGAACCTTTTCAGAACTTTGTCTAGATATGTACTCTGGCTTAAAGCTATCAGGCGTCTTTGTCTATATCTATAGATTTTGATGCCCAATATATAAGCAGCTTCACCTAGGTCTTTCATTGAAAAACACTTGTTCAAATAACTCTTCACATCTTTAAGCATGTTGATGTCATTTCCAATAATCAATATGTCATCCACATATAGTACCAGAAACACCACCGAGCTCCCACTCACTTTCTTGTAGATGCAAGCTTCGTAGCAATTTGGAACAAATCCAAAGCTCTTGATCACTTGATCAAAACGAAGGTTCCAACTCCGAGATGCTTGCTTCAGTCCATAAATGGAACGCTGAAGTTTGCATACTTTATCAGCATCCTTAGGATCGACAAAACCTTCGGGTTGCATCATATACAACTCTTCATCAATGTTGCCATTGAGGAACGCAGTCTTGACATCCATCTGCCATATTTCATATTCATGAAACGCAGCAATTGCTAATAAAATCCGAATGGACTTAAACATCGCTACGGGAGAGAAAGTCTCATCGTAGTCAACACCTTGAACTTGTCGAAAACCTTTCGCGACAAGCCGTGCTTTATAGACAGTAACATTACCATCCGCGTTCGTTTTCTTCTTGAAGATCCATTTGCACTCAACGGCCTTTCGGTCGCTAGGAGGGTCCACCAAAGTCCATACTTGGTTTTCACTCATGGATCCCAATTCGGATTTCATGGCTTCTAGCCATTTCTCAGAGTCTGGGCTCATCATCGCTTCCTCTTAGTTCGTAGGTTCACTGTCTTCTACTAACAAGACAGTCAAGACAGGGTTGCTGTACCACTCAGGAGGGGCACGTGACCTTGTTGACCTACGACGTTCAGTAGCAGCATCGTCCGAAGCTTCATGATCCTTGTCATTAGCTTCCTCTATTGTTGGTGCTGGCGGCACTGGAACAATTTCAGGTGCTGCGCTACTCTCCAATTCAAGAGAAGGTTCAATAACCTCGTCTAGCTCTACTTTTCTCCCACTCACTTCTTTCGAGAGAAACTCCTTCTCAAGAAAGGAACCGTTCTTTGCGACAAACACTTTGCCTTCGGTTCTGTGATAGAAGGTATACCCAATAGTTTCCTTAGGGTATCCTATGAAGACGCATTTCTCCGCTTTGGGTTCGAGCTTGTCCGGCATCAACTTCTTGACGTAAGCTTCGCATCCCCAAACTTTAAGAAACGACAACTTAGGTTTAGCACCAAACCATAGTTCATACGGTGTCGTCTCAACGGATTTAGATGGTGCCCTATTTAAAGTGAATGCAGCGGTTTCTAATGCATAACCCCAAAATGATAAAGGCAAATCAGTAAGAGACATCATTGATCGGACCATATCTAATAGGGTTCGATTCCGGCGTTCAGACACACCATTGCGCTGTGGTGTTCCGGGTAGCGTGAGTTGCGAAACGATTCCGCTTGCTTTAAGATGCGTGAGAAAATCATAACTCAAATATTCACCTCCACAATCGGATCGTAGAAACTTAATCTTTCTGTTACGATGGTTCTCCACTTCATTCTGAAATTCTTTGAACTTTTCAAACGTTTCAGATTTATGTTTCATTAAATAGATATACCCATATCTACTTAAGTCATCGGTAAAAGTGAGAAAATAGCGATATCCACCGCGCGTCGAAACACTCATCGGTCCGCATACATCGGTATGTATGATTTCCAGCAAGTCCGTTTCTCACTCCATCATACTGGAGAACGGGGTTTTGATCATCTTGCCCATGAGGCATGGTTCGCATGTGTCAAATGATTCAAAATCAAGAGACTCCAAAAGTCCATCAGAATGGAGTTTCTTCATGCGCTTTACACCAATATGACCTAGACGACAGTGCCACAAATAAGTAGTATTATCACTATCTACTTTGCATCTCTTAGCCTCAATGTTATGGATGTGTGTTTCATCCCTTTCGAGATTTAGAAGAAATAAACCATTCACAATAGGTGCATGACCATAAAAGATGTTACTCATATAAATAGAACAACCATTATTCTCTGATTTAAATGAATAACCGTCTTGCAATAAACAAGATCCAGAAATAATGTTCATGCTCAACGCAGGCACATAATAACATTTATTAAGGTTTAAAACTAATCCCGAAGGTAAAACTAAGGAGAGCGTGCCGACGGCCATCACATCAACTCTTGATCCGTTGCCAACGCGCATCGTCACCTCATCCCTCGCAAGCCGTCGTCTATTCCGTAGCTCCTGTTTCGAGTTACAAATATTAGCAACTGAACCGGTATCAAATACCCAGGCACTACAACGAGGGCTAGTAAGGAAAACATCAATAACATGTATATCAAATATACCTTTGATGGTGCCAGCCTTCTTGTCCGCTAAGTACTTCGGACAGTTGCGCTTCCAGTGACCCTTGTCCTTGCAATAGAAGCACTCAGTGTCTGGCTTAGGACCAGACCTGAGCTTCTTCTCAGCAGGGGCAACGCGCTTGCCGCCGCCTTTCTTGAAGGGCTTCCTTGCACCCTTACCTTTCTTGAAGGTGGGGGGCTTGTTGACCATCAACACATGATTATTCTTTTTGATGTTCACCTCCGCTACTTTCATCTTACCGAAGAGCTCAGTGATCATATCAGTGGAACCAATCTGATTGTGATCAACTACAAAACTTTTGTAGCTAGGAGTGTCAATCTTGAGCTCCTCTGGAATCTTGCAGTCTAGTTGCTCAAGGCGTTGAGTGTAGCCCGAGATCTTAATGGCGTGCTCACTAACAGAACTCCCTTCCTCCATCTTGTAGTTGAAGAATTTCTTAGAGATCTCATATCTCTCAGAACGGGCTTGAGTCTGAAACATGTTTTTCAGCTCCTCGAGAATCTCAAAGGGCCCGGCGAACTCCTCAAAACGATTTTGAAGATCCGATTCCATAGCAAACAACATGGCGATCTTAATCAAATCATAATCATCCTTGCGCGACTGATAAACAGCTTTTTCATCAGCCGGCGCATCTATAGCAGGGGCATCACCTAGCGCTTTCTCAAGGACATAGTCCTTTTGTCCGCCAGCGAGAATGATTCTCAGAATGCGGAACCATTTGGTGAAGTTAGACCCATTGTTTCTAAGCTTTTCTATCTCAGCAAAAACGTTGAAGTTGAAGTTGGACTTGGCCATGTGATCTACAGTATTTGCAAGTATAAATTAGACTATGTTCATGATAACTAGTTCAACTTTTAATCAAATTACTAGATGAACTCCCACTAAATTCAACATCCCTCAAGTTGTTTAGTGAACACGATCCAAATTCACCACACCTAATCCGATCATCACGAGAAGAGATGTGGTTTCAATGGTGGACAACGAAGTGTCGATCATATCATTCATATGACTCATGCTTAACCTTTTGGTTCATGTGTTCCGAGGCCATGTTTGTACATGCTAGGCTCGTCAAGTTAGACCCAAGTATTTCCGCGTGTGCAAAACTGGCTTGCACCCGTTGTATGTGAGCGTAGAGTCTATAGCACCCGATCATCACGTGATGCTTGGACACGACGAACATTCCCAACGGTGCATACTCGGGGAGAACACAGTTTTTATCTTGATCTTTAAGTGAGGAATCATCTTATAATGCTACCGTCGCGATCTAAGCATAATAAGATACATAAAAGGATAAACATCACATGCATATAACTTTAATGTGACATGGTATAGCCAATCTTCGCGCAATGATCTCCATGTTGTGCGTGCCGGCATGATCTCCATCACTCCACCATGATTGCCTCCACCACGAATAGCAACTACAACTATTGCTAACTACTTAGCGATAAAGTGAAACTATTTCATGGCGTATAAGAAGTTGACACACAGGTCATACACAATTATAAAGACAACCATATGGCTCATGCCGGTTGTGTACTCATCGACATGCAAGTCGTGAAACATTACAAAAAATGATCATCGCATACATTATACACATCACATCTTGGGCCATACCATATCACAGAAAACACTCCCTGCAAAAACAAGTTAGACGCCTCTACTTTGTTGTTGCATGTTTTACGTGGCTTATGGGAGTAGATGCTAAGAACGATTCTTACCTACGGAAAACCACAACGGTGATATTATGGTTGCCAAACTCCGGTGTTAATCCCATGACAACTATAGTGAGAGAAACTGACATCCACCAGCCGCATGTGTGGAACAAGCCACACGTCAAGTGCGGAGCCGGTCTCGCGAACAACGTCGCGTAAGGTTGTCCTGGACCGCTTCAATCTCACTATCCCGCGTCATAAGAAGAACACAAACAAGAGTCTTGCAACAGAAAACATCAACGCCCGCAACAACCATGTTGCGTTCTACTCGTGAAACACATCTACGCATAGATCTAGCTCTGATACCACTGAAGGGTTTCGCGGCATAGTAAATTTTCTATGGATGCGAACAGAGGGAAAGCCAAGATCTAATCTAGGAGATGCAAAAAACGAGAGAGATTGGATTAGATCTTCATACCCTTGAAGATTCGCACAGCGGAACGTTCGTCGGAACGTGGGTGATGTAGTCGTACTCGCTTCTCCTCCTCGCGATCCGATCCGATCTAGCACCACAAGTGGCGGTGCCTCCGTGACATGCACACGTGCAGCACCTCGACGTCTCCTCCTTCCTTGGTCCAGCAAGTATGGTGGAGAGATGGGTTGGATCTACAACGCGACGGCGCGGTGCAATTGGTGGAGAATTTCTGCAGCAGGGCTTCGCCTACAAGAAGTCGGGAGGGAGAGAGGAGGGCAGCAGGGCGGCTAGGGTTGGAGAGGAAGGTGTAGGGGGTTGGTGCTCCCCCAGCCCTCTATATATAGAGGGGTGGGCGAAGCCCTAGCCCCTCCCCCAAGCCAAGGCCGGCGGCCCCAAGGAGGAAGAGTGGGGGGCAAGGAAACCCCCTTCTAGAAGCTCTATCTAGATTTTAAACCTCTCTTGGCCGGCTGGGCGCTATGGGGCCTTGTGCCCCTGGACCAATGCGGCCAGGGAACTCCCTCATAGGCCCATGCCCCCTCCCGGAAGGTGTGGCCACGTTGGTCCCCTTCCGGAAGGTTCTAGAAGCTTCCGGTACAATACCGATTAACCCGGAACAATTCCGAACTCCAAAAACTGAACTGTCTTATATGAATATTATTCTCTGGACCACTCCGGAACCTCTCGTGATGTCCCGGATACCATCCGAGACTCCGAACAAAAACTCATAAACCAATTATCCAATCTATCCTGGCGTCGAGACACGTTAAGTGTGTGACCCTGCGGGTTCGAGAATATGCAGACATGATCTTCTATCAATAATCAACAGCGGGGTCTGGAAACCCATATTGACTCCCACACATTCATCGATGATCAGATCGGATGAACCACGATGCCAGGATTCAATCAATCCCATATATATATTCCCTTCGTCTTGCGATATTTTACTTGCCCGAGATTCGATCGTCGGTACCGTCATACCTAGTTCAATCTCGTTCACAGCAAGTACTTTACTCGTTCCGTAATCCGATATCACTTTGTGATTAACTCCTTAACCACATGCTTGCAAGCGGTGTTGATATCGATTACCGAGTGGGCCCGAAGTATATCTCTCCGACTTGGGAGGGACAAATCCCATCTCGATACATACAACCCAACAGATACTTTCCGATCACCTGAGAGACACCTTTATGATCACCCTCTCATAGGATGACGTTTGATGACCTCAAAGCTTTCTTCCGATACCAGGGAGTTGTATTATATCATGGTCTAAGGAATACAATATTTGACATAAGAAAAGCTTCACAAACACGAACACGATGACACGATCTAATTGCTTCGCTTAGTTTGGGTCTGTCCACCATATCATTCTCGCAATGATATGATCTCATTATTAATTGACAACTCATGTCCATGGTTAGGAAACCTTAACCATCATTGATCAATGAGCTAGTCCATAGAGGCGTACTAGGGACACGGTGTTGTTCACAAACCACACAAGTATTAAAGTTTCCGCTTAATACAATTCTAGCGTGGAATATAAACATTATCATGAACAAGAATTATAATAATAACATCTTTATTATTGCCTCTAGGGCATAATTCCAACACTCAGGTCATCGTCCTCGGAGTTGGCCACCACCTGGGGAATAGAAGTTGTCGGCTTTGATTCCGCAATAACTTCTTGGGTGTCCCTGTCAAGGGACTCCTCCGAAGGGTTGCCGCAAGCACTTATCAAATCAATGACAAGCTACAACCGCGAAGGTGAACATGGAAGCAAGACTCAAACAAAATGACTTACGACTCGATGTCCGACAAATTAAAGACAGGAGCCGCCTTCTCCTTCTTCTTCTTGGTCGGCGGCTATGGATCCACCGCCCGAATGGGCACGACAGGGAAAGGCGAAGACGGCGCACCTTCTTCCTCACCGTGCTGGTCGAGGAACGACGGACCCCTTGGAGTTGGCGGTGTAGACCCATCCGAAGATTCACTCCGGGAGTGCTTTCGGGTCCGCCCTTCGCTCTGCTCAGGGGCTTCCGTGGTAGGAGATAGCGTGTAACATCCCAGCATTTAGGAAAAAACAAAGGGTAGATTTAGGAAATTGTGCATTTGCATGCATTCATCTGCAAAATGTGGGTAAATGTTTCGCCAAATAAAAACTTAAATTGATCAAAGTTTCTTTCACTCTCTAAGTTTAGGAGTAGCTTTGGGAGAGTGATCGTGACAAATTTTGACAGGATCTTTATGACTTAGTATGTTTTGGGGAAAGGAATTTGAATTCAAACTTGAGATATGGATTTATATTTTTTATATTAGAATTATGCTTTAGTAATATTATTTAATCAAGAAATAATATTTAGTAACTAAACTTTAAATAAAATATTACAATCAAGCAAATGAATATTTATTCAATGAATAAGTTACAAAATGTAACTTATAAAGTTAATAAAGAATCTTTACAAAAGTGCAATTACAAAAAGAGGAAAATACATTTATTATTAAACTAATACATGTTTCTTACAAAATAATTAAATAAATATTAAAAAGGATATATTCTATCTAAAAGTAAACCTATGCAAAACAAATAACTAACAAAAACAAAATAAAACAAAGATTAAGTTGTCAATTTTTACTCTAAGTAGAGCGCAATGAGTTGCACTGCTCCATTTTACATCATTGAGTAAATCTTTTAGAGGCAAGTTTCACCAATATGAATGAATCAAATCTTTCATAACAAATAAGCCATAAGTCAAATAATCCCAATCAGTAAAAGGGGCAAGTTTCACCAGGCAGATTAATGGTAACAAGGTAAAAGGGTGGACACCTCATTGAGCATATACATAACCATGCAGCAGTCACACAAACAACTTAGTCATCTAAATGGATGGGTGTGCTGTCAACACAGCCCAAGCAGTCCAAGCAAGTAAATGGACCAAACACAGCCGTGGGGAAGAACTAGTGCATCTCTTCATTGCTCACACCACATCAGAACCAATAGCTTAGCCAAATCCCAGCAAAACTCCACACTTGATCAATCCAAACATCACCAGATGGTGACATAAGGAGGGGGAAAATCAGGTGGACAGCAAGGCCAAGCCACAGGATCTAGGAGGATCAGGCTAGATCAAGGCCAAGCATAGGAAACCAGGGAAACAAGAACATCATCAGGAGGTGTAGGACAAGGTCCAACCATCAACCCAACATCACAACAAACTACTACCATCATCAGTTTGGGGTGAGTGTCATGTGTTGTTTCATCAAAAAACCTCTCAATGATCACCCTGGTGGGGTGAATCTATCCTACAGGTTTTAAACTCTAGCAGAAACACCAAGTTCTCATACCAGCCTCACAGAATTGGTGATATCAAAGGCAACTTTTGTAATCTATCATTTTCTTTTACAAAATATGGGCACATCTCCCAGAAGGAGTAGCACCTTAGATCTTATAATTTGCAAACAAATCGATTACATAACCAGCTAGGACCCTATATCCTAGAGCCTCAGACCAGCATCATAGGCTTGATTAAACAATCAACTTTCCAACTTATTAATCAGCATCTATTAAGTTCCAGTAATGACCATAGGTTAAGCCAGCAACAAGATCTACTTGTGTACCATTCTAAGAAGGTTTCACAAGCACTAATCTTACTAACAAAATCCCCAAATTGTCCAATTCTTATAAATCAACTAGCAAATCATTTCCCTAAGACCAAACTCATAGATCATACCATATATATATATATTATTTATTTTCATAAAATCATCAAACTCTATTGAATAAAGATTCAGACTATGAATAAACAGGCAAGTCACAAACGCTAATACAGTAGAACGTCATTGACAGTGATACTATCAGTATCAAGATACTGACAGAAGATGAAAATGTCAATTTACAACATCATCAATATCACATTACCATAGCATCAGATCAACCACATCATCTAAGGATGACAAGAATCACTAAGGACAAAGAACACAATCCTCACTAGGCATCAATATCAGACCATAGTATCATCACATAAGCACCAGAGATGAACCCTAGTGTCAGTACACAACATAGAATAGTGGTTGGCCACTAGACACATAGTGGAACTCGAGATAGCTAGATACACTAGAGTTCATAGGAGCACCACTCAACAGAAGTCCTCGCTGAATAAACAAAGAGGAAGCAGAGGAGCCGACGACCTCGTGGCGGCACGGGGAGCACCCTAGAGGGCGCTGCAACCCACACTGGCCAAGGCGGCAGCCATAGCAGCACACGAACATCGCACACAACCATAGGAGGATCAACGACAGCGATGGCAGCACCCAACCCCAAACCCTAGGGTTCGGGAACGGGGCGAGCCTGGCCACAGGAGGGCTCAAAATCAAATCGAAGCGGAGGAGATGGACAAGTGTAGTTGAAAACCTCATCATGCACCATGACAGCGGCCAAGGAGGGCCACGACAGCGGCGCCAGCACCCCATAGGGTCGAGGAGGAGAGGAGGTGAGGACGGGAGAGAGAGGCAATGGAACCAGCCCACTTCGGGGTGTCCTTTTAGTCAAGGCTACTTGGGCCAAATTGGCCCAATAAGCCAATGGAACCAACCCAAAACCTAAATGAAAATGTAATAATTAATAAGAGACCAAAATACCCCTAAAGTTAAATAAAAATTCTAAAAATAAAATAGAAGCTTAAAAATTACAAATAATATATTTTTGGATCCATAATAATCCAACCTATTTAATTAAATTAAGAAATAAATATTGATGTATATAATATTTGGTCAAGAATTTTATAAAATAATTATGGTTTATGGAATTTTATAAAATTAAAGAATGAAGCTAAAAATAAATAAAAATCACTTTTACTATATATTATTATCCTAGTATTTAATAAAAATGCTAAATATATGTTTTGGGTCATAAAATAAATTCTTTTATCAATCCTTAAAAGAATTATAAAATGAATAAATATGGTAATTAATATTAAACTTTAAATTTGATAATAATTTATTATCTTATATATAATACCAAATATAATGTACAACAATTATTAAAGATTATTTTTTTAAATGAAATCCTTTATTACTTAAAGGAATTGTTGAAACTAAGGTAATGGGTAAACCGCGCAAAGAAAAATAAATAATACATAATGCATTACATTACTATGCATAGTCATTTAGCTTCTTTAAATATTGTCCTTGGGCAATAATGATGTTTTGTAGACATAGAAGCTCAAGGTCCAGTGCAAGCATCCGACTTCACTATCTTGCAATCACAAGGCAAGTTCATCACTTGCTTATGTCCTTTGAAGAGTCTTTATTAAAGTATTTGCAAATTGTGTGTTATCATCTATGTTTCAAGGAAAGAAAATATTATTTTCTCAAATAAATCAATTATTGATATTATCCTAAGTGATAATAAAAAGGATCAATAGAACTTAAGTTTCTATTTGCAACAATGATAATCAACTAGGAACATAACAACCCATGACATCAGTGATTCTAGCGCAGTATATCACGCGTTAGCCATGAGATTTGGAATGGGACGAAGAAGTCAGTTGTATCCTTTTCCTCTCATATGGAGTCAAGACGACCTTAACGTGATGTTGTGATTCCTTGTGTGGATCCAACATATGGGTGGGCACCCTTATGCCCCACACTTTTGGTGTGTAGATTATCTATGAGTGGTTTTTAGTGGTATAGTCCATTTGATATGGCACTTGCCAGGGCAACACTAGTTCATCGAGTCTTTGGGAACTCATCTGGGTTTTAGCCTACCGAGAAGGGGCTTAACGGAGATGAGCCAGCCTTAAAGGATCATGCAGACATATGGGGTCGCGAAGAGGGCAGTGATTGGCTTGGACCAACTACTAGGCCCAACATCATGGAATTGTGGACGGGACAGTACGCCCGATTGTGCAACAATGAGTTGATCTCTCATGGATAAAGTAACGCACCTCTGCAGAGTGTAAGAACTATAACTTGTTACACCCTTGTTTCGGGAAGGGGCTACGAACGTGGCGGGAAAGGAACTCCATGAAAGTTCTGGTAAACCCGTGAAGGCTTATGGTCATAGATTTTCATAATAAAATCAATCTTTGGATAAATATTTATGAAAACTGCATAGTGCCTAGGACTTATAGTCCGAGGTGGTAAATAGAGCATCAAACTTCCCACCTTGCATATAATGAACTTGCTGGGTAACGTTGTTACTCACCTTTTCCTTTAATCCCCTGCTTTGACTTTGAGGATCCCGAAGAAACCCCAATGTATGGAGTTGAAAGCCAAGAGGAGGTCTTCTATGAAGAGCTCAATATGTACGGTGCCGTGGAAGGACTACGATGTCGTCTACGGAGGAGAGCACCAGGAGTCATAATAATTACCATAATACTAGGAGACAATTGATCCAAGCAACATAAACAATATATAGCAATAAGTTGTTGAGCACAATTTGGAGTTCAAGGCGTCACTTTAAATATTATGCTGAAACACTTTATAATTTGGTTTGTAAGTTGAATCTTTCGAATTCTTGCACTTCTGGTATTGTAATATTAATAATAATTTGAGCTGAATACCTGAATAATTTGCTTTATTTATGCTGCTACCTGAATAATTTGAGCTAGCTTTGGGCTAAGCTTTTATTGTAATAATGGTACTATGGATCTTCGTTATTTATGATACACGGATATTTTGCTATGTTATTCATCTTATTCTATTGTGGGCCAATGAACCGATCCAGGGATTGGCATGTCACATAGAAGCCACGGTCTTTTCAGAACCGCAGTGTTACAAGATGGTATCAGAGCACGTGTGTCGACTGTAGGATCGTGACCTAGGAATGGATTAGGAAGCCATATATTTATTAAAGCCTATATTAACTCTGTCTTTCATCTTATGCCTTTCACCCTCGTAAATTCTTACCGTATGCTATTCTCACACTTTCCTCTTTTAATTGATAGATGGGAGAAGTCAAGACTGAGTATGCAACCATGGAGTCACCAAGGCCCTTTGCAAGGCAGTTAGCACAGCTCTCGCAGTCATTGGGATTGCCACTGCCCATGTTCAAGGGAAGAAGGCTGTACACCTATGGATATGGGGAGGATGCATGGGAGATCACTACCTTCATATTCAGGGATGCCGCCTTGCCAAACCATGTGCATTTGATCTACACCAAGACATACTGCAACTGGGGACTTGGAATCAACTTGGCCATACATGAAGCCCTGTCTCGCCAGTGCCATCAAGTCCGACACTTGCTGCCAGCAGATTCACCCTACCGTGACTATGGGAGGCGTGATGAAGATGGGCACATTGTGGTTACCCCTGGCGACAGGAACACTATGCTGCCCCGTCAGAGGCACATAGAGGACATGGAAAGGGAGAATGGAGCTCTAGCTGAGAAAGTGATGATGATAAAGGAGATTGCAGACTTTGCTAGCAATGGTATGGTGGTCCAAGGACAGGAGATTGACACCTTGCATGAAGCTGTGGGAGTTCTGGAGAATGCCCTGATAGCCAGAGATGAAACCATAGCTCATCTTCATGGTACTATGCAGGAGAACACCCAGAACATAGAACAGTTGCAAGAGACCGTCCAGGAAAGGGATCAAACTATTGAAGCTATGACAGCCCAGATTGCCGCTCTCCAAGCACAGCTGAATCCACCCTATGATGATGACAATGGAGATGATGGCAACAATGGGGATGATGATGACAGTGGGAACGATGATGATGATGAGGACGAGGATGATGATGATGGAGACGATGATGGTGGAGGAGATGAAGCTGTTGCTGTTGCAGCTGAAAGTGAAGAAGAAGAGGAGGATCCAGAAGAGGTGGAGTTTGAGATCCAAGTGATGGATCAGGAGAAGTGTACACTCTGCCGCCATGGTTGAACCGTGGACCGAAGCGCCAACGCATGAGTGCAAGGACCTACCGCAACCTCTTCAAGAAGTAGATAGAAGTCCACCAATTAGTCCACGTTAGGTAAATTCGTTAGGATTAGTCTCGATCGATGTGAAACTTAGTTGCTGTTAGTCTAAGAGTGTTTAGTTGCTTATTTGTGTACTCCAATATCCCAGGAATTATTTGTGCGAATTTTATGAAAGAGTTATGGCAATTTTGGTTAACATCTATGTTATTTTCGCTGCAGTTTTCTGCTGATACAGCAGTACTGTACGATTTTTCATATTTTTCTGGTAACTGTGAAAAATCTTAACAAAATTGGGCTGATGCGGAACTCTCTGTACTATATGTGCAAAAATCAGATAAATTTTCTGACGAGTTTAAGTCAGGCGAAAAAATTCGCGAACGCTGCTGGACTGTTCTGGCAGATTGCTGTTTTGTTGCTTAGTTGATCAACTGTTTGGTTAACCATTGCCCACTCTTGTAAAACTATTTCAGTAGGTATATACTGCTAGGATAACCCCTAGGATGTTGCTGGATCACTTGTTTGTTGATGTGTTGCTTGCTTGTGATTGGCTGCTATTGTTTGCTGTTGTTTGATCATATGCATGGGTAGAATCCTATTATCGTAGTTGATTCTTTCTAAACTTACCTGTGCTGAACCGCAGATGCCTCCCCGCCGTCAACCCACTGAGTTGGAGCAACTCATGGCAGCTCAGGCACAGCTGACCCAAGTTATGACTCAGTTCATGGCAGCTCAGAACAACAACAACAACAACAACAATGGAAACAATCAGCCTCAGGGAGATGCTCTCACCAGATTTCTGAGGCTAAGGCCATCTAAGTTCTCTACTGCAACGGAACCAATGGTTGCTCTCGACTGGTTGCGTTCAGTCAACAAGGATCTGGTAACTGTTGGATGCACTGATGCTGAGAAGGTGAGGTTTGCCGCTCACCTACTGGAGGGACCAGCCGCTTCTTGGTGGGACACTTTTCAGATCACCCACCCGCTGGATACTGTGACTTGGGCAATGTTTGAGGAAGGTTTCAGGACCAACCACGTGTCTTCAGGAGTTCTGAGCCTGAAGAGGAAGGAGTTCCGCAACTTGCGCCAAACCAGTCGCACCGTGGCTGAGTACATTGAGGAGTTCAACAACCTGTCCCGTTATGCACCTGAGGATGTTGACACTGATGCAAAAAGGAGGGAGAGATTCCTGGATGGCCTCAGTGATGAGCTTTCAGTGCAGCTACTGGTGGTTTATTGCCCCACTTTCCAGGAGCTTATGGACAAGGCCAGGATCTTGGAAGGGAAGCACAAACAGGTGGAGAACCACAATTGAAAGAGAAATAATCACCACTCTGGTTCACATCACAAGTCTCGCACTTCATATGATGGATACTCCAAGCATGGAGGGAGTGACCATGGGAGCCATGAACGCCACCACCACGGAGGCGATGGGCATCGTCATGACAACCACAAGAGCACCCACCACAGCCACAAGGGAGGACACTCTCACCACTCTGGAGGACACGGTGGACATGACCGCAACCGCGATCGCAGCTTTGTGAAGAAGGATCTGAGTGAGGTGACATGCTTCAAGTGTAAACAGAAGGGACACTATGCTGACAACTGTCCGGAGAGGAAAGGACTGAAGCCAACCAACAATGAGAAGGCCACAGTGAACCACATGAATGTGGAGGAGATTCCAGATGAGCCTGACCTTGTGATTGGTAAGTTCCCAATCAACACTCACCCAGCACTTATACTTTTCGATACTGGTGCATCGCATTCATTCATATCAAGGGCATTTGTGGATAAGTATAAGTTACCTACTGAGTCTATGAAAGGGGCTATTAGAGTGAGTTCACCTGGAGGAGATATGATAGCTAGCGCGGGATGCCGCGACTTAATTGTGAGGATTGGAACACACAACTTCAGTGCACATTTGGTAGTGTTGGAATCACAGGGATTAGACGTTATTCTGGGTATGGATTGGATGTCTATGCATGAGGGACACATAGATTGTGCACAACGAGCTGTTTCACTCAAAACCCTGGATGGTAAGAGGATTAGATTCAAGTCGGCTGTACGACCAGGAAGGTGTAAGTTGAATTCTCTTAAGGGGGTTAGCATGGATACTGTGCCAGTGATTAGAGATTACCCCGACGTGTTTCCGGAAGAGCTGCCAGGGATGCCACCTGACAGGGAAGTAGAGTTTCTTATCGACCTGATGTCGGGAACAGGACCAATAGCAAAGAAACCATATAAGATGGATGTGGATGAGCTGAAGGAATTGAAGAAGCAGTTGAAAGAGCAGCTGGAAAAAGGATTCATTCAGCCTAGTTCGTCGTCGTGGGGTGCACCTGTTCTGTTTGTGGAGAAGAAAGACAGCAGCAAGAGATTGGTGGTGGACTATCGCTCGCTGAATGAAGTAACCATCAAGAACAAGTACCCTCTGCCGAATATAAATGATTCGTTTGATCAACTGGAACGAGCAAAGGTGTTCAGCAAGATTGATCTGCGATCAGGCTACTTTCAATTGAAGATCCGGGAGGAGGACGTACCAAAAACCGCCTTCACCACTAGGTATGGTTTATATGAGTATACGGTTATGTCTTTTGGACTAACGAATGCCCCGGCATATTTCATGACCATGATGAACAAGGTATTTATGGAGTACTTGGACAAGTTCGTGGTGGTGTTTATTGATGACATACTGATATATTCCAAGGATGATGCAGAGCATGAGAAGCATCTGCGACTGATTATGGAGAAGCTGAGGGAACACAAGCTGTATGCCAAATTCAGCAAGTGTGAATTCTGGCTTAACACCGTTGGGTTTCTTGGACACGTAGTGTCAGGAGAAGGAGTCGCTGTTGATCCAAGCAAAGTGACTGCAGTAACTGAGTGGGAAGCACCCAAGAATGCAGGAGAGATACGAAGCTTTTTGGGACTTGCTGGATATTACAGGAGGTTCATTGAAAACTTTTCCAAGATTGCTAAGCCGATGACTGAACTTCTGAAGAAGGAGAGGAAGTTCGAATGGACGAATGTGTGTGAAGCTAGCTTTCAGGAACTGAAGCGTCGCCTAGTAACCGCACCTGTTCTATGTCTACCTGATCTTCAGAAGGAT